>OV050030.1:306684179-307979179 GCA_920105625.2 Clusia tigrina | reverse complement strand
CAAATAAAAAGAAGAGCAAAAAACCCGTGCAGAAAAAAATCGAAGTTGTAGACGCGAAAACGGTCGTCACCGCGGGGAACGAGGAGCTAAGCAGCGACGACGAGAAAGAAGCAATAATGCAAAACACATACAGTGAAGGAGTAAACGGCGCGAGTAGCAGTTTATTAGACGCGTCCGTGTTTGGTTCTCGCGAGAAGGGTGAGGCAAGCGCAGTAGGCTGGGAACAGCAAAAAGAAAACACTGAATACTACCGAGAGGAGACGCAGACATTTGTGCGCAGCAGCGAATTAGGGGAACTCATCAAAGCATTAACGGGAAGGTTCGAACAATGCAATATAAACAACAGGGAGAAGAATTTTGTTTCTATTGAGAGCTTTGCAAAGGTAGTGCCTGACTACGATGGTGTTTCAATTCCAGTTCGTCAGTGGATAGAGAATTTTGAACAAAACGCAACAGCATATGAATTGAACGATAAGCAAAATTATGCAAATGCCCGAAATAAGATGCTAGGAACAGCAAAACTATTCTTGGAAGCAACTACCGTCGCCAACTATCAGTCTCTGTGCGCTGCACTCAAAGAAGAATTCGATCAGCAGCTAAGCAGTGCAGAAGTACACAAACGTTTACGATGCCGCAAAAACAGAGGGGATGAGAATTTTCACGAGAACGTTTTGTAAATGCGTAAAATAGCAGCACAAGGAGAGATAGAGGAAGAGTCTATCATAACTTATATCATCGACGGTTTGGAAGTGAACGATGATTTGAAATACCCTCCGTACAGCGCAGCAACATTCAAAGAGCTTAGAAAACGTTATGAATTGGTGGAAACATTAGGAAAAAATAGTGCGGGGAATAAAAGACGACAACCAGCCCAAACGCACCAACATACTCGCGTACAAGGAGAAGTAGAGAAAAGCATCGCACGTAAACAGCAACATTGTTACAATTGCGGATCGACACAACATAAGAGGGCGGAGTGTAAAGCAGAAACCAAATGTTTTAAGTGCAACGGCTTAGGGCACATGACAAATCAGTGCAAAAATGCAAAGCAGAACGTCAATATTATAAAAAATGAATGTCGTGTTAAAGAAATGACCATTGATAACACAAAAATAAAATGCTTCGTGGATACGGGAGCTGATGTTTCGTTGATGTGCAAAAGTATGTACGATGAGAAATTTAAAGGTCGTATGCTGCAGAAATGTTTTGCCACGTTGTTTGGTTTGGGCAACGTCGGTACAGCAGTTTTGGGTGAATTTGCCGCACCTGTTAAGGTCGATGGTCTGACAACAGATCACACATTTTTAGTTGTTCCAGATGCAAAACTTAATGTGGACGTGATTGTCGGGTATGACTTCTTGCAAAAGTTTACAATCACCTTGAACTCTAGCGGTTATAAGTTTACACCTAATGAGGATGCAAATGATATTGCAGATGTTGAGGAAGTCAACTACAATGTTTTTAATGTTTTGAACTCTAATGCCGAAGTAGACGTCGATTCAAAATATGCTGACACAGTGAGGCAGTTAATTAACAATTATAAGCCGATACAAGATCCTACGTGCTGCCCAATAAAACTATGTATTGTACCTAACTGCACCAATATTTATTTCGTGAAAGTCCCAGCCGTTTGTCGACTCCAGAACGAGAACTTGTGCGAAATCAAGTAGATGAGTGGCTTCAGCAGGGTGTCGTTCGTGAATCATGTTCTGATGTGGCGAGCAAAGTTGTTCTAGCTAAGAAGAAAGATGGCAGCTACAGAGTGTGCATAGATTATCGAAAACTGAACTCTCTTGTTCTGAAGGACAGATTTCCAGTACCAGTTGTGGAGGAAGTTCTCGAGAAAATGCAGAGCGCCAGATATTTTACGGTTATGGACCTAAAAAACGGATTTTTTCATGTGGAAATAGAGGAGCAAAGTCGCAAGTACACAGCATTTGCGACCAAAGAAGGATTATACGAATTTAATAAGGCGCCATTTGGCTTTTGCAATTCTCCAGCAGTGTTTGTTCGGTTTATAAACGATATCTTCCAGCAGCTGATCAACGATGGTATAATGGAAATCTACATAGATGACATCGTAGTTTTTAGAGCTACAGTTGAACAATGTATAGGGAATATGCGGACGGTGTTAAATCTCGCACAGCAGTATGGGTTAGAAATCAAGTGGTCCAAATGTCAATTTTTAAAAGATAGAATCACTTTTCTTGGACATGAATCGAAAAAGGGCACGTCTGGCCTGGTCAAGAGAAAGTAAAAGCTGTCAAAAACCTCCCGTTGCCAAAAAATATAAGAGGTGTGCAAGCTTTTCTTGGATTGACGGGATATTTCAGAAACTTTATCCAAGATTATGCCCTGTTAGCCAGACCGTTGATGCAGCTGCTCAAAAAAGATGCGGAGTTTAAAATACAAGGTATGGAAATACATGCAGTTGAAAAGTTAAAGTCAGCTCTTATTGAGGAACCAGTTCTGCGTATTTATGAGCAAAACGCGAAGACACATTTACATGTTGATGCATCGAAGGACGGGTTTGGCGCCACACTTTTACAGAAGCATGACAACAAGTGGCACCCTGTATTTTATTGGAGCAAGAAAACGTCGCCTCAAGAAGAAAAGTTACACAGCTACTTTTTAGAAGCTAAAGCAGCATACCTGGCCACAAAAAAGTTGCGTCATTATCTGATGAGTATAGGCCCAAATACTGAAAGCGCAACAAAAGGACGAACACTTAGCAGCAGTGGCAGAAATTTTAAAACAGAAGCCTTATGCAGACTTTAAAATTAAAAATCAGCTGATGTACAAACAAGTTGGTGGTATGGATTTGCTGGCAGTACCAAAAAGCATGGAGAAGGAAACCGTAAGAAACGCCCACAATTTCGGCCACACAGGTAGTCAAAATACAATGCATTCGATTCGGCAAGATTTGTATATACCACAGCTAGAGAGGAAAGTAAACCAACACATAGCAAATTGTATAGAGTGCATACTTCATAATAAAAAGCTGGGGAAGCAGGAAGATTTCCTGCATTGTATTGATAAGGGAGATACGCCGCTTACCACACTACACGTTGATCATTGGGCACGCTGGACTCTACGTCAAAAAACTAGAAGTATATATTTGCTATGGTGGACGGATTTTCCAATTACGTCTGGTTATTCCCAACGAAGTCCACAGGTGCTCACGAAGTCAACAAGCATGTTAGCTCCTGGGTAACAATATTCGGCAGTCCACAGCGAATAATCAGCGACAGAGGCTCAGCATTCACTTCAAAAGAGTTTAAGGAATTTTGCGCTAGTGAAAGTATGGACCATGTCGAGACAACAACCGGAACTCCAAGGGGAAATGGCCAAATAGAAAGGGTGAATAGAGTCGTAATTTCTGTTTTAGCGAAGATGTCTGCAGCAGAGCCGACAAAATGGTACAAGTACACATCGCAGGTACAACGAATTATCAACTCGCATGTGCATTCATCCACGAAGTTTACTCCATTTCAAATAATGTTTGGGGTAAAAATGAGAAACAATAATGATGTTGAGCTGGTAAAGATGCTACAAGAAGAAATGTTAATGGATCTGCAGGAGGAGCGCAATCAAATCCGAGCAGACGCTAGAAGTCAAATTCAAAAGGCGCAAGAAACTTATAAACGAAACCATGATAAAAAAAATGTAAGGAGCACCAGGGATACATATTGGCAGACTTAGTAGCCATCAAGGTCACTCAATTTGTAACGGGAAAGAAACTAGCCAACAAACACATAGGTCCATACGAAGTCATAAAAGTAAAGCGACATAGCAGGTATGAAGTACGGAAAGCTGCAGAATTCCAGGGTCCAAACCGAACATCAACCAGTGCAGACCATATGAAGTTATGGCGGTACATAGGAAGCCGCGAAGATGACAATGATGAAGACTCATCTGAGGCAGATGAGGGGCAGGATGACCGAGAGTAAAGTATCATATTCTAAAATCCATCAAAGTGGCATCACTGTCATGTCAAGCAAGCGTCATTACAAGAAGTTCTTTCCTCGCGCAGTATTTCGTCAGCCGTCATTGAGTAAAGTCGTCATTTAAGCAGTCGCATTAATCAGTCGTTACGTACAGTCACAGTTCAGTTGTATTCATCAGTCGTCGCGTAGAGTCGTTTCAGCAGTCGTCGCTTAAGTTGTCATTCAGTCGAATCACCGGTCGTCAATTAATTAGTTTCTTAAATACACAACTATTTTGCTAAACATATATCAATCCATGTACATATTTAATAAACTTGTAACTACATATTTAATAAACGAATAACTAAAACTCTTGAATTGAACATTCAATCTTACATGGGGGCTCAACCGGGATATTGATACAGAGTGTTTATTTTATTACATCAGAAAGACAGTTGAAACAAAAAGTTGTGAAAAAAAATGATACATTCAAATAAAAAGAAGAGCAAAAAACCCGTGCAGAAAAAAATCGAAGTTGTAGACGCGAAAACGGTCGTCACCGCGGGGAACGAGGAGCTAAGCAGCGACGACGAGAAAGAAGCAATAATGCAAAACACATACAGTGAAGGAGTAAACGGCGCGAGTAGCAGTTTATTAGACGCGTCCGTGTTTGGTTCTCGCGAGAAGGGTGAGGGAAGCGCAGTAGGCTGGGAACAGCAAAAAGAAAACACTGAATACTACCGAGAGGAGACGCAGACATTTGTGCGCAGCAGCGAATTAGGGGAACTCATCAAAGCATTAACGGGAAGGTTCGAACAATGCAATATAAACAACAGGGAGAAGAATTTTGTTTCTATTGAGAGCTTTGCAAAGGTAGTGCCTTACTACGATGGTGTTTCAATTCCAGTTCGTCAGTGGATAGAGAATTTTGAACAAAACGCAACAGCATATGAATTGAACGATAAGCAAAATTATGCAAATGCCCGAAATAAGATGCTAGGAACAGCAAAACTATTCTTGGAAGCAACTACCGTCGCCAACTATCAGTCTCTGTGCGCTGCACTCAAAGAAGAATTCGATCTGCAGCTAAGCAGTGCAGAAGTACACAAACGTTTACGATGCCGCAAAAACAGAGGGGATGAGAATTTTCACGAGAACGTTTTGCAAATGCGTAAAATAGCAGCACAAGGAGAGATAGAGGAAGAGTCTATCATAACTTATATCATCGACGGTTTGGAAGTGAACGATGATTTGAAATACCCTCCGTACAGCGCAGCAACGTTCAAAGAGCTTAGAAAACGTTATGAATTGGTGGAAACATTAGGAAAAAATAGTGCGGGGAATAAAAGACGACAACCAGCCCAAACACACCAACATACTCGCGGACAAGGAGAAGCAGAGAAAAGCATCGCACGTAAACAGCAACATTGTTACAATTGCGGATCGACACAACATAAGAGGGCGGAGTGTAAAGCAGAAACCAAATGTTTTAAGTGCAACGGCTTAGGGCACATGACAAATCAGTGCAAAAATGCAAAGCAGAACGTCAATATTATAAAAAATGAATGTCGTGTTAAAGAAATGACCATTGATAACACAAAAATAAAATGCTTCGTGGATACGGGAGCTGATGTTTCGTTGATGTGCAAAAGTATGTACGATGAGGAATTTAAAGGTCGTATGCTGCAGAAATGTTTTGCCAAGTTGTTTGGTTTGGGCAATGTCGGTACAGCAGTTTTGGGTGAATTTGCCGCACCTGTTAAGGTCGATGGTCTGACAACAGATCACACATTTTTAGTTGTTCCAGATGCAAAACTTAATGTGGACGTGATTGTCGGGTATGACTTCTTGCAAAAGTTTACAATCACCTTGAACTCTAGCGGTTATAAGTTTACACCTAATGAGGATGGAAATGTTATTGCAGATGTTGAGGAAGTCAACTACAATGTTTTTAATGTTTTGAACTCTAATGCCGAAGTAGACGTCGATTCAAAATATGCTGACACAGTGAGGCAGTTAATTAACAATTATAAGCCGATACAAGATCCTACGTGCTGCCCAATAAAACTATGTATTGTACCTAACTGCACCAATATTTATTTCGTGAAAGTCCCATCCGTTTGTCGACTCCAGAACGAGAAGTTTTGCGAAATCAAGTAGATGAGTGGCTTCAGCAGGGTGTCGTTCGTGAATCATGTTCTGATGTGGCGAGCAAAGTTGTTCTAGCTAAGAAGAAAGATGGCAGCTACAGAGTGTGCATAGATTATCGAAAACTGAACTCTCTTGTTCTGAAGGACAGATTTCCAGTACCAGTTGTGGAGGAAGTTCTCGAGAAAATGCAGAGCGCCAGATATTTTACGGTCATGGACCTAAAAAACGGATTTTTTCATGTGGAAATAAAGGAGCAAAGTCGCAAGTACACAGCATTTGCGACCAAAGAAGGATTATACGAATTTAATAAGGCGCCATTTGGCTTTTGCAATTCTCCAGCAGTGTTTGTTCGGTTTATAAACGATATCTTCCAGCAGCTGATCAACGATGGTATAATGGAAATCTACATAGATGACATCGTAGTTTTTGGAGCTACAGTTGAACAATGTATAGGGAATATGCGGACGGTGTTAAATCTCGCACAGCAGTATGGGTTAGAAATCAAGTGGTCCAAATGTCAATTTTTAAAAGATAGAATCACTTTTCTTGGACATGAATCGAAAAAGGGCACGTCTGGCCTGGTCAAGAGAAAGTAAAAGCTGTCAAAAACCTCCCGTTGCCAAAAAATATAAGAGGTGTGCAAGCTTTTCTTGGATTGACGGGATATTTCAGAAACTTTATCCAAGACTATGCCCTGTTAGCCAGACCGTTGATGCAGCTGCTCAAAAAAGATGCGGAGTTTGAAATACAAGGTATGGAAATACATGCAGTTGAAAAGTTAAAGTCAGCTCTTATTGAGGAACCAGTTCTGCGTATTTATGAGCAAAACGCGAAGACACAGTTACATGTTGATGCATCGAAGGACGGGTTTGGCGCCACACTTTTACAGAAGCATGACAACAAGTGGCACCCTGTATTTTATTGGAGCAAGAAAACGTCGCCTCAAGAAGAAAAGTTACACAGCTACTTTTTAGAAGCTAAAGCAGCATACCTGGCCACAAAAAAGTTGCGTCATTATCTGATGAGTATAGGCCCAAATACTGAAAGCGCAACAAAAGGACGAACACTTAGCAGCAGTGGCAGAAATTTTAAAACAGAAGCCTTATGCAGACTTTAAAATTAAAAATCAGCTGATGTACAAACAAGTTGGTGGTATGGATTTGCTGGCAGTACCAAAAAGCATGGAGAAGGAAACCGTAAGAAACGCCCACAATTTCGACCACACAGGTAGTCAAAATACAATGCATTCGATTCGGCAAGATTTTTATATACCACAGCTAGAGAGGAAAGTAAACCAACACATAGCAAATTGTATAGAGTGCATACTTCATAATAAAAAGCTGGGGAAGCAGGAAGATTTCCTGCATTGTATTGATAAGGGAGATACGCCGCTTACCACACTACACGTTGATCATTGGGCACGCTGGACTCTACGTCAAAAAACTAGAAGTATATATTTGCTATGGTGGACGGATTTTCCAATTACGTCTGGTTATTCCCAACGAAGTCGACAGGTGCTCACGAAGTCAACAAGCATGTTAGCTCCTGGGTAACAATATTCGGCAGTCCACAGCGAATAATCAGCGACAGAGGCTCAGCATTCACTTCAAAAGAGTTTAAGGAATTTTGCGCTAGTGAAAGTATGGACCATGTCGAGACAACAACCGGAACTCCAAGGGGAAATGGCCAAATAGAAAGGGTGAATAGAGTCGTAATTTCTGTTTTAGCGAAGATGTCTGCAGCAGAGCCGACAAAATGGTACAAGTACACATCGCAGGTACAACGAATTATCAACTCGCATGTGCATTCATCCACGAAGTTTACTCCATTTCAAATAATGTTTGGGGTAAAAATGAGAAACAATAATGATGTTGAGCTGGTAAAGATGCTACAAGAAGAAATGTTAATGGATCTGCAGGAGGAGCGCAATCAAATCCGAGCAGACGCTAGAAGTCAAATTCAAAAGGCGCAAGAAACTTTTAAACGAAACCATGATAAAAAAATGTAAGGAGCACCAGGGATACATATTGGCAGACTTAGTAGCCATCAAGGTCACTCAATTTGTAACGGGAAAGAAACTAGCCAACAAATACATAGGTCCATACGAAGTCATAAAAGTAAAGCGACATGGCAGGTATGAAGTACGGAAAGCTGCAGAATTCCAGGGTCCAAACCGAACATCAACCAGTGCAGACCATATGAAGTTATGGCGGTACATAGGAAGCCGCGAAGATGACAATGATGAAGACTCATCTGAGGCAGATGAGGGGCAGGATGACCGAGAGTAAAGTATCATATTCTAAAATCCATCAAAGTGGCATCACTGTCATGTCAAGCAAGCGTCATTACAAGAAGTTCTTTCCTCGCGCAGTATTTCGTCAGCCGTCATTGAGTAAAGTCGTCATTTAAGCAGTCGCATTAATCAGTCGTTACGTACAGTCACAGTTCAATTGTATTCATCAGTCGTCGCGTAGAGTCGTTTCAGCAGTCGTCGCTTAAGTTGTCATTCAGTCGAATCACCGGTCGTCAATTAATTAGTTTCTTAAATACACAACTATTTTGCTAAACATATATCAATCCATGTACATATTTAATAAACTTGTAACTACATATTTAATAAACGAATAACTAAAACTCTTGAATTGAACATTCAATCTTACATGGGGGCTCAACCGGGATATTGATACAGAGTGTTTATTTTATTACATCAGAAAGACAGTTGAAACAAAAAGTTGTTAAAAAAAATGATACATTCAAATAAAAAGAAGAGCAAAAAACCCGTGCAGAAAAAAATCGAAGTTGTAGACGCGAAAACGGTCGTCACCGCGGGGAACGAGGAGCTAAGCAGCGACGACGAGAAAGAAGCAATAATGCAAAACACATACAGTGAAGGAGTAAACGGCGCGAGTAGCAGTTTATTAGACGCGTCCGTGTTTGGTTCTCGCGAGAAGGGTGAGGCAAGCGCATTAGGCTGGGAACAGCAAAAAGAAAACACTGAATACTACCGAGAGGAGACGCAGACATTTGTGCGCAGCAGCGAATTAGGGGAACTCATCAAAGCATTAACGGGAAGGTTCGAACAATGCAATATAAACAACAGGGAGAAGAATTTTGTTTCTATTGAGAGCTTTGCAAAGGTAGTGCCTGACTACGATGGTGTTTCAATTCCAGTTCGTCAGTGGATAGAGAATTTTGAACAAAACGCAACAGCATATGAATTGAACGATAAGCAAAATTATGCAAATGCCCGAAATAAGATGCTAGGAACAGCAAAACTATTCTTGGAAGCAACTACCGTCGCCAACTATCAGTCTCTGTGCGCTGCACTCAAAGAAGAATTCGATCAGCAGCTAAGCAGTGCAGAAGTACACAAACGTTTACGATGCCGCAAAAACAGAGGGGATGAGAATTTTCACGAGAACGTTTTGTAAATGCGTAAAATAGCAGCACAAGGAGAGATAGAGGAAGAGTCTATCATAACTTATATCATCGACGGTTTGGAAGTGAACGATGATTTGAAATACCCTCCGTACAGCGCAGCAACATTCAAAGAGCTTAGAAAACGTTATGAATTGGTGGAAACATTAGGAAAAAATAGTGCGGGGAATAAAAGACGACAACCAGCCCAAACACACCAACATACTCGCGTACAAGGAGAAGCAGAGAAAAGCATCGCACGTAAACAGCAACATTGTTACAATTGCGGATCGACACAACATAAGAGGGCGGAGTGTAAAGCAGAAACCAAATGTTTTAAGTGCAACGGCTTAGGGCACATGACAAATCAGTGCAAAAATGCAAAGCAGAACGTCAATATTATAAAAAATGAATGTCGTGTTAAAGAAATGACCATTGATAACACAAAAATAAAATGCTTCGTGGATACGGGAGCTGATGTTTCGTTGATGTGCAAAAGTATGTACGATGAGGAATTTAAAGGTCGTATGCTGCAGAAATGTTTTGCCAAGTTGTTTGGTTTGGGCAATGTCGGTACAGCAGTTTTGGGTGAATTTGCCGCACCTGTTAAGGTCGATGGTCTGACAACAGATTACACATTTTTAGTTGTTCCAGATGCAAAAGTTAATGTGGACGTGATTGTCGGGTATGACTTCTTGCAAAAGTTTACAATCACCTTGAACTCTAGCGGTTATAAGTTTACACCTAATGAGGATGGAAATGTTATTGCAGATGTTGAGGAAGTCAACTACAATGTTTTTAATGTTTTGAACTCTAATGCCGAAGTAGACGTCGATTCAAAATATGCTGACACAGTGAGGCAGTTAATTAACAATTATAAGCCGATACAAGATCCTACGTGCTGCCCAAGAAAACTATGTATTGTACCTAACTGCACCAATATTTATTTCGTGAAAGTCCCATCCGTTTGTCGACTCCAGAACGAGAAGTTGTGCGAAATCAAGTAGATGAGTGGCTTCAGCAGGGTGTCGTTCGTGAATCATGTTCTGATGTGGCGAGCAAAGTTGTTCTAGCTAAGAAGAAAGATGGCAGCTACAGAGTGTGCATAGATTATCGAAAACTGAACTCTCTTGTTCTGAAGGACAGATTTCCAGTACCAGTTGTGGAGGAAGTTCTCGAGAAAATGCAGAGCGCCAGATATTTTACGGTCATGGACCTAAAAAACGGATTTTTTCATGTGGAAATAGAGGAGCAAAGTCGCAAGTACACAGCATTTGCGACCAAAGAAGGATTATACGAATTTAATAAGGCGCCATTTGGCTTTTGCAATTCTCCAGCAGTGTTTGTTCGGTTTATAAACGATATCTTCCAGCAGCTGATCAACGATGGTATAATGGAAATCTACATAGATGACATCGTAGTTTTTGGAGCTACAGTTGAACAATGTATAGGGAATATGCGGACGGTGTTAAATCTCGCACAGCAGTATGGGTTAGAAATCAAGTGGTCCAAATGTCAATTTTTAAAAGATAGAATCACTTTTCTTGGACATGAATCGAAAAAGGGCACGTCTGGCCTGGTCAAGAGAAAGTAAAAGCTGTCAAAAACCTCCCGTTGCCAAAAAATATAAGAGGTGTGCAAGCTTTTCTTGGATTGACGGGATATTTCAGAAACTTTATCCAAGATTATGCCCTGTTAGCCAGACCGTTGATGCAGCTGCTCAAAAAAGATGCGGAGTTTAAAATACAAGGTATGGAAATACATGCAGTTGAAAAGTTAAAGTCAGCTCTTATTGAGGAACCAGTTCTGTGTATTTATGAGCAAAACGCGAAGACACAGTTACATGTTGATGCATCGAAGGACGGGTTTGGCGCCACACTTTTACAGAAGCATGACAACAAGTGGCACCCTGTATTTTATTGGAGCAAGAAAACGTCGCCTCAAGAAGAAAAGTTACACAGCTACTTTTTAGAAGCTAAAGCAGCATACCTGGCCACAAAAAAGTTGCGTCATTATCTGATGAGTATAGGCCCAAATACTGAAAGCGCAACAAAAGGACGAACACTTAGCAGCAGTGGCAGAAATTTTAAAACAGAAGCCTTATGCAGACTTTAAAATTAAAAATCAGCTGATGTACAAACAAGTTGGTGGTATGGATTTGCTGGCAGTACCAAAAAGCATGGAGAAGGAAACCGTAAGAAACGCCCACAATTTCGACCACACAGGTAGTCAAAATACAATGCATTCGATTCGGCAAGATTTTTATATACCACAGCTAGAGAGGAAAGTAAACCAACACATAGCAAATTGTATAGAGTGCATACTTCATAATAAAAAGCTGGGGAAGCAGGAAGATTTCCTGCATTGTATTGATAAGGGAGATACGCCGCTTACCACACTACACGTTGATCATTGGGCACGCTGGACTCTACGTCAAAAAACTAGAAGTATATATTTGCTATGGTGGACGGATTTTCCAATTACGTCTGGTTATTCCCAACGAAGTCGACAGGTGCTCACGAAGTCAACAAGCATGTTAGCTCCTGGGTAACAATATTCGGCAGTCCACAGCGAATAATCAGCGACAGAGGCTCAGCATTCACTTCAAAAGAGTTTAAGGAATTTTGCGCTAGTGAAAGTATGGACCATGTCGAGACAACAACCGGAACTCCAAGGGGAAATGGCCAAATAGAAAGGGTGAATAGAGTCGTAATTTCTGTTTTAGCGAAGATGTCTGCAGCAGAGCCGACAAAATGGTACAAGTACACATCGCAGGTACAACGAATTATCAACTCGCATGTGCATTCATCCACGAAGTTTACTCCATTTCAAATAATGTTTGGGGTAAAAATGAGAAACAATAATGATGTTGAGCTGGTAAAGATGCTACAAGAAGAAATGTTAATGGATCTGCAGGAGGAGCGCAATCAAATCCGAGCAGACGCTAGAAGTCAAATTCAAAAGGCGCAAGAAACTTATAAACGAAACCATGATAAAAAAAATGTAAGGAGCACCAGGGATACATATTGGCAGACTTAGTAGCCATCAAGGTCACTCAATTTGTAACGGGAAAGAAACTAGCCAACAAACACATAGGTCCATACGAAGTCATAAAAGTAAAGCGACATAGCAGGTATGAAGTACGGAAAGCTGCAGAATTCCAGGGTCCAAACCGAACATCAACCAGTGCAGACCATATGAAGTTATGGCGGTACATAGGAAGCCGCGAAGATGACAATGATGAAGACTCATCTGAGGCAGATGAGGGGCAGGATGACCGAGAGTAAAGTATCATATTCTAAAATCCATCAAAGTGGCATCACTGTCATGTCAAGCAAGCGTCATTACAAGAAGTTCTTTCCTCGCGCAGTATTTCGTTAGCCGTCATTGAGTGAACTCGTCATTTAAGCAGTCGCATTAATCAGTCGTTACGTACAGTCACAGTTCAGTTGTATTCATCAGTCGTCGCGTACAGTCGTTTCAGCAGTCGTCGCTAAAGTTGTCATTCAGTCGAATCACCGGTCGTCAATTAATTAGTTTCTTAAATACACAACTATTTCGCTAAACATATATCAATCCATGTACCTATTTTATAAACTGGTAACTACATATTTAATAAACGAATAACTAAAACTCTTGAATTGAACATTCAATCTTACATGGGGGTTCAACCGGGATATTGATACAGAGTGTTTATTACATCAGAAAGACAGTTGAAACAAAAAGTTGTGAAAAAAATGATACATTCAAATAAAAAGAAGAGCAAAAAACCCGTGCAGAAAAAAATCGAAGTTGTAGACGCGAAAACGGTCGTCACCGCGGGGAACGAGGAGCTAAGCAGCGACGACGAGAAAGAAGCAATAATGCAAAACACATACAGTGAAGGAGTAAACGGCGCGAGTAGCAGTTTATTAGACGCGTCCGTGTTTGGTTCTCGCGAGAAGGGTGAGGCAAGCGCATTAGGCTGGGAACAGCAAAAAGAAAACACTGAATACTACCGAGAGGAGACGCAGACATTTGTGCGCAGCAGCGAATTAGGGGAACTCATCAAAGCATTAACGGGAAGGTTCGAACAATGCAATATAAACAACAGGGAGAAGAATTTTGTTTCTATTGAGAGCTTTGCAAAGGTAGTGCCTGACTACGATGGTGTTTCAATTCCAGTTCGTCAGTGGATAGAGAATTTTGAACAAAACGCAACAGCATATGAATTGAACGATAAGCAAAATTATGCAAATGCCCGAAATAAGATGCTAGGAACAGCAAAACTATTCTTGGAAGCAACTACCGTCGCCAACTATCAGTCTCTGTGCGCTGCACTCAAAGAAGAATTCGATCAGCAGCTAAGCAGTGCAGAAGTACACAAACGTTTACGATGCCGCAAAAACAGAGGGGATGAGAATTTTCACGAGAACGTTTTGTAAATGCGTAAAATAGCAGCACAAGGAGAGATAGAGGAAGAGTCTATCATAACTTATATCATCGACGGTTTGGAAGTGAACGATGATTTGAAATACCCTCCGTACAGCGCAGCAACATTCAAAGAGCTTAGAAAACGTTATGAATTGGTGGAAACATTAGGAAAAAATAGTGCGGGGAATAAAAGACGACAACCAGCCCAAACACACCAACATACTCGCGTACAAGGAGAAGCAGAGAAAAGCATCGCACGTAAACAGCAACATTGTTACAATTGCGGATCGACACAACATAAGAGGGCGGAGTGTAAAGCAGAAACCAAATGTTTTAAGTGCAACGGCTTAGGGCACATGACAAATCAGTGCAAAAATGCAAAGCAGAACGTCAATATTATAAAAAATGAATGTCGTGTTAAAGAAATGACCATTGATAACACAAAAATAAAATGCTTCGTGGATACGGGAGCTGATGTTTCGTTGATGTGCAAAAGTATGTACGATGAGGAATTTAAAGGTCGTATGCTGCAGAAATGTTTTGCCAAGTTGTTTGGTTTGGGCAATGTCGGTACAGCAGTTTTGGGTGAATTTGCCGCACCTGTTAAGGTCGATGGTCTGACAACAGATCACACATTTTTAGTTGTTCCAGATGCAAAAGTTAATGTGGACGTGATTGTCGGGTATGACTTCTTGCAAAAGTTTACAATCACCTTGAACTCTAGCGGTTATAAGTTTACACCTAATGAGGATGGAAATGTTATTGCAGATGTTGAGGAAGTCAACTACAATGTTTTTAATGTTTTGAACTCTAATGCCGAAGTAGACGTCGATTCAAAATATGCTGACACAGTGAGGCAGTTAATTAACAATTATAAGCCGATACAAGATCCTACGTGCTGCCCAATAAAACTATGTATTGTACCTAACTGCACCAATATTTATTTCGTGAAAGTCCCATCCGTTTGTCGACTCCAGAACGAGAAGTTGTGCGAAATCAAGTAGATGAGTGGCTTCAGCAGGCTGTCGTTCGTGAATCATGTTCTGATGTGGCGAGCAAAGTTGTTCTAGCTAAGAAGAAAGATGGCAGCTACAGAGTGTGCATAGATTATCGAAAACTGAACTCTCTTGTTCTGAAGGACAGATTTCCAGTACCAGTTGTGGAGGAAGTTCTCGAGAAAATGCAGAGCGCCAGATATTTTACGGTCATGGACCTAAAAAACGGATTTTTTCATGTGGAAATAGAGGAGCAAAGTCGCAAGTACACAGCATTTGCGACCAAAGAAGGATTATACGAATTTAATAAGGCGCCATTTGGCTTTTGCAATTCTCCAGCAGTGTTTGTTCGGTTTATAAACGATATCTTCCAGCAGCTGATCAACGATGGTATAATGGAAATCTACATAGATGACATCGTAGTTTTTGGAGCTACAGTTGAACAATGTATAGGGAATATGCGGACGGTGTTAAATCTCGCACAGCAGTATGGGTTAGAAATCAAGTGGTCCAAATGTCAATTTTTAAAAGATAGAATCACTTTTCTTGGACATGAATCGAAAAAGGGCACGTCTGGCCTGGTCAAGAGAAAGTAAAAGCTGTCAAAAACCTCCCGTTGCCAAAAAATATAAGAGGTGTGCAAGCTTTTCTTGGATTGACGGGATATTTCAGAAACTTTATCCAAGATTATGCCCTGTTAGCCAGACCGTTGATGCAGCTGCTCAAAAAAGATGCGGAGTTTAAAATACAAGGTATGGAAATACATGCAGTTGAAAAGTTAAAGTCAGCTCTTATTGAGGAACCAGTTCTGTGTATTTATGAGCAAAACGCGAAGACACAGTTACATGTTGATGCATCGAAGGACGGGTTTGGCGCCACACTTTTACAGAAGCATGACAACAAGTGGCACCCTGTATTTTATTGGAGCAAGAAAACGTCGCCTCAAGAAGAAAAGTTACACAGCTACTTTTTAGAAGCTAAAGCAGCATACCTGGCCACAAAAAAGTTGCGTCATTATCTGATGAGTATAGGCCCAAATACTGAAAGCGCAACAAAAGGACGAACACTTAGCAGCAGTGGCAGAAATTTTAAAACAGAAGCCTTATGCAGACTTTAAAATTAAAAATCAGCTGATGTACAAACAAGTTGGTGGTATGGATTTGCTGGCAGTACCAAAAAGCATGGAGAAGGAAACCGTAAGAAACGCCCACAATTTCGACCACACAGGTAGTCAAAATACAATGCATTCGATTCGGCAAGATTTTTATATACCACAGCTAGAGAGGAAAGTAAACCAACACATAGCAAATTGTATAGAGTGCATACTTCATAATAAAAAGCTGGGGAAGCAGGAAGATTTCCTGCATTGTATTGATAAGGGAGATACGCCGCTTACCACACTACACGTTGATCATTGGGCACGCTGGACTCTACGTCAAAAAACTAGAAGTATATATTTGCTATGGTGGACGGATTTTCCAATTACGTCTGGTTATTCCCAACGAAGTCGACAGGTGCTCACGAAGTCAACAAGCATGTTAGCTCCTGGGTAACAATATTCGGCAGTCCACAGCGAATAATCAGCGACAGAGGCTCAGCATTCACTTCAAAAGAGTTTAAGGAATTTTGCGCTAGTGAAAGTATGGACCATGTCGAGACAACAACCGGAACTCCAAGGGGAAATGGCCAAATAGAAAGGGTGAATAGAGTCGTAATTTCTGTTTTAGCGAAGATGTCTGCAGCAGAGCCGACAAAATGGTACAAGTACACATCGCAGGTACAACGAATTATCAACTCGCATGTGCATTCATCCACGAAGTTTACTCCATTTCAAATAATGTTTGGGGTAAAAATGAGAAACAATAATGATGTTGAGCTGGTAAAGATGCTACAAGAAGAAATGTTAATGGATCTGCAGGAGGAGCGCAATCAAATCCGAGCAGACGCTAGAAGTCAAATTCAAAAGGCGCAAGAAACTTATAAACGAAACCATGATAAAAAAAATGTAAGGAGCACCAGGGATACATATTGGCAGACTTAGTAGCCATCAAGGTCACTCAATTTGTAACGGGAAAGAAACTAGCCAACAAACACATAGGTCCATACGAAGTCATAAAAGTAAAGCGACATAGCAGGTATGAAGTACGGAAAGCTGCAGAATTCCAGGGTCCAAACCGAACATCAACCAGTGCAGACCATATGAAGTTATGGCGGTACATAGGAAGCCGCGAAGATGACAATGATGAAGACTCATCTGAGGCAGATGAGGGGCAGGATGACCGAGAGTAAAGTATCATATTCTAAAATCCATCAAAGTGGCATCACTGTCATGTCAAGCAAGCGTCATTACAAGAAGTTCTTTCCTCGCGCAGTATTTCGTTAGCCGTCATTGAGTGAACTCGTCATTTAAGCAGTCGCATTAATCAGTCGTTACGTACAGTCACAGTTCAGTTGTATTCATCAGTCGTCGCGTACAGTCGTTTCAGCAGTCGTCGCTAAAGTTGTCATTCAGTCGAATCACCGGTCGTCAATTAATTAGTTTCTTAAATACACAACTATTTCGCTAAACATATATCAATCCATGTACCTATTTTATAAACTGGTAACTACATATTTAATAAACGAATAACTAAAACTCTTGAATTGAACATTCAATCTTACATGGGGGTTCAACCGGGATATTGATACAGAGTGTTTATTACATCAGAAAGACAGTTGAAACAAAAAGTTGTGAAAAAAATGATACATTCAAATAAAAAGAGCAAAAAACCCGTGCAGAAAAAAAGTTGTAGACGCGAAAACGGTCGTCACCGCGGGGAACGAGGAGCTAAGCAGCGACGACGAGAAAGAAGCAATAATGCAAAACACATACAGTGAAGGAGTAAACGGCGCGAGTAGCAGTTTATTAGACGCGTCCGTGTTTGGTTCTCGCGAGAAGGGTGAGGCAAGCGCATTAGGCTGGGAACAGCAAAAAGAAAACACTGAATACTACCGAGAGGAGACGCAGACATTTGTGCGCAGCAGCGAATTAGGGGAACTCATCAAAGCATTAACGGGAAGGTTCGAACAATGCAATATAAACAACAGGGAGAAGAATTTTGTTTCTATTGAGAGCTTTGCAAAGGTAGTGCCTGACTACGATGGTGTTTCAATTCCAGTTCGTCAGTGGATAGAGAATTTTGAACAAAACGCAACAGCATATGAATTGAACGATAAGCAAAATTATGCAAATGCCCGAAATAAGATGCTAGGAACAGCAAAACTATTCTTGGAAGCAACTACCGTCGCCAACTATCAGTCTCTGTGCGCTGCACTCAAAGAAGAATTCGATCAGCAGCTAAGCAGTGCAGAAGTACACAAACGTTTACGATGCCGCAAAAACAGAGGGGATGAGAATTTTCACGAGAACGTTTTGTAAATGCGTAAAATAGCAGCACAAGGAGAGATAGAGGAAGAGTCTATCATAACTTATATCATCGACGGTTTGGAAGTGAACGATGATTTGAAATACCCTCCGTACAGCGCAGCAACATTCAAAGAGCTTAGAAAACGTTATGAATTGGTGGAAACATTAGGAAAAAATAGTGCGGGGAATAAAAGACGACAACCAGCCCAAACACACCAACATACTCGTGTACAAGGAGAAGCAGAGAAAAGCATCGCACGTAAACAGCAACATTGTTACAATTGCGGATCGACACAACATAAGAGGGCGGAGTGTAAAGCAGAAACCAAATGTTTTAAGTGCAACGGCTTAGGGCACATGACAAATCAGTGCAAAAATGCAAAGCAGAACGTCAATATTATAAAAAATGAATGTCGTGTTAAAGAAATGACCATTGATAACACAAAAATAAAATGCTTCGTGGATACGGGAGCTGATGTTTCGTTGATGTGCAAAAGTATGTACGATGAGGAATTTAAAGGTCGTATGCTGCAGAAATGTTTTGCCAAGTTGTTTGGTTTGGGCAATGTCGGTACAGCAGTTTTGGGTGAATTTGCCGCACCTGTTAAGGTCGATGGTCTGACAACAGATCACACATTTTTAGTTGTTCCAGATGCAAAAGTTAATGTGGACGTGATTGTCGGGTATGACTTCTTGCAAAAGTTTACAATCACCTTGAACTCTAGCGGTTATAAGTTTACACCTAATGAGGATGGAAATGTTATTGCAGATGTTGAGGAAGTCAACTACAATGTTTTTAATGTTTTGAACTCTAATGCCGAAGTAGACGTCGATTCAAAATATGCTGACACAGTGAGGCAGTTAATTAACAATTATAAGCCGATACAAGATCCTACGTGCTGCCCAATAAAACTATGTATTGTACCTAACTGCACCAATATTTATTTCGTGAAAGTCCCATCCGTTTGTCGACTCCAGAACGAGAAGTTGTGCGAAATCAAGTAGATGAGTGGCTTCAGCAGGGTGTCGTTCGTGAATCATGTTCTGATGTGGCGAGCAAAGTTGTTCTAGCTAAGAAGAAAGATGGCAGCTACAGAGTGTGCATAGATTATCGAAAACTGAACTCTCTTGTTCTGAAGGACAGATTTCCAGTACCAGTTGTGGAGGAAGTTCTCGAGAAAATGCAGAGCGCCAGATATTTTACGGTCATGGACCTAAAAAACGGATTTTTTCATGTGGAAATAGAGGAGCAAAGTCGCAAGTACACAGCATTTGCGACCAAAGAAGGATTATACGAATTTAATAAGGCGCCATTTGGCTTTTGCAATTCTCCAGCAGTGTTTGTTCGGTTTATAAACGATATCTTCCAGCAGCTGATCAACGATGGTATAATGGAAATCTACATAGATGACATCGTAGTTTTTGGAGCTACAGTTGAACAATGTATAGGGAATATGCGGACGGTGTTAAATCTCGCACAGCAGTATGGGTTAGAAATCAAGTGGTCCAAATGTCAATTTTTAAAAGATAGAATCACTTTTCTTGGACATGAATCGAAAAAGGGCACGTCTGGCCTGGTCAAGAGAAAGTAAAAGCTGTCAAAAACCTCCCGTTGCCAAAAAATATAAGAGGTGTGCAAGCTTTTCTTGGATTGACGGGATATTTCAGAAACTTTATCCAAGATTATGCCCTGTTAGCCAGACCGTTGATGCAGCTGCTCAAAAAAGATGCGGAGTTTAAAATACAAGGTATGGAAATACATGCAGTTGAAAAGTTAAAGTCAGCTCTTATTGAGGAACCAGTTCTGCGTATTTATGAGCAAAACGCGAAGACACAGTTACATGTTGATGCATCGAAGGACGGGTTTGGCGCCACACTTTTACAGAAGCATGACAACAAGTGGCACCCTGTATTTTATTGGAGCAAGAAAACGTCGCCTCAAGAAGAAAAGTTACACAGCTACTTTTTAGAAGCTAAAGCAGCATACCTGGCCACAAAAAAGTTGCGTCATTATCTGATGAGTATAGGCCCAAATACTGAAAGCGCAACAAAAGGACGAACACTTAGCAGCAGTGGCAGAAATTTTAAAACAGAAGCCTTATGCAGACTTTAAAATTAAAAATCAGCTGATGTACAAACAAGTTGGTGGTATGGATTTGCTGGCAGTACCAAAAAGCATGGAGAAGGAAACCGTAAGAAACGCCCACAATTTCGACCACACAGGTAGTCAAAATACAATGCATTCGATTCGGCAAGATTTTTATATACCACAGCTAGAGAGGAAAGTAAACCAACACATAGCAAATTGTATAGAGTGCATACTTCATAATAAAAAGCTGGGGAAGCAGGAAGATTTCCTGCATTGTATTGATAAGGGAGATACGCCGCTTACCACACTACACGTTGATCATTGGGCACGCTGGACTCTACGTCAAAAAACTAGAAGTATATATTTGCTATGGTGGACGGATTTTCCAATTACGTCTGGTTATTCCCAACGAAGTCGACAGGTGCTCACGAAGTCAACAAGCATGTTAGCTCCTGGGTAACAATATTCGGCAGTCCACAGCGAATAATCAGCGACAGAGGCTCAGCATTCACTTCAAAAGAGTTTAAGGAATTTTGCGCTAGTGAAAGTATGGACCATGTCGAGACAACAACCGGAACTCCATGGGGAAATGGCCAAATAGAAAGGGTGAATAGAGTCGTAATTTCTGTTTTAGCGAAGATGTCTGCAGCAGAGCCGACAAAATGGTACAAGTACACATCGCAGGTACAACGAATTATCAACTCGCATGTGCATTCATCCACGAAGTTTACTCCATTTCAAATAATGTTTGGGGTAAAAATGAGAAACAATAATGATGTTGAGCTGGTAAAGATGCTACAAGAAGAAATGTTAATGGATCTGCAGGAGGAGCGCAATCAAATCCGAGCAGACGCTAGAAGTCAAATTCAAAAGGCGCAAGAAACTTATAAACGAAACCATGATAAAAAAAAATGTAAGGAGCACCAGGGATACATATTGGCAGACTTAGTAGCCATCAAGGTCACTCAATTTGTAACGGGAAAGAAACTAGCCAACAAACACATAGGTCCATACGAAGTCATAAAAGTAAAGCGACATAGCAGGTATGAAGTACGGAAAGCTGCAGAATTCCAGGGTCCAAACCGAACATCAACCAGTGCAGACCATATGAAGTTATGGCGGTACATAGGAAGCCGCGAAGATGACAATGATGAAGACTCATCTGAGGCAGATGAGGGGCAGGATGACCGAGAGTAAAGTATCATATTCTAAAATCCATCAAAGTGGCATCACTGTCATGTCAAGCAAGCGTCATTACAAGAAGTTCTTTCCTCGCGCAGTATTTCGTTAGCCGTCATTGAGTGAACTCGTCATTTAAGCAGTCGCATTAATCAGTCGTTACGTACAGTCACAGTTCAGTTGTATTCATCAGTCGTCGCGTACAGTCGTTTCAGCAGTCGTCGCTAAAGTTGTCATTCAGTCGAATCACCGGTCGTCAATTAATTAGTTTCTTAAATACACAACTATTTCGCTAAACATATATCAATCCATGTACCTATTTTATAAACTTGTAACTACATATTTAATAAACGAATAACTAAAACTCTTGAATTGAACATTCAATCTTACATGGGGGTTCAACCGGGATATTGATACAGAGTGTTTATTACATCAGAAAGACAGTTGAAACAAAAAGTTGTGAAAAAAATGATACATTCAAATAAAAAGAGCAAAAAACCCGTGCAGAAAAAAAGTTGTAGACGCGAAAACGGTCGTCACCGCGGGGAACGAGGAGCTAAGCAGCGACGACGAGAAAGAAGCAATAATGCAAAACACATACAGTGAAGGAGTAAACGGCGCGAGTAGCAGTTTATTAGACGCGTCCGTGTTTGGTTCTCGCGAGAAGGGTGAGGCAAGCGCATTAGGCTGGGAACAGCAAAAAGAAAACACTGAATACTACCGAGAGGAGACGCAGACATTTGTGCGCAGCAGCGAATTAGGGGAACTCATCAAAGCATTAACGGGAAGGTTCGAACAATGCAATATAAACAACAGGGAGAAGAATTTTGTTTCTATTGAGAGCTTTGCAAAGGTAGTGCCTGACTACGATGGTGTTTCAATTCCAGTTCGTCAGTGGATAGAGAATTTTGAACAAAACGCAACAGCATATGAATTGAACGATAAGCAAAATTATGCAAATGCCCGAAATAAGATGCTAGGAACAGCAAAACTATTCTTGGAAGCAACTACCGTCGCCAACTATCAGTCTCTGCGCGCTGCACTCAAAGAAGAATTCGATCAGCAGCTAAGCAGTGCAGAAGTACACAAACGTTTACGATGCCGCAAAAACAGAGGGGATGAGAATTTTCACGAGAACGTTTTGCAAATGCGTAAAATAGCAGCACAAGGAGAGATAGAGGAAGAGTCTATCATAACTTATATCATCGACGGTTTGGAAGTGAACGATGATTTGAAATACCCTCCGTACAGCGCAGCAACGTTCAAAGAGCTTAGAAAACGTTATGAATTGGTGGAAACATTAGGAAAAAATAGTGCGGGGAATAAAAGACGACAACCAGCCCAAACACACCAACATACTCGCGGACAAGGAGAAGCAGAGAAAAGCATCGCACGTAAACAGCAACATTGTTACAATTGCGGATCGACACAACATAAGAGGGCGGAGTGTAAAGCAGAAACCAAATGTTTTAAGTGCAACGGCTTAGGGCACATGACAAATCAGTGCAAAAATGCAAAGCAGAACGTCAATATTATAAAAAATGAATGTCGTGTTAAAGAAATAACCATTGATAACACAAAAATAAAATGCTTCGTGGATACGGGAGCTGATGTTTCGTTGATGTGCAAAAGTATGTACGATGAGGAATTTAAAGGTCGTATGCTGCAGAAATGTTTTGCCAAGTTGTTTGGTTTGGGCAATGTCGGTACAGCAGTTTTGGGTGAATTTGCCGCACCTGTTAAGGTCGATGGTCTGACAACAGATCACACATTTTTAGTTGTTCCAGATGCAAAAGTTAATGTGGACGTGATTGTCGGGTATGACTTCTTGCAAAAGTTTACAATCACCTTGAACTCTAGCGGTTATAAGTTTACACCTAATGAGGATGGAAATGTTATTGCAGATGTTGAGGAAGTCAACTACAATGTTTTTAATGTTTTGAACTCTAATGCCGAAGTAGACGTCGATTCAAAATATGCTGACACAGTGAGGCAGTTAATTAACAATTATAAGCCGATACAAGATCCTACGTGCTGCCCAATAAAACTATGTATTGTACCTAACTGCACCAATATTTATTTCGTGAAAGTCCCATCCGTTTGTCGACTCCAGAACGAGAAGTTGTGCGAAATCAAGTAGATGAGTGGCTTCAGCAGGGTGTCGTTCGTGAATCATGTTCTGATGTGGCGAGCAAAGTTGTTCTAGCTAAGAAGAAAGATGGCAGCTACAGAGTGTGCATAGATTATCGAAAACTGAACTCTCTTGTTCTGAAGGACAGATTTCCAGTACCAGTTGTGGAGGAAGTTCTCGAGAAAATGCAGAGCGCCAGATATTTTACGGTCATGGACCTAAAAAACGGATTTTTTCATGTGGAAATAGAGGAGCAAAGTCGCAAGTACACAGCATTTGCGACCAAAGAAGGATTATACGAATTTAATAAGGCGCCATTTGGCTTTTGCAATTCTCCAGCAGTGTTTGTTCGGTTTATAAACGATATCTTCCAGCAGCTGATCAACGATGGTATAATGGAAATCTACATAGATGACATCGTAGTTTTTGGAGCTACAGTTGAACAATGTATAGGGAATATGCGGACGGTGTTAAATCTCGCACAGCAGTATGGGTTAGAAATCAAGTGGTCCAAATGTCAATTTTTAAAAGATAGAATCACTTTTCTTGGACATGAATCGAAAAAGGGCACGTCTGGCCTGGTCAAGAGAAAGTAAAAGCTGTCAAAAACCTCCCGTTGCCAAAAAATATAAGAGGTGTGCAAGCTTTTCTTGGATTGACGGGATATTTCAGAAACTTTATCCAAGATTATGCCCTGTTAGCCAGACCGTTGATGCAGCTGCTCAAAAAAGATGCGGAGTTTAAAATACAAGGTATGGAAATACATGCAGTTGAAAAGTTAAAGTCAGCTCTTATTGAGGAACCAGTTCTGCGTATTTATGAGCAAAACGCGAAGACACAGTTACATGTTGATGCATCGAAGGACGGGTTTGGCGCCACACTTTTACAGAAGCATGACAACAAGTGGCACCCTGTATTTTATTGGAGCAAGAAAACGTCGCCTCAAGAAGAAAAGTTACACAGCTACTTTTTAGAAGCTAAAGCAGCATACCTGGCCACAAAAAAGTTGCGTCATTATCTGATGAGTATAGGCCCAAATGCTGAAAGCGCAACAAAAGGACGAACACTTAGCAGCAGTGGCAGAAATTTTAAAACAGAAGCCTTATGCAGACTTTAAAATTAAAAATCAGCTGATGTACAAACAAGTTGGTGGTATGGATTTGCTGGCAGTACCAAAAAGCATGGAGAAGGAAACCGTAAGAAACGCCCACAATTTCGACCACACAGGTAGTCAAAATACAATGCATTCGATTCGGCAAGATTTTTATATACCACAGCTAGAGAGGAAAGTAAACCAACACATAGCAAATTGTATAGAGTGCATACTTCATAATAAAAAGCTGGGGAAGCAGGAAGATTTCCTGCATTGTATTGATAAGGGAGATACGCCGCTTACCACACTACACGTTGATCATTGGGCACGCTGGACTCTACGTCAAAAAACTAGAAGTATATATTTGCTATGGTGGACGGATTTTCCAATTACGTCTGGTTATTCCCAACGAAGTCGACAGGTGCTCACGAAGTCAACAAGCATGTTAGCTCCTGGGTAACAATATTCGGCAGTCCACAGCGAATAATCAGCGACAGAGGCTCAGCATTCACTTCAAAAGAGTTTAAGGAATTTTGCGCTAGTGAAAGTATGGACCATGTCGAGACAACAACCGGAACTCCATGGGGAAATGGCCAAATAGAAAGGGTGAATAGAGTCGTAATTTCTGTTTTAGCGAAGATGTCTGCAGCAGAGCCGACAAAATGGTACAAGTACACATCGCAGGTACAACGAATTATCAACTCGCATGTGCATTCATCCACGAAGTTTACTCCATTTCAAATAATGTTTGGGGTAAAAATGAGAAACAATAATGATGTTGAGCTGGTAAAGATGCTACAAGAAGAAATGTTAATGGATCTGCAGGAGGAGCGCAATCAAATCCGAGCAGACGCTAGAAGTCAAATTCAAAAGGCGCAAGAAACTTATAAACGAAACCATGATAAAAAAAAATGTAAGGAGCACCAGGGATACATATTGGCAGACTTAGTAGCCATCAAGGTCACTCAATTTGTAACGGGAAAGAAACTAGCCAACAAACACATAGGTCCATACGAAGTCATAAAAGTAAAGCGACATAGCAGGTATGAAGTACGGAAAGCTGCAGAATTCCAGGGTCCAAACCGAACATCAACCAGTGCAGACCATATGAAGTTATGGCGGTACATAGGAAGCCGCGAAGATGACAATGATGAAGACTCATCTGAGGCAGATGAGGGGCAGGATGACCGAGAGTAAAGTATCATATTCTAAAATCCATCAAAGTGGCATCACTGTCATGTCAAGCAAGCGTCATTACAAGAAGTTCTTTCCTCGCGCAGTATTTCGTTAGCCGTCATTGAGTGAACTCGTCATTTAAGCAGTCGCATTAATCAGTCGTTACGTACAGTCACAGTTCAGTTGTATTCATCAGTCGTCGCGTACAGTCGTTTCAGCAGTCGTCGCTAAAGTTGTCATTCAGTCGAATCACCGGTCGTCAATTAATTAGTTTCTTAAATACACAACTATTTCGCTAAACATATATCAATCCATGTACCTATTTTATAAACTTGTAACTACATATTTAATAAACGAATAACTAAAACTCTTGAATTGAACATTCAATCTTACATGGGGGTTCAACCGGGATATTGATACAGAGTGTTTATTACATCAGAAAGACAGTTGAAACAAAAAGTTGTGAAAAAAATGATACATTCAAATAAAAAGAGCAAAAAACCCGTGCAGAAAAAAAGTTGTAGACGCGAAAACGGTCGTCACCGCGGGGAACGAGGAGCTAAGCAGCGACGACGAGAAAGAAGCAATAATGCAAAACACATACAGTGAAGGAGTAAACGGCGCGAGTAGCAGTTTATTAGACGCGTCCGTGTTTGGTTCTCGCGAGAAGGGTGAGGCAAGCGCATTAGGCTGGGAACAGCAAAAAGAAAACACTGAATACTACCGAGAGGAGACGCAGACATTTGTGCGCAGCAGCGAATTAGGGGAACTCATCAAAGCATTAACGGGAAGGTTCGAACAATGCAATATAAACAACAGGGAGAAGAATTTTGTTTCTATTGAGAGCTTTGCAAAGGTAGTGCCTGACTACGATGGTGTTTCAATTCCAGTTCGTCAGTGGATAGAGAATTTTGAACAAAACGCAACAGCATATGAATTGAACGATAAGCAAAATTATGCAAATGCCCGAAATAAGATGCTAGGAACAGCAAAACTATTCTTGGAAGCAACTACCGTCGCCAACTATCAGTCTCTGCGCGCTGCACTCAAAGAAGAATTCGATCAGCAGCTAAGCAGTGCAGAAGTACACAAACGTTTACGATGCCGCAAAAACAGAGGGGATGAGAATTTTCACGAGAACGTTTTGCAAATGCGTAAAATAGCAGCACAAGGAGAGATAGAGGAAGAGTCTATCATAACTTATATCATCGACGGTTTGGAAGTGAACGATGATTTGAAATACCCTCCGTACAGCGCAGCAACGTTCAAAGAGCTTAGAAAACGTTATGAATTGGTGGAAACATTAGGAAAAAATAGTGCGGGGAATAAAAGACGACAACCAGCCCAAACACACCAACATACTCGCGGACAAGGAGAAGCAGAGAAAAGCATCGCACGTAAACAGCAACATTGTTACAATTGCGGATCGACACAACATAAGAGGGCGGAGTGTAAAGCAGAAACCAAATGTTTTAAGTGCAACGGCTTAGGGCACATGACAAATCAGTGCAAAAATGCAAAGCAGAACGTCAATATTATAAAAAATGAATGTCGTGTTAAAGAAATAACCATTGATAACACAAAAATAAAATGCTTCGTGGATACGGGAGCTGATGTTTCGTTGATGTGCAAAAGTATGTACGATGAGGAATTTAAAGGTCGTATGCTGCAGAAATGTTTTGCCAAGTTGTTTGGTTTGGGCAATGTCGGTACAGCAGTTTTGGGTGAATTTGCCGCACCTGTTAAGGTCGATGGTCTGACAACAGATCACACATTTTTAGTTGTTCCAGATGCAAAAGTTAATGTGGACGTGATTGTCGGGTATGACTTCTTGCAAAAGTTTACAATCACCTTGAACTCTAGCGGTTATAAGTTTACACCTAATGAGGATGGAAATGTTATTGCAGATGTTGAGGAAGTCAACTACAATGTTTTTAATGTTTTGAACTCTAATGCCGAAGTAGACGTCGATTCAAAATATGCTGACACAGTGAGGCAGTTAATTAACAATTATAAGCCGATACAAGATCCTACGTGCTGCCCAATAAAACTATGTATTGTACCTAACTGCACCAATATTTATTTCGTGAAAGTCCCATCCGTTTGTCGACTCCAGAACGAGAAGTTGTGCGAAATCAAGTAGATGAGTGGCTTCAGCAAGGTGTCGTTCGTGAATCATGTTCTGATGTGGCGAGCAAAGTTGTTCTAGCTAAGAAGAAAGATGGCAGCTACAGAGTGTGCATAGATTATCGAAAACTGAACTCTCTTGTTCTGAAGGACAGATTTCCAGTACCAGTTGTGGAGGAAGTTCTCGAGAAAATGCAGAGCGCCAGATATTTTACGGTCATGGACCTAAAAAACGGATTTTTTCATGTGGAAATAGAGGAGCAAAGTCGCAAGTACACAGCATTTGCGACCAAAGAAGGATTATACGAATTTAATAAGGCGCCATTTGGCTTTTGCAATTCTCCAGCAGTGTTTGTTCGGTTTATAAACGATATCTTCCAGCAGCTGATCAACGATGGTATAATGGAAATCTACATAGATGACATCGTAGTTTTTGGAGCTACAGTTGAACAATGTATAGGGAATATGCGGACGGTGTTAAATCTCGCACAGCAGTATGGGTTAGAAATCAAGTGGTCCAAATGTCAATTTTTAAAAGATAGAATCACTTTTCTTGGACATGAATCGAAAAAGGGCACGTCTGGCCTGGTCAAGAGAAAGTAAAAGCTGTCAAAAACCTCCCGTTGCCAAAAAATATAAGAGGTGTGCAAGCTTTTCTTGGATTGACGGGATATTTCAGAAACTTTATCCAAGATTATGCCCTGTTAGCCAGACCGTTGATGCAGCTGCTCAAAAAAGATGCGGAGTTTAAAATACAAGGTATGGAAATACATGCAGTTGAAAAGTTAAAGTCAGCTCTTATTGAGGAACCAGTTCTGCGTATTTATGAGCAAAACGCGAAGACACAGTTACATGTTGATGCATCGAAGGACGGGTTTGGCGCCACACTTTTACAGAAGCATGACAACAAGTGGCACCCTGTATTTTATTGGAACAAGAAAACGTCGCCTCAAGAAGAAAAGTTACACAGCTACTTTTTAGAAGCTAAAGCAGCATACCTGGCCACAAAAAAGTTGCGTCATTATCTGATGAGTATAGGCCCAAATACTGAAAGCGCAACAAAAGGACGAACACTTAGCAGCAGTGGCAGAAATTTTAAAACAGAAGCCTTATGCAGACTTTAAAATTAAAAATCAGCTGATGTACAAACAAGTTGGTGGTATGGATTTGCTGGCAGTACCAAAAAGCATGGAGAAGGAAACCGTAAGAAACGCCCACAATTTCGACCACACAGGTAGTCAAAATACAATGCATTCGATTCGGCAAGATTTTTATATACCACAGCTAGAGAGGAAAGTAAACCAACACATAGCAAATTGTATAGAGTGCATACTTCATAATAAAAAGCTGGGGAAGCAGGAAGATTTCCTGCATTGTATTGATAAGGGAGATACGCCGCTTACCACACTACACGTTGATCATTGGGCACGCTGGACTCTACGTCAAAAAACTAGAAGTATATATTTGCTATGGTGGACGGATTTTCCAATTACGTCTGGTTATTCCCAACGAAGTCGACAGGTGCTCACGAAGTCAACAAGCATGTTAGCTCCTGGGTAACAATATTCGGCAGTCCACAGCGAATAATCAGCGACAGAGGCTCAGCATTCACTTCAAAAGAGTTTAAGGAATTTTGCGCTAGTGAAAGTATGGACCATGTCGAGACAACAACCGGAACTCCAAGGGGAAATGGCCAAATAGAAAGGGTGAATAGAGTCGTAATTTCTGTTTTAGCGAAGATGTCTGCAGCAGAGCCGACAAAATGGTACAAGTACACATCGCAGGTACAACGAATTATCAACTCGCATGTGCATTCATCCACGAAGTTTACTCCATTTCAAATAATGTTTGGGGTAAAAATGAGAAACAATAATGATGTTGAGCTGGTAAAGATGCTACAAGAAGAAATGTTAATGGATCTGCAGGAGGAGCGCAATCAAATCCGAGCAGACGCTAGAAGTCAAATTCAAAAGGCGCAAGAAACTTATAAACGAAACCATGATAAAAAAAATGTAAGGAGCACCAGGGATACATATTGGCAGACTTAGTAGCCATCAAGGTCACTCAATTTGTAACGGGAAAGAAACTAGCCAACAAACACATAGGTCCATACGAAGTCATAAAAGTAAAGCGACATAGCAGGTATGAAGTACGGAAAGCTGCAGAATTCCAGGGTCCAAACCGAACATCAACCAGTGCAGACCATATGAAGTTATGGCGGTACATAGGAAGCCGCGAAGATGACAATGATGAAGACTCATCTGAGGCAGATGAGGGGCAGGATGACCGAGAGTAAAGTATCATATTCTAAAATCCATCAAAGTGGCATCACTGTCATGTCAAGCAAGCGTCATTACAAGAAGTTCTTTCCTCGCGCAGTATTTCGTTAGCCGTCATTGAGTGAACTCGTCATTTAAGCAGTCGCATTAATCAGTCGTTACGTACAGTCACAGTTCAGTTGTATTCATCAGTCGTCGCGTACAGTCGTTTCAGCAGTCGTCGCTAAAGTTGTCATTCAGTCGAATCACCGGTCGTCAATTAATTAGTTTCTTAAATACACAACTATTTCGCTAAACATATATCAATCCATGTACCTATTTTATAAACTTGTAACTACATATTTAATAAACGAATAACTAAAACTCTTGAATTGAACATTCAATCTTACATGGGGGTTCAACCGGGATATTGATACAGAGTGTTTATTACATCAGAAAGACAGTTGAAACAAAAAGTTGTGAAAAAAATGATACATTCAAATAAAAAGAGCAAAAAACCCGTGCAGAAAAAAAGTTGTAGACGCGAAAACGGTCGTCACCGCGGGGAACGAGGAGCTAAGCAGCGACGACGAGAAAGAAGCAATAATGCAAAACACATACAGTGAAGGAGTAAACGGCGCGAGTAGCAGTTTATTAGACGCGTCCGTGTTTGGTTCTCGCGAGAAGGGTGAGGCAAGCGCATTAGGCTGGGAACAGCAAAAAGAAAACACTGAATACTACCGAGAGGAGACGCAGACATTTGTGCGCAGCAGCGAATTAGGGGAACTCATCAAAGCATTAACGGGAAGGTTCGAACAATGCAATATAAACAACAGGGAGAAGAATTTTGTTTCTATTGAGAGCTTTGCAAAGGTAGTGCCTGACTACGATGGTGTTTCAATTCCAGTTCGTCAGTGGATAGAGAATTTTGAACAAAACGCAACAGCATATGAATTGAACGATAAGCAAAATTATGCAAATGCCCGAAATAAGATGCTAGGAACAGCAAAACTATTCTTGGAAGCAACTACCGTCGCCAACTATCAGTCTCTGTGCGCTGCACTCAAAGAAGAATTCGATCAGCAGCTAAGCAGTGCAGAAGTACACAAACGTTTACGATGCCGCAAAAACAGAGGGGATGAGAATTTTCACGAGAACGTTTTGTAAATGCGTAAAATAGCAGCACAAGGAGAGATAGAGGAAGAGTCTATCATAACTTATATCATCGACGGTTTGGAAGTGAACGATGATTTGAAATACCCTCCGTACAGCGCAGCAACATTCAAAGAGCTTAGAAAACGTTATGAATTGGTGGAAACATTAGGAAAAAATAGTGCGGGGAATAAAAGACGACAACCAGCCCAAACACACCAACATACTCGCGTACAAGGAGAAGCAGAGAAAAGCATCGCACGTAAACAGCAACATTGTTACAATTGCGGATCGACACAACATAAGAGGGCGGAGTGTAAAGCAGAAACCAAATGTTTTAAGTGCAACGGCTTAGGGCACATGACAAATCAGTGCAAAAATGCAAAGCAGAACGTCAATATTATAAAAAATGAATGTCGTGTTAAAGAAATGACCATTGATAACACAAAAATAAAATGCTTCGTGGATACGGGAGCTGATGTTTCGTTGATGTGCAAAAGTATGTACGATGAGGAATTTAAAGGTCGTATGCTGCAGAAATGTTTTGCCAAGTTGTTTGGTTTGGGCAATGTCGGTACAGCAGTTTTGGGTGAATTTGCCGCACCTGTTAAGGTCGATGGTCTGACAACAGATCACACATTTTTAGTTGTTCCAGATGCAAAAGTTAATGTGGACGTGATTGTCGGGTATGACTTCTTGCAAAAGTTTACAATCACCTTGAACTCTAGCGGTTATAAGTTTACACCTAATGAGGATGGAAATGTTATTGCAGATGTTGAGGAAGTCAACTACAATGTTTTTAATGTTTTGAACTCTAATGCCGAAGTAGACGTCGATTCAAAATATGCTGACACAGTGAGGCAGTTAATTAACAATTATAAGCCGATACAAGATCCTACGTGCTGCCCAATAAAACTATGTATTGTACCTAACTGCACCAATATTTATTTCGTGAAAGTCCCATCCGTTTGTCGACTCCAGAACGAGAAGTTGTGCGAAATCAAGTAGATGAGTGGCTTCAGCAGGGTGTCGTTCGTGAATCATGTTCTGATGTGGCGAGCAAAGTTGTTCTAGCTAAGAAGAAAGATGGCAGCTACAGAGTGTGCATAGATTATCGAAAACTGAACTCTCTTGTTCTGAAGGACAGATTTCCAGTACCAGTTGTGGAGGAAGTTCTCGAGAAAATGCAGAGCGCCAGATATTTTACGGTCATGGACCTAAAAAACGGATTTTTTCATGTGGAAATAGAGGAGCAAAGTCGCAAGTACACAGCATTTGCGACCAAAGAAGGATTATACGAATTTAATAAGGCGCCATTTGGCTTTTGCAATTCTCCAGCAGTGTTTGTTCGGTTTATAAACGATATCTTCCAGCAGCTGATCAACGATGGTATAATGGAAATCTACATAGATGACATCGTAGTTTTTGGAGCTACAGTTGAACAATGTATAGGGAATATGCGGACGGTGTTAAATCTCGCACAGCAGTATGGGTTAGAAATCAAGTGGTCCAAATGTCAATTTTTAAAAGATAGAATCACTTTTCTTGGACATGAATCGAAAAAGGGCACGTCTGGCCTGGTCAAGAGAAAGTAAAAGCTGTCAAAAACCTCCCGTTGCCAAAAAATATAAGAGGTGTGCAAGCTTTTCTTGGATTGACGGGATATTTCAGAAACTTTATCCAAGATTATGCCCTGTTAGCCAGACCGTTGATGCAGCTGCTCAAAAAAGATGCGGAGTTTAAAATACAAGGTATGGAAATACATGCAGTTGAAAAGTTAAAGTCAGCTCTTATTGAGGAACCAGTTCTGCGTATTTATGAGCAAAACGCGAAGACACAGTTACATGTTGATGCATCGAAGGACGGGTTTGGCGCCACACTTTTACAGAAGCATGACAACAAGTGGCACCCTGTATTTTATTGGAGCAAGAAAACGTCGCCTCAAGAAGAAAAGTTACACAGCTACTTTTTAGAAGCTAAAGCAGCATACCTGGCCACAAAAAAGTTGCGTCATTATCTGATGAGTATAGGCCCAAATACTGAAAGCGCAACAAAAGGACGAACACTTAGCAGCAGTGGCAGAAATTTTAAAACAGAAGCCTTATGCAGACTTTAAAATTAAAAATCAGCTGATGTACAAACAAGTTGGTGGTATGGATTTGCTGGCAGTACCAAAAAGCATGGAGAAGGAAACCGTAAGAAACGCCCACAATTTCGACCACACAGGTAGTCAAAATACAATGCATTCGATTCGGCAAGATTTTTATATACCACAGCTAGAGAGGAAAGTAAACCAACACATAGCAAATTGTATAGAGTGCATACTTCATAATAAAAAGCTGGGGAAGCAGGAAGATTTCCTGCATTGTATTGATAAGGGAGATACGCCGCTTACCACACTACACGTTGATCATTGGGCACGCTGGACTCTACGTCAAAAAACTAGAAGTATATATTTGCTATGGTGGACGGATTTTCCAATTACGTCTGGTTATTCCCAACGAAGTCGACAGGTGCTCACGAAGTCAACAAGCATGTTAGCTCCTGGGTAACAATATTCGGCAGTCCACAGCGAATAATCAGCGACAGAGGCTCAGCATTCACTTCAAAAGAGTTTAAGGAATTTTGCGCTAGTGAAAGTATGGACCATGTCGAGACAACAACCGGAACTCCAAGGGGAAATGGCCAAATAGAAAGGGTGAATAGAGTCGTAATTTCTGTTTTAGCGAAGATGTCTGCAGCAGAGCCGACAAAATGGTACAAGTACACATCGCAGGTACAACGAATTATCAACTCGCATGTGCATTCATCCACGAAGTTTACTCCATTTCAAATAATGTTTGGGGTAAAAATGAGAAACAATAATGATGTTGAGCTGGTAAAGATGCTACAAGAAGAAATGTTAATGGATCTGCAGGAGGAGCGCAATCAAATCCGAGCAGACGCTAGAAGTCAAATTCAAAAGGCGCAAGAAACTTATAAACGAAACCATGATAAAAAAAAATGTAAGGAGCACCAGGGATACATATTGGCAGACTTAGTAGCCATCAAGGTCACTCAATTTGTAACGGGAAAGAAACTAGCCAACAAACACATAGGTCCATACGAAGTCATAAAAGTAAAGCGACATAGCAGGTATGAAGTACGGAAAGCTGCAGAATTCCAGGGTCCAAACCGAACATCAACCAGTGCAGACCATATGAAGTTATGGCGGTACATAGGAAGCCGCGAAGATGACAATGATGAAGACTCATCTGAGGCAGATGAGGGGCAGGATGACCGAGAGTAAAGTATCATATTCTAAAATCCATCAAAGTGGCATCACTGTCATGTCAAGCAAGCGTCATTACAAGAAGTTCTTTCCTCGCGCAGTATTTCGTTAGCCGTCATTGAGTGAACTCGTCATTTAAGCAGTCGCATTAATCAGTCGTTACGTACAGTCACAGTTCAGTTGTATTCATCAGTCGTCGCGTACAGTCGTTTCAGCAGTCGTCGCTAAAGTTGTCATTCAGTCGAATCACCGGTCGTCAATTAATTAGTTTCTTAAATACACAACTATTTCGCTAAACATATATCAATCCATGTACCTATTTTATAAACTGGTAACTACATATTTAATAAACGAATAACTAAAACTCTTGAATTGAACATTCAATCTTACATGGGGGTTCAACCGGGATATTGATACAGAGTGTTTATTACATCAGAAAGACAGTTGAAACAAAAAGTTGTGAAAAAAATGATACATTCAAATAAAAAGAGCAAAAAACCCGTGCAGAAAAAAAGTTGTAGACGCGAAAACGGTCGTCACCGCGGGGAACGAGGAGCTAAGCAGCGACGACGAGAAAGAAGCAATAATGCAAAACACATACAGTGAAGGAGTAAACGGCGCGAGTAGCAGTTTATTAGACGCGTCCGTGTTTGGTTCTCGCGAGAAGGGTGAGGCAAGCGCATTAGGCTGGGAACAGCAAAAAGAAAACACTGAATACTACCGAGAGGAGACGCAGACATTTGTGCGCAGCAGCGAATTAGGGGAACTCATCAAAGCATTAACGGGAAGGTTCGAACAATGCAATATAAACAACAGGGAGAAGAATTTTGTTTCTATTGAGAGCTTTGCAAAGGTAGTGCCTGACTACGATGGTGTTTCAATTCCAGTTCGTCAGTGGATAGAGAATTTTGAACAAAACGCAACAGCATATGAATTGAACGATAAGCAAAATTATGCAAATGCCCGAAATAAGATGCTAGGAACAGCAAAACTATTCTTGGAAGCAACTACCGTCGCCAACTATCAGTCTCTGTGCGCTGCACTCAAAGAAGAATTCGATCAGCAGCTAAGCAGTGCAGAAGTACACAAACGTTTACGATGCCGCAAAAACAGAGGGGATGAGAATTTTCACGAGAACGTTTTGTAAATGCGTAAAATAGCAGCACAAGGAGAGATAGAGGAAGAGTCTATCATAACTTATATCATCGACGGTTTGGAAGTGAACGATGATTTGAAATACCCTCCGTACAGCGCAGCAACATTCAAAGAGCTTAGAAAACGTTATGAATTGGTGGAAACATTAGGAAAAAATAGTGCGGGGAATAAAAGACGACAACCAGCCCAAACACACCAACATACTCGCGTACAAGGAGAAGCAGAGAAAAGCATCGCACGTAAACAGCAACATTGTTACAATTGCGGATCGACACAACATAAGAGGGCGGAGTGTAAAGCAGAAACCAAATGTTTTAAGTGCAACGGCTTAGGGCACATGACAAATCAGTGCAAAAATGCAAAGCAGAACGTCAATATTATAAAAAATGAATGTCGTGTTAAAGAAATGACCATTGATAACACAAAAATAAAATGCTTGGTGGATACGGGAGCTGATGTTTCGTTGATGTGCAAAAGTATGTACGATGAGGAATTTAAAGGTCGTATGCTGCAGAAATGTTTTGCCAAGTTGTTTGGTTTGGGCAATGTCGGTACAGCAGTTTTGGGTGAATTTGCCGCACCTGTTAAGGTCGATGGTCTGACAACAGATCACACATTTTTAGTTGTTCCAGATGCAAAAGTTAATGTGGACGTGATTGTCGGGTATGACTTCTTGCAAAAGTTTACAATCACCTTGAACTCTAGCGGTTATAAGTTTACACCTAATGAGGATGGAAATGTTATTGCAGATGTTGAGGAAGTCAACTACAATGTTTTTAATGTTTTGAACTCTAATGCCGAAGTAGACGTCGATTCAAAATATGCTGACACAGTGAGGCAGTTAATTAACAATTATAAGCCGATACAAGATCCTACGTGCTGCCCAATAAAACTATGTATTGTACCTAACTGCACCAATATTTATTTCGTGAAAGTCCCATCCGTTTGTCGACTCCAGAACGAGAAGTTGTGCGAAATCAAGTAGATGAGTGGCTTCAGCAGGGTGTCGTTCGTGAATCATGTTCTGATGTGGCGAGCAAAGTTGTTCTAGCTAAGAAGAAAGATGGCAGCTACAGAGTGTGCATAGATTATCGAAAACTGAACTCTCTTGTTCTGAAGGACAGATTTCCAGTACCAGTTGTGGAGGAAGTTCTCGAGAAAATGCAGAGCGCCAGATATTTTACGGTCATGGACCTAAAAAACGGATTTTTTCATGTGGAAATAGAGGAGCAAAGTCGCAAGTACACAGCATTTGCGACCAAAGAAGGATTATACGAATTTAATAAGGCGCCATTTGGCTTTTGCAATTCTCCAGCAGTGTTTGTTCGGTTTATAAACGATATCTTCCAGCAGCTGATCAACGATGGTATAATGGAAATCTACATAGATGACATCGTAGTTTTTGGAGCTACAGTTGAACAATGTATAGGGAATATGCGGACGGTGTTAAATCTCGCACAGCAGTATGGGTTAGAAATCAAGTGGTCCAAATGTCAATTTTTAAAAGATAGAATCACTTTTCTTGGACATGAATCGAAAAAGGGCACGTCTGGCCTGGTCAAGAGAAAGTAAAAGCTGTCAAAAACCTCCCGTTGCCAAAAAATATAAGAGGTGTGCAAGCTTTTCTTGGATTGACGGGATATTTCAGAAACTTTATCCAAGATTATGCCCTGTTAGCCAGACCGTTGATGCAGCTGCTCAAAAAAGATGCGGAGTTTAAAATACAAGGTATGGAAATACATGCAGTTGAAAAGTTAAAGTCAGCTCTTATTGAGGAACCAGTTCTGCGTATTTATGAGCAAAACGCGAAGACACAGTTACATGTTGATGCATCGAAGGACGGGTTTGGCGCCACACTTTTACAGAAGCATGACAACAAGTGGCACCCTGTATTTTATTGGAGCAAGAAAACGTCGCCTCAAGAAGAAAAGTTACACAGCTACTTTTTAGAAGCTAAAGCAGCATACCTGGCCACAAAAAAGTTGCGTCATTATCTGATGAGTATAGGCCCAAATACTGAAAGCGCAACAAAAGGACGAACACTTAGCAGCAGTGGCAGAAATTTTAAAACAGAAGCCTTATGCAGACTTTAAAATTAAAAATCAGCTGATGTACAAACAAGTTGGTGGTATGGATTTGCTGGCAGTACCAAAAAGCATGGAGAAGGAAACCGTAAGAAACGCCCACAATTTCGACCACACAGGTAGTCAAAATACAATGCATTCGATTCGGCAAGATTTTTATATACCACAGCTAGAGAGGAAAGTAAACCAACACATAGCAAATTGTATAGAGTGCATACTTCATAATAAAAAGCTGGGGAAGCAGGAAGATTTCCTGCATTGTATTGATAAGGGAGATACGCCGCTTACCACACTACACGTTGATCATTGGGCACGCTGGACTCTACGTCAAAAAACTAGAAGTATATATTTGCTATGGTGGACGGATTTTCCAATTACGTCTGGTTATTCCCAACGAAGTCGACAGGTGCTCACGAAGTCAACAAGCATGTTAGCTCCTGGGTAACAATATTCGGCAGTCCACAGCGAATAATCAGCGACAGAGGCTCAGCATTCACTTCAAAAGAGTTTAAGGAATTTTGCGCTAGTGAAAGTATGGACCATGTCGAGACAACAACCGGAACTCCAAGGGGAAATGGCCAAATAGAAAGGGTGAATAGAGTCGTAATTTCTGTTTTAGCGAAGATGTCTGCAGCAGAGCCGACAAAATGGTACAAGTACACATCGCAGGTACAACGAATTATCAACTCGCATGTGCATTCATCCACGAAGTTTACTCCATTTCAAATAATGTTTGGGGTAAAAATGAGAAACAATAATGATGTTGAGCTGGTAAAGATGCTACAAGAAGAAATGTTAATGGATCTGCAGGAGGAGCGCAATCAAATCCGAGCAGACGCTAGAAGTCAAATTCAAAAGGCGCAAGAAACTTATAAACGAAACCATGATAAAAAAAATGTAAGGAGCACCAGGGATACATATTGGCAGACTTAGTAGCCATCAAGGTCACTCAATTTGTAACGGGAAAGAAACTAGCCAACAAACACATAGGTCCATACGAAGTCATAAAAGTAAAGCGACATAGCAGGTATGAAGTACGGAAAGCTGCAGAATTCCAGGGTCCAAACCGAACATCAACCAGTGCAGACCATATGAAGTTATGGCGGTACATAGGAAGCCGCGAAGATGACAATGATGAAGACTCATCTGAGGCAGATGAGGGGCAGGATGACCGAGAGTAAAGTATCATATTCTAAAATCCATCAAAGTGGCATCACTGTCATGTCAAGCAAGCGTCATTACAAGAAGTTCTTTCCTCGCGCAGTATTTCGTTAGCCGTCATTGAGTGAACTCGTCATTTAAGCAGTCGCATTAATCAGTCGTTACGTACAGTCACAGTTCAGTTGTATTCATCAGTCGTCGCGTACAGTCGTTTCAGCAGTCGTCGCTAAAGTTGTCATTCAGTCGAATCACCGGTCGTCAATTAATTAGTTTCTTAAATACACAACTATTTCGCTAAACATATATCAATCCATGTACCTATTTTATAAACTGGTAACTACATATTTAATAAACGAATAACTAAAACTCTTGAATTGAACATTCAATCTTACATGGGGGTTCAACCGGGATATTGATACAGAGTGTTTATTACATCAGAAAGACAGTTGAAACAAAAAGTTGTGAAAAAAATGATACATTCAAATAAAAAGAGCAAAAAACCCGTGCAGAAAAAAAGTTGTAGACGCGAAAACGGTCGTCACCGCGGGGAACGAGGAGCTAAGCAGCGACGACGAGAAAGAAGCAATAATGCAAAACACATACAGTGAAGGAGTAAACGGCGCGAGTAGCAGTTTATTAGACGCGTCCGTGTTTGGTTCTCGCGAGAAGGGTGAGGCAAGCGCAGTAGGCTGGGAACAGCAAAAAGAAAACACTGAATACTACCGAGAGGAGACGCAGACATTTGTGCGCAGCAGCGAATTAGGGGAACTCATCAAAGCATTAACGGGAAGGTTCGAACAATGCAATATAAACAACAGGGAGAAGAATTTTGTTTCTATTGAGAGCTTTGCAAAGGTAGTGCCTGACTACGATGGTGTTTCAATTCCAGTTCGTCAGTGGATAGAGAATTTTGAACAAAACGCAACAGCATATGAATTGAACGATAAGCAAAATTATGCAAATGCCCGAAATAAGATGCTAGGAACAGCAAAACTATTCTTGGAAGCAACTACCGTCGCCAACTATCAGTCTCTGCGCGCTGCACTCAAAGAAGAATTCGATCAGCAGCTAAGCAGTGCAGAAGTACACAAACGTTTACGATGCCGCAAAAACAGAGGGGATGAGAATTTTCACGAGAACGTTTTGCAAATGCGTAAAATAGCAGCACAAGGAGAGATAGAGGAAGAGTCTATCATAACTTATATCATCGACGGTTTGGAAGTGAACGATGATTTGAAATACCCTCCGTACAGCGCAGCAACGTTCAAAGAGCTTAGAAAACGTTATGAATTGGTGGAAACATTAGGAAAAAATAGTGCGGGGAATAAAAGACGACAACCAGCCCAAACACACCAACATACTCGCGGACAAGGAGAAGCAGAGAAAAGCATCGCACGTAAACAGCAACATTGTTACAATTGCGGATCGACACAACATAAGAGGGCGGAGTGTAAAGCAGAAACCAAATGTTTTAAGTGCAACGGCTTAGGGCACATGACAAATCAGTGCAAAAATGCAAAGCAGAACGTCAATATTATAAAAAATGAATGTCGTGTTAAAGAAATGACCATTGATAACACAAAAATAAAATGCTTCGTGGATACGGGAGCTGATGTTTCGTTGATGTGCAAAAGTATGTACGATGAGGAATTTAAAGGTCGTATGCTGCAGAAATGTTTTGCCAAGTTGTTTGGTTTGGGCAATGTCGGTACAGCAGTTTTGGGTGAATTTGCCGCACCTGTTAAGGTCGATGGTCTGACAACAGATCACACATTTTTAGTTGTTCCAGATGCAAAAGTTAATGTGGACGTGATTGTCGGGTATGACTTCTTGCAAAAGTTTACAATCACCTTGAACTCTAGCGGTTATAAGTTTACACCTAATGAGGATGGAAATGTTATTGCAGATGTTGAGGAAGTCAACTACAATGTTTTTAATGTTTTGAACTCTAATGCCGAAGTAGACGTCGATTCAAAATATGCTGACACAGTGAGGCAGTTAATTAACAATTATAAGCCGATACAAGATCCTACGTGCTGCCCAATAAAACTATGTATTGTACCTAACTGCACCAATATTTATTTCGTGAAAGTCCCATCCGTTTGTCGACTCCAGAACGAGAAGTTGTGCGAAATCAAGTAGATGAGTGGCTTCAGCAGGGTGTCGTTCGTGAATCATGTTCTGATGTGGCGAGCAAAGTTGTTCTAGCTAAGAAGAAAGATGGCAGCTACAGAGTGTGCATAGATTATCGAAAACTGAACTCTCTTGTTCTGAAGGACAGATTTCCAGTACCAGTTGTGGAGGAAGTTCTCGAGAAAATGCAGAGCGCCAGATATTTTACGGTCATGGACCTAAAAAACGGATTTTTTCATGTGGAAATAGAGGAGCAAAGTCGCAAGTACACAGCATTTGCGACCAAAGAAGGATTATACGAATTTAATAAGGCGCCATTTGGCTTTTGCAATTCTCCAGCAGTGTTTGTTCGGTTTATAAACGATATCTTCCAGCAGCTGATCAACGATGGTATAATGGAAATCTACATAGATGACATCGTAGTTTTTGGAGCTACAGTTGAACAATGTATAGGGAATATGCGGACGGTGTTAAATCTCGCACAGCAGTATGGGTTAGAAATCAAGTGGTCCAAATGTCAATTTTTAAAAGATAGAATCACTTTTCTTGGACATGAATCGAAAAAGGGCACGTCTGGCCTGGTCAAGAGAAAGTAAAAGCTGTCAAAAACCTCCCGTTGCCAAAAAATATAAGAGGTGTGCAAGCTTTTCTTGGATTGACGGGATATTTCAGAAACTTTATCCAAGATTATGCCCTGTTAGCCAGACCGTTGATGCAGCTGCTCAAAAAAGATGCGGAGTTTAAAATACAAGGTATGGAAATACATGCAGTTGAAAAGTTAAAGTCAGCTCTTATTGAGGAACCAGTTCTGCGTATTTATGAGCAAAACGCGAAGACACAGTTACATGTTGATGCATCGAAGGACGGGTTTGGCGCCACACTTTTACAGAAGCATGACAACAAGTGGCACCCTGTATTTTATTGGAGCAAGAAAACGTCGCCTCAAGAAGAAAAGTTACACAGCTACTTTTTAGAAGCTAAAGCAGCATACCTGGCCACAAAAAAGTTGCGTCATTATCTGATGAGTATAGGCCCAAATACTGAAAGCGCAACAAAAGGACGAACACTTAGCAGCAGTGGCAGAAATTTTAAAACAGAAGCCTTATGCAGACTTTAAAATTAAAAATCAGCTGATGTACAAACAAGTTGGTGGTATGGATTTGCTGGCAGTACCAAAAAGCATGGAGAAGGAAACCGTAAGAAACGCCCACAATTTCGACCACACAGGTAGTCAAAATACAATGCATTCGATTCGGCAAGATTTTTATATACCACAGCTAGAGAGGAAAGTAAACCAACACATAGCAAATTGTATAGAGTGCATACTTCATAATAAAAAGCTGGGGAAGCAGGAAGATTTCCTGCATTGTATTGATAAGGGAGATACGCCGCTTACCACACTACACGTTGATCATTGGGCACGCTGGACTCTACGTCAAAAAACTAGAAGTATATATTTGCTATGGTGGACGGATTTTCCAATTACGTCTGGTTATTCCCAACGAAGTCGACAGGTGCTCACGAAGTCAACAAGCATGTTAGCTCCTGGGTAACAATATTCGGCAGTCCACAGCGAATAATCAGCGACAGAGGCTCAGCATTCACTTCAAAAGAGTTTAAGGAATTTTGCGCTAGTGAAAGTATGGACCATGTCGAGACAACAACCGGAACTCCAAGGGGAAATGGCCAAATAGAAAGGGTGAATAGAGTCGTAATTTCTGTTTTAGCGAAGATGTCTGCAGCAAAGCCGACAAAATGGTACAAGTACACATCGCAGGTACAACGAATTATCAACTCGCATGTGCATTCATCCACGAAGTTTACTCCATTTCAAATAATGTTTGGGGTAAAAATGAGAAACAATAATGATGTTGAGCTGGTAAAGATGCTACAAGAAGAAATGTTAATGGATCTGCAGGAGGAGCGCAATCAAATCCGAGCAGACGCTAGAAGTCAAATTCAAAAGGCGCAAGAAACTTATAAACGAAACCATGATAAAAAAAATGTAAGGAGCACCAGGGATACATATTGGCAGACTTAGTAGCCATCAAGGTCACTCAATTTGTAACGGGAAAGAAACTAGCCAACAAACACATAGGTCCATACGAAGTCATAAAAGTAAAGCGACATAGCAGGTATGAAGTACGGAAAGCTGCAGAATTCCAGGGTCCAAACCGAACATCAACCAGTGCAGACCATATGAAGTTATGGCGGTACATAGGAAGCCGCGAAGATGACAATGATGAAGACTCATCTGAGGCAGATGAGGGGCAGGATGACCGAGAGTAAAGTATCATATTCTAAAATCCATCAAAGTGGCATCACTGTCATGTCAAGCAAGCGTCATTACAAGAAGTTCTTTCCTCGCGCAGTATTTCGTTAGCCGTCATTGAGTGAACTCGTCATTTAAGCAGTCGCATTAATCAGTCGTTACGTACAGTCACAGTTCAGTTGTATTCATCAGTCGTCGCGTACAGTCGTTTCAGCAGTCGTCGCTAAAGTTGTCATTCAGTCGAATCACCGGTCGTCAATTAATTAGTTTCTTAAATACACAACTATTTCGCTAAACATATATCAATCCATGTACCTATTTTATAAACTGGTAACTACATATTTAATAAACGAATAACTAAAACTCTTGAATTGAACATTCAATCTTACATGGGGGTTCAACCGGGATATTGATACAGAGTGTTTATTACATCAGAAAGACAGTTGAAACAAAAAGTTGTGAAAAAAATGATACATTCAAATAAAAAGAGCAAAAAACCCGTGCAGAAAAAAAGTTGTAGACGCGAAAACGGTCGTCACCGCGGGGAACGAGGAGCTAAGCAGCGACGACGAGAAAGAAGCAATAATGCAAAACACATACAGTGAAGGAGTAAACGGCGCGAGTAGCAGTTTATTAGACGCGTCCGTGTTTGGTTCTCGCGAGAAGGGTGAGGCAAGCGCATTAGGCTGGGAACAGCAAAAAGAAAACACTGAATACTACCGAGAGGAGACGCAGACATTTGTGCGCAGCAGCGAATTAGGGGAACTCATCAAAGCATTAACGGGAAGGTTCGAACAATGCAATATAAACAACAGGGAGAAGAATTTTGTTTCTATTGAGAGCTTTGCAAAGGTAGTGCCTGACTACGATGGTGTTTCAATTCCAGTTCGTCAGTGGATAGAGAATTTTGAACAAAACGCAACAGCATATGAATTGAACGATAAGCAAAATTATGCAAATGCCCGAAATAAGATGCTAGGAACAGCAAAACTATTCTTGGAAGCAACTACCGTCGCCAACTATCAGTCTCTGCGCGCTGCACTCAAAGAAGAATTCGATCAGCAGCTAAGCAGTGCAGAAGTACACAAACGTTTACGATGCCGCAAAAACAGAGGGGATGAGAATTTTCACGAGAACGTTTTGCAAATGCGTAAAATAGCAGCACAAGGAGAGATAGAGGAAGAGTCTATCATAACTTATATCATCGACGGTTTGGAAGTGAACGATGATTTGAAATACCCTCCGTACAGCGCAGCAACGTTCAAAGAGCTTAGAAAACGTTATGAATTGGTGGAAACATTAGGAAAAAATAGTGCGGGGAATAAAAGACGACAACCAGCCCAAACACACCAACATACTCGCGGACAAGGAGAAGCAGAGAAAAGCATCGCACGTAAACAGCAACATTGTTACAATTGCGGATCGACACAACATAAGAGGGCGGAGTGTAAAGCAGAAACCAAATGTTTTAAGTGCAACGGCTTAGGGCACATGACAAATCAGTGCAAAAATGCAAAGCAGAACGTCAATATTATAAAAAATGAATGTCGTGTTAAAGAAATGACCATTGATAACACAAAAATAAAATGCTTCGTGGATACGGGAGCTGATGTTTCGTTGATGTGCAAAAGTATGTACGATGAGGAATTTAAAGGTCGTATGCTGCAGAAATGTTTTGCCAAGTTGTTTGGTTTGGGCAATGTCGGTACAGCAGTTTTGGGTGAATTTGCCGCACCTGTTAAGGTCGATGGTCTGACAACAGATCACACATTTTTAGTTGTTCCAGATGCAAAACTTAATGTGGACGTGATTGTCGGGTATGACTTCTTGCAAAAGTTTACAATCACCTTGCGGTTATAAGTTTACACCTAATGAGGATGGAAATGTTATTGCAGATGTTGAGGAAGTCAACTACAATGTTTTTAATGTTTTGAACTCTAATGCCGAAGTAGACGTCGATTCAAAATATGCTGACACAGTGAGGCAGTTAATTAACAATTATAAGCCGATACAAGATCCTACGTGCTGCCCAATAAAACTATGTATTGTACCTAACTGCACCAATATTTATTTCGTGAAAGTCCCATCCGTTTGTCGACTCCAGAACGAGAAGTTGTGCGAAATCAAGTAGATGAGTGGCTTCAGCAGGGTGTCGTTCGTGAATCATGTTCTGATGTGGCGAGCAAAGTTGTTCTAGCTAAGAAGAAAGATGGCAGCTACAGAGTGTGCATAGATTATCGAAAACTGAACTCTCTTGTTCTGAAGGACAGATTTCCAGTACCAGTTGTGGAGGAAGTTCTCGAGAAAATGCAGAGCGCCACATATTTTACGGTCATGGACCTAAAAAACGGATTTTTTCATGTGGAAATAGAGGAGCAAAGTCGCAAGTACACAGCATTTGCGACCAAAGAAGGATTATACGAATTTAATAAGGCGCCATTTGGCTTTTGCAATTCTCCAGCAGTGTTTGTTCGGTTTATAAACGATATCTTCCAGCAGCTGATCAACGATGGTATAATGGAAATCTACATAGATGACATCGTAGTTTTTGGAGCTACAGTTGAACAATGTATAGGGAATATGCGGACGGTGTTAAATCTCGCACAGCAGTATGGGTTAGAAATCAAGTGGTCCAAATGTCAATTTTTAAAAGATAGAATCACTTTTCTTGGACATGAATCGAAAAAGGGCACGTCTGGCCTGGTCAAGAGAAAGTAAAAGCTGTCAAAAACCTCCCGTTGCCAAAAAATATAAGAGGTGTGCAAGCTTTTCTTGGATTGACGGGATATTTCAGAAACTTTATCCAAGATTATGCCCTGTTAGCCAGACCGTTGATGCAGCTGCTCAAAAAAGATGCGGAGTTTAAAATACAAGGTATGGAAATACATGCAGTTGAAAAGTTAAAGTCAGCTCTTATTGAGGAACCAGTTCTGCGTATTTATGAGCAAAACGCGAAGACACAGTTACATGTTGTTGCATCGAAGGACGGGTTTGGCGCCACACTTTTACAGAAGCATGACAACAAGTGGCACCCTGTATTTTATTGGAGCAAGAAAACGTCGCCTCAAGAAGAAAAGTTACACAGCTACTTTTTAGAAGCTAAAGCAGCATACCTGGCCACAAAAAAGTTGCGTCATTATCTGATGAGTATAGGCCCAAATACTGAAAGCGCAACAAAAGGACGAACACTTAGCAGCAGTGGCAGACATTTTAAAACAGAAGCCTTATGCAGACTTTAAAATTAAAAATCAGCTGATGTACAAACAAGTTGGTGGTATGGATTTGCTGGCAGTACCAAAAAGCATGGAGAAGGAAACCGTAAGAAACGCCCACAATTTCGGCCACACAGGTAGTCAAAATACAATGCATTCGATTCGGCAAGATTTTTATATACCACAGCTAGAGAGGAAAGTAAACCAACACATAGCAAATTGTATAGAGTGCATACTTCATAATAAAAAGCTGGGGAAGCAGGAAGATTTCCTGCATTGTATTGATAAGGGAGATACGCCGCTTACCACACTACACGTTGATCATTGGGCACGCTGGACTCTACGTCAAAAAACTAGAAGTATATATTTGCTATGGTGGACGGATTTTCCAATTACGTCTGGTTATTCCCAACGAAGTCGACAGGTGCTCACGAAGTCAACAAGCATGTTAGCTCCTGGGTAACAATATTCGGCAGTCCACAGCGAATAATCAGCGACAGAGGCTCAGCATTCACTTCAAAAGAGTTTAAGGAATTTTGCGCTAGTGAAAGTATGGACCATGTCGAGACAACAACCGGAACTCCAAGGGGAAATGGCCAAATAGAAAGGGTGAATAGAGTCGTAATTTCTGTTTTAGCGAAGATGTCTGCAGCAGAGCCGACAAAATGGTACAAGTACACATCGCAGGTACAACGAATTATCAACTCGCATGTGCATTCATCCACGAAGTTTACTCCATTTCAAATAATGTTTGGGGTAAAAATGAGAAACAATAATGATGTTGAGCTGGTAAAGATGCTACAAGAAGAAATGTTAATGGATCTGCAGGAGGAGCGCAATCAAATCCGAGCAGACGCTAGAAGTCAAATTCAAAAGGCGCAAGAAACTTATAAACGAAACCATGATAAAAAAAATGTAAGGAGCACCAGGGATACATATTGGCAGACTTAGTAGCCATCAAGGTCACTCAATTTGTAACGGGAAAGAAACTAGCCAACAAACACATAGGTCCATACGAAGTCATAAAAGTAAAGCGACATGGCAGGTATGAAGTACGGAAAGCTGCAGAATTCCAGGGTCCAAACCGAACATCAACCAGTGCAGACCATATGAAGTTATGGCGGTACATAGGAAGCCGCGAAGATGACAATGATGAAGACTCATCTGAGGCAGATGAGGGGCAGGATGACCGAGAGTAAAGTATCATATTCTAAAATCCATTAAAGTGGCATCACTGTCATGTCAAGCAAGCGTCATTACAAGAAGTTCTTTCCTCGCGCAGTATTTCGTCAGCCGTCATTGAGTAAAGTCGTCATTTAAGCAGTCGCATTAATCAGTCGTTACGTACAGTCACAGTTCAGTTGTATTCATCAGTCGTCGCGTACAGTCGTTTCAGCAGTCGTCGCTTAAGTTGTCATTCAGTCGAATCACCGGTCGTCAATTAATTAGTTTCTTAAATACACAACTATTTCGCTAAACATATATCAATCCATGTACATATTTAATAAACTTGTAACTACATATTTAATAAACGAATAACTAAAACACTTGAATTGAACAATCAATCTTACATGGGGGCTCAACCGGGATATTGATACAGAGTGTTTATTACATCAGAAAGACAGTTGAAACAAAAAGTTGTGAAAAAAATGATACATTCAAATAAAAAGAGCAAAAAACCCGTGCAGAAAAAAAGTTGTAGACGCGAAAACGGTCGTCACCGCGGGGAACGAGGAGCTAAGCAGCGACGACGAGAAAGAAGCAATAATGCAAAACACATACAGTGAATGAGTAAACGGCGCGAGTAGCAGTTTATTAGACGCGTCCGTGTTTGGTTCTCGCGAGAAGGGTGAGGCAAGCGCATTAGGCTGGGAACAGCAAAAAGAAAACACTGAATACTACCGAGAGGAGACGCAGACATTTGTGCGCAGCAGCGAATTAGGGGAACTCATCAAAGCATTAACGGGAAGGTTCGAACAATGCAATATAAACAACAGGGAGAAGAATTTTGTTTCTATTGAGAGCTTTGCAAAGGTAGTGCCTGACTACGATGGTGTTTCAATTCCAGTTCGTCAGTGGATAGAGAATTTTGAACAAAACGCAACAGCATATGAATTGAACGATAAGCAAAATTATGCAAATGCCCGAAATAAGATGCTAGGAACAGCAAAACTATTCTTGGAAGCAACTACCGTCGCCAACTATCAGTCTCTGCGCGCTGCACTCAAAGAAGAATTCGATCAGCAGCTAAGCAGTGCAGAAGTACACAAACGTTTACGATGCCGCAAAAACAGAGGGGATGAGAATTTTCACGAGAACGTTTTGCAAATGCGTAAAATAGCAGCACAAGGAGAGATAGAGGAAGAGTCTATCATAACTTATATCATCGACGGTTTGGAAGTGAACGATGATTTGAAATACCCTCCGTACAGCGCAGCAACGTTCAAAGAGCTTAGAAAACGTTATGAATTGGTGGAAACATTAGGAAAAAATAGTGCGGGGAATAAAAGACGACAACCAGCCCAAACACACCAACATACTCGCGGACAAGGAGAAGCAGAGAAAAGCATCGCACGTAAACAGCAACATTGTTACAATTGCGGATCGACACAACATAAGAGGGCGGAGTGTAAAGCAGAAACCAAATGTTTTAAGTGCAACGGCTTAGGGCACATGACAAATCAGTGCAAAAATGCAAAGCAGAACGTCAATATTATAAAAAATGAATGTCGTGTTAAAGAAATGACCATTGATAACACAAAAATAAAATGCTTCGTGGATACGGGAGCTGATGTTTCGTTGATGTGCAAAAGTATGTACGATGAGGAATTTAAAGGTCGTATGCTGCAGAAATGTTTTGCCAAGTTGTTTGGTTTGGGCAATGTCGGTACAGCAGTTTTGGGTGAATTTGCCGCACCTGTTAAGGTCGATGGTCTGACAACAGATCACACATTTTTAGTTGTTCCAGATGCAAAACTTAATGTGGACGTGATTGTCGGGTATGACTTCTTGCAAAAGTTTACAATCACCTTGCGGTTATAAGTTTACACCTAATGAGGATGGAAATGTTATTGCAGATGTTGAGGAAGTCAACTACAATGTTTTTAATGTTTTGAACTCTAATGCCGAAGTAGACGTCGATTCAAAATATGCTGACACAGTGAGGCAGTTAATTAACAATTATAAGCCGATACAAGATCCTACGTGCTGCCCAATAAAACTATGTATTGTACCTAACTGCACCAATATTTATTTCGTGAAAGTCCCATCCGTTTGTCGACTCCAGAACGAGAAGTTGTGCGAAATCAAGTAGATGAGTGGCTTCAGCAGGGTGTCGTTCGTGAATCATGTTCTGATGTGGCGAGCAAAGTTGTTCTAGCTAAGAAGAAAGATGGCAGCTACAGAGTGTGCATAGATTATCGAAAACTGAACTCTCTTGTTCTGAAGGACAGATTTCCAGTACCAGTTGTGGAGGAAGTTCTCGAGAAAATGCAGAGCGCCAGATATTTTACGGTCATGGACCTAAAAAACGGATTTTTTCATGTGGAAATAGAGGAGCAAAGTCGCAAGTACACAGCATTTGCGACCAAAGAAGGATTATACGAATTTAATAAGGCGCCATTTGGCTTTTGCAATTCTCCAGCAGTGTTTGTTCGGTTTATAAACGATATCTTCCAGCAGCTGATCAACGATGGTATAATGGAAATCTACATAGATGACATCGTAGTTTTTGGAGCTACAGTTGAACAATGTATAGGGAATATGCGGACGGTGTTAAATCTCGCACAGCAGTATGGGTTAGAAATCAAGTGGTCCAAATGTCAATTTTTAAAAGATAGAATCACTTTTCTTGGACATGAATCGAAAAAGGGCACGTCTGGCCTGGTCAAGAGAAAGTAAAAGCTGTCAAAAACCTCCCGTTGCCAAAAAATATAAGAGGTGTGCAAGCTTTTCTTGGATTGACGGGATATTTCAGAAACTTTATCCAAGATTATGCCCTGTTAGCCAGACCGTTGATGCAGCTGCTCAAAAAAGATGCGGAGTTTAAAATACAAGGTATGGAAATACATGCAGTTGAAAAGTTAAAGTCAGCTCTTATTGAGGAACCAGTTCTGCGTATTTATGAGCAAAACGCGAAGACACAGTTACATGTTGTTGCATCGAAGGACGGGTTTGGCGCCACACTTTTACAGAAGCATGACAACAAGTGGCACCCTGTATTTTATTGGAGCAAGAAAACGTCGCCTCAAGAAGAAAAGTTACACAGCTACTTTTTAGAAGCTAAAGCAGCATACCTGGCCACAAAAAAGTTGCGTCATTATCTGATGAGTATAGGCCCAAATACTGAAAGCGCAACAAAAGGACGAACACTTAGCAGCAGTGGCAGACATTTTAAAACAGAAGCCTTATGCAGACTTTAAAATTAAAAATCAGCTGATGTACAAACAAGTTGGTGGTATGGATTTGCTGGCAGTACCAAAAAGCATGGAGAAGGAAACCGTAAGAAACGCCCACAATTTCGGCCACACAGGTAGTCAAAATACAATGCATTCGATTCGGCAAGATTTTTATATACCACAGCTAGAGAGGAAAGTAAACCAACACATAGCAAATTGTATAGAGTGCATACTTCATAATAAAAAGCTGGGGAAGCAGGAAGATTTCCTGTATTGTATTGATAAGGGAGATACGCCGCTTACCACACTACACGTTGATCATTGGGCACGCTGGACTCTACGTCAAAAAACTAGAAGTATATATTTGCTATGGTGGACGGATTTTCCAATTACGTCTGGTTATTCCCAACGAAGTCGACAGGTGCTCACGAAGTCAACAAGCATGTTAGCTCCTGGGTAACAATATTCGGCAGTCCACAGCGAATAATCAGCGACAGAGGCTCAGCATTCACTTCAAAAGAGTTTAAGGAATTTTGCGCTAGTGAAAGTATGGACCATGTCGAGACAACAACCGGAACTCCAAGGGGAAATGGCCAAATAGAAAGGGTGAATAGAGTCGTAATTTCTGTTTTAGCGAAGATGTCTGCAGCAGAGCCGACAAAATGGTACAAGTACACATCGCAGGTACAACGAATTATCAACTCGCATGTGCATTCATCCACGAAGTTTACTCCATTTCAAATAATGTTTGGGGTAAAAATGAGAAACAATAATGATGTTGAGCTGGTAAAGATGCTACAAGAAGAAATGTTAATGGATCTGCAGGAGGAGCGCAATCAAATCCGAGCAGACGCTAGAAGTCAAATTCAAAAGGCGCAAGAAACTTATAAACGAAACCATGATAAAAAAAATGTAAGGAGCACCAGGGATACATATTGGCAGACTTAGTAGCCATCAAGGTCACTCAATTTGTAACGGGAAAGAAACTAGCCAACAAACACATAGGTCCATACGAAGTCATAAAAGTAAAGCGACATGGCAGGTATGAAGTACGGAAAGCTGCAGAATTCCAGGGTCCAAACCGAACATCAACCAGTGCAGACCATATGAAGTTATGGCGGTACATAGGAAGCCGCGAAGATGACAATGATGAAGACTCATCTGAGGCAGATGAGGGGCAGGATGACCGAGAGTAAAGTATCATATTCTAAAATCCATTAAAGTGGCATCACTGTCATGTCAAGCAAGCGTCATTACAAGAAGTTCTTTCCTCGCGCAGTATTTCGTCAGCCGTCATTGAGTAAAGTCGTCATTTAAGCAGTCGCATTAATCAGTCGTTACGTACAGTCACAGTTCAGTTGTATTCATCAGTCGTCGCGTACAGTCGTTTCAGCAGTCGTCGCTTAAGTTGTCATTCAGTCGAATCACCGGTCGTCAATTAATTAGTTTCTTAAATACACAACTATTTCGCTAAACATATATCAATCCATGTACATATTTAATAAACTTGTAACTACATATTTAATAAACGAATAACTAAAACACTTGAATTGAACATTCAATCTTACATGGGGGCTCAACCGGGATATTGATACAGAGTGTTTATTACATCAGAAAGACAGTTGAAACAAAAAGTTGTGAAAAAAATGATACATTCAAATAAAAAGAGCAAAAAACCCGTGCAGAAAAAAAGTTGTAGACGCGAAAACGGTCGTCACCGCGGGGAACGAGGAGCTAAGCAGCGACGACGAGAAAGAAGCAATAATGCAAAACACATACAGTGAAGGAGTAAACGGCGCGAGTAGCAGTTTATTAGACGCGTCCGTGTTTGGTTCTCGCGAGAAGGGTGAGGCAAGCGCATTAGGCTGGGAACAGCAAAAAGAAAACACTGAATACTACCGAGAGGAGACGCAGACATTTGTGCGCAGCAGCGAATTAGGGGAACTCATCAAAGCATTAACGGGAAGGTTCGAACAATGCAATATAAACAACAGGGAGAAGAATTTTGTTTCTATTGAGAGCTTTGCAAAGGTAGTGCCTGACTACGATGGTGTTTCAATTCCAGTTCGTCAGTGGATAGAGAATTTTGAACAAAACGCAACAGCATATGAATTGAACGATAAGCAAAATTATGCAAATGCCCGAAATAAGATGCTAGGAACAGCAAAACTATTCTTGGAAGCAACTACCGTCGCCAACTATCAGTCTCTGCGCGCTGCACTCAAAGAAGAATTCGATCAGCAGCTAAGCAGTGCAGAAGTACACAAACGTTTACGATGCCGCAAAAACAGAGGGGATGAGAATTTTCACGAGAACGTTTTGCAAATGCGTAAAATAGCAGCACAAGGAGAGATAGAGGAAGAGTCTATCATAACTTATATCATCGACGGTTTGGAAGTGAACGATGATTTGAAATACCCTCCGTACAGCGCAGCAACGTTCAAAGAGCTTAGAAAACGTTATGAATTGGTGGAAACATTAGGAAAAAATAGTGCGGGGAATAAAAGACGACAACCAGCCCAAACACACCAACATACTCGCGGACAAGGAGAAGCAGAGAAAAGCATCGCACGTAAACAGCAACATTGTTACAATTGCGGATCGACACAACATAAGAGGGCGGAGTGTAAAGCAGAAACCAAATGTTTTAAGTGCAACGGCTTAGGGCACATGACAAATCAGTGCAAAAATGCAAAGCAGAACGTCAATATTATAAAAAATGAATGTCGTGTTAAAGAAATGACCATTGATAACACAAAAATAAAATGCTTCGTGGATACGGGAGCTGATGTTTCGTTGATGTGCAAAAGTATGTACGATGAGGAATTTAAAGGTCGTATGCTGCAGAAATGTTTTGCCAAGTTGTTTGGTTTGGGCAATGTCGGTACAGCAGTTTTGGGTGAATTTGCCGCACCTGTTAAGGTCGATGGTCTGACAACAGATCACACATTTTTAGTTGTTCCAGATGCAAAACTTAATGTGGACGTGATTGTCGGGTATGACTTCTTGCAAAAGTTTACAATCACCTTGCGGTTATAAGTTTACACCTAATGAGGATGGAAATGTTATTGCAGATGTTGAGGAAGTCAACTACAATGTTTTTAATGTTTTGAACTCTAATGCCGAAGTAGACGTCGATTCAAAATATGCTGACACAGTGAGGCAGTTAATTAACAATTATAAGCCGATACAAGATCCTACGTGCTGCCCAATAAAACTATGTATTGTACCTAACTGCACCAATATTTATTTCGTGAAAGTCCCATCCGTTTGTCGACTCCAGAACGAGAAGTTGTGCGAAATCAAGTAGATGAGTGGCTTCAGCAGGGTGTCGTTCGTGAATCATGTTCTGATGTGGCGAGCAAAGTTGTTCTAGCTAAGAAGAAAGATGGCAGCTACAGAGTGTGCATAGATTATCGAAAACTGAACTCTCTTGTTCTGAAGGACAGATTTCCAGTACCAGTTGTGGAGGAAGTTCTCGAGAAAATGCAGAGCGCCAGATATTTTACGGTCATGGACCTAAAAAACGGATTTTTTCATGTGGAAATAGAGGAGCAAAGTCGCAAGTACACAGCATTTGCGACCAAAGAAGGATTATACGAATTTAATAAGGCGCCATTTGGCTTTTGCAATTCTCCAGCAGTGTTTGTTCGGTTTATAAACGATATCTTCCAGCAGCTGATCAACGATGGTATAATGGAAATCTACATAGATGACATCGTAGTTTTTGGAGCTACAGTTGAACAATGTATAGGGAATATGCGGACGGTGTTAAATCTCGCACAGCAGTATGGGTTAGAAATCAAGTGGTCCAAATGTCAATTTTTAAAAGATAGAATCACTTTTCTTGGACATGAATCGAAAAAGGGCACGTCTGGCCTGGTCAAGAGAAAGTAAAAGCTGTCAAAAACCTCCCGTTGCCAAAAAATATAAGAGGTGTGCAAGCTTTTCTTGGATTGACGGGATATTTCAGAAACTTTATCCAAGATTATTCCCTGTTAGCCAGACCGTTGATGCAGCTGCTCAAAAAAGATGCGGAGTTTAAAATACAAGGTATGGAAATACATGCAGTTGAAAAGTCAGCTCTTATTGAGGAACCAGTTCTGCGTATTTATGAGCAAAACGCGAAGACACAGTTACATGTTGTTGCATCGAAGGACGGGTTTGGCGCCACACTTTTACAGAAGCATGACAACAAGTGGCACCCTGTATTTTATTGGAACAAGAAAACGTCGCCTCAAGAAGAAAAGTTACACAGCTACTTTTTAGAAGCTAAAGCAGCATACCTGGCCACAAAAAAGTTGCGTCATTATCTGATGAGTATAGGCCCAAATACTGAAAGCGCAACAAAAGGACGAACACTTAGCAGCAGTGGCAGAAATTTTAAAACAGAAGCCTTATGCAGACTTTAAAATTAAAAATCAGCTGATGTACAAACAAGTTGGTGGTATGGATTTGCTGGCAGTACCAAAAAGCATGGAGAAGGAAACCGTAAGAAACGCCCACAATTTCGACCACACAGGTAGTCAAAATACAATGCATTCGATTCGGCAAGATTTTTATATACCACAGCTAGAGAGGAAAGTAAACCAACACATAGCAAATTGTATAGAGTGCATACTTCATAATAAAAAGCTGGGGAAGCAGGAAGATTTCCTGCATTGTATTGATAAGGGAGATACGCCGCTTACCACACTACACGTTGATCATTGGGCACGCTGGACTCTACGTCAAAAAACTAGAAGTATATATTTGCTATGGTGGACGGATTTTCCAATTACGTCTGGTTATTCCCAACGAAGTCGACAGGTGCTCACGAAGTCAACAAGCATGTTAGCTCCTGGGTAACAATATTCGGCAGTCCACAGCGAATAATCAGCGATAGAGGCTCAGCATTCACTTCAAAAGAGTTTAAGGAATTTTGCGCTAGTGAAAGTATGGACCATGTCGAGACAACAACCGGAACTCCAAGGGGAAATGGCCAAATAGAAAGGGTGAATAGAGTCGTAATTTCTGTTTTAGCGAAGATGTCTGCAGCAGAGCCGACAAAATGGTACAAGTACACATCGCAGGTACAACGAATTATCAACTCGCATGTGCATTCATCCACGAAGTTTACTCCATTTCAAATAATGTTTGGGGTAAAAATGAGAAACAATAATGATGTTGAGCTGGTAAAGATGCTACAAGAAGAAATGTTAATGGATCTGCAGGAGGAGCGCAATCAAATCCGAGCAGACGCTAGAAGTCAAATTCAAAAGGCGCAAGAAACTTATAAACGAAACCATGATAAAAAAAATGTAAGGAGCACCAGGGATACATATTGGCAGACTTAGTAGCCATCAAGGTCACTCAATTTGTAACGGGAAAGAAACTAGCCAACAAACACATAGGTCCATACGAAGTCATAAAAGTAAAGCGACATAGCAGGTATGAAGTACGGAAAGCTGCAGAATTCCAGGGTCCAAACCGAACATCAACCAGTGCAGACCATATGAAGTTATGGCGGTACATAGGAAGCCGCGAAGATGACAATGATGAAGACTCATCTGAGGCAGATGAGGGGCAGGATGACCGAGAGTAAAGTATCATATTCTAAAATCCATCAAAGTGGCATCACTGTCATGTCAAGCAAGCGTCATTACAAGAAGTTCTTTCCTCGCGCAGTATTTCGTCAGCCGTCATTGAGTAAAGTCGTCATTTAAGCAGTCGCATTAATCAGTCGTTACGTACAGTCACAGTTCAGTTGTATTCATCAGTCGTCGCGTACAGTCGTTTCAGCAGTCGTCGCTTAAGTTGTCATTCAGTCGAATCACCGGTCGTCAATTAATTAGTTTCTTAAATACACAACTATTTCGCTAAACATATATCAATCCATGTACATATTTAATAAACTTGTAACTACATATTTAATAAACGAATAACTAAAACTCTTGAATTGAACATTCAATCTTACATGGGGGCTCAACCGGGATATTGATACAGAGTGTTTATTACATCAGAAAGACAGTTGAAACAAAAAGTTGTGAAAAAAAATGATACATTCAAATAAAAAGAAGAGCAAAAAACCCGTGCAGAAAAAAATCGAAGTTGTAGACGCGAAAACGGTCGTCACCGCGGGGAACGAGGAGCTAAGCAGCGACGACGAGAAAGAAGCAATAATGCAAAACACATACAGTGAAGGAGTAAACGGCGCGAGTAGCAGTTTATTAGACGCGTCCGTGTTTGGTTCTCGCGAGAAGGGTGAGGCAAGCGCAGTAGGCTGGGAACAGCAAAAAGAAAACACTGAATACTACCGAGAGGAGACGCAGACATTTGTGCGCAGCAGCGAATTAGGGGAACTCATCAAAGCATTAACGGGAAGGTTCAAACAATGCAATATAAACAACAGGGAGAAGAATTTTGTTTCTATTGAGAGCTTTGCAAAGGTAGTGCCTGACTACGATGGTGTTTCAATTCCAGTTCGTCAGTGGATAGAGAATTTTGAACAAAACGCAACAGCATATGAATTGAACGATAAGCAAAATTATGCAAATGCCCGAAATAAGATGCTAGGAACAGCAAAACTATTCTTGGAAGCAACTACCGTCGCCAACTATCAGTCTCTGTGCGCTGCACTCAAAGAAGAATTCGATCAGCAGCTAAGCAGTGCAGAAGTACACAAACGTTTACGATGCCGCAAAAACAGAGGGGATGAGAATTTTCACGAGAACGTTTTGCAAATGCGTAAAATAGCAGCACAAGGAGAGATAGAGGAAGAGTCTATCATAACTTATATCATCGACGGTTTGGAAGTGAACGATGATTTGAAATACCCTCCGTACAGCGCAGCAACATTCAAAGAGCTTAGAAAACGTTATGAATTGGTGGAAACATTAGGAAAAAATAGTGCGGGGAATAAAAGACGACAACCAGCCCAAACACACCAACATACTCGCGGACAAGGAGAAGCAGAGAAAAGCATCGCACGTAAACAGCAACATTGTTACAATTGCGGATCGACACAACATAAGAGGGCGGAGTGTAAAGCAGAAACCAAATGTTTTAAGTGCAACGGCTTAGGGCACATGACAAATCAGTACAAAAATGCAAAGCAGAACGTCAATATTATAAAAAATGAATGTCGTGTTAAAGAAATGACCATTGATAACACAAAAATAAAATGCTTGGTGGATACGGGAGCTGATGTTTCGTTGATGTGCAAAAGTATGTACGATGAGAAATTTAAAGGTCGTATGCTGCAGAAATGTTTTGCCAAGTTGTTTGGTTTGGGCAATGTCGGTACAGCAGTTTTGGGTGAATTTGCCGCACCTGTAAGGTCGATGGTCTGACAACAGATCACACATTTTTAGTTGTTCCAGATGCAAAACTTAATGTGGACGTGATTGTCGGGTATGACTTCTTGCAAAAGTTTACAATCACCTTGAACTCTAGCGGTTATAAGTTTACACCTAATGAGGATGCAAATGTTATTGCAGATGTTGAGGAAGTCAACTACAATGTTTTTAATGTTTTGAACTCTAATGCCGAAGTAGACGTCGATTCAAAATATGCTGACACAATGAGGCAGTTAATTAACAATTATAAGCCGATACAAGATCCTACGTGCTGCCCAATAAAACTATGTATTGTACCTAACTGCACCAATATTTATTTCGTGAAAGTCCCAGCCGTTTGTCGACTCCAGAACGAGAAGTTGTGCGACATCAAGTAGATGAGTGGCTTCAGCAGGGTGTCGTTCGTGAATCATGTTCTGATGTGGCGAGCAAAGTTGTTCTAGCTAAGAAGAAAGATGGCAGCTACAGAGTGTGCATAGATTATCGAAAACTGAACTCTCTTGTTCTGAAGGACAGATTTCCAGTACCAGTTGTGGAGGAAGTTCTCGAGAAAATGCAGAGCGCCAGATATTTTACGGTCATGGACCTAAAAAACGGATTTTTTCATGTGGAAATAGAGGAGCAAAGTCGCAAGTACACAGCATTTGCGACCAAAGAAGGATTATACGAATTTAATAAGACGCCATTTGGCTTTTGCAATTCTCCAGCAGTGTTTGTTCGGTTTATAAACGATATCTTCCAGCAGCTGATTAACGATGGTATAATGGAAATCTACATAGATGACATCGTAGTTTTTGGAGCTACAGTTGAACAATGTATAGGGAATATGCGGACGGTGTTAAATCTCGCACAGCAGTATGGGTTAGAAATCAAGTGGTCCAAATGTCAATTTTTAAAAGATAGAATCACTTTTCTTGGACATGAATCGAAAAAGGGCACGTCTGGCCTGGTCAAGAGAAAGTAAAAGCTGTCAAAAACCTCCCGTTGCCAAAAAATATAAGAGGTGTGCAAGCTTTTCTTGGATTGACGGGATATTTCAGAAACTTTATCCAAGATTATGCCCTGTTAGCCAGACCGTTGATGCAGCTGCTCAAAAAAGATGCGGAGTTTAAAATACAAGGTATGGAAATACATGCAGTTGAAAAGTTAAAGTCAGCTCTTATTGAGGAACCAGTTCTGCGTATTTATGAGCAAAACGCGAAGACACAGTTACATGTTGATGCATCGAAGGACGGGTTTGGCGCCACACTTTTACAGAAGCATGACAACAAGTGGCACCCTGTATTTTATTGGAACAAGAAAACGTCGCCTCAAGAAGAAAAGTTACACAGCTACTTTTTAGAAGCTAAAGCAGCATACCTGGCCACAAAAAAGTTGCGTCATTATCTGATGAGTATAGGCCCAAATACTGAAAGCGCAACAAAAGGACGAACACTTAGCAGCAGTGGCAGAAATTTTAAAACAGAAGCCTTATGCAGACTTTAAAATTAAAAATCAGCTGATGTACAAACAAGTTGGTGGTATGGATTTGCTGGCAGTACCAAAAAGCATGGAGAAGGAAACCGTAAGAAACGCCCACAATTTCGACCACACAGGTAGTCAAAATACAATGCATTCGATTCGGCAAGATTTTTATATACCACAGCTAGAGAGGAAAGTAAACCAACACATAGCAAATTGTATAGAGTGCATACTTCATAATAAAAAGCTGGGGAAGCAGGAAGATTTCCTGCATTGTATTGATAAGGGAGATACGCCGCTTACCACACTACACGTTGATCATTGGGCACGCTGGACTCTACGTCAAAAAACTAGAAGTATATATTTGCTATGGTGGACGGATTTTCCAATTACGTCTGGTTATTCCCAACGAAGTCGACAGGTGCTCACGAAGTCAACAAGCATGTTAGCTCCTGGGTAACAATATTCGGCAGTCCACAGCGAATAATCAGCGACAGAGGCTCAGCATTCACTTCAAAAGAGTTTAAGGAATTTTGCGCTAGTGAAAGTATGGACCATGTCGAGACAACAACCGGAACTCCAAGGGGAAATGGCCAAATAGAAAGGGTGAATAGAGTCGTAATTTCTGTTTTAGCGAAGATGTCTGCAGCAGAGCCGACAAAATGGTACAAGTACACATCGCAGGTACAACGAATTATCAACTCGCATGTGCATTCATCCACGAAGTTTACTCCATTTCAAATAATGTTTGGGGTAAAAATGAGAAACAATAATGATGTTGAGCTGGTAAAGATGCTACAAGAAGAAATGTTAATGGATCTGCAGGAGGAGCGCAATCAAATCCGAGCAGACGCTAGAAGTCAAATTCAAAAGGCGCAAGAAACTTATAAACGAAACCATGATAAAAAAAATGTAAGGAGCACCAGGGATACATATTGGCAGACTTAGTAGCCATCAAGGTCACTCAATTTGTAACGGGAAAGAAACTAGCCAACAAACACATAGGTCCATACGAAGTCATAAAAGTAAAGCGACATAGCAGGTATGAAGTACGGAAAGCTGCAGAATTCCAGGGTCCAAACCGAACATCAACCAGTGCAGACCATATGAAGTTATGGCGGTACATAGGAAGCCGCGAAGATGACAATGATGAAGACTCATCTGAGGCAGATGAGGGGCAGGATGACCGAGAGTAAAGTATCATATTCTAAAATCCATCAAAGTGGCATCACTGTCATGTCAAGCAAGCGTCATTACAAGAAGTTCTTTCCTCGCGCAGTATTTCGTCAGCCGTCATTGAGTAAAGTCGTCATTTAAGCAGTCGCATTAATCAGTCGTTACGTACAGTCACAGTTCAGTTGTATTCATCAGTCGTCGCGTACAGTCGTTTCAGCAGTCGTCGCTTAAGTTGTCATTCAGTCGAATCACCGGTCGTCAATTAATTAGTTTCTTAAATACACAACTATTTCGCTAAACATATATCAATCCATGTACATATTTAATAAACTTGTAACTACATATTTAATAAACGAATAACTAAAACTCTTGAATTGAACATTCAATCTTACATGGGGGCTCAACCGGGATATTGATACAGAGTGTTTATTACATCAGAAAGACAGTTGAAACAAAAAGTTGTGAAAAAAAATGATACATTCAAATAAAAAGAAGAGCAAAAAACCCGTGCAGAAAAAAATCGAAGTTGTAGACGCGAAAACGGTCGTCACCGCGGGGAACGAGGAGCTAAGCAGCGACGACGAGAAAGAAGCAATAATGCAAAACACATACAGTGAAGGAGTAAACGGCGCGAGTAGCAGTTTATTAGACGCGTCCGTGTTTGGTTCTCGCGAGAAGGGTGAGGCAAGCGCAGTAGGCTGGGAACAGCAAAAAGAAAACACTGAATACTACCGAGAGGAGACGCAGACATTTGTGCGCAGCAGCGAATTAGGGGAACTCATCAAAGCATTAACGGGAAGGTTCAAACAATGCAATATAAACAACAGGGAGAAGAATTTTGTTTCTATTGAGAGCTTTGCAAAGGTAGTGCCTGACTACGATGGTGTTTCAATTCCAGTTCGTCAGTGGATAGAGAATTTTGAACAAAACGCAACAGCATATGAATTGAACGATAAGCAAAATTATGCAAATGCCCGAAATAAGATGCTAGGAACAGCAAAACTATTCTTGGAAGCAACTACCGTCGCCAACTATCAGTCTCTGTGCGCTGCACTCAAAGAAGAATTCGATCAGCAGCTAAGCAGTGCAGAAGTACACAAACGTTTACGATGCCGCAAAAACAGAGGGGATGAGAATTTTCACGAGAACGTTTTGCAAATGCGTAAAATAGCAGCACAAGGAGAGATAGAGGAAGAGTCTATCATAACTTATATCATCGACGGTTTGGAAGTGAACGATGATTTGAAATACCCTCCGTACAGCGCAGCAACATTCAAAGAGCTTAGAAAACGTTATGAATTGGTGGAAACATTAGGAAAAAATAGTGCGGGGAATAAAAGACGACAACCAGCCCAAACACACCAACATACTCGCGGACAAGGAGAAGCAGAGAAAAGCATCGCACGTAAACAGCAACATTGTTACAATTGCGGATCGACACAACATAAGAGGGCGGAGTGTAAAGCAGAAACCAAATGTTTTAAGTGCAACGGCTTAGGGCACATGACAAATCAGTACAAAAATGCAAAGCAGAACGTCAATATTATAAAAAATGAATGTCGTGTTAAAGAAATTACCATTGATAACACAAAAATAAAATGCTTGGTGGATACGGGAGCTGATGTTTCGTTGATGTGCAAAAGTATGTACGATGAGAAATTTAAAGGTCGTATGCTGCAGAAATGTTTTGCCAAGTTGTTTGGTTTGGGCAATGTCGGTACAGCAGTTTTGGGTGAATTTGCCGCACCTGTAAGGTCGATGGTCTGACAACAGATCACACATTTTTAGTTGTTCCAGATGCAAAACTTAATGTGGACGTGATTGTCGGGTATGACTTCTTGCAAAAGTTTACAATCACCTTGAACTCTAGCGGTTATAAGTTTACACCTAATGAGGATGCAAATGTTATTGCAGATGTTGAGGAAGTCAACTACAATGTTTTTAATGTTTTGAACTCTAATGCCGAAGTAGACGTCGATTCAAAATATGCTGACACAATGAGGCAGTTAATTAACAATTATAAGCCGATACAAGATCCTACGTGCTGCCCAATAAAACTATGTATTGTACCTAACTGCACCAATATTTATTTCGTGAAAGTCCCAGCCGTTTGTCGACTCCAGAACGAGAAGTTGTGCGAAATCAAGTAGATGAGTGGCTTCAGCAGGGTGTCGTTCGTGAATCATGTTCTGATGTGGCGAGCAAAGTTGTTCTAGCTAAGAAGAAAGATGGCAGCTACAGAGTGTGCATAGATTATCGAAAACTGAACTCTCTTGTTCTGAAGGACAGATTTCCAGTACCAGTTGTGGAGGAAGTTCTCGAGAAAATGCAGAGCGCCAGATATTTTACGGTCATGGACCTAAAAAACGGATTTTTTCATGTGGAAATAGAGGAGCAAAGTCGCAAGTACACAGCATTTGCGACCAAAGAAGGATTATACGAATTTAATAAGACGCCATTTGGCTTTTGCAATTCTCCAGCAGTGTTTGTTCGGTTTATAAACGATATCTTCCAGCAGCTGATTAACGATGGTATAATGGAAATCTACATAGATGACATCGTAGTTTTTGGAGCTACAGTTGAACAATGTATAGGGAATATGCGGACGGTGTTAAATCTCGCACAGCAGTATGGGTTAGAAATCAAGTGGTCCAAATGTCAATTTTTAAAAGATAGAATCACTTTTCTTGGACATGAATCGAAAAAGGGCACGTCTGGCCTGGTCAAGAGAAAGTAAAAGCTGTCAAAAACCTCCCGTTGCCAAAAAATATAAGAGGTGTGCAAGCTTTTCTTGGATTGACGGGATATTTCAGAAACTTTATCCAAGATTATGCCCTGTTAGCCAGACCGTTGATGCAGCTGCTCAAAAAAGATGCGGAGTTTAAAATACAAGGTATGGAAATACATGCAGTTGAAAAGTTAAAGTCAGCTCTTATTGAGGAACCAGTTCTGCGTATTTATGAGCAAAACGCGAAGACACAGTTACATGTTGATGCATCGAAGGACGGGTTTGGCGCCACACTTTTACAGAAGCATGACAACAAGTGGCACCCTGTATTTTATTGGAACAAGAAAACGTCGCCTCAAGAAGAAAAGTTACACAGCTACTTTTTAGAAGCTAAAGCAGCATACCTGGCCACAAAAAAGTTGCGTCATTATCTGATGAGTATAGGCCCAAATACTGAAAGCGCAACAAAAGGACGAACACTTAGCAGCAGTGGCAGAAATTTTAAAACAGAAGCCTTATGCAGACTTTAAAATTAAAAATCAGCTGATGTACAAACAAGTTGGTGGTATGGATTTGCTGGCAGTACCAAAAAGCATGGAGAAGGAAACCGTAAGAAACGCCCACAATTTCGACCACACAGGTAGTCAAAATACAATGCATTCGATTCGGCAAGATTTTTATATACCACAGCTAGAGAGGAAAGTAAACCAACACATAGCAAATTGTATAGAGTGCATACTTCATAATAAAAAGCTGGGGAAGCAGGAAGATTTCCTGCATTGTATTGATAAGGGAGATACGCCGCTTACCACACTACACGTTGATCATTGGGCACGCTGGACTCTACGTCAAAAAACTAGAAGTATATATTTGCTATGGTGGACGGATTTTCCAATTACGTCTGGTTATTCCCAACGAAGTCGACAGGTGCTCACGAAGTCAACAAGCATGTTAGCTCCTGGGTAACAATATTCGGCAGTCCACAGCGAATAATCAGCGACAGAGGCTCAGCATTCACTTCAAAAGAGTTTAAGGAATTTTGCGCTAGTGAAAGTATGGACCATGTCGAGACAACAACCGGAACTCCAAGGGGAAATGGCCAAATAGAAAGGGTGAATAGAGTCGTAATTTCTGTTTTAGCGAAGATGTCTGCAGCAGAGCCGACAAAATGGTACAAGTACACATCGCAGGTACAACGAATTATCAACTCGCATGTGCATTCATCCACGAAGTTTACTCCATTTCAAATAATGTTTGGGGTAAAAATGAGAAACAATAATGATGTTGAGCTGGTAAAGATGCTACAAGAAGAAATGTTAATGGATCTGCAGGAGGAGCGCAATCAAATCCGAGCAGACGCTAGAAGTCAAATTCAAAAGGCGCAAGAAACTTATAAACGAAACCATGATAAAAAAAATGTAAGGAGCACCAGGGATACATATTGGCAGACTTAGTAGCCATCAAGGTCACTCAATTTGTAACGGGAAAGAAACTAGCCAACAAACACATAGGTCCATACGAAGTCATAAAAGTAAAGCGACATAGCAGGTATGAAGTACGGAAAGCTGCAGAATTCCAGGGTCCAAACCGAACATCAACCAGTGCAGACCATATGAAGTTATGGCGGTACATAGGAAGCCGCGAAGATGACAATGATGAAGACTCATCTGAGGCAGATGAGGGGCAGGATGACCGAGAGTAAAGTATCATATTCTAAAATCCATCAAAGTGGCATCACTGTCATGTCAAGCAAGCGTCATTACAAGAAGTTCTTTCCTCGCGCAGTATTTCGTCAGCCGTCATTGAGTAAAGTCGTCATTTAAGCAGTCGCATTAATCAGTCGTTACGTACAGTCACAGTTCAGTTGTATTCATCAGTCGTCGCGTACAGTCGTTTCAGCAGTCGTCGCTTAAGTTGTCATTCAGTCGAATCACCGGTCGTCAATTAATTAGTTTCTTAAATACACAACTATTTCGCTAAACATATATCAATCCATGTACATATTTAATAAACTTGTAACTACATATTTAATAAACGAATAACTAAAACTCTTGAATTGAACATTCAATCTTACATGGGGGCTCAACCGGGATATTGATACAGAGTGTTTATTACATCAGAAAGACAGTTGAAACAAAAAGTTGTGAAAAAAAATGATACATTCAAATAAAAAGAAGAGCAAAAAACCCGTGCAGAAAAAAATCGAAGTTGTAGACGCGAAAACGGTCGTCACCGCGGGGAACGAGGAGCTAAGCAGCGACGACGAGAAAGAAGCAATAATGCAAAACACATACAGTGAAGGAGTAAACGGCGCGAGTAGCAGTTTATTAGACGCGTCCGTGTTTGGTTCTCTCGAGAAGGGTGAGGGAAGCGCAGTAGGCTGGGAACAGCAAAAAGAAAACACTGAATACTACCGAGAGGAGACGCAGACATTTGTGCGCAGCAGCGAATTAGGGGAACTCATCAAAGCATTAACGGGAAGGTTCGAACAATGCAATATAAACAACAGGGAGAAGAATTTTGTTTCTTTTGAGAGCTTTGCAAAGGTAGTGCCTGACTACGATGGTGTTTCAATTCCAGTTCGTCAGTGGATAGAGAATTTTGAACAAAACGCAACAGCATATGAATTGAACGATAAGCAAAATTATGCAAATGCCCGAAATAAGATGCTAGGAACAGCAAAACTATTCTTGGAAGCAACTACCGTCGCCAACTATCAGTCTCTGTGCGCTGCACTCAAAGAAGAATTCGATCAGCAGCTAAGCAGTGCAGAAGTACACAAACGTTTACGATGCCGCAAAAACAGAGGGGATGAGAATTTTCACGAGAACGTTTTGCAAATGCGTAAAATAGCAGCACAAGGAGAGATAGAGGAAGAGTCTATCATAACTTATATCATCGACGGTTTGGAAGTGAACGATGATTTGAAATACTCTCCGTACAGCGCAGCAACGTTCAAAGAGCTTAGAAAACGTTATGAATTAGTGGAAACATTAGGAAAAAATAGTGCGGGGAATAAAAGACGACAACCAGCCCAAACACACCAACATACTCGCGGACAAGGAGAAGCAGAGAAAAGCATCGCACGTAAACAGCAACATTGTTACAATTGCGGATCGACACAACATAAGAGGGCGGAGTGTAAAGCAGAAACCAAATGTTTTAAGTGCAACGGCTTAGGGCACATGACAAATCAGTGCAAAAATGCAAAGCAGAACGTCAATATTATAAAAAATGAATGTCGTGTTAAAGAAATGACCATTGATAACACAAAAATAAAATGCTTGGTGGATACGGGAGCTGATGTTTCGTTGATGTGCAAAAGTATGTACGATGAGAAATTTAAAGGTCGTATGCTGCAGAAATGTTTTGCCAAGTTGTTTGGTTTGGGCAATGTCGGTACAGCAGTTTTGGGTGAATTTGCCGCACCTGTAAGGTCGATGGTCTGACAACAGATCACACATTTTTAGTTGTTCCAGATGCAAAACTTAATGTGGACGTGATTGTCGGGTATGACTTCTTGCAAAAGTTTACAATCACCTTGAACTCTAGCGGTTATAAGTTTACACCTAATGAGGATGCAAATGTTATTGCAGATGTTGAGGAAGTCAACTACAATGTTTTTAATGTTTTGAACTCTAATGCCGAAGTAGACGTCGATTCAAAATATGCTGACACAGTGAGGCAGTTAATTAACAATTATAAGCCGATACAAGATCCTACGTGCTGCCCAATAAAACTATGTATTGTACCTAACTGCACCAATATTTATTTCGTGAAAGTCCCAGCCGTTTGTCGACTCCAGAACGAGAAGTTGTGCGAAATCAAGTAGATGAGTGGCTTCAGCAGGGTGTCGTTCGTGAATCATGTTCTGATGTGGCGAGCAAAGTTGTTCTAGCTAAGAAGAAAGATGGCAGCTACAGAGTGTGCATAGATTATCGAAAACTGAACTCTCTTGTTCTGAAGGACAGATTTCCAGTACCAGTTGTGGAGGAAGTTCTCGAGAAAATGCAGAGCGCCAGATATTTTACGGAAAATAACCTCTATTTCCACATGAAAAAACAGATTTTTTCATGTGGAAATAGAGGAGCAAAGTCGCAAGTACACAGCATTTGCGACCAAAGAAGGATTATACGAATTTAATAAGGCGCCATTTGGCTTTTGCAATTCTCCAGCAGTGTTTGTTCGGTTTATAAACGATATCTTCCAGCAGCTGATCAACGATGGTATAATGGAAATCTACATAGATGACATCGTAGTTTTTGGAGCTACAGTTGAACAATGTATAGGGAATATGCGGACGGTGTTAAATCTCGCACAGCAGTATGGGTTAGAAATCAAGTGGTCCAAATGTCAATTTTTAAAAGATAGAATCACTTTTCTTGGACATGAATCGAAAAAGGGCACGTCTGGCCTGGTCAAGAGAAAGTAAAAGCTGTCAAAAACCTCCCGTTGCCAAAAAATATAAGAGGTGTGCAAGCTTTTCTTGGATTGACGGGATATTTCAGAAACTTTATCCAAGATTATGCCCTGTTAGCCAGACCGTTGATGCAGCTGCTCAAAAAAGATGCGGAGTTTAAAATACAAGGTATGGAAATACATGCAGTTGAAAAGTTAAAGTCAGCTCTTATTGAGGAACCAGTTCTGCGTATTTATGAGCAAAACGCGAAGACACAGTTACATGTTGTTGCATCGAAGGACGGGTTTGGCGCCACACTTTTACAGAAGCATGACAACAAGTGGCACCCTGTATTTTATTGGAGCAAGAAAACGTCGCCTCAAGAAGAAAAGTTACACAGCTACTTTTTAGAAGCTAAAGCAGCATACCTGGCCACAAAAAAGTTGCGTCATTATCTGATGAGTATAGGCCCAAATACTGAAAGCGCAACAAAAGGACGAACACTTAGCAGCAGTGGCAGACATTTTAAAACAGAAGCCTTATGCAGACTTTAAAATTAAAAATCAGCTGATGTACAAACAAGTTGGTGGTATGGATTTGCTGGCAGTACCAAAAAGCATGGAGAAGGAAACCGTAAGAAACGCCCACAATTTCGGCCACACAGGTAGTCAAAATACAATGCATTCGATTCGGCAAGATTTTTATATACCACAGCTAGAGAGGAAAGTAAACCAACACATAGCAAATTGTATAGAGTGCATACTTCATAATAAAAAGCTGGGGAAGCAGGAAGATTTCCTGCATTGTATTGATAAGGGAGATACGCCGCTTACCACACTACACGTTGATCATTGGGCACGCTGGACTCTACGTCAAAAAACTAGAAGTATATATTTGCTATGGTGGACGGATTTTCCAATTACGTCTGGTTATTCCCAACGAAGTCGACAGGTGCTCACGAAGTCAACAAGCATGTTAGCTCCTGGGTAACAATATTCGGCAGTCCACAGCGAATAATCAGCGACAGAGGCTTAGCATTCACTTCAAAAGAGTTTAAGGAATTTTGCTCTAGTGAAAGTATGGACCATGTCGAGACAACAACCGGAACTCCAAGGGGAAATGGCCAAATAGAAAGGGTGAATAGAGTCGTAATTTCTGTTTTAGCGAAGATGTCTGCAGCAGAGCCGACAAAATGGTACAAGTACACATCGCAGGTACAACGAATTAGCAACTCGCATGTGCATTCATCCACGAAGTTTACTCCATTTCAAATAATGTTTGGGGTAAAAATGAGAAACAATAATGATGTTGAGCTGGTAAAGATGCTACAAGAAGAAATGTTAATGGATCTGCAGGAGGAGCGCAATCAAATCCGAGCAGACGCTAGAAGTCAAATTCAAAAGGCGCAAGAAACTTATAAACGAAACCATGATAAAAAAAAATGTAAGGAGCACCAGGGATACATATTGGCAGACTTAGTAGCCATCAAGGTCACTCAATTTGTAACGGGAAAGAAACTAGCCAACAAATACATAGGTCCATACGAAGTCATAAAAGTAAAGCGACATGGCAGGTATGAAGTACGGAAAGCTGCAGAATTCCAGGGTCCAAACCGAACATCAACCAGTGCAGACCATATGAAGTTATGGCGGTACATAGGAAGCCGCGAAGATGACAATGATGAAGACTCATCTGAGGCAGATGAGGAGCAGGATGACCGAGAGTAAAGTATCATATTCTAAAATCCATCAAAGTGGCATCACTGTCATGTCAAGCAAGCGTCATTACAAGAAGTTCTTTCCTCGCGCAGTATTTCGTCAGCCGTCATTGAGTAAACTCGTCATTTAAGCAGTCGCATTAATCAGTCGTTACGTACAGTCACAGTTCAGTTGTATTCATCAGTCGTCGCGTACAGTCGTTTCAGCAGTCGTCGCTTAAGTTGTCATTCAGTCGAATCACCGGTCGTCAATTAATTAGTTTCTTAAATACACAACTATTTCGCTAAACATATATCAATCCATGTACATATTTAATAAACTTGTAACTACATATTTAATAAACGAATAACTAAAACTCTTGAATTGAACATTCAATCTTACATGGGGGCTCAACCGGGATATTGATACAGAGTGTTTATTTTATTACATCAGAAAGACAGTTGAAACAAAAAGTTGTGAAAAAAAATGATACATTCAAATAAAAAGAAGAGCAAAAAACCCGTGCAGAAAAAAATCGAAGTTGTAGACGCGAAAACGGTCGTCACCGCGGGGAACGAGGAGCTAAGCAGCGACGACGAGAAAGAAGCAATAATGCAAAACACATACAGTGAAGGAGTAAACGGCGCGAGTAGCAGTTTATTAGACGCGTCCGTGTTTGGTTCTCGCGAGAAGGGTGAGGCAAGCGCAGTAGGCTGGGAACAGCAAAAAGAAAACACTGAATACTACCGAGAGGAGACGCAGACATTTGTGCGCAGCAGCGAATTAGGGGAACTCATCAAAGCATTAACGGGAAGGTTCAAACAATGCAATATAAACAACAGGGAGAAGAATTTTGTTTCTATTGAGAGCTTTGCAAAGGTAGTGCCTGACTACGATGGTGTTTCAATTCCAGTTCGTCAGTGGATAGAGAATTTTGAACAAAACGCAACAGCATATGAATTGAACGATAAGCAAAATTATGCAAATGCCCGAAATAAGATGCTAGGAACAGCAAAACTATTCTTGGAAGCAACTACCGTCGCCAACTATCAGTCTCTGTGCGCTGCACTCAAAGAAGAATTCGATCAGCAGCTAAGCAGTGCAGAAGTACACAAACGTTTACGATGCCGCAAAAACAGAGGGGATGAGAATTTTCACGAGAACGTTTTGCAAATGCGTAAAATAGCAGCACAAGGAGAGATAGAGGAAGAGTCTATCATAACTTATATCATCGACGGTTTGGAAGTGAACGATGATTTGAAATACCCTCCGTACAGCGCAGCAACATTCAAAGAGCTTAGAAAACGTTATGAATTGGTGGAAACATTAGGAAAAAATAGTGCGGGGAATAAAAGACGACAACCAGCCCAAACACACCAACATACTCGCGGACAAGGAGAAGCAGAGAAAAGCATCGCACGTAAACAGCAACATTGTTACAATTGCGGATCGACACAACATAAGAGGGCGGAGTGTAAAGCAGAAACCAAATGTTTTAAGTGCAACGGCTTAGGGCACATGACAAATCAGTACAAAAATGCAAAGCAGAACGTCAATATTATAAAAAATGAATGTCGTGTTAAAGAAATGACCATTGATAACACAAAAATAAAATGCTTGGTGGATACGGGAGCTGATGTTTCGTTGATGTGCAAAAGTATGTACGATGAGAAATTTAAAGGTCGTATGCTGCAGAAATGTTTTGCCAAGTTGTTTGGTTTGGGCAATGTCGGTACAGCAGTTTTGGGTGAATTTGCCGCACCTGTAAGGTCGATGGTCTGACAACAGATCACACATTTTTAGTTGTTCCAGATGCAAAACTTAATGTGGACGTGATTGTCGGGTATGACTTCTTGCAAAAGTTTACAATCACCTTGAACTCTAGCGGTTATAAGTTTACACCTAATGAGGATGCAAATGTTATTGCAGATGTTGAGGAAGTCAACTACAATGTTTTTAATGTTTTGAACTCTAATGCCGAAGTAGACGTCGATTCAAAATATGCTGACACAATGAGGCAGTTAATTAACAATTATAAGCCGATACAAGATCCTACGTGCTGCCCAATAAAACTATGTATTGTACCTAACTGCACCAATATTTATTTCGTGAAAGTCCCAGCCGTTTGTCGACTCCAGAACGAGAAGTTGTGCGAAATCAAGTAGATGAGTGGCTTCAGCAGGGTGTCGTTCGTGAATCATGTTCTGATGTGGCGAGCAAAGTTGTTCTAGCTAAGAAGAAAGATGGCAGCTACAGAGTGTGCATAGATTATCGAAAACTGAACTCTCTTGTTCTGAAGGACAGATTTCCAGTACCAGTTGTGGAGGAAGTTCTCGAGAAAATGCAGAGCGCCAGATATTTTACGGTCATGGACCTAAAAAACGGATTTTTTCATGTGGAAATAGAGGAGCAAAGTCGCAAGTACACAGCATTTGCGACCAAAGAAGGATTATACGAATTTAATAAGACGCCATTTGGCTTTTGCAATTCTCCAGCAGTGTTTGTTCGGTTTATAAACGATATCTTCCAGCAGCTGATTAACGATGGTATAATGGAAATCTACATAGATGACATCGTAGTTTTTGGAGCTACAGTTGAACAATGTATAGGGAATATGCGGACGGTGTTAAATCTCGCACAGCAGTATGGGTTAGAAATCAAGTGGTCCAAATGTCAATTTTTAAAAGATAGAATCACTTTTCTTGGACATGAATCGAAAAAGGGCACGTCTGGCCTGGTCAAGAGAAAGTAAAAGCTGTCAAAAACCTCCCGTTGCCAAAAAATATAAGAGGTGTGCAAGCTTTTCTTGGATTGACGGGATATTTCAGAAACTTTATCCAAGATTATGCCCTGTTAGCCAGACCGTTGATGCAGCTGCTCAAAAAAGATGCGGAGTTTAAAATACAAGGTATGGAAATACATGCAGTTGAAAAGTTAAAGTCAGCTCTTATTGAGGAACCAGTTCTGCGTATTTATGAGCAAAACGCGAAGACACAGTTACATGTTGATGCATCGAAGGACGGGTTTGGCGCCACACTTTTACAGAAGCATGACAACAAGTGGCACCCTGTATTTTATTGGAACAAGAAAACGTCGCCTCAAGAAGAAAAGTTACACAGCTACTTTTTAGAAGCTAAAGCAGCATACCTGGCCACAAAAAAGTTGCGTCATTATCTGATGAGTATAGGCCCAAATACTGAAAGCGCAACAAAAGGACGAACACTTAGCAGCAGTGGCAGAAATTTTAAAACAGAAGCCTTATGCAGACTTTAAAATTAAAAATCAGCTGATGTACAAACAAGTTGGTGGTATGGATTTGCTGGCAGTACCAAAAAGCATGGAGAAGGAAACCGTAAGAAACGCCCACAATTTCGACCACACAGGTAGTCAAAATACAATGCATTCGATTCGGCAAGATTTTTATATACCACAGCTAGAGAGGAAAGTAAACCAACACATAGCAAATTGTATAGAGTGCATACTTCATAATAAAAAGCTGGGGAAGCAGGAAGATTTCCTGCATTGTATTGATAAGGGAGATACGCCGCTTACCACACTACACGTTGATCATTGGGCACGCTGGACTCTACGTCAAAAAACTAGAAGTATATATTTGCTATGGTGGACGGATTTTCCAATTACGTCTGGTTATTCCCAACGAAGTCGACAGGTGCTCACGAAGTCAACAAGCATGTTAGCTCCTGGGTAACAATATTCGGCAGTCCACAGCGAATAATCAGCGACAGAGGCTCAGCATTCACTTCAAAAGAGTTTAAGGAATTTTGCGCTAGTGAAAGTATGGACCATGTCGAGACAACAACCGGAACTCCAAGGGGAAATGGCCAAATAGAAAGGGTGAATAGAGTCGTAATTTCTGTTTTAGCGAAGATGTCTGCAGCAGAGCCGACAAAATGGTACAAGTACACATCGCAGGTACAACGAATTATCAACTCGCATGTGCATTCATCCACGAAGTTTACTCCATTTCAAATAATGTTTGGGGTAAAAATGAGAAACAATAATGATGTTGAGCTGGTAAAGATGCTACAAGAAGAAATGTTAATGGATCTGCAGGAGGAGCGCAATCAAATCCGAGCAGACGCTAGAAGTCAAATTCAAAAGGCGCAAGAAACTTATAAACGAAACCATGATAAAAAAAATGTAAGGAGCACCAGGGATACATATTGGCAGACTTAGTAGCCATCAAGGTCACTCAATTTGTAACGGGAAAGAAACTAGCCAACAAACACATAGGTCCATACGAAGTCATAAAAGTAAAGCGACATAGCAGGTATGAAGTACGGAAAGCTGCAGAATTCCAGGGTCCAAACCGAACATCAACCAGTGCAGACCATATGAAGTTATGGCGGTACATAGGAAGCCGCGAAGATGACAATGATGAAGACTCATCTGAGGCAGATGAGGGGCAGGATGACCGAGAGTAAAGTATCATATTCTAAAATCCATCAAAGTGGCATCACTGTCATGTCAAGCAAGCGTCATTACAAGAAGTTCTTTCCTCGCGCAGTATTTCGTCAGCCGTCATTGAGTAAAGTCGTCATTTAAGCAGTCGCATTAATCAGTCGTTACGTACAGTCACAGTTCAGTTGTATTCATCAGTCGTCGCGTACAGTCGTTTCAGCAGTCGTCGCTTAAGTTGTCATTCAGTCGAATCACCGGTCGTCAATTAATTAGTTTCTTAAATACACAACTATTTCGCTAAACATATATCAATCCATGTACATATTTAATAAACTTGTAACTACATATTTAATAAACGAATAACTAAAACTCTTGAATTGAACATTCAATCTTACATGGGGGCTCAACCGGGATATTGATACAGAGTGTTTATTTTATTACATCAGAAAGACAGTTGAAACAAAAAGTTGTGAAAAAAAATGATACATTCAAATAAAAAGAAGAGCAAAAAACCCGTGCAGAAAAAAATCGAAGTTGTAGACGCGAAAACGGTCGTCACCGCGGGGAACGAGGAGCTAAGCAGCGACGACGAGAAAGAAGCAATAATGCAAAACACATACAGTGAAGGAGTAAACGGCGCGAGTAGCAGTTTATTAGACGCGTCCGTGTTTGGTTCTCGCGAGAAGGGTGAGGCAAGCGCAGTAGGCTGGGAACAGCAAAAAGAAAACACTGAATACTACCGAGAGGAGACGCAGACATTTGTGCGCAGCAGCGAATTAGGGGAACTCATCAAAGCATTAACGGGAAGGTTCAAACAATGCAATATAAACAACAGGGAGAAGAATTTTGTTTCTATTGAGAGCTTTGCAAAGGTAGTGCCTGACTACGATGGTGTTTCAATTCCAGTTCGTCAGTGGATAGAGAATTTTGAACAAAACGCAACAGCATATGAATTGAACGATAAGCAAAATTATGCAAATGCCCGAAATAAGATGCTAGGAACAGCAAAACTATTCTTGGAAGCAACTACCGTCGCCAACTATCAGTCTCTGTGCGCTGCACTCAAAGAAGAATTCGATCAGCAGCTAAGCAGTGCAGAAGTACACAAACGTTTACGATGCCGCAAAAACAGAGGGGATGAGAATTTTCACGAGAACGTTTTGCAAATGCGTAAAATAGCAGCACAAGGAGAGATAGAGGAAGAGTCTATCATAACTTATATCATCGACGGTTTGGAAGTGAACGATGATTTGAAATACCCTCCGTACAGCGCAGCAACATTCAAAGAGCTTAGAAAACGTTATGAATTGGTGGAAACATTAGGAAAAAATAGTGCGGGGAATAAAAGACGACAACCAGCCCAAACACACCAACATACTCGCGGACAAGGAGAAGCAGAGAAAAGCATCGCACGTAAACAGCAACATTGTTACAATTGCGGATCGACACAACATAAGAGGGCGGAGTGTAAAGCAGAAACCAAATGTTTTAAGTGCAACGGCTTAGGGCACATGACAAATCAGTGCAAAAATGCAAAGCAGAACGTCAATATTATAAAAAATGAATGTCGTGTTAAAGAAATGACCATTGATAACACAAAAATAAAATGCTTGGTGGATACGGGAGCTGATGTTTCGTTGATGTGCAAAAGTATGTACGATGAGAAATTTAAAGGTCGTATGCTGCAGAAATGTTTTGCCAAGTTGTTTGGTTTGGGCAATGTCGGTACAGCAGTTTTGGGTGAATTTGCCGCACCTGTAAGGTCGATGGTCTGACAACAGATCACACATTTTTAGTTGTTCCAGATGCAAAACTTAATGTGGACGTGATTGTCGGGTATGACTTCTTGCAAAAGTTTACAATCACCTTGAACTCTAGCGGTTATAAGTTTACACCTAATGAGGATGGAAATGTTATTGCAGATGTTGAGGAAGTCAACTACAATGTTTTTAATGTTTTGAACTCTAATGCCGAAGTAGACGTCGATTCAAAATATGCTGACACAGTGAGGCAGTTAATTAACAATTATAAGCCGATACAAGATCCTACGTGCTGCCCAATAAAACTATGTATTGTACCTAACTGCACCAATATTTATTTCGTGAAAGTCCCAGCCGTTTGTCGACTCCAGAACGAGAAGTTGTGCGAAATCAAGTAGATGAGTGGCTTCAGCAGGGTGTCGTTCGTGAATCATGTTCTGATGTGGCGAGCAAAGTTGTTCTAGCTAAGAAGAAAGATGGCAGCTACAGAGTGTGCATAGATTATCGAAAACTGAACTCTCTTGTTCTGAAGGACAGATTTCCAGTACCAGTTGTGGAGGAAGTTCTCGAGAAAATGCAGAGCGCCAGATATTTTACGGTCATGGACCTAAAAAACAGATTTTTTCATGTGGAAATAGAGGAGCAAAGTCGCAAGTACACAGCATTTGCGACCAAAGAAGGATTATACGAATTTAATAAGGCGCCATTTGGCTTTTGCAATTCTCCAGCAGTGTTTGTTCGGTTTATAAACGATATCTTCCAGCAGCTGATCAACGATGGTATAATGGAAATCTACATAGATGACATCGTAGTTTTTGGAGCTACAGTTGAACAATGTATAGGGAATATGCGGACGGTGTTAAATCTCGCACAGCAGTATGGGTTAGAAATCAAGTGGTCCAAATGTCAATTTTTAAAAGATAGAATCACTTTTCTTGGACATGAATCGAAAAAGGGCACGTCTGGCCTGGTCAAGAGAAAGTAAAAGCTGTCAAAAACCTCCCGTTGCCAAAAAATATAAGAGGTGTGCAAGCTTTTCTTGGATTGACGGGATATTTCAGAAACTTTATCCAAGATTATGCCCTGTTAGCCAGACCGTTGATGCAGCTGCTCAAAAAAGATGCGGAGTTTAAAATACAAGGTATGGAAATACATGCAGTTGAAAAGTTAAAGTCAGCTCTTATTGAGGAACCAGTTCTGCGTATTTATGAGCAAAACGCGAAGACACAGTTACATGTTGATGCATCGAAGGACGGGTTTGGCGCCACACTTTTACAGAAGCATGACAACAAGTGGCACCCTGTATTTTATTGGAACAAGAAAACGTCGCCTCAAGAAGAAAAGTTACACAGCTACTTTTTAGAAGCTAAAGCAGCATACCTGGCCACAAAAAAGTTGCGTCATTATCTGATGAGTATAGGCCCAAATACTGAAAGCGCAACAAAAGGACGAACACTTAGCAGCAGTGGCAGAAATTTTAAAACAGAAGCCTTATGCAGACTTTAAAATTAAAAATCAGCTGATGTACAAACAAGTTGGTGGTATGGATTTGCTGGCAGTACCAAAAAGCATGGAGAAGGAAACCGTAAGAAACGCCCACAATTTCGACCACACAGGTAGTCAAAATACAATGCATTCGATTCGGCAAGATTTTTATATACCACAGCTAGAGAGGAAAGTAAACCAACACATAGCAAATTGTATAGAGTGCATACTTCATAATAAAAAGCTGGGGAAGCAGGAAGATTTCCTGCATTGTATTGATAAGGGAGATACGCCGCTTACCACACTACACGTTGATCATTGGGCACGCTGGACTCTACGTCAAAAAACTAGAAGTATATATTTGCTATGGTGGACGGATTTTCCAATTACGTCTGGTTATTCCCAACGAAGTCGACAGGTGCTCACGAAGTCAACAAGCATGTTAGCTCCTGGGTAACAATATTCGGCAGTCCACAGCGAATAATCAGCGACAGAGGCTCAGCATTCACTTCAAAAGAGTTTAAGGAATTTTGCGCTAGTGAAAGTATGGACCATGTCGAGACAACAACCGGAACTCCAAGGGGAAATGGCCAAATAGAAAGGGTGAATAGAGTCGTAATTTCTGTTTTAGCGAAGATGTCTGCAGCAGAGCCGACAAAATGGTACAAGTACACATCGCAGGTACAACGAATTATCAACTCGCATGTGCATTCATCCACGAAGTTTACTCCATTTCAAATAATGTTTGGGGTAAAAATGAGAAACAATAATGATGTTGAGCTGGTAAAGATGCTACAAGAAGAAATGTTAATGGATCTGCAGGAGGAGCGCAATCAAATCCGAGCAGACGCTAGAAGTCAAATTCAAAAGGCGCAAGAAACTTATAAACGAAACCATGATAAAAAAAATGTAAGGAGCACCAGGGATACATATTGGCAGACTTAGTAGCCATCAAGGTCACTCAATTTGTAACGGGAAAGAAACTAGCCAACAAACACATAGGTCCATACGAAGTCATAAAAGTAAAGCGACATAGCAGGTATGAAGTACGGAAAGCTGCAGAATTCCAGGGTCCAAACCGAACATCAACCAGTGCAGACCATATGAAGTTATGGCGGTACATAGGAAGCCGCGAAGATGACAATGATGAAGACTCATCTGAGGCAGATGAGGGGCAGGATGACCGAGAGTAAAGTATCATATTCTAAAATCCATCAAAGTGGCATCACTGTCATGTCAAGCAAGCGTCATTACAAGAAGTTCTTTCCTCGCGCAGTATTTCGTCAGCCGTCATTGAGTAAAGTCGTCATTTAAGCAGTCGCATTAATCAGTCGTTACGTACAGTCACAGTTCAGTTGTATTCATCAGTCGTCGCGTACAGTCGTTTCAGCAGTCGTCGCTTAAGTTGTCATTCAGTCGAATCACCGGTCGTCAATTAATTAGTTTCTTAAATACACAACTATTTCGCTAAACATATATCAATCCATGTACATATTTAATAAACTTGTAACTACATATTTAATAAACGAATAACTAAAACTCTTGAATTGAACATTCAATCTTACATGGGGGCTCAACCGGGATATTGATACAGAGTGTTTATTTTATTACATCAGAAAGACAGTTGAAACAAAAAGTTGTGAAAAAAAATGATACATTCAAATAAAAAGAAGAGCAAAAAACCCGTGCAGAAAAAAATCGAAGTTGTAGACGCGAAAACGGTCGTCACCGCGGGGAACGAGGAGCTAAGCAGCGACGACGAGAAAGAAGCAATAATGCAAAACACATACAGTGAAGGAGTAAACGGCGCGAGTAGCAGTTTATTAGACGCGTCCGTGTTTGGTTCTCGCGAGAAGGGTGAGGCAAGCGCAGTAGGCTGGGAACAGCAAAAAGAAAACACTGAATACTACCGAGAGGAGACGCAGACATTTGTGCGCAGCAGCGAATTAGGGGAACTCATCAAAGCATTAACGGGAAGGTTCAAACAATGCAATATAAACAACAGGGAGAAGAATTTTGTTTCTATTGAGAGCTTTGCAAAGGTAGTGCCTGACTACGATGGTGTTTCAATTCCAGTTCGTCAGTGGATAGAGAATTTTGAACAAAACGCAACAGCATATGAATTGAACGATAAGCAAAATTATGCAAATGCCCGAAATAAGATGCTAGGAACAGCAAAACTATTCTTGGAAGCAACTACCGTCGCCAACTATCAGTCTCTGTGCGCTGCACTCAAAGAAGAATTCGATCAGCAGCTAAGCAGTGCAGAAGTACACAAACGTTTACGATGCCGCAAAAACAGAGGGGATGAGAATTTTCACGAGAACGTTTTGCAAATGCGTAAAATAGCAGCACAAGGAGAGATAGAGGAAGAGTCTATCATAACTTATATCATCGACGGTTTGGAAGTGAACGATGATTTGAAATACCCTCCGTACAGCGCAGCAACATTCAAAGAGCTTAGAAAACGTTATGAATTGGTGGAAACATTAGGAAAAAATAGTGCGGGGAATAAAAGACGACAACCAGCCCAAACACACCAACATACTCGCGGACAAGGAGAAGCAGAGAAAAGCATCGCACGTAAACAGCAACATTGTTACAATTGCGGATCGACACAACATAAGAGGGCGGAGTGTAAAGCAGAAACCAAATGTTTTAAGTGCAACGGCTTAGGGCACATGACAAATCAGTGCAAAAATGCAAAGCAGAACGTCAATATTATAAAAAATGAATGTCGTGTTAAAGAAATGACCATTGATAACACAAAAATAAAATGCTTGGTGGATACGGGAGCTGATGTTTCGTTGATGTGCGATGTATGTATGTACGATGAGAAATTTAAAGGTCGTATGCTGCAGAAATGTTTTGCCAAGTTGTTTGGTTTGGGCAATGTCGGTACAGAAGTTTTGGGTGAATTTGCCGCACCTGTTAAGGTCGATGGTCTGACAACAGATCACACATTTTTAGTTGTTCCAGATGCAAAAGTTAATGTGGACGTGATTGTCGGGTATGACTTCTTGCAAAAGTTTACAATCACCTTGAACTCTAGCGGTTATAAGTTTACACCTAATGAGGATGGAAATGTTATTGCAGATGTTGAGGAAGTCAACTACAATGTTTTTAATGTTTTGAACTCTAATGCCGAAGTAGACGTCGATTCAAAATATGCTGACACAGTGAGGCAGTTAATTAACAATTATAAGCCGATACAAGATCCTACGTGCTGCCCAATAAAACTATGTATTGTACCTAACTGCACCAATATTTATTTCGTGAAAGTCCCATCCGTTTGTCGACTCCAGAACGAGAAGTTGTGCGAAATCAAGTAGATGAGTGGCTTCAGCAGGGTGTCGTTCGTGAATCATGTTCTGATGTGGCGAGCAAAGTTGTTCTAGCTAAGAAGAAAGATGGCAGCTACAGAGTGTGCATAGATTATCGAAAACTGAACTCTCTTGTTCTGAAGGACAGATTTCCAGTACCAGTTGTGGAGGAAGTTCTCGAGAAAATGCAGAGCGCCAGATATTTTACGGTCATGGACCTAAAAAACGGATTTTTTCATGTGGAAATAGAGGAGCAAAGTCGCAAGTACACAGCATTTGCGACCAAAGAAGGATTATACGAATTTAATAAGGCGCCATTTGGCTTTTGCAATTCTCCAGCAGTGTTTGTTCGGTTTATAAACGATATCTTCCAGCAGCTGATCAACGATGGTATAATGGAAATCTACATAGATGACATCGTAGTTTTTGGAGCTACAGTTGAACAATGTATAGGGAATATGCGGACGGTGTTAAATCTCGCACAGCAGTATGGGTTAGAAATCAAGTGGTCCAAATGTCAATTTTTAAAAGATAGAATCACTTTTCTTGGACATGAATCGAAAAAGGGCACGTCTGGCCTGGTCAAGAGAAAGTAAAAGCTGTCAAAAACCTCCCGTTGCCAAAAAATATAAGAGGTGTGCAAGCTTTTCTTGGATTGACGGGATATTTCAGAAACTTTATCCAAGATTATGCCCTGTTAGCCAGACCGTTGATGCAGCTGCTCAAAAAAGATGCGGAGTTTAAAATACAAGGTATGGAAATACATGCAGTTGAAAAGTTAAAGTCAGCTCTTATTGAGGAACCAGTTCTGCGTATTTATGAGCAAAACGCGAAGACACAGTTACATGTTGATGCATCGAAGGACGGGTTTGGCGCCACACTTTTACAGAAGCATGACAAGTGGCACCCTGTATTTTATTGGAACAAGAAAACGTCGCCTCAAGAAGAAAAGTTACACAGCTACTTTTTAGAAGCTAAAGCAGCATACCTGGCCACAAAAAAGTTGCGTCATTATCTGATGAGTATAGGCCCAAATACTGAAAGCGCAACAAAAGGACGAACACTTAGCAGCAGTGGCAGAAATTTTAAAACAGAAGCCTTATGCAGACTTTAAAATTAAAAATCAGCTGATGTACAAACAAGTTGGTGGTATGGATTTGCTGGCAGTACCAAAAAGCATGGAGAAGGAAACCGTAAGAAACGCCCACAATTTCGACCACACAGGTAGTCAAAATACAATGCATTCGATTCGGCAAGATTTTTATATACCACAGCTAGAGAGGAAAGTAAACCAACACATAGCAAATTGTATAGAGTGCATACTTCATAATAAAAAGCTGGGGAAGCAGGAAGATTTCCTGCATTGTATTGATAAGGGAGATACGCCGCTTACCACACTACACGTTGATCATTGGGCACGCTGGACTCTACGTCAAAAAACTAGAAGTATATATTTGCTATGGTGGACGGATTTTCCAATTACGTCTGGTTATTCCCAACGAAGTCGACAGGTGCTCACGAAGTCAACAAGCATGTTAGCTCCTGGGTAACAATATTCGGCAGTCCACAGCGAATAATCAGCGACAGAGGCTCAGCATTCACTTCAAAAGAGTTTAAGGAATTTTGCGCTAGTGAAAGTATGGACCATGTCGAGACAACAACCGGAACTCCAAGGGGAAATGGCCAAATAGAAAGGGTGAATAGAGTCGTAATTTCTGTTTTAGCGAAGATGTCTGCAGCAGAGCCGACAAAATGGTACAAGTACACATCGCAGGTACAACGAATTATCAACTCGCATGTGCATTCATCCACGAAGTTTACTCCATTTCAAATAATGTTTGGGGTAAAAATGAGAAACAATAATGATGTTGAGCTGGTAAAGATGCTACAAGAAGAAATGTTAATGGATCTGCAGGAGGAGCGCAATCAAATCCGAGCAGACGCTAGAAGTCAAATTCAAAAGGCGCAAGAAACTTATAAACGAAACCATGATAAAAAAAATGTAAGGAGCACCAGGGATACATATTGGCAGACTTAGTAGCCATCAAGGTCACTCAATTTGTAACGGGAAAGAAACTAGCCAACAAACACATAGGTCCATACGAAGTCATAAAAGTAAAGCGACATAGCAGGTATGAAGTACGGAAAGCTGCAGAATTCCAGGGTCCAAACCGAACATCAACCAGTGCAGACCATATGAAGTTATGGCGGTACATAGGAAGCCGCGAAGATGACAATGATGAAGACTCATCTGAGGCAGATGAGGGGCAGGATGACCGAGAGTAAAGTATCATATTCTAAAATCCATCAAAGTGGCATCACTGTCATGTCAAGCAAGCGTCATTACAAGAAGTTCTTTCCTCGCGCAGTATTTCGTCAGCCGTCATTGAGTAAAGTCGTCATTTAAGCAGTCGCATTAATCAGTCGTTACGTACAGTCACAGTTCAGTTGTATTCATCAGTCGTCGCGTACAGTCGTTTCAGCAGTCGTCGCTTAAGTTGTCATTCAGTCGAATCACCGGTCGTCAATTAATTAGTTTCTTAAATACACAACTATTTCGCTAAACATATATCAATCCATGTACATATTTAATAAACTTGTAACTACATATTTAATAAACGAATAACTAAAACTCTTGAATTGAACATTCAATCTTACATGGGGGCTCAACCGGGATATTGATACAGAGTGTTTATTACATCAGAAAGACAGTTGAAACAAAAAGTTGTGAAAAAAAATGATACATTCAAATAAAAAGAAGAGCAAAAAACCCGTGCAGAAAAAAATCGAAGTTGTAGACGCGAAAACGGTCGTCACCGCGGGGAACGAGGAGCTAAGCAGCGACGACGAGAAAGAAGCAATAATGCAAAACACATACAGTGAAGGAGTAAACGGCGCGAGTAGCAGTTTATTAGACGCGTCCGTGTTTGGTTCTCGCGAGAAGGGTGAGGCAAGCGCAGTAGGCTGGGAACAGCAAAAAGAAAACACTGAATACTACCGAGAGGAGACGCAGACATTTGTGCGCAGCAGCGAATTAGGGGAACTCATCAAAGCATTAACGGGAAGGTTCAAACAATGCAATATAAACAACAGGGAGAAGAATTTTGTTTCTATTGAGAGCTTTGCAAAGGTAGTGCCTGACTACGATGGTGTTTCAATTCCAGTTCGTCAGTGGATAGAGAATTTTGAACAAAACGCAACAGCATATGAATTGAACGATAAGCAAAATTATGCAAATGCCCGAAATAAGATGCTAGGAACAGCAAAACTATTCTTGGAAGCAACTACCGTCGCCAACTATCAGTCTCTGTGCGCTGCACTCAAAGAAGAATTCGATCAGCAGCTAAGCAGTGCAGAAGTACACAAACGTTTACGATGCCGCAAAAACAGAGGGGATGAGAATTTTCACGAGAACGTTTTGCAAATGCGTAAAATAGCAGCACAAGGAGAGATAGAGGAAGAGTCTATCATAACTTATATCATCGACGGTTTGGAAGTGAACGATGATTTGAAATACCCTCCGTACAGCGCAGCAACATTCAAAGAGCTTAGAAAACGTTATGAATTGGTGGAAACATTAGGAAAAAATAGTGCGGGGAATAAAAGACGACAACCAGCCCAAACACACCAACATACTCGCGGACAAGGAGAAGCAGAGAAAAGCATCGCACGTAAACAGCAACATTGTTACAATTGCGGATCGACACAACATAAGAGGGCGGAGTGTAAAGCAGAAACCAAATGTTTTAAGTGCAACGGCTTAGGGCACATGACAAATCAGTGCAAAAATGCAAAGCAGAACGTCAATATTATAAAAAATGAATGTCGTGTTAAAGAAATGACCATTGATAACACAAAAATAAAATGCTTGGTGGATACGGGAGCTGATGTTTCGTTGATGTGCGATGTATGTATGTACGATGAGAAATTTAAAGGTCGTATGCTGCAGAAATGTTTTGCCAAGTTGTTTGGTTTGGGCAATGTCGGTACAGCAGTTTTGGGTGAATTTGCCGCACCTGTAAGGTCGATGGTCTGACAACAGATCACACATTTTTAGTTGTTCCAGATGCAAAACTTAATGTGGACGTGATTGTCGGGTATGACTTCTTGCAAAAGTTTACAATCACCTTGAACTCTAGCGGTTATAAGTTTACACCTAATGAGGATGGAAATGTTATTGCAGATGTTGAGGAAGTCAACTACAATGTTTTTAATGTTTTGAACTCTAATGCCGAAGTAGACGTCGATTCAAAATATGCTGACACAGTGAGGCAGTTAATTAACAATTATAAGCCGATACAAGATCCTACGTGCTGCCCAATAAAACTATGTATTGTACCTAACTGCACCAATATTTATTTCGTGAAAGTCCCAGCCGTTTGTCGACTCCAGAACGAGAAGTTGTGCGAAATCAAGTAGATGAGTGGCTTCAGCAGGGTGTCGTTCGTGAATCATGTTCTGATGTGGCGAGCAAAGTTGTTCTAGCTAAGAAGAAAGATGGCAGCTACAGAGTGTGCATAGATTATCGAAAACTGAACTCTCTTGTTCTGAAGGACAGATTTCCAGTACCAGTTGTGGAGGAAGTTCTCGAGAAAATGCAGAGCGCCAGATATTTTACGGTCATGGACCTAAAAAACAGATTTTTTCATGTGGAAATAGAGGAGCAAAGTCGCAAGTACACAGCATTTGCGACCAAAGAAGGATTATACGAATTTAATAAGGCGCCATTTGGCTTTTGCAATTCTCCAGCAGTGTTTGTTCGGTTTATAAACGATATCTTCCAGCAGCTGATCAACGATGGTATAATGGAAATCTACATAGATGACATCGTAGTTTTTGGAGCTACAGTTGAACAATGTATAGGGAATATGCGGACGGTGTTAAATCTCGCACAGCAGTATGGGTTAGAAATCAAGTGGTCCAAATGTCAATTTTTAAAAGATAGAATCACTTTTCTTGGACATGAATCGAAAAAGGGCACGTCTGGCCTGGTCAAGAGAAAGTAAAAGCTGTCAAAAACCTCCCGTTGCCAAAAAATATAAGAGGTGTGCAAGCTTTTCTTGGATTGACGGGATATTTCAGAAACTTTATCCAAGATTATGCCCTGTTAGCCAGACCGTTGATGCAGCTGCTCAAAAAAGATGCGGAGTTTAAAATACAAGGTATGGAAATACATGCAGTTGAAAAGTTAAAGTCAGCTCTTATTGAGGAACCAGTTCTGCGTATTTATGAGCAAAACGCGAAGACACAGTTACATGTTGTTGCATCGAAGGACGGGTTTGGCGCCACACTTTTACAGAAGCATGACAACAAGTGGCACCCTGTATTTTATTGGAGCAAGAAAACGTCGCCTCAAGAAGAAAAGTTACACAGCTACTTTTTAGAAGCTAAAGCAGCATACCTGGCCACAAAAAAGTTGCGTCATTATCTGATGAGTATAGGCCCAAATACTGAAAGCGCAACAAAAGGACGAACACTTAGCAGCAGTGGCAGACATTTTAAAACAGAAGCCTTATGCAGACTTTAAAATTAAAAATCAGCTGATGTACAAACAAGTTGGTGGTATGGATTTGCTGGCAGTACCAAAAAGCATGGAGAAGGAAACCGTAAGAAACGCCCACAATTTCGGCCACACAGGTAGTCAAAATACAATGCATTCGATTCGGCAAGATTTTTATATACCACAGCTAGAGAGGAAAGTAAACCAACACATAGCAAATTGTATAGAGTGCATACTTCATAATAAAAAGCTGGGGAAGCAGGAAGATTTCCTGCATTGTATTGATAAGGGAGATACGCCGCTTACCACACTACACGTTGATCATTGGGCACGCTGGACTCTACGTCAAAAAACTAGAAGTATATATTTGCTATGGTGGACGGATTTTCCAATTACGTCTGGTTATTCCCAACGAAGTCGACAGGTGCTCACGAAGTCAACAAGCATGTTAGCTCCTGGGTAACAATATTCGGCAGTCCACAGCGAATAATCAGCGACAGAGGCTCAGCATTCACTTCAAAAGAGTTTAAGGAATTTTGCGCTAGTGAAAGTATGGACCATGTCGAGACAACAACCGGAACTCCAAGGGGAAATGGCCAAATAGAAAGGGTGAATAGAGTCGTAATTTCTGTTTTAGCGAAGATGTCTGCAGCAGAGCCGACAAAATGGTACAAGTACACATCGCAGGTACAACGAATTATCAACTCGCATGTGCATTCATCCACGAAGTTTACTCCATTTCAAATAATGTTTGGGGTAAAAATGAGAAACAATAATGATGTTGAGCTGGTAAAGATGCTACAAGAAGAAATGTTAATGGATCTGCAGGAGGAGCGCAATCAAATCCGAGCAGACGCTAGAAGTCAAATTCAAAAGGCGCAAGAAACTTATAAACGAAACCATGATAAAAAAAATGTAAGGAGCACCAGGGATACATATTGGCAGACTTAGTAGCCATCAAGGTCACTCAATTTGTAACGGGAAAGAAACTAGCCAACAAATACATAGGTCCATACGAAGTCATAAAAGTAAAGCGACATGGCAGGTATGAAGTACGGAAAGCTGCAGAATTCCAGGGTCCAAACCGAACATCAACCAGTGCAGACCATATGAAGTTATGGCGGTACATAGGAAGCCGCGAAGATGACAATGATGAAGACTCATCTGAGGCAGATGAGGAGCAGGATGACCGAGAGTAAAGTATCATATTCTAAAATCCATCAAAGTTTCATCACTGTCATGTCAAGCAAGCGTCATTACAAGAAGTTCTTTCCTCGCGCAGTATTTCGTCAGCCGTCATTGAGTAAACTCGTCATTTAAGCAGTCGCATTAATCAGTCGTTACGTACAGTCACAGTTCAGTTGTATTCATCAGTCGTCGCGTACAGTCGTTTCAGCAGTCGTCGCTTAAGTTGTCATTCAGTCGAATCACCGGTCGTCAATTAATTAGTTTCTTAAATACACAACTATTTCGCTAAACATATATCAATCCATGTACATATTTAATAAACTTGTAACTACATATTTAATAAACGAATAACTAAAACTCTTGAATTGAACATTCAATCTTACATGGGGGCTCAACCGGGATATTGATACAGAGTGTTTATTTTATTACATCAGAAAGACAGTTGAAACAAAAAGTTGTGAAAAAAAATGATACATTCAAATAAAAAGAAGAGCAAAAAACCCGTGCAGAAAAAAATCGAAGTTGTAGACGCGAAAACGGTCGTCACCGCGGGGAACGAGGAGCTAAGCAGCGACGACGAGAAAGAAGCAATAATGCAAAACACATACAGTGAAGGAGTAAACGGCGCGAGTAGCAGTTTATTAGACGCGTCCGTGTTTGGTTCTCGCGAGAAGGGTGAGGCAAGCGCAGTAGGCTGGGAACAGCAAAAAGAAAACACTGAATACTACCGAGAGGAGACGCAGACATTTGTGAGCAGCAGCGAATTAGGGGAACTCATCAAAGCATTAACGGGAAGGTTCAAACAATGCAATATAAACAACAGGGAGAAGAATTTTGTTTCTATTGAGAGCTTTGCAAAGGTAGTGCCTGACTACGATGGTTTTTCAATTCCAGTTCGTCAGTGGATAGAGAATTTTGAACAAAACGCAACAGCATATGAATTGAACGATAAGCAAAATTATGCAAATGCCCGAAATAAGATGCTAGGAACAGCAAAACTATTCTTGGAAGCAACTACCGTCGCCAACTATCAGTCTCTGTGCGCTGCACTCAAAGAAGAATTCGATCAGCAGCTAAGCAGTGCAGAAGTACACAAACGTTTACGATGCCGCAAAAACAGAGGGGATGAGAATTTTCACGAGAACGTTTTGCAAATGCGTAAAATAGCAGCACAAGGAGAGATAGAGGAAGAGTCTATCATAACTTATATCATCGACGGTTTGGAAGTGAACGATGATTTGAAATACCCTCCGTACAGCGCAGCAACATTCAAAGAGCTTAGAAAACGTTATGAATTGGTGGAAACATTAGGAAAAAATAGTGCGGGGAATAAAAGACGACAACCAGCCCAAACACACCAACATACTCGCGGACAAGGAGAAGCAGAGAAAAGCATCGCACGTAAACAGCAACATTGTTACAATTGCGGATCGACACAACATAAGAGGGCGGAGTGTAAAGCAGAAACCAAATGTTTTAAGTGCAACGGCTTAGGGCACATGACAAATCAGTGCAAAAATGCAAAGCAGAACGTCAATATTATAAAAAATGAATGTCGTGTTAAAGAAATGACCATTGATAACACAAAAATAAAATGCTTGGTGGATACGGGAGCTGATGTTTCGTTGATGTGCGATGTATGTATGTACGATGAGAAATTTAAAGGTCGTATGCTGCAGAAATGTTTTGCCAAGTTGTTTGGTTTGGGCAATGTCGGTACAGCAGTTTTGGGTGAATTTGCCGCACCTGTAAGGTCGATGGTCTGACAACAGATCACACATTTTTAGTTGTTCCAGATGCAAAACTTAATGTGGACGTGATTGTCGGGTATGACTTCTTGCAAAAGTTTACAATCACCTTGAACTCTAGCGGTTATAAGTTTACACCTAATGAGGATGGAAATGTTATTGCAGATGTTGAGGAAGTCAACTACAATGTTTTTAATGTTTTGAACTCTAATGCCGAAGTAGACGTCGATTCAAAATATGCTGACACAGTGAGGCAGTTAATTAACAATTATAAGCCGATACAAGATCCTACGTGCTGCCCAATAAAACTATGTATTGTACCTAACTGCACCAATATTTATTTCGTAAAAGTCCCAGCCGTTTGTCGACTCCAGAACGAGAAGTTGTGCGAAATCAAGTAGATGAGTCGCTTCAGCAGGGTGTCGTTCGTGAATCATGTTCTGATGTGGCGAGCAAAGTTGTTCTAGCTAAGAAGAAAGATGGCAGCTACAGAGTGTGCATAGATTATCGAAAACTGAACTCTCTTGTTCTGAAGGACAGATTTCCAGTACCAGTTGTGGAGGAAGTTCTCGAGAAAATGCAGAGCGCCAGATATTTTACGGTCATGGACCTAAAAAACAGATTTTTTCATGTGGAAATAGAGGAGCAAAGTCGCAAGTACACAGCATTTGCGACCAGCAGTGTTTGTTCGGTTTATAAACGATATCTTCCAGCAGCTGATCAACGATGGTATAATGGAAATCTACATAGATGACATCGTAGTTTTTGGAGCTACAGTTGAACAATGTATAGGGAATATGCGGACGGTGTTAAATCTCGCACAGCAGTATGGGTTAGAAATCAAGTGGTCCAAATGTCAATTTTTAAAAGATAGAATCACTTTTCTTGGACATGAATCGAAAAAGGGCACGTCTGGCCTGGTCAAGAGAAAGTAAAAGCTGTCAAAAACCTCCCGTTGCCAAAAAATATAAGAGGTGTGCAAGCTTTTCTTGGATTGACGGGATATTTCAGAAACTTTATCCAAGATTATGCCCTGTTAGCCAGACCGTTGATGCAGCTGCTCAAAAAAGATGCGGAGTTTAAAATACAAGGTATGGAAATACATGCAGTTGAAAAGTTAAAGTCAGCTCTTATTGAGGAACCAGTTCTGCGTATTTATGAGCAAAACGCGAAGACACAGTTACATGTTGTTGCATCGAAGGACGGGTTTGGCGCCACACTTTTACAGAAGCATGACAACAAGTGGCACCCTGTATTTTATTGGAGCAAGAAAACGTCGCCTCAAGAAGAAAAGTTACACAGCTACTTTTTAGAAGCTAAAGCAGCATACCTGGCCACAAAAAAGTTGCGTCATTATCTGATGAGTATAGGCCCAAATACTGAAAGCGCAACAAAAGGACGAACACTTAGCAGCAGTGGCAGACATTTTAAAACAGAAGCCTTATGCAGACTTTAAAATTAAAAATCAGCTGATGTACAAACAAGTTGGTGGTATGGATTTGCTGGCAGTACCAAAAAGCATGGAGAAGGAAACCGTAAGAAACGCCCACAATTTCGGCCACACAGGTAGTCAAAATACAATGCATTCGATTCGGCAAGATTTTTATATACCACAGCTAGAGAGGAAAGTAAACCAACACATAGCAAATTGTATAGAGTGCATACTTCATAATAAAAAGCTGGGGAAGCAGGAAGATTTCCTGCATTGTATTGATAAGGGAGATACGCCGCTTACCACACTACACGTTGATCATTGGGCACGCTGGACTCTACGTCAAAAAACTAGAAGTATATATTTGCTATGGTGGACGGATTTTCCAATTACGTCTGGTTATTCCCAACGAAGTCGACAGGTGCTCACGAAGTCAACAAGCATGTTAGCTCCTGGGTAACAATATTCGGCAGTCCACAGCGAATAATCAGCGACAGAGGCTTATCATTCACTTCAAAAGAGTTTAAGGAATTTTGCGCTAGTGAAAGTATGGACCATGTCGAGACAACAACCGGAACTCCAAGGGGAAATGGCCAAATAGAAAGGGTGAATAGAGTCGTAATTTCTGTTTTAGCGAAGATGTCTGCAGCAGAGCCGACAAAATGGTACAAGTACACATCGCAGGTACAACGCATTATCAACTCGCATGTGCATTCATCCACGAAGTTTACTCCATTTCAAATAATGTTTGGGGTAAAAATGAGAAACAATAATGATGTTGAGCTGGTAAAGATGCTACAAGAAGAAATGTTAATGGATCTGCAGGAGGAGCGCAATCAAATCCGAGCAGACGCTAGAAGTCAAATTCAAAAGGCGCAAGAAACTTATAAACGAAACCATGATAAAAAAATGTAAGGAGCACCAGGGATACATATTGGCAGACTTAGTAGCCATCAAGGTCACTCAATTTGTAACGGGAAAGAAACTAGCCAACAAATACATAGGTCCATACGAAGTCATAAAAGTAAAGCGACATGGCAGGTATGAAGTACGGAAAGCTGCAGAATTCCAGGGTCCAAACCGAACATCAACCAGTGCAGACCATATGAAGTTATGGCGGTACATAGGAAGCCGCGAAGATGACAATGATGAAGACTCATCTGAGGCAGATGAGGAGCAGGATGACCGAGAGTAAAGTATCATATTCTAAAATCCATCAAAGTGGCATCACTGTCATGTCAAGCAAGCGTCATTACAAGAAGTTCTTTCCTCGCGCAGTATTTCGTCAGCCGTCATTGAGTAAACTCGTCATTTAAGCAGTCGCATTAATCAGTCGTTACGTACAGTCACAGTTCAGTTGTATTCATCAGTCGTCGCGTACATCGTTTCAGCAGTCGTCGCTTAAGTTGTCATTCAGTCGAATCACCGGTCGTCAATTAATTAGTTTCTTAAATACACAACTATTTCGCTAAACATATATCAATCCATGTACATATTTAATAAACTTGTAACTACATATTTAATAAACGAATAACTAAAACTCTTGAATTGAACATTCAATCTTACATGGGGGCTCAACCGGGATATTGATACAGAGTGTTTATTTTATTACATCAGAAAGACAGTTGAAACAAAAAGTTGTGAAAAAAAATGATACATTCAAATAAAAAGAAGAGCAAAAAACCCGTGCAGAAAAAAATCGAAGTTGTAGACGCGAAAACGGTCGTCACCGCGGGGAACGAGGAGCTAAGCAGCGACGACGAGAAAGAAGCAATAATGCAAAACACATACAGTGAAGGAGTAAACGGCGCGAGTAGCAGTTTATTAGACGCGTCCGTGTTTGGTTCTCGCGAGAAGGGTGAGGCAAGCGCAGTAGGCTGGGAACAGCAAAAAGAAAACACTGAATACTACCGAGAGGAGACGCAGACATTTGTGCGCAGCAGCGAATTAGGGGAACTCATCAAAGCATTAACGGGAAGGTTCAAACAATGCAATATAAACAACAGGGAGAAGAATTTTGTTTCTATTGAGAGCTTTGCAAAGGTAGTGCCTGACTACGATGGTGTTTCAATTCCAGTTCGTCAGTGGATAGAGAATTTTGAACAAAACGCAACAGCATATGAATTGAACGATAAGCAAAATTATGCAAATGCCCGAAATAAGATGCTAGGAACAGCAAAACTATTCTTGGAAGCAACTACCGTCGCCAACTATCAGTCTCTGTGCGCTGCACTCAAAGAAGAATTCGATCAGCAGCTAAGCAGTGCAGAAGTATACAAACGTTTACGATGCCGCAAAAACAGAGGGGATGAGAATTTTCACGAGAACGTTTTGCAAATGCGTAAAATAGCAGCACAAGGAGAGATAGAGGAAGAGTCTATCATAACTTATATCATCGACGGTTTGGAAGTGAACGATGATTTGAAATACCCTCCGTACAGCGCAGCAACATTCAAAGAGCTTAGAAAACGTTATGAATTGGTGGAAACATTAGGAAAAAATAGTGCGGGGAATAAAAGACGACAACCAGCCCAAACACACCAACATACTCGCGGACAAGGAGAAGCAGAGAAAAGCATCGCACGTAAACAGCAACATTGTTACAATTGCGGATCGACACAACATAAGAGGGCGGAGTGTAAAGCAGAAACCAAATGTTTTAAGTGCAACGGCTTAGGGCACATGACAAATCAGTGCAAAAATGCAAAGCAGAACGTCAATATTATAAAAAATGAATGTCGTGTTAAAGAAATGACCATTGATAACACAAAAATAAAATGCTTGGTGGATACGGGAGCTGATGTTTCGTTGATGTGCGATGTATGTATGTACGATGAGAAATTTAAAGGTCGTATGCTGCAGAAATGTTTTGCCAAGTTGTTTGGTTTGGGCAATGTCGGTACAGCAGTTTTGGGTGAATTTGCCGCACCTGTAAGGTCGATGGTCTGACAACAGATCACACATTTTTAGTTGTTCCAGATGCAAAACTTAATGTGGACGTGATTGTCGGGTATGACTTCTTGCAAAAGTTTACAATCACCTTGAACTCTAGCGGTTATAAGTTTACACCTAATGAGGATGGAAATGTTATTGCAGATGTTGAGGAAGTCAACTACAATGTTTTTAATGTTTTGAACTCTAATGCCGAAGTAGACGTCGATTCAAAATATGCTGACACAGTGAGGCAGTTAATTAACAATTATAAGCCGATACAAGATCCTACGTGCTGCCCAATAAAACTATGTATTGTACCTAACTGCACCAATATTTATTTCGTGAAAGTCCCAGCCGTTTGTCGACTCCAGAACGAGAAGTTGTGCGAAATCAAGTAGATGAGTGGCTTCAGCAGGGTGTCGTTCGTGAATCATGTTCTGATGTGGCGAGCAAAGTTGTTCTAGCTAAGAAGAAAGATGGCAGCTACAGAGTGTGCATAGATTATCGAAAACTGAACTCTCTTGTTCTGAAGGACAGATTTCCAGTACCAGTTGTGGAGGAAGTTCTCGAGAAAATGCAGAGCGCCAGATATTTTACGGTCATGGACCTAAAAAACAGATTTTTTCATGTGGAAATAGAGGAGCAAAGTCGCAAGTACACAGCATTTGCGACCAAAGAAGGATTATACGAATTTAATAAGGCGCCATTTGGCTTTTGCAATTCTCCAGCAGTGTTTGTTCGGTTTATAAACGATATCTTCCAGCAGCTGATCAACGATGGTATAATGGAAATCTACATAGATGACATCGTAGTTTTTGGAGCTACAGTTGAACAATGTATAGGGAATATGCGGACGGTGTTAAATCTCGCACAGCAGTATGGGTTAGAAATCAAGTGGTCCAAATGTCAATTTTTAAAAGATAGAATCACTTTTCTTGGACATGAATCGAAAAAGGGCACGTCTGGCCTGGTCAAGAGAAAGTAAAAGCTGTCAAAAACCTCCCGTTGCCAAAAAAGTTAAGAGGTGTGCAAGCTTTTCTTGGATTGACGGGATATTTCAGAAACTTTATCCAAGATTATGCCCTGTTAGCCAGACCGTTGATGCAGCTGCTCAAAAAAGATGCGGAGTTTAAAATACAAGGTATGGAAATACATGCAGTTGAAAAGTTAAAGTCAGCTCTTATTGAGGAACCAGTTCTGCGTATTTATGAGCAAAACGCGAAGACACAGTTACATGTTGTTGCATCGAAGGACGGGTTTGGCGCCACACTTTTACAGAAGCATGACAACAAGTGGCACCCTGTATTTTATTGGAGCAAGAAAACGTCGCCTCAAGAAGAAAAGTTACACAGCTACTTTTTAGAAGCTAAAGCAGCATACCTGGCCACAAAAAAGTTGCGTCATTATCTGATGAGTATAGGCCCAAATACTGAAAGCGCAACAAAAGGACGAACACTTAGCAGCAGTGGCAGACATTTTAAAACAGAAGCCTTATGCAGACTTTAAAATTAAAAATCAGCTGATGTACAAACAAGTTGGTGGTATGGATTTGCTGGCAGTACCAAAAAGCATGGAGAAGGAAACCGTAAGAAACGCCCACAATTTCGGCCACACAGGTAGTCAAAATACAATGCATTCGATTCGGCAAGATTTTTATATACCACAGCTAGAGAGGAAAGTAAACCAACACATAGCAAATTGTATAGAGTGCATACTTCATAATAAAAAGCTGGGGAAGCAGGAAGATTTCCTGCATTGTATTGATAAGGGAGATACGCCGCTTACCACACTACACGTTGATCATTGGGCACGCTGGACTCTACGTCAAAAAACTAGAAGTATATATTTGCTATGGTGGACGGATTTTCCAATTACGTCTGGTTATTCCCAACGAAGTCGACAGGTGCTCACGAAGTCAACAAGCATGTTAGCTCCTGGGTAACAATATTCGGCAGTCCACAGCGAATAATCAGCGACAGAGGCTTAGCATTCACTTCAAAAGAGTTTAAGGAATTTTGCGCTAGTGAAAGTATGGACCATGTCGAGACAACAACCGGAACTCCAAGGGGAAATGGCCAAATAGAAAGGGTGAATAGAGTCGTAATTTCTGTTTTAGCGAAGATGTCTGCAGCAGAGCCGACAAAATGGTACAAGTACACATCGCAGGTACAACGAATTATCAACTCGCATGTGCATTCATCCACGAAGTTTACTCCATTTCAAATAATGTTTGGGGTAAAAATGAGAAACAATAATGATGTTGAGCTGGTAAAGATGCTACAAGAAGAAATGTTAATGGATCTGCAGGAGGAGCGCAATCAAATCCGAGCAGACGCTAGAAGTCAAATTCAAAAGGCGCAAGAAACTTATAAACGAAACCATGATAAAAAAATGTAAGGAGCACCAGGGATACATATTGGCAGACTTAGTAGCCATCAAGGTCACTCAATTTGTAACGGGAAAGAAACTAGCCAACAAACACATAGGTCCATACGAAGTCATAAAAGTAAAGCGACATGGCAGGTATGAAGTACGGAAAGCTGCAGAATTCCAGGGTCCAAACCGAACATCAACCAGTGCAGACCATATGAAGTTATGGCGGTACATAGGAAGCCGCGAAGATGACAATGATGAAGACTCATCTGAGGCAGATGAGGGGCAGGATGACCGAGAGTAAAGTATCATATTCTAAAATCCATCAAAGTGGCATCACTGTCATGTCAAGCAAGCGTCATTACAAGAAGTTCTTTCCTCGCGCAGTATTTCGTCAGCCGTCATTGAGTAAAGTCGTCATTTAAGCAGTCGCATTAATCAGTCGTTACGTACAGTCACAGTTCAGTTGTATTCATCAGTCGTCGCGTACAGTCGTTTCAGCAGTCGTCGCTTAAGTTGTCATTCAGTCGAATCACCGGTCGTCAATTAATTAGTTTCTTAAATACACAACTATTTCGCTAAACATATATCAATCCATGTACATATTTAATAAACTTGTAACTACATATTTAATAAACGAATAACTAAAACTCTTGAATTGAACATTCAATCTTACATGGGGGCTCAACCGGGATATTGATACAGAGTGTTTATTACATCAGAAAGACAGTTGAAACAAAAAGTTGTGAAAAAAAATGATACATTCAAATAAAAAGAAGAGCAAAAAACCCGTGCAGAAAAAAATCGAAGTTGTAGACGCGAAAACGGTCGTCACCGCGGGGAACGAGGAGCTAAGCAGCGACGACGAGAAAGAAGCAATAATGCAAAACACATACAGTGAAGGAGTAAACGGCGCGAGTAGCAGTTTATTAGACGCGTCCGTGTTTGGTTCTCGCGAGAAGGGTGAGGCAAGCGCAGTAGGCTGGGAACAGCAAAAAGAAAACACTGAATACTACCGAGAGGAGACGCAGACATTTGTGAGCAGCAGCGAATTAGGGGAACTCATCAAAGCATTAACGGGAAGGTTCAAACAATGCAATATAAACAACAGGGAGAAGAATTTTGTTTCTATTGAGAGCTTTGCAAAGGTAGTGCCTGACTACGATGGTGTTTCAATTCCAGTTCGTCAGTGGATAGAGAATTTTGAACAAAACGCAACAGCATATGAATTGAACGATAAGCAAAATTATGCAAATGCCCGAAATAAGATGCTAGGAACAGCAAAACTATTCTTGGAAGCAACTACCGTCGCCAACTATCAGTCTCTGTGCGCTGCACTCAAAGAAGAATTCGATCAGCAGCTAAACAGTGCAGAAGTACACAAACGTTTACGATGCCGCAAAAACAGAGGGGATGAGAATTTTCACGAGAACGTTTTGCAAATGCGTAAAATAGCAGCACAAGGAGAGATAGAGGAAGAGTCTATCATAACTTATATCATCGACGGTTTGGAAGTGAACGATGATTTGAAATACTCTCCGTACAGCGCAGCAACGTTCAAAGAGCTTAGAAAACGTTATGAATTAGTGGAAACATTAGGAAAAAATAGTGCGGGGAATAAAAGACGACAACCAGCCCAAACACACCAACATACTCGCGGACAAGGAGAAGCAGAGAAAAGCATCGCACGTAAACAGCAACATTGTTACAATTGCGGATCGACACAACATAAGAGGGCGGAGTGTAAAGCAGAAACCAAATGTTTTAAGTGCAACGGCTTAGGGCACATGACAAATCAGTGCAAAAATGCAAAGCAGAACGTCAATATTATAAAAAATGAATGTCGTGTTAAAGAAATGACCATTGATAACACAAAAATAAAATGCTTGGTGGATACGGGAGCTGATGTTTCGTTGATGTGCGATGTATGTATGTACGATGAGAAATTTAAAGGTCGTATGCTGCAGAAATGTTTTGCTAAGTTGTTTGGTTTGGGCAATGTCGGTACAGCAGTTTTGGGTGAATTTGCCGCACCTGTAAGGTCGATGGTCTGACAACAGATCACACATTTTTAGTTGTTCCAGATGCAAAACTTAATGTGGACGTGATTGTCGGGTATGACTTCTTGCAAAAGTTTACAATCACCTTGAACTCTAGCGGTTATAAGTTTACACCTAATGAGGATGGAAATGTTATTGCAGATGTTGAGGAAGTCAACTACAATGTTTTTAATGTTTTGAACTCTAATGCCGAAGTAGACGTCGATTCAAAATATGCTGACACAGTGAGGCAGTTAATTAACAATTATAAGCCGATACAAGATCCTACGTGCTGCCCAATAAAACTATGTATTGTACCTAACTGCACCAATATTTATTTCGTAAAAGTCCCAGCCGTTTGTCGACTCCAGAACGAGAAGTTGTGCGAAATCAAGTAGATGAGTGGCTTCAGCAGGGTGTCGTTCGTGAATCATGTTCTGATGTGGCGAGCAAAGTTGTTCTAGCTAAGAAGAAAGATGGCAGCTACAGAGTGTGCATAGATTATCGAAAACTGAACTCTCTTGTTCTGAAGGACAGATTTCCAGTACCAGTTGTGGAGGAAGTTCTCGAGAAAATGCAGAGCGCCAGATATTTTACGGTCATGGACCTAAAAAACAGATTTTTTCATGTGGAAATAGAGGAGCAAAGTCGCAAGTACACAGCATTTGCGACCAAAGAAGGATTATACGAATTTAATAAGGCGCCATTTGGCTTTTGCAATTCTCCAGCAGTGTTTGTTCGGTTTATAAACGATATCTTCCAGCAGCTGATCAACGATGGTATAATGGAAATCTACATAGATGACATCGTAGTTTTTGGAGCTACAGTTGAACAATGTATAGGGAATATGCGGACGGTGTTAAATCTCGCACAGCAGTATGGGTTAGAAATCAAGTGGTCCAAATGTCAATTTTTAAAAGATAGAATCACTTTTCTTGGACATGAATCGAAAAAGGGCACGTCTGGCCTGGTCAAGAGAAAGTAAAAGCTGTCAAAAACCTCCCGTTGCCAAAAAATATAAGAGGTGTGCAAGCTTTTCTTGGATTGACGGGATATTTCAGAAACTTTATCCAAGATTATGCCCTGTTAGCCAGACCGTTGATGCAGCTGCTCAAAAAAGATGCGGAGTTTAAAATACAAGGTATGGAAATACATGCAGTTGAAAAGTTAAAGTCAGCTCTTATTGAGGAACCAGTTCTGCGTATTTATGAGCAAAACGCGAAGACACAGTTACATGTTGTTGCATCGAAGGACGGGTTTGGCGCCACACTTTTACAGAAGCATGACAACAAGTGGCACCCTGTATTTTATTGGAACAAGAAAACGTCGCCTCAAGAAGAAAAGTTACACAGCTACTTTTTAGAAGCTAAAGCAGCATACCTGGCCACAAAAAAGTTGCGTCATTATCTGATGAGTATAGGCCCAAATACTGAAAGCGCAACAAAAGGACGAACACTTAGCAGCAGTGGCAGAAATTTTAAAACAGAAGCCTTATGCAGACTTTAAAATTAAAAATCAGCTGATGTACAAACAAGTTGGTGGTATGGATTTGCTGGCAGTACCAAAAAGCATGGAGAAGGAAACCGTAAGAAACGCCCACAATTTCGACCACACAGGTAGTCAAAATACAATGCATTCGATTCGGCAAGATTTTTATATACCACAGCTAGAGAGGAAAGTAAACCAACACATAGCAAATTGTATAGAGTGCATTCTTCATAATAAAAAGCTGGGCAAGCAGGAAGATTTCCTGCATTGTATTGATAAGGGAGATACGCCGCTTACCACACTACACGTTGATCATTGGGCACGCTGGACTCTACGGCAAAAAAACTACAAGTACATATTTGCTATGGTGGACGGTTTTTTCCAATTACGTCTGGTTATTCCCAACGAAGTCGACAGGTGCTCACGAAGTCAACAAGCATGTTAGCTCCTGGGTAACAATATTCGGCAGTCCACAGCGAATAATCAGCGACAGAGGCTAAGCATTCACTTCAAAAGAGTTTAAGGAATTTTGCGCTAGTGAAAGTATGGGAAAGGGTGAATAGAGTCGTAATTTCTGTTTTAGCGAAGATGTCTGCAGCAGAGCCGACAAAATGGTACAAGTACACATCGCAGGTACAACGAATTATCAACTCGCATGTGCATTCATCCACGAAGTTTACTCCATTTCAAATAATGTTTGGGGTAAAAATGAGAAACAATAATGATGTTGAGCTGGTAAAGATGCTACAAGAAGAAATGTTAATGGATCTGCAGGAGGAGCGCAATCAAATCCGAGCAGACGCTAGAAGTCAAATTCAAAAGGCGCAAGAAACTTATAAACGAAACCATGATAAAAAAAATGTAAGGAGCACCAGGGATACATATTGGCAGACTTAGTAGCCATCAAGGTCACTCAATTTGTAACGGGAAAGAAACTAGCCAACAAATACATAGGTCCATACGAAGTCATAAAAGTAAAGCGACATGGCAGGTATGAAGTACGGAAAGCTGCAGAATTCCAGGGTCCAAACCGAACATCAACCAGTGCAGACCATATGAAGTTATGGCGTACATAGGAAGCCGCGAAGATGACAATGATGAAGACTCATTTGAGGCAGATGAGGGGCAGGATGACCGAGAGTAAAGTATCATATTCTAAAATCCATCAAAGTGGCATCACTGTCATGTCAAGCAAGCGTCATTACAAGAAGTTCTTTCCTCGCGCAGTATTTCGTCAGCCGTCATTGAGTAAAGTCGTCATTTAAGCAGTCGCATTAATCAGTCGTTACGTACAGTCGCAGTTCAGTTGTATTAATCAGTCGTCGCGTACAGTCGTTTCAGCAGTCGTCACTTAAGTTGCCATTCAGTCGAATCACTTAATTAGTTTCTTAAATACACAACTATTTCGCTAAACATATATCAATCCATGTACATATTTAATAAACTTGTAACTACATATTTAATAAACGAATAACTAAAACTCTTGAATTGAACATTCATTCTTACATGGGGGCTCAACCGGGATATTGATACAGAGTGTTTATTACATCAGAAAGACAGTTGAAACAAAAAGTTGTGAAAAAAAATGATGCATTCAAATAAAAAGAAGAGCAAAAAACCCGTGCAGAAAAAAATCGAAGTTGTAGACGCGAAAACCGTCGTCACCGCGGGGAAAGAGCAGCTAAGCAGCGACGACGAGAAAGAAGCAATAATGCAAAACACATACAGTGAAGGAGTAAACGGCGCGAGTAGCAGTTTATTAGACGCGTCCGTGTTTGGTTCTCGCGAGAAGGGTGAGGCAAGCGCAGTAGGCTGGGAACAGCAAAAAGAAAACACTGAATACTACCGAGAGGAGACGCAGACATTTGTGCGCAGCAGCGAATTAGGGGAACTCATCAAAGCATTAACGGGAAGGTTCGAACAATGCAATATAAACAACAGGGAGGAGAATTTTGTTTCTATTGAGAGCTTTGCAAAGGTAGTGCCTGACTACGATGGTGTTTCAATTCCAGTTCGTCAGTGGATAGAGAATTTTGAACAAAACGCAACAACATATGAATTGAACGATAAGCAAAAGTATGCAAATGCCCGAAATAAGATGATTGGAAGCAACTACCGTCGCCAACTATCAGTCTCTGCGCGCTGCACTCAAAGAAGAATTCGATCAGCAACTAAGCAGTGCAGAAGTACACAAACGTTTACGATGCCGCAAAAAACGAGGGAATGAGAATTTTCACGAGAACGTTTTGCAAATGCGTAAAATAGCAGCACAAGGAGAGATAGAGGAAGAGTCTATCATAACTTATATCATCGACGGTTTGGAAGTGAACGATGATTTGAAATTCCCTCCGTACAGCGCAGCAACGTTCAAAGAGCTTAGAAAACGTTATGAATTGGTGGAAACATTAGGAAAATATAGTGCGGGGAATAAAAGACGACAACCAGCCCAAACACACCAACATACTCGCGGACAAGGAGAAGCAGAGAAAAGGACGACACAATATAAGAGGGCGGAGTGTAAAGCAGAAACCAAATGTTTTAAGTGCAACGGCTTAGGGCACATGACAAATCAGTGCAAAAATGCAAAGCAGAACGTCAATATTATAAAAAATGAATGTCGTGTTAAAGAAATGACCATTGATAACACAAAAATAAAATGCTTGGTGGATACGGGAGCTGATGTTTCGTTGATGTGCAAAAGTATGTACGATGAGAAATTTAAAGGTCGTATGCTGCAGAAATGTTTTGTCAAGTTGTTTGGTTTGGGCAATGTCGGTACAGCAGTTTTGGGTGAATTTGCCGCACCTGTTAAGGTCGATGGTCTGACAGATCACACATTTTTAGCCGTTCCTGATGCAAAACTTAATGTGGACGTGATTGCGGGTATGACTTCTTGCAAAAGTTTACAATCACCTTGAACTCTAGCGGTTATAAGTTTACACCTAATGAGGATGCAAATGTTATTGCAGATGTTGAGGAAGTCAACTACAATGTTTTTAATGTTTTGAACTCTAATGCCGAAGTAGACGTCGATTCAAAATATGCTGACACAGTGAGGCAGTTAATAAACAATTATAAGCCGATACAAGATCCTACGTGCTGCCCAATAAAACTATGTATTGTACCTAACTGCACCAATATTTATTTCGTGAAAGTCGAATCCGTTTGTCGACTCCAGAACGAGAAGTTGTGCGAAATCAAGTAGATGAGTGGCTTCAGCAGGGTGTCGTTCGTGAATCATGTTCTGATGTGGCGAGCAAAGTTGTTCTAGCTAAGAAGAAAGATGGCAGCTACAGAGTGTGCATAGATTATCGAAAACTGAACTCTCTTGTTCTGAAGGACAGATTTCCAGTACCAGTTGTGGAGGAAGTTCTCGAGAAAATGCAGAGCGCCAGATATTTTACGGTCATGGACCTAAAAAACAGATTTTTTCATGTGGAAATAGAGGAGCAAAGTCGCAAGTACACAGCATTTGCGACCAAAGAAGGATTATACGAATTTAATAAGGCGCCATTTGGCTTTTGCAATTCTCCAGCAGTGTTTGTTCGGTTTATAAACGATATCTTCCAGCAGCTGATCAACGATGGTATAATGGAAATCTACATAGATGACATCGTAGTTTTTGGAGCTACAGTTGAACAATGTATAGGGAATATGCGGACGGTGTTAAATCTCGCACAGCAGTATGGGTTAGAAATCAAGTGGTCCAAATGTCAATTTTTAAAAGATAGAATCACTTTTCTTGGACATGAATCGAAAAAGGGCACGTCTGGCCTGGTCAAGAGAAAGTAAAAGCTGTCAAAAACCTCCCGTTGCCAAAAAATATAAGAGGTGTGCAAGCTTTTCTTGGATTGACGGGATATTTCAGAAACTTTATCCAAGATTATGCCCTGTTAGCCAGACCGTTGATGCAGCTGCTCAAAAAAGATGCGGAGTTTAAAATACAAGGTATGGAAATACATGCAGTTGAAAAGTTAAAGTCAGCTCTTATTGAGGAACCAGTTCTGCGTATTTATGAGCAAAACGCGAAGACACAGTTACATGTTGATGCATCGAAGGACGGGTTTGGCGCCACACTTTTACAGAAGCATGACAACAAGTGGCACCCTGTATTTTATAGGAGCAAGAAAACGTCGCCTCAAGAAGAAAAGTTACACAGCTACTTTTTAGAAGCTAAAGCAGCATACCTGGCCACAAAAAAGTTGCGTCATTATCTGATGAGTATAGGCGCAAATACTGAAAGCGCAACAAAAGGACGAACACTTAGCAGCAGTGGCAGACATTTTAAAACAGAAGCCTTATGCAGACTTTAAAATTAAAAATCAGCTGATGTACAAACAAGTTGGTGGTATGGAATTGCTGGCAGTACCAAAAAGCATTGATCAGGAAAGAATAACAAAGATCCAAGTCGATGGTAAACTTGGCCTAGAATCTGTTGAATATCAAAATTTTCACAATCGTACGTTTCACTATTATCCAACTAAACACAATTACCTTGAACGTTGGCATAAAATTGTCGCGTATAATATTTGACGCACCGAACGAAGTCATTTGAAAACCGGATTTACGCTTGTATGTTTGCCAAAAAATGATTCGAAACCGGTGTGGCAGCAGTTACCAAAAAACGCAAGGGCTCCGGTGGTGGATTCAATTCAGGTAATTTAACTTATCCGTTTGCACAACACAATCCAGGCACCTCATGTTTAAACTTAAATGGCATGCATTGACTGCAAACAGTAGTCATTGATGGAATTGAAACCTTCGCATGAGAAACGTAATCAAAGTTTGCATCATAATTGAATGCTCCATGCTCCAAAGTACGTCGCACATACGGACGTGGAGCTGACGTTCGCGCAGCCCTAACACGTGCCATGATAATTCGGACAGCCAAAGTATTATTTTCGCGCTGTTCGCTACTTTGTGAAGCTCTAGATGCCGCAGCGATATTCGTCGCAGTATTCGACGCCCCAAATTACTACGTTCTCGTACCATATTGTGTTCAAAAATGTGGCAACACCAACTAAAAATTAAATTTGGTTACTTGCAAAACGAAATAAAAAATTGAGGAACATACATACAATGTTTATAAATGCAAAAACAATGCGAAGCTCTTTCACTCTGGAATGTACTCAATGGCACACAATAAATGACGGAACACGATCAATCCAATGATCCACTCAACCCAATCTGAATAAATAACTTAAAATCAGTGTAATGCACTTGTATTTTCAGAAAAAACTATTTGAAAACTGCAATACGCATTGAAATATGTTAGTAAATTGATAGTAACAACCAGAGTTCGTATTTGGTCGCCGGACCACCAAAAAAATACAAAAAACCAACGAAAGTTATTCTAAACAGCGAAGGCAAAGGGAATAACAATAACGACACAGTGGCTGAATGAAGCATTGGAAGTCAATAACATCAAGCAGCACTGTTGTGTTATTGTTATTCTCTCTCGCTTAGAGATGTAAACATCAAGCAGCACCGTTGTTGTTGTTGTTATTGTTATTCTCCCTTGCTTAGAGAAGTGAACAACTAATTTACATGCATACTGGTCGAACTAAGATTACATCAACATGCATGTATGTTCTTGTTGCTGTAAGAATAATAGAACGACAATATTAGAATGGCCCGGGATTCACTTAGTGACATAGGCTATAATATTCTTTAGCTATTAGCATATCATCGGTAGCACATTGGGAAAGTTTCATGACAATCGGTCTGTTATTAAGGCCGCCAGAGCGATTTTTAATAAACCGCCCACTTTTCCAAAAATGTATAGTTGTTGTTGCTGTAAGAATAATAGAACGACAATATTAGGGTGGCCCGGGATTCAATACTGGAAAAAGAATGTACATATTTGAAATTAAAATTATGTAAAAGAAATGATGTAGAGCGATCTTATCCGACACTCACTAATGCCTATAACTTAAGAACCAATGCACATACAAAAACGGTTTATATATAAAAACCTTGGTACTGCCGTCACCTTTCATGCCGAAAAGTTTCAGTAACAAAATCGGTTCACGCATTACAGAGAACATCAATTACAAACACAATGTAAGTTATTTTTATTTATATAGATAATTACCTATACATTAGGCATGTTAATTACATTCACAAAACTACTAGAAGCACGTTAATAATTTCAGCTGTATTAAATGTAGAAGGTGGAAAATTTAGGGTCATGCTTAATTTCAACGAAAATTTATTATTTTCAGAAGAATAATTGCTGATAGGTGAGGATACAGCCGTGTACTATGAAACTTCATTTGAAAGTGACGTTGAGATGAATGTACCAGCTATGGGACGAAGTTGTGCTTTCTCATACACATATTTATATATTATGTTTTGGATATCCATTCTGCACTTAAATTTATTTTTTTGCTCAGGACGAAGCTTTGTCTTCTTTCAGAATTGTTTTCCACCAACGCCAGCTTGATCTTTTTAATTTCAATCAATGCACTGCAAGGTTAATTTTTTTTAATTTTTATTTTTGTTGGAGGAACGGAAGAAAATTCAAAACTGGGGCCGAATCGTCAGAGACGAGAACTAATGAGCAATCGTACGGTTAAAAATTACGTGATATGTTGATCTAATGAACTAAATGGGATGATGACATTCGAAAGCACACGGATAGGAATTGTTTATTTGGTTATCGATCATTTTTCTCCTTTTCTTCCTTTTTATAAATAAAAAGACATTTAAATGTCAAAATAAGTAAACAGTAAATAAACATAAGCTGCAAATAGAAAAATAGATCCAGGTTCTTTATTTTATTTAAGTTCCAGCGATAGTGAAAATACTGAAAAAGTTGTGGGAAAACAATTACAAGATAGGAACAATCCGATGGTATTATCTCCACCTGGTCGCCGTTTTGAGGCCTTGTTGAAGACAGTTTCAGACTCAATATCTGATTCAGAAGACCCACCATCACCAGACTTATGAAATGGAATTTTCCGCAATTCGTTGCCGAATTGAACCCGAATGTATCGCCACATCGGGTTATAGGTCGTCCGAATCAATGAACTCTTGCTCCTCCTCGTCCAAGCAACTGCTGCTGAAATTGTAGAGGCAATCCCCAGCCTGCTTCCATGAGTACCCAGGGTCCACTATCCCGTTAGGACAATAACTACTGAACCTATACTTAGTCTATTTAGAGATACTAAATCCCTTGAGCGCTTTGCTTTTAAAACTGGCATGGTTTGTCTAGCTATTTTGCATCCTGTACCTTCAGACCAGCACCTGCCCGCTATGCCTAAGGATATTGTATTTATTAAAAGCTTACATTTGGTAATAGGAATACCGAGGTTTGACCTATCTGCTTCAATCTGTATGGTAGTAGCCTCACGGGCCAATTCATCGGTCTTACAGTTCCCTGGAATATCCCTGTAACCACACACCCAGCAAAGATGTAGACGGAAATGCTAAGCCATCTCGTCTAAAGAATTGTGGCAGTTCTTGTCGGCTTTTGAGGTGCTTTTGAGGATGCTGCCTCTATAGCCGCGACCTCAGCCTGAAAAACACTGCACTGGTCGGGAAGCCTAAACGACATGTTAATGGTAAATCTTCTGAGAATACACCACCTCTCACCCTAATCTGTAACTTGGATCCATATGTGTAGATGTAATTGAAAGAGCCATGAATTCCTTCGAAACGGGTTAAGATACACTCATTACCTTTGTTCCTGGGAACCCATTGATGCGTAGCTTTTAGCCTTATAGATTAATTTACATAAATTTTTTCGCCAAAAAACTTAATAGGCAGCAGATTGAGCATAACGTAGAAAGCGGCTGTTGTAGTAGAACGACTACTGGCACTACTTATGAATACCTCTGCCGTTCTTTGTACCTTAGTTACCATCCTGCTGCATGTGGACTTACTTAGGGCTGCCCACCAAGCAAGAACCCCATCAAAAATGACTGGTCGTATCACAGCTGTGTATATCCAATAGGCTACCTTAGGCTGTAACCCCCTTTTTTCCCCACAAATCTTTTGCAAGGGTACAGGGTACATAGAGCTACCTATGTCTTCCCAATGCTCTCACTTATATTACCATTCCAGTTCACTCTCTATCTAGGATCACGCTCAGATATTCAGCTTCTTCGACAAGACTAATATCTACACCCATTAGTTTTGGAGCGATAAATTGAGTAATTTTATACTTCCTAGTGACCTTAGTCTTGGTCGGATTAGCCTCCAAAAAGCAGTCTGTGGTCCATTTATAGAGAATGTTTTACATGCATTGAATCAAGTCTCTAATAGTAGATATATATTTACCGAGATGCTGATACCTACAATCGTCCGCATACGCAACCACCTCGCACCCTTCTCTCTCCAGTCGAACTAGCAGCTTATTTACCGCAACAATACAGAGTAGGGGTGAAAGAACTCCACCTTGAGGTTTGCCTCTACACACAGACTTTTTGACCGACACCGTCCGCAGCTGTGAATTGATTATCCTGCCCCTGAACATATTTACAATCCACCTGCTAATGGCGGGGTCCACATCCAAGTCTCGTAGCGCACCGCTTACTGCGTCTGATTTCATGTTGTTAAAACCGCCCTCAATGTCCATGATTACTAGGAAGGTTACTAGGGAGAAATCATTATTATGTAGGGAGCACTCAATACTAGAGACTAAAGAGTGTAAAGCGTTCTCTACAGATTTAACCTTGAAGTGGACAGACTAGCTTCTGTCTGTCATGGTGAGCCTCAAATGAATGCCTAACAACATTTTCAGAATTTTCAGGCAGGAGGAAATACTGATTGGTCTTAAGTCCCCTGGAGTTTGGTGCGAGCTTTTGCTGGCCTTAGGTAGAAAAATTACTCTAACATGCTTCCATGACACTGGAGTGTATGTTAGTTCAGGACAACTTTTGTAGATCTTGAACAGCCATTCGATTATAAGATTCTCTGACTGCTGAATCTCTATTGGAGTTACGCCAATCTAGGTTGTACAATCACAAAAAACTATTTTCGGTTGTTAAGCAAGGAGTGGTTTTTTTGCAAAAGAAGTTGTTAAGGCCATACAGTACTGAAGAGCACGAATATTTTAATGGTCGTATTTCCTGGGCAATGAAAAGCCTAGAATTTGTCATTGGAAATATAAACGCAAAATATAGATTGCTCTGGAAACCAATAGGCAAAGGCTCCCACGGCAGTAATAATCGTTAAATCTATATGTATGCTGCACAATAATATTCTTGATCGTGAAAGATAGGATGAAAAATTGAAAAAATTGGTGAATAAACAGAAAAAAATAAATAACGAAAAGAGTACAACTAAACAACTTTAAAAAACGGACGATTAATAAAAGAACAAATGTGTGATTTTGTTTGCCATAATAAACTGAAATAAACCACTAAATTAATAGTTAGTACTTTCATTTCCGTAGAAACTGTTTTCCACATCTTTCCACCGAAACTCTGCTGGGATACATTTTATTATTTTTGGTCCCACAGAGCAGGACGAGAAGACTTCATTAATTAATGAATCAATATCCATTATTTATTAGTTTATTCACGAATTACTACGATTAAATAATTACTAAAATCGTTACGGTAGCTTTCATAGATCTCAAACAAATAAATGAAAAAAAACCCTTTGTGAACGCGAGAAAGCACTTTGAAACTGTTTTTTTCGCATTGAATATGCTTTGCTCTCGGCTCCGCTCTGCTTACATTCTACTATATCCAGGCTAGTTTGAATGAAACTGTATGCACTGAGTTTTCTCGCATGGTTTATTACATTGACCAGCTTTGCGCTCGGCTCCGCTCCGCTTTCAGAGTGAACTCTCCCAGCAACCTAACGTAGAAATGATATTAAATACCGGTTACGAGAAAAGCACTAGAATCAACAAGTTATTGCAACGCCAAAATAGGCATGATAAAAATATTTTTTTAGAATAAATGAATTATATAATAATCTAAACAAGGTAGCAGCCCCTCTAGATTCTTTTTTATAATTTCTCTAAAATATTTTATATTCATGTCTTTGTTAAAAAATATTTACTTTGTTCATACTTTGGCGAATACGTATTGTTCTTGCCATTATATATTTTTATCTCCTAATGCCTTACATTTACAAACTAACGTGTAAAGTACAGATGACAATGCATGGATGGCACTTTTGCTCAAATTCTGCTTATGGACACAAAACCGTCATTCAAAGTGACGGACACAATATAGAAGTGGAAAGAAATTCGGCGCGCATTGTATTTACTGCTTCGAAATGCACTGTTGTCTCTGGGACATAATGCCAGCCGTAATAACGCTCAATAACGCCAATGATACAAAATTAAATTCTGAATTTGTGTGGAGTTCTCATAAGAAAAGCTATTGTTGCAGACATTTCAGCAGCAAATCCCTATACAATTTTAACGGATGAATCGGACGACATGTGTTGAAAAAGAGGAATAGTCGATAGACGTGAGATTCTACGATGCTCAGGAAAAACGTCTCAGAGAAGAATTTCTTGATTTTGTTCAGCTTCAGAAACTGCACGCCCCAGCTGTTGCCACACAAGTTAAAAACTTTATTCAAAACCAAACCTAGACGACAATAAATGTGTGGGACATGATTATGATGGCGGGCGAAGACGGCAATGTCTAAAAAATATTAAAAGACGTTTAAAAAGGCCTTATATTTTTTATAAATTAAATCTTGTGGTAAATGATTTAAACGAAGTTTCGGAAATCCGCAACTGTGTTACCACCGGCAAGGACATAATAAATTTCTTTAGAGAGTCTATACTGCTCAGAAGTTACGCTCCTAATATTTCTTTGCTTTGCGAGACCAGATGGTCACACAAATATAAACCATCTCGTTGTTTAAACAGTATTTTGTTGAAATTATTGGAGGTCTTCAAAAGCTTTCTCGGAAAGCAAATTCACAGACAAGAAAAGGTACTTTTAATTTGCTCTCGGCTGGTGGACAAACAACTTGTGTGCTAACATTTTGTCTTATTGCCAAATACAATTCCTTTATTGAACTAGTGGCCAACATACTGCCATTAAAAAATTTGGTGCTATGAAGTGTTCTGAATATACTAAACAAATTATCAATGTATTGAAAGGCTACAAGGAATCTGATGATACGAGAACGAAGATCAGCTGATACTCTCATCATTGAACTTCGACACCAACGAACAGTTGGTCGGCAGCAGCACAGATCGAATAATCCAAGATCTTCGCTTAAGGAATCTTTTCAGCTTTCTTTATATGTGGTATATTTAGACTCCTTATTAACATCGTTTGGAACGCGATTCAACGAAGAATATTCGGCGGGATTTTTTTTAATGTGTACATCGATAGAACTTTTCGCCGTGATATCTAAAACCGCGCCGCTGCCGTTTCGTGTGAAAGAGACGTTGCGCTGTAGCATTGTGGGTAAATAAAGAGAACTTAGATTAAAATTCAATAGAGGTTTTTAAAGAAGCCCGTTGTTTTATCCAAATATTATGATGTTTTAGGTGTTGCCGTGCACCACTGCGACAATAGAGAGTTCCTTCAACACTAAGGCTTGTCAAATCCTAGCAGGGATCAACAATGGCAGAAAATCGTTTAAATGGATTGTGTATGATCAGCTTTCATCTGCAGCATGAACAAGTTGACGATTTATTTATTAATGATGTGTTGAGTAGATTTCCCGAAGATCCAAGAAAGATATTTTTATTTTAACATTATAATTTCATATTAATATTATATTATTAGTACGTATTAAGGTCAATTTGCACTTTGAAACAAATAATAGTAATTTGTTGACACCCTATGTATATAAAAGTTTGCCTACGATCATGACAATACAAATTATAAATTAAAATAAAGATGCTAAGATTTTGGGTTAAATACATTCTCATACTTCCAAACACAAAAAATAAAAAATTATTGAATCGTACCTGGCGGATTTCCTGGTTTTCTGCATCCATAGTTAAGTCAAATCGCGTTGAATATCAGAATAATTCGATTTCAAAATTCTATTTAGTTCTAATAAATCGAAGTTCAATAACTTCCTCTGCAATATTCACACATATATTTTCATTAATTCAAATCATTACTATTTAAACATACTTTTTATGAAAGATTTTAATCAACATTTTGCGAGAAATGGATTTCTTATAAAATGATTCATTTTAGTAACGGTGGGCGGTAGGTTATTGCCAAATAACAATGCTCATCAGCTGTTTTGATTTAGAGCTATTATTGATAAGAAAAAAATGATATTTACTAAATTACCTTCTAAGTCTTAATTCTAAGGATGTAAAATTTATTTTAAGTATATTTAAAAGTTGAAGATAACTGATATGTTTTCTAAGTTTATATTAAATTTTATTCTTTATTTTTTATTTTCATCATCGTACTCTTTCAAACGCACATAATCGATATATTACACCATAAATAGTTGTCTCACTCAATTACAAGGAAAATCCATTAGGCAAAACAAAACCGCGAAGAGCAATATATATTAAGATCTACCACATAATAAATTATGTGCAATACTTCAAGAAAATTGAAGTAGAAATAATTTACACACCTTTTAGTCACAAATCGGATGTACTCTTTATATTGGAGTTTTATCGTAATTTGAGGATAAATTTACTTGGCAAAATGTCATAAATTCTTAAAAAGCAAGAGCTATTTGTAAAGCGCACGCACAATCATAGTTTAGTATAGATACGCAATTTCGGGAATCAAATAAACTAATGTGCGCGAAAATGATTTTTCACCAGGGAATAGAACAAATGATATCAAGGTGTATTTACTTACATGGTGGCTGCAAGGTGAATTTCTCCGGAATTGTCAAACATAAGCAATGTGCAATCAAAATAAACGAAATTGAGAGGAATACATAAGAGCTGATTAAAGTGGCATATAATTCATATAAAATATATTTAATGGTTAAATAGTCTCCTAATTTCTTCATAATGTTCAAACTTTTAAGCAATGTGGTCGATATTTTCCTTTATTTTTGTAGTTAATTTTAATTCACAAACAATCCAAACTTGACGTGCAACAATTCGCTTCTAATAATCTTTTTTTATATATATATCTATATTTCCCGCGCAAAACCAGTGACGTCGCGCGCTTTTTTCGATTACCCGAGAGAGGGAAAAAACTGTCAGTCAAATCACAGCTGTCATTTAAATTACACTATTGCTATCTCGCTTCTCAGAAGCGTTGCCACTTAAATTTGACGCAAATATTAATACACTCTGCGAATCAGAAAAAGCACCGACAAGACCGGTATGAAACAACAGGAACTGACTACAGTTCGGCCGTCCTGACGACCGAATTGTCCTCAATTCCGCAGAATCCTAGTTTTAACAAAATACGCTAACTAGCAGTAGTGGTAAGTGTTGCCTCAGTGATGTCGGTGACCAGATCAGCCGAAGGTGCAAGCCATTTCCGCAGTTTATTTGCTTCTAAGATGCCATTATAAGGTAGTTGAGTTATTTGACACCCGTCGACATCTCGAATAACATATCGGTCACTCGGTAATTTTTTACATACAACATAAGGGCCTCTATATCGAGGAATCAGTTTTTTGTTACTTTCTACGCTGTTGTCGACATTTCGTATTACTACATAGTCTCCTTTTTCAAACTCAGGTGCTGCAGTATGTGACCTCAGGAAATTTTTTAGATTACTCTCTTGTGACTTGCTGATGTTTTCCTCAGCTTTACACCTCAATTTTCCTAAATCTCTGTTCACACTTTCGTTTTTAATTGCTAAATATTCCGTTAAGTCATCAATGACTTTACCGAGTTGCTCGACTCCAAAAAATAAGACAGAAGGGGTGCATCGAGTAGAAGTATGAACCGTATTATTGAGGGCTTATTCTGCAGATGTTAATTGAGAAGCCCAAACGGAATGGTTAAGTGAGTTAGAGAGTTTACTTAATATCGGTCAAAGAACCCGATTGACTCTCTCCACTTGCCCATTTGCCTGAGGGGATGCAGTGGCATTGAGAACGTGTTCAATATTCCGTTCATATAAAAATTGTTTAAATTCATTGGAAGTAAAGCAAGTGCCACGATCACTTATGATCCTTCTAGGGCGACTGTAATAAGAGAAATATTGGCTTAAGGCATAACAAACCGCTCTAGTGCTAGTGGAAGTAGCGGAGTACAATTTCGTAAATTTAGTAAAAGCATCAACAATAACTAGGACATACTTTTTCTTGGACTGGAAGGACGGAAGCGGGCCTAAATGGTAAATATGAATAGTATCAAACGGCATAGGTACCTTCGGAATATTAAACATATATCGACGATTATTCCGGGCGGGAGCAGAATAAATGATACATTTTAAGCAATTTCGTATAAAATTCTCGACACGTGTCTTCATCAAAGGAAACCAATAATTCTTGCTAATTTGGTTACAGCATTTATCAACTCCCAAATGACCTATTTTCTCGTGAATGCTTCTAATCACATTGTTAACCATCTCCCTAGGAACATACAATTGGAGTCTTTCAGAAGGTAACTTACGGAAAACCAAGCCATCCTTTGGTTCGTAGCCGTTGACAGGACCAGCTTCAAGATTCAATTTAATTGTTTCAATCTCCGAATCTCGGCACTGGGTCAATTGTAACTGAAAGTCAAGGTCTGACTCATCGAATACTATGCATATACCTGCTCGACTTAATGCATCAACGTGTTTCATTGCAGTACCAGCTCGATGCTGCACTGTATAGTTGTAATTTTCCAAAAAAAGTGACCAGCGAGCAATTTTAGCGGAATGGGTTTGATTTTTTAATGTTTGCGCTAACGAATCACAATCAGTAACCACCTTAAAAGGAATACCATCAACGGAAGTATGGAATCGTTTAAGGGCATAAATAATGGCTAGTGTTTCCAGTTCATAACTATGTAGTTTACACTCATCCGAAGAAGTAGTTTTAGAAAAATACGCAACAGGGTGCAATTTTGCATCGTCTTGCCTTTGAAGAAGCACCGCGCCGAAACCAACCGAAGTCGCATCGCAATGCAATTCGGTTTCTCGCTTTGGGTCATAAATGGCCAGTACGGGGGACTCAAGTAGTTTCTGTTACAATAAATTAAAAGATCGCACACAGGCTTCGTTAAAAATGAAGGGAGCATCTTTACGCAACAAGAAGGTCATAGGTCTGGCTATCGTTGAGAAGCCTTCAACAAAACGGCGAAAATAAGAAAATAGTCCAACACATTTTTCTAATTGATGCCTATTTGTAGGCATCGGATAATTTTTTATTGCTTTTAGGTGCATATCACTAGGCCTGATTCCCAAAGTATTTACACGATAGCCCAAATAATCAAGCTCTGTATAAGCAAATTTGCACTTCTCTAACCGAAGTTCAAGCCCATGCATCCTCAGTAAGCGCGAGACTGCAGTGACGATATCTAAATGCGTCTCAAAATCGTTAGATGCGATTAGAATGTCATCCAAATAGATAACAACTTTACCGGCAATAATAAGGTCACGAAAAATTCTATTAATGAAACGTTGAAATTCCGCAGGTGCATTTTTGAGGCCAAATGGCATTCTAACATATTCATATTGACCATCAGGAGTGACGAAAGAAGTATACTTAACAGACTCTTCGTTCATTTTAACATGATGAAATCCACTCCTAAGATCCATCAGGGTAAAAAACTTCTTCCCTCCTAAGTGCTCAAGACAGTCCTCAATCAGGGGCAAAGGGTAATTATCGCGAATCGTGACTTTGTTCAGAGGGCGGTAATCGACACATTTACGAATTTCTCCATTCTTCTTACGAACCAAAACAAGCGCAGAGGCATATGGAGAATTACTAGGTCGAATAATTCCTTTCTGCATTAAATCACTTACAATTTTCCTTACCTCCAATCGATCAAAGTAAGAGAGTCGTCGCGGTTTACAAAAAATAGGTGTGTCATGTGTCAGATTAATTTTCATAGAAAAGTTCGTTTCTTTAACTTGACTTGCAAAAAATTGTTGGTAATTATTACTAATGGCCTCAGTTATTTTTTCCTTCTGCCTAACAGATAATTGAGGGTTGATGTTGGCAATAGGTTCAGATAAACTAACATCAATTGCACACATTTGGTCACACACGTCATCAAATGAGTTATCAGAAGGAGCCTTCATGACACCAAATTGACTTTTAATATTATCTAACCGCGACAACGGAACGCAATGCACATTCCGGGCTGCAGCATGGCCAACATCAGTTTTCAAAAGATCCAAAGAGTTTCAATAACTTAGATTGCTGTATTTTATTAACTTCAATTAACTTTTCTTTTGAGTATTTATATAAAATAAAACATAAGTGTGTTTTCAACTTTGGTAATAGGTCTCTACCAATTATTAATGGAAAAAATAAAATACCTTTCGGTAAAACAATGAATTCATGTTCAACTTTAATTTGTTTGAATTTAACAAAACATCGAATACATCCCAAAGACATAAGCGGGGTGTTTCCAAGGCCGTGGTATCCTGAAGGGCAGACGGCTTTTTTGCCTAACTTCGGCACTTGGCATTCGTCAATGAAGCTTTTAGGGCTACCAGAATCAAAAAGCGAAAACACACGTGAATACTGAGACCCCACAAGATCACTCGATTCAAAGGCAACACTCACCTGCTGCAAAGATCTAAGCTTTTCAGATATAATATAGGATTCAGCAGCATCATCGATGTCATCAGTTTCCTCAGTACGACCACTAACGGCTGCAGCCAATTTCGCAGCACGATGAGGGCAGTCCTTATACAGATGATTCAGCTGACCGCATTTAAAACACGAACCAGGCAGGCGCTTAGGCATCGGGCATTCGCTTTGAAAGTGCCCAAAACGTTGACAATTGAAGCAACGGATTTCCGACTTAGCTAGGGCGCCAGTAGCAGCAGTAGAAACAGTAGTGGCAGCAGTCGTTTTAGTGTTGTTTGAGGCATTCGACTTCATACGAGTAGTCATCTGAGCTAAAAGTGCATTCACATCAACTGCAGGACGTCGAGATGGGGCAGTTGGAACGCGAGCTCGCTTGCGTTCGTAGCGTTTTATGGCATCTTTTAACGATTCAATACTAGTTGCATTGTACAGAATCACTGCATCACCCGAAGTGTCGCCAATACCTTCTATTATTATGTCAACCAATTCATTCTCGACTATATTGGCTCGCGAGGCAATTTCTTGCATCTCTATAACATAGCGGTGCAAGCTCTCGTTGGGCTTCAAAGTGCGAGCACGGAGTTGTTGGTATACTTCATGTAAAGAGTACTTCCGACCGAATTCCCTTATCAATGCATTTCGTAAAGCTTCATAGGTGTGGGCAGATATGGTGTGAGCAAATATCTTTGCAGTGCCCCCAAGCAACCTCCGCATTACGATGAGACGTGCGTTATTGTCAAATTGAAGACTATCGAATGCATCCTCAACATCGTCTACCCATTTACAGATGTCATACGTATCGTCAGCAGTAAACTGCATTACCATAGATTCAATGACATTAATATTCATGTGAATTGGGGCTGCAGTCATCGGTGTGGCGGATTGAGCCCGACGAAGAGCAGACACTTCCTGCTGCAGTAATAGTAGTTCACGCTCTTTTCGCATTTGTAGCAGTTGCTCATCCATGTTAAAAGTATGTACACTAGCAGTACCATCGGTTACATCAAAGTTTTGGCAAGCATTGACAGCAGTTGTGCACCCATTTGCACTAACATTAGCAGCAGTTACAACAGGGTTTCGGCAGGCATCAGCAGCAGTTGTATTCACATTTACTTCAGTTGCATCAGGGTTAGGATTCACATTTGGAATTGCATCAAAGGCATCAGGGCGATCGGCTTCTTGATGAGGATGGACTTCTTCATATAGTGTTCGGATTCGGCTCAAGCTCGCAGTAGGTGGGACATCTATTTCGTCTGCTTGAAGAGCAGCCAACATTTCATCTTTTCCAATGCCTTCCATTATGTATTTAAGCAAAATAATGATAATTTTATTCGTAGGTAATCCCACTTCTGACGCTTTAATCAATGTGGTCGATATTTTCCTTTATTTTTGTAGTTAATTTTAATTCACAAACAATCCAAACTTGACGTGCGACAATTCGCTTCTAATAATCTTTTTTTATATATATATATCTATATTTCCCGCGCAAAACCAGTGACGTCGCGCGCTTTTTTCGATTACCCGAGAGAGGGAAAAAACTGTCAGTCAAATCACAGCTGTCATTTAAATTACATTATTGCTATCTCGCTTCTCAGAAGCGCTGCCACTTAAATTTGACGCAAATATTAATACACTCTGCGAATCAGAAAAAGCACCGACAAGACCGGTATGAAACAACAGGAACTGACTACAAACTCTACAAAAATAACAATTTTTTATTTTTTTTTATTTTTAAAAAAGTTTATACACAAATAAATTGAATGCTAAACTTATTACCTAGGCAACTAACAACTAAGGTCTTCGGCATAAAAAAAAAAACCAATTAAAAAACCCTTTTCACTCGAATCAAAAGTCTATTTGCAATTGTTTGCATATTTGTTTTGATCGCATTTTTCTATAATTTCAAATTTGACAACTACTGAGGGAAAGTTGGTTCAAAAAAATTTGTTCTTGCAGCCACCATGCAAGTAAATTCACCTTGAATGATATGAATACACCACTATAAATCGGCCTTGAGACGGTCAATCGATTGACGTCAAATTGCGTAGATGATTAGTGAAATATGTGCATGCGTCACATGGACACCGATTGATGGAAAACCAAAATATTTTGATTTTGATTGACGCAAATGAGAGAGAAAAATACAGTATCAGAAAACGTTCCGTTATTGCTCATTTGAAATCGAGCGCCATGCAGTAAACATGCTAGCTGAGACGGATGAATATCATTTCTCATGCTTCCGACGAAACGAACACATGAAAAAAAATTATATTCGTTAATTTATCTCTTTTTTTAAAGCACATTTTTCAACCAAATGCGTTTATCCTTATTTTTTGTTCTTTGGGTTGCTGATACCGAGGCAATATATGCAACACAACCATCCGTGTCGCTTATAATAAGCATATTCACCGCAAGAACGTGAACCAAATTGAAATTGTATGTCAATCGATTGAAGAATTTAAGGGCAAACGTGAGATACACATACACGGAATTTCCCGACTCGATTGAGCGTCCAAGGGCCGCTTAACTAGTTTTAAAAAAGAGTGTTACCGAAGCACATAATTTTGTTTCAAGTTGTATTTAATTTTTGTATATTAATTTTACTCTCAATATAATGAATTAGTAAAATTTGTAATGGAATAGAATAGCTTTAAATGAAATAAGTACGACAATTCGGCTTATTATTTTTTAATATAATTTAACGAATTAAAATTACTTTACGAATTATTATTTTTAACAAATTTGAATTACTTTATAGATGCGAAAGGAACATTTTAGAAAAGAATTGGAGGAAAAAATACACATTTGTATAATCGCGGTTACTTATATTTAAAATATGTATAAGTTTCAAAGTTCTGTTAATCCCTCACCTTATTTCGGAGAGGAAATTAATCGGACGAATTTCTATTTCCACTACAAAAGAAGCATGACAAGTGAAACCTTGTTAAGAGGTCTGTGTGCATCGCATAAACTCGTGCAGTGCGAATTCACTTCAGTTTTCTTCAGCTGAGTAATTTTACAACGCGATCAGGAAAGTGCAGTACCAGTTCATAATAACAAGTTTTGTTTACACTTAATCTCTGGCAAGTTCAAGTGAATTCAATAATAATACAATATAATTAATAACATGGAAAAAAACATGTAATTTATATATAATACATAATTGTTATTAAGTAGTTTTGTAGAAGAGGAATAAGAGGAATTACGCTTTTTCCAATGGAAATGATAATAATTAATTATTTTAAAGTCATAATTTTATATATAATTCAATTTAGAATTATGGGAGCAAAATTTTTAAATCAGAACATGAACTGAGCTGAACTAAAAAAATTTCGGTGCAGCCAGTTCATGAACTGAAAGTGTACTTTTTTCGACGCGAGAACAGTTCAGTGAGGAGAGTGCAGCCATTTCATACGACGTGAACTCACTTTAAGTTCAGAGCTACCATGTACGAGTACTACCTATTTTAGGTAAATAGCAATGCTTTTTTTTTTATCAATTTATCTTTAAATATGTTATTTAAAATGAATTTCTGAATTCTTTCAAAATATTATAGTATCTATATATATATAGTATAAGTTTACAAACAGTTCATGTCGCGAGATCTCACACCCATCATGGTAAAGTACATAGATGATGGGATCTCTCGCGACATAGTCGTTGCATCGGCCTACTTTCTGGGAGGTATGAATGACATCCCGGAAGAAGTCTATAAGCTGGCGAGGTATTGCCTATCCAAAAGGATTTCACTTATAGTGGGCTGCCACTCAAACGCACACAATACCATCTGGGGTAGCAGTGACACCAATAAACGGGGTGAGTCAGTTCTAGAATTTTTATTATCACTTAATTTATATATATTGAATAAGCGGCACACACCCACTTTTAGAAATGTAATTAGGGAGGAAGTTCTTGATCTAACTTTCTGTAGTACAGAGCCAAACTGATATTGTTAACAATTGGAAAGTTTCGGACGAACCCTCTCTGTCGGACCACAGCATAATTGAGTTCGATATAGGAGGTATCGTCACAAAAACGGTAGTTTTTAGAAATCCTAGGTATACTAACTGGGAATTCTTCGACAGTTCAGTGCATTCACTACTCTCATCCTCAAACATCCAAGGAATATATAAACATCCGGTGGAGCTAGAGGAGGGTGTCAATGAGCTCAATGAAATCATTTCTGAATCCTATTTTTTATTTTGTCCTCTAAGAACAAAGAAAAACAGCAGGAATGTTCCTTGGTGGAACTCTAGTCTGTCTACTAGACGAACTAAGGGCGTAGGCTATTCAATCTAGCTAAGCGTACGGGGGACTGGGAAGAATATAAAAAAGAGTTGACGATCTATAACAAAGAGATCAGACAAGTCAAAAGGACTACCTTTAGATCCTTTTGTGAAAGTGTAGAATCGATTCCTGAAGTAGCACGACTCCATAGAGCTCTTGCGAAAAATAAAGTCGATTTAAAGCTGGCATTGAAATCTGAGGATCGGACGTTCACAGCAAATGAAGAGGATCGCACTCTCCTTTTGCTGCGTGTGCACTTTCCTGGAAGCTCGATCCAGCTACCGCCATCTTGGCAGATGGATGCTCTTCCTAGAAGAGCAAGCAAGATTGGCTGGAAGGTGGCCAAAGAAATTATAACTACTGAGAGGTTGAGATGGGCCATCAGCTCTTTTCAGCCATATAAATCGCCGGGTGCGGATGGTATTTTACCGTTCCTTCTCCAAAGGAGTGGTGAGGCACTGATTCCGCGCCTGGTAAATATCACTAGGGCAAGTCTTTCTTTTGGGTACATACCGGAAGCATGGCGCACAGCTAAAGTGGTATTTATCCGCAGGGTAGGCAAGAAGGATATGGCCCATCCCAAATCCTTCAGGCCTATCAGTTTCACATACTTTGTACTTAAAGCAATGGAGAAAATAGTTAATATACATCTCCTTGAGACCATATTGAAAAGGGAACCTTTACATCCTTGTCAGTTTGCATATATTGCGGGAAAAGGGACTGAAACCGCACTATACCATCTGACTGATTTTATTCAGGCAGCACTGGATAAAAAAGAAATAGCACTTTGTGCCTTTCTCGATAGTGAGGGGGTTTTGACAGCACTCCTCATGAATATATGATTAGGGCTCTTACCAATAGAGGAATAGATAATACCACTTCCAATTGGATACGAGCTTTACTCAACAGTAGACTGACTGAAGCTGAAGCAGGTGACAAAACTGTTAAAGTCAAAGTCAATAAAGGATGTCCGCAGGGTGGGGTATTATCACCCATTTTGTGGAGCATTACTATGCTGATCTTCTGGTAAAACTCACAAATCTAGGCATATCATGTCAAGGATATGTGGACGATATTGTGATAATAGCTAGAGGAAAATCTGAATCCACTCTTTGTGATATTATCCAGAGGGGCTTATTAGCAGCTAGTGAATGGTGCAGGGGAACAGGATTGAAAATCATTGCCTCAAAGACCACCATTGTGCCGTTCACTAGAAAAAGATCTCTACCATATATGAAACCTATTCTTCTAAATGGTACACAGGTCGATATTAGCTCTGAGACCAAATATCTCGGAGTCATTTTCGACAAACAGTTATTGTGGAAGTCTCATATGACAGCAACCACCAAGGAGGCTACAGCTTCCATAATGATATGCAGACGGCTTGCTGGTAAATCTTGGGGATGTAACCCAAAAATCGTTCGCTGGATGTATACCATGAGGGTGAGACCAATCATCACCTATGGTTCTGTAGCCTGGTCAAATAGAGTCAGACTTAAGACAGCGAAATTTGCATTAAGTAAAGTACAACGCCTTGCCTGCCTTGTTATCACTGGAGCTATGCGCACCTGTCCAACAGCAGCAATGGAAGTTATACTAGATCTAACACCCTTACATCTAGTAATTCAAGACTCTGCTAGGAAATCTCTTACCAGAATACAAGAAATTATTTCGAGAGAATCAAATTACACCCAAAATATATGGGGTAAAAATTATACTCAAGAATACGGTATACTAAAATCTCACAAGGATTTTATGCCAAGAAAATTCAATTTTGCACACAAATACTGTACTATGATGAGTTGCAAAAAAGAATGGAAAGGTCCGAGACGTATAAAATTAGAGAAAACTCCCTCTTATGGTATACTGACGGTTCTAAGACAATGGCCGGAACTGGGGCAGGAGTATTTGGGCCTAGAACCAACTACTGGGAACCAACGGGTTCTTTTCCAAGCATTTTTCAAGCAGAAATTCACGCTATTGAAAGATGTGCCCAGATCAACATTGACAGGAAGTATCGAGGGAAAAACATCGTGATACTATCTGATAGTCAAGCATCACTCAAGAGTCTGAGCTCACCCTTAGTGAGGTCTAAACTTGTGTGGTACTGTATTGGGAAGCTAAACTCGCTAGGCAGTATGAACAAGTTATCTCTAATGTGGGTACCACGCCTCATAGGCGTAATGGGAAATGAGAAGGCTGATAGCTTAGCTAGGAAGGCTGCGGCCTCTCACTTCAATGGCCCTGAACCCTTCTGTGGATTATCATCCAATACCATTGGAGGTCTGCTGAAAAAATGTACAGATGCAAAACGAAGTCAAACCTGGAAAACTCTTCCGGGATTAAGACAGTCCAAATCTCTTCTGGGAGATTTTAATCCTAAAAGAGCTAAGGAGTTAATAAATATGCCTCGCAGTAAATTAAGAATCATCACAGGCATTTTAAGCGGACATTGTAGACTCAACTACCATTTGAACAAGTTGGGTATATCTCCTGATGCCATCTGTCGATTCTGTGGAGAAAGTGACGAAACCTCACTGCACCTGATCACAGACTGCGGACCATTGGCACAGAAAAGACACAGGAGTTTTGGAGAATATATCTTAGATATGAGCAAGATCCCTCATCTTGAGACCTCCAAAATATATGAATTCCTGTCGGAAATTAACCTGACAGAAGATTTATAGATTTATAGACTATCCTCATTTTTCTAATAAATAGGGGCATCACAATAGATCTTTCAGGTCGCAGTGTATAACACCCTTAAATATATCTATCTATCTATCTATCTATATATATAAAAATAAATGTATGTTTGCTTGTTTGCTTGTTTATCAGTTACAAATTATTTTGCCGATTAAGTTGAAAATTTCACAGAATGTGCATATCGAATAGAGAACTGTTATAGGCATATGTTGATCTGACAACTGCCACGCCCACAATTACCAAAAATTATTACTAGATTCCTATAACAGTTTCATAAACGAAATTGAACAGGAAGGTTGCGGGCACTAACACTAAATATGACACGAAAAATGGGCGGGTTATTTTTATAGCCTTGACCACTTTGGACACATTTTGATAACTTACGACCAAAAAAATATTTTTAAGCACGTTTTTAAGGAAATACGTATATTGACCCAACCAACTCATACACAAACTCATAATTTTTTACCAGGGTTTACTCCCTGCTAATCACAGCGAAATAGAAGATGGCTTGGAAACGTTGGACTTAACTTGGCTGTACACAAGACCGAGGCAATCCTCGTTTCGAGCCGCAGGTTATGGAAGGTGGTGGAAATAAGAGTCAAGTACCTAGGCGTATGGATAGACGCCCAGCTTACCTTCAAAGAACATCTGCGTCGCGTGGGAGATAAGGGAGCACGCACATGTTCTCTCCTATGTACTCTCCTACACAGCTGAAAAGACGACTCATCGCTGGGGTTGTCAGATCCGTTTTTCTCTATGGAGTGCCAATATGGGACGAAAATGCGGATGTGAAGGCTTACGTCCGCACCATTGAGGCAGCATACAGGAGTAGTGCACTCCGAGTGATCTGCGCCACCGTACCGTATCCACAAATGCCACCTTGGTGATAGCCGGAATGACTCCCGTGAACCTGTGTTGTGAGTCAAACTTACAATGCCCGCTAAACCCAAGTAGTTATTAGATTTTATCATATACAATATATAATTTGCTAGCCTCACTGCGGTGAAGGTGAATGCGTTGCCAACTACATAAAAACGTACCAACGTTCTTCCATTGCTCTCTTGCTCGCTCATTTTTTAACATGTCATTTTTCTCTTTCTGTGATAGATTTGACGGGCTTTTCAACTAGTTATTAATAAAATAATAAACGTGCAATTCTCTAAGGTGCATGTTACTATTAAGTAAAAGTCGATTGCATGCTTTTAGGTGCGCGCATTTAACCATTGAACTGCAATGAACTTTGCACTTTGCCAAAAGTGTGCCACCCGATGATTGCATTAACGAAAAATTGCAGAATGTGCAAACTAAAGAGTAGAGCAATTAGAAATAACAATGTAGGGCAATTAGAAATAATAAAGTAGAACGATAAGATATGAATATATGAATGTATATATGCAGGTGTTTTTCCAATAAACAGAGCTTTTTGCTAACTACTGATAGGAGCACGTTTCTATTCGGGGGGTTGGAAAGTGGACACAGGCTGCTACTAAGCGCGCAGTAAATGTCCGATACAAAGAAAAGTATCCAGGCGAAGCACACTACGCAACAACCCAATAACTGCTAGCGAAAGAAGCGATGAACCTCTACCACACCAAAGGGACACACGCGACAAATGTAGAAGAGCTCTTGGCAATTGTAAAGCGGAGACCCCTTCAAGAGTGGTAATCCCAGTGGGACACATCAACAAAAGGCGGCTGGACAAGAAGGTGGATCCATAATATTCAGCAATGGGTAAGATGGTCACACAATTGCTGACAGGCCATGGAGGTTTTCGGGCATACATGCACAGATTCCACTTGGAGGAATCCCCCTACTGTGCAAATTGTGGAGGTACAGATATAAAATATACCAAACATGTCTTCTTCTATTACACACATTATGAAAGTGCTAGAGAGGAACTACAAGGAGTGTGTGGAGAGCCCGTGAGGCACGTTAACATCGTGCAGCATATGCTCGAGAGCCCGGAGAAATGGGCTCCGGTGCATGACACTACCGCCACCATTATGAAACACCTTCGCCACTTGGAGTGGCGAGGACGCGCAATGGGAAATAGTTAGAAGGGTTCCGCTGAACATACAACCCCACGGAGAAATATTACATCTACATATACATATACTTATACATACTCGTATACACGCAGCTAGGTGGCGGCGGCGACAGAGGGGGAAGCTCGATAGGAGGCCAAATGTAGTTAACATGGCCCGACCAGGCGTTGTTGGATCCGGTGTAACCGCCGTTGAAAGTGGAGGCGATGGCACGGCCACATTCGAGAAACTGGCAAACCTAAAGGGGCATATGTCAGACAGAGTAGCGGTCCTTTTACGCCGACTGGGTCGAGATGCGAGAAAAATCAAAAAACCTGATGAGTACAGAATAGTACAAGAAGGGAATAGAGCTTAAATATAAAACAAAAAGTACAAGGCACGTTATAACCCTCAGCTGGTAGGAGGCGGTTGTTCTTCCGGTGGGATCACCACATTCGTGATAGGTCGGATTAGCATTCAACGTGCGGTCCGCACATCCACCACTCCCACTTTCCATCAGGACCCGGGTGCGTATCGGTGAACCTGCTACCATTCTTGATTCACTAGGTTGTATTCCGCACAAACAATAACTCACCCAGTTTGACAGTCCCTTTTTCCGTCCGCCAGTTACTCCACCGTTGACACTCGAGAAGACATTCGTTTTCCACCTGACGCCTCGATGCTCGCTAAGTTGTCCCGCCCATCGCTTGAAGTGGTGTTTGAAACTCTTGACCGCTGCTTCCTAAAGACCCCCATGTGTGGAGCTTGGGGATTATAATCCCACTCGATCTGACTATGAAAGTGGCCCACCAATGTTCGGTCACGGATTTCGCTTAGCACCCGCTGGAAATCTAGCCTAAATGCAATTTCTGCGCCCACAAAGTTCAGACCATTATCCGAGTCGATTTTCAGGACATTCCCAGCGAGCGATAAACCGAGACAATGCCGCAAGGATGGTAGGAGTACGCAGATCGGTAGTCGTCTCAAGGTGAACTGCTCTCTTAGCGAAGTAGACAAAGATGCAGACGTACCCTTTCGTCACTTGGCATGCCGCCCCTTTTAGTGCTTGATGTCGAACGGCCCCGCAAAATCAACTACAGTATGGGAAAAGGGACATGAACACGTCGTACGTTCAACCGGATAAGGTGCTGTTGCCAACGCTTCTTCTACAGAAAACATGTCTTACACTGAAAAATTCTGCTTTTAATGAGCGTTTTAGCTTTCGGAATCCAATATTGGGTCCGGAGTAGCCGCAGCATTACTTGATTCCCCTCATGTAGGTACACCTGATGGATAAATTTCACCATTAGACGAGAAAAGTGACCGTAGTAGGGCATAATTATATTAATCTCTGAAAATGTTAAATAAGTAGTAAGCGCCAACCGACTATTTACGCGCAGAGTATCGTCAGAGTGCACGACCGGATTAAGAGCCAAAAGCGAATTGGAGCTGGAAATCGGCTCCCGTGCTGCAAGTGCCCGGTATTCCCTTGGGAAGTACATTTGATGCGCTAGCACAATAAGTCAAGTGGTCGCTTCAGACTGTCAGGAGTCGCATCCCAATGTTTCATCGAACAGTAGCGCATAAAGCGGCGCGCGAAACTCAGCACTCGGATGGCCCTCGAAAATGAGGAGAAGCGCAACATTGGTTGGTCCGCAGAGGACACATACATCACATGACACTTTCCAGGTCGTTGCTCTTCATCTGCTGCTAACAAGTTTTCTTCCAACGGAGGGGCCATCGTTCCCGTTCCTGCTGCAGCCAGGCCGGCCCTTCCCACCAGAGCTTGTTGTGTAGTACTGCATCAGATGACACACCACGGCTAGCTAAATCTACTGGGTTATCTTCTGAGCGGACATGACGCCAGTTGTTCGCCCCCACCTTGCTGGTAATGGAAGTGACTATTCTCCACGAAGACTTTCCACACATGGGGTGGCTTTCGCAGCCATGCCAACACAATCGTAGAGTCGGACCAACAAAATAAGTTGTCATCTGAAATATTCAATAGAGGTTTAAGAAATCAATCAATTATGCTAAAAGTGTCACCCCACATAGTTCTAAACGTGGAAGAGAGATAGTTCTCAATGGGGCCACCTGCGATTTTGCCACTAGCAAATGGGTAGAGATGGAATTTTCACCTTTACACCGAACGTAAAGGGCTGCAGCATATGCCAACTGTGAAGCGTCACAGAAGGCGTGGAACTCAATATCTCGATCAGGTGCAGTATGATGTACCCAGAGAAGCACACGTACTTGGGAGATTGCCTGATACTGCGATCAAAACTGTCTCCGCCTTGTTAAAGTGGTAGGAGTAAGTTTCTCGTCCCAACCTATTTGATACAACCAAATCTGTTGCATCAAGCTCTTAGCGGATATAACAATAGGAGCCAATCATCCAGCTGGGTCGAACAGCTGCGCGATGACCGACAGGAAATTACGTTTGGTGTATACGGCAAAGAGTGGCAAAGCTGCCACGTGGAAATAAAACCAATCCCCCCGCGCATTCCATTGAATGCCCAAAGTGCGAGTGGTGCTGGTCTCCGCGAATAGGAAGATAAGCAGATGCCCTGGAGGCAAACCGGATAACATTTATGTAGAGTTCCCGCCCATTTTCGCATTGAAAACCCGGCTGAATACAAGCTCTCAATCAGCTCATCCGTAGTGCGGATGGCAGTTGCAACATTATGTATACCCACCATGGATCCACGCACATCGAGATACGCAACACTTGAGAAGCCATCGGGAACCTGCTCTCCACGTCGTCTGCAAATTGCAAAAGTGTCCTTATTGCAAGATAAGGAGCACAATTCACCCCGGAGGTGACAGCTTTCAATTCATAATCAGAGATCCCGCTGTCGAGAGACTCACTAAACACAATTTTCGGATATTATGTTTGGCTTGGCTCAACCATAATCTGACGATACATCTTTTGGATGTCCCCGTTCACAACATAGCGAAACATACGCGACTGGATTATTAGGAGAACTGGCCCTGTGTGTAACACGTCATTCAAGCTGACCGTGTTGAAAGTCGCCTGTGAGACATTAAAAACCATGCGAAGTTTGGTGGTTGTACTCTTCAATCTGCCGGACGCCTAGCCTGCACAGTGTGGTAAGAAGACTTGGGTACGGCTGGAGAGACGAGGGAGCAGCGTCCATTAGAATTGCAGCGCCCGCCCCGACGTGGATGGCGGGTTTGGCGTCGCAGCGGCTTGACGACCCCGTGGCGAGTCCGTATGCAGTAGAGTGTAGTGCCGCTCCAGACAGGTGGACCACAAAAAGGGCAGGAGATCATAAGTTGGTACGTGGATACTGTGCGCCAATGATAAAAATAGGTCCCCTTTAGTAGGAACGGGAGGTGTCTGCTCTAAACGTTGCCTCACTTCCGCGATCAAAATACGACACCGCTTAAAAGTATCAAAGCTTGACTCGAACCGCTGTACGATTGCCTCGGTTGATTCACCATTTTTCATGGCCCACGCCTCGGACATTGTTATTTTTGTTGTTTTAATTGAAACCAACCGAGCATCCAATTTTGCTTCATTAAGTTGACGAGATATAATGGAGTGAGTGCCCGGTGAGCACCGTTCAAAACGACTTATGAACATCAGAAGATCATCTGCCGCCGAAATAATGTAAAGGAGAGTGCGATCCTCTTCATTTGCCGTGAACGTTCCATCCTCAGATAACATTGCCAGCTTTAAATCGATTTTTTTTTTCACAAGAGCTCTATGGAGTCGTGCTACTTTATGAATCGATTCTACACTTTCACAAAAGGATTTTAAGCTAGTCCTTTTGGCTTGTCTGATCTCTTTGTTATACATCGTCAACTCTTTTTTATATTCCGCCTAGTCCCCCTTCCGCTTAGCTAGGTTGAATAGCTTACGCACCTAAGTGCATCTAGTAGACAGACTAGAGTTCCACCAAGGAACATTACTGCTGTTTTTCTTCTTAGAGGACAAAATAACACATAGGATTCGGAAGTAAGTTCATTCAGCTCATTGGCACCCTCCTCTAGCTCCACTGGATTTTTATATATTCCTTGGATGTTTGAGGATGAGTGTAGTGAATGCACTGAACTATCTAGAATATTCTTTTTCAATAATTGAATTATGAAACAATGGTTTTTGTAGTACATTGATTATAATTTTAATTGAAATCCTAAATTTTGTAGAAACTTCTGATTAGCTTCAATAAGATTATTAGTTTTTTCTTGTTGTTTATATTTAGATTTCGCTTGAAATTGATTTTTACAAAATGACATTTCTTTGTCTTCTTTACCGTTGTGTTCTGTTGCTGTTAGTGAAATGAATCATTGTGAAACTGATTTTTATTGAAGATAATCATTATTTTAAAGGCTTTAAATGTAATCTTATTGTTATTTTTTCTTCGTAAAATTTATGAAATTACCGTCTTGATCAACAACTTTCAAAACAATAAGATTTATTTCAGTGGTATTTATAGGTAAATATATTACATTAGCTGGCGTTTCAGTGATTTTGTAACCTGGACTAACGACAAGTGAAAACTGATGTAAAGTATGTGCTGATACACTATTTATATATGATCCAGTCACAATATTACAATCAATAACTATTGTGTTTATTTTTGTTATATCTATTGTTTTATCTGAAAAATGTACAATATCTGGTCCCAATACTTTTTTACTAAATCCCAAAATAGAAGCAATTGAAATATCTCTATCGGATCTATAGAGATTTTTATTTCCGTTTTTAAGGTATTATAATTTGCTTGTATATCAAGTATTCCCTTTTGATTCAGTTGCTCATATTTATCACTAACTACATCAGCTATATCAGATAATTCATATGATCCAATAGGAATCTCTATTTCATTATCACCAATATGAAATAGATTGTTTTCTACATCAACATTCGGAAACCGCAAACATAATTTGAATTAAGTTGAATCGGTGGAAAATAATTTGCTACAAGTAATGAAGAATTTCCCGTTAGTGTTAACGTTATTGACATCTTAACGACTAATAAGTAAAAAAAGTGATGAAGGCATTGATAAATGGTTTTATACAGATGAATTGTTAAGATCAATCCAAGAATTGTGTTCTGCTGAAAATCCTAACCACTTGACATAAGCCATATTCCTTCTCCTCTTTAGAATTCTTTCATCTAAATATGTTTGAGGAAATTTGGTTTTCATTAACTCGAATCTATCTCCTTTAATTTCATGACCTTGATAGTCTTCTAAAATATATGTAGTAGGGTTACTATTTTGTATAGCTTTAATTCTAAAGATTTCCGTGGTCCAATTTGGTGTGTAACCTTTTTCGAATACTCGGACATGCCTATATTTACTTATTCGAACATATTTACCAACTTTAAATTTAGTTTTACTAAAAGCATTTAAATTGTTATAGACTGTATCCAATAGAAATTTTTCATTTGAAGATTTCACTTCATTAGGTGCCATTTTTATAGTCCTATGAAATGTATTATTATATTTATCAATAAGTTCTTGATATTTATCAATCCATTGAAATTTTCCTTGATAACTAAACTCTTTCCACATCATTCCCTTTAATATAAGAGATAGTGAAATTTTTTATTATTAGCTTCATGATTTCCCATTTCAACTAAATCTGCTTGCCATAAGTCATCAATTCCTTTCATGATAACTCGTCTACTTTTAAAATTGTTTCGTGCTTGTTTGTGTAGTTCATTGACTATTTCTCTTTTATTCATTTCCATATTGTCCATGCTCGAGGGTGTTTCCATATAATCTGTTAGTGAATGTATGTAGTTGTTATTTTATATACTTTGTGAAAAAAAAACCTTTAATTCAAAATTTAATAACTGGTTGCTCAAGTTTGATTTGCTTAACATCTTTATTGTCTTTATCAAGATATTTATATAAGTAGTTTTCAATCTGACTTAAGTCTTTCTTCAATTTTATTTACAAATTCTTTATTTGCACTAAATAATCGGTCATTAATTGCTTTTTCAATTAGATTCGTATCCTCTTTCGGTATCAATAATTGCATATAATTTTTCTGTATCACTCCTAGTAATTTTCATCTGATTATCATATTCGATTTTGAATTCTTCTATTTTTGTTGTTAGAAGCCAATTCTTTTTAACTTGATATGCTTTAGTAACTGCATCATTAACATCACTAGGTTCACTCAGATTAGTAATTATTTTCTTATTAACATTTAAATGTTGATTATCTATGCTAATACCAAGTGTTTTAGTTATAATTGTTTTTAATTTTGAATCGTTAAATCGTTGATTAACTGAACTTTCTCCAAATTTATTTATAAAACTCATTTTGTGTTTTACGAGCACAGCATCGTCTTGTTTTTAATTTAGATTTTACAGAATTATATTAGCGCTTTCGCTTTCTGATGATAGAAGCAAACGTAATCTGTCTACTAATTGTTTGTATTTTTTTAGATTTTTTTTCATATCTATCGTCTGTTGACGTGCTAGCTTTTTTCATTTGAAATGGTGCTTGCTACATTCTCTTTATCATCATCATTTGCGCTTTTTACTTGTTTATAACTTTTAATTGTCTATTCAAATTTAATTTTCTTTTATTTGGTTGAAAATAATTATCTTTTAATTTTTTTAGTTTGTTTTGATATAAATTATTTTTAATTTTTTAAAAATTTTTTTTTTATTTAAGTTACTTCAGCGATGAAGAATTATTTGGCCAAACTTGGACAGTTATAACGCCACCACCATAAAATTTGAAACTTAAGTTTTATATATAGATATCAATATCCGTTAAAAAGTCGGCGATTATTTTGAAGGCGTGGTCTTCTTTAGCCTGGATTAGGGTTCTTAGAGAGTTGAATTGTATAAGTGCTGGGAAAGAATTTCTTGGCAAATTATATTTAGTAGAATGAAAGATGATGTGTTCTGGGTCTTCAGGGCATAGGCAAACTTCACAGTTTCCATCTTCAATTACTCTTAGTTTCTTCAGCGTCTTGTTACAGAAAGCGTGTCCTGATAGGATGCGGTTAATTTGCTTGACTTCTTTAGGATTCAAGTTCTTATTTTTTTAAACCAAGGATTTTTCAGAATATCGGGAAACAGTTCTCCATACTTCGTGCCTTTTTCAGAAATTAGATTGACATATTCCCTTTTCCATTGTTGTTGGATTTCATGCTGTATCTTGTTTATTGCATCTTGGAGTGGCCATGGGAAGTCAACTTCCTCACCTTCATGACCTGCATTTTTGGCTTCTTTATCGACTCGCTCGTTGAGATTTATTTTGCTGTGGCCTGGGATATAATGAATATACAGTGACTCCATAGTGCTATTTTTAATTTTTGATATTATTTGTGAAGCAATGAAATTATTGGTATTGTGGTTTAGGAGATTTAGTGCTCCACTTTTGCTATCTGTAAGTATGGCGATTTTTGTTTGGTTATTTTCAATTGCAAAGTCTACGGCTTTGTCAATGGCCAAGAGTTCTGCTGAGATTGATAATAGTTTCTTTTTAATATAGAAACTTTTCGTTGAGTTGGAGTTTACATGCAGAAAAGCAGCCACGGAGAGATCATCTTTGACGGAGCCATCAGTAAAAAATATTTCAAAATTATTTGAGTAGAGAAAGTTAACTTTTTCTTTGAATAAGGCATTGATGACGGTCTCGTTCCCTTCATTTTTGTTTTTTTGAGTCCCTTTGAAGAAGTCAAGATCACAATTTAATTTCTTTGTAGAAGGAAGTAGATGCTGGATGATACCAATGTCTGTGAAAATTGTTTTAAATTCTTTGAATATGCAACCATAGCTTGATTTTAATCGGTCATTGAGAAATAAAATATTGGTGATTGGAAGATTTAGTGCAAAGCATTTCGCTAACTCTTTCGCAGTGTTCAGTTTTAATCTGAATTTTATCGGTAGTACGGCTGCCATATGATATAAGATGTGAATGGGGGTTGAACAGATGAGTCCCATACACCTTCTGAGATTCGCGTTACAACAAATTTGGAGTTTTTTCAATGCTGTTTTATTAATGTTTGCAAAAGTAGATGTCGCATATTCTAGTTTAGCACGAGCAAAAGCTTTGTAAAGATATAAGGCTTTAATTGGTTGGATGCCAAATTTACAACCGCTGAATATGTTCAGAAAGTTGTATTTTTGGTTTGTGGCTGAAACTATTTGATTTACGTGTTCCGTTGCTGCGTTATTTGATGTAATGTATCTTCCTAAGTATTTGATTTTCTGTACTTGTTTGATGGTAATATTATTTAGTTGAGTGGCTATGTTTTTACTCCTATTGTTGAAGTGGATGATGTTGGATTTTTGAAAGTTGAAAGAAAGGTCAAGATTTTTACATAGTTGAGCGAAGGTTTGGATTTTCTCCTTTATAATGTGTATAGCATTATCCACATTTTTGTGGTGTACAGTGAAGAAGAAATCATCTGCAAATTCGAATATATTGCAGTTGTCATCAGTAATTTGATGGAGAGAGGCTGTGTAAAGGTTGAAGAGAATGGGACTGAGCCCACTGCCTTGGCATACACCTTGATTTGTGTTTAATGCGGCAGTTCCCAGGGTTAGCGTTCTATTTAAAAGAAAATCTCAGATCCAGTTTATTATTTTGTTATCAAAGTTCATATTATTGAGGATGTTATGAAGTTTATAAATATTAACGCAATCGAAAGCTTTGCTAATATCTAAGCATATACCCAGTACTTGCATTTTTCGAGATTTTAAATGCATCACATTGTTTATGAGATCATTAATGCACATAGAAGTAGAGTGAAATTTTCTAAATGCGTAAGATCTAGCTGGGAGTAGGTTATTTTCATCAATATGACTGTCAATTTTAAGTTTCATTAGCCCTTCGGTAATTTTTAGAAAAGTTGGTAGGAGACTTATTGGACAGGGGCTGAATGTGGATTTCTTAAATTTAAAAATGTTTCGAACTGTTGGAATGTGGCTAGCGGAGTTGTTCAAGGAATGTTCAAGGTTGAAAGCTGGTTTGTTAGGGGTGTGGTGCTTGGTGATTGGATAGAGATTTGTTGGAGGAATTCATAGTTCTGCTCCTTTGTGAAGGAATTGCCAACTTTCTTCTCCTGTTCATACTTTTTCACTCTGTTGATCATACCCACCAATCCTGTATTGAAGGAGGGTTGGACAGGTCTTCTATTAACGTTTGGAAATTTGTCCTTTTAATTTTCACTAAATGCCTGGTTAGAGCTTCCTGTGCTTCATTAAGTTGGATGCAGTCTTTGAATTTTTATGGTGGTATAATATTTAAGTCGGGTAGCATTGCGAATCCTGATAAGTCTTTCTGTTTCGGAATTCCACCACCTTTTTGGTATATTTGTTATCTTTTAGTTTTATAGTGTTTTTCTTAATTGTGTTTGTAATTAAATTTGAAATATCAGAAATGTTATCTGAAAATTCAATGTTGGGTAGATCCTGTAGGAGTTTAGAAAAGATTAGTTTTGAGTGCTGTGGTGCATCCTTTTGGACTTTTTTAATGCTTATAATTATCGGAAGATGATTGCTGTTGGTGATGCTACTTTTTTGGCAAGCCCATTTGAAGTTAGTTGGTTGTTTGTTAACAAATGTAAGATCAAGTACTGAGCTAATATCACGAGTTTTATATTTGGAGAACCGTCGTTAATGCAGAAAAAGTCGTTATTGATAGCAGTATTTTCAAGAGCAAGTGCTTTCGCATCTCCAGATGGGCTTCCTCAAGTTGTCGATTTAGCGTTGAAGTCTCCTCCTATTATTGTAGTTTTGTTTAAAGAGTGCAAATACGAAAAAAAATTTTCTGTTTCTATTTTGAAAAATTCTGTGGATTAGTTTGGTGGGAAATAAGAGCTGATAATATTGAAATTTTGTTTTAAGTTCAGTGTAGCTACGCCGATGCATTCTGCTTCTGTTGGGATTTTTAAAATTGAAAATTTAATTTTTCTGTTGATGTAGATGCCGACGCCTCCGTAGCCATCATTTCGAGCTTTATGCGCGAAGCTGTACTTGGCCAGACTGACACTTGCATTATTTTTGAGCCATGTTTCACTTATGATTGCGATGTCTATTTTATTTGTTTGTAAAAAAATGTCAAGTTTTTCTTTATTTCCAGGTGGCTTGATACTTTGAATATTAAGCTGACAGATTTTAAACTCCATATTTCATCTGTATCTTATTTAAATATTGATCCTTACTATTAATGTTTAAGAGTTCCTTATAAGAATGAAGCAAATTTATTACAACTGTAGGAAGATTGTATTGATTAATTGATTTATTAATTATACGTGATGTTTCCATCGAGGTTTCTTCGTTGTATGGGATACTGCTTTCATCAGTGACGATAGTTCCGTGTTGTTGGATGAGATTTGGTTTGTGATCACTACGAATATCTTTGATAATATCTTCTCGTGCTTTCATCGCTGCTGCAACTCTGGCAGAGACCCTTTGGTTTAAATTAGTTTTTTTGGTATCCTTGTTATGTTTGCATAAGAATGAATGTTATGCATTGCCTTGGCAGCTACTAAATTATTATTTACAACTTTATGATTTGTATTATTTGAGTTTAGCTGAGGGAAGTTAGATTCGTAGGTATCATCTTGAAGCGAGGTGAACCTGTTGAAAAGGTGAGGGTATTTAATTTTCGTTTCAAAGCGTGATAGGTTTTCTATGGTCATAATTTTGGCCAGGGCGTACGCTTTGGTTCTAGCTGGGCAATTCAAGTTTGTTGATTCGTGAGGTTCATTGCAATTGCTGCATTTTAATGGCGTGCATTCCTCTGTCGCATTATGTACATTGAAACATTTATTACACTTGCTCATGCTTGCCTTGCAATGTTGAGCATAGTGTCCGTAGCGAAAGCACTTGAAGCATTGAGCGAAATGTATAAAGTGACTTACTGCAACTTTAGTGTAAGCAAAATTAATGAATTCGGGAATTTCGTTACCCTTGAAAAGAATTTTGACACGTTTGGTTGGAATTCTGGCGGAAAACTCATCCACATTGCGTCTTTCAACACGAATTATTTTTTTAATTTCTATGGTTGAAGAGATGGATTCTTCCAACTCTTTGATAGAGATGTCGGTTGGAATATCGAAAATGATGACCATTTTGCCAATAAAATGAGGCAGAATTTTAAGAATGTATCCTTTTCCAATAGACGGGAGTCTTTACAAAGGGAGTTAGCTGCTTCCGCGGAATTTAATACAATTTTACAGCGTCCATAGCCAATTTTCAGCACTTCAATTACTCCTTTTATCTTTGCGTTTACAAGTATTTTTGTCAATGCTATTGCGTTGATTGCTTTGCGGTTTTCCTCATTATTGTTGATTGTGTCTGCATAGACCGTGAAGGGCCCCTTGTGATTATTGTCGTATAGGCATTCTTCTTTTGACTGTTCCATTTCCATTTGATCTTTTGACTCTAGAGATTCCTTATTCAATGACTTATCTTCTTGAATCTTTTTTTTCCTTATTATTGGGGCAGGGTCGTCCGGCCTGGCGCCGTCGCCCTCCATTGTTTTCCTTTTATAGACTTTTATTTTTAACTGAAATTATATTATCTTACCGTAATACCAATAGAATGTAGCAGTGGTAGTTTTCACCAGTTAGAATACGATAATAGAGTCAAATTGGAATTTTCCGTATTCCTTTTCAATATATTTAATTATTTTTTTTTTTCGACAGGAGCTTTCAAAAATACGTCTGACTTGAAAATTGTAAAGATTGCTTTGTGTATCCAACCATAAATTATTTAGTTTCATTTTTTTTTAGTTTGTTTTGATCAAAATTATTATTTTTTGATTTCTGACTATTTGTTAATGAATCATTATCATTTATGAAAGAAGCCATATTATAATCATCGTTTTTGTTATCATCATTATCATCATTATCATCATTATCATCATCATCATCATCATTATAGTTTTCATTATAGACAGGCCCGCGAGAGCATCTTCTATGGAGAGATGACGGGGGTAACGATCCCGCAGACCCTAGTTAAGGCGACGAACCTGGCAATTAAACTGGCACTGTTATTAACTACGTTATATGAAACCGACGAAACCTGGGCTGACGGTTGTGGCATTCTGTTACCTTAGTATACCTTGAGTGACATCTTGTAGAAACGGCTTCCAGGCTAATGTCAGAATCGCCTCCGTCCTGTTAAACCCGTGGTGGGTCTTCGAGTACTTTCAAAGCTACGTCGCCATTAAGTTGGCGGTACAGGCTCAGTTGAGTTAAGCCTGACTAATGCCATGGTCCTGGCTCTGAACACAAAATCCCATAAGGCCTTATGTCAACCATTATGCGGCCTCCCTGCAATGCAAAGATAACCGCAAGGATCGTTAAAGCAACTGTACATTCGAGCGGAGATAGCGGTTCGAAGCGGGGACTCTTTAAATATGAATTCAAACGCAGAAAAATAAACACCACACCAACAGGAAGAAACACAAGCAGAGGATAGTGCTGCAAATCCCTTCATAAGGAGCAACAGAATTCAGCGCTCACCACAGGAAATCCTCGGCGAAAAAGACAGGCCTACTGAGGAGGCAGACGTTTTCCTCACACCATCGATGGCAGGGGGTAGCAGGATGCTAGCAAAACGATAAATTAGTTCCCCAAAGCAGGAGTTTTTAGCGAAGATGAGAGCAGGAGAGCTTGAGGCACTCACGAAATGCCGCCTTACTCTCAAAAAATGAAACTCGCGGTTATCAAGCAGAAAAGCATACATACCGATGTAAAAAACGGAGTCTCGGAGCTAGATGAACTCTTCGACATCATCGAAAGCCTTCGCCGAAGCTGGCTCATGGCAGAAAAGACACCAAAAGTACTAAGGCGGCGATGTCAGCAGAAGCCAAAACCAACCCCGGTGACATGTCGACACCAACAATAGCCCAATCGAAACGTCTGGCATCCAGCGCAGCAGTGCAAATAGCCCGAAGATGCTGACTGGAAAACGGAAACTGAAAAAATAACAGGAAACAAAACGCGACAATAGCACAGAGCAAGCCGCAAAATGTAGCAGACGAAATACCGCAAACGCCTAGTAGAGAGAAAAGACCGAGAGTACGACCCGAGGCAGTACTGATCAAACCAGCGGAAGGCCGCAACTACGCGGAAGTACTAAAAAATCTCCGGCAGTATGTTATGTCGGACGAGAACAAGTTGGAAGTACGGGCGATCCGAAAAACCAAAAGAGGTGCATTACTCCTCGAAATGGATAAAGAGAGTAAAAGCCAAGCCGGAACTCCGAGAAGCGCTGAAAGGCAAGCTGCAAAATATCGCCTCAGTAAGCGAGCTGAAGCCGAAGAGTACAATAGAGATCCGAGATATCGACTCGCTCACGACGACAGGTGAAGTCGAAGCTTCCATCAAAACCCTTCTGAAGGAGAACGCCGAAGATATCACCGTGAGAACCTCTAAACCAACTAGCCGTGAACAAATACGAGCCTACGTTACGCTATCAGCGGAAAGCGCAAGTGAAATCCTCCAAAAGAGGCGCATAAAAGTAGGATGGATAAACTGTAGAATGAGACTCTGCACAGAAATGCTGCCGATGTTTCGGCTTCGGACACTTGCAGTGGGAATGCAAAGGACCCGACAGAAAAGGCCAAGGTTTGTGCATACGATGCGGAAAACAGGGCCACAAACTTAAAGACTGCGAAAACCCGACAGATTGTTGTATGTGCCGGGAGGGTACACTCACATAGAACACGTCCCAGGCTCAGCAAAGTGTGCTTCCTATAGAGACCAGACAGGGAAAAAATGAAGATACTTCAATGAAACATGCACAGCAGCAAGACCACAGATTCTCTCCTACCCCAGCTCATGCTGGAACACGAAGCGGATGCGGCGGTCATTAGCGAACAATATTCAGCTCCAAACAACGGAATATGGATCGAAGACCTGTCCTCGACGGCAGCGATATGGCTGGCAAAAAATGGAGGGTTTCAAGTAACAAACAGCGGAATAGGAAACGGCTTCGTCTGGATAACGAGTCATAAACTCATATTAACTAGCTGCTATTTAACACCGAGCGACACTATGGCCGAATTTCAAGCTAAAATGAACATCGAAGAAACGGCGCGACAAATAACTCGCAACCCTAAAGCCATGGAATGCGGCACACAGACGACAAATACGAGAGGGCTGCAAATAATTGACATGACCGCAAGGCTGGGACTCATTGTTGCAAACGTGGGAACTAAGGCGAGTTTTAGAAGGCCAGGATGCGCGGGCACTATCCCTGATATAACCCTAGAGTCCCAAGGTTACGCAAACAATCTACGCTGGTGGACTTGAAGACTACACAGGCAGCGACCATCAGTACATATCCTACTGTGTCGGATAACAGTGAAAGGAAACAAAGGTATGCGGAAATGGAATTCCTCGAAACTAAACACGGAAAAGCTACTGGCTGAAATAGATGCAAACCCGCCAATGTATTGCGCTGACAGCACAGCCAAGGACAGAGTGGAGAAGACTTTAAACAGCATAACAAGGGCCAGCGGGGCAGCTATGCCCAATATAAAAAGCACACACCCAAAGAAAGCGGCGTATTGGTGGACAGACCAAATTTGTGACCTAAGGCAAACATGCTTAAAAAAAAGAAGGAAGTATACCAGAGCAAGGAAAAAGGTACCAGCAATGGCTGAGTACGCCGAATACAAGTCCGCGAAAAGGGAACTCAAAACGGCTATTTACAGCTGCAAAAAAGAAAAATGGGAGGAATTGAGACGCGACATCAACCAAAACCCTTCGGGCCTGCGATACAAAATTGTCATGAATAAACTTGGAGCAAAACAGCAACCGCCAGAGCTCAGCGAAGCTACAATGAAAGAATCGTGAACACCCTCTTTCACACGCATGATTTAAGAATAGACAGACAAGAGGAAAAAACAAACGACCTACCACCGCTATTTACGCATGAGGAAATGATGACTGCGGCACGCACACGGAATCCCGTCGGAAGTGCTGAAAATCGTCGCAGCAGAACGCCCGCACATACTCCTAAATATGTACAATGCCTGCCTGGCGGAAGGACTTTTTCCAGAGGTATGCAAAAGACAGAGGCTAGTTCTCATCAGGAAGGGAAAAGGAAACCCGGAGACACCGTCGGCATACCGGCCCTTATGTATGCTTGATACGACAGGGAAACTTTTTGAAAGAATGCTGAAACCCCGCCTATCAGCTGCGATAAAAGAAGCATGAGGACTTTCCGATAGACAACACGGTTTTAGACCGGATAGGTCGACAATCGGAGCAGTGATGGATGTGGTGAGGAGCGTAGAAATCGCACGGACCATAAAGCGTTTTTCCAGAGCGGTGGTGCTCCTTGCTACGATTGACGTAAAAACGCCTTTAACAGCGTCAAATGGACAAACATCCCGCCCTAAGAAGCGCTTCAGGACACCCGCTTATCTGAACAAAATAGTACGCAGCTATCTAAAGGATTTTTTATGACACAAGCAAGGGGCAGCGAAAGAAGGTGATAACCTCAGGTGCGGCACAAGGCTCAATCCTCGGCCCTGACCTCTGGAACGTCAGCTACGATGAAATACTGGAAATGGATATGCCTGACGACTGCTACCTCGTGGGATACGCAAACGACATCGCAGCTGTCATAACTGCACGCGATCTCGATGCGGCTAGATGAAAATTAACGCAGGTGATGATCAGAACGAAACATGGCTCGACTCGCACGGTATCAACCTGGCTACTGAGAAAACGGAGCTTATTCTACTCACGAGGAAGCATGTGCCCTTGGAAGAAGATATGCGGGTCCATTCTGAAATCATAAAGATCTCGAAGACGCTGAAATATCTACGAATCAGAATCGACAATAAACTGACGCAAATAAAACATGCAGCGGAAAAATCAGCCAAAATAACTTCGGCGCTGGCTTGACTGATGGCAAATATCGGAGGACCCCTCACAAGCAGAAGGAAGCTCCTGATGGACACCACGCAATCGATACTGCTGTATGGGAGCGAGGTGTGGGCCGATACACTGAAAACCAAACACCGACGAAAAATACTCGCTAAGGTACAAAGGACTGCTGCCTTTCGCGTAGCTTCAGCGTACCGCACAATGTCAGAAGCCGCAGTACTAGTGATTAGCGGAGCGATACCGGTAGATCTGCTAGCGCAATAGAAAAAAGAACTTTGGATGCACAAACAAGAATACGAACCTGAGAGAGCTACAAATGCAGGCGAAGCCACTTCCAACACAAGAGATGGCGACACAAACAACTCGCGGGGAGTTGCAGCCCACAGGGATGAAGCTTTCACGAAAGGCAGATGGACAGCGAAACTTATCCCACACGTGGAAAAATGGTGTAGTAGACCCTTTGGAGAAGATCGTAGATAAAATTATACGCTTCGTAGCAGGGCCAATGGGGAGTTGGAAATTCATGTTGAATGTGAATTCATCAGTAGATGGATTCCAATGCATTCCTAATGTCTTTAATATTTCGTTTGAATTTAATTGCAACGATCCTTTCGTTTCAAGATGTTCAGTCGAATGTTTTCCAGCAATTAAAATTTGTTGCTTGCCCATTTACGTTGCGTAAAAGTACCAGTTCTTAGCATTCCAATCAACTGAGTTTGACTTTCAACTGCTTGATCTATCGAATATCCTCCATATAAAACGTCATCAACGTAGGTTTGCTGTTTAATTGCAGATACAGCCAGAGGAAAATCATGGGCCTCGTCATCAGCCAGTTGATGCATCGTGCGGATGGCGGCATACGGAGTTGAACGCGTACCGAACATGACGGTTGAGCAATAATACTCACGGATATTTTCCGGAGGATTCTTTGGTATTGAGCGTCTTCGTCATTCATATTAATGCAACGATACATTTTTTCAACATCTGCCATGAAAGCGTATTTGAAAAAACGCCAGTTTGTTAGTACAGCTGAAAGATCAGCTTGAAGTGCAGGACCGATAGCCAAGATGTCATTCAGCGACTTTGCGTTTGTTGTTTTTGTAGATGCATCGAATACGACACGAGCGTTCGTGGTCGTAGTCGACTCCTTGGTGATAGCATGATGAGGTAGAAAGCAGCAATTGTGCGAGTAGGTTCCGATATTTTGTGCTTCCATTCAGGAGAGGTCACTAGTTTCATCTGGCCAAGTTGAAGATACTCGTCGATAGTGTGCTGGTAGATTTTCTGCAAACCCCGATTTTGCGTCAGCCGGCGCTCAAGATAAAGAAACCGTTTTAAAGTCACATGTCGCGATGTGCCGATGACACTGGATGGGATCAGACTTGAAAAAAATGGTAGACGTACCACGTATTTGCCATTTTGCAGCCGTTGATGTGTTTTCTTGTAAAAGTTATCGCACCATGTGTTTTCATTGGATTCGACGTTATCGGTGCGCAACTCTTTCAGCTCCCAAAACCTGCGTAGCAGATTGTGAGTCTCAAAATGAGTGTGCGCAGCCGTTACCGTGATAGTTGGCGTTGAAAAAGGCAGAAATTTTCCAGATATTATATGGAGTCCATAATAGTGTGTGTGCAGAATATGGTAAATAAAGATAAAGATTTATCAACGAAATTTCACAGGAAGGTTGCGGCTACTAACATTAAACACCACACAAAAATGGGCGTGTTCTTTCTACAGCCACGCCCACTATTGACATATTATTATAACTTACAACCTATACAATATTTTTGGACGAAATTATATTTTAGCATGTATATGGACCCTAAAAAGCCATATACAAGAATTGGGGTCGATATAATAATTTCTAGGTACCCTACCAAAAATTGTAATTGCATGTTGTCATCGGTTTTAGCCCACTGGAACTTCCTACCAAAAAATGATTCGGTGTGATTGCTTCGGCATTATCTTCTTCAATTGGAACATAAGCAAGCGGTCTCGAATTAATTATATTTTCTACTTCTATTAACATGCTCAGAAGAAGTTCATCAGTAGGGTATCTTGATGGCATGATTTTATATAAAATCGGTTTTACAGAGCGAACTAAACGCTCCCATGCGCCTCCCATATGAGGTGAAGCTGGTGGATTGAATAACCATTTTGTCGTTGTATTAGTGAATGTTTTCACTAATACAATTAATCCACTTCTATTAAGGCCTCACGCAGCTCTCTTTCGGCTCCGACGAAATTTGTCCCATTTTCGCTGTAGAATTCATGTGGGATTCCTCTACGCGACATAAAGTTTCCTATTGCCAAGATGCAGGAACTTGTCGTTAAAGAATGTGGACAGCTCTTATTGTCAAACATGTAAATAGACACCCATAGCGCTTCTCCTTGTGGCGGTTTACTGTAACCACGATGGGTCCAAAAAAGTCTACTCCAGTATATGTGAACGGAGCAGCGTATGATGCTATGCGAGCACTAGGTAACTTTGCCATTTGTGGATTTTGAGGAACAGCCTTTTTAATTTTACACATTTGACACGAGCGTATGGTAGATTTATAAATTGCGCGAAGTATCGATATGGAATATTTTTGCCTTAATTCATTGATGACTGTTTCGTGGTTGCTGTGATAAAATTTTTGATGGTAGTGAAGTAAAACTAATTTAGTTACATAACTTTCTCTCGGTAATATAATAGGTCGTTTTTGTTCTGGGGAAACATCTGCCATGTCGATTCTGCCATCTACACGTAAAATGTCATCGTCTAAGTATGGTGACTTAAAATAAATATATCGCTTGATTTTGATATGAGAATATTTGACTTAAGTGATGAAATTTCTGCATAATATTTTTTAGAAATTGTAATTTCATTATGTTCAATAATAAATTTGGCAAAACGAGCCCCTATTAGGGCGGCCATCAGCTCAAGTCGAGGAACGTATGTAATCTTCATTGGTGCTACCCTAGTCTTAGCACCAACTAACGAGCAGAAAATATTATCATTTTTCTTCAGCCTGAAGTAACACACGGCTGCATATCCATCTTTATTAGCATCAGCAAAAGTATGCAATTGTAGATCTAAACCATCATAATTTAAAAAATTTTTTTAAATAACAACGTGGAAATTTAATTTTTTGTATTTCGGGTAATGTTTTGACCCACTGGTTCCATTTTATTATTAATTCATGGGGAATTTGTTCATCCCAATCAATTTTAGATCGCCACACATCTTGCATTAGCACCTTGACGTACATTATTATATGCCCAATTAACCCAAGGGGATCATAAAGTGACATAACAAGTCTTAGCATTTCTCGCTTTCTTGGTGATTTTTTCAGCAAAAACAAATCGGTTTCCAATAGCCATGATGCAATTTTAAAAGTTATAACATCCTCCTGATGTTCCCAAAAAACTCCTAAAACTTCTTCAATTTGAGTCTCATCCTTAAAGTTTATGCATTTTACACCGTTAGAAATTGTTGATGGGAAGGCTTGCCTTACTAACATGTTGTTAGAAATTCAATTTATAATATTGAAGCCGGCTTGGCTATGTACATATGAAACATCCGAAATTAGTTTTATTGCATCTTGTGGCGTTTTAACTGAATCCAATAAATCATCAACGTAGTGATTTTGTTTTATCGCTTTGGCAGCCAAAGGAAATTTATCTTCGAATTTATCAGCATTTAAATTTTTGATGTATTGTGAAATGCTAGGGGCACATGTAGCTCCAAATATCATCACATCCATTATGTAAACATCGGGTGTTTTATGTTGGCTCCAAATATCATCACATCCATTATGTAAACATCGGGTGTTTTATTTTGGTTACAGTCACGCCAGAGAAATCGTTGAACATCTCGATCATCTGGTCTTATGTGTACTTGATGAAACATATCTTCGATGTCACCACAAATAGCCACGGCATTTTGTCGAAATTTGAAAAGAATTGATGGCAGGGAGGCCAACATATCAGGGCCTTTTAACAAGAATGAATTTAAAGATAAGCCGGATGATTTTGCAGCGGCATCCGACGACACGCGATTTACCGGGTTTGTTTTTATTAAAAACAGCAAAAATTGCTAAATACAAAACTTTCCCATCGGCACGATTAATTTCAAATTCATTTAATTTGCGTATATAGCCTTTAGATAGGTAGTTTGTAATTGTATTTTTAAAAATTTGTAAAAGTTCACAATTTTGTTTTAATCATCTTTCAAGGCAGGTAAGCCGTTTTAAAGCCATGTAATAACTGTCTGGCAATTCGAAAGAATCAAACTTCCATAACAATGGAACTTCATAATGACCGTTCTCCTTTAACTTTGTTAAATTATTTAATAAATTTAGTGCACGATTTTCCTTTTCAGAAACTAGGGGGTCTTTTGTACAAATGCCCAAACTCTCAAGTGTATAAAAACTTTTAATTAACTCCTCAACACTATCATCCCTCGCCGAACAATCACAAATATGTAAAATTTAAATGCTTACTTGTATTTCCATTTTCCTCCACTGTGCCATAAATAAACCATCCGAGCTTTGTGCAGACAGCAACAGGTTCATGAAGAGTCCCTTCACGGGTTTTACTAGAAATTCCCAATTTGAAATGATTTAATCCGATTAATAATTTCGGCATGCATTTTTCGGGGTGCATTTGTGTAACTTTTTATTGGCAAATTTCGCAAGTGGCGATAGCGCTGCGACAATATTTTGTAGTCTAATGACTTTGTTGGCAAATTTAATGACTCCACTGTACACACATCCACTGTTAAACGTCGTTTGTTTTCTCCTGAAATTGTAATTTTTAATTTCTTTGAATTTTTTTCACTTCTTTGCATACCTCCAGTCCACCGCAAACACAAGGGATTCGCAACACCATTTAATCCTACATCACCGGCAATTGACTCGTCCATAAGGCTGATGGAAGATCCCTTATCAAAAAATGCAAATGTTGTAATTGCTTTATCACACCCGTAAATTGTAATCGGTATTATTTTAAACAAAATATTCTGCAAACTAGCACTGTGAGCATTGTTTATCACTTCCTCATCTTCTACAAGATGTGTGTTGTTTACATTGCTCATTCACATGCTCCATTTATATTTGACGTTTGTTTATTTGTTTCAGAATAACGGTGTAATGAAGGATGGTGGTAATATTCGCATTCCTACTCACCGCACTTTTTCCTGCGCCTACACTCTCCGCTATGTATACACAAACAATATTTGCATAGTTTGTTCTTTCTCACCACATTCCACATTTCACCACGATCTAACGACTGATATGTTGGGCAGTCACTTACTGCTTTGCAGTTGTTGTTGTTGCAAACGACACACTTGCGCTCATCACTATGAGAGTAAACATATGCTCTTCTGCTTGTCGTTGCTTTGTTGTTATTGTTGTTGTAGCTGTGGTCCTTACTATCTTTGTTATTTCTTTTATCTTTGTTTTGTTCGTTAGGTGTGGATTCTAATGTTATTGAGCTTGCTGTTAATCCAATGTTAAATAACCAATTGTCAAATACAGACAAATTTGGTTTTTTGTTTTGGTTAATAAGTTCAAGCTTAAGAGTTGCCCATTGCATCTGATATGATGGTGGGAGTTTTTGAATTAGTTGTTGGAGTAGAAAGGAATTATTCAATTCATCTGGCAGGTTGACAGCAGTGATAGTGGCAATTAAACTGTGAACATTAATGGCGAAAGAGGTAAGTGTTTTTAAATTATTTTCATTAACTTCTGGCGTTACACTAATTCTATTTTTTATTGTATTTAATATCTTTTCAGGTGTACCATACAGCATCCGGAGCACTTCAAGGACGCCAGGGACGTTTGCGGGGTGTATTAGAAGATGTTGGACGCTTTCCAGTGCTTCACATTTTAGTGTCTTCTGGAGACGAATGAGGTTTTCGGCATGGGGGAATCCGCAGGTATCGTTGGACCATTCGTAGGTGGAATAAAATAATGGCCAATCTTCGGGGTGACCGGAAAAAATAGGCAAATCTTTCGGTACAGATAGATTTATATGAGATTGTTGTATATGTTGAGTCGAATTAAAGTGTGGTGTAGTGAAATTGTTATTTGTGTTTGCGTGCATGGTGGACGATATTGGCACATTTCTAATAAATGATTGTTGATTTGGAAAATTAAACGAATGTGTTGTGTTTGTATTAACAGGTGGGGGTTGGGTTGAGGTGTTTGAATATACAGGTAAGTTTGAAAATGATACAGCAGCAGGTGGGTACGTATTGCTCGGTCTAAAAGGCAGTGTTCGTTGATAGCCACTATTCGTGGTGACAGCTGAAGCATAAATTGGTGCAACGGTTGTGATGGATGAACATACTGCAGCATTGGTGACCGATGTTGGACCATATATATTTGGTTGCTGTGGCATTTGTGCAGCAGTGCAGCTAGTTATATTCGCAGAGTTTGTATTTTGATGTGCAAGTTTTGTAGGCATATCAAAATACGAAGTTTGATCAGGCAAGTAGGATGCTTGTTCAAATGATATATTTTCGACATTATTTGTCGCAGTTGGCGACGGGTATCAGGTTGAGCAATTGATATTTAATTTTGGTGGGGCATTTCATTTAACCAATTTCGAACAGATTGGGACTTTTGGGATGAATTTTCGCAGAGGTCTTCAGCTTCTTCTAGGAGCTGATATTTTTTATTTAAGAATTCGCGTTCTAAACGCTTGTAGTTTTTGAAGTTGCAACTGAATACTACGCGATTGGGACTGGAAAGACCGATTAGAACAACGACTTGTAGCACTAGGAGCAGGTGAGGCTGGCCAATTGTCTGAATATTGTGGACATTGATAGGATACGTTGTCTGCGACATTGATACAACCTCTATGAAACACTTTGAGGCATTTTATGCAAGACGCCATATTGTCGTGAGTGGGATTATGGCATAGCGAACAATTGTGATCATTTTTTTGTCGACCCTTTTCACTTTGATTTTCCATTTGTACTTACTGCGAGATTGGCAATGGTAGTGAAGCTGTAGGTGATCCAGGAGGGGATGATGCTGGTAGCAAAAAGAATTTTAAAATGTTGAGAAGGCAGGTGGCCGGAGCTAATGGATTTCACAGGGATTTTGAATAAAACGCAGCAAGCTTCACAGAAGACTTGATTTATTTCACAGGCTGGGTTTATATCTATTTATAAACAATAATATAAGAATTTATCCAAAAAAAATTATTAAATTATAACCTACTTTTAGGTATGGAAACCACTAGAAACTCTTTTCAATTAATTAAATAAAGCCCTCCAATGGTACTGCGTTTAAGCCAACTTGCTCTTATGGATTTATGTGAAAAATGGCGAAAGCCAAGGGACGCTACTTGACAATTACAAAGTTACGTTAAAAAGGCAATAAAAAATTCAAATCAAGCGGATTTTCGAGGTAGCGCCAACAATATATACTCGTATACGAGTATATATATATAAATATATCTATATATATACATATATATATATATATATATATATATATATATATATATATAAATATATATCTATATATATATATATATATATATATATATATATATATATATATATATACATATATATATATATATATATATATATATATATATATATATATATATATATATATATATATATATATATACGAGTATATATATATATATATATATATATAAATATATCTATATATATATATATATATATATATATATATATATATATATATATATATATATAAATATATCTATATATATATATATATATATATATATATACAGGGTGGCCCAAATGAGACCTAGTGATGTTAAACACGTGTAACTCTTGGGTAAAAACATATGAAATCAACCGAAAATATTAACATTTCTGACCTCATCACCTCCAAATTTGATAAGATTTTGTACACATGATCTATGGATCGGCGCAATAATATTTGCCAGCTTTCAGTGTCCTAGCTCTCGTACTTTCAGAATTATGGCCATTCCAAGTTGGCAAAAATCAATAAAAATGCACTCAGATGCCTTAACACAATTTTTAATATCTCGAAAAGTATTCATTGTACGTTAATAATCAAGGGCTCATTTTACAGACAAAAACATGCGCCATTCAAAAAAATTTTTTTTTTTAAATTTTCGATCAAGGATAATGTAAATAAAAAAAGGACTAAAATTTCCAAAGGATATATCTCAAAAATCAATATTTTTAAAATTTCAAAAAAATATATGTTAATTCTTATTATGTTTTGTACAAGTCTGCCAAATTTCAATGTGGAGTCTTTATTACAACATGAGTTATTAAGAAAAAAGCAGGCGAAGGTTTATGTATTTCATGAAATGTACCAAAATACTAAAAGGTGACAAATTACAAAAAGAAGGACAAATCAAATGTAACGGAACTTTTTCGACTTTTCTTTGCTTAAACTCTTTTTCTCCATTGCTAAACCTTTAATAAAAAGTACAACATAATGTATTATCATTATTAAACACTTTATTACAGCATTTTTATTTATTTCTGAAGGATTTCAATTACAAAATCTGCATCTGCCGAGTAACGCTTGACTTTATTTTTAAATCGCAAACTGCTATATACTCATTTTCTTCCAAATTTGATTTTCTTTCGCTCAGATATGCTGCCTGCTGTTTTGCAATAAATGAATGAGGTAATAGAATTTCAAGCTTTTCACATAGGGAATCCACAAAAACGTCGGCTTGGCCAATCATGGTCTCTAAATTATCCCTATCTACACTTACCCATTGTTTATATGTTATTTCATCAATATCATTTTGTTCTAGTAATTGATTTAGTTTTGCTTTTAAATTTTCAATTCCTGGACACTTGTTACATTTACGTAGGTGACACTTTGAAGAAGATGGAATGCATGTCATTTTGAGTTTCGATCGTTGAGTGATTCGGCCGCGTGTCGGGTTGCTCCGTGAAGTTTTCTAAAAAGTGTAAAAATTACTATTTAATAAAACGTTAAAACTTGTGCGTACCTGTAGTGATTTCCGCCCCGTTGACTGCTGGTCCAGGGGTCGGTATTCCTGGTGGTAACCAACCACGGTCTTCCTCAGGCGCTAAAAGTGAAATTTTATTAACCGTTAAAGGTTTTTATTTATATACATATTACCTTAATTAACTCAAAAGAGAGACCTGCAAATAAATAAAATAAAAAAAAAACAACAGCATATGTTTCACAGCAGCTGTCTCATTGATATAAACAGTTCAATCTATTACTTTGTAAATCTCAGTATAGTTGGTTTGTGTATGCAAAAAGTTTTTTTTGCTTAAGCCCCCCCCTACACTTAGTAGTATGAGTGTTATCCGCTCCCCCAAAGGGGGTTCCAAAAATGTTAACCCACAAGCGGAAACCATCGCCAAAAATACTGATTGTGATCAGTGAAGTACCGTAGAACCAGGAAAAAATAGAAGCGAAGGTTATCGAGATGAAAACATCACTGGTATGGTGGCTTCAACGAGCCTTAAACTCCCACAATTGGGAGTGGAGGCACCTGGAATATGGCAGAAAGCAAACTCGAAGAGGAATAGATCTAGCCCAGGCACAACATCGCGTCCCACTCCAAAACAATCCAAATTGGATAACTACTGGTTCGGAACACTTTCTTTAAACAGCTCGAATAGATTCGCTGCACTAGACCAAGAAGAGGCACGTCAAGATGCAACAACTGACGTCCGGAGAGAACCAAAACCTCCACCTATTTTTGTTTCAGGCGTGAGTAATATAATTCGCCTAAAAGAATTACTTGAAGTAATTGCTAAGAAAGAATATGAACTCAGAGTTATAAATGGAGACGTTGTCAAAATACAACCAAAGTCGTCTGAAAAATACTCAGCCATTACAAAGGCTCTAACCGAAAAGAACACTGAGTTTCATACTTTTAAATTGAAGCAGGAAAGAGACTTTAACGTAGTACTAAGTGGTATGCACTGTTCAACCCCAATCGACGAAATAAGAGAAGCAATTGCGGAGTTGGGTTATACAGTTGTTAATGTTTGTAATATTAGGCAAAGAACTACAAAAAAACCGCTTCCTATGTTTTACATCAGTCTGAAGCAATGCAGCAATAACAAAGGCATATACGAATGTAATGCACTTTTAAACACACGAATTAAAATTGAGCCACCTAGGAAGAAACTTGAGATTCCTCAATGTGTCCGATGCCAACGTTACGGACACACCAAGCGATACTGCAACCGTAGCCCACGATGCGTTAAATGTACAGGAAACCACCTTACTTCCGAATGTTCCCGCAAACTCGTCGCACAAGACGTTCGATTTGTGCTCTGCGAAGGCAATCATCCCACTAATTATAAAGGTTGCACTGTCTATAAGGAGCTGCAACAAAAGTCGTTCCCAGCACTCAGAAACAGAGAAGCGAGGAACATTAACCAGGAAGCGCCTCAAAGATCCGCTCCACGAACAACAACGTCGTATGCAAATGTAGTACGAAACAATACTCCGGTAGAAACCAATACGAACCTAACAACTCCGCTCAACAATCCAAATACTCAACTGAATGAGGATATGATCGAGCTAAAAACCATGCTTAAAGCATTGATGGGTCAAGTGAGTACACTACTTAATCTACTAACCACAATCGTAGTAAATATGTCGAAATGAATAAATTATTAAAAATCGCAGTCTGGAATGCCAATGGGCTCAGTCGTCATATCCATGAAATATCAGCTTTCTTAGCGGACAAAAATATTGACATTATGTTGATAGCTGAAACCCATTTCACTGAAAAAAGTTACGCAAAAATTCCGCAATATGACCTATACTCCACAATCCACCCAGCTGGCACTGCGCGTGGGGGAACTGCTGTAATTATTCGCAACAGTATTGCACACGTGGAGCACGAATGTTATAAAAAGAAATACCTACAATCAACGGTTATAACAATTGATGATTATAAAGGCCCCATAACAATTGCAGCGGTATATTGCCCTCCCAACCATCCAGTTAACTGCGAACAGTTCCAAGAATTTTATAACTCCCTAGGATTAAGATTCATCGCTGGGGGTGATTATAATGCTAAGCATCCACAATGGGGGTCTAGAATAACAACTCCTAGAGGCCGTAACCTATATAAAGCTATGCAACAAAACAGCCTGTCCCACCTATCAACGGGTGAGCCACCCTACTGGCCAATGGACAGAAACAAGCTTCCAGACGCTATCGACTTTTTTGTATCCAAAGGTGTACCAAAAACAAACACTTCCATGGAATCGTGCCTGGACCTGTCATCAGATCACTCACCGATAGTTCTAACAATTGGCTGTGAGGTTCAGATCAGAGCAAGAACAATCTATCTGCACAACAAAAGCACAAATTGGGAGCTGTTTAGACAAAGCATTATCGAGACTCTAGTAACCAATATTCCTTTAAAAAACAAAACAAATATAGACGATGCAGTAGAACTTTTGAATTCAGCCATTCAGCATGCTGCATGGACTTCCACATTGGAGCCCACCTGTATAAGTAATCATCGTGATGTAACCCAGGTTGTAAAGGAGCAACTAAAAGAGAAGCGGAGACTACGTCGAATTTGGCAAATGACCAGAAGCCCCTATGACAAAAACCGGTTCAATTGCGCTACAAAGCAACTCCAAAACGCCCTACGGTCAACAAAAAATTCAGAAATACAAAGCTATCTCAGCAGCTTGTCACCTTCACAGGCTTCAGGTTATTCTCTATGGAAAGCTACAAAAAAACTAAATCAACCAACATCACATGTGCCACCTATTAAAACGACAGATGGCGGATGGACCAGATCTGACAAGGAAAAAGCACAGTCATTTGCTCTTCATTTGTTAGAAGTATTTGCGCCGTTTCCAAGCAAATATCCACATGAAGACATAAAAATAGCTGAATTACTAGATGCCCCATACCAAATGGATATTCCGATCCAGCATTTTAAAATAAAAGAAATTAGAGGAATTATCAAGAATACGCTAAAAGACAAAAAATCGGCGGGTTTTGACCTTATTACGAGCAGAATCCTAAAGCAGCTACCAGATGGCGGCTATAAATTCATTGCCCAATTATTCAATGCGATTATCCGATGTCACCACTTCCCAAGCCAATGGAAAGTGGCTCAAATTATCCTTGTTCCCAAACCTGGGAAACAGGCAGAAGTGGTCACCTCATATAGACCAATAAGCTTGCTTCCGATACTTTCCAAAGCGTTTGAGAGACTTCTTTTGAAGCGACTCCTCCCAATCATCGAGTCAAAACAACTTATACCTTCCCATCAATTTGGATTCCGAAAGCATCACGCTACGGTAGAAAAATGAATCGTGTATATGCATTTGCACGGAATGCACTAGAAAATAGAGAATACTGTTCAGCCGCATTCCTGGTTATCACAAAAGCATTCGACAAGATGTGGCACCAAGGGCTACTGTACAAATTGAAAATGCATTTACCCTATCACTACTTTGACATATTAAAGTCCTACTTAGAAAGCAGATTCTTCATGGTCAAAGTTAACAACGACGTAACTTCCCTCTATCCAATCAAAGCTGGTGTCCCACAAGGGAGCGTTTTGGGTCCTGTGCTCTACACACTATTCACGGCTGACCTGCCGCTGACTGTTACCAAATATACCGCAAATTTTGCAAATGATACTGTTGTAATGGCCTGCAACAAAAACCCCGTGTTAGCTACGAAGCATTTGCAGGAGAACCTGAACCAAATTGACTTATGGCTAGACAAGTGGCGAATAAAAGCAAATGCAATAAAATCAGTGCAAACGACTTTTACCCTACGTGCAGGTTCTTGCCCTCCAGTGACACTAAGTAACTCCCAATTGCCACAAGCAGACCATGCAAAATACCTTGGGGTGCACCTGGATCGGTGGCTTACGTGGCGCTGTCACATCTTCTCCAAACGGAAACAACTTGGACTAACGCTTAGGTCATTGTTCTGGCTACTTGGACGAAGGTCAGCCCTAATACTTGGAAATAAAGTCCTGATATATAAGGTAATACTGAAGCCCATATGGACTTATGGTATTCAAATTTGGGGATCAGCATCCAAGTCAAACCTGGACATCCTACAACGATTCCAATCAAAAGTCATACGACTGTGTGCTAATGCACCTTGGTTTGTCAGCAACGACATCATTCATCGCGATCTAAACATCCCAAAAGTAAATGATGAAATCATGAAATATAGCCACTCATATCGCAAACGTCTTAGAGTCCATCCTAATAACCTAGCGGTAGAATTGATAACCAGCGATACCAGCGCGCGAAGACTAAAAAAATATGTACCATCGGACTTACCATTCAGATTTACCACCTAAGATCAAATTAAAAATAAAAATTAAAAAATAAGAATAAATTAAAAAAAAAAAAATAAATAATAATAATAATAATAATAAGGAATGAATGAAATTAATATATATATAATCTAACTTTGTTAAATTAATGTACCTAATGTATTGAATGCTACTGAAAATTCATACACATGTTTATAACCAAATATAATATAAGTAGTACTGAATGTCCAGCTGGACAGATTGTAGTTAAATAAATGGAGATACAAAAAAAAAAAAAATTTGTTTCAACCAATCTTTGTAACATTCAAGCTGATAATTCGGAACACCAGCAGTTAATTTTTTAAAATTTATAGCATCAACCATCAGGTTCACATTTTGATGCTTTGTACAAACACACACGTTATGAGATCCACTCGCATTTGCTAGAATTATATTCCTCGGACGAAGTTGGCAAAACTTGGAAATACCTATTTTTATTCCATCATGTCGTTCCTTGAATAAGGCGTACATTTCTCTTAAGTTTCCAAGCAAAAGTCTTTTATTTTTCCTCACTTTTGTAACATTTTCAAAAACAGACACGAAATCTTTCTGTCCGGGCATACACCTGCTGACGTCATCGGATTCATAAAAGGATGTTACTAAACTGCTTGTCACTGGTGAAATTGGACTTCCCAGTTTTGGGTTAGGCGTACTCATCACACCCTTTGTTTCAACCAAATGCTTAACTTTTCGCGCGATATAGTTTGTAACCAGGAATTCTTCTTCAATTTTATGTATTGTCCAGCTTTTTGGTAAAATTGTTAGCAGTTGGATTTTCTCACTATTTTTTGTTAATGTTTTAAACTTTTCTTTTAATTGTTCTATTATTTCGGATTGTGGGCACATATGCGAAGTTGATTGTGCTGAACAGTGGAAAATTTTGTCTTGAATCGAATCACTTATTTTCCTGCATTTTGCATCTCTGTACCGTTTTTGATGTAACTTCTTCTTTTTTATCGGAGATTGTTCCAGATACGGTAAAGATTGGTTTAATTTTGAAATAGAAACTTCTTCCGTGCCTGACGTAATGTCATCTTCTTCCGTGCCTGACGCAATGTCATCGAAAGTATCTACATTTTCGGTTATGTCTGAACCTTCTTCCAAATTAGATTTATTAGATTTTTTCAGATGCGAAAATTTTATTCTACATGTCCCACAAATTTTATTTGAGATCGTAAAGTTTTTATCCTTAGTATACTGTAGCATCCATTCTTGGACTTGTCTTAAACTTTTATTGCACCCAGTGTGACCGGATTTTTTAAAAGGATTACAGCAAAATGTTGAATTGAATGGCATATTGTAATAATTGTATTGAACTGTAATTTCGAGTTTTTAACTCTAAAAGACCACGAAGAAGAAGCACGGTTCCTTCAAATTCGTTTTAAAGATTTGCGTACTATTCCTGGAACTCAAAAGCTGCATTCTATTGAACCTGTATATAAAAAAAAATTAATGTCAAGCGTTACTCGGCAGATGCAGATTTTGTAATTGAAATCCTTCAGAAATAAATAAATATGATGTAATAAAGTGTTTAATAATGATAATACATTATGTTGTACTTTTTATTAAAGGTTTAGCAATGGAGAAAAAGAGTTTAAGCAAAGAAAAGTCGAAAAAGTTCCGTTACATTTGATTTGTCCTTCTTTTTGTAATTTGTCACCTTTTTGTATTTTGGTACATTTCATGAAATACATAAACCTTCGCCTGCTTTTTTCTTAATAACTCATGTTGTAATAAAGACTCCACATTGAAATTTGGCAGACTTGTACAAAACATAATAAGAATTAACATATATTTTTTGGAAATTTTTAAAAATATTGATTTTTGAGATATATCCTTTGGAAATTTTAGTCCTTTTTTTATTTACATTATCCTTGATCGAAAATTAAAAAAAATTTTTTTTTTAATGGCGCATGTTTTTGTCTGTAAAATGAGCCCTGATTATTAACGTACAATGAATACTTTTCGAGATATTAAAAATTGTGTTAAGGCATCTGAGTGCATTTTTATTGATTTTTGCCAACTTGAAATGGCCATAATTCTGAAAGTACGAGAGCTAGGGCACTGAAAGTTGGCAAACGCTATTATTATGTTTAACTTTCCCTTCGTACCAAATTTCATCCAATTCGAAATCGGTGCGGTCAACTCATTGGTTGATTTCATATGTTTTTACCCTCTTGTATTAACTGGTTTTTTTAAATGATTTATTTTAATATGTTAAATACATTTTATGGAAATTTAACGTGACTATGTGTGAAATATGACATCAGACAAATGACTACCATTTTGCTCGATACAGGCATTGGCTCTTTTTAGCGCATTTTGCATTACACGGCGTAATGTTTCTGGTTGCAGGCGCCGTATTTCGTCTCGAATATTCTGCTTGAGCTGTCCAAGTGTCTGTGGTTTGTTAACATACACTTTGTCTTTTAAATATCCCCATAAAAAAAAATCGGGCGGAGTTAAATCTGATGAACGAGGAGGCCAAGGGAAATCTGAATTTCTTGAAATTATGCGTTCACCAAAAATTTCACGCAGCATGTCAATAGTTTGCCTAGCAGTATGCGCAGTGGCTCCATCTTGTTGAAACCACAAATTAGGATGTTGCTCCACCATTGGCCGCAAAAAGTTGTCGATCATTGTTCTGTAAGAAGCCCCGGAGACCGTTTCTGGCGTTTCATCCTCATTCTCAAAGATATATGGGCCAATGATTTTTGTGGCCATAACACCGCACCAAAGAGTGCACCTGATTGGGTGTGACTGATGCTGATGTATTGCCCTTGGATTTTTGGAGCCCCACAACCTACAGTTAAACTTGTAATCATGGAAGATGTGAGCGCTGATCTTACGTTAAAAAAACGGCGATAATTTCGCTGCGTCAGAACAATTGATCGTTGAGAAGAATAATAAAATTCGATAATTTTAATGCGTTGTTGTGGACTGTACGTATTCATTTTAAATTTCCAAGAGTTCAGTTATAATCTGCAAAAAGAAAAATTAAATTATGTTAAAAAATAAAAAAGTTATTTGTGTTTGACATCAGCTGGTCTTATTTGGGCGACCCTGTATATATATGAGTATATATGCGGCCTGAAGAGCTCTCTATGGAATTGAGCCATTTGAGTGCCAAATGATCGGTGATCAATGTGAACTCATACCCTTCCCAATATGTCTGTATTGAGATGTCTGCTGGTGTAGGCGATCTTTTCCTGCTAGGTTCTGTGTTAGTACGTTGTCCAATCCGTAGTCGCTCGCATCTGTTTGCAGCGCAAATCGTTGTATGAAATCCGGACATGCCAATATAGGAGCTTCGGTGAGTCGTTGTTTGAGAGTGTCAAATGCTTCCTGATGTTCGCTACCCCATTTCCAATGTCTGCCTTTCTTCAATAAAGCCATTAGCAGTTGTGACACGTCCGCGAATTCAAAAACGAAATGTCGATACCACGAAGCTACTCCTACGTAGTTCTTTAACGTTCGTTGGTGGTTTTAGTTGCTGGATAGAGGCGATTTTTTTTTGGGTCAGTATGAATGCCATCCTCAATCATTACGTGGCTCAGATACTTCAATTTCTTTCTGAAGAACTCGCATTTTTCAGCATTTACTTTCAAGTTGGCGCTTCGAAGTCGGTGAAACGTTCCCTGCAGGTGTTTTCTGTGCTCTGCTTCTGATATGGATGTAATGATGACGTCATCCAATTAAGCGAAAGCGTCGCAGGTGCTGAATGGAGACCAAACGGGATCATTCTCCACTGGTATAAGCCTCGTCCAGGAATGGTGAACTCAGTCTACGGCTTGCTGGTTTCCTCCATTGGTATCTGCCAGTAGCCGTTCTACAAATCTAGGCTACTGATACATTTGGCTTCCCTAAGCCGATCTAAGATGTGGTGTATGCGCGGCAGAGGGTATGCGTCGGCAACTAATTTGGCGTTTAACTGCCGGTAGTCCACACATGGCCTCCAATTTCCTGTTTTCTTCCGCACGAACACGATAGGCGCACTGTGTGGGATGTTCGATGGTTCGATACAGCCTTTGCTTCGTTGGGGTCCGTGCTTGTCTTCGCTAGTGGCGAGCACCCTTTTGCTGCCAGTAATAGGCGCGGGCGTGGATGAGGATCTGGTGGTTCCTAACAAAGAGCTTACAGCTGCCAGGTAAAATACCGTCTTGTTTTGTGCTTCAATATAAGACAAGAAATTTGTTCTTAAAATCATAATTCTTATATACTATTCTGCAATGAACACTTACAGTCTAGGTAAGCACCTTTCGGGAGTTCCAGTTACGCAATTAATGATTTGTGTCAATTGTAGCTTGATTCTGACTCACGTCGTCTTGTTCATTGATAATAGCCTGCATTGCTGGGTTTCTGGGGAAATATTGCTGCTTGATGGATGTCCCGTCATCCATCACATGTGTTTCGCTACACTGGTTATCCTTTCAGTTCATCAAACAGTTTCAACTCCGTCGCGATTAAGGAAGGTGTATCTGGCACGCTCTCAGCTTCACTACTCCTTGATACCGTGCACTGTACTATCTCTGAAACCAATTTGGTGTCGTCCTTTGGCAACACAATACTACTGCCTCCACACGTCAATTCAGCACCATATTTAGTTAGGAAATCTATATCCTAGATAAGATCGTCTATAGCTTGTGGCAAAATTAAGAAACCGATGCTATTCTGCTCTTCACCCATCTGGGTCGCTACTTCCGGCATCTCCTGTGTGATTCGCCTGGATCCATCCGCTAATCGCACAACTATACTCCTCGCGGCCCTAACCTGGGGTGTAAGCTATTGTCTCTACATTTTGTCTTTAATCTCTTTCGGGTCCCTGCTCGGGCACCACTCGTAACGACACGCTGGGTCTATAACATTTTTAAAGCTCAGCGGCGTCCTGGGTTCGTTATAAGAAATTTGTTTACGATTCTTTAATTTTCTTTTTAAATATTACATGTTTCTTCATTGTTTAATTTTTACAATTTAATATTTATACTTTCGTACCGTGCGGTGGAGCTCCCTTTGCGTCACGCATCCCTCGTCAGGTTAACGTATGGCGCCAATGACTAACTCGCTCAGGTAATAGTCCGGTGCGAGTGACTGACTCGCTCAAGTCAAAGTTAGTGGTCCGTGATTAACTCGCTCACGGATACGTATCAGCAAGGCGCGAGTGACTAACTTGCTCAGGTCGTGATAAAAGTCTATGTCCTAAGGAATCTTACGGTGGAGTATGTTTATCTGGTTACCTACTGTCCACTAGAGGTCTGTAATCTGCTCGCATGGATTCACAAATTTTCCCAAGCTGTAACTGCTTACCGCTGCTGGTGATCGCCAAAGAAAGAAGAGAACGAATGTCATACCCACGTATACTAGTCGAACTGCCCATACGCCTGCTTATCCTGGCCAAGTGGCGTGACTTTTCTAGAAAACTGAAATATGTATATGTATATTTACGAGTATATTTATTTTTTTTTTTTATTTAAGTTACTTCAGCGATGAAGAATTATTTGGCCAAACTTGGACAGTTATAACGCCACCACCATACAATTTGAAACTTAAGTTTTATATATAGATATCAATATCCTTTAAAAAGTCGGTGATTATTTTGAAGGCGTGGTCTTCTTTAACTACAATCTGTCCAGCTGGACATTCAGTACTACTTATATTATATTTGGTTATAAACATGTGTATGAATTTTCAGTAGCATTCAATACATTAGGTACATTAATTTAACAAAGTTAGATTTTATATATATTAATTTCATTCATTCCTTATTATTATTATTATTATTATTATTATTATTATTATTTTTTTATTATTTTTTAATTTAATCTTATTTTTTAATTTTTATTTCTAATTTGATCTTAGGTGGTAAATCTGAATGGGAAGTCCGATGGTACATATTTTTTAGTCTTCGCGCGCTGGTATCGCTGGTTATCAATTCTACCGCTAGGTTGTTAGGATGGACACTAAGACGTTTGCGATATGAATGGCTATATTTCATGATTTCATCATTTACTTTTGGGATGGTTAGATCGCGATGAATGATGTCGTTGCTGATATACCAATGTGCATTAGCATACAGTCGTATGACTTTTGATTGGAATCGTTGTAGGATGTCCAGGTTTGACTTGGATGCTGATCCCCAAATTTGAATACCATAAGTCCATATGGGCTTCAGTGTTACTAAATATATCAGGACTTTATTTCCAAGTGTTAGGGCTGACCTTCGTCCAAGTAGCCAGAACAATGACCTAAGCGTTAGTCCAAGTTGTTTCCGCTTGGAGAAGATATGACAGCGCCACGTAAGCCACCGATCCAGGTGCACCCCAAGGTATTTTGCATGGTCTGCTTGTGGCAATTGGGACTTACTTAGTTTCACTGGAGGGCAAGAACCTGCACGTAGGGTAAAAGTCGTTTGCACTGATTTTATATATTTATGTATATATATATATATATATATATATATATATATATATATATATATCCATATGTATATGTATATATTTTATTTTATTTTATTTATTTTTGGTTTTCCAATATTTGGTGGAGGTGGAAATCTTCAAAAAGACACTGGTAACATTACGGCACCTGTTGTGAGGGATTCTTCCCCAATGAAACCACCTCCAGTGCAGCCTCCCCGCGGGACCGCCGCAATGTAATACTTCTCCCGGGGGGTTCTAGAATGGTCAGCGGACCCCTCCTAGCTATTTCCCAATGCGCGTCTTCGCCACTCCTGGTGGCGGAGGTCTTTCATAATGGCGGAGGTAATGTCACACACCGCAGCCCATTTCTCCAGGCTCTCGAGCATATGCTGCACTATGTTATCGGGCATCACGGGCTCTCAATACTCTCCTTGTAGTGCCACTCTAGCACTTTCATAACGTGGGCAATAGAAGAAGACATGTTTGGGATCTTCTATCTCTGTACCACCACAGTTTGCACAGTAGGGCTATTCCTCCAAGTAGAATCCGTGCAGGCATGCCCGAAAACCTCCATGGCCCGTCAGCAATTGTGTGACGTAGTAATTCACCTCACCAAGCGACCTGCTTACACATTGCTGAATATTGGGGATCAGCCTTCTTGACCAGCGGCCATTTGTAGAAGTGTCCCACTGGGCTTGCCACTCTTGCAGGGTCCTCCGCTTTGCAATTTCCAAGCTCTTCTACATTTGTCGCGTGTGTCCCTTTGGCGTGGTAGAGGTTCATCGCTTCTTTCGCTAGCAGGTTCACGGGAATCATGCCGGCTATTACCAAGGTGGCATCTGTGGATACGTTGCGGTATGCGCAGATCACTCGTAGTGCACTTCTCCTGTATGCTCCCTCAATGGTGCGGACGTAAGCCTGCACATCCGCGTTTTCGGCCCATATTGGTGCCCCATAGCGAATAATGGATCTGACATCCCCAAAGATGAATCGCCTTTTCCGCTGCCTTGGTCCTCCCACGTTGGACTTTGTTCTATATAGGAGAGAACTTATGTATGCTGCCTTATCTCCCACGCGTCGCAGAAGTTCTTTGAACCACGCTTAGGTACTCGAGGTGTGGAATCGTGATTCTGGTACATCTACCAACTCTTATTTCCATTACCTCCAATACCCTGCGGCTCCAAACGAGTATTGTCTTGTGTTCAGCCAAGTTAAGTCCAACGTTTTCAAGCCATCTTCCGACGGTAGCCACAGTTCGGTTGGTCTAATTCGCTGTGATCAGCAATGTAGTGTATCATGAAAGTCATGCATACCATACGTATGCCTGCGATTGTAAAGAACCAAATGCACCAGAGAAATGTGTAGTGCACGCGCAGCATGATCGCACACAAACTCACTCCACATGCTCAAACCTTTCCCCTATCCCAAAGCAATGCACTTAAATTAGGTCATGTGCAGTTCGAAACTCAAAGGTCTGCCGTAGGCAAGAATTACACATTCCTAATTTATTGCTTGCACATGTGATTTTGATGACACATGGGATATTGGAAATATGGAAAAGAAACACTAACTACAGCAAAATTATATGTTAGGAATAAGTATATAAGAACGTAGTTATAAGAATAAAGATCAGTTCTAAAACACAAATCAATTTGTCTTGAACTCAAAGGAGCAGACCTTAGTCGCTCCACTTAAAACATTTGGCTGCCTTAAGGCGCCGATATCTAAGTGCGCAAGCTCTCGCGCAATCAAAATATTAAATGAGCCCATCATCTTCGTAGGGTACATTCCGATACGCTACACATAATATTATTGACTGATTATATTACAGCAATACTATACCATCCGCGTATCCGATGATTTTGACACCATCGGGGACCTATACGCGGCGGATGCCATCGTACATAGCGTTCCAAAGTAGCGGTCCATGCACCGATCCCTGAGGAACTCCTCCGATAATCTTGTGCGACTCCACACCTTTTTCTGACTGGTAGACTGAAATCGCTTTTGGAAAATGGCTTCTCTCAAGCAGGCATTGAAAATTTTCCTTAGTGCTTCTGGGTTCAGTGCAGCTGCGATTCTGAACACTCGGTTTCGGATTCATCTGATGAAGTGCTTTCTGCTCTCCAAACACCCCAACCGCCCGCAACACTTCATCTATAGTTACACTGGGTATGCATTCCTCCGTTTGCTTCAGAGGGAGCTCGTATGGGACATAGTTCTTTACTGGAATGAGCTGTGCCACTATGCGCCTGAGCAACACTCGACAGGTTGGAGCCGGCTGCCTCTAGCAGGGTAATTTTCGCATGACAGGCCTGTACGCCATGCCCCATGTTTCGTCCTCAACCTGTGCGCATAATTCAGCGAATCAGGTGCTCTTGATCTTCTTAATTACCTTCTTTAGCACATTCCTGGTTTTCTGGAAGGCCTGGTGCTTCTGTAGAGAATTTGGTTTTCGTATAAAACGTACTCCGTAAGAAGCCTTCTTCTCGCAGCATGGCATGCTTTGCGAAGTACGCCCATAAGATCCATCCACCAGTAGCCTCCCAGCATAGGCTCTCCTGGGCATTGCCGCGTCGCAACCGTTGTCTACTTTCTTGCCAGCTGGTTCGCCATTTCTTCTCCATTGCCTTCCAACACCAAATCTTCAAGCATCATTGCTAGGACTTCGTCGTCAAGGCTGTTTGTCCTCCAGCCTTTCAATGTCGGACCTATCCGCTGCCGTTTCCAGGGCTTCTCCAGTTCGCAGATGATAGCTTGGTGGTTGCTGTGGGTGTATATGTCACTCACCAGCCATTTTGCACCCCTCACCAGCCTGCTACTTACGAAGGTTAGGTCTATCGCAGAACTGGCACCTCCTCTGGCAAAAGTCATCTCACCGGTATTCAAGAGGATCACGTCAAGTACTGCGAGTGCATCCATGAGGAAATGACCCTTTGGCGTCGTCCGGCCGCAGCCCCATTCAGTTGCCCATGCGTTGAAATCGCCAGCAATTACTACAGGGTTCGTGCCGTGTGCATCTAAAACAAGTCTGTCTACTGACGACTCAAACGCATCCGTAGTTAGGCTTGGTGCCATGTTTCAACTGTGCACCGTGGTTCCTCCTATGATTGCCCTGACGTAGCTTTCATCCCTCCTGACGTCCCCGAGTTGAGGTTGCTTGACTCCACACACCCATATTGCCGCTCGGCAAGTATTGTCCTCGACCCATACTCCTTGGTGCTTCCGATGATATGGTTCTCTGAGCACAGCGGCGTCGATCTTGTGGTCTCTCACCGTCTGCTCAAGTAGGTCTTGTGCAGCTGCGCACTGATTGAAGTTAAGTTGGAGTAACTTTATTCCATGCGTTTTGACTACTTTGCTGCTTGCTTATAGGACAGGCATGTTCTGTATCCTATCGAGTGCTCCGTATCCTTGTGGCCTTTGGTTTGGAAGGGACCTAATCGCCGTCACGGGCAGCTTTTCGAAGGTGCTCAGCTGTTTGCACAGCGCTTAGTGAACTTCCTCTACCGTGGTGATCTCGTCCCAATTCTTTACTTCCAGCAGAGTCTGCTGGGTGAGTTGACGCGCCTCCACACTAGTCCCCACTGTATTTGCTACTGCTTCCCGCAGAGTGAACGTCTTCGGATCCGCTTTCGTGGCTAATTCGAGTAGCAGCTCACCTTTCGCGGTTGTCCTTATTTTCTTGACCCTCTCGCCCCAAGGCACGGCTCTGACTTTCTCCTCCGCAAGATCTACGCATAGATTGTCACACCCGTTCCCTTGATGACAATCGCATCAGGTCTGGTCGGCTTCGCTTTACCGAGTATTTTCGGCTTTGCCCGGGGGCGAGCACGAAACATCGTCCACTCTGGCTTTTTTACCACTGCGTCGTGTTTACCCACTTCTGGCTTGGTGGTATTTTTAGCAACGGCGGCCTTCGCCATTGCCTCCCTTGCCGCATCCGCCTTCTGCTTTTTGGATACCGCTCGGCTCGTCGGGCTGGTCTTTTGCGTTTTCGCGGGAACGCTTCGGCATTGCAACGGAAGCCGCGTAGCAATACTCTGGCTTGGAGCTCCTTGTCCTCCTGCGCTTTTCTAGTTTGCAATTTGGAAGCGTACGGTCTTTTGCGTGATCTGTGTGATCCAGTCCTACCAGCAAAAAAAAAATATTTGCTGAGCTCTGCACATTGTTAGAGCACCACTATTCCACGCCTGTTATCATTTTTAGGGAGCGCCAACAATTTTTTGACGCATCCCGACGGCAGGAAGAGCCAGTTTCTGACTGGTTTGCTCGCTCAAAAAAATTAGCGAGGGACTGCAAATTCAGCACACAATTAGATTCTTTTGTGCTCAACAAGTTTGTGACAGGATTAGAAGGAAGAGCTTTCGAAAGGCTATCTGAGGAGGATGAAGACTTAACGCTGGAAAAAGCGTTGAAGATAGCGATAATAACACAGGCCAAAATGCATGAAAATATGCAACAAGCAAATTTTGAGGTTAGTGCAGTAACAAGGCGCATGGGGCGTTTCAAGGTGACAGAAAGTCAAGCAGGCAGAAGCAGTAGCGGCTGTAGTAGCAGCAAAACGGTTCATTTTGGCAGAGGTCATGTCAACAACAACAACATCAATGAACGGAGCTAGAAGTGCAAGCACTGCGGATGGCGCAATCATTTAAGCAGTAGCTGCAAATATAAAAGTAGCACATGTAACAAGTGTGACATCATAGGGCATTTAGCAAGTATATGCTTTGGAAAAAAACATGTGAATATAATTAAAAAATAATATAAAGAAGATGATGATGATATTATTAATGAATTTTCTATTTTTATTTTGAACAGTGATTCTAAGTCAACATAGCTCCTCCTCCTTTTATCGCTAATGCTGAAATTGATGGTGTTCAGCTTGAATTTGTCCTGGATTCCGGCGCAGCCTGTTCTCTAATTTCGAGGAGTCATTACAACAAACATTTTAAAGTAACTAAACTATACCAGTGCAAGGATAATTTCTTTGCATACAATGGTGAAGCAATTGACACAATCGGTGAGTTTGTTGCAAGTATAAAATATCGTAATCAGGAGAAAAAATTTAAAATAATAGATAGCAAGAGTCGTCTTATTTTAGGTCGAGATTTTATGTCGTGTTTCGGTATGGAAATTAGCCCTGTGATTAGTTTAAGTGAGGTAGAGTCGGAATTAAAAACCAAATGTCGTACCGTTTTTAGCAGTAGCTTAGGAAAATAAAAAGTTCATAAAGTAAAATTAGAATTGAAAGAAAATGTAAAACCCAAAACCCAAAAATAGAATGCCAAATTGGTGAATTAGTGGAGAAAGGAGTTTTAGTATTAGCAGATGATTCAGATTGGGGCACGCCGTTGGTGCCGGATTTGGAGTCAAACGGCGACTTGCGTATATGCGGCGATTACAAGTCGACTATTAATAAATATATTTCGGAAGTAAAATACCCACTACCGAAAATAGAGGAGATACTCGCTTCACTCAAAGGCCCTTACTTTACTAAGTTGGACTTGTCCAACCGGTACAACTAGTTGGAGTTAGACGAAAGTTCCCAACTATTATGTGCGTGGAGCATGCACATGGGCATTTTTAAAGTCACAAGATTACCTTTTGGCGTTAAGCCAGCTGTCTGCAATTTTTCAGAAGACGATTGAAAATGTTTTACGCGGTATTCCTAACGTGGTATGTTATTTAGACGATATAGTGATTTCGGGAGATTCGTTAGAAAAACACATTAAGACAGTTGAAAGAGTTCTGGCGAAACTTGAAAACGTCGGGTTATTATTAAATGCTCAGAAATGTTCTTTCTTTCAAAGAAAAATTTCGTACTTGGGATTTGACATTGAACAAAACGGTTTGTCCAAAAATAAAGACAGGGTTTCTGCAGTTGTTGATGCACCTGTTCCCAAGAATATTTCTGAACTACGTGCGCTTATCGGACTAGTAGATTATTATTCAAAATTTATTCCAAATTTTGCAGATACCATGGAACCTTTATATGCTTTATTACGCAAAGACGCTAGGTTCAGGTGGACAGAATCATGTCAACGCGCTTACGGTAGTCTGAAGGAGGAAATCACTTCAGATCGCCTCTTAGTTTCATTTAATCCAAGTCCAATAGTTCTAGAAACAGATGCATCCAATGTGGCAATAGCTGGAACTTTGTCACATGATTATCCTAACGGTACTCGGAGACCTGTTGCATTTATTTCCCGGGCAATTTCACCAGCAGAGCATAACTACAGTATAATGCAAAAAGAGGCATTTTCTGTAGTATTCTCTGACACAAAATTAAGACAATACTTATTATTATTATTATTATTATTAACAGGGTAAAAGAACACCGTGACCTAAGAGATCTATTGTCCAGCCTCATACCCAACTAAAACAGTCTTAGACTATTTATAAATCTCGTAACTGCTGTGGGCTTAATTTTAACTAGGTGATTTGGAGATATGAACCCACTGCCTAGGTAATTATGTCTGCGTCTTGCCACCGCTGGGCAAGTGCATAGAATATGTTCTGCTGTTTCCTGCTCCTCTTCACAGAGTCGACAGGAGTCGTTTTCTACCACGCCTATTTTTTCAGATGGTAATTTAGTCTACAGTGTCCTGTTAAAAGTTCAGTATAGAGTTTGATGTCATTTCTGCTGAGGTTTAAAGAAGCATCTACCCAGATGTGTTCAGGATCAATGAGTAGTCTCGACTGCCGCATGCCTTTTTGGCCTCTTCAGTAGTTTAGCAGACCTCATTTTTCCTGTTCGCACAACAAGTTATTTGTGAAGCTACTGTTTACCCCACAGAAGGGTTCTGGACCTATAAAGGCAGTGTCTGCACCCCTTTTTGCCAAAAATTCTGCCATTTCGTTGCCCTCATGTCCCTTATATCCCGGTACCCACATTAGCGTAACAGAGTTTCTAAGACAATACTTACTAGGAAATAAGTTTGTCTTACAAACGGATCACAAACCGCTTTTATCCAGCAGCTCGAATACAGCGATGGGCTTTGATTTCGTCAGGATTTGATTATACCATGCGGCACGTATCCCGACTACCACAAATTCTCAATCTGAATGAGGATATAGAACAAAATTATATTAATTTCATTTCAGCAAATAATGAGTTACATTTAAATTTCAAAAAATTGCTAGGGAAACTACAAGAGACTTTTTTCTATCAAAGGTGAAAGAAGCTTTAGAAAGTGGAAAGTTAAATTCATTGAAAGGTGAAACTTTTCTAGGATTCCAGAACAAAAGTTCAGAACTCTCCGTCGAGTATGGTTGTTTATTATGGGGACTTAGAAGTATAATTCCTAACAGTTTAAGAACACGAATTTTAACTGAGCTACATGCTTCACATATGGGTATCGTAAAAACTAAATCTTTAGCTCAATCCTACATATGGTGGCCTAATATAGATAAGGACATAGAGACATTAATTTCCAATTGTGTGTCGTGCAAAAAGCTGCAACCAAGTCCAGAGAAAATTGGACTAACTCTATGGACACCAACGACTTCCGTTTGGTCTCGAATTCATTTAGACTTTGCGGGACCTAAAAAAAATTGTAACTTCCTCATAGTAGTAGATTCATATTCAAAATGGGGTGAAATTTTTAAAACCAAACATATCACAACTTCTTTTACAGTTACAAAGCTAAGAGAAATGTTCAGTAGGTTCGGTTTAGTTGACATTTTGGTTAGCGACAACGGTAGCTAGTTTACGGCAGGCGAGTTTCAACATTTTCTAAAAAAGAATAGCTTAAAACATGTGTTGACCCCACCAGGCTTTCCTGCTACAAACGGTCAAGTGGAAAATTTTATAAAAACATTTAAGAAGTCCCTGATAGCAAACTTGACCAGTGACAATTGTGAAGATTTAGATTTTAATCGATAGGTTTCTTTTTGACTATAGAGCTATGAAGCATTATACTACAGGGGAATCCCCAGCAAAGATAATGTTAGGTAGGGAACTAAAAAGTCGGATTAGCTTATTGAAACCACCCCTAGTCAAATGTGAAATCGAAAGGAAGCAATTCAACAACGTGAAGAACCATAGAGGTTCTAGAGATATGATTTTCGAAGAAGGTGCTCCAGTTTTCATTCGAGATTATTCCGACCCAAACAAGAGTAATTGGCAAGAGGCAACAGTAAAAGAGCGGCTAGGATTACGAACGTATACTTGCACAGTCTCTAAAACCAATAGATTGATCAAATGTCACATCGACCAAATGGTCACTAATCGTAGTTCAGACACCCTAAATAGTTCTAATCCTCCTAAAGATACAGCGGCAGGCCCGAAAAAGAGTGCAAACAAAGTTTCAGACTCGAAAATCTCGGAGGGCGGTGAGGATTGAAATTCCGCAGGGACGCTTGCGTGAACGAAAAAATAAAATTAATTATAAAGAGTAGGTTTTTTCTTTGAAATTGAATATTGTGAGTAAAAAACAAATTTAAGTGTTGAATTTTGATTGAATTTTATTTATTAAGATTAACATTGTAAAAAGGAAACATAAAGTACTGGAACTGAAGCTAAAATTAAATTTATATACATAAATTATCTTGATTGAAATCATTATACAATTCCAATGTTAACTGATATGCATTATAATTATATATGGCTAAGAATTTAAATATCTAAGAATTAAATATTTAAATAAATTAGGTTTTTTCTATCTAAGGTTTTTGAGTACATTTTTCATTTAGAGTGGAGAGTTGTAGTATTACTAAGCTAAGTTTAACTAAATAAAGTACAATCAATCAAACTCGTGGTTTATTAAGGCATTACATATGAATATGTATTTACATTTATATGCAGATGAATATATACATATACTTATACTTATACAAACACATATACATCACACCCGTTACACAAAGAGCTTCGCTATTGTACCGTCCTAGTGATGTGGAAAAACTAGTTAAAGAAAAGCGACGTCTTAGAAAAGAATGGCAAAGTCATCGGTCACCAAAATTGAAACTCGTGTGTTGCTCCCATAAACTAAAAAGCACATTGAAGTAGAAACACCAAAAATTAGGTGCAGACTATTTTGGAAGCTTGATTCCTTATTGTGAGAATGAGCATTGTAAAGATGGAAAGTACCATAAGTATTTTCCGCATACACCTCCTACAAAGAATCCAACAAAACAATATGCTACCACCAGAGACCGTGGTAACTCCAAAAACAAATAACGATATCCACCATATTTTATTTAAAAATACCTACTTAAGCGTGTAACCATCCCCGATATCATGCAGCTTAAAAAAGGTAACCACCTCCCACGCTAAAAAGCACATTGAAGTAGAAACACCAAAAATTAGGTGCAGACTATTTTGGAAGCTTGAGTCCTTATTGTGAGAATGAGCATTGTAAAGATGGAAAGTACCATAAGTATTTTCCGCATACACCTCCTACAAAGAATCCAACAAAACCATATGCTACCACCAGAGACCGTGGTAACTCCAAAAACAAATAACGATATCCACCATATTTTATTTAGAAATACCTACTTAAGCGTGTAACCATCCCCGATATCATGCAGCTTAAAAAAGGTAATCACCTCCCACGCTAAAGGCAAAAAAAATACAGCGGATAAGTATAACAAAACATTTATGCACAGACGATCGGATCAATAAACGTAAAGGTTGTGAGGAGCTCAGAAACCGAAAGTGTTATACTGACCGCAACGACGGCCTAATAGTACAAAGAGCATCAAGAGGGACTAGTGCTGCTATAACGAAAAAAAAACGTAGCAAGCAAATATTTAACAACAACGCTATAGCGACCGAAGGCGGAGAACGAGAGCACGTCACACACACACGAGCCGATCGTAAAACACAGCAGTAAGCAGGCGGAGCGCAAGGTAATATTTAACAACAACGACACTATAGCGACCGAAGGCGGAGAACGAGAGCCGATCGTAAAACACAGAGGAGTAAGCAGGCGGAGCGCAAGCAAATATTTAACAACAATATCACTATAGCAACCGAAGGCGGAAGACGAGAGCGCACCACACACACGCTAACAGATCGTAAGCGCAAAGCAGTAAGCAGACGGAGTGCAAGGTCTACAACAACAACAAGACGACAACAACCACACGACAACCAACGGCAGCGGTCCCACCACATTGACTGCGGACAACAACTCTGCTGGAAAACTAGAGGTATTACGAGGTGGTTGACCGGTAGAAGTTGAAGGTGGCCCAAGGACAACTGAACCACACTAATAACAAGCACTGATCCCGTTGGCAAGTTTTCGCTTTATAAGCGGAGTGGCCCGAGCATTGGGGCTCTTTGATCCAGCATCGTTCAGTAAGTACACAACGCACCAAGCTCCTAGAGACGCACCAAGCTTCGTAGGTATTAATACTATTTAACAATAAATAAAACTCAGACAGAGACAGGAGTTTATGGTTTTGACCGACTCTCCCTGGGACACATTCGCAAAACAGACAGAGCCAGGAGTTTATGGTTTGGACTGACTCTACCTGGGACACATACGCAAAACAGACAGCGTTAGGAGTTTATGGTTTTGACCGACTCTCCCTGGGACACATACGCAACACAGACAGAGCCAGGAGTTTATGGTTTTGACCGACTCTCCCTGGGACACTAGTGCAAACAACGGACACTACCACGAGCACACAGAGTAGGGTAGTAATTAAATATAATTATATATGTATACGAGTATGTATAGGAAATAAGTAGTAATTTTGAAAATAAATAAAAACACTTATTAAAGCAATACAACAGCGATGAAATTTCTGTAAGCGACCCTGGAACCCGCTGAGTTTTTACCCTAGCGAAATTGAGTTGTTACAGCATTCATTGCGGGGTGCTACTAACAAGTTCAAAGGACCAATACAACACAAGTCACCACTTCGTAAAGATAGTGGCTCTTGAGCAAAAAGCGATGATGAAAAATGCACTGCTTTCGCACATCACCTGAGTAATGTCTTCTGTCCAAATCCCCCAATTATATCGTTTGAACCTCGTGAAATACCGAGTAGTGGCAGCATTTAGCGCCAGAAAATCTCAAGGAAAGAGGTAAATAACATCTTTAAAAACTTAAATCTTAAAAAAGCACCAGGAATGGATCAGATATCAGCAAACTTGATAAAAGAATTACCTAATATAGCTGTATCTCACTTAGTCACAGTATTCAACGCTATTTTACGCACTGGGCACTATACTCAATGATGGAAGGTTTCGAAAAGAATAATGATCCCGAAGCCAGGAAAGGATGTTACACAAGTTTGTTCATATAGACCCATTAGTCTACTGCCCACTTTATCTTAAATTTTCGAATAAATTGTTCATCGGCAGGTGTTTAAATACAAAGAATGTGATTCCCCAATACCAGTTTGGCTTCCGTGAAAAGCATGGAACGATAGAGCAACTGCATCGCATAGTAAGAGTTATTGCTCAGCATTCGAACAAAAGAAATACTGCTCTGCTGCATTCCTTTACAAAATGCAAGCATTTGATAAGGTGTGAAACAAAGTTCTCATATATGAACTTAACGAAATTATTCCAAAGAAATTCCACAAACTATTTGATAATTACATTAAACGTAGAAACTTCATGGTAAACCAAGGTGACACTACTTCTGACCACTTTGACATAAAAGCAGGAATACCTCAAGGCAGTGTGCTTGGAACAATGCTGTATTTACTTTTTACAGCTGATATGCCAGCTTACGATTACACGACTATATTCACATTTGCGATGATACCGCCATACTGAGTACAAACAGCTCCCATTTTAAATCCTCGCAATAGCTACAAAGCCACTTACTCTCTATTGAACAGTGGCTTAACAAAGGGAGAATAAAGGTCAACGAATCTAAATGTGCACACCTAATATTTGCCATAAGGAATGACACGTGCCCCCCTATTCGCATCAATGCTCAAAACATTCCACAAAATTCTGCCATAAAGTACCTGCCAATCCACATAGACAGACGATTAACCTGGACTAAACACATTGACTCAAAGTGTGCTCAGACTTTGAACTTGCTACTAAAGAAGCATTCAAACCTTGCCTTAGAATTTAATGTACTAATTTATACTAATGTCATTAAGCCTATATGGACATATGGGATTCAATTGTGGGGCACCGCGTGTCCGTCAAACAGAGAGAATCTCCAACGCCTCTAATCAAAAATTTTGAGAATGATCACATGCGCTCCATGGTACTTGAGGAACATAAATATCCAACGTGACCTGAATATACCTACGATTGGAAATGAAATGGTGAGCACCTACAAAACCTACTCTCTTAAATTGAAAAATCACCCAAACTTTTTGGCGAGGAGCCTTCTAAAGCTACCCTCTACAAGACTCCTCAAAGGGATATATACCTTAGACTTGATTTAATAATGACTTATTGCATGCTATGAAAAACAAAAATTTAATTAGTCAAATTATTTTCATAGATAGCTTAAGTCTATTTGACTGATAGTTAAAACATCATATTGTGTTTCATTGAGCTTATAATTCTGTATTAAAATTTTATTGGCAAAAACCGCAATATAGTTGTTGAAAATTCTGCATCCAATTTGAATTGTACAATTATTGAATGTTATAAAACATTTTCCTCTAAGATTCACAATTCTCTCACCACAAGTGGTGTTAAATTTTACATTTTTAAAATTTTTTGTTAATAAAACATTGTTGTTGATTTCAATAAATTCTTCATTGCATTTCTTTCGTAATTTACAATTATTCAGTACAATCAAATTTTTACTTAACCTTAGTTCTTTTAACAGTTTATTTTCTTGGAAACTATAAACTTTATCATTTCTTTTTATAAGGTATTCTATGTTTTCAGTTATTTCCTCTCCTGATGCATTAGGCATTGGTATTAGTAATTTTATTTTAAATTTCTGTGTTTCAGATGGAATTTTTATTGCAAATATGATTGCGTCATTTGTAAATTTAGCTACTCCTAGTCTAATGCTTGAGAGTGTATTTAAGTCAATATCGTATGCTTCTATTTCAACCTTTGTTAGTATGTTGGGGTTAAGAATACCGAATCTAGCAAATGCAATATTTTCTGGTATATACTGAATTTTTTCTGTTATCTGAATACAGTCAGTATCTATTGCATTTTTAATTTATTTCTTGGTTAATGGCCTCAATTGTATTGTGTTTTCTGTCTATTATTGTATGGTTATTTTTGTCCATTATGGACAAATGGTTTTCAATGTCTTTTCTATCGTCGTCATCCTTTGTTCCCTATAACCAACGACTTAGGGTTTCTCCTATGTTAATTAAAACTCTTTTGAATCTATGTGGCATTATTGTTCCGATTTTTTCTTTAATTGAATTTATTTCATTTTTTATTAAAAACTCCTTATTTTCTAAATTTATAGAATCCATTGATACGATTGTTTACTAATTTTAAAATTTCATTCATATGAAAAATATGTAATATTATGTCTTATTTTGTTACTAAATCTACTTCTTCAACTTGTATTTCTTCGTATCCAAATTTGACATCCAATCATTCAATTACCAATGTCTGCAACGTCCCTTGTACTATGTTGCACAGAATTATCGTCATCAATACCTGAAATATCATAATTTTAATATTTGTATTTGCTTTAACTTGGTTCTTATAATATTTTACTTGAAATTACAATCCTTGATTTTACGAAAGCATGATTTTCGTCTGTCAAATCGATATCTTTCCTAATTACATTTGCTTTTGAATGTATTGTAACTTTTTGGTGTGAATTTTGTTCGCTATGGTTTCGTATTCTTCTGGTTTAATGTTGTCATTGACAAAATCTAAGGGTCTTTTACCTGTTGTGGAATGTATAGTTTGGTTGTAAATCGATAATGCTGTCATTTAAGTTTTTTGTTTTTGTTTCATCTCTTGTCTTAAATATTCTAATATGTTCATTTAATGTAGTACGATATCTTTCGATATCTGAATTACCTGTATGCCTTTGGTTTGTAGTAGTACGAATTTCGATAGTTTTGCCTAAAATAATATTTTATTTCAGATACTGTAAATCCTGGAACCCCGTCAATTATAATTTTGTTTTGTGTCCCTATCGTTGCTATTCTCAACTTTATTGCTGCTAACAAGTGTACCCATGATCAACTTTTTATCCTATGCATGGTTACGTGTTTTGTAAATTTATCAATAACTGACAAATACATTGTTTGCCTATCTGCAATCCAAATATCAACAAGTAAGATCTCATTTGGTTTTTTCGGTGTTTACTTTAATTTAAATGGTGGTTTGTATGGATTTCTTTCATATTTTGAAGTATTACAAACAGTGCAGTGATTTATAATTTTTCTTATCATTTTCTTAAGTTTAGGTACATAGTCTTTGAGTTCCGAGTATTCCCCTCATTTATTCTCCTGTGGTTTAATGAATTATGCTTTTGAATTATAATTTCTGTAGTCTTTTCATCTTCTTCGATATCTGTTAAGAATGTAGGACTTTTAATAAATTGCTTCTTCTAATGTGTTTTAATATAAATACTGAAACTGTGCAAACAAATGGTCATCATTTGAAAATATTGCGACACTACATTTAGTTGGCAAGTATTTTTCCATACTCTCAACAATATCTTTATCTTTGAATACATTTAAATTAATAATTAACCTCTCTTTATGTTCCTAACACACTAAAGGGTATGGTCAGTTCGAATAGTAAATTTGCGTCTATATAGGTACGGTCTAAAATATTTTACTGCCCATACAATGGCCAATAATTCCTTTTCAATCGTCGAATAATTTATTTCATTGATTATTGAGGGTCCGACTCGCGTGGCAAATGGGGTGGCCATCTTGAGTTAAAACCGGCCCTAGCACATAACGACGTCCGTCGTTAAAATAAATGTTTTGCTAAAATCTGGGAACCTTAGTATTGGCTCTGAGGTTATAAGTGTTTTAAATCTTCGAAACTCTCAATATAATCTGGGTCATTTAAATCTATCTTTCTTTCTTTTTTCAAATACTTCTATTTTCCCCTTCGCCAGGTTTAAGGTTGTGAAATACATAGATCTCCCTAGTTTATCAAAAATAACTTCCATATTGGGAATTGGATATTTGTCATTAATTGAGACTTGATTTAACTTTCTATAGCCCACTACCATTCTCCATTTCTGTTTACCGGAAGCATCAAGCTTATTCGGAACTATCCATATTGGTGACGAATATGGCGAAATACTATGTCGAATAATGCCCTGGTTAAGCATCTCGTTAATTTGCCTTTTGACTTCATCTTTATGTATTTCTGGATACCTGTAACTTTTGACGTATATTGGCGTTTCAGTGGTTGTTTTAATCGTGTGCTTAATAACATGCGTGAATGTTAAGTCTGTTCCTTCCTGAAAAAATACATTTGAAAATTCTTTGATTACTTCCAATGCTCAACATTTTTCTTCATTATTTAAATTATCAGTTCTTATTTGGTTTCGAATACCAATTTCATCGTGAAAATTTATTTCTTCCATAAAAAAATATATAAATTCTTCATATTCTTCTTCTGACCTATCAAAATATAATTTAATCTTAGTATTGTCGGTTTCGAACATTTTTGTCTTGTAACTGATCATAATATTTAATGGCCTTAGAATATTTTTCCCCATTAAACCATCATATTCAGAATAAAATTGGTATTCCAAGAACTTAGCATTGTCATTTAACTGGTTAAATTCTTTAAAAAGTGGTTTTTCTAATGGCATTTTGAATTTGGGATTGCAAACTCCTGGGTTCACTTTACTCGATGTTGCACCAGTATCTATTAAAAAACTAAATTTTCTTATGGGTGTACTAATTATTATATAAGGTAAGATTGAGGTTCAGAGGCTTTTAAATGAAAATTTTCTTCAAATTCTCTTATTAATTGTAGACGGTTCAACGTCCACTGGCTCTGTTGTATTGTTATTATTATTTTGTGTTCTACCGAGATAAGTATTCTGATTCCTTAATGTACCTACATTTTCATTGTTACGATTATTATAAAGTCTTTGATTGTAGTTTTGTTATTTATAAATATTTCACGATTATTAGTGTTATAATGTGTGCCTTGGTTATGATTATCATTATATCGTGTACCGGAGTTATTACTATTATTGTTTTTATGAATGTAACGTGATTGATAGTTAGTAACTTGTTGACTTCTATTTTGCTTATAAGTATTATGCATATTGTGTTTATAGTTATTATCATAAATTCTACTTTGTTTGTTGCTTTTAAAATTATTTTGAGTATTCTGCTTCAAACTTTGATTACTTTGTTAAAGGCATATCCAGTTTCATGCAGAATTGTCATCGCTTTTCCAAATCATTTGAATTTCTACAACATAGAATTTCCTTCATTGACTCCGGTATCTTACTTACAAATAATCTAAGTGCTTTTTACAATTTTGCTTAAGTTCTGTTTCACTGTCTCCCTCTATTTTAGTTTTAGTATTTAATCTTCGCAACATTGCATTAAGATCGTTATAATATTCAAAACAATTTGTTTTTAACCATAAGGAACTTAATTCATCGTATAGTTGATCGATACTTAAATTGTCTCCAAAGTTATAATATAAAAGTTTTTTTAGATACCCCCAATTTTTGATTTCAATAGCTTCGCGGGCCTTTCCAACTAGTTTACTTTTAATTATATCAAAAAATTTAAGCTGACTTAACTCATTATAAACAGATAAAAGTGGATATATTCTATCCACCAATATATTTAATTTTTCTGTGTTTCCATCAAAACTAGGTAAGCTACTCCAATATTTTATTGGGTTATTATTTACTTGTGCTTGCGTGATCTTTGTTTCGTTGATCACTTGTTGACTTTTTTTGATTTTTGCGTTGTGTCTGTCCTGTTTTTGTTCTTGATGCTGATATTCCTCTTCTTGTTGTTCTGGACTTTTGTTGAATGGTACGATGTGTCTGTCCTTTTGTTCATTCTGTTTCTGATTTTCTTCTTCTTGTTGCTTATTGAGGTGATCCGATTGATAGGAAAACCTCTAAGTTTTCTTCTGCATGCTTCCAGATTTACAGATTAACAATTTTTTGATTTACATAGAGTGGTGAATTTTTTTTTCACAAGTTTGTGTTGAATTGTTAAAATTTTACTTAACAATTTTTTGTTTTTATAGATTCGTTGCCGATTGCGACAGTTTTGTTCTGCTCACTGTTGCACTTTTATTTTAGAAGAATTAACAGAAACTTTTTTTGTTTGAATATGTTAAACCTTTATTTTTTATATCTTGCCTAATACTGTTTTATGATCTAAAAACTAACACACTTCATGCCTTACGGATTGGAGCTTTGCCGGTCTTGCAAGTTTGCAAGTTGCAGTCGTAAAGCTTCAAACAAAATATAGAAAAAGAACAAAACATTTGGAACAAGCGATGCTTGCAAAAGGAAGTTTGTTTGTATTATTTTTTGTTGGTGACGTGACTCCTTCACCATGAGCTTGCGGATTCTCCTAAATTCGACTTACATTTTTAATACTTAAAATTTATTTGTTCCGTTTCCAATAAATTATTATGATAACAATTATAAAAATTATTATTATAATTAATGTCGAGTAATCTGTAATTTACATTCTTATGATGTTTTACTTCTTTTATGGTTTTCAAATTTTTTTCATAACTTAAGTGTATTTTACTGAAAGTTACATTTAAATCATCATATTGTGTTTCATTGAGCTTATAATTCTGTATTAAAAATTTATTGTTAAAAACCACAATATTGTTGTTAAAAATTCTGTATCCAATTTGAATTGTACAATTATTGAATGTTATAAAATAATTTCCTCTAAGATTCACAATTCTCTCACCATAAGTACTGTTAAATTTTAAATTTTTTAAATTTTTTATCAATAAAACATTGTTGATTTCAATAAATTCTTCATTGCTTTTCTTTCGTAATTTACAATTATTCAGTACAATCAAATTTTTACTTAACCTTAGTTCTTTTAACAGTTTATTTTCTTGGAAACTTGTTACGTCCCCATGGTAATCATACCTGGCACAGACACCCTGGCTAGCTTACTACTTTTTTTTTCTTTGGTGGGTTCCCAACCCGCTGTGCCAGATCGTGGGGCAAACATGAAGTTCTACTCTAAACCTATTCTACATTTATCATTTATTTTTGATACCACTCACCTCTCCACCGGATTCCTCCGTCTCGATCAGCCTCTCCTCATTCCCCCCTCCTGTCTCCACCTTAGACCACCATAATTTATTTATTTTTTTATACAAACACACACATACACTAAGCTGCGTATAGGCTGCCTAATTCAGGCAACAAGGACTAACTCAAACCCCGCTTTCGCTCTACCTCTATCTACTCTTAGGAGCTCCCTCGACCAGGCTATGCTTACCGAGCACGCCACAGCTACGCTTTATTGAGACCGTATCACACTTTCCTAACGCCTTAAATTAATTCATAGATTCTACTCATTAACAGAACAAATAAAAACTTTATGCTTTACATCCAACAAAAAGAAAACTTAAATAAAGACGTAAATAAATACTTATATTTAGGAACTTATTTTTATCTTAATACGCTGGACTTATCATTATTTTTGCCGCTCTGGGTAGCTTTTTTTGCGAGTCTGGTCTTCGGCGGTCGATCCGTATCCATTCACTTCCTTTTCTAATTCGTCGACAATGAAAGGAAAAACTACCTTTTTTTATGCAGCATTAAACAACTTCAATACCATTTCTTTTTAATGTAATAATTCTATATAATTAATTTATTAAAATATCGTATTCCTGCGTTTTCAACACAGCAGTAGCACAGAAATTCTCACAAAAAAAAATTGCACTTGATTTAGATGAAGATAGACGACTCGAACGACAACGACCGTAAATTTCATTTGTTTTCTTACCATCTAGAATCTCAGTCTTTTCTAAAAATTTTCCGCATTACTCACTGACTTCCAAAAGCAGTTTCCTCCGGTACTTCAACTCCCAGCTCTCTCCCTCTGACACCCTACTTTTTATTATCCAACCACAACCTGTCCGTCCGTCTTTGTCCCACCCACTAAGCATACCCCCTGGCAACAGCTGTGCTTTGTGGGTCAACCAACCATTTCAAGGACAGCTACTAACATTTCATCATCACTTTTCTTTTTCTTTTTCTTCTCTTTTTCCTTACCAACTCGTACTCACGTATTTACCCCACACTAACACTCGTTCCACCCACACATGCACCCATATTAGACCAGCTCTCGCGTATTAAAAGTTCCCCTCCACTCAACCTGAGCTTTCAACGCAAAAGCTGTCTAATCCTCTCACACCAAAAAAAATAAACAAAAAGTGATGATATAAAATCTCTCCCATATACATACATATACAGGGTGGCCCAAATAAGACCAGCTGATGTGAAACACAAATAACTTTTTTATTTGTTTACATAATTTATTTTTTCTTTTTGCAGATTATAACTGAACTCTTGGAAATTTAAAATGAATACGTACAGTACAAAAGAACGCATTAAAATTATCGAATTTTATTATTCTTCTCAACGATCAATTGTTCTGACGCAGCGAAATTATCGCCCTTTTTTAACGTAAGATCAGCGCCCACATCTTACATGATTACAAGTTTAACTGTAGGTTGTGGGGCTCCGAAAATTCAAGGGCAATACATCAGCATCAGTCACACCCAATCAGATGCACTGTTTGGTGCGGTGTTATGGCCCCAAAAATCATTGGCCCATATTTCTTTGAGAATGAGGATGAAACGCCATAAACGGTCTCCGGGGCTTCTTACAGAACAATGATTGACAACTTTTTGCGGCCAATGGTGGAGCAACATCCTAATTTGTGGTTTCAACAAGATGGAGCCACTGCGCATACTGCTAGGCAAACTATTGACATGCTGCGTGAAATTTTTGGTGAACGCATAATTTCAAGAAATTCAGATTTCCCTTGGCCTCCTCGTTCACCAGATTTAACTCCGCCCGATTTTTTTTTATGGGGATATTTAAAAGACAAAGTGTATGTTAATAAACCACAGACACTTGGACAGCTCAAGCAGAATATTCGAGACGAAATACGGCGCCTGCAACCAGAAACATTACGCCGTGTAATGCAAAATGCGCTAAAAAGAGCCAATGCCTGTATCGAGCAAAATGGTGGTCATTTGTCTGATGTCATATTTCACACATAGTCACGTTAAATTTCTATAAAATGTATTTAACATATTAAAATAAATCATTTAAAAAAACCCGTTATTACAAGAGGGTAAAAACATATGAAATCAACCAATGAGTTGACCGCACCGATTTCGAATTGGATGAAATTTGGTACGAAGGGAAAGTTAAACATAATAATAGCGTTTGCCAACTTTCAGTGCCCTAGACCTCGTACTTTCAGAATTATGGCCATTCCAAGTTGGCAAAAATCAATAAAAATGCACTCAGATGCCATTAAAAAAAAATTTTTTTTTTAAATTTTCGATCAAGGATAATGTAAATAAAAAAAGGACTAAAATTTCCAAAGGATATATCTCGAAAATCAATAGCATGAGTTATTAAGAAAAAAGCAGGCGAAGGTTTATGTATTTCATGAAATGTACCAAAATACAAAAAGGTGACAAATTACAAAAAGAAGGACAAATCAAATGTAACGGAACTTTTTCGACTTTTCTTTGCTTAAACTCTTTTTCTCCATTGCTAAACCTTTAATAAAAAGTACAACATAATGTATTATCATTATTAAACACTTTATTACATCATATTTATTTATTTCTGAAGGATTTCAATTACAAAATCTGCATCTGCCGAGTAACGCATGACATTAATTTTTTTTTTATCTACAAGTTCAATAGAATGCAGCTTTTGAGTTCCAGGAATAGTACGCAAATCTTTAAAACGAATTTGAAGGAACCGTGCTTCTTCTTCGTGGTCTTTTAGAGTTAAAAACTCGAAATTACAGTTCAATACAATTATTACAATATGCCATTCAATTCAACATTTTGCTGTAATCCTTTTAAAAAATCCGGTCACACTGGGTGCAATAAAAGTTTAAGACAAGTCCAAGAATGGATACTACAGTATACTAAGGATAAAAACATTACGATCTCAAATAAAATTTGTGGGACATGTAGAATAAAATTTTCGCATCTGAAAAAATCTAATAAATCTAATTTGGAAGAAGGTTCAGACATAACCGAAAATGTAGATAATTTCGATGACATTGCGTCAGGCACGGAAGAAGATGACATTGCGTCAGGCACGGAAGAAGTTTCTATTTCAAAATTAAAACAATATTTACCGTATCTGGAACAATCTCCGATAAAAAAGAAGAAGTTACATAAAAAACGGTACAGAGATGCAAAATGCAGGAAAATAAGTGATTCGTTTCAAGACAAAATTTTCCACTGTTCAGCACAATCAACTTCGCATATGTGCCCACAATCCGAAATAATAGAACAATTAAAAGAAAAGTTTAAAACATTAACAAAAAATAGTGAGAAAATCCAACTGCTAACAATTTTACCAAAAAGCTGGACAATACATAGTCCATTTAGCAAGTATATGCTTTGGAAAAAAACATGTGAATATAATTAAAAAATAATATAAAGAAGATGATGATGATATTATTAATGAATTTTCTATTTTTATTTTGAACAGTGATTCTAAGTCAACATAGCTCCTCATCCTTTTATCGCTAATGCTGAAATTGATGGTGTTCAGCTTGAATTTGTCCTGGATTCCGGCGCAGCCTGTTCTCTAATTTCGAGGAGTCATTACAACAAACATTTTAAAGTAACTAAACTATACCAGTGCAAGGATAATTTCTTTGCATACAATGGTGAAGCAATTGACACAATTGGTGAGTTTGTTGCAAGTATAAAATATCGTAATCAGGAGAAAAAATTAAAAATAATAGATAGCAAGAGTCGTCTTATTTTAGGCCGAGATTTTATGTCGTGTTTCGGTATGGAAGTTAGCCCTGTGTTTAGTTTAAGTGAGGTAGAGTCGGAATTAAAAACCAAATGTCGTACCGTTTTTAGCAGTAGCTTAGGAAAATAAAAAGTTCATAAAGTAAAATTAGAATTGAAAGAAAATGTAAAACCCAAAACCCAAAAATAGAATGCCAAATTGGTGAATTAGTGGAGAAAGGAGTTTTAGTATTAGCAGATGATTCAGATAGGGGCACGCCGTTGGTGCCGGATTTGGAGTCAAACGGCGACTTGCGTATATGCGGCGATTACAAGTCGACTATTAATAAATATATTTCGGAAGTAAAATACCCACTACCGAAAATAGAGGAGATACTCGCTTCACTCAAAGGCCCTTACTTTACTAAGTTGGACTTGTCCAACCGGTACAACTAGTTGGAGTTAGACGAAAGTTCCCAACTATTATGTGCGTGGAGCATGCACATGGGCATTTTTAAAGTCACAAGATTACCTTTTGGCGTTAAGCCAGCTGTCTGCAATTTTTCAGAAGACGATTGAAAATGTTTTACGCGGTATTCCTAACGTGGTATGTTATTTAGACGATATAGTGATTTCGGGAGATTCGTTAGAAAAACACATTAAGACAGTTGAAAGAGTTCTGGCGAAACTTGAAAACGTCGGGTTATTATTAAATGCTCAGAAATGTTCTTTCTTTCAAAGAAAAATTTCGTACTTGGGATTTGACATTGAACAAAACGGTTTGTCCAAAAATAAAGACAGGGTTTCTGCAGTTGTTGATGCACCTGTTCCCAAGAATATTTCTGAACTACGTGCGCTTATCGGACTAGTAGATTATTATTCAAAATTTATTCCAAATTTTGCAGATACCATGGAACCTTTATATGCTTTATTACGCAAAGACGCTAGGTTCAGGTGGACAGAATCATGTCAACGCGCTTACGGTAGTCTGAAGGAGGAAATCACTTCAGATCGCCTCTTAGTTTCATTTAATCCAAGTCCAATAGTTCTAGAAACAGATGCATCCAATGTGGCAATAGCTGGAACTTTGTCACATGATTATCCTAACGGTACTCGGAGACCTGTTGCATTTATTTCCCGGGCAATTTCACCAGCAGAGCATAACTACAGTATAATGCAAAAAGAGGCATTTTCTGTAGTATTCTCTGACACAAAATTAAGACAATACTTATTATTATTATTATTATTATTAACAGGGTAAAAGAACACCGTGACCTAAGAGATCTATTGTGCAGCCTCATACCCAACTAAAACAGTCTTAGACTATTTATAAATCTCGTAACTGCTGTGGGCTTAATTTTAACTAGGTGATTTGGAGATATGAACCCACTGCCTAGGTAATTATGTCTGCGTCTTGCCACCGCTGGGCAAGTGCATAGAATATGTTCTGCTGTTTCCTGCTCCTCTTCACAGAGTCGACAGGAGTCGTTTTCTACCACGCCTATTTTTTCAGATGGTAATTTAGTCTACAGTGTCCTGTTAAAAGTTCAGTATAGAGTTTGATGTCATTTCTGCTGAGGTTTAAAGAAGCATCTACCCAGATGTGTTCAGGATCAATGAGTAGTCTCGACTGCCGCATGCCTTTTTGGCCTCTTCAGTAGTTTAGCAGACCTCATTTTTCCTGTTCGCACAACAAGTTATTTGTGAAGCTACTGTTTACCCCACAGAAGGGTTCTGGACCTATGAAGGCAGTGTCTGCACCCCTTTTTGCCAAAAATTCTGCCATTTCGTTGCCCTCATGTCCCTTATATCCCGGTACCCACATTAGCGTAACAGAGTTTCTAAGACAATACTTACTAGGAAATAAGTTTGTCTTACAAACGGATCACAAACCGCTTTTATCCAGCAGCTCGAATACAGCGATGGGCTTTGATTTCGTCAGGATTTGATTATACCATGCGGCACGTATCCCGACTACCACAAATTCTCAATCTGAATGAGGATATAGAACAAAATTATATTAATTTCATTTCAGCAAATAATGAGTTACATTTAAATTTCAAAAAATTGCTAGGGAAACTACAAGAGACTTTTTTCTATCAAAGGTGAAAGAAGCTTTAGAAAGTGGAAAGTTAAATTCATTGAAAGGTGAAACTTTTCTAGGATTCCAGAACAAAAGTTCAGAACTCTCCGTCGAGTATGGTTGTTTATTATGGGGACTTAGAAGTATAATTCCTAACAGTTTAAGAACACGAATTTTAACTGAGCTACATGCTTCACATATGGGTATCGTAAAAACTAAATCTTTAGCTCAATCCTACATATGGTGGCCTAATATAGATAAGGACATAGAGACATTAATTTCCAATTGTGTGTCGTGCAAAAAGCTGCAACCAAGTCCAGAGAAAATTGGACTAACTCTATGGACACCAACGACTTCCGTTTGGTCTCGAATTCATTTAGACTTTGCGGGACCTAAAAAAAATTGTAACTTCCTCATAGTAGTAGATTCATATTCAAAATGGGGTGAAATTTTTAAAACCAAACATATCACAACTTCTTTTACAGTTACAAAGCTAAGAGAAATGTTCAGTAGGTTCGGTTTAGTTGACATTTTGGTTAGCGACAACGGTAGCTAGTTTACGGCAGGCGAGTTTCAACATTTTCTAAAAAAGAATAGCTTAAAACATGTGTTGACCCCACCAGGCTTTCCTGCTACAAACGGTCAAGTGGAAAATTTTATAAAAACATTTAAGAAGTCCCTGATAGCAAACTTGACCAGTGACAATTGTGAAGATTTAGATTTTAATCGATAGGTTTCTTTTTGACTATAGAGCTATGAAGCATTATACTACAGGGGAATCCCCAGCAAAGATAATGTTAGGTAGGGAACTAAAAAGTCGGATTAGCTTATTGAAACCACCCCTAGTCAAATGTGAAATCGAAAGGAAGCAATTCAACAACGTGAAGAACCATAGAGGTTCTAGAGATATGATTTTCGAAGAAGGTGCTCCAGTTTTCATTCGAGATTATTCCGACCCAAACAAGAGTAATTGGCAAGAGGCAACAGTAAAAGAGCGGCTAGGATTACGAACGTATACTTGCACAGTCTCTAAAACCAATAGATTGATCAAATGTCACATCGACCAAATGGTCACTAATCGTAGTTCAGACACCCTAAATAGTTCTAATCCTCCTAAAGATACAGCGGCAGGCCCGAAAAAGAGTGCAAACAAAGTTTCAGACTCGAAAATCTCGGAGGGCGGTGAGGATTGAAATTCCGCAGGGACGCTTGCGTGAACGAAAAAATAAAATTAATTATAAAGAGTAGGTTTTTTCTTTGAAATTGAATATTGTGAGTAAAAAACAAATTTAAGTGTTGAATTTTGATTGAATTTTATTTATTAAGATTAACATTGTAAAAAGGAAACATAAAGTACTGGAACTGAAGCTAAAATTAAATTTATATACATAAATTATCTTGATTGAAATCATTATACAATTCCAATGTTAACTGATATGCATTATAATTATATATGGCTAAGAATTTAAATATCTAAGAATTAAATATTTAAATAAATTAGGTTTTTTCTATCTAAGGTTTTTGAGTACATTTTTCATTTAGAGTGGAGAGTTGTAGTATTACTAAGCTAAGTTTAACTAAATAAAGTACAATCAATCAAACTCGTGGTTTATTAAGGCATTACATATGAATATGTATTTACATTTATATGCAGATGAATATATACATATACTTATACTTATACAAACACATATACATCACACCCGTTACACAAAGAGCTTCGCTATTGTACCGTCCTAGTGATGTGGAAAAACTAGTTAAAGAAAAGCGACGTCTTAGAAAAGAATGGCAAAGTCATCGGTCACCAAAATTGAAACTCGTGTGTTGCTCCCATAAACTAAAAAGCACATTGAAGTAGAAACACCAAAAATTAGGTGCAGACTATTTTGGAAGCTTGATTCCTTATTGTGAGAATGAGCATTGTAAAGATGGAAAGTACCATAAGTATTTTCCGCATACACCTCCTACAAAGAATCCAACAAAACAATATGCTACCACCAGAGACCGTGGTAACTCCAAAAACAAATAACGATATCCACCATATTTTATTTAAAAATACCTACTTAAGCGTGTAACCATCCCCGATATCATGCAGCTTAAAAAAGGTAACCACCTCCCACGCTAAAAAGCACATTGAAGTAGAAACACCAAAAATTAGGTGCAGACTATTTTGGAAGCTTGAGTCCTTATTGTGAGAATGAGCATTGTAAAGATGGAAAGTACCATAAGTATTTTCCGCATACACCTCCTACAAAGAATCCAACAAAACCATATGCTACCACCAGAGACCGTGGTAACTCCAAAAACAAATAACGATATCCACCATATTTTATTTAAAAATACCTACTTAAGCGTGTAACCATCCCCGATATCATGCAGCTTAAAAAAGGTAACCACCTCCCACGCTAAAAAGCACATTGAAGTAGAAACACCAAAAATTAGGTGCAGACTATTTTGGAAGCATCTTTAAAAACTTAAATCTTAAAAAAGCACCAGGAATGGATCAGATATCAGCAAACTTGATAAAAGAATTACCTAATATAGCTGTATCTCACTTAGTCACAGTATTCAACGCTATTTTACGCACTGGGCACTATACTCAATGATGGAAGGTTTCGAAAAGAATAATGATCCCGAAGCCAGGAAAGGATGTTACACAAGTTTGTTCATATAGACCCATTAGTCTACTGCCCACTTTATCTTAAATTTTCGAATAAATTGTTCATCGGCAGGTGTTTAAATACAAAGAATGTGATTCCCCAATACCAGTTTGGCTTCCGTGAAAAGCATGGAACGATAGAGCAACTGCATCGCATAGTAAGAGTTATTGCTCAGCATTCGAACAAAAGAAATACTGCTCTGCTGCATTCCTTTACAAAATGCAAGCATTTGATAAGGTGTGAAACAAAGTTCTCATATATGAACTTAACGAAATTATTCCAAAGAAATTCCACAAACTATTTGATAATTACATTAAACGTAGAAACTTCATGGTAAACCAAGGTGACACTACTTCTGACCACTTTGACATAAAAGCAGGAATACCTCAAGGCAGTGTGCTTGGAACAATGCTGTATTTACTTTTTACAGCTGATATGCCAGCTTACGATTACACGACTATATTCACATTTGCGATGATACCGCCATACTGAGTACAAACAGCTCCCATTTTAAATCCTCGCAATAGCTACAAAGCCACTTACTCTCTATTGAACAGTGGCTTAACAAAGGGAGAATAAAGGTCAACGAATCTAAATGTGCACACCTAATATTTGCCATAAGGAATGACACGTGCCCCCCTATTCGCATCAATGCTCAAAACATTCCACAAAATTCTGCCATAAAGTACCTGCCAATCCACATAGACAGACGATTAACCTGGACTAAACACATTGACTCAAAGTGTGCTCAGACTTTGAACTTGCTACTAAAGAAGCATTCAAACCTTGCCTTAGAATTTAATGTACTAATTTATACTAATGTCATTAAGCCTATATGGACATATGGGATTCAATTGTGGGGCACCGCGTGTCCGTCAAACAGAGAGAATCTCCAACGCCTCTAATCAAAAATTTTGAGAATGATCACATGCGCTCCATGGTACTTGAGGAACATAAATGAACCTGTGACCTGAATATACCTACGATTGGAAATGAAATGGTGAGCACCTACAAAACCTACTCTCTTAAATTGAAAAATCACCCAAACTTTTTGGCGAGGAGCCTTCTAAAGCTACCCTCTACAAGACTCCTCAAAGGGATATATACCTTAGACTTGATTTAATAATGACTTATTGCATGCTATGAAAAACAAAAATTTAATTAGTCAAATTATTTTCATAGATAGCTTAAGTCTATTTGACTGATAGTTAAAACATCATATTGTGTTTCATTGAGCTTATAATTCTGTATTAAAATTTTATTGGCAAAAACCGCAATATAGTTGTTGAAAATTCTGCATCCAATTTGAATTGTACAATTATTGAATGTTATAAAACATTTTCCTCTAAGATTCACAATTCTCTCACCACAAGTGGTGTTAAATTTTACATTTTTAAAATTTTTTGTTAATAAAACATTGTTGTTGATTTCAATAAATTCTTCATTGCATTTCTTTCGTAATTTACAATTATTCAGTACAATCAAATTTTTACTTAACCTTAGTTCTTTTAACAGTTTATTTTCTTGGAAACTATAAACTTTATCATTTCTTTTTATAAGGTATTCTATGTTTTCAGTTATTTCCTCTCCTGATGCATTAGGCATTGGTATTAGTAATTTTATTTTAAATTTCTGTGTTTCAGATGGAATTTTTATTGCAAATATGATTGCGTCATTTGTAAATTTAGCTACTCCTAGTCTAATGCTTGAGAGTGTATTTAAGTCAATATCGTATGCTTCTATTTCAACCTTTGTTAGTATGTTGGGGTTAAGAATACCGAATCTAGCAAATGCAATATTTTCTGGTATATACTGAATTTTTTCTGTTATCTGAATACAGTCAGTATCTATTGCATTTTTAATTTATTTCTTGGTTAATGGCCTCAATTGTATTGTGTTTTCTGTCTATTATTGTATGGTTATTTTTGTCCATTATGGACAAATGGTTTTCAATGTCTTTTCTATCGTCGTCATCCTTTGTTCCCTATAACCAACGACTTAGGGTTCCTCCTATGTTAATTAAAACTCTTTTGAATCTATGTGGCATTATTGTTCCGATTTTTTCTTTGATTGAATTTATTTCATTTTTTATTAAAAACTCCTTATTTTCTAAATTTATAGAATCCATTGATACGATTGTTTACTAATTTTAAAATTTCATTCATATGAAAAATATGTAATATTATGTCTTATTTTGTTACTAAATCTACTTCTTCAACTTGTATTTCTTCGTATCCAAATTTGACATCCAATCATTCAATTACCAATGTCTGCAACGTCCCTTGTACTATGTTGCACAGAATTATCGTCATCAATACCTGAAATATCATAATTTTAATATTTGTATTTGCTTTAACTTGGTTCTTATAATATTTTACTTGAAATTACAATCCTTGATTTTACGAAAGCATGATTTTCGTCTGTCAAATCGATATCTTTCCTAATTACATTTGCTTTTGAATGTATTGTAACTTTTTGGTGTGAATTTTGTTCGCTATGGTTTCGTATTCTTCTGGTTTAATGTTGTCATTGACAAAATCTAAGGGTCTTTTACCTGTTGTGGAATGTATAGTTTGGTTGTAAATCGATAATGCTGTCATTTAAGTTTTTTGTTTTTGTTTCATCTCTTGTCTTAAATATTCTAATATGTTCATTTAATGTAGTACGGTATCTTTCGATATCTGAATTACCTGTATGCCTTTGGTTTGTAGTAGTACGAATTTCGATAGTTTTGCCTAAAATAATATTTTATTTCAGATACTGTAAATCCTGGAACCCCGTCAATTATAATTTTGTTTTGTGTCCCTATCGTTGCTATTCTCAACTTTATTGCTGCTAACAAGTGTACCCATGATAAACTTTTTATCCTATGCATGGTTACGTGTTTTGTAAATTTATCAATAACTGACAAATACATTGTTTGCCTATCTGCAATCCAAATATCAACAAGTAAGATCTCATTTGGTTTTTTCGGTGTTTACTTTAATTTAAATGGTGGTTTGTATGGATTTCTTTCATATTTTGAAGTATTACAAACAGTGCAGTGATTTATAATTTTTCTTATCATTTTCTTAAGTTTAGGTACATAGTCTTTGAGTTCCGAGTATTCCCCTCATTTATTCTCCTGTGGTTTAATGAATTATGCTTTTGAATTATAATTTCTGTAGTCTTTTCATCTTCTTCGATATCTGTTAAGAATGTAGGACTTTTAATAAATTGCTTCTTCTAATGTGTTTTAATATAAATACTGAAACTGTGCAAACAAATGGTCATCATTTGAAAATATTGCGACACTACATTTAGTTGGCAAGTATTTTTCCATACTCTCAACAATATCTTTATCTTTGAATACATTTAAATTAATAATTAACCTCTCTTTATGTTCCTAACACACTAAAGGGTATGGTCAGTTCGAATAGTAAATTTGCGTCTATATAGGTACGGTCTAAAATATTTTACTGCCCATACAATGGCCAATAATTCCTTTTCAATCGTCGAATAATTTATTTCATTGATTATTGAGGGTCCGACTCGCGTGGCAAATGGGGTGGCCATCTTGAGTTAAAACCGGCCCTAGCACATAACGACGTCCGTCGTTAAAATAAATGTTTTGCTAAAATCTGGGAACCTTAGTATTGGCTCTGAGGTTATAAGTGTTTTAAATCTTCGAAACTCTCAATATAATCTGGGTCATTTAAATCTATCTTTCTTTCTTTTTTCAAATACTTCTATTTTCCCCTTCGCCAGGTTTAAGGTTGTGAAATACATAGATCTCCCTAGTTTATCAAAAATAACTTCCATATTGGGAATTGGATATTTGTCATTAATTGAGACTTGATTTAACTTTCTATAGCCCACTACCATTCTCCATTTCTGTTTACCGGAAGCATCAAGCTTATTCGGAACTATCCATATTGGTGACGAATATGGCGAAATACTATGTCGAATAATGCCCTGGTTAAGCATCTCGTTAATTTGCCTTTTGACTTCATCTTTATGTATTTCTGGATACCTGTAACTTTTGACGTATATTGGCGTTTCAGTGGTTGTTTTAATCGTGTGCTTAATAACATGCGTGAATGTTAAGTCTGTTCCTTCCTGAAAAAATACATTTGAAAATTCTTTGATTACTTCCAATGCTCAACATTTTTCTTCATTATTTAAATTATCAGTTCTTATTTGGTTTCGAATACCAATTTCATCGTGAAAATTTATTTCTTCCATAAAAAAATATATAAATTCTTCATATTCTTCTTCTGACCTATCAAAATATAATTTAATCTTAGTATTGTCGGTTTCGAACATTTTTGTCTTGTAACTGATCATAATATTTAATGGCCTTAGAATATTTTTCCCCATTAAACCATCATATTCAGAATAAAATTGGTATTCCAAGAACTTAGCATTGTCATTTAACTGGTTAAATTCTTTAAAAAGTGGTTTTTCTAATGGCATTTTGAATTTGGGATTGCAAACTCCTGGGTTCACTTTACTCGATGTTGCACCAGTATCTATTAAAAAACTAAATTTTCTTATGGGTGTACTAATTATTATATAAGGTAAGATTGAGGTTCAGAGGCTTTTAAATGAAAATTTTCTTCAAATTCTCTTATTAATTGTAGACGGTTCAACGTCCACTGGCTCTGTTGTATTGTTATTATTATTTTGTGTTCTACCGAGATAAGTATTCTGATTCCTTAATGTACCTACATTTTCATTGTTACGATTATTATAAAGTCTTTGATTGTAGTTTTGTTATTTATAAATATTTCACGATTATTAGTGTTATAATGTGTGCCTTGGTTATGATTATCATTATATCGTGTACCGGAGTTATTACTATTATTGTTTTTATGAATGTAACGTGATTGATAGTTAGTAACTTGTTGACTTCTATTTTGCTTATAAGTATTATGCATATTGTGTTTATAGTTATTATCATAAATTCTACTTTGTTTGTTGCTTTTAAAATTATTTTGAGTATTCTGCTTCAAACTTTGATTACTTTGTTAAAGGCATATCCAGTTTCATGCAGAATTGTCATCGCTTTTCCAAATCATTTGAATTTCTACAACATAGAATTTCCTTCATTGGCTCCGGTATCTTACTTACAAATAATCTAAGTGCTTTTTACAATTTTGCTTAAGTTCTGTTTCACTGTCTCCCTCTATTTTAGTTTTAGTATTTAATCTTCGCAACATTGCATTAAGATCGTTATAATATTCAAAACAATTTGTTTTTAACCATAAGGAACTTAATTCATCGTATAGTTGATCGATACTTAAATTGTCTCCAAAGTTATAATATAAAAGTTTTTTTAGATACCCCCAAGTTTTGATTTCAATAGCTTCGCGGGCCTTTCCAACTAGTTTACTTTTAATTATATCAAAAAATTTAAGCTGACTTAACTCATTATAAACAGATAAAAGTGGATATATTCTATCCACCAATATATTTAATTTTTCTGTGTTTCCATCAAAACTAGGTAAGCTACTCCAATATTTGATTGGGTTATTATTTACTTGTGCTTGCGTGATCTTTGTTTCGTTGATCACTTGTTGACTTTTTTTGATTTTTGCGTTGTGTCTGTCCTGTTTTTGTTCTTGATGCTGATATTCCTCTTCTTGTTGTTCTGGACTTTTGTTGAATGGTACGATGTGTCTGTCCTTTTGTTCATTCTGTTTCTGATTTTCTTCTTCTTGTTGCTTATTGAGGTGATCCGATTGATAGGAAAACCTCTAAGTTTTCTTCTGCATGCTTCCAGATTTACAGATTAACAATTTTTTGATTTACATAGAGTGGTGAATTTTTTTTTCACAAGTTTGTGTTGAATTGTTAAAATTTTACTTAACAATTTTTTGTTTTTATAGATTCGTTGCCGATTGCGACAGTTTTGTTCTGCTCACTGTTGCACTTTTATTTTAGAAGAATTAACAGAAACTTTTTTTGTTTGAATATGTTAAACCTTTATTTTTTATATCTTGCCTAATACTGTTTTATGATCTAAAAACTAACACACTTCATGCCTTACGGATTGGAGCTTTGCCGGTCTTGCAAGTTTGCAAGTTGCAGTCGTAAAGCTTCAAACAAAATATAGAAAAAGAACAAAACATTTGGAACAAGCGATGCTTGCAAAAGGAAGTTTGTTTGTATTATTTTTTGTTGGTGACGTGACTCCTTCACCATGAGCTTGCGGATTCTCCTAAATTCGACTTACATTTTTAATACTTAAAATTTATTTGTTCCGTTTCCAATAAATTATTATGATAACAATTATAAAAATTATTATTATAATTAATGTCGAGTAATCTGTAATTTACATTCTTATGATGTTTTACTTCTTTTATGGTTTTCAAATTTTTTTCATAACTTAAGTGTATTTTACTGAAAGTTACATTTAAATCATCATATTGTGTTTCATTGAGCTTATAATTCTGTATTAAAAATTTATTGTTAAAAACCACAATATTGTTGTTAAAAATTCTGTATCCAATTTGAATTGTACAATTATTGAATGTTATAAAATAATTTCCTCTAAGATTCACAATTCTCTCACCATAAGTACTGTTAAATTTTAAATTTTTTAAATTTTTTATCAATAAAACATTGTTGATTTCAATAAATTCTTCATTGCTTTTCTTTCGTAATTTACAATTATTCAGTACAATCAAATTTTTACTTAACCTTAGTTCTTTTAACAGTTTATTTTCTTGGAAACTTGTTACGTCCCCATGGTAATCATACCTGGCACAGACACCCTGGCTAGCTTACTACTTTTTTTTTCTTTGGTGGGTTCCCAACCCGCTGTGCCAGATCGTGGGGCAAACATGAAGTTCTACTCTAAACCTATTCTACATTTATCATTTATTTTTGATACCACTCACCTCTCCACCGGATTCCTCCGTCTCGATCAGCCTCTCCTCATTCCCCCCTCCTGTCTCCACCTTAGCCCACCATAATTTATTTATTTTTTTATACAAACACACACATACACTAAGCTGCGTATAGGCTGCCTAATTCAGGCAACAAGGACTAACTCAAACCCCGCTTTCGCTCTACCTCTATCTACTCTTAGGAGCTCCCTGAACCAGGCTATGCTTACCGAGCACGCCACAGCTACGCTTTATTGAGACCGTATCACACTTTCCTAACGCCTTAAATTAATTCATAGATTCTACTCATTAACAGAACAAATAAAAACTTTATGCTTTACATCCAACAAAAAGAAAACTTAAATAAAGACGTAAATAAATACTTATATTTAGGAACTTATTTTTATCTTAATACGCTGGACTTATCATTATTTTTGCCGCTCTGGGTAGCTTTTTTTGCGAGTCTGGTCTTCGGCGGTCGATCCGTATCCATTCACTTCCTTTTCTAATTCGTCGACAATGAAAGGAAAAACTACCTTTTTTTATGCAGCATTAAACAACTTCAATACCATTTCTTTTTAATGTAATAATTCTATATAATTAATTTATTAAAATATCGTATTCCTGCGTTTTCAACACAGCAGTAGCACAGAAATTCTCACAAAAAAAAATTGCACTTGATTTAGATGAAGATAGACGACTCGAACGACAACGACCGTAAATTTCATTTGTTTTCTTACCATCTAGAATCTCAGTCTTTTCTAAAAATTTTCCGCATTACTCACTGACTTCCAAAAGCAGTTTCCTCCGGTACTTCAACTCCCAGCTCTCTCCCTCTGACACCCTACTTTTTATTATCCAACCACAACCTGTCCGTCCGTCTTTGTCCCACCCACTAAGCATACCCCCTGGCAACAGCTGTGCTTTGTGGGTCAACCAACCATTTCAAGGACAGCTACTAACATTTCATCATCACTTTTCTTTTTCTTTTTCTTCTCTTTTTCCTTACCAACTCGTACTCACGTATTTACCCCACACTAACACTCGTTCCACCCACACATGCACCCATATTAGACCAGCTCTCGCGTATTAAAAGTTCCCCTCCACTCAACCTGAGCTTTCAACGCAAAAGCTGTCTAATCCTCTCACACCAAAAAAAATAAACAAAAAGTGATGATATAAAATCTCTCCCATATACATACATATACAGGGTGGCCCAAATAAGACCAGCTGATGTGAAACACAAATAACTTTTTTATTTGTTTACATAATTTATTTTTTCTTTTTGCAGATTATAACTGAACTCTTGGAAATTTAAAATGAATACGTACAGTACAAAAGAACGCATTAAAATTATCGAATTTTATTATTCTTCTCAACGATCAATTGTTCTGACGCAGCGAAATTATCGCCCTTTTTTAACGTAAGATCAGCGCCCACATCTTACATGATTACAAGTTTAACTGTAGGTTGTGGGGCTCCGAAAATTCAAGGGCAATACATCAGCATCAGTCACACCCAATCAGATGCACTGTTTGGTGCGGTGTTATGGCCCCAAAAATCATTGGCCCATATTTCTTTGAGAATGAGGATGAAACGCCATAAACGGTCTCCGGGGCTTCTTACAGAACAATGATTGACAACTTTTTGCGGCCAATGGTGGAGCAACATCCTAATTTGTGGTTTCAACAAGATGGAGCCACTGCGCATACTGCTAGGCAAACTATTGACATGCTGCGTGAAATTTTTGGTGAACGCATAATTTCAAGAAATTCAGATTTCCCTTGGCCTCCTCGTTCACCAGATTTAACTCCGCCCGATTTTTTTTTATGGGGATATTTAAAAGACAAAGTGTATGTTAATAAACCACAGACACTTGGACAGCTCAAGCAGAATATTCGAGACGAAATACGGCGCCTGCAACCAGAAACATTACGCCGTGTAATGCAAAATGCGCTAAAAAGAGCCAATGCCTGTATCGAGCAAAATGGTGGTCATTTGTCTGATGTCATATTTCACACATAGTCACGTTAAATTTCTATAAAATGTATTTAACATATTAAAATAAATCATTTAAAAAAACCCGTTATTACAAGAGGGTAAAAACATATGAAATCAACCAATGAGTTGACCGCACCGATTTCGAATTGGATGAAATTTGGTACGAAGGGAAAGTTAAACATAATAATAGCGTTTGCCAACTTTCAGTGCCCTAGACCTCGTACTTTCAGAATTATGGCCATTCCAAGTTGGCAAAAATCAATAAAAATGCACTCAGATGCCATTCAAAAAAAATTTTTTTTTTAAATTTTCGATCAAGGATAATGTAAATAAAAAAAGGACTAAAATTTCCAAAGGATATATCTCGAAAATCAATAGCATGAGTTATTAAGAAAAAAGCAGGCGAAGGTTTATGTATTTCATGAAATGTACCAAAATACAAAAAGGTGACAAATTACAAAAAGAAGGACAAATCAAATGTAACGGAACTTTTTCGACTTTTCTTTGCTTAAACTCTTTTTCTCCATTGCTAAACCTTTAATAAAAAGTACAACATAATGTATTATCATTATTAAACACTTTATTACATCATATTTATTTATTTCTGAAGGATTTCAATTACAAAATCTGCATCTGCCGAGTAACGCATGACATTAATTTTTTTTTTATCTACAAGTTCAATAGAATGCAGCTTTTGAGTTCCAGGAATAGTACGCAAATCTTTAAAACGAATTTGAAGGAACCGTGCTTCTTCTTCGTGGTCTTTTAGAGTTAAAAACTCGAAATTACAGTTCAATACAATTATTACAATATGCCATTCAATTCAACATTTTGCTGTAATCCTTTTAAAAAATCCGGTCACACTGGGTGCAATAAAAGTTTAAGACAAGTCCAAGAATGGATACTACAGTATACTAAGGATAAAAACATTACGATCTCAAATAAAATTTGTGGGACATGTAGAATAAAATTTTCGCATCTGAAAAAATCTAATAAATCTAATTTGGAAGAAGGTTCAGACATAACCGAAAATGTAGATAATTTCGATGACATTGCGTCAGGCACGGAAGAAGATGACATTGCGTCAGGCACGGAAGAAGTTTCTATTTCAAAATTAAAACAATATTTACCGTATCTGGAACAATCTCCGATAAAAAAGAAGAAGTTACATAAAAAACGGTACAGAGATGCAAAATGCAGGAAAATAAGTGATTCGTTTCAAGACAAAATTTTCCACTGTTCAGCACAATCAACTTCGCATATGTGCCCACAATCCGAAATAATAGAACAATTAAAAGAAAAGTTTAAAACATTAACAAAAAATAGTGAGAAAATCCAACTGCTAACAATTTTACCAAAAAGCTGGACAATACATAGTCCATTTAGCAAGTATATGCTTTGGAAAAAAACATGTGAATATAATTAAAAAATAATATAAAGAAGATGATGATGATATTATTAATGAATTTTCTATTTTTATTTTGAACAGTGATTCTAAGTCAACATAGCTCCTCATCCTTTTATCGCTAATGCTGAAATTGATGGTGTTCAGCTTGAATTTGTCCTGGATTCCGGCGCAGCCTGTTCTCTAATTTCGAGGAGTCATTACAACAAACATTTTAAAGTAACTAAACTATACCAGTGCAAGGATAATTTCTTTGCATACAATGGTGAAGCAATTGACACAATTGGTGAGTTTGTTGCAAGTATAAAATATCGTAATCAGGAGAAAAAATTAAAAATAATAGATAGCAAGAGTCGTCTTATTTTAGGCCGAGATTTTATGTCGTGTTTCGGTATGGAAGTTAGCCCTGTGTTTAGTTTAAGTGAGGTAGAGTCGGAATTAAAAACCAAATGTCGTACCGTTTTTAGCAGTAGCTTAGGAAAATAAAAAGTTCATAAAGTAAAATTAGAATTGAAAGAAAATGTAAAACCCAAAACCCAAAAATAGAATGCCAAATTGGTGAATTAGTGGAGAAAGGAGTTTTAGTATTAGCAGATGATTCAGATAGGGGCACGCCGTTGGTGCCGGATTTGGAGTCAAACGGCGACTTGCGTATATGCGGCGATTACAAGTCGACTATTAATAAATATATTTCGGAAGTAAAATACCCACTACCGAAAATAGAGGAGATACTCGCTTCACTCAAAGGCCCTTACTTTACTAAGTTGGACTTGTCCAACCGGTACAACTAGTTGGAGTTAGACGAAAGTTCCCAACTATTATGTGCGTGGAGCATGCACATGGGCATTTTTAAAGTCACAAGATTACCTTTTGGCGTTAAGCCAGCTGTCTGCAATTTTTCAGAAGACGATTGAAAATGTTTTACGCGGTATTCCTAACGTGGTATGTTATTTAGACGATATAGTGATTTCGGGAGATTCGTTAGAAAAACACATTAAGACAGTTGAAAGAGTTCTGGCGAAACTTGAAAACGTCGGGTTATTATTAAATGCTCAGAAATGTTCTTTCTTTCAAAGAAAAATTTCGTACTTGGGATTTGACATTGAACAAAACGGTTTGTCCAAAAATAAAGACAGGGTTTCTGCAGTTGTTGATGCACCTGTTCCCAAGAATATTTCTGAACTACGTGCGCTTATCGGACTAGTAGATTATTATTCAAAATTTATTCCAAATTTTGCAGATACCATGGAACCTTTATATGCTTTATTACGCAAAGACGCTAGGTTCAGGTGGACAGAATCATGTCAACGCGCTTACGGTAGTCTGAAGGAGGAAATCACTTCAGATCGCCTCTTAGTTTCATTTAATCCAAGTCCAATAGTTCTAGAAACAGATGCATCCAATGTGGCAATAGCTGGAACTTTGTCACATGATTATCCTAACGGTACTCGGAGACCTGTTGCATTTATTTCCCGGGCAATTTCACCAGCAGAGCATAACTACAGTATAATGCAAAAAGAGGCATTTTCTGTAGTATTCTCTGACACAAAATTAAGACAATACTTATTATTATTATTATTATTATTAACAGGGTAAAAGAACACCGTGACCTAAGAGATCTATTGTGCAGCCTCATACCCAACTAAAACAGTCTTAGACTATTTATAAATCTCGTAACTGCTGTGGGCTTAATTTTAACTAGGTGATTTGGAGATATGAACCCACTGCCTAGGTAATTATGTCTGCGTCTTGCCACCGCTGGGCAAGTGCATAGAATATGTTCTGCTGTTTCCTGCTCCTCTTCACAGAGTCGACAGGAGTCGTTTTCTACCACGCCTATTTTTTCAGATGGTAATTTAGTCTACAGTGTCCTGTTAAAAGTTCAGTATAGAGTTTGATGTCATTTCTGCTGAGGTTTAAAGAAGCATCTACCCAGATGTGTTCAGGATCAATGAGTAGTCTCGACTGCCGCATGCCTTTTTGGCCTCTTCAGTAGTTTAGCAGACCTCATTTTTCCTGTTCGCACAACAAGTTATTTGTGAAGCTACTGTTTACCCCACAGAAGGGTTCTGGACCTATGAAGGCAGTGTCTGCACCCCTTTTTGCCAAAAATTCTGCCATTTCGTTGCCCTCATGTCCCTTATATCCCGGTACCCACATTAGCGTAACAGAGTTTCTAAGACAATACTTACTAGGAAATAAGTTTGTCTTACAAACGGATCACAAACCGCTTTTATCCAGCAGCTCGAATACAGCGATGGGCTTTGATTTTGTCAGGATTTGATTATACCATGCGGCACGTATCCCGACTACCACAAATTCTCAATCTGAATGAGGATATAGAACAAAATTATATTAATTTCATTTCAGCAAATAATGAGTTACATTTAAATTTCAAAAAATTGCTAGGGAAACTACAAGAGACTTTTTTCTATCAAAGGTGAAAGAAGCTTTAGAAAGTGGAAAGTTAAAATCATTGAAAGGTGAAACTTTTCTAGGATTCCAGAACAAAAGTTCAGAACTCTCCGTCGAGTATGGTTGTTTATTATGGGGACTTAGAAGTATAATTCCTAACAGTTTAAGAACACGAATTTTAACTGAGCTACATGCTTCCCATATGGGTATCGTAAAAACTAAATCTTTAGCTCAATCCTACATATGGTGGCCTAATATAGATAAGGACATAGAGACATTAGTTTCCAATTGTGTGTCGTGCAAAAAGCTGCAACCAAGTCCAGAGAAAATTGGACTAACTCTATGGACACCAACGACTTCCGTTTGGTCTCGAATTCATTTAGACTTTGCGGGACCTATAAAAGATTGTAACTTCCTCATAGTAGTAGATTCATATTCAAAATGGGGTGAAATTTTTAAAACCAAACATATCACAACTTCTTTTACAGTTACAAAGCTAAGAGAAATGTTCAGTAGGTTCGGTTTAGTTGACATTTTGGTTAGCGACAACGGTAGCTAGTTTACGGCAGGCGAGTTTCAACATTTTCTAAAAAAGAATAGCATAAAACATGTGTTGACCCCACCAGGCTTTCCTGCTACAAACGGTCAAGCGGAAAATTTTATAAAAACATTTAAGAAGTCCCTGATAGCAATCTTGACCAGTGACAATTTTGAAGATTTAGATTTTAATCGATAGGTTTCTTTTTGACTATAGAGCTATGAAGCATTATACTACAGGGGAATCCCCAGCAAAGATAATGTTAGGTAGGGAACTAAAAAGTCGGATTAGCTTATTGAAACCACCCCTAGTCAAATGTGAAATCGAAAGGAAGCAATTCAACAACGTGAAGAACCATAGAGGTTCTAGAGATATGATTTTCGAAGAAGGTGCTCCAGTTTTCATTCGAGATTATTCCGACCCAAACAAGAGTAATTGGCAAGAGGCAACAGTAAAAGAGCGGCTAGGATTACGAACGTATACTTGCACAGTCTCTAAAACCAATAGATTGATCAAATGTCACATCGACCAAATGGTCACTAATCGTAGTTCAGACACCCTAAATAGTTCTAATCCTCCTAAAGATACAGCGGCAGGCCCGAAAAAGAGTGCAAACAAAGTTTCAGACTCGAAAATCTCGGAGGGCGGTGAGGATTGAAATTCCGCAGGGACGCTTGCGTGAACGAAAAAATAAAATTAATTATAAAGAGTAGGTTTTTTCTTTGAAATTGAATATTGTGAGTAAAAAACAAATTTAAGTGTTGAATTTTGATTGAATTTTATTTATTAAGATTAACATTGTAAAAAGGAAACATAAAGTACTGGAACTGAAGCTAAAATTAAATTTATATACATAAATTATCTTGATTGAAATCATTATACAATTCCAATGTTAACTGATATGCATTATAATTATATATGGCTAAGAATTTAAATATCTAAGAATTAAATATTTAAATAAATTAGGTTTTTTCTATCTAAGGTTTTTGAGTACATTTTTCATTTAGAGTGGAGAGTTGTAGTATTACTAAGCTAAGTTTAACTAAATAAAGTACAATCAATCAAACTCGTGGTTTATTAAGGCATTACATATGAATATGTATTTACATTTATATGCAGATGAATATATACATATACTTATACTTATACAAACACATATACATCACACCCGTTACACAAAGAGCTTCGCTATTGTACCGTCCTAGTGATGTGGAAAAACTAGTTAAAGAAAAGCGACGTCTTAGAAAAGAATGGCAAAGTCATCGGTCACCAAAATTGAAACTCGTGTGTTGCTCCTATAAACTAAAAAGCACATTGAAGTAGAAACACCAAAAATTAGGTGCAGACTATTTTGGAAGCTTGAGTCCTTATTGTGAGAATGAGCATTGTAAAGATGGAAAGTACCATAAGTATTTTCCGCATACACCTCCTACAAAGAATCGAACAAAACCATATGCTACCACCAGAGACCGTGGTAACTCCAAAAACAAATAACGATATCCACCATATTTTATTTAAAAATACCTACTTAAGCGTGTAACCATCCCCGATATCATGCAGCTTAAAAAAGGTAACCACCTGCCACGCTAAAGGCAAAAAAAATACAGCGGATAAGTATAACAAAACATTTATGCACAGACGATCGGACCAATAAACGTAAAGGTTGTGAGGAGCTCAGAAACCGAAAGTGTTATACTGACCGCAACGACGGCCTAATAGTACAAAGAGCATCAAGAGGGACTAGTGCTGCTATAACGAAAAAAAAACGTAGCAAGCAAATATTTAACAACAACGCTATAGCGACCGAAGGCGGAGAACGAGAGCACGTCACACACACACGAGCCGATCGTAAAACACAGCAGTAAGCAGGCGGAGCGCAAGGTAATATTTAACAACAACGACACTATAGCGACCGAAGGCGGAGAACGAGAGCACGTCCGACCAATGGCGGAGAACGAGAGCACCGATGGCGGAGAACGAGAGCACGCGAGCCGATCGTACAACACAGAGGAGTAAGCAGGCGGAGCGCAAGCAAATATTTAACAACAACATCACTATAGCAACCGAAGGCGGAAGACGAGAGCGCACCACACACACGCTAACAGATCGTAAGCGCAAAGCAGTAAGCAGACGGAGTGCAAGGTCTACAACAACAACAAGACGACAACAACCACACGACAACCAACGGCAGCGGTCCCACCACATTGACTGCGGACAACAACTCTGCTGGAAAACTAGAGGTATTACGAGGTGGTTGACCGGTAGAAGTTGAAGGTGGCCCAAGGACAACTGGACCACACTAATAACAAGCACTGATCCCGTTGGCAAGTTTTCGCTTTATAAGCGGAGTGGCCCGAGCATTGGGGCTCTTTGATCCAGCATCGTTCAGTAAGTACACAACGCACCAAGCTCCTAGAGACGCACCAAGCTTCGTAGGTATTAATACTATTTAACAATAAATAAAACTCAGACAGAGACAGGAGTTTATGGTTTTGACCGACTCTCCCTGGGACACATTCGCAAAACAGACAGAGCCAGGAGTTTATGGTTTTGACCGACTCTCCCTGGGACATATACGCAAAACAGACAGAGCCAGGAGTTTATGGTTTTGACCGACTCTCCCTGGGACATATACGCAAAACATACAGAGCCAGGAGTTTATGGTTTGGACTGACTCTACCTGGGACACATACGCAAAACAGACAGCGCCAGGAGTTTATGGTTTTGACCGACTCTCCCTGGGACACATACGCAACACAGACAGAGCCAGGAGTTTATGGTTTTGACCGACTCTCCCTGGGACACTAGTGCAAACAACGGACACTACCACGAGCACACAGAGTAGGGTAGTAATTAAATATAATTATATATGTATACGAGTATGTATAGGAAATAAGTAGTAATTTTGAAAATAAATAAAAACACTTATTAAAGCAATACAACAGCGATGAAATTTCTGTAAGCGACCCTGGAACCCGCTGAGTTTTTACCCTAGCGAAATTGAGTTGTTACAGCATTCATTGCGGGGTGCTACTAACAAGTTCAAAGGACCAATACAACACAAGTCACCACTTCGTAAAGATAGTGGCTCTTGAGCAAAAAGCGATGATGAAAAATGCACTGCTTTCGCACATCACCTGAGTAATGTCTTCTGTCCAAATCCCCCAATTATATCGTTTGAACCTCGTGAAATACCGAGTAGTGGCAGCATTTAGCGCCAGAAAATCTCAAGGAAAGAGGTAAATAACATCTTTAAAAACTTAAATCTTAAAAAAGCACCAGGAATGGATCAGATATCAGCAAACTTGATAAAAGAATTACCTAATATAGCTGTATCTCACTTAGTCACAGTATTCAACGCTATTTTACGCACTGGGCACTATACTCAATGATGGAAGGTTTCGAAAAGAATAATGATCCCGAAGCCAGGAAAGGATGTTACACAAGTTTGTTCATATAGACCCATTAGTCTACTGCCCACTTTATCTTAAATTTTCGAATAAATTGTTCATCGGCAGGTGTTTAAATACAAAGAATGTGATTCCCCAATACCAGTTTGGCTTCCGTGAAAAGCATGGAACGATAGAGCAACTGCATCGCATAGTAAGAGTTATTGCTCAGCATTCGAACAAAAGAAATACTGCTCTGCTGCATTCCTTTACAAAATGCAAGCATTTGATAAGGTGTGAAACAAAGTTCTCATATATGAACTTAACGAAATTATTCCAAAGAAATTCCACAAACTATTTGATAATTACATTAAACGTAGAAACTTCATGGTAAACCAAGGTGACACTACTTCTGACCACTTTGACATAAAAGCAGGAATACCTCAAGGCAGTGTGCTTGGAACAATGCTGTATTTACTTTTTACAGCTGATATGCCAGCTTACGATTACACGACTATATTCACATTTGCGATGATACCGCCATACTGAGTACAAACAGCTCCCATTTTAAATCCTCGCAATAGCTACAAAGCCACTTACTCTCTATTGAACAGTGGCTTAACAAAGGGAGAATAAAGGTCAACGAATCTAAATGTGCACACCTAATATTTGCCATAAGGAATGACACGTGCCCCCCTATTCGCATCAATGCTCAAAACATTCCACAAAATTCTGCCATAAAGTACCTGCCAATCCACATAGACAGACGATTAACCTGGACTAAACACATTGACTCAAAGTGTGCTCAGACTTTGAACTTGCTACTAAAGAAGCATTCAAACCTTGCCTTAGAATTTAATGTACTAATTTATACTAATGTCATTAAGCCTATATGGACATATGGGATTCAATTGTGGGGCACCGCGTGTCCGTCAAACAGAGAGAATCTCCAACGCCTCTAATCAAAAATTTTGAGAATGATCACATGCGCTCCATGGTACTTGAGGAACATAAATATCCAACGTGACCTGAATATACCTACGATTGGAAATGAAATGGTGAGCACCTACAAAACCTACTCTCTTAAATTGAAAAATCACCCAAACAAAAATAGTCAAATTATTTTCATAGCTTAAGTCTATTTGACTGATAGTTAAAACATCATATTGTGTTTCATTGAGCTTATAATTCTGTATTAAAATTTTATTGGCAAAAACCGCAATATAGTTGTTGAAAATTCTGCATCCAATTTGAATTGTACAATTATTGAATGTTATAAAACATTTTCCTCTAAGATTCACAATTCTCTCACCACAAGTGGTGTTAAATTTTACATTTTTAAAATTTTTTGTTAATAAAACATTGTTGTTGATTTCAATAAATTCTTCATTGCATTTCTTTCGTAATTTACAATTATTCAGTACAATCAAATTTTTACTTAACCTTAGTTCTTTTAACAGTTTATTTTCTTGGAAACTATAAACTTTATCATTTCTTTTTATAAGGTATTCTATGTTTTCAGTTATTTCCTCTCCTGATGCATTAGGCATTGGTATTAGTAATTTTTTTTTAAACTTCTGTGTTTCAGATGGAATTTTTATTGCAAATATGATTGCGTCATTGGTAAATTTAGCTACTCCTAGTCTAATGCTTGAGAGTGTATTTAAGTCAATATCGTATGCTTCTATTTCAACCTTTGTTAGTATGTTGGGGTTAAGAATACCGAATCTAGCAAATGCAATATTTTCTGGTATATACTGAATTTTTTCTGTTATCTGAATACAGTCAGTATCTATTGCATTTTTAATTTATTTCTTGTATTGTTTTTTGTGTCTATTATTGTATGGTTATTTTTGTCCATTATGGACAAATGGTTTTCAATGTCTTTTCTATCGTCGTCATCCTTTGTTCCCTATAACCAACGACTTAGGGTTCCTCCTATGTTAATTAAAACTCTTTTGAATCTATGTGGCATTATTGTTCCGATTTTTTCTTTGATTGAATTTATTTCATTTTTTATTAAAAACTCCTTATTTTCTAAATTTATAGAATCCATTGATACGATTGTTTACTAATTTTAAAATTTCATTCATATGAAAAATATGTAATATTATGTATTATTTTGTTACTAAATCTACTTCTTCAACTTGTATTTCTTCGTATCCAAATTTGACATCCAATCATTCAATTACCAATGTCTGCAACGTCCCTTGTACTATGTTGCACAGAATTATCGTCATCAATACCTGAAATATCATAATTTTAATATTTGTATTTGCTTTAACTTGGTTCTTATAATATTTTACTTGAAATTAAAATCCTTGATTTTACGAAAGCATGATTTTCGTCTGTCAAATCGATATCTTTCCTAATTACATTTGCTTTTGAATGTATTGTAACTTTTTGGTGTGAATTTTGTTCGCTATGGTTTCGTATTCTTCTGGTTTAATGTTGTCATTGACAAAATCTAAGGGTCTTTTACCTGTTGTGGAATGTATAGTTTGGTTGTAAATCGATAATGCTGTCATTTAAGTTTTTTGTTTTTGTTTCATCTCTTGTCTTAAATATTCTAATATGTTCATTTAATGTAGTACGATATCTTTCGATATCTGAATTACCTGTATGCCTTTGGTTTGTAGTAGTACGAATTTCGATAGTTTTGCCTAAAATAATATTTTATTTCAGATACTGTAAATCCTGGAACCCCGTCAATTATAATTTTGTTTTGTGTCCCTATCGTTGCTATTCTCAACTTTATTGCTGCTAACAAGTGTACCCATGATAAACTTTTTATCCTATGCATGGTTACGTGTTTTGTAAATTTATCAATAACTGACAAATACATTGTTTGCCTATCTGCAATCCAAATATCAACAAGTAAGATCTCATTTGGTTTTTTCGGTGTTTACTTTAATTTAAATGGTGGTTTGTATGGATTTCTTTCATATTTTGAAGTATTACAAACAGTGCAGTGATTTATAATTTTTCTTATCATTTTCTTAAGTTTAGGTACATAGTCTTTGAGTTCCGAGTATTCCCCTCATTTATTCTCCTGTGGTTTAATGAATTATGCTTTTGAATTATAATTTCTGTAGTCTTTTCATCTTCTTCGATATCTGTTAAGAATGTAGGACTTTTAATAAATTGCTTCTTCTAATGTGTTTTAATATAAATACTGAAACTGTGCAAACAAATGGTCATCATTTGAAAATATTGCGACACTACATTTAGTTGTCAAGTATTTTTCCATACTGTCAACAATATCTTTATCTTTGAATACATTTAAATTAATAATTAACCTCTCTTTATGATCCTAATCACACTAAAGGGTATGGTCAGTTCGAATAGTAAATTTGCGTCTATATAGGTACGGTCTAAAATATTTTACTGCCCATACAATGGCCAATAATTCCTTTTCAATCGTCGAATAATTTATTTCATGATTATTGAGGGTCCGAGTCGCGTAGCAAATGGGGTGGCCATCTTGAGATAAAACCGCCCCTAGCACATAACGACTAAGTAAATGTTTTATTAAAATCTGGGAATCTTAGTATTGGCTCTGAGGTTATAAGTGTTTTTAAATCTTCTAAACTTTCAATATAATCTGGGTCATTTAAATCTATCTTTCTTTCTTTTTTCAAATAGTTTGTCATAGGTTTGGCTATTTTTGAATAATCCTTGATAAACTTCGTATAAAACCCTGTAATACCAAAGAATGATTTGAATTGTTTGGTTGTTTTTGGGAGTTTGTATTTTAATAGGGTCTATATCTTATTTGTGTTTGGTTTTATCACTTTTGTAGTGACAATGTGCCCTAAAAATTCGGTTTCTCTTTTCAGAAACTCACTTTTATCGAACTGGACCTTAAGATTATGGTACATTCTTTCAGTTTTTGTAATATTTTTAGTAGAGAGACGAGATGTTCATCCATCCTAGTCGAGAATATTATAATGTCATCCAAATATACCAGGAAAGTTCTACCTAAAAATTCTAATAAGGCTGAATTCATCAGCCTTTGAAAAGTAGCCGGGGCATATTTTAACCCAAACGACATTCGTGTGAATTCGTAATGACCGAATTCCGTTGAGAAAGCAGTTTTTTGTATATCATCGTTTTCTATTTCTACTTTCCCCTTCGCCAGGTTTAAGGTCGTGAAATACATTGATCTCCCTAGTTTATCAAAAATATCTTCCATATTGGGAAATGGATATTTGTCATTAATTGGGACTTGATTTAACTTTCTATAGTCCACTTCTGTTTCTGAAAAAGAACGAAACGTTTGGAACAAGCGCTGCTTGCAAAAGGAAGTTTGTTTGTATTATTTTTTGTTGCTGACGTGACTCCTTCACCATGAGCTTGCGGATTCTCCTGATTTTGACTTACAATTTTAATACTTAAATTTTATTTGTTCCGTTTCCAATAAATTATTATGATAACAATTATAAAAATTATTATTATAATTAATGTCGAGTAATCTGTAATTTACATTCTTATGATGTTTTACTTCTTTTATGGTTTTCAAATTTCTTTCATAACTTAAGTGTATTTTACTGAAACTCACATTTAAATCATCATACTGTGTTTCATTGAGCTTATAATTCTGTATTCAAACTTTATTGTCAAAAACCGCAATATTGTTGTTAAAAATTCTGTATCCAATTTGAATTGTACAATTATTGAATGTTATAAAATAATTTCCTCTAAGATTCACAATTCTCTCACCACAAGTGCTGTTAAATTTTACATTTTTTAAATTTTTTGTTAATAAAACATTGTTGTTGATTTCAATAAATTCTTCATTGCATTTCTTTCGTAATTTACAATTATTCAGTACAATCAAATTTTTACTTAACCTTAGTTCTTTTAACAGTTTATTTTCTTGGAAACTATATACTTTATCATTACTTTTTATAATGTATTCTATGTTTTCAATTGTAGGGTTGGATGTTAGGGTATGATCGCCATGTAGGGTTGTATCGCCATGTAAGGTTGAATCAATACGTTGGTCACGCAGGATCGGCTTATGAATCGATTTCAGATTCCATACAAAGTATAGATGCAAAAGAGTGCTGTGGTATGAAAAGATACCTAATACGAAGCGGAATGTCGCTCTCAGCAAAAGTTTTGACCGGCAGACTGTGCCGTTGGCCAAGCTATTGGTTGTGCTGTTCTAAGTCGTTCCTGATTTGGAGCACGAGAGATAAAAATAATAGACTAATGCGAGTTGCAGTTTTAGTTATCTTCAGATTAACTCTGGTTTATTTAGGGGCTCGCAGGCTCTTTTATATCATTTAAATTATATAGTTCTCTCATTCTATCTAACATAAAATATACCTATCTTAATTTTACCAATTGCAAATCAAACTTCCAAAATACTCTCAAGTCGCAAATTACCGATATTATTCGTTGACGAATCATATGGTTTGTTTACATTTTTGAGTGCAAGTGCAGGGCCAAAGTCACTGCACTGTTTAATATGCATACGACGCTGCAATGTAGCGCATATCAATGCACCACCAAATGCGCGTTTCTAGGGTATTTGGGAATTGAGTGTAGTGCATGCGTTGCGCTATTGTCTGTTCGTTTGCATAGGCGAATTGCTACGGTGCTTGTGACGATGTGTGGTCGTCAGTGTATACTAGTTTAGTACACTACACAATTATTTCTTCTCCTGATGCATTAGGCATTGGTATTAGTAATTTTTTGTTAAACTTCTGTGTTTCAGATGGAATTTTTATTGCAAATATGATTGCGTCATTGGTAAATTTAGCTACTCCTAGTCTAATGCTTGAGAGTGTATTAAAGTCAATATCGTATGCTTCTATTTCGTCCTTTGTTAGTATGTTGGGGTTAAGAATACCGAATCTAGCAGATGCAATATTTTCTGCTATATATGCTGAATTTTTTCATTAATAATATTTAAAGTGAATATTTGTTCGATCAGTAACGCTTTCATTTCAGTATTTGTTTGTCTTCTCTATTTATTGCGTTAAGTTTTTGTGTTATCTGAATACAGTCAGTATCTATTGCATTTTTAATCAGCTTTATACTTGCGATAAAGTTGTTGATTTTTATTTCTTGTTTAATGACCTCAATTGTATTGTGTTTTTTTTCTATTATTGTATGGTTATTTTTGTCTATTATGGACAAATGGTTTTCATTTTCTTTTCTATCGTCGTCGTCCTTTGTTCCATATAACCAACGACTTAGGGTTCCTCCTATGTTAATTAAAACTCTTTTGAATCTATGTGGCACTATTGTTCTGATTTTTTCTTTGATTGAATTTTTAATTAAAAACTCCTTATCTTCTAAATTTATAGAATCCATTGATACTTCAAGATTTTTTACTAATTTTAAAATTTCATTCGGATTAAAAATATGTAAATTTATGTCTTATTTTGTTACTAAATCTACTTCTTCAACTTGAATTTCTTCGTATCCCAATTTGACATCCAATCTTTCAATTACCAATGTCTGCATCGTCCCTTGTACTATGTTGCACAGAATTCTCGTCATCATTACCTGAAATATCATAATTTTCATATTTGTATTTTCTTTAACTTGGTTCTTATAATATTTTATTCCTTTTCGATCTCTATATATCCTATTTTCTTATATTTTGGTAATACTTGAAATTACAATCCTTGGTTTTACGAAAGCATGATTTTCGTCTGTCAAATCGAAATCTTTCCTATTTAAATTTGCTTTTGAACGTATTTTAACTTTTTGCTGTGAATTTTGTTCGCTATGATTTCGTATTCTTCTGATTTAATGTTGTCATTGACAAAATCTAAGGGTCTTTACATGTTGTGGAATGTATAGTTTGGTTATAAATCGGTCATGCTGTCATTTAAGATTTTAGTTTTTGTTTCATCTCTTGTCTTAAATATTCTAATATGTTCATTTAATGTAGTATGATATCTTTCGATATCTGAATTACCTGTATGCCTGTGGGCTGTGGTAGTATGAATTTCGATATTCTTTTGCCTAAAATAATCTTTTATTTGAGATACTGTAAATCCTGGCTCCCCGTCAATTATAATTTTCTTTGGTGTCCCTATCGTTGCTATTCTCAACATTATTGTTGCTAACAAGTTTAGGTACATAGTAAGTATTTCTGTAGCCTTTTCATATTCTTCGATATCTGTTAAGAATGTGGGACTTTTGATAATCTTTAATAATTTGCTTCTTCTAAAGTGTTTTAAATATAAATCCTGAAACTGTGAAAGTAAATGGTCATCATTTGAAAATATTGCGACACTACATTTAGTTGGCAACTATTTTTCCATAATCTCAACAATATCTTTATCTTTGAATACATTTAAATTAATAATAAACCTCTTTTTATTAAAAAGTTGGTACAACTTGTGAATATTCGTTTCGTTTGTTGTTTTGTTTAAAATAATTTGGATTTTAAATACATTAACCGGAATAAGAACTATTGGAATATGATTCGTGTTGTCTTCATCGGAACTATGTATCGTTGCCGCTGTTGAGATATTGTCAATTTCTTTATTATGTACTTCTAGTCTTGATAGTCCGTCTGCTACCTAATTATCTTTACCTTTCACATACACTATACACACACATCTTTGTAGTTTGCTATATGGTTCTTTTAATGATCCTAATCACACTAAAGGGTATGGTCAGTTCGAATAGTAAATTTCCGTCTATATAGGTACGGTCTAAAATATTTTACTGCCCATACAATGGCCAATAATTCCTTTTCAATCGTCGAATAATTTATTTCATGATTATTGAGGGTCCGAGTCGCGTAGCAAATGGGGTGGCCATCTTGAGATAAAACCGCCCCTAGCACATAACGACTAAGTAAATGTTTTATTAAAATCTGGGAATCTTAGTATTGGCTCTGAGGTTATAAGTGTTTTTAAATCTTCTAAACTTTCAATATAATCTGGGTCATTTAAATCTAGCTTTCTTTCTTTTTTCAAATAGTTTGTCATAGGTTTGGCTATTTTTGAATAATCCTTGATAAACTTCGTATAAAACCCTGTAATACCTAGGAATGATTTCATTTGTTTGGTTGTTTTTGGGAGTTTGTATTTTAATATGGTCTCTATCTTGTTTGGGTTTGGTTTTAACCCTTTTGTCTCTTTTCAGAAACTCACTTTTATCTATCTGGACCTTAAGACTACAATCCTTCAGTGTTTGTAATATTTTGCGTAGAGAGACGAGGTGTTATCCAACCTAGTCGAGAATATTATAATGTCATCTAAATATACCAGGCAAGTTGTACCTAAAAATTCTAATAATACTGAATTCATCAGCCTTTGAAAAGTAGCCGGGGCATTTTTTAACCCAAACGACATGCGTGTGAATTCGTAATGACCAAATTCCGTTGAGAAAGCAGTTTTTTGTATATCATCGTTTTCTATTTCTACTTTCCCCTTCGCCAGGTTTAAGGTTGTGAAATACATTGATCTCCCTAGTTTATCAAAAATAACTTCCATATTGGGAATTGGATATTTGTCATTAATTAAGACTTGATTTAACTTTCTATAGTCCACTACCATTCTCCATTTCTGTTTACCGGAAGCATCAAGCTAATTCGGAACTATCCATATTGATGACGAATATGGCGAATTACTATGTCGAATAATGCCCTGGTTAAGCATCTCGTTAATTTGCCTTTTGACTTCATCTTTATGTATTTCTGGATACCTGTAACTTTTGACGTATATTGGCGTTTCAGTGGTTGTTTTAATCGTGTGCTTAATAACATGAGTGAATGTTAAGTCTGTTCATTCCTGAAAAATTACATTTTAAAATTCTTTGACTACTTGCAATGGTCAAACTTTTTTTTTATTATTTAAATGATCAGTTCTTATTTGGTTTCGAATACCAATTTCATCGTGAAAATTTATTTCTTCCTTGAAAAAATGTATAAATTCTTCATATTCTTCTTCTGACCTATCAAGATATAATTTAATCTTAGTATTGTCGGTTTCTAACATTTGTCTTGTAACTGATCATAATATTTAATGGCTTTAGAACATTGTTCCCCATTAAACCATCATATTCAGAATGAAATTGGTATTCAGAGAACTCAGCATTGTCATTTAACTGGATAAATTCTTTAAAAAGTGGTATCTTTACTTATTTTAAAATATTAATTTTTTTATCCACAGTTTTTAATTGAATTGGTTTTTCTTATGGCATTTTGAATTTGGGATTGCAAACTCCTGGGTTCACTATACTCGATGTTGCACCAGTATCTATTAAAAACCTAAATTTTCTAATGGGTATACTGACTATTATATTGGGTAAGATTTAGGTTCAGAGGCATTTAATTGAAAATTTTCTTCAAATACTCCTATTAATTGTACACGGGTCAACGTCCATTGGCTCTGTTGTATTGTTATTATTATTTTGTGTTCTACCGAGATAAGTATTCTGATTCCTAAATTTACCTACATTTTCATTGTTACGATTATTATAAAGTCTTTGATTGTAGTTTTGTTATTTCGAAATATTTCACGATTATTAGTGTTATAATGTGTGCCTTGATTATGATTATCATTATATCGTGTGCCGGAGTTATTACTATTATAGTTTTTATGAACTGATCATTGAAACATCCTTCAGTAGGCGGAAAACAGCTACCAACGTAGTATCCACATTCAACAATCAAGTCCTAAGCTAGTAACCTGCAGAAGACTTCAGACATTATATACACCATCAAGCTATCAAGTGTCCTGTAACCAGCAGACGACAACAATCAAGTCAGCATTAGCCGGTAACCAGCAGACGACAACAAGAATCCTGCACATAGCATTCAAAAACACGATACCTCATTATCATGGGAATGGATGAACTATCATTGAGGCAAGATGAACTTGCACTGGCTCTACAAAAAGCTATAGCCAATTACAAGAAGGCGCCACAAGAGCGCAGAACAATAGATGTCATAACAACAAAAGCCAAGGAGCTGGATGAATTGTGGGTACAGTTTGACAAACTCGACAATACCATCCGCGACCAACGTAGCAAGGAAGTCGACCACCCATATTTCGTGAAGGATTTACACACTGCCATTCGCACGAAATACCGAGAAGCACGCGATGAGATGGACAGAGCAGTACAGGCCATCAAACGTCTCCAGGCAGCATCAACCTCAAAGGCTGCACCGGAGGTACTCAAAACAGTACGGTCGCCGCAGCCAGCCACCAGACAAAGCGAATCAAGCACCATAATAGCTGCCCCCAGAAGTCCGTCAAGTCAGCTATGCTCACTAATTGACAAACAAAAGAAGTCAATAGACACAGCTAGCAAACTACTTAGCCAAGTGCTTAATAGTGTGACACAACAAACGTCGCACTATTATGCAATGCAGGCGAAGACAGTAGAAACGCATTGGAAATCTGCCCAGGACCTGCACCAAAGGATCTGGTTATCTGATGACCCCAGCTCACACGACTACGAGGATTTCGCCCAGATTGAGCAAGCAATCACTGCACAGATTTTGCAGCTTCAAGATATGGCCCGAGAATCAGCGGCATCAATTATGCAAGCCTCTCCAACAGCAGTCAACAGGCAAACAGCCAATATGACGACATCAGGTCTAAAACTTCCCAAGGTTGAACTACCAAAATTCGATGGCAGCTACCACAAGTGGAGGCAGTTCCACGATCTATTTATGGAGTTGGTCGACAAACAACCAATTCCAGCTTGCCAAAAGATGTGGTTCTTGAAGTCCAGTTTATCCGGTCAGGCGGAAGGACTAATTCGGCACTTCACAGCATCGGCAAATGATTACGAGGCTACATGGGCGGTGGTCAAGGATCGATATGAAAACCCTCGGCTGCTGATAAACGCAACGTTAAGCAGACTGCTCTCCCAACCGACAATCAACAACGATCAGGCATCAGCGATTAAGTTCCTCCACGACACTACCAAGGAGTGCATCATGACTCTACAAGGTCTAGGAGTGAGCACCGACAACTAGGACTCCATTCTGCTGTACATATTAACCCAAAACCTGCACAAAACCACTCACGCATTATGGGAGCAATCCTTAAAACAGCCGAAGGAGATACCATCTGTAAACGAATTCCTGAAATTCCTTGAACTTAGATTCCAGTCATTGGAAGCTTTAGGAGGAAGCAACAAGGATGCGGCAGAACAAGGGCGACCAAGGGCCTACCAGGCGTTAAGTGTCTCAGTGCCAACAGATCCAGCATGCATCACATGCAACCAACATCATGCGCTATTCCAATGTCGAGATTTTCTCAAAATGACACCAAGTCAGCGGTTAAACGCAGTCCAAAAACAAACTACTGTGTAAACTGTCTGAAAGGTGGGCTCAATGCCAAATTTTGCTTGTCAGGCAACTGCACCAAATGCAATAGAAAACACAACACGTTGTTGCATCTAGAAGTACGGGAGCAGACCACAAGAGGAAGCCGATCAACAGCAATCAAATTAATATCAACTACAACTCTGTCCAATACCGCAGTGGCATCAGCAGCCACCGGCATCATGCCTACACATCGAAGCTGTTATGTCTTGTTGGGAACAGCTAAAATCAGAATAACAGCTGCGAATGGACGATCGGGTGCATTTAGAGCCATTCTCGACTCAGGATCACAAATCAACATCGTCTCCGAGCGTGTCATTAAAAGACTAGGCATATATCCAATCGAGGCTTCGTTGTGAATTGAAGGTATTGGGAAGGCCCAAAGAAGAGCTACGCACCGCGCTAACATGAAACTGGAATCTCGAACAAGCAACTTTGCAGCCGACTTCGAGGCATTTGTGCTGCCAAGCATTGTTCCAACTCAACCAGCTCAGCAGCTAAACGTTACAAAATGGCCGATTCCTAAGGGTGTCCAACTGGCTGATCCGGACTTTCATCAACCAGGAAAAATCGATGTTCTCTTGGGCGCAGAGTTGTATTACGACCTCATAGAAATGGGCCAAATCAAACTTTCCTCTGAGCTCCCAGTCATGCAAAACACAACGCTTGGTTGGGTGATAAGTGGAAAAATTGGCCAAAGCTCAACAAAAACCGCAACATGTGCAGTCTACACTGGTCAGGAAAATGGTTCCCTCAACGACACTCTTGAAAAATTCTGGCAACTTGAAGGATGTGATTCACCGAGTTGTAAGTTTACAACCGCCGAGCGTCGCTGTGAAGAACATTTTCTGCAAAATTATCAACGTGATATCAATGGGTGCTTCATAGTGCAATTGCCGTTCCAAACCACTCCAAACCAACTGGGAGAATCGCGGAAGTTAGTTCTGCAACGGTTCATGACAATTGAACGAAAATTGATAAAGATTCCTGAATTCAAGGCCAAATATGTAGCCTTCATGCGAGAATACGAGAAGCTTGGTCATATGGAAGAGATTGATATAACTAGCATCAAGAGTTCCCACTACTTTCTTCCACATCATTCCGTTTTGAAGCCAGACAGCTCAACGACAAAGCTAAGAGTCGTACTCGATGCTTCAGCCAAAACATCAACAAAGATCTCTTTAAACAACCTTCTGGCAACAGGACCAACTATCCAGGAAGATGTATTCACTATTCTTTTGCGTTTCCGGCTCCCTCGATTTGTGTTTACAGCCGACATTGAAAAGATGTATCGACAAGTGCGAGTAGATAAAGACGATCAAAGGTTCCAACTTATCTGGTGGAGAGAGGATCCCTCACATCCCATGAAGTGTTATCAGCTCACGACAGTCACCTACGGAACAACATCTGCACCGTATTTGGCTATCCGCACACTTCAGGCTCTGGCTGACGATCAAGCCAACAAATACCAACTAGGAGCAGAAGTCGTAAAATCCAATTTTTATGTCTTTGATGTGTTGAGCGGATCTGATCATCTCTCCACTGCATGTGAATAACAGCGGCAACTTCGACTCATGCTTAGTTCCACGGGTTTCAATTTACGGAAATGGTGCGCGAATCACCCAAGGTTACTAGAAGAAACTCCAGTCACGGACCGTGAAGTAAATATGGAATTCGGTGACACACTGGACGACAACATCAAAACAATGGGAATGATTTGGAGCCCTTCTAATGATGACTTTAAGGTCAAGGTTGGTGTAGTAGAATCCGGTAGGATAACAAAGCGTTTAGCCTTAGCAGATATTTCACGTATTTTTGATCCCCTTGGCTTCGTCGCGCCATTTACGACCACAACAAAAGTATTCCTTCAACAACTATGGAAACTTAAAATAGACTGGGATACAGAACTTCCAGCACCACTTCACAAAACATGGCTAACCTTCAAAAAGGACTTGCAGAAGTTAGAAACCATCAGCGTGCCACGCCACGTCTTCGGTCGCACAGTACCCAAGGACCCCCAAGTACACATTTTCGCTGACGCATCAGAACGTGCCTATGGAGCGGTAGCATACATGCGAATACAAGATTCCCAAAACCAGATAATCGTTCGCTTCCTATGCGCGAAATCACGAGTAGCTCCAACAAAGCAAGTAACATTACCAAGACTGGAATTGTGCGCTGCTAAGGTCGCCGTGGAATTGATGCAGAAGCTCCATGAAAGCCCATTCTTCAAAAGCGTTACAACGCATTTTTGGTCTGATTCCACAGCGGTGCTGGGATGGATAAATGCAGAATCAGCACACTACCACACATTCGTGGCAAACCGAATTTCGGCTATTCAGCAAGAAACTAATCCACAACAATGGCGTCACGTGCCGTCCCAAGACAATCCCGCAGATCTGGTATTAAGAGGCGTGACAGCAGCTAAATTGGTAGACAACCTGTTTTGGCTATATGGACCTAAGTTCCTGCATGGATCTATGACAATTTGGCCACTTCAACCACCGCGAGAACAATGTGCCTTGGAACTCAGACGAGCAGACGAGTGCAGCTCTAACACTCAATTCGAAAGAGACAACAACTTTCTGGGAAGAAATCAATCACCGGAACTCATTTCGACGCCTGCAAAGAATTGTAGCATATGTCATTCGTTATGTGAGAGTATTAAGAAACAAGGTGTCCCACCTTAAAATAGCACCAACAGCCGAAGAAATGGAGGCATCATTGACATTGATTGTCAAGGGTATCCAAGGAAGAGCCTTTTACGATGACATTAAAAACTTAGAGCGTCACTCAACTGTCAATAACACTAGCGATATCAGTAATTTGTCACCGTTTATTGATGACCAAGGTATCCTAAGGGTTGGCATCTAGAGAGGCTAGAGGCATCTAACTTGAACTATGACGCAAAACTTCCCATGTTACTGGCATACAACGACCATATCATCTGAATGATTCTCGTCATGATGCATGAGAATAATTTGCATTGTGGTCCACAAGGTTTGCTATCAGCGTCAAGGCAACGATTTTGGATAATAAAAGGAAAAATAATGGCCCGAAACGTTGTGCAAAATTGCGTGCGCTGCACCAGATCTAAGCCTAAGTTATTCACTCAAGTGATGGGAAATTTGCCAGCAACCAGAGTCACTCCAGCTCGACCGTTTGTCCATAGTGGAGTGAATTATTGCGGACCATTTTGGGTGCACTATAAAATTCGTGGAAAGAAGCCACACAAGGCTTACATCGCAGTATTTTCCTGTTTCGCAACAAAGGCAGTTCACCTAGAGGTTGTAACCGAATTGACGACCGAAGCATTTATCGGAGCGCTGAAACGCTTCACGTCTCGCCGCGGACGGTGTGACACTATCTATTGTGACAACGCAACCAATTTTTTCGGCGCAAGTAACAATCTGAAGGAGCTAAACGATGTCATCTTCTCAAACACCTCACGAGAAAATATCACGAGATCATGCAGCGACAATGGAATAAACTTAAAATTTATTCCTCCTAGAGCTCCACATTTTGGAGGCTTATGGGACGCAGCGGTTAAATCCGCCAAGCATTTGCTACTACGAAGTGTATCGACGGCATCGCTGACCTACGAAGAACTCGAAACCATCGTCGTGGAGATCGAGGGAATTTTGAATTCTCGACCGCTTACCCCAATGTCAACAGATCCAGATGACCTAACAGCGCTAACTCCGGGACACTTCTTAATAGGCGAACCGTTAACTTCAAAGGTAGATAGGAACATGTCAGAATCCAAGGTATCCCTACAAACTAGATGGAAATTGGTGACACACCTTAAATACGAGTTCTGGAAACTTTGGTCACATTGTACCTTCACCAACTTCAGCAACGACACAAATGGAAGGGTCCAACCAGCACCATAGAGCCAAATACTATGGTAATCGTCAAAGAAGATAACTTACCAGTGCTCCAATGGCCTCTAGGGCGAATTGGTAAGGTGTACAAGGGTGACGATGGCTTAGTAAGAGTGTGCGACGTAAAAACACAAAGGGGCATATTTAAAAGAGCAATTCAAAGACTGGCACCATTATTCTCGGCAGATCATGACGACATCGAAGTAGATCCAGAAGAGCAACCAGTGCCAAAAAGGAGAAGAATAATACCAGCAATCACTAATGGTTTGGCCTTGCTCCTCACAATAATGATGTTACCAATAATATTGGGATCTCCAGTGCAAGTTAATCGTTTTGGTTCAAAGCTTGGCATCCATTTCGAAAATATAGGATCAGTTACTATTTCATCTACGGAATGGAACTTGCTCGTATACTACGATCTGAAACCATATTGGACAGAAGCATCAACGCTGTTCAACGGTACCAGCACCCTACGTCAACTTCAAAGAAAACGAGTCCAATCTGCTACATCTGCTGAAGAATCAAACATCCATCATTGATTCCACCGTCAACATCATAAAGCAGGATCAGATAGCGGTTAAGGCAAAATTTGATGAGTTTGACCAACAAGTGAATCAAATGTGGAATCAATTGCAGAAAGAAGACGAAGAGCTGCAACAATCGAAATTGTTGGAACAATTCAACGCTCTGTCAATTCAACTAACTTTAATCGCAACCGATTTACAACGTACACAGTCAGCTATACTGGATGTTCTCACAGACATTCACCATGGTAAATGCAATCCGCTACTTTTAGCTCCCGAGCAATTGCACACCGAAGTTGACAAAACTAAACTCCACCTGCCATCATCATTAGAACTGCCTGCAAATCAAGAGAACTTAATACAACTATATAGGATAATGAAGATAAAGGGAGGACTCACTCAGAACCATGTTGTGTTTAAGATTACATTACCGTTGGTGGAACATGACCGATTTGAACTCTTTCTGCTCATTTCGGTACCAAATTGGATCAACAACACTATGGTAGCAATTGATACATGCGCCACCTTTCTTGCCACAAATGGTGCTCGCGATCAATACCTCCGAATTAGCTCCGACGACTTTGCATCATGTGAGCGAATCAATCAAAATCAATACGTATGTTCAAATGTGCCAATCCGGTACAGCTATGAGGCTGAGATGTGTTCCTGCGAAATCAATTTGTTTAACAACAACACTCAACCAAATTGTAAACTAAAACCTGTGGCCAATAACATTACGTGGCTACCATTGAAGAAAAAAAATCAATGGATTTATGCAATTCCGTCAACTTCACGAGCCACTGCAGTCTGCGGCAAAGAAATCATCCCGTTGACACTGAAAGGCTCAGGACTACTGACAGTTCAGCCAGAATGCGTGCTGAAACACAATGCAATCTCAACACAAGGGCAAGAATCCGTGTCCAGTTCGTTAACAGCATCACGCACAAGCCTAGGAAAAATTACAGAATTATCTAATAGTGAACAAATAACCCCACTATTGCAGAAAATCAACGGGACACAACTGAAGAATCTCACAGAATTACACAATGCTCTGGTCAAGGAAAAACTGATGACACTGCACAAAATTCAACCACCAGACTATTACCACCATGCGGTCAGTTATACCGCACTGATCATGTCCGTGATACTGTTAATTACTGGGCTCATATGGAAAATACGAAGTCAACGTGGCGTCAATGTACCAGAAATCATCACGTCAACAGATACGGTGCCTCAGTCTCGCCCTCGCCACCAACCAATAGAGAATCGTATATAGGTTGAGCTGTGCTCAACGCGCGTGAGAAATGTTAATTGCATTAACAGTTGATGTGCAAACCTCATTGGGAGGTATGTAACATTCAAACTTTTAATGCATAACATCTTCTTTTGCATACAATTAGGCTTGTGTTAAGCAAACCTTGCCAGCTTAACGATGGAATTTGCATTGTTGACAAAAACTCCAATATATACTACATCAGCGAAGGCATTGCATTGGATGAAACATGATATCAAGTGCAATACGCTGAAATACTCAATTCAAGGCCAGCTTGCAAGTTTGTCAATAATGCACATTTCATGGTTATGCTGTCAATTCAATAATACCTAATATATATAGCCAAATTATATGTAATATATGTATATAGAAAAATGAATAAATACCCACGATTGGCACATCCAAGAGTCAGTCAATCAGTAAGAGTTAACTGTGAGTCTTTTCATTTTAACTTAACATTGATTGATTCTCCTTCTCCGACACCAAGGTTTATGTGCCTGTTGTCAAACCCACCATCAACTCGGTACAAGCACCGCTGTTGACAGTAGGTCCTTTTTCAACGATACCAAGGTTTACGTGCCTGGTATCAACTTTATAATCAACTCAGTACAAGAACCGTTGTTGAAATTCAGCTGTTAATTTTAGTTTATAGTTATTATCATAAATTCTATTTTGTTTGTTGTTTTTAAAATTATTTTGAGTGTTCTGATTCACACTTTGTACAAAAGCATATCCAGTTTCATGTAGAATTGTCATCGCTTGTTCCAAATCATTTGGATTTCTACAACATAGAATTTCCTTCATTGGCTCCGGTATCTTACTTACAAATAATCAAAGTGCTGTTTTAAAATTTTGCTTAAGTTCTGTTTCACTGCCTCCCTCTATTTTAGTTTTAGTATTTAATCTTCGCAACATTGCATTAAGCTCGTTATAATATTCAAAACAATTTGTTTTTAACGATAAGGATCTTAATTCATCATATAGTTGATCGATACTTAATTTGTCTCCAAAGTTATAATATAATAGTTTTTTTAAATACCTCCAATTTTTCATTGAGGTATGGATTTCAATAGCTTCGCGGGCCTTTCGAATTAGTTTACTTTTAATTATATCAAAAAATATAAGCTGTCTTAACTCATTATAAACAGATAAAAGTGGATATATTCTATCCACCAATATATTTAATTTGTCTGTGTTTCTATCAAAACTAGGTAAGCTACTCAAATATTTGATTGGGTCATTATTTACTTGTGCTTGAGTCATCTTTGTTTCGTTGATCACTTGTTGCCTTTTTTTTGTTTGTTGCGTTGTCTCTGTCCTGTTTTGTTCTTGATGCTGATATTTCTCTTCTTGTTGTTCTGGACTTTTGTTGAATGGTACGATGTGTCTGTCCTTTTCTTCATTCTGTTTCTGATTTTCTTCTTCTTGTTGCTTATTGAGGTGGTCCGATTGATAGAAAAATTCCACTTGGCGTCGATTATCCATGGGCACCTCTCTAAGTTTTCTTCTGTGTGCTTCCAGATTTACAGAATAACAAATTTTTTGTTTTACATCGAATGGTTAATTTTTTTTTCACAATTTTGTGTTGAATTGTTAAAATTTTACTTAACAATTTTTTGTTTTTATAGATTCGTTGCCGATTGCGACAGTTGTTTTCTGCTCACTGTTGCACTTTTATTTTATAAGAAATAACAGAAACTTTTTTTGTTTGAATATGTTAAACCTTTATTTTTTATATCTTGCCTAATACTCTTTTTTGATCTAAGAACTAACATACTTCATGCCTTACGGATTGGAGATTTGCTGATCTTGGAAGTTTGTAAGTTCAAGTTGTAAAGCTTTAAACACAATATAAAAAAAGAACAAAACATTTGGAACAAGCGCTGCTTGCAAAAGGAAGTTTGTTTGTATTATTTTTTGTTGGTGACGTGACTCCTTCACCATGAGCTTGCGGATTCTCCTGATTTTGACTTACAATTTTAATACTTAAATTTTATTTGTTCCGTTTCCAATAAATTATTATGATAACAATTATAAAAATTATTATTATAATTAATGTCGAGTAATCTGTAATTTACATTCTTATGATGTTTTACTTCTTTTATGGTTTTCAAATTTCTTTCATAACTTAAGTGTATTTTACTGAAACTCACATTTAAATCATCATATTGTGTTTCATTGAGCTTATAATTCTGTATTCAAACTTTATTGTCAAAAACCGCAATATTGTTGTTAAAAATTTTGTATCCAATTTGAATTGTACAATTATTGAATGTTATAAAATAATTTCCTCTAAGATTCACAATTCACTCACCACAAGTGCTGTTAAATGTACTCAGAAACCTGGGGAGGAATTGAGAGCCTGGGGACAAAGGCTCCAGTCTCCGGGGAACGCTGCTGAGACGGAAGCCAACAGGCAGTTTCCAGGAAACGTTGCCGTATACAACTCTCAAGTAGAACGAGCTATGATTTCTGTGTTTAAGGCAGGTCTCATAAATAGGGACTTTTCTAATTATACTCTTACTCTCACGCCGACGAGCATGACAGAGCGGAAGATTTGCTGGTGTCGTCTGGGGTTAATAGAGACTGTCCCCAAAGTGGTGTACTGTCTCCATTGCTCTGGTGCATGGTAATGGATCCCCTGCTTAACACCATTAATGACTCGGGGGTATACGCTCAGGCATATGCGGATGATGTTGGCTGTCTTGTGACAGGTCCATCCTTTATGATTGTCTGCAGAAGGGTGCAGAGGACTCTGGATAAGATTGACACTTGGTGCAGTGCGAATGGGCTATCGGCTAATCCTGCCAAGACTGGTATTGCCCTCTTTACCAGAAGGAGAAAGCTTGATGGACTTATTCTGCCTACACTAAAAGGAGTCACTATCCAGCTATCCAAGGAAATCAAATATCTTGGAGTCATCCTTGATAACAAACTTCTTTGGAAAACACATGTCGAACTGAAGACATCCAAAGCACTGTCAGTTTTCTGGCAGTGTAAGGGTGTTTTTGGTAAGACATGGGGTCTTTCCCCTAGTAAGGTCCTATGGATCTATACAGCTATGGTAAGACCTATTATCACCTATGCATCGATGGTTTGGATGAGCAGGCTCTCTCTTGTAGGGGTCAAAAAACCTCTATCAAAACTACAACGTGCTGTGGCCATATGTTGTACCGGAGCATTTCCGACTACTCCAGGCCCGGCACTTGATGCTTTGGTGAATCTCCCGCCACTAGATGTCTTCATCCGCGGAGAGGCCGTTAAGGCCATCTGCACAGTGAAACATAGTGGCCACTGGTATGGGGTGTGCTCGATGTTGGACGACGGCGCAGGCACTGACATCGATTCTGCAATCCTGTCTATGCCCCCGGACTCCATGTCGTCAACCGTCATACTAGAAAAGCGTTACAATGTCTTGCTGCCAGAGGCTCGTTCATGGTAATATCCCGAGAACGAGCCCGGCAAACACTGCTGCCGTATTTTCACTGATGGCTCCAGGACTGAAGAAGGTTCAGGTTCTGGTGTCTTCGTGGAATCTTGTGGGACCAGTCGGTTCTTTGCCCTTGGTCTGCATGCGTCTGTGTTTCAGGCGGAGGTGTATGCGATACTTGAGGCGATGGACTTTGTTGTGGAAAACAGGTGGAAAAACAAATCTATTTGTGTCTGCAGTGACTGCCAAGCTGCGCTCATGGCCTTGGATAGTCCTACCACCATTTCCACGATAGTCAGGTCCTGCAAATCCAGGCTAAATTGTGTTGGAAAACATAATAGTCTGACGTTGACTTGGGTCCCAGGACACGCTGGCATTGCGGGTAACGAGACCTCTGACTCCTTGGTCAGGATGGGCTCCGACGCTGCGAGCGAGCATGGCGGACTGAGAGAGGCTGCGGATGGACGAAAATTATGCTACCTGCTATCTCTGACCGATGGTCACGGTTCCTTCTATCTTTAGGTAGGAGGGACTGCAGGCTGTTGGTTGGCGTGATGACAGGGCACTTTCTATGGGCTAGGCACATGGAAAGGATTGGCATATTAGACAGTGCGCTGTGCCCAGCCTGTGGAGAGGAAGACGAGACGGCGGACCATTTTCTTTGCGTCTGCCCTGCCTTTGCTCGAATCAGGTTTGGGATTTTTGGCACTGATTTGCTGAGGAGTAACCAACTTGGCTCCTTGGCACCACAGGATCTACTTCTACTTCTTCGGAGGTCGGGTAGATTTAAAACAGAGTAAAAGGGAACCTTAAGTGCAGTACAATGGATATATACTCCGTCTGAGTGCTGCGCTTACTAGATTGTTCCGACAAAAAAAAAAAAAAAAAAAAAATGACAGAGCTAGTGGAAGCGGTCTCTTCCGCTGAAGCAGCAATACAACAGCGAACGCCAACAGGTGAAATCTGCTGGACTGATGCTCCTGCAGAGGTAGGACCAGTACATCAGCGAAACACTAGTGGAGTCGGTAGATTGATGGGCCAATTTCCGCAACAAAGAGACCAAGAATTCCTGGTTGAGAGGTTCCAGCCAAGGAAACCCATTTGCTCATTCTGTCCTAAACCAGGGCATACAAGGTGTACAATTTCCATCGGGAATTTTACCACTCCGTACCCACTGTGCGCGGAGCCTGATAAAATAACACTGAATATATTATCACGCCATATACTCGTACTTTGTATGGCGACTACATGTTAGTTTAAGTTGGCGTTGAAAAATGGTTTATTAAAAATATCTTATTATATATATATATATATTGTGTGTGCTCAAAAAAAGAACAAAACCAATAGAAAAATAAAAATATAAAAAAGTTCGGAACCCCAAAACTATAGTCTTTTTCAATACTACACAAAAGGGATGAATGCATTACACGCAAAAACACGCCCTATTGTACGGAGTGCCAAACATATGGTCATGAGGCAAGTAGACACTGCCAGAGAGACACTAAATGGGATCAAAGTAGAAGGCAGCCAGCTACGAGGCGCCCGGTGCCATCCTCGAGGGACAGCGGGGGTAACTTCATTAGTCACCGAGTTAATTCAACGGAAGGAATTAACCAAGAAATAAATCCTTTCAAAGGTGGGAGTGGTCAGCAGCGACCAAATTGGAATCCCAGAAGTGAACCATGGATAGGCAATAACATACAAGTGTTGAGATGCTTCGCATGTGGGCGAATGGGGCATCGGACAGTGGAATGCAGGGAAAGACAATCCCAACAAAAGAACCAGGGAAACTTCCAGCGGCCCAATCGAGGCCAGTAGACTGGAAAGCCAAAAGGAAGGAAGTAATAATAAGGCCGGAAGTGCGTGTGAGTAGTAATGTAGAAACTACAGTCCAGGAGAAGGAGGAGCAAGAGGCTCTCCAATATCACGAGTTAGGAAGTGGATACGCGTCCATGTTGGGAACAAAAGGAAATTATTTCGTTGTGAGCAGGATAGGTGATGCCTTCATCGAGATACCCTGCGAGGAAGCATCGAGTGGAAAGCTAGTGCTTTTAGTAGATTCAGGAGCGGACACCAGCGTCGTAAAATCTAGTGTTTTACGGAAGGGGCTAGATATTAATCAAATGGACGTAAGAATGCTTAACGGGGCGTTTGGAGGGTGCATCAGGACATTGGGGTCGCTCAGAATAGGAAACAGTGAAGTGAAAGGTATGAATTTTAGAGTGCACGCAGTGGAAGTGGATAGGAAAGGTATCCCGGCTGATGGGATAATTGGCCGCGATAATCTTTGGGGCCGCACCATACTGGATGCGCTCAATAAGCAGTTATAATTTTATGATGATAATAAGAATAGAATCCTTACTTTTCCATTAATGACATGGCAGGAAGGAACCGTGAGTAGGGTTAAGAATTGTATGGAGGTAGTAAACGCAAGATCGACCAGAGTAGTTACTATGCATGTAAATACGAGACTTAGGACTGTTGTTTTGCACAAGCAGCAGCTAGCGGACGACGTATATATGGGAGAGACCATAACGCACGTTGACAAGGGTAAGATGTATGCTTGCGTACTCAACGCATCGGAAAAGGACTACCTGATGGATGAGGATTTTAGGCTGAAGTTCACTAGTTACGATAATTTTAAGGAACCGAATTATACATCGGTAAATCACATTAAACAAGTTGATATAAAAAAAGAATGGAGAGAGTTCTAGAATCACTTAAGTTAGACCCAAGCGTAAATTCAGAAGAGAAAGCATCAATAGAAGCCATTTGTACGTCATTCCATGACATATTTTTGCTGGAAGGAGACCAGCTGACGTATACACCAGAGGTAGGGCATGAAATACCTACTAGAGTGGATCAACCACCGATTAACCAGAAACAATACAGATTGCCACAAGCTCACAAGGATGAGGTAAACAAGCAAGTAGAAGGAATGTTAAAGGATAACATAATTTCACCGAGTATCTCGCCTTGGAACTCACCAATAATTTTGGTACCAAAGAAGGGAGGTGCTCAGGGTCAAAAGAAGTGGAGAATGGTCGTTGATTTTAGGAAATTGAACGACGCCACTATCAAGCAGGTGTTCCCGATACCAAGGATAGAAGAAATCCTGGACCAATTAGGACACAGTAGATATTTTTCTACACTTGATTTAGCAAGTGGCTACCACCAAGTTCTGCTGGATACCCAAGATAAGCAGAAAACCGCGTTCAGCACCGGTTTGGAGCATTATGAGTTTAATAGAATGCCGTTTGGATTAACAGGAGCACCGGCTACCTTCCAACGGCTAATGAACCATGTGCTAATAGGCTTACAAGGGTTAGATTGTTTTGTGTATCTGGATGATATTGTAATCTATGGGAAGAACTTGCAGCACCATTCGCAACGCTTGTGCGTAGTGCTCCAGAAATTTCGAGAACACAATTTGAAATTGAACACGGAGAAGTGTCAATTTTTGCGAAGAGAGGTGGTTTATTTAGGCCATCGTTGCTCATAGGCAGGATCACTGCCTGACCCGCAGAAGGTGGAATGCGTTAAAAATTTAGCGATTCCTAGAAATAGAAAGGAAGTGCTAGCATTCCTAGGACTAGTGAACTATTACAGAAAGTTCGTAGAAGGACTAGCCGGAATTGCGTTGCCGATTAATAAGTTGCTACGAAAAGAAGGAAAGTTCGAATGGACAGAGAGCTGTCAGCAAGCATTCGAGAGGCTAAAGGAAATAATTAGCTCGCCACCGATTTTGGCGTACCCCGACTTTGAGCAAACTTTTTTGTTGGCCACTCATGCTAGCAATGAAGCATTGGGGGCATTGTTGTAACAAGGGGAAGTCGGTAATGACCGACCAATAGCATTCGCAAGCAGGGCGCTTAGCGATACGGAGAAGAGATACTCCACAATAGAGAAGGAATTCCTAGCCATAGTGTGGGCTACGAAGAATTTTAGGGCATATCTGCTAGGACGCCCATTTAAAATATATACTGATCACCAGCCGTTGAGAGGCATAGCCAATTTGAAAGACCAAACGTCTAGTGGGATAGGTCCGTATTCAGTAGCAGAAATCCGCAGACCAGTAAAGTTACTTAAGGAAGCGCATATTTTTAGGGTACGAATATTTTGAATTAATATTCCTATGTAATATTAATTATCTAAACTTTTAGGGTGCTACAGTTTCGCAGTCGAGCCACCGAAGGGCATTGAAATTTAGAATGCACCATCAACATTTCAGAATGGCGTAGGTCAGTTGGCTTGACCAACTGACACCAATTAACAGGTGCGAAACTGGAACACTAGAAGTGTCAGTTTTTGTATTGTAATTGTGAATTGTAATTAGTATATAAGAATTAGTATTTTAAGAATAAAGCGGCTTGTGATTTAAAAACCGAAAGTGTAATGTAGTAATTTTTCCGAAGAGTGATTTTGGGGTTTCAGCCACACGCGCGCAGCAGAAGGGCGTCCCCCGTCAACCAAACACGGACCCCAACAGAATGCTTTTATAGCGCAAGTAGCCGTTGCGAAATTCCGTCAAGCCCGATTGCCTTGATGCAACGCGGGAGTTTTCTCGAAAGGACAATCTCGGAGTTGCAGAAGCAACAACAAAACAGTGCTGAAGAAGAAAACCTTACAGTGAAAAATGACTTTTCGCCGCATATTATGTCGTCACCGGTGCAACAGCAATCGAGTGTTGGAAATTCTGTGCCAAATTCGCAAGTGCATACCCAGGTGCCGTTCGTTTTGCCTACGTATACACAGCCGCCGCGAGTCGTGGTCCAAAAAATTCAAATAAACGCAATCGTGCACAACGCTATGACGTCATACCCGCAAGTATGTACACCGACGCATACTCCGTCCGTATCACTTTCAGCCGGACACTTGTATTTTTCACACTCGTTGCCAAGGCAAATTCAAAATCAAGGATACACGCAGCCGTCTTATGATCGTCAAATCGCCGCGAATATACCACTCTCGCATGTACAGCAGCTGTATACGCTGTACTCGTCGCCAATAATGGCGTCGTCTATGATTCAAATGCCAGCTCAAACACAAAACTCGCAGTTGTTTAATGTGTGTTCTAGTGTGCAGCAATCTGCACATGCTCCCTTCGTTTCGCATGCAGTCACGCAGCCGTATAATCAAAGTGCGCCTGAAACACACTTATCGCCCGTGCAGATCGTTCCTAATACGCAAATTCCAATTGGAAATGCGAATCGTGCTTATTCATTCTCGTCAACTACAATGAATGCGCCTAATTTTGTGCAGCCGCATACTAGTGAAAGAAAAGCGCAGCCGTTCTTTAATAATTCAACGCCGTACGAAAATGTAAACATCGAAAAACAGAACAGTGTCGTACAGGAAAATATGTTTTGTAATATGCGCGAAATTGTTGCTCTACTACCGGAATTTAACCCGTCAAGTGAAAATTCGTTAAATTCATTACAATTCGTAAAACATGTGCAAATGCTGAAAGACGCATACAAATGGACTAATCAAGCGTTTTTGTTCGCCGTCCAGCAGAAAATGCACGGTGCTGCGAAATATTGGGTCGACTCGTTGGTTGAAGTATTTTTGTCGTTGTGGCAATTCATTCGTAAACAATTTTACTTCCGATTTTCCGATTTTCGATAATATTCCCGATGTGCATATAAAAATATTATTGAAGGAGATGTTTGCTGGATCGAGAAAGCACAAAACGTATAACAGCATCTTCCGTATTTAACTGCAGCCGAGTACCAGCAGCTGAAAACAGTTTTGGTGGAAAATCGAAATATTTTTGCTAAAACTGCCGCCAAGTTAGGAAATTGCCACGCCGTGAAAATGAAAATCGAATTGTTATCGAATGTTCCCGTCAACATGAAGCCGTATCGTATTGCCTTCGCTAACCGCAAAATCGTGAAAAAATAATTTCGGAGTGGTTGGATACTGGTATTATCCGCCCGTCTGAATCTCCGTACGCATTGCCAATTGTGCTCGTGGAGAAAAAGAATGGAGAACTCCGTTTATGCATCGATTATAGGCAACTCAACCGTATCACTGTAAAAACTCCGTTTACGATTACCATAATGGAAGAGCAATTTGCGCAGTTATCAGGTAATCGTTACTTTACCACCCTCGATTTACGGATGGGTTACCATCAAATACAAATTTCCGAAAATTCAAAATAATATACTGCATTTGACACCAACAGTGGGCACTACGAGTACAATCGAATGCAGTTTGGTCCCGTCAACGCACCAGCCGTTATATAGGCCGTGATGAATCGCATTGTTGCAAAAGTGAAGCCTGGAGAAGTGCTAGCTTATCTCGACGACTTGATCATCCCGAGTAAAACCGTCAATGAAGGTCTACGCCACTTGCATGCATTTTTAGCGATTTTGCAAGAAAGTGGACTAACGTTACGCCTCGACAAGTGTGTGTTTCTCGCTACTAAAATCACACATTTGGGCCACGTAATCAGCAAAAATGGTATTTCGCCCGGAGAAAATAAATTAAACACTATCAGAAACTTCAAGCCACCGACGAACGTTACTGAAGTCCGATGATTTCTAGGCATGTCGGGTTTCTTTCGAAAGTTCGGGCCGGAATACTCGCTTATATCGAAGCCGCTTACGAAACTGCTCCATAAATCCGAAGCCGACAACTTTACTTGGAGTGAGCCGCAACAACAGTCGTTCTCGAAGCTGACTCAGATTTTGTGCAGTAAGCCCGTACCCGCGCTGTACGATTTCTCAGCAAAACACGAGGTCCATACCGACACCAGCTGAGTCGGTCTGTCAAGCGTATTGCTCCAGTCTACGAATGGGAAAGACTGGCACCCTTTTTCTTCTACAGCCGTCACTGCACCGAAACAGAAAGTCGTTACAATAGCTACGCACTTGAAGTTTTAGCCGCCGTCGAAGCTTTGGATCCTTTTCGAGTTTACATCCTAGGTAAGAAATTACGTTTAGTCACCGATTGTTCGGCTATCGCCAAAACCAAAGCAAACAAGTAGTTAATTCCGAAAATCGCGCGATGGTACATGAAACTGCTCGAATACGGTTGCGAAATAGTGCATCGCCAATGCAGTCGCATGTCACATGTGGACGCACTAAGCAGTGCTCCCGTCGAAGAAGTCAATGACGTTGAACCAGCCGGACTTGTGCTGAAAGTCTCCGCCGAGCAGGAGGACTGGTTTGCTGACTATGCAGCTACAAGATGAATCGCAAGCACATATCGTCGCCGTGCTGAAAGATTCTGAGCAGTCCGTACACAAAAAACAGTACCAAGTCGAATACCTTTTCCAAAAACACCGTTTGTACCGCAAAGAGGCTGACGGTCTTAAATTTGTCTTACCAAAATCCTTCCGTTGGAGAATCGTCCAGTCATGCCACGATGATTGTGGTCATTTTGGTATGGACAAAACCTTCGAACGAGCATTTTTGGTTCACAAGGATACGAAAGACTATATCGCTGCTTGTATCCAATGCTGCTACAACAAAACTCGTGGAGGGAAAGCTGAAAGAAGTTTGCACTATGGCGAGATGGAAACAGTACCGTTTCGTTCCATCCACATCGACCATCTATGTCTTTTCGAGGGCAGTAAACGAGGAATGTGCTACGTTTTAGCCATTTCTGACGCCTTCAGTAAATTTCTTATCGTCAAAGCCGTCAGAAATACCAAAAGCACCGCAGTAATCGCCGCTCTCGACGAAATGACAGGCTACTTTCGTTTGCCAAAGCGGAACGTGTCTGATAGAGGCACCGCCTTCACGTCAAAAACCTTCGAAGAATTCTGCGACTACAACAGAATCCAAAACGTGAAAAACGCCGTACGAACACCGAGAGCCAATGGCCATGTTGAACGCGCCAACCCAACGATTCTGTCTTATCTACGGACATCGACACAGGACCCGAAGAACTGGGACCTAAATCTTCGTAACCTACAATGGTCTGTAAACTCACAAGTCAACGTCACGTCTGGGTTTAGCCATAATGAACTTGTGTTTGATTTTGATCTCCTCGACATAACACAAAACCACGTTCTCGCAGTAGTACATGATGCCACCGAGCGGAAATCTGATACGAAAAACGTCAGCATGCGCTCAAAAACATCATGAACGAGCGCGAGAAATGGAAACACCGATTTGACCAACAACATGCAGTACCAACAAAGTATACCACATGAGATTTAGTTGTCATCGAGAACGTCGCTCCGTCAACAGGCGAATCCCGAAAATTGGAGCCTAAGTACGAGGGCCCGTACATAGTTACAAAAGCGCTCGACAACGATAGGTACGTCATCGAAGACATACCAGGTATGCAGATAACTCAACGAAAATTCGAGTCTGTCTACTCATCCGAGAAAATCCGATGCTGATGTCATAGCTCACCCGAGTTAGATGGCTCAACCGATATTGATACCAACGATGAAGCGGAGTCTGAAGGAATCGAGGGCGATTCCATGTCAGGATTGGCCGAGCTGTCAACCCCGAATACAATCCTGCGTAGATCATGCAGGGTAACACAGCAACACTCGCTGTGAACCATGACAGTATTAGTGAGATCGCCATTGTGTAAAGTCGGTATAGATATATATATATATATATATATATATATATATATATATATATATATATATATATATATATATATATATATATATATATATATATATATATATATATATATATATATATATATACATACATATATATATATATATATATATATATATATATATATATATATATATATATATATATATACGTATATATATATACGAGGTGTGATAAAAAAAGAAAGTATTTATTTATTCATCAACAACTATCTTGTGCCCTTCAAAGTAATTCCCCTCAGATATAATACACTTATGCCAGCGTTTTTTCCAATCCTCGAAACACTTCTGAAACGCTTTTTTTGTTATCGCCAACAGCTCCTGTTTAGTTTTTTCTTTTATCTCCTCAATCGTAGCAAAACGCTTTCCTTTCATCGGTGTCTTCAGTTTTGGAAAGAGGAAAAAGACAGCGGGGGCCAAGTCCGGTGAATACGGTGGTTGAGTCATGATAACGGTTTTGTTTTTGGCCAAAAAATTACGCACAAGCATCTATGTGTGAGCTGGTGCAAAATCCATGATGGGTTTCTGGGCATTTCTGACGAATTGCTTCTCGCAAACGGCGCATAACTTCAAGGTAGTATTCCTTGTTGACCGTACGACCTTGTGGCAAGAATTCATGATGCACCACGCCATTGCAATCAAAGAAAACTGTCAGCAAAACCTTTACGTTCGACCGAACTTGACGTGCTTTTTTCGGTCTTGGCTCATCTGGACGTTTCCATTGGGATGATTGGGCTTTGGTTTCAATGTCATAGCCATACACCCACGATTCGTCACCAGTTATGATCTTTTTGAGGAAATCTGGATCGTCGTTGACGATGTTCAACAGCTCCTGAGCGATGTCCATGCCACGTTGTTTTTGCTCAAAATTTAGCAATTTTGGAACAATCTTCGCTGCCGCACGTTTCATGCCTAAAACATCCGTAAAAATTGCTTGGCATGAGCCGAACGATATGCCAGCATCATCAGCAACCTCTCCGATAGTGATTCGATGATTATCTAAAATCATTTTCTTCACTGCGTCAATGTTTTCATCGGTTGTTGACGTGCTCGGGCGACCAGGACGAGCATCGTCATTGACATCTTCTCGGCCTTCCTTAAACCGGTTATACCACAATTGAACTTGTTTCTGCTCATAGTAGACTCACGAAAGGCCACAGTCAACATTTCAAATGTCCTTGCGCATTTAATTTCATTTTGTACACAAAACTGAATACAGTTTCTTTGATCCATTTTTTCAAATAGTACAAAATCGATGAGCACACCAAAACACGACTAACCTTTTTATCCGTCAAAAACAAACTGACAATCCAAAATGGTTGGTATTGCCAACATATATAACAGACATGTGTACCAACATAAAAAAAAAATGCGAACATCGAACATACGTAACTCACGAAAAGATGAAAATAACGGTTATTTTTTGATCACACCTCGTATATATATATATATATATATATATATATATATATATATATATGTATATATATATATATATATATATATATATATATATATATATATATATATATATATATATATATATATATCTATATATATATAAAAAGAAGTGTACATTTTGATTGTCACTCCATAACTCGAGAACGGCTCGAACGATTGCCATACAATTTGTTGGGAAGGTGCAGGGAGGAGTGATGATGGTTAGTTAAAATCCAAAATCGGTCCAGCCATTCTCGAGCTATGATTTTTTTCCTGAAAAAATTGAACACTTGAAAACAAAAGTTTAAATTACGGTCCGACCTAACGAAAAAAATCTATCCAACCTAATACACAAACTCATACATACACACATTAATTTGATTGACAGCATACAGCAAACAGTGACGCGGCAAAACTGGTCAAAGTCCTGAAAAAGGACGAAACCGCTAAGCTGGGGTCGCCTAGGAAACCTGAGGGCTCCTATACGGAGAGGCAAAGTGAGACACTCAGCTTGCTGTTGGAGTCACACTTTCCAGGAAATCAGGTAAGCATAGCCCGTCAGCAACCACCTTTGGTTGGAACTGTTGTCAGGACAGCTACACCCTCTCGACATGATTGATGTGTCGCTAGAACTGTGGCGAATGAGGCTGCCATTAGATTTGTTAGCAAATCCTTTGACAGCTTCAAATCGCCCGGACTGGATGCATATATCCGATTATGTTGAAGGAAGGCATCGAGTTAGTGTTAGCAGCACTGAAGAAGATCTTCACTGCATGTCTCGTGCTGGCCTACGTACCACGCTCTTGGAGGATGGTGAGGGTTGCTTTCATTCCTAAGGTTGGAAGAGACGACTACACCAATCCCAAGAGCTTCAGACCTATTAGTATGACCTCGTTCATGCTAAAGAGTTTAGAACGGCTGGTGGAGCTTCGCATGCGTAGGTAGTCTCTGAAGACGCGTCCACTCTCTCCACTTCAACATGCCTATCAAAGCGGAAAATCCTGCGAGACGGCTCTGCAAAACCTTGTTGGAAGGATAGAGCAAGCCATCGACAGGAAAGTATACGCAATGGGCATCTTTGTGGACATAGAGGGTGCGTTTGACAATGCTACTTTCGACAGTATGTGCGGCTCTTCTAGGCGGCATGGCGTAGACCGGGCTCTAGTAAATTGGATACGTTCAATGCTGGCCCAGAGAATCATAACGGTGCGGGCTGAGGAAGATATGCTGTTGTCGTCTGGGGTTAATAGAGGCTGTCCCCAAGGTGGCGGACTGTCTCTCTTGCTCTGGTGCATGGTAATCGATCCCCTGCTTAACGCCATTAATGACTCGGGTGTCTACGCTCAGGCATATGATGTTGGCTGTCTTGTGACAGGTCCAACCCTTATGATTGTCTGCAGAAAGGTGCAGAGAACTCTGGATAAGATTGACACTTGGTGCAGTGCGAATGGGCTAGCGGCTAATCCTGTCAAGACTGGAATTGTCCTCTTTACCAGAAGGAGAAAGCTTGATGAACTTATTCTGCCTACACTAAAAGGAGTCACTATCCAGCTATCCAAGGAAATCAAATATCTTGGAGTCATCCTTGATAACAAACTTCTTTGGAAAGCACATGTCGAACTGAAGACATCCAAAGCACTGTCAGTTTTCTGGCAGTGTAAGGGTGTTTTTGGTAAAATATGGGGCCTTCCAGTAGTAAGGTTCTATGGATCTATACAGCTATGGTAAGACCTATTATCACCTTTGCATCGGTGGTTTGGATGAGCAGACTCTCTCTTGTAGGGGTCAAAAAAGCTCTATCAAAACTACAACGTGCTGTGGCCATATGTTGTACCGGAGCATTTCCGACTACTACAGGCCCAGCACTTGATGCTTTGGTGAATCTCCCGCCACTAGATGTCTTCATCCGCGGAGAGGCCGCTAAGGCCATCTGCAGAGTGAAACATAGTATCCACTGGTCTGGGGTGTATTCGATATGGGACGACGGCTCAGGCATTGACATCGATTCTGCCCACGGACTCCATGTCATCAACCATCATACTAGAAAAGCAGTACAATGTGTTGCTGCCATAGCCTCGTTCATGGTTAGATCCCGAGATCGAGCCCGGCAAACACTGCTGCCGTATTTTCACTGATGGCTCCAGGACTGAAGACGGTTCAGGCTCTTGTCTCTTCGTGGAATCTTTTGGGATCCGTCGGTTCTTTGCCCTTGGTCTGCATGCGTCTGTATTTCAGGCGGACGTGTATGCGATACTTGAGGCAATGGACTTTGTTGTGGAAAACAGGTGGAAAGGCAAATCTATTTGTGTCTGCAGTGACAGCCAAGCTCATGGCCTTGGATAGTCTGACCACCACTTCCACGATGTTGGAAAACATAATAGTCTGACGCTGACTTGGGTACCGGGAGACGCTGGCATTGCGGGTAACTAGACCTCTGACTCTTTGGCCAGGATGGGCTCTGAGGCTGTTTTTATTGGCCCTGAGCCTGTACTGCCACTCCCTTCTGCTGTCATCAAAGCCATTGCTAACAAGTGGGTTGTTTCGACCCACAAGCGAGCATGGCGGACTGAGAGAGGCTGCGGATGGACGCAAATTATGCTACCCGTTATCTCTGACCAATGGTCACGGTTCCTTCTATCTTTAGGAGGGACTGCAGGCTGTTGGTTGGCGTGATGACGGGGCACTTTCTATGAGCTAGGCACATGGAAAGGATTAGCATATCAGACAGTGCGCTGTGCCGAGCCTGTGGAGAAGAAGACGAGACGGCGGACCATTTCCTTTCCGTCTGCCCCGCCTTTGCTCGAATCAGGTTTGGGATTTTTGGCACTGATGTGCTGAGGAGTAACCAACTTGGCTCCTTGGCACCACAGGATCTACTTCTATATCTTCGGAGGTCGGGTAGATTTAAATCAGAGTAAAAAGGCAACCTTAAGTGCAGTACAATGGATATATACTCTGTCTGAGTGCGCCGCTTACTGGATTGTTCCGACAAAAAAAAATACAAATACAAATACAAATGTTAAACAGATGAACCTGTCAATATGCACATGTTTGCCAATCACTTTCTTTCACTCTTGGATTCTGATACAGTCGGTCATATATTCGCTGCTTTCCAATTGGAATTTTATTACAAGTGGTTTTTTTTGAGTTTCATAAATATTGGTAAGTATTAATAATTTAAAAGTGATTTTTAGTGTGTTCAGTGCAAAAAACGTGTTTGGATTCAAGAAAACATAGTGAAAAGTGATTTTTCCATAATTTCATCATATTGCATCATCCATTTTAGCGTGTACTCAATAGCAAAATCGTTCGTATCCAATACGATGAAATTATGGAAAAAAAATGGAACATCATTGAATTTTGGAAAACATTATGTCTGCATTCTTTTACAACAAATAAATAAATGAATACGCGAAACCAAATAAATATTTCTAATGATCTTAAGCTATTAAAATTGAATCATTTCAATAATCATTCCAACACACCATATTTATTAAATAAAAACAATGTTTTCTTTACATATTTTCCAAATAAACAAAACAAATTTGTTTTACTTTAATTCTTCTTTCGGAAAGTTTAATTGAATGCAACGCTGTGAAAGAGATGGGATATGCTGCTTTCGCTTACAATAGCGAAAATGATTATATCAATATTGATGGAATAACGGTGAGATGTCCACATTGTGATGCAGCCAAATTTCAAGGTGAAACGCCTGGCATGTATTGTGCCAATGGAAAAATGAGGCCAGCATTTGAATCTCCCCCCGATCCACTTCATTCATTCATTTTTGGAACGTCGCAAATATCTAAGCATTTTTTGATACCATCATGCAAGCTGTACAAAATGAAGTCGGTGGATTATATTTTTGGATGCGCCTGGTGGTACGGGAAAAACATTTGTGATATCACTGATTTGGCAGCCATTCGATCGCAACGAAAAATTGCATTGGCACTTGCTTCGTCGAGAATCGCTGCTACTCTATTGGATGGTGGACGAACATCGCACTCTGCATTAAAATGCCGTTGAATTTGCAGGTGTGCTTATATTTATTGATTGATCACTTTAAAATTTAATCGATATTAATTAATATGTAATTATTCTCAAATTAACAGGTGATTGAACATGCTACGCGCAATATTTCAAGAAATTCTGCGATTGCAAAAGTTTTGCAACAAGCAGCAATTATTCTATTGGATCAATGTACAATGACGCATAAAAAATCGCTGGAAGCATTACACCGTACAATGCAAGATCTACGTCAGAATCAAGAAATTTTTGGTGGTGCATTGATATTATTGTCATGCGATTTTCGTCAAATATAGCCTGTGGTTCCACGATCAACACCGGCGGATGAGATCAACGCATGTTTAAAGTCTTCTCTTCTGTAGTGACATGTGCAAAAATTGACATTGAACATAAATATGCGCGTTCAATTGCACAACGACCAATCTGCAGATCGGTTCTCGAAGCAATTGTTTTGCAAAGTTCAAGTCGATAATACAAATGCATTGATTACATTGCCGAACAATTTTTGTACCATTCTCCAATCAACAGAAGAGTTGATTGAAAGTGTGTTTCCAAATATTGTTAAAAATTAAAGGAATCACAATTGGTTGAGAGAACGCGCAATAATGGCACCAAAAAATGTACACGACAATGCAATCAATTATCAGAATCAAGAAAAATTGCCAGGTGCAGTGACATCATATAAATCTGTTGATAGCGCAATGAATGCAGATGATGCAGTGAATTATCCAATTGAATTTTTGAATTCATTGGAACCACCAGGTATGCCATCTCATTTTTTGAATTTATAGGTTGGCTCATCAATTATTTTACTGCGGAATTTAAATGCACCAAAACTGTGCAATGGCACAAGATTGGCAGTAAAAAAATTGATGCCGAATTTAATTGAAGCCGCAATATTGACCGGAACAGCGAAAGTTAAAATTGTGCTCATATCACGTATTCCACTGATTCCAACAGACATGCCATTTGAATTTAAGCGTTTGCAATTCCCAGTGCGTCTATCAGTTGCCATGTCCATCATTTAGGCGCAAGGACAAACGCTTCAAATATGCGGATTAAATTTGGAGGAGCCGTGCTTTTCAATTGGACAGCTATACGTGGCCTGCTCAAGAGTTGGAACTCCAAATTGTTTGTTTGTGCTCGCGTCAAATGGGCAAACGATAAATATTGCGTATCCAAATGTTTTAGATTGACATTAATAATTTGGAAATACAATGCATTCATTTCATAAAAAAAATCTAGAATATTTCTTTTCTTTTTTTGGTTGGCTGCCACGAAGTGCATCGGGGTCCGCTAGTATACATATATAAATACATATACATATATATACATTGACATTTACATATACATATGCATATACATATACATACACACACATATATATATAAATAAATTTACATATACACATGCACATACATATACTTATACATGTACATATACATATACATATATAGATTCTTTTTCGTTCTCGCCGCTGCCTTTTGGATTTTGGTATGTATTTGTTTGTGCAAATTGAAAGTACGCTACAACCAGCATAAGTCGACTCACAAAATTATTTTAAAAAAATTAGACATTGTTTATATTGGCATTGCTTGCATGATGTTTCTGTTATTTTTTCGTGCAATTATGGACAAGTTGAATGCAATTATTGCCCAGCTACATACGCTGTCGGAAAATATGGAGCAATCTAAAGTAAATTAATCAAATGAGTTTGTCTTAAAGCTGCATCAAGAGACTCTAGAGTGATGCAGCAGATTGATTTGGCTTATCTGTCATGCTTAGGAGAAGCAGAAGTGATCAATGAAGATAAGTGCACAATTGAAAATACATATTCTGCAGCCTACAGACACTACATACAGTGTATGACTATGCTGAAAAGCAGCAAACCGCCTGCAGCATCACCTGGTGCCAGCTCTACACTTGCTTTCCTGGAACCTGTATTTCGGTCATCAAATATTTATAACCCTTCCACCATACGAAACCGACATTTTCCGTGGGGATTATGTACAATGACCTCGTTCGGGACCTGTTTAGCGCCATATACGTAAACAATTCACGACTATCTAATGTAGAGAATTTCTTCCACTTACTACAAAATACAACTGGGGAGGCGCATTAGACCCGCTAACCAATGATGGGTTTATGACGGCGTGGAAAAATCTTATAGCCAGTTTATCTTAATAAACAACCAACCTAACCTCATATTGTAAGTCTGATTCTGTCCCCGCTCTTAAGGAGCTGCAGCGCAGAATTTCTACTTTTATCGCGGCGCTAAAATCACTCAAGATTGACACCTCTAATTGGTATTTTATCTTTGTTTTCTTGTACTCGGTTCGTTTACGAAAAAACTCTCTTTCTCTCTGGGAACAGTCGCTAAACCCAAGACGGATATCCTGCAATGTAAGCAGTTGGACGATTTCTTGACGGAACGGTGCCAAACGCTGGAAACCGTTTCCGATTTAAGCTCTCCTACCACGCGGTCTACATCTGGTACAGGGAAAAATCCTGCCTCTACCACGCCGAATATATCATCGCATCACATACAGGTCGGGTGCGTAGAAGCATCAGCTCTACACCTGTCGACAGTTTGTACAACTCTCAGTGGAAGAGCGTATTGTTACTGTCAAGAAGTTGGGCCGAACATAAAAAATTAAAGAACTGTCCAAGTAAAAACACTTGCTTCAAATAACGTAAACACTGTATCCTGCACCGCGACACGAACTCGACTAAATTTACTCTTGCATCTCTTTAGGAATGATCACAGCGCAGTTCCAGATTATCAAATACAGTCCACTAAAGAAGAAAAGTCAGTACCACAGTTCGCTACTTGTCTCAACACCATATCGATAAGCTAAAACGTTTGCTGCCTTGCAAAGGATGCGCTGCTACGATATCCGGTGGTTAGGTTCGTTCCATGATAATAAGTTTCAACTGGAGGTCACGGCATTCGTGGTTCCCAAAACCATCTCTTCGTGTGGGCTTGATCCTGAACAATTTAAATTATTGCCACGTCTGGATTATGCGGACCCAACGTTCTCCCAAGGCGCCCCAGTCGATCTGCTCCAGGGAGGCGGCTTGTATCCTCTTATTTTACATGAACGACTCAGAAGTAATATTCTAAATTCACTCGTGGCACAACGCACCTCGTTTGGGTGGATAGTTACTAGGCCTTTGGCTGCAGCACATGATACATCGGTCCATTCTTCCGTATCTGGCCCCCGCGCGTCTCGGAGGCCGATTTTGAGTGCCAAGACATTTACAAAAAAAAAACGATTCGCCGATCTCCTTCTGAACGTTACGTTGTTGATCTTCCATTCAAGAAGTTAGGCGTACGTGAACCTCTGGGGCAATCTCCGTTCATCGCATGTCCTCCGCAATTAAAGAACACTGCTACGGCGCCCCGAGTTGAAGCTAGAATACGATAAAGTTCTAACAGAATTTCTAGATTTGAGACATATGATGCCAGTAATGCTTTCCGGCTGACATACCTCTACGACAATATTATCTGCCCCATGATGCGGTCATCAAACCCGACAGCACCACCACTAAGCTACGTGTAGTATTTAACGCGTCTTCTTCATCATCGAGCAGTCATAGCTTAAATGATATTCTTCATTTCGGTCCTGTGCTACAACAGGATTTAATTATTCTTATTCTTAAGTGGCGATTGTATAAAATTGTATTGAACGCCGATATTCAGAAGATGTATCGTCAAATTCGAATTGAGGACAGTAATTTTTGGAATTAACTGTGCACCTTACCTCGCTATACGTACTCTCCACCAATTGGCGCTTGATGAACACCTCCATTTTTCCAATGGGAGCTCAGATCTTGCGAAAAAAAATGTATGTAGATAATGTCCTAGCGGGTGCTCATTCGGTTGCCTCGGCAATTCATGCTCGTTGTGAGGAGCAAATTTTAGGAGTAAATTTGCCCCTACACATTTATTGTTGCCATAACGCGCCCAAACTTATATATTTAACATAGGGGCTAAGTGCTTAAACAACCAACGCTATATTATCCACTGACAAATTTCACCCGCACTAAATCTTTTGTTAGAAATAAAAAAACAAGAGCAGGCATGGATTACATTTAGAACGGTAGAGTCAAGAATTTTAAAAACAGACCAGGGGGAAACAGAAAGAATATAGACCCATGTAAATAAAAATGGAAGGATTCCATAGCAAGAATTGAATGAAGCGACAAATCCGAAGGATTCAATAGCAAGAATTGTATGAAGCGACAAAACCGAATGATTCAATAGCATGAATTGTATGAAACGACAAACCCGCAGGCTTCAATAGCAAGTATTGTATGAAGCGACAAACCCGAATGATTCAATAGCAAGAAATGTATGAAGCGACAAACCCGAAGGATTCAAAAGCAAGAATTGTGTGATGTGAAAAATTGAAAATAAGATATTTTAAGTACGAGACATTAATATTCTGTTGACGAAACCTGGATACCGCTGAGCATACCCCGGTTCTTGAAAGGGTCGTTAGATCGTGACGACATCAAAAACATTCTCTCAGCAGGGTGCTTAGAGTTAAGAAAGTTGGCTTCTAACTCTTGCGAAACCCTTCAAGGAATATCGGCTGAAAACCTTTTTAATCAAAGCTCCTTAACATTGTATGATAAGAGCACACCAAAAATCTATGTATTGGAAGGAACGCCAATACTGTCGTGTTATTCTTCCAGGTCCAGTCATTAGAAGTCAAGGACTCCTATACAAAACGAGAAGTGCTGCCTACAATCGCTAAACTCTTTGATCCTGCATGATGGCTGGCTCCTGTTACTATACTCCCCAAAATTTTGATGCAAAATCTATGGATGGAGAAGATGAACTGGGATGAAGCAATTAGTGTCACGTCACTGCATCAATGGCAAATGTTTGTCAGTCGGTTCTTCGAGATCAACACAATCACAGTTGCTCGTTGGCTAAGCTATTGTCCTTCCGCTCTGACTGAATTCCATATATTCGCAGATGCTTCGGAGAAAGCTTACGCAGTCGCTATTTACGCCCGTGAGAGCGACCACGGAACAGTTTCCTGCCACCTTCTGATCACCAAATCAAAGGTGGCGCCAGCAAAGTCGGTTTCTCTACCACCTTTGGAACTTTGTGGTGCAGTTCTGGCAGCGAATCTATCGGAAACGGTAATGAGACAACTTCCTGTCACATCCTATACACCGCACTTCTTGACACATTCGACGATTGTTCTCGCTTGGCTTAAGAAAACTGCTCATACATGGAGAACATTTGTGGCAAATCGCGTCTCACTTATCGAAGAGAAAGTTGGTACTGACAACTGGGCTCACGTTAATTCTCATTCGAATCCAGCTGATATCGCCACTTGCGGGAAATACGCATACGAACTATCGCAATGTGAGTTATGGTGGCACGGCCCATCTTGGCTAGTTCTGGAAAAAGCGCATTAGCCTTCACAAATCGTAACCGATGTGGAAGTAACTTTGGAAATCTCATACGATTGCAATATCTGAAATAAATTGCCTCGACCCTTTCTCGCCCACATGGGCACTACGCGTCCTCGCATATATTCTCAGGTATCGGGTCCGCGACAATGGCACCAATTTTGCTGGAGCCGTTGGTATCCTCCACCATGAAGCCAAACATTTTATGGCTCAATCAACCTAATGATTCTGACACAGTACGGCTGTCAATATCTTTCGTGTCATTTTATTCCAGCGTCAGCTCCACATATGGGCGGTCTAAGGGAAGCGGCGGTCAAGGTTTTTAAAATGCACTACCGACGTATAACGGACCATAACAAATACACATTTCAGAAGTTTGCTACTGTTCTGACCAGGATCGAAACATGCATGAGCTCCCGTTCCTGAAGTACCAATTCATCCGACCCATCCGACTTGACAACGCTTACTCCCGGCCACTTCTGACTCCATTAGTTTGTTCAATCGGTGGAAAATATTAGAGCTATCGCTCAAGAATTGTGTCACCCATGGAAAAACGAATACTTAAAGAAATTGCACAAACACAACAATTGGAAGACACCTCATGTCAATGCTCAACTTGGGGATCTCGTGGAATTTCGGCATTACACGATCACACCACAAGAATGGACCCTTGGACACAATGAAAAAATGTATAGAGAAAAGGGTGATCGGGTCCGAATGGTAGCCCTCATAACAATGAACGGAGGATTGATACGACCAGTCCATAAACTAGGTCACACTCCGACTAACTAATTAAAATCCACTAAAACCCACTAGCCACTATATCCATGCATACCAAGTGGACTTTTTAAACGTATTTGTTTGTTCATTATAGTTCTAGGAGAACACTTTGCATCCATTTTATAGACGCATGTCACCGCAATTTACTTCATCGACATCAAGTTGCAGATACTGCAAGAGGGGCGCTACGTTTTGGCTGCGGACATTGCGAGAGAGAGTCTACTTTAGAAGTTTCGAAACGAACTCTCTATTTCCATTTTTGTCTTCGAAGCTGAACTTATCGTGGGACTGGACAAACATACTTAGTTACAAGTTGAAACTGTTTTAAATAAAATAAAAAAAACTTTGTACTATATATTGATCACGCAGAAAATTATATTTAGAACAAATTAAATTTACATTTGCTTTCGCAATGAAGTACCCCAATTTCGATATGAAGTACCCCATCATAGATTATATTCCATAGTGTTAGGCCTAGTACTGAACCTTGCGGCACGCCACCCATTACCATGTGATACTTTGGGCCTTCTTCTGTCTCGTGCTATAGTACTCTGTCCCTAAAATATTCGCGTATGTTTTTGACTAAGTATGGAGGAGTCGGAAGTGATTTCAGCGCTTGTATGATGAGGTCCCACCTGGCGCTATTGAAACTATTCGGATGTATAAAGTGATGACTGCGCAGTATCTCCGAATAATTATACTGACCTCCGTGGCGTGTGATGCGATCGTTGTGAGTCGTTCTATGGCATCAATCGTTGATCTACCGCTATATATATATATTTATATATATGTATATATATATATATATATATATATATATATATATATATATATATATATATATATATATATATATATATATATATATATATATATATATATGAGTATATACGAGTATATATATATTTTATTATATTTTTTTTTACCGGTTCGTGGATCTATCATTCGTATATTGATATGATAGCCGTCGTCACCTTTCCAGTGCAATAATGGATATTGTAATGCATCATAGCTGCGGTGATGCTCTGAAACACGCCGTAATTCTTGATTTCTTCGATGCAGCACAATTTTCACGAGATTGAAACTGGTGTTGTTGGTGCATTAAATCGTCTCGCATTCTGGGCGGTTTGTCAGCCCTGATAAGGATTCTGTGATCATCAGATGGCATACGATCGAGAGCGGTTTTAAACAATCGAAATCATTCATTGTGCTGATGTAAGAATGTTTGAAGTTCAGAAACAATTTGTTGCCTTCCACGCGCAGCAATTGTACAACATCGATCCAATTCACAATTAGCATCTCCGATAAAATAGATTTGCAAAAAATTATGGTCAGCATCAGTATATGGCAATAAGGAACCAGCTCTATGATAAATCTGACCTTAAATCTGTAATATTTGTGAAATGTAATTAGATGTTGGGTCAGAATTCTTGAACACATCAAAAAAATTTCTGCTCAGATCGCATTTTTCATATGATATTCCGCATGAAGTAATAACCTTAAACGTCGGCATGAAATTATCTCTTACAATTTTGATCGCACCAAAAGATGTCATTTGAAATGCCGCATTGTATTCTTGAATGTGAGACAAAAAATGCTTAGATGTTTGCGACGTTCCAAAACTGAATGAATGAAGTGGATCGGGGGGAGATTCAAATGCTGGCCTCATTTTTCCATTAGCACAACACATGCCAGGCGTTTCACCTTGAAATTTGGCTGCATCATAATGTGGACACCTCACCGTCATTCCACCAATATTGACATGCTCACTATAATCATTTTCGCTATTGTAAGCGAAAGCAGCATATTCCATCTCTTTCACAGCACGACGTGAAAGTCGTGTCGTTCGTCTCGTTGCTGGATTTAATGGATTTGGATCTGCCGATATATGACGACGTGCGTTTCGTACTTGGTGTACTTGATTTTGTTGAGTGTTCCTCTACACTTTGCGCTCTCCTTTGATTAAATCTATAGATAGAATTACGCGTACGTCGACCTATAGTTGATAGTCTTGTTCGTGGAATTTTTTTCTAAATCAGTGAAAATAATTCAATATGAATTAAGGATTGTTTTTTTAAGAATAATTCAAAAAAGTATTGTTGTTGTGAGAGTGCTGTTATGCGTTGCATTCAATGAAACTTTCTGAAAAAATAATTAAAGTAAAACAAATTTTTTTTGTTTATTTGGAAAATATGTAAAGAAAACATTGTTTTTATTCAATAAATATGGTGTGTTTGAATGATTAATTGAAATGATTCAATTTTAATAACTTAAGATCATTAGAAATATTTATTTGGTTTCGCGTATTCATTTATTTATTTGTTGTAAAAGAATGCAGAAATAATGTTTTCCAAAATTCAATGATGTTCCATTTTTTTCCATAATTTCATCGTATTGGATCATCCATTATTGAAATGGAATGTAAAAAAAGCAGCGTACACAGCAACAACAATGTACATATTACGAACGATTTTGATATTGAGTACACGCTAAAATGGATGATGCAATATGATGAAATTATGGAAAAAATCACTTTTCACTATGTTTTCTTGAATCCAAACACGTTTTTTGCACTGAACACACTAAAAATCAATTTTAAATTATTAATACTTACCAAAATTTATTAAACTAAAAAAAAAATCACTTGTAATAAAATTCCAATTGAAAAGCAGCGAATATATGACCGACTGTATCAGAATCCAAAAGTGAAAGAAAGTGATTGGCAAACATGTGCATATTGACAGGTTCAACTGTTTAACATTTGTATGATTTCAATCAAATTAATGTGTATGTATGAGTTTGTTATTAGGTTGGATCGATTTTTTTCGTTAGGTCGGACCGTAATTTAAACTTTTGTTTTCAAATGTTAAATGTTTTCAGGAAAAAAATCATAACTCGAGAATGGCTGGATGTGATTTAATCAGTAGCACAATTTTAATACGCGACCAATTAGTTTCCGCCTTGAGGTCAGCTGTGATGGAGCTCCGAAAATGGTCTAGTAATGCTCCAGCGCTGCTCGAATCCATTCCAGTAGAGCACCATGCATGCGGACCAACTCTCGCGCTCAACGAGGATGCCACTGTCAAAACTATTGGCTTACAGTGGCAACCCAACCGTAACTCCTTTAGATTTTCCATTAATTTTGCTCTATCAGCTGTGGCAACCAAGAGATCCGTTTTATCCACAATTTCACGGTTATTCGATCCGCTCGGATTTTTGGCTCCTGTCATAATAGCAGCAAAAATTCTATTGAAGGAAATTTGGACCATAAAGGTCAAACGACACGACGACCAAGAAACTCCTTTAAATTGGGATGAAGAGTAACCGAAAGCGCTTGGCATTCCCTGGCAACAATTTGTAGCAGAGTTGCGACAGGTGAAAACCATCTGCATTTCACAATGGCTTCACTATTCTCCTCACCACATCCATTCAATGGAAGTACACACCTTTTGCGATGGCTCTTCATCGGCATACGCAGCTGCAGTGTATCTTCGCATTCAATATCGGCATGGAGAAATTCACACTTATCTTCTCGCAGCAAAGAGTAAGGTAACACCAACGTGCCCTATGACGATTCCCAGGGTAGAACTCTGCGGCGCTGTACTGGCTACGACGCTCACCAATTGGGCGCGAAGAAACCTCAATAGTTTCGATGAAAACGCTCCATTTTATTTTTGGACCGACGCCATGATAGTGCTGTATTGGATTCATTGAGATCTCAACCGATGGAAACTATATGTTGCAAACCGTGTAAGTAAAATTCTGTCGTCCAGTGCTCCACACCAATGGAGTCATGTTAGCACCACCGAAAATCCCGCTGATTGTGCTACGCGAGGATTGGCACCATCACAACTTCGAACCTTCGAGTTGTGGTGGAATGGCCCTACATGATTGCGACACCCTAAGTCAGCCTGGCCAAGCTGGGCTATTCACAAAGTAGAAATCGACAACACAGCGTCAGAGGAGAAACCAATTCAGCTTCACGTTCACTCTACCATGACGACGCCGTCACTTTTACTTCGCTATTCATCGTTTTCAAGGCTCTTACATATCACCGCGTGGCTTTTCCGTTTTTCTCACAATCTCCGATTCAAGGAACAGCGCAAGCACGGACCACTTACTGCCAACGAGCTTAAAGAAAGCCTAATGGTCCTTGTGCGATTGATGCAGCTGGTGGAGTCTTCAGCAGAACTCCATCTGATGAAAAATATGAAGAGTTTACCAAGCAGCAGCAAACTCATTAGTTTAACCCCCTTTTTAGACGATCAGAAAATCATACGTGTACGAGGTCGTTTGAAGCACTCAACACTGTCTTTTCGCCTACGACATCCAATAATTTTACCCATATACAATTTCCATCGGGAATTCTACCACTCCGTCCCCACTGTGCGCGGAGCCTGATAAAATAACACTGACAATATTATCACGCCATATACTTTGTGTGCCGACTACACGTTAGTTTTAGTTGGCATTGAAAAATGGTTTATTAAAAATATCTTATTATATATGTATATATATATATATATATATATATATATATATATATATATATATATATATATATATATATATATATATATATATATAAGTTAAACTAAATTGTATTTATTTAGTTTTTTTAAAAAGCACATCAGAGAGAACTCTGATGTCTTTCGTTTTATTTAATTGAATCCAAAACTTAGACTGACTTAACATTTCATTAATACCTTAATGCTAACCTCAAGCTGTGTTTGTATTAGTTATTTTTATTGCCGTTATCACTGTTGTGGTGCTCTGCTTATGTTGGTTATTTGATGCAAGCGTGGAAGGTGTTTTTATCACTGCTCCCACGGAAGTACCGTAGACATAGCGTCAGCAGATTTTGGTACACGTTTGCTAATGAGTTGGATACCTGAATATTTCAATGTGTTTGTTCTTAACTTCTCCCCCTTTAAGTTCAAACGTCCTCGTTTGAAATGGTTTCCTTGTTGAAAATTTGATTTAGGCCTTCTATTGTGGAAATTGATAGTTCGGGAGTTTTTGCTGTCGGACAGTCTAGTGGCGATTTGTTATCCTTTTTTAGTTTATCCCTTGATATCCTGATGATTTTTATCTGTTGCCATTTTTTTGAAAAACAGGTTTTCCTGGCTATAATGATTATTAAAATAATTACCAAGGTTGTTAGAGTTAAGTTAGCAGCTAGCGAAATTTCGTTACTATTTTCTAGTAAATTAATATGTTTAGTATTATTAATATTCAATTCCTTGATCATTTCTAATGACAGGATTTCCTCAACTGCTTTTGATTTGGAGGTTGGTTGTAGTAATGCCGGCAGTGGCTTATGAATACTAACTTCTTTTGTCGAATATGTTCTATTGTTGATTTCTACGCTCGTGTTTTGGTAGCTTATTATAAAACTTCCTTTAAGTGGTATAGTTTCATTGTTCATTATTAATGACCCATTATATTGGTTAAGAAGCAAGAGACCTGTTGAGATTTCTTCTACGTCAGGAACATGTTGGTTGTTAATTATTGTGCACCTCTCCGGTCGACTTTTTATTAGATTTGGTATGCATGAAGTATTACTTATGTCTATTATATTGCCATATGGGCAAATTGATAACTTATTATAGGTTTTACAGTTATTCTTTATTCCATACAATTTATTATTGCAATTCAAAATGTTTTCATAATCAATTTTATTAATAACATTGCCTTTTTTATGGGTTTTATCATAATTTTATTACAGTGATTATATGTAGTGGTAGGTATATTAATTATATAAATCAAAGTTGTCCTATTGCTGGCTATTTTTATATCTGCAAATTCGAGAGCCTCTTCTATATTCGAGTATGGGGCCTCTTCTTTCTCAATAAAGATTTTTGTGATATTGACTTCTTCATTTGACAATATGAAAGAGTTAACTATTCCTGCTTTGGCCCAATTTAGGGCATATTCTATGTTCACAATTTCTTCTTTTATTATTTCTAGTTGATATTTTATTTTCAAAATAAATTCTTCTTTAAAGATATTTTCGTTTTTCATATTCTTTGAAATATCGTTTGTTATTTTTGTTAATTTATTAATTTGTTCAATTGTAAGTTTATTTATAATAAATTGCTTATTATTGTTTTCTAAAACGTTATTAATTTTTTCTTCGATAATATTAAAATCAGCATGGTCTGGATTCCCTGCGATCCATTTCCATGTTGTGCCTATAAAATCTAGTGACCGTTGTGTCCTTTTATTAGGTATCATTCTATCGATATTATTTCGGATCTGGGATATGGTATGGAGTAGGAAAGGATATAAGGAGTGATTTTCTTTCATTGTTCTCTTTATTGCTATTTCCGTTTCGTCAATAAACGTTTGATATTTTTCAAATTCGATCACGTGGATGATTTTATATGTTCCTGTCTGCAGTCTAGCCGTTCCTGTGTCTATCGTGATTAGTTGTGAATTCGTGTAGTCCAGTATTTGTATTTCTGCGTTGCATATGGTCTGGAAAATTATAATTGTTTATAAGAGAACTTAGTTGCGTATGTTGCTTTTGTGAACTATTTTTCCTGATTCTGTAACTACTGTAGTATTTCTATTTTCTTTTACTATTTCTTCTTTGAATTTTGCTGACAGTTTTGTTCCTAATCTTTTGTTTTGCTTTACGTAGATTACTTGTCCTGGTATATAATCCTTGATTGTGTGTTTCTTTTTGTTGTGATATCGTAAGTCAGTTTGCTGTTTTTGTTTTAGTTTTTCTATGTTGTCCTGTCGAGCTTTTTCGTAATCTTGTGGGCTGAAATCAACGGTTCTACCGAAGAAAAGGTCTACTGGTTTTCTTCCAGTAGTAGAATGGATGCTATGGTTATATTCATTTGTGGACCTTTCTAGAAGTTCCTCGAAGTTCCTGTTTGTCCCGTCAGACTTGAGACATCTCATTATTTCTGACAAAGTCGAATAAAATCGTTCGACTTGCCCATTGATTTCGCTCTTATATGGGGGAGTGACGTAAACATTTATTCCTAACTCATCTTTCATCATAAACATTATGGTTGCTGAATTTAAGGATTTTTCGTTATCTATTATTACTGATTTTGGAATGCCGTAAAAAAATAATAAGTCTCTAAGGGGTCTTCTTATGTCTTCTATTGATTTTCCAGGTATTATTTTAGTTTGGGCGTATTTCGTAAATTTATCTAGACTAGTCATTACAAGTTTTTTGTCTGTCGAGTAAATATCTATGTATAATGTGTGACCAGGATAGTTGGGTATGGGTGTCTCGCTTAATTTCGGTTGGTTGGGATGCCTTTCATATTTCTGCTGTTTACAAGTTACGCAACTTTTTGTTATTCTTTGGATTTTATTGTTCATACTTGGGAAATAATATGCTTTTAAGATTTGTAGTTTGTTTTCTTTCGCGTTCCTATGTGCTCTATTATGTGTATTAATAATTATATCTTCTTGTTGTTGCTCGTTGACTATGTCTTCTACGAGGATTTGTGTAAATCTTATTTTGTAATTGCTAAAGTGTTGTGGGTACGCTTCCTGCAATATTCCCATAATACTTTCTTGTGTTTGAATACAGTTTATAACTGATGGATTCAGATATCTTTTGCAGATGTTAATTAGTTTCTCTTGATTGTATAAAGGTTCGGTAATTATATGGCGGTGATATCCGGGAAAAACTATTTTAAATCGGTATGTTGAGGATTCGTCTATTTTAAGAAAAATTTGGTTTTTAAAGGCATTGATAGGAGTTTCGACGGATGGAATTAAATTGTGTGATGAGCTGTCATCACTGTGTTCTGTAGGTGTGAGAGAAAAAACTTGTGTAGGTGGAGGACGAGATAGCGAGTCCGCGACAACGTTAGTTGTGCCTGGTTTATATTGCAGCTCGTAGTTATATTCCTCTAAAAGGCTTTTCCAGCGTTTCATTTTTGAGTTATTGTTTTTGTTACTCAGCGCGTATGTCAACGGCTGGTGGTCTGTATAAATTTTGACTTTTCTAGACCCGTAAAGGAAACTGCGTAGAGATGTTAGAGCCCATATTATGGCGAGCATCTCTTTCTCGTTCGTTGCATACGACTCTTCGGTTTTACTCAATGTCCTGGATAGGAATGTAATTGGCTTTGAGTCTTGTGAGAGCACCGCTCCTAGAGCTTGGTTAGAAGCGTCTGTTGTTAATTCAAAACATTTTCGAAAATCGGGATATGAGAGCATAACATCTTCGGAGATTAGACAACTTTTTGTCTTATTCCATGCTTCAATTGCTTCGCTATTCATATTGATTGGTTTCGTTTTGGAGATATTTTTGGACAGGCGTCCGTTTTCTCCTCGTAGGAGAGAAGTTAACGGTTTTACCAAGTCGGCATATCCTTTTATAAATCTGCGGTAGTATCCGGTCATTCCCAGGAAGGACCTTAAATCTTTTAGCGTTTTTGGTTGAGGGATTTCTATAATAGCCTTAACTTTTTTAGGGTTGGTTTTGAGACCGTTCTGTGAGACGATAAAACCTAAAAACTCAACTTCCTGTTTCAGAAACTCGCATTTGTCCAATTGGACTTTGAAGTTGGCTTTTTCTAGGGTTTCAAAGACCATTTGAAGTCTTCTGAAGTGTTCGTCTTCCGTTTTGCCGAAAATAATGATGTCGTCTATATAGACATAACATCTAACGCCGATATGTTCTCTAATAACGTCGTCAAGGGCACGTTGGAAAATGGAGGGGGAATTTTTAAGTCCGAATGGGAGTCTGTTGAACTCAAATTTTCCGTTATTGATAGAGAATGCTGTTTTTTCTCTGTCAGATTCCTTAAGAGGTATCTGGTGGAAACCACTCTTAAGATCGATTACGGTGTAGTAGGCGTTTTTACCGAGATTGTACAAAACTTCATTTATCTCGGGGATAGGGTACTTATCAGCTATGGTTACAGAGTTTAATTTCCTGTAGTCGATCACCATCCGGTATTTTTTTTCGCCGGATGCGTCATCTTTTTTCGCGACAATCTATACTGGAGAATTGTATGGCGACTTTGATGGCCTTATGATGTTTTGATCGAGCATCTCTCGGACTTGTCTTTCCACTTCGTCCTTGAGTGCCATTGGATAGGGGTATGCTTTGGAATATACTGGTGTTTCTGTTGTAGTGCGAATTTCGGCTTGAACAGTTGTTGTGTAAGTAAGTTTTTTGTCGGGATCAGAGAAAAGTGTAGGAAATGATTTTAGAACGGCTTGTAGCCTTTTTTCTTGTTGCTTTGGAAGGTGATCTGTTCTAATTTCTAGGTTGTTTACTGAGTCCGTTTTAAATTGTTTTAATGGGTATTTTAATCTATTCCTTAAAATAAAGTAATTTTTATCTGTATGGATAATCCCGTTGAGCTCTTTAAGCGTATCATTACCAATGATACCGTGGAATGTTTCTAATCCAGGTAGTAAGAAGAATTTGATTTTCTCAATTTCTTCATGAAATATGTCTACATATGCATGGTGTGAAATTTGTACTTTTCCTGCTATGGAATTTGCAAAAAATAATTTTGAATTTTTTTGTGGTCTGCGAATGAGATTTGGTTGTATGTAATTTTTATTGGAACCGGTGTCAAGTAGAAATTTGTATTTATGTCCATTCTTCGCTACGAATTCATAGTATGGTAGCGAAGAGTCTTTTAGTCTAAAAAATGAACGTCATCGGTTTGTTTTATGTCTTCTTGTTCTGTCGTCGGGTGGTGATTTGCTTCGAAGTTATCTTCCAGACGTTCTTCGGAATAAAATCCCTCAGACTCATAGTACGGATCTTCTGTGTGAGTAAAGAATGTTCGCTGAATTTTGTTGGGTTGATGGTTTCGCTGAGAAAAAGGTGGCAATTGTCGTTTTTGTGCTGGGTTTTGGTATTGATTGAAGGGAATTTGAGGTCTATTATAGTTGTTCTGTGGTCGGTTTTGGTAGTTTACCTGCCTGGAGTGTACCGAAGGCTCAACTTCCATAGGTACGGGAGGTTTAGGTGGAAGGTATGGTCGGTTATTGAATCCTGAATGACCGAAATGGGGTTTTGGTTGAAACCCGTATGAGTTATTATGTTGGTAATTGTTATTATTGGGCTGGAATCTATTATGTGGATTATTATCGTATCTGAACTGAGGCAAATGTGTTAGTTCTGGGAAAAATCTATTTCTAATAGGTTGCATGGGAGGATGGTTTTGACGTGGTGGTCGCAAAGGCGTCAATGGATAATCGGGTTTTCTGGGAATATTTGGCCTCTGCATGGAGTTCATTCTATATGCCATGTTATCTAATTTTTGACACAGATGTAGGGCCTGTGGCAGTGTCGTTGGTTCTCGAACGCTTAAAAGTTTAGGAAGTTCACCGTTGAGTCCCCGAATAAAAGTGTCTAATGCTTTTTCCCTATATGCATTAGTCATTGTTTGAAGTGACTCTTCGCTTAATTCTAAGCAAGCGATTTTGTCTAATATCAGCGATAGGTATTGGTAAATTCGCTGGTAGAATTCTGTTATAGTACTGTTTCGTTGCGTTAGTGTGATCATTTCATATTCAAGCGTGCCGATGTCGCGCTTGTCCGAATAATGCATCATTAGGCATTTTTTTATTTTAGACTAATCTAGCGGAGTTCTGTATGATTCTAAGGCAGTATCTGCCTCTCCTATGATTTTGTGTCTGACGGTGTGTAATATTGCGTAATATTTTGGTGTTCGTTTAACATTTTCGTATGCAGTAAATATTCTGTCCACGGTTTTACGCCAGGAGTTAAATTCTCCTGGTTGCCCAGAAAATTCGCGTAAGCACTTTACAATGTCTGGGATCCTATCCAATTCATCCAAATTTGTCGAATTAAATTGGACCGTATAGTCTCTTTCGTCGTTTTCGACAAACGGGTTATGGAGGTTCTGTACTGTCGATGTAATCAGTTCCGTAATCTGTCTGGTTAGTGCTTCTGTCAGTATTAGTGGTTGAGGATTATGACTTGTACTAGGTGGGTGTTGGTTAGAATTATTGATCAGACTATTAGTAACCCTTAATTGTGCTAGTTTTTCACTAAGTTGTTCTTCTGGAGTCGACATGTTTAAAAGTAATGGATAAAAATAAAAAAAAATTAAAGAAATGTTTTGATTCCTTCACCAAACGTTATTTATAATAGATTTATTAATTTTTTTTTTTTTTTTTTTTTTTTTAAATTTACTTGTAATTATTTCTTAGTTTTCTTGTTATTTTTTATTTACTTTCACTTTTTTTTTATTTAGAAAAAATTTAACTTGAACTTATCTTTTGATTATTTATTTCTTTACTCTTTTTTGTTTACTTTAACTTTTTCCTTTGTATTTTTTTTATTTTTTTTTTTTTAAAATGTTTATGACTTACATACAAATATACTAGAAATATGCTTAAAGTATTCTTCATGGTTTTTCCCAGCGGTGCTTTGTTTTGTTGAATATTTTGGGCAGGCGGCTGCTTGTCAAAAGCTCCTGTTCCTACGATGATACGTCTACTTGGGGGCCTCTTTCCTGCTACTTTTTTTCAGCTTTCTCTAGCACTTGTCACCAACGATACTGTTTGGTTTCTCGTTTTTTTTTTGTAACACGTAAACTTAGCGATACTTTTTTCTTATTATTTTTCTCACTTTTTTATTCACGATTTTACTAGTGACTTCGCTGGTCCCTGCTCGGGCGCCAGTTAAACTAAATTGTATTTATTTAGTTTTTTTAAAAAGCACATCAGAGAGAACTCTGATGTCTTTCGTTTTATTTAATTGAATCCAAAACTTAGACTGACTTAACATTTCATTAATACCTTAATGCTAACCTCAAGCTGTGTTTGTATTAGTTATTTTTATTGCCGTTATCACTGTTGTGGTGCTCTGCTTATGTTGGTTATTTGATGCAAGCGTGGAAGGTGTTTTTATCACTGCTCCCACGGAAGTACCGTAGACATAGCGTCAGCAGATTTTGGTACACGTTTGCTAATGAGTTGGATACCTGAATATTTCAATGTGTTTGTTCTTAACTTATATATATATATTGTGTGTGCTCAAAAAAAGAACAAAACCAATAAGAAAAGTAAAAATATAAAAAAGTTCGGAACCCCAAAACTATAGTCTTTTTTAATACTACACAAAAGGGATGAATGCATTACACGCAAAAACACGCCCTATTGTACGGAGTGCCAAACATATAGTCATGAGGCAACTAGACACTGCCAGAGAGACACTAAATGGGATCAAAGTAGAAGGCAGCCAGCTACGAGGCGCCCGGTGCCATCCTCGAGGGACAGCAGGGGTAACTTCATTAGTCACCGAGTTAATTCAACGGAAGGAATTAACCAAGAAATAAATCCTTTCAAAGGTGGGAGTGGTCAGCAGCGACCAAATTGGAATCCCAGAAGTGAACCATGGATAGGCAATCACATACAAGTGTTGAGATGCTTCGCATGTGGACGAATGGGGCATCGGACAGTGGAATGCAGGGAAAGACAATCCCAACAAAAGAACCAGGGAAACTTCCAGCGGCCCAATCGAGGCCAGTAGACTGGAAAGCCAAAAGAAAGGAAGTAATAATAAGGCCGGAAGTGCGTGTGAGTAGTAATGTAGAAACTACAGTCCAGGAGAAGGAGGAGCAAGAGGCTCTCCAATATCACGAGTTAGGAAGTGGATACGCGTCCATGTTGGGAACAAAAGGAAATTATTTCGTTACGAGCAGGATAGGTGATGCCTTCATCGAGATACCCTGCGAGGAAGCAACGAGTGGAAAGCTAGTGCTTTTAGTAAATTCAGGAGCGGACACCAGCGTCGTAAAATCTAGTGTTTTACGGAAGGGGCTAGATATTAATCAAATGGACGTAAGAATGCTTAACGGGGCGTTTGGAGGGTGCATCAGGACATTGGGGTCGCTCAGAATAGGAAACAGTGAAGTGAAAGGTATGAGTTTTAGAGTGCACGCAGTGGAAGTGGATAGGAAAGGTATCCCGGCTGATGGGATAATTGGCCGCGATAATCTTTGGGGCCGCACCATACTGGATGCGCTCAATAAGCAGTTATAATTTTATGATGATAATAAGAATAAAATCCTTACTGATCCATTAAAGTCATGGCAGGAAGGAACCGTGAGTAGGGTTAAGAATTGTATGGAGGTAGTAAACGCAAGATCGACCAGAGTAGTTACTATGCATGTAAATACGAGACTTAGGACTGTTGTTTTGCACAAGCAGCAGCTAGCGGACGACGTATATATGGGAGAGACCATAACGCACGTTGACAAGGGTAAGATGTATGCTTGCGTACTCAACGCATCGGAAAAGGACTACCTGATGGATGAGGATTTTAGGCTGAAGTTCACTAGTTACGATAATTTTAAGGAACCGAATTATAGATCGGTAAATCACATTAAACAAGTTGATATAAGAAAAAGAATGGAGAGAGTGCTAGAATCACTGAAGTTAGACCCAAGCGTAAATTCAGAAGAGAAAGCATCAATAGAAGCCATTTGTACGTCATTCCATGACATATTTTTGCTGGAAGGAGACCAGCTGACGTATACACCAGAGATAGGGCATGAAATACCTACTAGAGTGGATCAACCACCGATTAACCAGAAACAATACAGATTGCCACAAGCTCACAAGGATGAGGTAAACAAGCAAGTAGAAGGAATGTTAAAGGATAACATAATTTCACCGAGTATCTCGCCTTGGAACTCACCAATAATTTTGGTACCAAAGAAGGGAGGTGCTCAGGGTCAAAAGAAGTGGAGAATGGTCGTTGATTTTAGGAAATTGAACGACGCCACTATCAAGCAGGTGTTCCCGATACCAAGGATAGAAGAAATCCTGGACCAATTAGGACACAGTAGATATTTTTCTACACTTGATTTAGCAAGTGGCTACCACCAAGTTCTGCTGGATACCCAAGATAAGCAGAAAACCGCGTTCAGCACCGGTTTGGGGCATTATGAGTTTAATAGAATGCCGTTTGGATTAACAGGAGCACCGGCTACCTTCCAACGGCTAATGAACCATGTGCTAATAGGCTTACAAGGGTTAGATTGTTTTGTGTATCTGGATGATATTGTAATCTATGGGAAGAACTTGCAGCAGCATTCGCAACGCTTGTGCGTGGTGCTCCAGAAATTTCGAGAACACAATTTTAAATTGAACACGGAGAAGTGTCAATTTTTGCGAAGAGAGGTGGTTTATTTAGGCCATCGTTGCTCAGAGGCAGGATCACTGCCTGACCCGCAGAAGGTGGAATGCGTTAAAAATTTAGCGATTCCTAGAAATAGAAAGGAAGTGCTAGCATTCCTAGGACTAGTGAACTATTGCAGAAAGTTCGTAGAAGGACTAGCCGGAATTGCGTTGCCGATTAATAAGTTGCTACGAAAAGAAGCAAAGTTCGAATGGACAGAGAGCTGTCAGCAAGCATTCGAGAGGCTAAAGGAAATAATTAACTCGCCACCGATTTTGGCGTACCCCCACTTTGAGCAAACTTTTTTGTTGGCCACTGATGCTAGCAATGAAGCATTGGGGGCAGTGTTGTAACAAGGGGAAGTCGGTAATGACCGACCAATACCATTCGCAAGCAGGGCGCTTAGCGATACAGAGAAAAGATACTCCACAATAGAGAAGGAATTCCTAGCCATAGTGTGGGCTACGAAGAATTTTAGGGCATATCTGCTAGGACGCCCATTTAAAATATATACTGATCAATAGCCGTTGAGAGGCATAGCCAATTTGAAAGACCAAACGTCTAGGCTAGCCAGGTTCAGACACAAATTGTCCGGGTATGATTTTGAAATCATATACAAACCTGGCAAAAAGAATCTGAATGCGGACGCACTCAGCAGAATACCGCAGGCACAGAAGGTATCAGTAGTGCAAACGAGGGCTAAAGCAAGCTCTGAGAGGGAGAAGGCCGAGAGAATGCAAGGGAATAAAATTGATGCGACAAGAGATGTTAGCAATGCGGGTTTCGATGCCAATGAACAAACAGCCAGTAATGTGGAATGGCTGGAGGATAAAAAAGATATACAGGCTGTGTTAAAGGGTTTTCATGATTCACCCCTAGGTGGACACCAGGGATTCTGGAAAACCCAAGATAGAATTAGGCGAGTATACGGATGGAAAGATATGCTCCGAGAGATAAAAAAGTATATAAAGAGTTGTCCAAAATGTCAGGCCAATAAGAGTTCAAGGCTAACAAAGATGCCAATGGTGTTAACTGACACACCAAAACAGCCAGTTGATAAAGTTCATATGGATATTGTAGGTATTTTACCTGAGACAGTTTCGGTAATTAAATACATATTGACGTTCCAAGACGATTTCTCAAAGTATATGGCGTGCGTGGCTATACCCGATGCTGAAGCAAGTACGGTGGCCAAGGAATTCTTTGACGAAATTATAGCACGGTACAACACACCTAAGAACCGAAAATGTTTCAAATTTTGAATCAAAACTATTCTCACAAACGTGTAAAATGCTGGGAGTCAAGAAATTGTATATAACACCATATCATCCCCAGGCGAATGGCTCATTGAAGCGTAGTCATCGACCTCTGGCCGAGTACTTCCGCAGTTTTGCCAAAGAAGACGGCTCGAATTGGGATCAATGGTTGACAACTGCAATGCATGTACACAACAATACTGTGCATGTATCAACGAAGCAAACTCCGTTTAGAACACTCTACGGGTTTGATTTCAACATGCCAGCAAATCTGAAGCGCAAATGTGCGCCAGTGTACAATGCTGATGATCCCAATAAAGTGCAAAAGTACCAGCTACAGCGAGCCCACAAGTTGGTCAGAGAAAACCAGGATTGTGCTAAACGAGTAGCCAGGGAAGCCTATAACAAGGTACTAAACCCAGTAGTTTTTCATGTGGGTGACCAACTATTAATGAAAAATCAGGCTAGGAGAAACAAGTTCTCACCTGTGTGGATAGGTCCGTATTCAGTAGCAGAAATCCGCAGACCAGTAAAGTTACTTAAGAAAGAGCATATTTTTAGGTTACGAATATTTTGAATTAATATTATTTATGTAATATTTATTATGTAAACTTTTAGGGTGCTACAGTTTCGCAGTCGAGCCACCGAAGGGCATTGCAATTTAGAATGCACCATCAACATTTCAGAATGGCGTAGATCAGTTGGCTTGACCAACTGACACCAATTAACAGGTGCGAAACTGGAACACCAGAAGTGTCAGTTTTTGTATTGTAATTGTGAATTGTAAATAGTATATAAGAATTAGTATTTTAAGAATAAAGCGGCTTGTGATTTAAAAACCGAAAGTGTAATGTAGTAATTTTTCCGAAGAGTGATTTAGGGGTTTCAGCCACACGCGCGCAGCAGAAGGGCGTCCCCCGTCAACCAAACACGGACCCCAACAGAAGCCTTTTATAGCGCAAGTAGCCGTTGCGAAATTCCGTCAAGCCCGATTGCCTTGATGCAACGCGGTAGTTTTCTCGAAAAGACAATCTCGGAGTTGCAGAAGCAACAACAAAACAGTGCTGAAGAAGAAAACCTTACAGTAAAAAGTGACTTTTCGCCGCATATTATGTCGTCACCGTTGCAACAGCAATCGAGTGTTGGAAATTCTGTGCCAAATTCGCAAGTGCATACACAGGTGCCGTCCGTTTTGCCTACGTATACACAGCCGCCGCGTGTCGTGGTCCAAGAAATTCAAACAAACGCAATCGTGCACAACGCTATGACGTCATACCCGCAAGTATGTACACCGACGCATACTCCGTCCGTATCACTTTCAGCCGAACACTTGTATTTTTCACACTCGTTGCCAAGGCAAATTCAAAATCAAGCATACACGCAGCCGTCTTATGATCGTCAAATCGCCGCGAATATACCACTCTCGCATGTACAGCAGCTGTATACGCTGTACTCGTCGCCAATAATGGCGTCGTCTATGATTCAAATGCCAGCTCAAACACAAAACTCGCAGTTGTTTAATGTGTGTTCTAGTGTGCAGCAATCTGCACATGCTCCGTTTGTTTCGCATGCAGTCACGCAGCCGTATAATCAAAGTGCGCCTGAAACACACTTATCGCCCGTGCAGATCGTTCCTAATACGCAAATTCCAATTGGAAATGCGAATCGTGCTTATTCATTCTCGTCAACTACAATGAATGCGCCTAATTTTGTGCAGCCGCATACTAGTGAAAGAAAAGCGCAGCCGTTCTTTAATAATTCAACGCCGTACGAAAATGTAAACATCGAAAAACAGAACAGTGTCGTACAGGAAAATATGTTTTGTAATATGCGCGAAATTGTTGCTCTACTACCGGAATTTAACCCGTCAAGTGAAAATTCGTTAAATTCATTACAATTCGTAAAACATGTGCAAATGCTGAAATACGCATACAAATGGACTAATCAAGCGTTTTTGTTCGCCGTCCAGCAGAAAATGCACGGTGCTGCGAAATATTGGGTCGACTCGTTGGGTGAAGTATTTTTGTCGTTGTGGCAATTCATTCGTAAACAATTTTACTTCCGATTTTCCGATTTTCGATAATATTGCCGATGTGCATATAAAAATATTATTGAAGGAGATGTTTGCTGGATCGAGAAAGCACAAAACGTATAACAGCATCTTCCGTATTTAACTGCAGCCGAGTACCAGAAGCTGAAAACAGTTTTGGTGCAAAATCGAAATGGTTTCGCTAAAACTGCCGCCAAGTTAGGCAATTGCCACGCCGTAAAAATGAAAATCGAATTGTTATCGAATGTTCCCGTCAACATGAAGCCGTATCGTATTGCCTTCGCTAACCGCGAAATCGTGAAAAAATAATTTCGGAGTGGTTGGATACTGGTATTATCCGCCCGTTTGAATCTCCGTACGCATAGCCAATTGTGCTCGTGGAGAAAAAGAATGGAGAACTTCGTTTATGCATCGATTATTGGCAACTCAACCGTATCACTGTAAAAACTCCGTTTACGATTACCATAATGGAAGAGCAATTTGCGCAGTTATCAGGTAATCGTTACTTTACCACCCTCGATTTACGGGGTTACCATCAAATACAAATTTCCGAAAATTCCAAATAATATACTGCATTTGACACCAACGATGGGCACTACGAGTACAATCGAATGCAGTTTGGTCCCGTCAACACACCAGCCGTTATATAGGCCGTGATGAATCGCATTGTTGCAAAAGTGAAGCCTGGAGAAGTGCTAGCTTATCTCGACGACTTGATCATCCCGAGTAAAACCGTCAATGAAGGTCTACGCCACTTGCATGCATTTTTAGGGATTTTGCAAGAAAGTGGACTAACGTTACGCCTCGACAAATGTGTGTTTCTCGCTACTAAAATCACACATTTGGGCCACGTAATCAGCAAAAATGGTATTTCGCCCGGAGAAAATAAATTAAACACTATCAGAAACTTCAAGCCACCGACGAACGTTACTGAAGTCCGATGATTTCTAGGCATGTCGGGTTTCTTTCGAAAGTTCGGGCCGGAATACTCGCTTATATCGAAGCCGCTTACGAAACTGCTCCATAAATCCGAAGCCGACAACTTTACTTGGAGTGAGCCGCAACAACAGTCGTTCTCGAAGCTGACTCAGATTTTGTGCAGTAAGCCCGTACCCGCGCTGTACGATTTCTCAGCAAAAGACGAGGTCCATACCGACACCAGCTGAGTCGGTCTGTCAAGCGTATTGCTCCAGTCTACGAATGGGAAAGACTGGCACCCGTTTTCTTCTACAGCCGTCACTGCACCGAAACAGAAAGTCGTTACAATAGCTACGAACTTGAAGTTTTAGCCGCCGTCGAAGCTTTGGATCCTTTTCGAGTTTACATCCTAGGTAAGAAATTTCGTTTAGTCACCGATTGTTGGGCTATCGCCAAAACCAAAGCAAACAAGGAGTTAATTCCGAAAATCGCGCGATGGTACATGAAACTGCTCGAATACGGTTGCGAAATAGTGCATCGCCAATGCAGTCGCATGTCACATGTGGACGCACTAAGCCGTGCTCCCGTCGAAGAAGTCAATGACGTCGACCCAGCCGGACTTGTGCTGAAAGTCTCCGCCGAGCAGGAGGACTGGTTTGCTGACTATGCAGCTACAAGATGAATTGCTAGCACATATCGTCGCCGTGCTGAAAGATTCTGAGCAGTCCGTACACAAAAAACCGTACCAAGTCGAATACGTTTTCTAAAAACACCGTTTGTGCCGCAAAGAGGCTGACGGTCTTAAATTTGTCTTACCAAAATCCATCCGTTGGAGAATCGTCCAGTCATGCCACGATGATTGTGGTCATTTTGGTATGGACAAAACCTTCGAACGAGTCAAAAAGCATTTTTGGTTCCCAAGGATACGAAAATACGTCAAAGACTATATCGCTGCTTGTATCCAATGCTGCTACAACAAAGCTCGTGGAGGGAAAGCTGACAGAAGTTTGCACTATGGCGAGATGGAAACAGTACCGTTTCGCTCCATCCACATCGACCATCTATGTCTTTTCGAAGGCAGTAAACGAGGAATGTGCTACGTTTTAGCCATTTCTGACGCCTTCAGTAAATTTCTTATCGTCAAAGCCGTCAGAAATACCAAAAGCACCGCAGTAATCGCCGCTCTCGACGAAATGACAGGCTACTTTCGTTTGCCAAAGCGGAACGTGTCTGATAGAGGCACCGCCTTCACGTCAAAAACCTTCGAAGAATTCTGCGACTACAACAGAATCCAAAACGTGAAAAACGCCGTACGAACACCGAGAGCCAATGGCCATGTTGAACGCGCCAACCCAACGATTCTGTCTTATCTACGGACATCCACACAGGACCCGAAGAACTGGGACCTAAATCTTCGTAACCTACAATGGTCTGTAAACTCACAACTCAACGTCACGTCTGGGTTTAGCCCTAATGAACTTGTGTTTGATTTTGATCTCCTCGACATAACACAAAACCACGTTCTCGCAGAAGTACATGATGCCACCGAGCGGAAATCTGATACGAAAAACGTCAGCATGCGCTCAAAAACATCATGAACGAGCGCGAGAAATGGAAACACCCGATTTGACCAACAACATGCAGTACCAACAAAGTATACCACATGAGATTTAGTTGTCATCGAGAACGTCGCTCCGTCAACAGGCGAATCCCGAAAATTGGAGCCTAAGTACGAGGGCCCGTACATAGTTACAAAAGCGCTCGACAACGATAGGTATGTCATCCAAGACATACCAGGTATGCAGATAACTCAACGAAAATTCGAGTCTGTCTACTCATCCGAGAAAATCCGATGCTGATGTCATAGCTCACCCGAGTTAGATAACACAACCAATATTGACACCAACGATGAAGCTGAGTCTGAAGGAATCGAGGGCGATTCCATGTCAGGATTGTCCGAGCTGTCAATCCCGAATACAATCCTGCGTAGATCATGCAGGGTAACACAGCAACACTCGCTGTGAACCATGACAGTATTAGTGAGATCGCCATTGTGTAAAGTCGGTACACCGCGAAAACGGGAACAATATTTTCATACTTTTTATTTAATAAAATATTATTATTATATTACTACTAAAGTCCGTCATGTTATTATTTTGCCTATACCTGTCTATCCAATTTGCCCGAGCCCCTGACATATATATATACTCGCATATATATATATATCTATATATATATATATATATATATATACATATATATATATATATATATATATATATATATATATATATATATATATATATATATATATATATATATATATATATATATATATATATATATACGAGGTATGATCAAAAAATAACCGTTATTGTGTGATCAAAAAATAAAGTATTTATTTATTCATCAACAACTATCTTGTGTCCTTCAAAGTAATTCCCCTCAGATATAATACACTTATGCCAGCGTTTTTTCCAATCCTCGAAACACTTCTGAAACGCTTTTTTTGTTATCGCCAACAGCTCCTGTTTTCGATTTTTCTTTTATCTCCTCAATCGTAGCAAAACGCTTTCCTTTCATCGGTGTCTTCAGTTTTCGAAAGAGGAAAAAGTCAGCGGGGGCCAAGTCCGGTGAATATGGTGGTTGAGGCTTGATAACGGTTTTTGTTTTTGGACAAAAAATTACGCACAAGCATCAATGTGTGAGCTGGTGCGTCATCATGGTGCAAAATCCATGATTGGTTTTTCCACAATTTTGGGCGTTTCTGACGTATTGCTTCTCGCAAACGGCGCATAACTTCAAGGTAGTTTCCTTGTTGACCGTACGACCTTGTGGCAAGAATTCATGATGCACCACGCCATTGCAATCAAAGAAAACTGTCAGCAAAACCTTTACGTTCGACCGAACTTGAAGTACTTTTTTCGGTCTTGGCTCATCTGGACGCTTCCATTGGGATGATTGGGCTTTGGTTTCAATGTCATAGCCATACACCCACGAATCGTCACCAGTTATGATCTTTTTGAGGAAATCTGGATCGTCGTTGACGATGTTCAACAGCTCCTGAGCGATGTCCATGCGACGTTGTTTTTGCTCAAAATTTAGCAATTTTGGAACAATCTTCGCTGCCGCACGTTTCATGCCTAAAACATCCGTAAAAACGCTTGGCGTGAGCCGAACTATATGCCAGCATCATCAGCAACCTCTCTGATAGTGATTCGACGATTATCTAAACTCATTTTCTTCACTGCATCAATGTTTTCATCGGTTGTTGACGTGCTCGGGCGACCAGGACGAGCATCGTCCTTGACATCTTCTCGGCCTTCCTTAAACCGGTTATACCAAAATTGAACTTGTGTTCTGCTCATAGTAGACTCGCCAAAGGCCACAGTCAACATTTCAAATGTCCTGCGCATTTAATTGCATTTTTTACACAAAACTGAATACAGTTTCTTTGATCCATTTTTTCGAATAGTACAAAATCGAAGAGCACACCAAAACACGACTAACCTTTTTATCTGTCAAAAACAAACTGACAATCCAAAATGGTTGGTATTGCCAACATATATAACAGACATGTGTACCAACATAAAAAAAAAAAAATGCGAACATCGAACATACGTAACTCACGAAAAGATGAAAATAACGGTTATTTTTTGATCACACCTCGTATATATATAATTTGCAAAGTATATATATAATTTACGAGTATATACTCGTACATATATATATATATATATATATATATATATATATATATATATATATATATATATATATATATATATATATATATATATATATATATATATATATATATATATATATATATATATATATATATATATATATATATATATATATATATATATATATATATATATATATATATATATATATATATATATATATATATATATATATATATATATATATATATATATATATATATATATATATATATATATATATATATATATATATATATATATATATATATAAAAAGAAGTGTACATTTTGATTGTCCCTCCATAACTCGAGAACGGCTCGAACGATTGCCATACAATTTGTTGGGAAGGTGCAGGGAGGAGTGATGATGGTTAGTTAAAATCCAAAATCGGTCCAGCCATTCTCGAGCTGTGATTTTTTCCTGAAAAAATTGAACATTTGAAAACAAAAGTTTAAATTACGGTCCGACCTAACGAAAAAAATCGATCCAACCTAATACACAAACTCATACATAAACACATTAATTTGATTGACAGCATACAGCAAACAGTGACGCGGCAAAACTGGTCAAAGTCCTGAAAAAGGACGAAACCGCTAAGCTGGGGTCGCCTAGGAAACCTGATGGCTCCTATACGGAGAGGCAAAGTGAGATACTCAGCTTGCTGTTGGAGTCACACTTTCCAGGAAATCAGTTAAGCATAGCCCGTCAGCAACCACCTTTGGTTGGAACTGTTGTCAGGACACCTACACCCTCTCGACATGATTGATGTGTCGCTAGAACTGTGGCGAATGAGGCTGCCATTAGATTTGTTAGCAAATCCTTTGACAGCTTCAAATCGCCCGGACTGGATGCATATATCAGATTGTGTTGAAGGAAGGCATCGAGTTAGTGTTAGCAGCACTGAAGACGATCTTCACTGCATGTCTCGCGCTGGCCTATGTACCACGCTCTTGGAGGATGGTGAGGGTTGCTTTCATTCCTAAGGTTGGAAGAGACGACTACACCAATCCCAAGAGCTTCAGACCTATTAGTATGACCTCGTTCATGCTAAAGAGTTTAGAACGGCTGGTGGAGCTTCGCATGCGTAGGTAGTTTCTGAAGACGCGTCCACTCTCTCCACTTCAACATGCCTATCAAAGCGGAAAATCCTGCGAGACGGCTCTGCAAAACCTTGTTGGAAGGATAGAGCAAGCCATCGACAGGAAAGTATACGCAATGGGCATCTTTGTGGACATAGAGGGTGCGTTTGACAATGCTACTTTCGACAGTATGTGCGGCTCTTCTAGGCGGCATGGCGTAGACCGGGCTCTAGTAAATTGGATACGTTCAATGCTGGCCCAGAGAATCATAACGGTGCGGGCTGAGGAAGATATGCTGATGTCGTCTGGGGTTAATAGAGGCTGTCCCCAAGGTGGCGGACTGTCTCTCTTGCTCTGGTGCATGGTAATCGATCCCCTGCTTAACGCCATTAATGACTCGGGTGTCTACGCTCAGGCATATGATGTTGGCTGTCTTGTGACAGGTCCAACCCTTATGATTGTCTGCAGAAAGGTGCAGAGAACTCTGGATAAGATTGACACTTGGTGCAGTGCGAATGGGCTAGCGGCTAATCCTGTCAAGACTGGAATTGTCCTCTTTACCAGAAGGAGAAAGCTTGATGAACTTATTCTGCCTACACTAAAAGGAGTCACTATCCAGCTATCCAAGGAAATCAAATATCTTGGAGTCATCCTTGATAACAAACTTCTTTGGAAAGCACATGTCGAACTGAAGACATCCAAAGCACTGTCAGTTTTCTGGCAGTGTAAGGGTGTTTTTGGTAAGACATGGGGTCTTTCCCCTAGTAAGGTCCTATGGATCTATACAGCTATGGTAAGACCTATTATCACCTATGCATCGATGGTTTGGATGAGCAGACTCTCTCTTGTAGGGGTCAAAAAACCTCTATCAAAACTACAACGTGCTGTGGCCATATGTTGTACCGGAGCATTTCCGACTACTCCAGGCCCGGCACTTGATACTTTGGTGAATCTCCCGCCACTAGATGTCTTCATCCGCGGAGAGGCCGTTAAGGCCATCTGCAGAGTGAAACATAGTGGCCACTGGTCTGGGGTGTATTCGATATGGGACGACGGCTCAGGCATCGATTCTGCCCACGGACTCCATGTCTTCAACCATCATACTAGAAAAGCAGTACAATGTGTTGCTGCCATAGCCTCGTTCATGGTTAGATCCCGAGATCGAGCCCGGCAAACACTGCTGCCGTATTTTCACTGATGGCTCCAGGACTGAAGACGGTTCAGGCTCTTGTCTCTTCGTGGAATCTTGTGGGATCCGTCGGTTCTTTGTCATTGGTCTGCATGCGTCTGTATTTCAGGCGGAGGTGTATACGATACTTGAGGCAATGGAGTTTGTTGTGGAAAACAGGTGGAAAGGCAAATCCATTTGTGTCTGCAGTGACAGCCAAGCTTCGCTCATGGCCTTGGATAGTCTGACCACCACTTCCACGATAGTCAGGTCCTGCAAATCCAGGCTAAATAATGTTAGAAAACATAATAGTCTGACGCTGACTTAGGTGCCGGGAGACGCTGGCATTGCGCGTAACGAGACCTCTGACTCTTTGGCCAGGATGGGCTCTGAGGCTGTTTTTATTGGCCCTGAGCCTGTACTGCCACTCCCTTCTGCTGTCATCAAAGCCATTGCTAACAAGTGGGTTGTTTCGACCCACAAGCGAGCATGGCGGACTGAGAGAGGCTGCGGATGGACGAAAATTATGCTACCCGTTATCTCTGACCAATGGTCACGGTTCCTTCTATCTTTAGGAGGGACTGCAGGCTGTTGGTTGGCGTGATGACGGGGCACTTTCTATGAGCTAGGCACATGGAAAGGATTAGCATATCAGATAGTGCGCTGTGCCGAGCCTGTGGAGAAGAAGACGAGACGGCGGACCATTTCCTTTCCGTCTGCCCCGCCTTTGCTCGAATCAGGTTTGGGATTTTTGGCACTGATGTGCTGAGGAGTAACCAACTTGGCTCCTTGGCACCACAGGATCTACTTCTATATCTTCGGAGGTCGGGTAGATTTAAATCAGAGTAAAAAGGCAACCTTAAGTGCAGTACAATGGATATATACTCTGTCTGAGTGCGCCGCTTACTGGATTGTTCCGACAAAAAAAAATACAAATACAAATACAAATGTTAAACAGATGAACCTGTCAATATGCACATGTTTGCCAATCACTTTCTTTCACTCTTGGATTCTGATACAGTCGGTCATATATTCGCTGCTTTCCAATTGGAATTTTATTACAAGTGGTTTTTTTTGAGTTTCATAAATATTGGTAAGTATTAATAATTTAAAAGTGATTTTTAGTGTGTTCAGTGCAAAAAACGTGTTTGGATTCAAGAAAACATAGTGAAAAGTGATTTTTCCATAATTTCATCATATTGCATCATCCATTTTAGCGTGTACTCAATATCAAAATCGTTCGTAATGTGTACATTGTTGTTGCTGTGTACGGTGCTTTTTTTACATTCCATTTCAATAGTGGATGATCCAATACGATGAAATTATGGAAAAAAATGGAACATCATTGAATTTTGGAAAACATTGTTTCTGCATTCTTTTACAACAAATAAATAAATGAATACGCGAAACCAAATAAATATTTCTAATGATCTTAAGCTATTAAAATTGAATCATTTCAATTAATCATTCCAACACACCATATTTATTAAATAAAAACAATGTTTTCTTTACATATTTTCCAAATAAACAAAACAAATTTGTTTTACTTTAATTCTTTTTTCGGAATGTTTAATTGAATGCAACGCTGTGAAAGAGATGGGATATGCTACTTTCGCTTACAATAGCGAAAATGATTATAGTGAACATATCAATATTGATGGAATAACGGTGAGATGTCCACATTGTGATGCAGCCAAATTTCAAGGTGAAACGCCTGGCATGTATTGTGCCAATGGAAAAATGAGGCCAGCATCTGAATCTCCCCCCGATCCACTTCGTTCATTCATTTTTGGAACGTCGCAAATATTGTAAGAACCAAAATCTTCTGTGGGAAATTTTGGCCCACACCACAGGTGACAGAGTCGCTATATACACACAAACACCCTGAATAGCAGACCGAATAATTGCACCTTGGAAACGCCCACAATGCCAACCGAAACAACTGCAGTGAGAACCTAACGAAAAGAACTACAAGCATTGTAACCAATTAGCGCGGCCGTGGTAGGAGCGCAGATCAGCAGCAGCATATTAGAGCAGTTGGAATAATAGCAATTACAACAAATACATGCCGGACAAGAGAAGGTGAGTGCACGAACTCAGCGGTGGAATTTGCAGAGTGCGCTCGCTCGGAAATTTTACACTAACAACACGAAGAAACGAGAGCGAAGTACAAGAGGGAAATTTAACAACAACAACACTACAGGATTCCGGACAGCGCTGCTGGCAGGCAACAATACTGCAGGCTAACCAGGGACCGTTGGAGTGAGGTGGCTGACCGCCAGAAGTTGAAGGTGGCCCAAGGGCAAAAGACGGCAACACCAACAAGCCTGACTGCAACAACAACAAGCCTGCCACAACAACAACAATCGACTACTGGCCAACGGACGTAAAATCACACAACGGTGGCCTGCGAACAACAACATGTGTCAGCCGCTGCGACCTGGGACTATATAAACCACGTAGCCCAGGCAGTAAGTCTCTTCGTCGAACACCAGCATCCCGACTAGCAACAGCTCTACGCCATACCAAGAACAATACGAACACAAAAAGCTTAGCGAGAACATCTGGTTTTTAATCGTTTTCTCGCTAAGCCATACACAGACAGAGACTACAGGGATTCAGTGAGAGCCTCTGGTTTTTAATCGTTCTCCCACTGAATAACTGAGACACATACGCAACCGAGACTTAGGGACTTAGGGGGAACCTCTGGTTCTTTAATCGTTTTCCCACTAAGTCATACAGAGACCATAGGGACTCAGTGAGAGCTTCTGGTTTTTAATCGTTCTCCCACTGAGTCACAGAGACACATACTTACCGGGACGTAGAAACAGGAAAACAAGTATACATTAAACAAGTTATTTATACAAACATAGAGTTAAGGAAATAGAATTGTTTCGAGCAAGAGTTCACAATCATTATATTAAATAAATACGCTATTATTAATATAACTCGCAGGACTTTTGATATTTTTCTGTACACGACCCCTGGAGCCGCTGAGTTTTACCCCAGCTATAAAAAAAGAGTCGTTACAGTGGCGCCCGAGCAGGTACTTGAGTAAAAGAGAAACTATATCACAAGAAAATATTACGTCAGACGCTGAGAAAGTCACGATCTAAAGCGTGGAGAAGGTAAATAACGTACGTGCAGTCACGTTACCCTGTCACTGGGAAAATCCTGAACACTAGCCCTTTACTCACAAGTTGACGCTCCTACTGCCTTCCCCATCATCCAAGTATAACATAGGATGGCGAAGACAAGTTGGGTGTATACACTTCGAAAGGAGCAGCTGGTGATTTTTAATACCGAATTTGGATTGGAGGCCTCAGGAACAGTAGACAAACTACGGAAGAAACTCGCGCAGTATCTAAACTCCACAGAACTCACGCTAGAGCAGGAGCGTCGTGTGACCGAATTGCACGCTCGCCTCATGAAGAGTTTGTCACCTACACCAGTCAGGCAACCCCGAACCCTGTACAGTATGGAACGCCCAGGAGTCTCCGATGAGTACCTGAGTACGAGTCGAGAGTCGCTACTACCAGCGAGAGACGAACAAGCCGGGACTTCACGTGACACCCTGCGCACAACAGTACCCGAGTTCCCCAGAAGTGGGACTACCACGTACTCCACCGTGATTGACCATGTAAGGAAGTGGTCAGTGAAGTTCGATGGAGAACGAGACCCACTGGCGTTTATTGAGCGCATAGAGGAGCTATCAGATGTCTACGGGATAAACACAAACCTACTCCCACGGACGATGCCGGAGCTATTGAAAGACCGCGCATTGCTATGGTTCCGAAATAACAATTGCAGCTGGACTGAGTGGGCGGCATTCAAAAAAGACTTTCTGAAGTTCTTCTTGCCAGCACGTTACTGGGAGAAGTTAGATCGTTTAAGATATACGTTGTGGAACTCCAGAACCTCATGCGACATGCCGGGCATACAGAGGAACAAAAACTGGAGCGAATATTTCGAAATAGCTTAGAGGAGTATCAATGGTACGTACGTCGTAAAGACTTCACGACGCTGAGCGAGCTGATAGAAATGGCGGAAGACCTGGAGGGCATACGAAACAACAGGGATACATCTAGGACACCCACGGCATCACTCAGAGTCGATCGCACTATACCCCGAGAGACAAGAAACCGCCAAATCCTTCCAGCAAATAGCACTAAAGCCGAGGCAGCAGTAGATGTGCGAACTGCCTGCCGACGGTGCGGGGAAAGTGGACACGTGGCACGCGTCTGCCGCAATGCGCAAGTCCTATTCTGCTGGGACTGCGGGAAGCGTGGAATTCGGACTATAGAATGCTGCCGGACACAGGGGGGAAACGAACGGGGCTGCCGTCGAGAGCGAGGCAGGGCGCAGCCCACCGACAACAGTCCTCAAAAGCATTAAGTGCGTTGCGTTGCGATGGGCAGCGTATTTGTGCCACAGTCATCATCGGCACCATCCAAATCCCAGCTACCATCGATACCGGAGCCACGCGAAGCTTCATCAGCGAACGCCTTAGTCGCCAGTTACGTGCAATCACAGGTGGGGTAACTCCCACACACATACGCGCACGTATGGCAGACGGGCACACGCGGGAAATCACCGAAGCACTCCGAGTGACCATACAGCTAGGAAATCAAAACTGCGAGCTGGACCTCCTAATGATGCCCGATTCCACAGACGATCTACTCTTGGGTCTCGATTTCATGATGAAACAAGGTACAACAATAAGATGCGGGGGTCAAGAAGTCGTACTAGGACCCCACACCGGCGCCGTACAACCCCGAGATTCTACATTGTGTACGACGATCCAGGTGGAGGCCCTCACGGAGAAAGCTAGGATCAAAGAATTTCTGGCTACCGAGCTGAGCAAGTTCAATGAAGAACCAGGCGTATCCCACATCACCAATCACAAAATCGTAATGCGCGACGATAGACCGATTAAACAGAGGTACTATCCCAGAAATCCAGCACAGCAAGAGGTAATAAACACGGAAATAAATGATCTGTTGGCAAGAGGTTGCATAGAGCCATCCCACAGCCCTCACAGTGCGCCAATCGTGCTCGTACGGAAGAAGGATGGAAGGTGGAAGTTGTGCATCGACTACCGGCAACTTAATGCGAAATCTATTCCCGATGCATACCCCCTACCACGCATACACCACATCCTAGACCGCTTACGAGAAGCCAAATACATACAGTCTGGACCTGAAAAATGGATATTGGCAAATACCCATGGATGAAGGGAGTAAACAACTCACGGCGTTCACAGTACCAGGAAGAGGACTCTATCAATGGAAGTTATGCCCTTCGGATTACACTCGGCACCAGCAACCTTCCAGCGAGCGCTAGATCAGGTAATCGGCCCTGACATGGAGCCCCACGCCTTCGCTTACTTGGATGACATAATCGTCACGGGGAAAACGCTGGAGGAGCACGAAAAGAACCTTGCTGAAGTCTTTAGGAGATTACGGGAAGCAAACTTGAAACTCAATCAAGAAAAGTGTGCTTTCTTCCGTAAGTAAATCAAATATCTCGGCCACATGGTCAGTGAAAGAGGCATACACACGGACCCTGATAAGGTGGCAGCCATCCGGGAATTAAAACCCCCACAGAATATACGAGAGCTGCGACGGTGCCTAGGCATCGCATCGTGGTACCGATGCTTTGTACCTGATTTTGCTAAAACCACACACTCCCTAACGGCATTACTAAAAAAGGGTAAGCATTTTAAGTGGACAGAAGCCCAACAAACAGCATTCGAGCAGTTAAAGCAACAGCTAACAGAGGCCCCAATTCTCACGTGTCCCGATTTCACGCAAAGATTCGTATTGCAGACGGACGCTTGTGACTATGGTTTGGTTGCCGTACTTACCCAAGAAATCGACAGATCGGAGCGGGTAATAGCAAACGCCAGCCGGCACTTAAACGGAGCAGTGCAGAATTATTCACTAACAGAAAAGGAGTGTTTAGCCATAGTGTGGGGCATAAGGAAGATGCGGCCATATCTCGAGGGCTACAGGTTCACCGTGATCACAGACCATCTGTCGCTCAAATGGCTAAATTATATTGAGAGTCCTTCTGGTCGCATAGCCAGGTGGGCACTGGAGCTGCAACAGCACTCGTTTGAAGTACAATACAGGCGAGGTAAGCTTAACGTGTTAGCCGACGCACTATCAAGGCAACCCGTAGAACCTGCACGTGGTATCAGGGTACAGGCAGAACCGGAACCGAACTGCAGCTGGTGGAAAAAGCGAACAGCAGAAGTGCTAGCCGAACCCATAAAGTATTCCGATTACACCAGGGAAAGTGGACAGCTTTATCGGCACATTCCGAATCGAGCGGGCGATGAAGATTGCACCCCGTGGAAGCTATGCGGCCCACAACCACTGAGGGAGCCCGTTCTACAGGAAAACCACGACGCACCAACAGCAGGGCATCTGGGCATTAGGAAAACTATTGCTCGAGTTGCCAACCGATACAATTGGCCGGGTTTTTTCCGAGACGTTAGCCGATACGTAAGGCAGTGTAAACTGTGTCAAGAATACAAGAGCAGCCAGCAGCAGCCTGCAGGGAAAATGTTGACTCAGATACCTGAAGAGCCATGGGCTATTCTCTGTGCGGACTTTGTGGGACCACTACCTCGCTCCACGCACGGGAATACCATGTTAGTTGTGTTCCACGATAAGTTCACAAAATGAACCGAAATGGTAGCACTACGGAAAGCCACCACAGACACCCTACAACGAGCTTTCCGAGAACGCATTATGGCCCGTTTTGGGGTCCCAAAAGTCCTAGTTACAGATAATGGATCCCAGTTTACCAGTAAAGCATTTCACAAGTTCACGCAATACTACGGCATACGTCATCAATTCACTGCACCTTATACGCCTCAAGAGAACGCGGTTGAGCGTACTAATCGTACACTGAAAACGATGATAGCGCAGTTCGCCAACAAACAACAGCGAACTTGGGACAATCTGCTACCAGAGTTCACACTAGCGATAAACTCCAGCGTCTCGGAAACCACGGGATATAGCCCTGCTTACTTGGTACAAGGGCGAGAGCCAAGGCTACCGAAGGCATTGTTTGACGAAACCACCGTGGGCACCGGACAAGCAAACAAAAGTCCTAATGAAAGAACAACCCAGCTGAAAGAAATCTACACGCTTGTTAAACACAATCTGGAGCGGGCAGCACAGGACCAGCGGAGACACTACAACCTGAGGCGTAGAGCATGGAAACCGACTATCGGACAAATGGTACTGGTGAAACAGCATCATCTATCCAAGGCCACAGACCACTTCTCAGCTAAACTAGCCACGCGATACGAAGGACCGTACAGAGTAGAAAGCTTTGTTTCCCCGGTCATCGTGACATTAGCGCAACGAGGAGACAAACGAGGAAGAACGGCACACGTAAGCGAGTTGAAACTACACTGCGCGCCTGATACTCACGAAGGCCCTGATACTCCTACACGACGAGTGGAAATGGCAAAGTTAAAGTAAGAGAGGGAACACAGAGAGAATCCAAGAACAGTTACCCCACATTCCCGTTATGCAAGTATAAAACCCACCGACATGCTACGGGAAGTCCTCTTTTATCATCAGGAGATCAGTGAGTATTATCAAAGCCAAAGTAGCAACAGCGAACCGAAGGAAAACCCAGAATGCCATTTCTACAGACAGCAAAAGTGAATCGAATCAGTGTCGAAGCCCCACGGACTAGTGTAGGAAACCTAGTTACAATACAAATCAGTTCAGGAGACGAGGAGGGCGAAGAGCAACAAGCAGAAGTACTATTAACATTTCCACCAGGTATAGGAGGAATCACCATTCGGAAAAGTGACGTCGCACGCCTCCAGGAGGGAAAATGGCTGAACGAAATAGTTATAGATTTCTATCTGAAATGGCTTCAGATCAATATAATCCCGAGGCGACAACAAGGGAGGATATACGTATTTAGTAGCCACTTTTTCTCACATCTAACGAGACTCTCCGACATCCCCATGAGGCAACATCAGCGGGTCAGAAGTTGGACTAAAGGCGAAGACATTTTCAAAAAAGATTTCATCCTGGTTCCTATCAACCGAAACCACCATTGGTACCTACTAATAGTGTGTTTTCCGGGTGCAGTCGCGTCAGGGTGCCGTGGCACTACCATCCTAGTCTTCGACTCCATAGCAAAAGGATCCTACCTATACGAAGCCACAGCTATCCGGCAATACCTGCAGGAGGAGTTTCGCGCCAGAAAGGGAGGCACAGCAACCGTTGTGTTTGACGCCAACAGTGTACCAGTATATTCTCCACAGACACCACAGCAGCACAATCAAACAGACTGCGGTGTCTTTTGCTTACAGAATGCTGAGAATTTCTTCACGCAGCCGATAGGCTGCGAAGCATGGGAAACGGCCGACCTGAGTCAGTGGTACAATAACGAAATCATCGGACAGAAGAGACGGGAAGTGATCCACATCATCAAACAATTAACTCTACACAAACCGGTAGACTCACGGCGTCCGACGAAGCCCACGCCCAAAAGGCAAAATTCATCAGACTCCGAAAGCTCACATGAAGGAGACTGGAAACGAAAAAAAGAAACCCTGAACACGCAGAAGGCAGCAACTAACACCACCGACCCACCAGAAATACAATGGACAGAAATAGTAATCGAGAACAATGCAGAGCTAGATGGACCAAAAGCAGCACAACTACCACTAAGCCTGATTCAAGCAATAAAGAACCACACACCAAGGAGATACGGCCGCGTCCGGTTTGACTTACCACCATATCAAGTTGTGCGCGTGCGAGATAAAACTACCATCTATTTCCGCCCGCAAAGTGGGGAGGGCGTGTAAGAACCAAAATCTTCTGTGGGAAATTTTGGCCCACACCACAGGTGACAGAGTCGCTATATACACACAAACACCCTGAATAGCAGACCGAATAATTGCACCTTGGAAACGCCCATAATGCCAACCGAAACAACTGCAGTGAGAACCTACCGAAAAGAACTACAAGCATTGTAACCAATTAGCGCGGCCGTGGTAGGAGCGCAGATCAGCAGCAGCATATTAGACCAGTTGGAATAATAGCAATTACAACAAATACATGCCGGACAAGAGAAGGTGAGTGCACGAACTCAGCGGTGGAATTTGCCGAGTGCGCTCGCTCGGAAATCTTACACCAACAACACGAAGAAACGAGAGCGAAGCACAAGAGGGACAACGACAGAACAACCACCACGCCAACGACCAGCAAGCAGAAGGAGGAATACAAACGAAATGCTGGTTGTCAGTTAAATTAAATAGTTAACAACAACAAAAGGAAAACACAGCGACGAGGAATACAACAAATACATGCAGGACAAGAGAAGGTGAGTGCATGAACTCAGCGGTGGAATTTGCCGAGTGCACTCGCTTGGAAATTTTACACTAACAAAACGAAGAAACGAGAGCGAAGCACAAGAGGGAAATGCTGATTGTCAGTTAAATTAAATATTTAACAACAACACTACAGGATTCCAGACAGCGCTGCTGGCAGGCAACAATACTGCAGGCTAACCAGGGACCGTTGGAGTGAGGTGGCTGACCGCCAGAAGTTGAAGGTGGCCCAAGGGCAAAAGACGGCAACACCGACAAGCCTGACTGCAACAACAACAAGCCTGCCACAACAACAACAATCGACTACTGGCCAACGGAAGTAAAATCACACAACGGTGGCCTGCGAACAACAACATGTGTCAGCCGCTGCGACCTGGGACTATATAAACCACGTAGCCCAGGCAGTAAGTCTCTTCGTCGAACACCAGCATCCCGACTAGCAACAGCTCTACGCCATACCAAGAACAATACGAACACAAAAAGCTTAGCGAGAACATCTGGTTTTTAATCGTTTTCTCGCTAAGCCATACACAGACAGAGACTACAGGGATTCAGTGAGAGCCTCTGGTTTTTAATCGTTCTCCCACTGAATCACTGAGACACATACGCAACCGAGACTTAGGGACTTAGGGGGAACCTCTGGTTCTTTAATCGTTTTCCCACTAAGTCATACAGAGACCATAGGGACTCAGTGAGAGCTTCTGGTTTTTAATCGTTCTCCCACTGAGTCACAGAGACACATACTTACCGGGACGTAGAGACAGGAAAACAAGTATACATTAAACAAGTTATTTATACAAACATAGAGTTAAGGAAATAGAATTGTTTCGAGCAAGAGTTCACAATCATTATATTAAATAAATACGCTATTATTAATATAACTCGCAGGACTTTTGATATTTTTCTGTACACGACCCCTGGAGCCGCTGAGTTTTACCCCAGCTATAAAAAAGAGTCGTTACAATATCTAAGCATTTTTTGTCTCAAATTCAAGAATACAATGCGGCATTTCAAATGACTTCTTTTGGTGCGACCAGAATTGTAAGAGATAATTTCATGCCGACGTTTAAGGTCATTACTTCATGCGGAATATCATATGAAAAATGCGATCTGAGCAGAAATTTTTTTGATGTGTTCAAGAATTCTGACCCAACATCTAATTACATTTCACAAATATTACAGATTCAAGGTCAGATTTATCATAGAGCTGGTTCCTTATTGCCATATACTGATGCTGACCATCAATTTTTGCAAATCTATTTTATCGGAGATGCAAATTGTTAATTGGATCGGCGTTGTACAATTGCTGCGCGTGGAAGGCAACAAATTGTTTCTGAACTTCAAACATTCTTACATCGGCACAATGAATTAAATCGATTGTTTAAAACCGCTCTCGATCGTATGCCATCTGATTATCACAGAAGCGTTATCAAAACGCCCTTTGGAGAGCATGCGAGACGATTTAATGCACCAACAATTGATTAAGTGGCCATTGTAATTATTGGAGACCAGTTTCAATCTTGCGATATTGTGCTACATCGAAGAAATGAAGAATTACGGCGTGTTTCAGAGCATCACCGCAGCTATGATGCATTACAATATCCATTATTGCACTGGAAAGGTGACGACGGCTATCATATCAATATACGAATGATAGATCCACGACCGGTAAAATATATATGAATTCAATTTAATATGTATTTATTTCAAAACAAGAAGACATGATCTTAATTTTCTGATAATGTATTCATCATAGATCGTGACGTAGAAAAAAAGTTAGTGGGATGAATTATTATTCGTATAGCTTCATGATTCGCCCACAAGAAGACAACTTTATTATGCGATGTGGCAAACGTTTCCACCAATATGTTGTTCACATGTATGCGAAAATTGAAGCAGAGCGTCTTAATTACCTTTAAGCCAAATTGCGATCGGAAGAATACATACACTTGCGAGATGCAATAGTGAATGATGCCAATGTTATTGATATCGGACGTTTAACAATATTACCATCGACATATGTTGGCAGCCCGCGCCACATGGACGAATATACGCAAGATGCAATGTCATACGTCCGCAAATATGGTCGTCCCGACCTATTCATAGCATTCACATGCAATCCACAGTGGGCTGACATAAAAAACAATTTATTTGATAGTCAGAATCAAACAGATCGACACGATATAACAGCACGTGTATTTCGACAGATAGTAAAAGCACTGATGGATTTGATTATTAAATTGCGAATTTTTGGAGAGGTGCGTTGCTGGCGTATTCTATTGAATGGCAAAATAGGGGGCTGCTGCACGCGCACATCTTGATATGGCTGGTTCGTAAAATAACACCCGATCAAATTAATAACATTATATAAGCTGAAATTCCAGATGAAAGCAGCGATCCAGAATTATTTGAAGTTGTCACGAAAAATATAATCCATGAATTTGCCATGCATGATCAATGGAAAATGTTCAAAGCGGTATCCAAGAGCATTAACTTCGGACACAATTACAGGTGATGACGGATACCCGATGTACCGACGTCGGTCAACGGAGGATAATGGCCATACAACAACAATTAAAATACGCAATCAAGACATTGAAATTGATAATCGTTGGATTGTACCTTATTCTCCACTATTGTCAAAAGTATTTCAGGCTCACATAAATGTTGAGTACTGTAATTCTGTGAAGTCGAATAAATACATTTGCAAATATGTGAATAAAGGCAGTGATATGGATGTTTTTGGAGTAGCTGGTGACAATAGAAATGATGAAATCGCTCAATATCAAATGGGGCGCTACATTAGCACTAATGAAGCTCTTTGGAGAATTTATTCATTTCCAATTCATGAGCGATATCCTGCTGTTGTTCATTTGGCTGTTCATCTTGAAAATGGCCAGCGTGTGTATTTTACCGATGCAAATGTACAGCAGAGAGCATCACAGCCACCAGCAACAACATTAACTGCATTCTATCAATTGTGCGAAAGTGATGAATTTGCCAGAACGTTCAGGTGTAACGCAATATTTCACTTGGACTGCAAAGAAATGGCAACGACATAAACAAGGAACACCTGTTTTTTTTTTGCAGATACCATGGGAAGATTATACACAGTTCATCCAAACAATGCAGTATGTTATCATTTGCGGTTGTCGCTAGTAAATGTTGTTGGACCACATTCATTTCAACATTTTCGAAGAGTAAATGGTCATTTATGTGTGATGTATCGTGAAGCATGTGAGCAGTTAGGTTTGCTTGAAAATGATGCGCATTGGGATTTCACGCTTCACGATGCATCGATTGCTTCCTCTCCACATCAAATACGTATGTTATATGCCATAATCACATCAACATATTTTCCATCAAATCCACTTGAATTGTGGAATAAATACAAAAATTTTATGGCAGAAGTCTATTTGATTAGAATGCGTCATCACACAAGAAACGCTGATTTGCTGATTTCATTGGAAATGTATAATGAGGCATTGATAGCTATTGAAGATATGGACCTTACTATTGCAAATAAGGCATTAGGGCAATTAGGGTTGTCACCGCCCAATCGTCCAATGCATGACTTATTTAAACGAGAATTGCAACGTGAACAACAGTATGATCCCAATGAATTGCAAAAATTTGTGAATTTGAATGTTCCAAAATTAAATGACCATCAAAAACATGTCTATGATACCATCATGCAAGCTGTACAAAATGAAGTCGGTGGATTATATTTTTGGATGCGCCTGGTGGTACGGGAAAAACATTTGTGATATTACTGATTTTGGCAGCCATTCGATCGCAACGAAAATTTGCATTGGCACTTGCTTCGTCGAGAATCGCTGCTACTCTATTGGATGGTGGACGAACAGCGCACTCTGCATTAAAATGCCGTTGAATTTGCAGGTGTGCTTATATTTATTGATTTATCACTTTAAAATTTAATCGATATTAATTAAAATGTAATTATTCTCAAATTAACAGGTGATTGAACATCCTACGCGCAATAGTTCAAGAAATTCTGCGATGGCAAAAGTTTTGCAACAAGCAGCAATTATTCTATTGGATGAATGTACAATGACGCATAAAAAATCGCTGGAAGCATTACACCGTACAATGCAAAACCACATTAGAATCAAGAAATTTTTGGTGGTGCATTGATATTATTGTCTTACGATTTTCGTCAAATATTGCCTGTGGTTACACGATCAAAACCGGTGGATGAGATCAACGTATGTTTAAAGTCTTCTCTTCTGTGGCGACATGTGCAAAAATTGACATTGAACATAAATATGCGCGTTCAATTGCACAACGACCAATCTGCAGGTCGGTTCTCGAAGCAATTGTTAGATATTGGAAATGGCAAAGTTCGAGTCGATAATACAAATGCATTGATTACATTGCCGAACAATTTTTGTACCATTCTCCAATCAACAGAAGAGTTGATTGAAAGTGTGTTTCCAAATATTGTTAAAAATTAAAGGAATCACAATTGGTTGAGAGAACGCGCAATAATGGCACCAAAAAATGTACACGACAATGCAATCAATTATCAGAATCAAGAAAAATTGCCAGGTGCAGTGACATCATATAAATCTGTTGATAGCGCAATGAATGCAGATGATGCAGTGAATTATCCAATTGAATTTTTGAATTTATTGGAACCACCAGGTATGCCACCTCATTTTTTTAATTTATAGGTTGGCTCATCAATTATTTTACTGCGGAATTTAAATGCACCAAAACTGTGCAATGGCACAAGATTGGCAGTAAAAAAATTGATGCCGAATTTAATTGAAGCCGCAATATTGACAGGAACAGCGAAAGTTAAAATTGTGCTCATACCACGTATTCTACTGATTCCAACAGACATGCCATTTGAATTTAAGCGTTTGCAATTCCCAGTGCGTCTATCAGTTGCCATGTCCATCATTTAGGCGCAAGTACAAACGCTTCAAATATGCGGATTAAATTTGGAGGAGCCGTGCTTTTCAATTGGACAGCTATACGTGGCCTGCTCAAGAGTTGGAACTCCAAATTGTTTGTTTGAGCTCGCGTCAAATGGGCAAACGAAAAATATTGTATATCCAAATGTTTTGGATTGACATAAATAATTTGGTAATACAATGCATTCATTTCATAAAAAAAATCTAGAATATTTCTTTTCTTTTTTTGGTTGGCTGCCACGAAGTGCATCGGGGTCCGCTAGTATACATATATAAATACATATACATATATATACATTTACATTTACATATACATATGCATATACATATACATACACACACACATATATATATATATATATATATATATAAATAAATTTACATATACACATACACATACATATACTTATACATGTACATAAACATATACATATATAGATTCATTTTCGTTCTCGCCGCTGCCTTTTGGATTTTGGTATGTATTTGTTCGTGCAAATTGAAAGTACGCTACAATCAGCATAAGTCGACTCACAAAATTATTTTTAAAAAATTAGACATTGTTTATATTGGCATTGCTTGCATGATGTTTCTGTTATTTTTTCGTGCAATTATGGAAAATTTGAATGCAATTATTGCCCAGCTACATACGCTGTCGGAAAATATGGAGCAATCTAAAGTAAATTATTCAAATGAGTTTGTCTTAAAGCTGCATCAAGAGACTCTAGAGTGATGCAGCAGATTGATTTGGCTTATCTGTCATGCTTAGGAGAAGCAGAAGTGCTCAATGAAGATAAGTGCACAATTGAAAATACATACTCTGCAGCCACTAAATACAGTGTATGACTATGCTGGAAAGCAGCAAACCGCCTGCAGCATCACCTGGTGCCAGCTCTACACTTGCTTTCCTGGAACCTGTATTTCGGTCATCAAATATTTATAACCCTTCCACCATACGAAACCGACATTTTCCGTGGGGATTATGTACAATGACCTCGTTCGGGACCTGTTTAGCGCCATATACGTAAACAATTCACGACTATCTAATGTAGATAATTTCTTCCACTTACTACAAAATACAACTGGGGAGGCGCATTAGACCCGCTAACCAATGATGGGTTTATGACGGCGTGGAAAAATCTTATAGCCAGTTTATCTTAATAAACAACCAACTTAACCTCATATTGTAGGTCTGATTCTGTCCCCGCTCTTAAGGAGCTGCAGCGCAGAATTTCTACTTTTATCGCGGCGCTAACATCACTCAAGATTGACACCTCAAATTAGGATTTTATCTTTGTTTTCTTGTACTCGGTTCGTTTACGAAAAAACTCTCTTTCTCTCTGGGAACAGTCGCTAAACCCAAGACGGATATCCTGCAATGTAAGCAGTTGGACGATTTCTTGACGGAACGGTGCAAACGCTGGAAACCGTTTCCGATTTAAGCTCTATTACCACGCGGTCTACATCTGGTACAGGGAAAAATCCTGCCTCTACCACGTCGAATATATCATCGCATCACATACAGGTCGGGTGCGTAGAAGCATCAGCTCTACACCTGTCGACAGTTTGTACAACTCTCAGTGGAAGAGCGTATTGTTACTGTCAAGAAGTTGGGCCGAACATAAAAAATTAAAGAACTGTCCAAGTAAAAACACTTGCTCAACGTCAACACTCTATCCTGCACCGCGACACGAACTCGACTATATTTACTCTTGCATCTCTTTAGGAATGATCACAGCGCAGTTGCATATTATCAAATACAGTCCAATAAAGAAGAAAAGTCAGTACCACAGTTCGCTACGTGTCTCAACACCATATCGATAAGCGTTCTTTTAGGCACTGCCCTTGCACCAGTATACCATCTCGGTGCAACACATACTGTTCGTGTTTCAGAGAGGCTAAACGTTTGCTGCCTTGCAAAGGATGCGCTGCTACGATATCCGGTGGTTAGGTTCGTTCCATGCTAACAAGTTTCAACTGGAAGTCACGGCATTCGTGGTTCCCAAAACCATCTCTTCGTGTGGGCTTGATCTTGAACAATTTAAATTATTGCTACGTCTGGATTATGCGGACCCAACGTTCTCCCAAGGCGCCGCAGTCGATCTGCTCCAGGGCGGCGGCTTGTATCCTCTTATTTTACATGAAGGGCTCAGAAGTAATATTCTCAATTCACTCGTGGCACAACGCACCTCGTTTGGGTGGATAGTTACTAGGCCTTTGGCTGCAGCACATGATACATCGGTCCATTATTCTGTATATGGCCACAGTTTTTGCGCCCCCGCGCGTCTCGCAGGCTGATTTTGAGTGCGAAGACATTTACAAAAAAACGATTCGCCGATCTCCTTCTGAACGTTACGTTGTTGATCTTCCATTCAAGAAGTTAGGAGTACGTGAACCTCTGGGGCAATCTCAGTTCATCGCATGTCCTCCGCAATTAAAGAACACTGCTACGGCGCCCCGAGTTGAAGCTAGAATACGATAAAGTTCTAACAGAATTTCTAGATTTGAGACATATGATGCCAGTAATGCTTTCCGGCTGACATACCTCTACGACAATATTATCTGCCCCATGATGCGGTCATCAAACCCGACAGCACCACCACTAAGCTGCGTGTAGTATTTAACGCGTCTTCTTCATCATCGAGCAGTCATAGCTTAAATGATATTCTTCATTTCGGTCCTGTGCTACAACAGGATTTAATTATTCTTATTCTTAAGTGGCGATTGTATAAAATTGTATTGAACGCCGATATTCAGAAGATGTATCGTCAAATTCGAATTGAGGACAGTAATTTTTGGAATTAACTGTGCACCTTACCTCGCTATACGTACTCTCCACCAATTGGTGCTTGATGAACACCTCCATTTTTCCAATGGGAGCTCAGATCTTGCGAGAAAAAATGTATGTAGATAATGTCCTAGCGGGTGCTCATTCGGTTGCCTCGGCAATTCATGCTCGTTGTGAGGAGCAAATTTTAGGAGTAAATTTGCCCCTACACATTTATTGTTGCCATAACGCGCCCAAACTTATATATTTAACTTAGGGGCTAAGTGCTTAAACAACCAACCCTATATTATCCACTGACAAATTTCACCCGCACTAAATCTTTTGTTAGAAATTAAAAAACAAAAGCAGGCATGGATTACATTTAGAACGGTAGCGTCAAGAATTTTAAAAACAGACCAGGGGGAAACAGAAAGAATATCGACCCAATGTAAATAAAAATCGAAGGATTCCATATCAAGAATTGTATGAAGCAACAAATCCGAAGGATTCAATAGCAATAATTGTATGAAGCGACAAACCCGAAGGATTCAATAGCAAGAATTGTATGAAGCGACAAAACCGAATGATTCAATAGCATGAATTGTATGAAACGACAAACCCGCAGGCTTCAATAGCAAGTATTGTATGAAGCGACAAACCCGAAGGTTTCAATAGCAAGAAATGTATGAAGCGACAAACCCGAAGGATTCAATAGCAAGAATTGTGTGATGTGAAAAATTGAAAATAAGATATTTTAAGTACGAGACATTAATATTCTGTTGACGAAACCTGGACACCGCTGAGCATACCCCGGTTCTTGAAAGGGTCGTTACATCGTGACGACATCAACAACATTCTCTCAGCAGGGTGCTTAGAGTTAAGAAAGTTGGCTTCTAACTCCTGCGAAACCCTTCAAGGAATATCGGCTGACAACCTTTTTAATGAAAGCTCTTTAACATTGTATGATAAGAGCACACCAAAAATCTATGTATTGGAAGGAACGCCAATACTGTCGTGTTATTCTTCCAGGTCCAGTCATTAGAAGTCAAGGACTCCTATACAAAACGAGAAGTGCTGCCTACAATCGCTAAACTCTTTGATCCTGCATGATGGCTGGAGAAGATGAACTCGGATGAAGCAATTAGTGTCACGTCACTGCATCAATGGCAAATGTTTGTCAGTCGGTTCTTCGAGATCAACACAATCACAGTTGCTCGTTGGCTAAGCTATTGTCCTTCCGCTCTGACTGAATTCCATATATTCGCAGATGCTTCGGAGAAAGCTTAGCAAAGTCGGTTTCTCTACCACCTTTGGAACTTTGTGGTGCAGTTCTGGCAGCGAATCTATCGGAAACGGTAATGAGACAACTTCCTGTCACATCCTATACACCGCACTTCTTGACACATTCGACGATTGTTCTCGCTTGGCTTAAGAAAACTGCTCGTACATGGAGAACATTTGTTGCAAATCGCGTCTCACTTATCGAAGAGAAAGTTGGTACTGACAACTGGGCTCACGTTAATTCTCATTCAAATTCAGCTGATATCGCCACTTGCGGGAAATACGCATACGAACTATCGCAATGTGAGTTATGGTGGCACGGCCCATCTTGGCTAGTTCTGGAAAAAGCGCTTTAGCCTTCACAAATCGTAACCAATGTGGAAGTAACTTTTGAAATCTCATACGATTGCAATATCTGAAATAGATTGCCTCGACCGTTTCTCGCCCACATGGGCACTACGCGTCCTCGCATATATTCTCAGGTATCGGGACCGCGACAATGGCACCAATTTTGCTGGAGCCGTTGGTATCCTCCACCATGAAGCCAAACATTTTATGGCTCAATCAACCTAATGATTCTGACACAGTACGGCTGTCAATATCTTTCGTGTCATTTTATTCCAGCGTCAGCTCCACATATGGGCGGTCTAAGGGAAGAGGCGATCAAGGTTTTTAAAATGCACTACCGACGTATAACGGACCATAACAAATACACATTTCAGAAGTTTGCTACTGTTCTGACCAGGATCGAAACATGCATGAGCTCCCGTTCCTGAAGTACCAATTCATCCGACCCATCCGACTTGACAACGCTTACTCCCGGCCACTTCTGACTCCATTAGTTTGTTCAATCGGTGGAAAATATTAGAGCTATCGCTCAAGAATTTTGTCACCCATGGAAAAGCGAATACTGAAAGGAATTGCACAAACACAACAAATGGAAGACACCTCATGTCAATGCTCAACTTGGGGATCTCGTGGAATTTCGGCATTACACGATCACACCACAAGAATGGACTCTTGGACACAATGAAAAAATGTATAGAGAAAAGGGTGATCGGGTCCGAGTGGTAGACCTCATTACAATGAACGGACGACTGATACGACCAGTCCATAAACTAGGTCACACTCCGACTAACTAATTAAAATCCACTAAAACCCACTAGCCACTATATCCATGCATACCAAGTGGACCTTTTAAACGTATTTGTTTGTTCATTATAGTTCTAGGAGAACACTTTGCATCCATTTTATAGACGCATGTCACCGCAATTTACTTCATCGACATCAAGTTGCAGATACTGCAAGAGGGGCGCTACGTTTTGGCTGCGGACATTGCGAGAGAGAGTCTACTTTAGAAGTTTCGAAACGAACTCTCTATTTCCATTTTTGTCTTCGAAGCTGAACTTATCGTGGGACTGGACAACCATACTTAGTTACAAGTTGAAACTGTTTTAAATAAAATAAAAGAAACTTTGTACTATATATTGATCACGCAGAAAATTATATTTAGAACAAATTAAATTTACATTTGCTTTCGCAATGAAGTACCCCAATTTCGATATGAAGTACCCCATCATAGATTATATTCCATAGTGTTAGGCCTAGTACTGAACCTTGCGGCACGCCACCCATTACCATGTGATACTTTGGGCCTTCTTCTGTCTCGTGCTATAGTACTCTGTCCCTAAAATATTCGCGTATGTTTTTGACTAAGTATGGAGGAGTCGGAAGTGATTTCAGCGCTTGTATGATGAGGTCCCACCTGGCGCTATTGAAACTATTCGGATGTATAAAGTGATGACTGCGCAGTATCTCCGAATAATTATACTGACCTCCGTGGCGTGTGATGCGATCGTTGTGAGTCGTTCTATGGCATCAATCGTTGATCTACCGCTATATATATATATTTATATATATGTATATATATATATATATATATATATATATATATATATATATATATATATATATATGTATATATATATATATATATATATATATATATATATATATATATATATGTATATATATATATATATATATATATATATATATATATATATATATATATATATATATATATATATATATATATATATATATATATATATACGAGTATATACGAGTATATATATATTTTATTATATTTTTTTACCGGTTCGTGGATCTATCATTCGTATATTGGATATGATAGCCGTCGTCACCTTTCCAGTGCAATAATGGATATTGTAATGCATCATAGCTGCGGTGATGCTCTGAAACACGCCGTAATTCTTCATTTCTTCGATGTAGCACAATATCGCGAGATTGAAACTGGTGTTGTTGGTGCATTAAATCGTCTCGCATGCTGGGCGTTTTGTCAGCCCTGATAAGGATTCTGTGATCATCAGATGGCATACGATCGAGAGCGGTTTTAAACAATCGAAATCATTCATTGTGCTGATGTAAGAACGCGCAGCAATTGTACAACACCGATCCAATGCACAATTTGCATCTCCGATAAAATAGATTTGCAATAATTGCTGGTCAGCATCAGTATATGGCAATTAGGAACCAGCTCTATGATAAATCTGACCTTAAATCTGTAATATTTGTGAAATATTGGGTCAGAATTCTTGAACACATCAAAAAAATTTCTGCTCAGATCGCATTTTTCATATGATATTCCGCATGAAGTAATTACCTTAAACGTCGGCATGAAATTATCTCTTACAATTTTGATCGCACCAAAAGAAGGTATTTGATATGCCGCATTGTATTCTTGAATGTGAGAGAAAAATGCCTAGATGTTTGCTACGTTCCAAAAATGAATGAATGAAGTGGATCGGGGGGAGATTCAAATGCTGGCCTCACTTTGCCATTAGCACAACATTTGCCAGGCGTTTCACCTTGAAATTTGGCTGCATCACAATGTGGACATCTCACCGTCATTCCGCCAATATTGGCATGTTCACTATAATCATTTTCGCTATTGTAAGCGAAAGCAGCATATTCCATCTCTTTCACAGCACGACGTGAAAGTCGTGTCGTTCGTCTCGTTGCTGGATTTAATGGATTTGGATCTGCCGATATATGACGACGTGCGTTTCGTACTTGGTGTACTTGATTATGTTGTGAGTGTTCCTCTACACTTTGCGCTCTCCTTTGATTAAATCTATAGATAGAATTACGCGTACGTCGTCCTATAGTTGATAGTCTTGTTCGTGGCAATTCTCTTATCAATCCTGCCAAACTGGCACTTTATTAAAAACCCAAAAATTTTAAACAATCCTAAAATAATCCTAAAACTGCAATAAGAAGATGAATACCGATTTCCACCGACTATTCGAAAAATTTCAACAACTGGCAGAGCAGCATATCCAGAAGGAAGACTCCTAGCTACAATCTCACACCCACTTCAAAAAAAGGCAGTAATAAGACAACATAAAATCGACCAAAGTTGTTTTCAAAATGCAGTGCGGTCCCAAAAAACTGAATATTTGTGAGCGTTTTCCGAACCAACAAAATTTACGCGTCAATTTTAATGAGAGAAGTTCCGAAGTTAAGAAGCGACAGGAGAAGTTCCTAACCGCCAAATATGGTTTCCATCAGATGAGTGCAATACGAAAGAGACTGGCTTTGGAGATGTGGCTGTATGATGAAGTGCAGAAACTCTTTGATCCACCGGGCGAGGCCATCGAGGTAGACAACGATGAAATTTTAGATATGGACACAGATGACATAAGAATATCTCATGTCATTAATTTATTGTCAGTCTGTAAACGACCACAATCGGAAATATCGAAATTTAGCAGTGATCTTTTGGAGCGTGCTAAAACGCTGTAAACATTTAAAACTATTTTTTTATCTCATTTTCTTAAACTATTTTTGTAAAAAAAAAACTATATATATATATCTTTGACTTTAATTGTAAATGTTTATAAATTTAAAAAATAATAATAACAAATGAAATGGTTATAATTTTAGCTTTGCATAATTTTGTCTTTAGAAACAGAGTAAGCGAAACTTCTTACACATAATTTATTTTAATATTATAGTTAAGCAACTTAATATATTTAAATATTAGTTAATAATCTTTAATATTTTTATATACCTATACATACGTGACTTTTAATTTAATTTAAAGACCATATATAATGTAAATGTTATTAATATAAATATATTAATACAGAACAGAAACTAATTGATAGTTCATATACATATGTAATGAAGAAACATTAAACAAAAGTATTAGGAAATCAAGAAAAATTATGAAATTTATTGCAAAATGTTGCAAAAAACAACAACAAAATTTTGTTATGTAAAATCGCAGATTAAAATGAAATAAATTTTGGGCTTAAATTTTAATAGTATATACACAAAAACAAAATTTTACATTTAAGTTTTGAAAAGAAAATATGTGTAGTTAAACCAGTAATTGAAAAGAAATTTTAGCAATTTTATATAGTCAAAAAATTTACAGTTGCCACTAACCATTAGTATCACTTTTTACAATGACAAGAATACCATTTTGATTTTGACATACTACAAAGAGGAAATTCAAATACCAACGCAGACGCACTTTCCAGAATCAAAATTGATTCAGAAACTTTAAAACAAATGATTCCTAAAGAAACCGATGAAAAAGCTAAAAGAACATTAATTATAACAAGGGGAATGGCTGCCAAAAAAAAAAAACATGCAGACCAACAAAAACAAGGAAAATACAAAACCCAAGAGAAGTCTGATCAACTTCATATCTGGGACTGTACATCTATCACTGACGTCAGATACATTACAAAATTGAAATTTGAAAAAGCGAACGATATAAATATGAAGAGTACTCAATTAATCTATGAAAAAGATAAGAATATATTGCGCGTAAGGTACAACGATAATCCACCGAAATCCGTTTCGATTCTGGAGAAGTTGTCACCTCTTAATACAAAAACTATGCATAGTAGATCTAGTGATAACTATACGAAATACGTTTCGATTATGGAGAAGCTAGCATCTGAAATAAAAAAATTAAAAGTCGACATTTTAGCGCTATCGAATAAAGATATAATTTTTGAAGGTATACAAAAAGAAGAATTTAAAAATATATTTAACAAGCTGCAAGAACAGCAAATTAAAGAAAATCGTTTCGCATACAAGACTATTATATATGAACCCCCCCTAAACGAATTCAAAAGGATATAATTAAATATAAATTAATAAATGAATACCACAACTCAACACATGGAGGACACCTTGGTATAAGAAAAACCACTCTAAAACTAAAACAAAGATATGTGTGGAAAAATATGAGTCGAATGGTGAAAGATTTTATAAAAATCTGTGACAAATGCGCACAGAATAAAATAACTAAGCATATACACGAAAAAGAAATAATAACAGACACACCAAACACTAGTTTTGAAGTACTTGAAATAGACACAGTTGGACCACTAAGAATGTCAGACAGATTCAGATACATACTCCCAATACAGTGCGAACTGACAAAATTTGTAATAGCACACCCAATAGAAACCAAAGACGCTAAAACCGTAGCTAAAACAGTAGTAGAACAATGCATCCTAAAATATGGCCATTTTAAGACATTAAAATCAGATAGAGGCACTGAGTTCACAAAGGAGCTTATGCACAACATTTGCAAATTACTAGACATTGAACAACAATGCTCAACACCATACCATCACCAAACATTAGGATCAGTAGAAAGAAATCACCGCGTATTAAATGAATTCATGTTATCTTTTACCAACGACTATGCCTGGCACAATTGGATCCCGTTCTATACATTTGCATATAATACAACCCCCCATGTAGACACACAAAACACACCTTTTGAGCTTGTATATGGCAAATTACCACACCTCTCAAGTACTGACAGCCAAGAAAATCCAAAAATATACAATATGGATAACTACGCTAACGAACTCAGAATTAGATTACATTACAAAAAATGCAAAAGCATTAATCGAAAAATCGAAACTACAAAAAAGTATTGTAACACAAAAACACATAAACACACTAGATTTAAATATAGGAGATATGGTATTAGTAAGAAATATGAATAGAAAGAAAAACCAAAAACCCTACAATGGTCCTTATAGAGTAATTGGAATTCGGAATGTAAATTGTCTATTAGAAATAAAAGGAGAAATAAAAGAACTCCATAAAAACTTATTAAAAAAATATACACCGTTGTAAAGATAAACAAGTAAAATTTTAAGTAATTAATATAACATAAATATTTATATAAAAAAAATTTTTTTTGTTTAAACACCAGTAGGATAAGGGTGTAGTGTATGAAAAGCATAATGTATATATATATATACACACAAACGTCAACACCATACGCGGCGTAGGCACATGCAATGTGAGCGGAGACCCAACGTAAGTACATCGAACTCTCATATAAGAATATTTACGTTATGAAGCGCGAACAGCGCAGGTTTTTGATTACGTTGCATTCTAATGTTCGATACCCTCGAACGAATGTACGTTGGCATTGACCGTGATACTTTCCGCTGACATTGCAAAAGCCCTCTTTATGTATTAAGAACCATATTATATACTAAGTCTTAGCACATAAGAAATTAAAAGTATAAAGAGCAATAAGATTTTATCAATAAATCAGATTCGATCTGGAAACCAAACCTTTCGTTTCTCATTTAATATTTGGCTGTACTCACGTAGTCGCCGATTGAAATTGTGCGCTAGCTCTCGCGCCGCTAAATTAATTAATTGAGCCCATCTTTACATGGCGATCCTGCCATCTTTACAATTTGTATGATTTCAATCAAATTAATGTGTGTGAGTTTCTTATTAGGTTGGATCGATTTTTTTCGTTAGGTCGGACCGTAATTTAATCTTTTGTTTTCAAATGTTAAATTTTTTCAGGAAAAAAATCATAACTCGAGAATGGCTGGACCGATTTTGGATTTCAACTAACCATCATCACTCCTCCCTGTAGCATCCCAAAAAATTGTATGGCAATCGTTCGACCCGTTCTCGAGTTATGGATTGACAATCAAAATGTACACTTCGTTCTATATATATATATATATATATATATATATATATATATATATATATATATATATATATATATATATATATATATATATATATATATATATATATTAATATATATATATACATATATATATATATATATATATATATATATATATATATATATATATATATACATATATATATATATATATATATATATATATATATATATATACGAGGTGTGATCAAAAGATAAACGTTATTTTCATCTTTTCGTGAGTTACACATGTTCGATGTTCGCATTTTTTTTATGTTGGTACACATGTCTGTTATATATGTTGGCAATACCAACCATTTTGGATTGTCAGTTTGTTTTTGACAGATAAAAATGTTAGTCGTGTTTTGGTGTGATCTTCGATTTTGTTCTATTCGAAAAAATGGATCAAAGAAACTGTATTCAGTTTTGTGTAAAAAATGAAATTAAATGCGCAACGACATTTGAAATGTTGACTGTGGCCTTTGGCGAGTCTACTATGAGCAGAACACAAGTTTAATTGTGGTATAACCGGTTTGAGGAAGGCCGAGAAGATGTCAATGACGATGCTCGTCCTGGTCGACCGAGCACGTCAACAGCCGATGAAAACATTGACGCAGTGATGAAAATGATTTTGGATAATCGTCGAATCACTATCAGAGAGGTTGCTGACGATGTTGGCATATCGTTCGGCTCATGCCAAGCAATTTTTACGGATGTTTTAGGCATGGAACGTGCGGCAGCGAAGATTGTTCCAAAATTGCTAAATTTTGAGCAAAAACAACGTGGCATGGACATCGCTCAGGAGCTGTTTTTGGCCAAAAACAAAACCGTTATCATGCCTCAACCACCGTATTCACCGGACTAGGCCCCCGCTGACTTTTTCCTCTTTCCAAAACTGAAGACACCGATGAAAGGAAAGCGTTTTGCTACGATTGAGGAGATAAAAGAAAAATCGAAAACAGGAGCTGTTGGCGATACCAAAAAAAAGCGTTTCAGAAGTGTTTCGAGGATTGGAAAAAACGCTGGCATAAGTGTATTATATCTGAGGGGAATTACTTTGAAGGGGACAAGATAGTTGTTGATGAATAAATAAATACTTTATTTTTTGATCACACCTCGTGTATATATATATATATATATACTTCAAAAAGGAAAATCCCTTTAACTCGTACTTTTTCAATTTTGCTTCCGATAACTCGTAATTCCGCTAAGTCGAAAAGCCCGATAATGCGTAATAATTGTTCAGTCCCATGAGATTACGCATTATCGGGATTGTACTGTATATATATATATATATATATATATATATATATATATATATATATATATATATATATATATATATATATATATATATATATATATATATATATATATATATATATATATATATATATATATATATATATATATATATATATATATATATATATATATATATATATATATATATATATATATATATATATATATATATATATATATATATATATATATATATATATATATATATATATATATATATATATATATATATATATATATATATATATATATATATATATATATATATATATATATATATATATATATATATATATATATATATATATATATATACAGTACAATCCCGATAATGCGTAATCTCATGGGACTGAACAATTATTACGAATTAGCGGGCTTTTCGACTTAGCGGAGTTACGAGTTATCGGAAGCAAAATTGAAAAAATACGAGTTAAAGGGATTTTCCTTTTTGAAGTATAAATAAAAAGATAAATTAAATTTTTTATATGACGTTTATTGTCCATCATAAAAATCAGTTATTTGTGTTTGCTCTGCTTCTTTTACACGAATGTTATCAATTATATCATCCAATTTTACAAGAACTTCAATCGCAGTATCGTCATTTTCAGATTGCAAAAAGAAATCACGAATATTTGCCATGCTAGATTTGGCACATTTACCGTAAACCTGGGAAATTTCCGGATCGTTGTCATCATTTCCAGAATCTTTTAGCCCTAACATATCATCTTCGGTGAAAATTCCTTCTGTAGCCAAATAATAAACAAAATGAACGTAGTCATTGAAGGTTATACGCCATTCTTCATTTTGTGGAATTTTATCCCACTCCGCTATGTTAAGTTCACTGCTCACTAACATTGCGTTTGAATCGTCGATAAAACCGTAAGCTCGATAACAATTTTTATAGTTGATTTCGAAATATTTTGCCAAGCTTTAAAAGCAATATTTATTGCAGAATATAAAGTGATAGAATGCTGTTTTTTCTCTTCTAGACTTTCAAGCATTTGCAATACTATTTCTTTCCGGTATAATGTCTTAAAATTTATAATAATGCCTTTGTCGAGTGGCTGAAGTTTGGAAGTAGTGCTTACAGGCAATAATTGTATACGCATATGACTTAAGTCTTCTTTAACATTGTGTGAGGGCAATTATCAACAACAGTAAAATTTGACTCATTGTACGGTCAGGAAGGCATTTTAAAAATAGACCTGTTTCGTCTGCATTAAAAATATTTTTAGGCTCATAGCTCTCTGTGAGTTTCTGAAGTTTACCATACCAGTCTGAACACACACCATCATCCACAAAAGCACTTTCACCACAAATTTTCCGAAAACTTATGTTATTCCCTTTTTTAAACCGATCAAACCAACCATCGCTCGCTTTAAATTCAGTTAGGCCTAATTTAACTGCATAAATCTTTGCCTTTTCCCGCATCAGTGCTCCATCAACTGGTATGTTAGAATGACGACACTGCTCGAAACATTTCATCAGCGCGTGCTCCAATTCCGGGAAATCACATAGCTTTTGTCTCTTCAACTTTCTTTTTGATGAAGGATCTAAGAAAAAAGTCACTTTTTTTAAATCGATGTCAAAGTTGATGGAGTAATTTTATATCTAGCCGCCACTTAAACTTTTTTTCGCAGTTTGATACGGCCTTAATAATTTCCTGCTTTGTTAGATTTCATATATATTAATTTCATTCATTCCATATTATTATTATTTTTATATTTTTTTAATTTCATCTTATTTTTTAATTTGTAATTCTTAATTAATCTTAAGGGGTAAATCTGAATGGTAAGTCCAATGGTAGATATTTTTTTAGTCTTCGCGCGCTGGTAACGCTGGTTATCAATTCTACCGCTAGGTTGTTAGGATGGACACTAAGACGTTTGCGATATGAGTGGCTATATTTCATGATTTCATCAATTACTTTTGGGATGTTTAACTCGCGATGAATGATGTCGTTGCTGACATACCAAGGTGCATTAGCACACAGTCGTATGACTTTTGATTGGAATCGTTGTAGGATGTCCAGGTTTGACTTGGATGCTGATCCCCAAATTTGAATACCATAAGTCCATATGGGATTCAGTATTACCTTATATATCAGGAATTTATTTCCAAGTGTTAGGGCTGACCTTCATCCAAGTAGCCAGAACAATGACCTAAGCGTTAGTCCAAGTTGTTTCCGTTTGGAGAAGATGTGACAGCGCCACGTAAGCCGCCGATCCAGGTGCACCCCAAGGTTTTTTCATGGTCTGCTTGTGGCAATTGACAGTTATTTAGTGTCACTGCAGGGCAAGAACCTGCACGTAGGGTAAAAGTCGTTTGCACTGATTTTATTGCATTTGCTTTTATTCGCCACTTTTCTAGCCATAAGTCAATTTGATTCAGGTTCTCCTGCAAATGGTTCGAGGCTAACATGGGGTTTTTATTGCTGGCCATTACAACAGTATCATCTGCAAAAGCTGCGGTATATGTGGTATCAGTCAGAAGCAGGACAGCCGTGAATAGTGTGTTGAGCACAGGTCCCAAAGCGCTCCCTTGTGGAACACCAGCTTTGATTGGATAGAGGGAAGTTACGTCGCTGTTAACTTTGACCATGAAGAATCTGCTTTCTAAGTAGGACTTTAATATGGCAAAGTGGTGATATGATAAATGCATTTTCAATTTGCACAGGAACCATTGGTGCCACACCTTGTCGAATGCTTGGGTGATATCCAGGAATACTGCTGAACAGTATTCTCTATGTTCTAGTGCATTCCGTGCAAGTGCATATACTCTATTTATTTGTTCTATCGTAGCGTGAAGCTTTCGGAATGCAAATTGATGGGAAGGTAGAAGTTGCTTTGACTCAAAGATTGGGAGGGGTCGCTTCAAAAGAAGTTTCTCAAACACTTTAGAAAGTATCGGAAGCAAGCTTATTGGTCTATACGAGGTGACCTTTTCTGCCGGTTTCCCAGGTTTGTGAACAAGGATAATTTGAGCCACTTTCCATTGGCTTGGGAAGTGGTCACATCGGATAATCGCATTGAATAATTGGCGCAATGAATTTATAGCCGGAATCTGGTAGCTCCTTTAGGATTCTGCTCGTAATAAAGTCATATCCCGGCGATTTTTTGTCTTTTAGAGTATTTTTGATAATTCTTCTAATTTCTTTTATTTTAAAATGCTGGATCGGAATATCCATTTGGTATGGGGCATCTAGAAATTCAGCTATTCTTGTGCTTTCCTGTGGATATTTGCTTGGAAACGGCGCAAATACTTCTAATAAATGATGAATAAATGTGCTTTTTCCTTGTCAGATCTGGTCCATCCGCCATCTGTCGTTTTAATAGTTGGCACATGTGACGTTGGTTAATTTAGTTTTTTTTAATCTTTCCATAGAGAATAACCTGAAGCCTGTGAAGGTGACAAGCTGCTGAGATAGCTTTGTATTTCTGAATTTTCTGTTGACCGTAGGGCGTTTTTAGTTGCTTTGTAGCGCAATTGAACCGGTTTTTGTCATAGGGGCTTCTGGTCATTTGCCAAATTCGACGCAGTCTCAGCTTTTCTTTTAGTTGCTCCTTTACAACCTGGCTTACATCACGATGATTGCTTATACAGCTGGGCTCCAATGTGGAGGTCGATGCAGCATGCTGAATGTTTGAGTTCAAAAGTTCTACTGTATCGTCTATATTGGTTTTTAGAGTCTCGATATTGCTTTGTCTAAACAACTCTTAATTTGTGCTTTCGTTAACCTCACAGCTAATTGTTAGAACTATCGGTGAGTGATCTGATGAGAGGTCCAGGGACGATTCCAGGGAAGTGTTTGTTTTTGGTACACCTTTGAATACAAAAAAGTCGATAACGCCTGGAAGCTTGTTACTTTCCGCTGGCCTGTAAGTTGGCTCACCCGTTGATAGGTGGGACAGGCGGTTTTGTTGCATAGCTTTATATAGGTTACGGCCTCTAGGAGTTGTTATTCTAGATCCCCCCATTGCGGATGCTTAACAATATAATCACCCCCAGCGATGAATCTTGATCCTAGGGAGTTATCAAATTCTTGGAACTGGTTAACTGGATGGTTTGGAGGGCAATATACCGCTGCAATTATTATGGGGACTTTATAACAATCAATTGTTATAACCGTTGATTGTAGGTATTTCTTTTTATAACATTCGTGCTCCACGTGTGGAATACGTTTCCGAATAATTACAGCAGTTTCCCCACGCGCAGTGCTAGCTGGGTGGCAGATTCATATTGCAGAATTTTTGCGTAACTTTTTTCAGTGAAATGAGTTTCAGATATCAACATAATGTCAATATTTTTGTCTGCTAAGAAAGCTGATATTTCATGAATATCACGACTGAGCCCATCGGCATTCCAGAATGCGATTTTTAATGATTTATTCATTTCGACATATTTACTACGACTGTGGTTAGTAGATTAAGTAATGTACTCACTTGACCAATCAATGTTTTCAGCATGCTTTTTAGCTCGGTCATATCCTCATTGAGTTGAGTATTTGGATTGTTGAGCGGAACAGTTAGGTTCGTATTAGTTTCTACCGGAGAATTGTTTCGTACTATATTTGCATACGACGTTATTGTTCGTAGAGCGGATCTTTGAGGCGCTTCCTGGTTAATGTTCCTCGCTTCTCTGTTTCTGAGTGCTGGGAACGACTTTTGTTGCAGCTCTTTATAGACAGTGCAACCTTTATAATTAGCGGGATGATTGCCTTCGCAGAGCACACATCGAACGTCTTGTGCGACGATATTGCGACGAGTTATATAAATATATATATATATATATATATATATATATATATATATATTTATATATATATATATATATATATATATATATATATATATATATACTCGTATATATATAAATATATATGTACGAGTACATAACATATACATATGCATATACATATACATATACATATGTATATACATATGCATATACATATACATATATATATATATATATATATATATATATATATACATATACATATACATATGCATATAGATATACCTAACATATACATATTCATATACATACGAGTATTCATATACGAGTACATATAAATATACATATACATTCATATATATATATATATATATATATATATATATATATATATATATATATATATATATATATTATATATGTATATTTTGTTGATTTGTGCGGTGGGCTGGATTTTTCGTTTACACTTTAGTTCTTGATATTTAGTTTTTCTTTTTGTTTTTCTCAAATTATAAGGCACAATTCTTGTTTATACAAAATAATTAACAAATTATTATATTATTTCTTTTATATGTTTGATAAATTAAAATTAGTTTAATTTCTACGGCGGTTTGATCGGAAGTCTAGTGATCAATGAAAAAGCCAAAAAGATGAAGTAGCCGAAGTCTCATTCGTTTAGGGCGATGTCTCCCGCCCCGATACCCTGGCCTCATGAGCCGTCCTCTGAGTCGCGCTCCTTCGTACAGTGCGGATTTGTGGTCTGTACTCTCCGTGCAGAACGCGGCGAACGACAGACAATGGGGATTCGGTGTAAGCATATATATATATATATATATATATATATATATATATATATGTATATATAAATATAAATATATATATATATATATATATATATATATATATATATTTATATATATATATATATATATATATATATATATAAATATATATATATTTAGATATACATATGCAAATACATATACTCATTCATATACATATAAAAAAAAAAAAAAAAAAAAAAAAAAATATATATATATATATATATATATATATATATATATATATATATATATATATATATATATATATATATATATATATATATACATATTTATATACATATTTTTTTTAATTTTATTTATTTAAAAGAGGAATAATTATAAATAATTATTACACTAAAGTAAAAAAGCGCTGGCTACCAAGGCCTTCGGCTTATGTTAACTTATGATTGTAAAATGAATATTATATTACTAAATTTATACATTTGTATGTGGCATAATTCTATCAGATCTCTTTAATATTACATAGATTTAGACATTTATTTATAGCACTAATAATATCTATATTGAAGGACTTAAAACAGTTTGATGGTTTCTTATTTCCAAATGCAGTTATTCTGCTTTGGTTCAGTCCAGGGCACTCGTCAAAATATGAGTGGTTGATAACACAGGAGCGATGCAGAAACAGCAGGTTGGCTTAGGAGTGCCGTTTAGAATATAGCTGTGGGTTATTATGGTGTGCCCTATTCTGAGGCGTATGAAGGTTCTTAGCATACGACATGAACAATCGTGAGGATAAATTGGTTTTGTATCAGTGGGATTATATACTCGTATGTTTTGTAGTGGTGTTGATATGCAATCCATTCCCTGTTGAGCTTAGCATTAGAAAAGTTAAAATCAAGATTGCGTATGTCTTTGGCTATAAAATAGCTAAATATATGCAATGGTTCTTTTCCGGCTAGCTTTCCTCTTTTATCTGCCATTTCATTTCCTCGGATCCAAACATGTCCAGGTACCCACATGATTTTAATTGTTTTTTTATGTTCAAGTAGGATTTCTCGGATATTTTGAATCAACAATTCATCATTTTCTCCCTTTAAAAGGGCCTCGATTGTAGATTTGCTGTCACTGCATATAATGTATTTGATATCTGTTTTGGAGGCGAAAAGTACCGCTTCATGAATGGCAGCTGCTTCGGTTGTGTAACTGAGCAGTACGCAGGTGAAGCACCGATAACTATTGTTTCACCAAGGTCATTTGTCACTGCAAACGTAACACTGGTGTCTGATTTCGATCCATCGGTAAAAATAAGCTCCCACTCCGCTCTAAAAGGATGAAGGGCTTCCTTGTAAAGTTAAATGTATTGGTTTGAGCTGGTAGAATCTTTTGGATGATTTACTAAATTATTGATAAATGAGGATCTAGGAATCAGCCACTGTGGATATTTTCCGGGGTGAATGAGTGCTGGAGTAGAGATGACGTTAATTTGCTTGGCTAGCAATAAGCAGCGCGAGAGCGTCAAACTCTTATTAATATTATCTTGCTGAAAGGATAAATTTATTACTTTGAACAGTAGCTGGTTATTGCAATGGAATAACTTTGGAATTAACATCATTGTGTTGTTAATTGCTCTTTGAGTACTATCCGGTAGCCCTGCTTCTGCTAATACAGCTTTCGTGGGTGATGTAGGAAAAACGCGGATGCTCCTTCTGGCCGCTGTGTGGTATGGTGCTTGTAAGGTGTTTAAATGTGTTTTAGCACAGTGCCCATATATGGAGAGCCCGAAGTCGATTTTGGATAATATTAGAGCTTTAGTTATATTTACAAGGGTCGACATGTGTATCAAATAATGTTTAGATGAAAGATATTTTATAATATTTAGTCTAGATAGTAAGCTTAATCTAACATATTTACAATGTTCCTTAAAAGTTAACCTTTTATCAAAAATTAGACCTAGTATCCTGAACGAGTTAGTATGCGGGATTGGAACATTAGATAAGGATAGTTTAGGAAAGGAACATTTGTGCTTCCTGCAAATATGAATTGTTGAACATTTGCTAGTTGATATATTGGTGCCCGAGGATTTTAGAGAAAATAATTTTTATTCGGTTTAGTTCTTTTAAATTGGAGAAAATGAGTACATCATCAGCGTAAAGAATATGCTCGATGAGAGCGTGTGAGGAAATAATTGAGCTGATTTCATTAAAAGCAACTGTAAATGGAGTGAATGAAAGCGGTGATCGTTGTGGAATGCCATTGTAGAGACGGTGTATACTCGATATATGCTTGTTAACGCTGACGAAGAATTTACGATTAAGTAGAAAGGATTTTACAATATGGTAAATTTTATTACCTATTTGCCATCGTTTTAGTTCTCGTAGAACAATATGGGCTCCAATTCGATCGAAAGCTTTCTCAAAGTCTAAACTTAAGACCGATATGTGGTTTTTTGATGATAAAGTTGTTGAAGCGAAGTGCTCGAAAGAGGGTCAATAACACCTAAGCCATTTTAAAATGCAAAGTGGTTAGGGCTTATGAAATTGTTTTGTTTGGCAAACCACAATATTCTTTTAGAAATTATTTTTTCTAAAATTTTAGACATACTGGGGATCAAGGATATTGGCCTGTTATTTGATATGAAGGAATTGTTCTTATTAGGTTTGGGGATAGGAATAACTGCCGCTATTTTCCAGTTTTGTGGGTAAATACCTTTATCGAGAATGGAGTTATATAAATTCAAGAGTCTGGTTTAAGGACCAATGGAAGATTTTTTAGTAGTGGGTATGGTATTTTATCGGGTCCTGGAGTTCTTCCAGTCATAGACGAGATTGTGAGGTCAAACTCTTTTATTGAAATAGGTGATTCGATAAGAAGGACTTTCAGACATGGGGAGGGATTGTGGTAATGTTCAGCAATAATATGACTTCTAAGGGTGTTAAAGTTGGAATGAAAGTTGGAACTATGGGAGTAATTAGACCAGGTATTTGCGAATTGCTCAGCAATGTCCTGTGGGGCATAAATAGGGCCCTCAGATGAATGAACAAAATGGATATTGTTGAATTGGTGTAAATCTGCAATAGCTTTTATATCAGACCAGATTTTTTTTTTGGACTTGAAGAAGGTGTTATGTTGGCAGTAAGAGTTTCGAAAGATTGTTTCTTAGATATCTGTAGTTCCCGTCTAAAAATGGCGTTTGTTGCTTCTGGCAACTTCTTGGCTTCGTATTTTCAAAAAGAAACAGTTCCCTTACTATCTTGCTTTAAAAAGATAGAGAAAACTTTTATTTTTCCTATAATAATAATATAACTAATTAATATATTGTAGAATTAATTAAATATTAATTAAAAATACTTCGTACGCAGCGTACTTTCCTTTCCTTTTTCACAGATACAGCAATTATTTTAATTTCATTAAAATTTTATGTAAAAAAAAAATGGAGGCAAAGTTTCAAAAAATATCGGATTGCTCTGTTTTCGTAGCAATTTTTTTGAAACTATTTTTATTATTTAGGTAGTGCTGCCTTGTTTGGCAACACTCCCCCCTGGTAAGTCGACCCATCACGAGACTTTCCGTTTTCGTCAAACTTGGCGACGTCTAGCACTGCCAGCTTCGATGATGGTCTCTTGTTTACTCCTGTAGCGGTTTGTACGACCGCACCCCTCACTTGATTGTCCTTGCCGGGTATGACTTGGATCACCATGCCTTTAGGCCACGTTGCTCTTGGATTTGATGGGTCAACTATAATGACGATATCGCCCTCACGTATTGGTTGTGTATGTTCAAACCATTTTGTGCGCCTTGTCAGGTCCGGGAGATACTCCCTTACCCAACGTTTCCAGAAGTTATAAGTGAACTGTTCGCTAATCCGCCAGTTTTTTCTGAGCACTAAACCATCGGCATTGTTTTCATCGAAAACCTTTCTTCCATTGGAGGAACCCTTCAAAAAATGGTTAGGTGTTAAGGCTTCGTCACTCTCACTTTCTATCGGAACATAAGTAAGCGGCCCAGAATTTATAACACACTCCACCTCAGTCATCATGGTTAACAGCAATTAATCCGTTGGATTCCTTGTGGTGTTCATAACTGCCAATGTATTTTTTACGGAGCGGACAAGTCTCTCCCAGCTTCCACCCATATGTGGAGCTGCTGGTGGTATGAAATTCCATTTCATTCCCGAACTCACGAATTCGCCAGCAATTTTTTTGATATTTATTTCTGCTATAGCTTGCTTGAGTTCCTCGCTTGCACCTCGCAAATTAATGCCATTGTCACTAAATACCTCGATTGGTTCTCCTCTCCTTACCATGAACCTCTTTAACGCCAATATGCACGAGTCAGATGACAGGCTTGGAGCGATTTCGAGGTGCACTGTGCGAATTGTTAAACATGTTATTAAAACTCCCCATCTTTTTTCCGTTCGTCTTCCTATTACGACATGCATTGGCCCAAAGTAGTCAATACCAATAAATGAAAATGCCTTGAGCCTTGAAGGTGGCAAATCTCCCATCAGTGGAGGATGAGGAATTGCTCGCACGTTTTTAATGTTTTGACAAGAAAACTTGACCTTTTGCAGCAAGGAGCGCAAGGCTGGAATACAGTATACTTGTCGTATTTCGTTTAAGACAGTCTCGTTATATTGGTGGTAATATTTTTGATGAAAATGTTGAATTATAAGTTTTGTTATTTGATGTTGTTTTGGTAATATTATGGGCCTTTTCATACAGCTGGATGCACAAGCTGCTGCATCAATGCGTCCTTTTACCCGAAGAATTTGCTCTTCATCTAGGTAGGGTGAATATTTGTACAATGAGCTGGATCTGTCGAGCGGGCCAATGTCGCCTTTAGTTTGTTGTAAAATGGCTATCTCAGTGGGAAATGATTCAAGTTGACAAGTTCGGATTAGGTATCTCTCAGCTTTTTTGAAATCGGATGAAGTTAAAGGTTGTTCAGCCCCTTTGGTCTTGATTCGAATAAATCGAAAAACATTAGACATTGTACGTAGAAGTCGGCTCCAGCTTGAAAATCGATGCACATCAATGAATAGTGTCACAGTCGTGTCCTTGTTCACAAAGTGCGGCATTATTTCTTTAATTGTTGTGTGCTCGTATTCATATTCCAGTGGCCAGCTTGTTTGTGTGCTGGAAAGAAACTCGGGCCCAACAAACCATGTATTATCGATGCCAATCCTGTCGATATTTTTCCATTTAGTAGCTAGATCGGCGATATTATCTTTCGAAGGAATAAACCTCCAGCTTCTTGCATTTGAGTTTTCAAGTATTTCCCCTATTCTATACGCAACAAAGTGCTTGTATCTTTTTTTATCAGAGTTAATCCAACAGATAACTGTTTTGGAATCAGACCAAAAGAAAACTTCCGAAATTTTTATTGAATGTCCTGCTATAATCATTTTTGAAAGGTGCAGGCCTAATATTGCGGCTTCCAGTTCCATTCTTGGTATTGAGATTGCCTTTATTGGCGCCACTTTGGTTTTTGCACTAACTAGGCTACACTCGACAATATTTCCAGAGGATAAGCGAATATATGCGACCGCAGCATAAGCAGCCTCGCTGGCGTCAACAAATACGTGCAGCTGTATATTTGTCAATTCGCTTATCTTCAACAAGTTCGCTTATGGCCTTGGTATGCTGGTAGACTTCATGTGCGGTATGCTCTCTATTCATGTAGACCATTTGTCCAAGTGTTCTTGATGGATTCTCTCATCCCAGTCTATACCTGAGCACCATATTTCCTGCAGTAATATTTTTAAATATACAAGGTAATGGGAAATGAGTCCCAGGGGGTCGAAGATTGTCATTAAAGCTCTCAAAATTTGCCTCTTAGTGGGCCATGTTACTCCCTTGATGAGATCATCTGGTATTTTTGGGCTTTGAAAAGGGAATGTAAATGAATCTTTTGATGAAGACCACCAGAGTCCAAGAACCTTTTTTGAGTTCGAAAATAGATTCCAGTTTGTGATCTTCTTATCGAAGTGCGCTGCTTTATCTTGCAGGACCTCAACAACCTTATTGGAATTGGAAATAAAGTTTCGTATTTCAAAACCCGCTTGGCTATGGACAACGATAACTTCTTTTGCTAGCTTGGTCAGTGTCTACACTGGGCAAAAAATCATCAACATAATGGTATTTGAGTATAGCCTTTGCAGCTTCCGGGTATTTGTCTTTAAACTCCTCGGCGTTTGTGTTTTTAACATATTGGGCGCAGAATGGGGAGCATGTCGAACCAAATGTCATCACCTGCATTACATACTCTTCAATTGGCCCGTCTTTTGTCTTCCACAGAAACCTTTCTGAGTTTTGGTCTTCTTTCCTGACCCTCACTTGGTGAAACATTTGTTTTATGTCACCACAGATGGCAATTTTTCTCTCTCTGAGTTGGAATAATATTGACGGTAGCAATGGTAATGTATCCAGCCCAGACAGCAACATGGAATTTAGAGATACGCCGTTCACCTGTGCTGCTGCATCCCATACCATTCTCACCTTACAAGGCTTGTTTGGATTTGTGACTGAGAAAATCGACAAGTACCATATTCGATTTTGCTCACTTTGCATTTCGCTTTGTAGTTCGTTTTGCTCTAATTTTCGAGCGAAACCTGCTTCGACATAGCTCTCAAGTTGGGAATTAAGGATATACGACAGATTTGGATCTTTGAAAATTTTTTTATTGGAGCAGCTCAAACGCCGTTCTGCCATCGCACGACTGTTTGTTAAGTTAAAGTTTTCATATCTCCATAGCAGTGGGACAACAAACCTTTTTCCATCTTTATAACTTTCTTTTTGTAGTATATCAAGTGCTTTTTTATCGTCATTTGACAATAGCTGCTTAAAATTTTGTGTTCCAAGAGTTTCTAAGGAAATATACTTTTTATACATACTAGACATTTTTTCATCGTCAGCAGCTTGGCATTCGCAAATGTGGAAACTGTAATTGCGTGTATGACACCGACTCAACTTAACATCGCACGGACCGAAAATGCACCAACCTAGAGGTGTCTTGGCGGCCACTGGTTGATTTTTTCCGCCTTCTCTTATTTGCGAAGGCAAGCTCAAATTATTCTGATCCAGTCCAATTAGAATTTCTGGTTGTGCATCACTATAGGATTTGAATGGTATGTTCCGCAAGTAATCAAATTTTTCTAAGAGCTCCTTGGCATTCATGGTCTGCTTAAAAAGATTAAGTGGCTCTATGGTGCGCACATTCAGCATTTTGAACTTTTTATGTGAATCTTTCGCAGAAATTTCAACACTTACGATTTTAGATCCATTTTCGGTGCGATGTGTGTTCGAGGTCCATCTGAGACACAATGATTGCTTTTCGCCGTCGATGCCCAACTGGTTGCCAACTCGTTGTTCATCAATGAAACTGACGAGCCGTCGTCAAAAAATGCATAAGTGTCGATTTTCGCACTTGGACCATACAGAGTTACTGGAACAATTTTGAATAACATTGCTGCTGTCTTCGTTTGATGAAAGTTACAATTGGGAACTGATATATTACTCTCCTGACGTGTAGCTGTATGTATAGTCCTTGGTTTGTGCAGCAAGGGATGATGCTTATAAGTGCAGCCATCCTTGCCACATTCTTTGAAAGAGGGGCTGGTGTTACTGCTATGCTGCAGCAGACATGTTCTGCATAAATTGTTTTTCTTGATAGCCATCCACTTTTCATTTATAGGCAAGGCTATGAATTTTGCGCACTTATCTACTGAGATGCAATTTGTTTTACAAATTAACCACATAGATTTACAATTCAGTTTCTGCGTATTGTTGTTCTCGTGCAAGTTTACAAACTTTTCTTGGCGGTTTCTTTTCAGCTCTGATGTGCACACGATTGGAGTGAAGGTGACGACCGACGCTGCTTCAGCTATTTGCGAGAGCCAACGACTAAATGATGGAAGGTTCGCTGTGCTTACACTTTGCTGTCTTACCATTCCCCATTGAAGTCGAAGTTGTGGCGGTAGTTTTTCCACTAGCTCCTGAATCAAACATGGATTAACCATATGATTTCTCAGTCCTGCAGTCTCCATCGTAGCACACAAGTTCTGAACCGAAAAAGGAAATTTTATTACTGATTCTAGCTTGTCTGTTTTAGGAGGTGGTTCGTTCCGAATTTTTTCCAGAAGCGAATTAATAATAGTTTCGGGTCGACCGAATAACATTTTTAAGTTGGATATTATTCCACGAACTTGGTCGGGATGAATCAGTCTACACCGAACCGCTTCAAGTGCGGTGCCTTTCAGACATCGCTGAAGACGACTAAGATTCTCCTGGTTGTTGAAACCACACGTTTCTGTTGTGTTTTCGAAGCAACTAATGAGGCCACTCCTAACTAATTAATATATTGTACAATTAATTAAATATTATTTAAAAATACTTCGTACGCAGCGTCCTTTCCTTTTTCACAGATACTGCAATTATTTTAATTTCATTAAAAATTAATATTAAAAAAAATGGAGGCAAAGTTTCAAAAAATATCGGATTGCTGTGTTTTCCTAGCAATTTTTTGGAAACTGGATTGTAGCGTGAGCAGCCGATCGAATTATAGATTTTATTGCCGATGTTTCCGCATTGATATTACTAGAGAAAGGTTTTGTTTTTGTAAGTGCAACTAAGTGTGAATAATATTTTTGCCAGTCTGCCTTATCAATAATGAATTTGGATGTAGGTTTAATATAACAAAGGTGTGGTAAGTTGAGGGAGGTAACAATGGGAAAATGGTCACTGTTGTGGAGATCGTCTAGTGCATGAGAGGAAAGTTTTGGAGCTATGGATGAAGAGGACAGGGAGATGTCTGGATGGGAGAAGGTTCAATGGGTGGAGAAGTGAGTGGGAGCACCATCATTAAGGACGGTAAGGTTATTGGAAAGAAGGACATCCTCGATTATTCGGCCCCTAGGATTGGATGTCGCTGAACCCCAGAGCGGACTCCAGGCATTAAAATCACCTAGTATAACCACTGGATTAGAAAAAACATTGACGATATTAAGTAGGTCTCTATGATTTAATCTTTGGTGGAGAGGGATGTAGCATGTGACGATGGACATCTTAAAGCCAATATCTATTTCAATTGCTAAGGATGAAATATTGGACGAGATGGGAATTTGTTTATGGTTTAGGGATTTTTTTACAAAAATAGCAATCCCTTGCTTACACGTAGTATTTTGGTGTATGTTGTGAAAGTAGCCAATATATTTGTGGGGTGTGAAGGCTATTCTATTTGCAGGAAAGTGAGTTTCTTGCAAAGCTCTAATTTCACGAGAAAATTCTTTGATGAGGATATTTAGATCAGAGTAATTATTAAAGAGACCATTTAGATTCCACTGTAATATTTTCATATTCCAGTGGAATATAAACCGAACAGCGTTCCTCAATTCTACCCCCGAGACGAGTCATGGCTTTTATGGAAAGAGAGACTGGAGATACATTTGGTTGATATAAACTGTACGGAAGAGAATACAAAAAAATCGACACTCTTAAAAGCTATTGGTCCTATTCCGTACGAGACACTGCATAATTTATGCGGTCCAGCTTCTCCTGTATCAAAAACTTACAAAGAGAACTTCTCAAAACGCATTATACTCCACCTACCTGGCATGCAAGGGTCAAAAAGCTTTCGCTCTCTTGTAAATTCGGTGAGAATTTGGCAGCATTTGTGCTAGATCGTTTCATCATGGGTATAAACAGCAAAATTTTTGAACGACTATGTGAAGAGGATGAGCGAATTACAATAGATGAAGCACTGCGAAAGTCGCTTATAATGGAGATGAAGCTTTTAACGAATATTGAAGGTGATATGCAAATTGGCTACGTTAACAACAAAAAAAACTACAAAAATAGAGGATACCAGAATCAAAACAGAAACTACAACAATGACTACAAGCAAAAGAGTCAACCTGACGAAAACAAAACAACATACAACAAGTCAACAAGATCCAACAACGCCTGTATATACTGTGGTTGGCGAAACCATTTATCTAGAGACTGTCGGTATAAGGAGAGCAAGTGTCACTACTGTGGAAAAATTGGACATTTACAAACAGTTTGTAATAAAAAGGAAAAAGTTGTAAATTATTTATCGGAATCAGATTCCAATAGTGAAAATTTAGACAAAAACAATCCTAATGATTTCTCTATTTACAGTATTTCACATAACAGTGGTGTCGATTCAACGAAGCTTTACAGTGTTTCCATTAAGATAAATGGATTTCCAGTTAATGTAATTTGTGACTCTGGGGCTCCGTGCAGTTTGGTGTCGAAGTCATTCTTTGAAAAATATGGTAAAAATGCAATTCTTAATTCTTGTCAAGATCCTTTTGTTGATTATAATGGAAATAGAATCCAGATATTTGGAGAATACTATGAAGAGGTGGAATTAAATGAAATAAAAAAAGAGATTAAACTCGTGGTTACAAATAATAACAACAATCCTTTGTTTGGTAGAAACTTTTTAAGAAAATTTAATTTCGAACTTGTTCAAGTAAATATGGTAAACAATACTGATCAATCTTCCATTATAATTGAACAGATTAAAAATGAGTTTTCAGAAGTCTTTGACAATGGCCTTGGTAGCTATAAATTTGGCGAAATCTCTTTGGTTATGGATGATGATGTCAAACCCATTTTTTTAAGCCCCGTCCGATTCCGTTTGCTTGGAAGGAAAAAATTGAAAACAGTTTACGTGATTTAATTACAAAAGATGTGTTAGAACCGGTAGATCACTCAGAATGGGGGACTCCTCTTGTTCCTATTTTAAAACCTAATGGTGATATTAGAATTTGTGGAGATTATAAAGTCACTATAAATAAATTTTTATCAGATTTTAAATACCCCTTACCATTAATTGATGAGATTTTTGCATCAATGGAAGGTGGTGAAGTTTACACAAAACTGGACTTATCCAATGCATATAATCAATTAATACTTGACAAATCGCAAATGATTTGTACATGGTCGACTCCTATCGGCACGTTAAAAATGAAGCGCTTACCTTTTGGCGACAACTTTGTCGAAATAATTGCTCCTTCCGTTCCTATACTTATTGTGAGAAATGTGAAGTATTTTTGTGCTACAATGATAAGAGAAACTGTTTTACAAGTTTTCACACTGATGCATAGAAAGCCATATATGACAATTAGAAAATATCTCTCAATGCATACAACGCCATATATGGCTTCTTTTTTTTTCTCGTAAAATATCCAATTATAAACATTTTTTCTTTCTAAAATATATAAATACATCCTAAATAAACACTAATTTGTGGTCTAAAAATTTTTTTCATTAAAAAATCGATGGTCATGCAGTAGAGGGTTAAGCCTGCAGCATCGATATTTCAAAAAACTATAGAGAATTTGTTACGAGGTATACCATTTGTTGTTGCATATCAAGATGATATAACTATATCGGGAAAGAATATGCATCAGCACATACAAAATTTAAAAACTGTTCTTACAAAATTATGTCAAGCAGTTCTCAAACTTAATGTGAGGAAATGTGAATTTTTTAGGGAAAGTATATCATATTTGGGATGCACAATTGACAGATTTGGCTTACGCAACAACAAAGACAGAACCGAATCAGTTTTAAAGGCTCCAGTTCCTGAAAATGTTTCGGAACTGCGTGCATTTATAGGTATGGTAAATTATTATGCAAAATTAATTGATAATTATGCAAGAATAATGATTCCGTTATACAAATTATAACAAAAAGATGTAAAATATGAGTGGTCTAAAGAATGTCAAATAGCGTACGACATGATTAAGGAAGAGGTTACTTCGGAGAAAGTTTTGGTACATTTCAATCCAAAACTACCCATTGTTTTGACTACAGATGCTTCTGACTATGCAATAGCTGGCATACTTTCACATAAATTTTCAAATAATGAATTAAAATCAGTTTCGTTTATATCCAGAGCTTTAACTAAAGCTGAACGAAAATATAGTACGCATGAGAAGGAAGCTTTAGCTATAATTTTTTGTGTCACCAAATTAAAGCAATATCTAATTGGACATTTTTTTACGTTGAAAACGGATCATAAACCATTACTTTCAATATTTGGTGAAAACAAAGGTTTGCCTATAATGGCGGCAGCTCGTGTCCAAAGGTGGGTATTTATACTTTCCGGTTTTAATTATAAAATAGAACATGTAAAAGGTCATGCTAATTATGCTGACAATTTTTCACGTATGCCACAGGTAAAAGCCAAAGGTGAAATTAACAGCATAGATGATACGTCATATATAAATTATGTCGAAAGAGAAAATATTTTAAATCTGGATTTCACAGATATAGCTCGTGAAACTAGAAGAGATCCAGTTCTATCTAAAGTTTGTGAGTTTGTTAAAATGGGCAAAATTAAAGATTGACAAGAAGAAGAGTTTGCAGCATATACAGGCAAAGATATTGAATTAACAGTTGATCGTGATTGCTTGTTATGGGGTTATCGATTTGTAGTTCCAAAAAAGCTGCGAAAATCTGTACTTGATTTACTCCATGAATCGCATCTAGTTATAGTAAAAACTAAGTCAGTCGTTAGGTCTTACATTTGGTGGCCCAAGCTTGATAAAGTACACTTAATTAAATCATGTCTTTCTTGTCAGCGACTTTTACCTAGCCCTGAAAAGAGCAAACTTATACCATGGGAACCAATTCTGTTTGGCAAAGAATCCACATTGATTTTGCAGGTCCTGTTAGCAATTTTTATTTCTTTATAATAATAGATTCATATTCAAAATGGGTCGAAGTTTTTAAAACTAAAAATATTACCTCAAATTTTGTAATTACAAAACTTAGAGAAGTTTTCAGTCGTTTTGGCATTGTCCATACAATCGTCAGCGACAACGGCAGACAATTTGTATCTGACGAATTTAAATGTTTTGTTCAAAAAAACAAAATTAAAAATGTGTTAACGGCACCAGGGCATCCAGCGACCAATGGACAAACAGAAAATTTTGTTAAAGTTTTTAAAAAATCCATTTATGCGAACTTAGATTCTACTGAAAATCAGAATATAGATGTCGTTTTAAGTCGATTTTTAATGGACTATCGCAACATGAAGCATTGCACAACAGGTGAAAGTCCGGCATTTATTTTTCTTGGAAGATCGATTAGGACTCGATTTGATTTAATTAAACCCCCAATCATTAGAGATGTGATACTTGAAAAGCAAGAAAAATCTATTTCAGATTATAAAGGCAAAAGGATTGTTGATTTTGAAGAAGAGCAAAATGTTTTAATTCGCGACTATTCTAATCCAAATAAAAGTTCATGGGCTCCGGCTGTTATAAAAACAAAGATCGGACCACGATCATATACTTGTTTATTAAGAAATGGTAGACTTATAAAAAGACATACAGATCAAATAAAACTGGCTACTATTTATTCCAGTAATGAAAATATAATGCAAGATATTCCATTATACTCAAATGAAGGTACTGTAAGCTTACAAGTTGAACGGACACAAGAAAACAATACTTTAAATAAAATAAAACCACCAGTTGATAAGCAAGTTATTCAAATGAAATTGTTTTAAATGAAGCTCACAGAAATAATTCAAATGAAATTAATTCGAATGAAAATGAATTAAATGAAGGTCAAAGAAATAATTCTAGAAATGAATATGTTAGAATGTTAAGACCTAGAATAAGAAGATAAATCATTATTCAAATTAACAAAATGAATTAATATAAATATATACATAGATAACTATAAGTAAATGAATGTATATTGTGCATTTTTTTTAAAAATATATATATATATATATATATATATTTTATTTTATTTTTTTTTTTTTTTGGTTAATGAAATTTGATTATATTGAATTGAAAAATATTTGTAATCAATTTAAGGCGGAGGCGTGTTATATAGTGTCACTTTAACATAACGTATCATAACAATAACATCATGATAACATTGACATTATTAACATTGCTCCAGCCAAAAGCTTTATTTACATTTCTTTATATCAACCAAGTTGTTACTATAATAAATTAGTCGTTAACCGAACTCCGAGTGTGTTACTACATTACAATTATATTATTTGACTACCTATTGGTAAGGAAGTAAAGAGTGAAGATGAGGTGTGTAGTTGCGAAAGGTTATTTATTTTAGAATTTGGTGTAGAGTCATTGTTTCTGGTAAAGTGTTTATTAAATTTGATGTGTTTGATAAATTTGTTTGTGTGTTGTAGGAATATTTTTTTTCTGTTTTGTTTTTGAATAAGTTCAGCTTTAAATTGTTGTTGTTAGAATTTTGTTTTTCGGTTTTAGTATTTTTGTTGTTGTTGTTGTGTGTGGCTTTGTTGGAAGTGTCTTTTAGTATGTTGGCGTATAAAGGAGAGGATTCATTAAGGGAGGGAGGAATTTTCATTTTATGTATATTTATTGCTTCGCGAATGGAGCACTTGTTGTCGGTTTGAATAGTTATTATTTGTTTCATTTGCACGAACTTTGGGCATAACTTGCTAGAAGCGGAGTGGCTACCTGCACATTTTACGCAAAGAGTGCGAGAGCAAGGTAAAGGAGAATGAGGTGGAAGTGCACACGTGTCACATACAGGGGTCTTATTGCAGCGTTTTGTAGTGTGTCCGAGAATTTGACAATTTCTGCACCTCATGGGATTAGAATAGTATGGTCTAACTTTGGTTGTATACCATGAAATTTCAATTTTTTCTGGTAAGTGATATAAATCAAATGTTAGGAGAACTACCCCGCAAGAGATCGGTTTACCATCAACATATTTAGGGAACTTATAAAACGCCGCAACACCCTGTTCTTTTAGATTTTCAATAATCTCACTCTCTGGGACATTGTTCAAACATGGAGCGTATATCGTGCCTTTTGAAGAATTCAGGTTTTTGAAGGTCAATTTTAACGTTGCAAATTCCAATTAGTTGTTTAATGGAAAGAAATTTCTTGGCAATGTTGTTGTTTTTTACGAGCAACAATAAATTGCCATCCCTCAATTCTGTGATTTTTGTTATTTCAGAACTTATGTTTTTGAGCGCTTTGTGGACAGCAAAACAAGAGAATTTGTTTAGTGGTTTGCTGGAATCAAGTGCACTTACCACTAGATATTTTTGGTTTTCTTTTGCGATAATTGGTAAATTGGGAAATGTATCTTTAATAGCTGTTGGTTTTTTTCTTTTGGGTTGGGGACTAGTAGATAATAGGGCAAACCTATTATTCCATAGAGGGGGTCCCGAGAGGGACATTATTATTATTTATTTGTATTTACTTCCAGATGTGTACGCACGCTTAGGATAACTGTTTAATAAAAATAATAACAACAAAATATAGAATCAATTAATGTTTACAACAGCTGAGCTCACTATAAATACTACTTTACTCGTCCAGTAGCAGTCGGTGACTGACATATACATATATTTATGCATATAAATTATATGTTATTAAATTATTTCACATTGATTCAAAAAATATATTTATTTAATTATTCTTTAACACTTCAATTTATATACTATCTCCTTTGAATGCCAGTTTAAATCTAAAAGCAACTCACTAGCAACAAACATAAAGAAACATGAAGAAGCCTGCTGCAGTCACAGCAGATTTGCAGTTACGGCGCAAATATGCCGGAAAAATGGATTCTAATTACATCAATCGTAGAAATAGTGTCAGCACAAATGATAGGAATCGTGGGAATGAATCAATGAAAATATAAAGCAAAATATGCTAAAAAAAAAAAATGTTAAGATAACTCATATCTTAACTCTACCCCTTGTAAGAACAAATGCCCCGATTGTCAATGATTTGGGAGTTCGTTGGCACTGCGGAATTCACCTCGTGTCCCATGAAGGGAGATTTCATCGATATCTGAAATTTTTGGCGGATGGTGTTCATTAATTACTGTTGTTCTTTTTAATTTGTGATTTTTTTTGGTTTTATGTTTATAAATTATAAAGGACACACTGAATATTAATATGACTGACACAACTGAAACGTTGTAAACGTAGTAAACGTTGTCCAGATGAATACCAACCAACTCCGACCATAAAAAGTCATTAATCATCTCTCGACAGTTTTGATCCAACCTCATTTTCGAAAAAGTAAGATCCAATGACCCCGCCGGACCATAAACCGCACCAAACAGTCGCACGTTGAGGATGGAGAGGCTTCTCAACAATAACTCTTAGGTTTTCCGAGCCCCAGATGCGACAATTTTGCTTGTTGACGTGGCCACCGAGGTGGAAATGGGCCTGATCAGTCAAGATGAACTTTATAAGCCTTAAGACAAAAGCCATTATGCAAAATACGGGCTTTAATATTATTGTTATGGATTATTCTATCGCGATATTGAATTTTAACCTTATTACCTAGGCCTTCTTTTACTTTTTGCTTTTTAAAACGAGGTAAAAGTTTATTAAGTTTTTTTTTTCATAAATTATATCTCCTGGTTAGTAAGTTTTATCTAGATTTGACTTATATCTATGTAGCATTTTATATTGCGAAGCTTTTAAAGTATCTGCTAAGTTCTGAGGTGTCCTGTTAAAGAAAACATCCGTAGGTTTTTTGTTTATGACAGAATGTATTTTGTGATTACTGTTGAGTTGACCTGTAAAAAGCTTCTGTATCGTCGATTAGATGAAATTCTGCATTCAGATATCTGGCTATTTTTATAATTGTAAAATGGACTGTTCCTGGTGATATGGCGTGGAGTACAGTAGTAAAGTTCAATTCGTAACCTTTCCATCAAACTTTAGATTGAGGGGCTGTGAAGCTTGGTTCGTTGTCGAGGGTATTTTTCTTAATATCCGGAAAGCTTGGAAAAATATCTAAAATTTTCTCTCCTAAGTTGGTTTTGTCTTCAATAAGCTTTATTAATAGGAATTTAGAGTAGGCATCTATACATATTATAAATTTAAGACTTCGGGCATCAAAGATATCTATGTTGAGACATTCCCCGTCATTGCTAGGAATCGGAGCCTCTCCGATTTGAATTTTCTGCGGATGTCTATTTGGTTTTATTGCAAACTTCACAATGTCTAATGTGCTCCTTAAAATGGCTTATCATTTTTGGCCAGTAATATTGTTGGTATACTTGTTTGTGATTTTCTTTGCAACTTCTGTGAGCTCTGACGTGTGTTTGTTGAACTATAGCCTGTTGGTCACCTTGGTTAGGAATTCAATAGGGAACATTTTTGTATAAACAAACTTGTTAGTAACAACACTTTTAACTGTTTCTTTGAGTTCGCATAAGTCTTCTCGTGTAGAGTATACTACTGCTACTAAATTTGGTCGAAGAAATTCTTTAAGGATTGTTTTAAAATTCTCTCTCGTGTCATACTCGATGATATGTCGAGTCCGGTTAAATTGAGTTATAGATTAATTAATTGTGAAATTGGCTCTGCACAATAAGATTTGTTGTTTAAATTCGATTTGAGGTTTAAAAGTTACTAGAACGGTGAAGTTGTCGACACCTTCTGTGGAATGTTGCGTACTGGATAGTGATTCATCTTCAGAAATATTATTTAGGATTTGTCTATGGAGAGCGTCAGCACCACATTTTGTGTTCCTGGTTTATATATGATTTTCGGTGAGAATTCCTAGATAAAGGCGTGCCACCTTTTGATTTTAGCATTAGGATTTCTGGTGGATACAGCAAATGTGAAGGGCTGATGATCCGTATAAATCTTCAGATCCGATACGCCATATAAATAGTTCCACACTATGGTGTACAACTCCTACTCGTTCGTCGCATAATTTGTTTCTGTGGAATTAAGGGTTTTAGAGATGAAGGTGATTGGTTTGCAATTTTGGCTTAATACGGCTCCTATAGCGGCGTTCGATGCGTCCGTTGTTAATATGAATTTTTTACTCAAGTCAGGTTGAACCAACTCTGCCTGATCAATTAGCAATGCTTTTACCTTTTAACCTTTGCATTAATTGCTGCGTTGTTAAGTGAGATTTGTATCGTCTTTGATATGATTTGCGATATTTTACCTTTTTCGCCAGCTAAATAAGTTGTTAAGGGTTTCGTGACATGAGCATAGTCCTTTATAAATTTGCGGTAATAACCAGCCATTCCTAAGAAGTTTCTTATTTGTCTCAAGGTGGTTGGCAAAGGATATGCCTGAATGGTTTCTATATTCATTGGGTCAGTTTTGATCACATTATAACTTATTCTATAGTCTAAAAATTCAACTTCTGTTTGGTAAAATTTCACTTCTTTAAAGTTCCAATTATTTTTGAAAGATGATTTGTATGATCTTCGATTGTAGGTGAGAACATCATCGATATATACGCGATAAAATAGTTTCTGGAAATATCGTCCATTGCGCTCTGGAAGATGCTTGGCGCGTTTCTAAGTCCGAATGGTAGTCGTATGAATTCATATTTTCCATTATTCATGGAGAAAGCAGTCTGTTCGATATCCTCTGGTTTCATGAGAATTTGATGAAATCCAGATTCGAGGTCGATAGTGGAAAAGTATTTTTTTTTCCTAGGTTGGATAAGACTACATTACAATCTTGGTTAGAATATTTGTACGAAATCGTTTGTTCATATATTTTTTTATAATCAATTACCATACGCAACTTCTGCGTACCGTCATCGTTAGTACTGTAATGTTTACTCTATGGAATAGTTATTCGTACGGGTTGCGTATGAAGCGCGCCCGCTATTCAAAACGGCCAGAAGGCCTTTTCCTTGCCTCAAAGGCAATTAACAATTCAACCGCCGCAAAGGCAACTTGGTCAGTAAGCCACAAAGGCTATTGAGACCAAAAAAGTGAAGAGGCCAATCAGTTTTGATTCTGAACAAGTAATCTTGATTTCTTTATTAAAACGGGGTCTTTTATACCCGTTCTGACTTATTTACTAATACAATTATTATATAAAGCATTCTTATTTACTAATCATATTTTTGCTTAGGTATGGATAAAATTATTAATTTTATTTATCGGTCCGAAATTTATTGACACTCATGTGTCCAAATATTTCGGTTCCCACGAATAAATCGGAAGCAGAATGCGCGCTGCCGCAGACCGTTCGCAGGCATGTGCATGGCATCGCATTGCATGTGCCGGTTCTGGCTATGCAGTCGCTATAGCGACGTGTGGCGCGGCAGAGGCATTCCGCTTAGTGCATTCTAACTGCTGGACTTGGGGCTGCTATGATATAGTGTCAACCATGTGAATTTGGGTATGTGCACTACATCCTTCCCCTTTTGAAAAGATGATGTTTGTTATCTTTTTAAAATTGATAACAAACATTATTTAAATTATTACATTATTAGTTATTTATTCGAGATTTAATCAAGTTATTATTATGTACTTCTATGCTCTAATTGTTGAATTTTTTTATTATGCTTTTTGGGACTTGACTTTCTACAAAAGTATAGGGTCCCTTAAATGGTCTATCAAATTTTTTCTTATTTCCTAATTTTAGATACACTTTATCTCCTATTTTAAAATTACAGTTAGTATTTGTTTTATTACAATTATTTATTTTAGTAACGTCAAGTTTTTTTTTGCTTGATTATGCGCATGTCTTAATTTGATCTTTAATTCTGTTAGGTAGTTTTCCAATGAATCATATTTTGTTTCTGGTGTGTATACATGTGTGTATGTCACATGGAAGTGTGCATAATTTTCCATATACCAATTCAAACGGTGTATACATTGTTGTTGTGTGTGAAGTTGTGTTGAAACGGGAAGTGCAGAAGGGTAGTAGTTCTGTCCAGTTGTCTTCTTCTTGTAGTGCTCTTAGGTAGTCATTCAGCACTCTATGATTTCGTTCAACGGTTCCTATTGTTTCATAGTGGAAGGCTGTTGATGTTCTTTTCTCAATGTGGAGTTCTGTGTCCATTGTTACTATCTCAAAAGAAGTATTTGGTGTGTCTGTCATGCACATCTTATGCTTTGTGTACTTTGTTATTTTTATTCCATTGCAAGTTTCGCAGTTGTTTACGTAGTTTTTAACCATGCGTCCTAGATTCTTCTAAATGTATTTCTGTTTATCTTCTGATACCTATATTTTCTCCAGTTATGTCATTATGATGTTCTATTCTTAATTGCAGCTGTATATCTTTCTTCTTTATCCGTAATGGTGGTTGATATAATTTGATCTGCAGATCTTTATTTTCCTTTAATTCATTAAATGCATGCTTAAATTGGTTAACCTTTATATCTTTATATATAAACCCTTTACTTTCTAACGCTAGCATTTTTATATTATTTTCTCACATTGCTGATACTAACTTCCTCAGAACCAATTTTAACTGTGGTAAAGATTTATCGTTAACTATCACGAGAACTTCTTTTGGAGTCATTCTTATTTCGATGATTTTGGCACGTGCATTTGACTCAAATTTTAATCTTTTTAGACGTCTTGTATCTGAAATTGATGTAGCTTCCCAAATATGAAGGTGATCGGGCTTCACTTCTCTGGTTGTCTCATCTTTTTGTTCATTGTTGGCCATAACTATATCTTTTTTACTGGTATCTGCTCTTTTCTTAGCTGCTCTGGTGATGATATTTATTTCTTCTACTTTTGGCATCATATTTATTAATTTTTGTGTATCGATGTGTATTCTTGAAAGGGCATCAGCATTCGTGTTCATTTTTCCTTGTTTAAATATTATATCGAAATAATAATCCATTAGGTCTATTCGTATTCTTGTTAATTTTGATGAAGGATTCTTATGGGTGAATAGACTGACAAGAGGTCTCTGGTCAGTGTATACTGTGAATTTTCGGCCATATAGATATGGTCTGAAATAGTTTATTCCCCAGTATATGCCAAGTAGTTCTTTTTCTATGATTGGTTTGTTTAGTTCATGTTTATTTAGATTCTTGCTGTCTGTGCCTGGTTCTCCTTGTGATAGGACTGCTCCTAGTGCAGTTTGTGATGCATCAGTTGTCAGAATGAATGGTTTATTAAAATCTGGATAAGCCAATATTTCTGGAGATATTAGTTTTTCTTTTAATGTGTTGAATGCTTTGTCACAGTTTTCATTCCAAACGAATAGTTGTGCTTTCTTTTAATTGATTTAGTGCTCGAGCTATCTCTGCAAAGTATTTTATAAACTTCCTATAGTAGTTGCAAAATGCCACAAATCTTCGTGTCTCGTCAGCATTTGCAGGTTTAGGATAGTTTTCAATTACCTTGTGCTTTGATCGGTCCGTAGTTACTCCTTCGGATGTTGTGAGGTGGCCCAAATAAATGACTTCTGTTTTTAGAAATTCACATTTGCTTGAATTCAGTTTTAAGTTGCATTTCTGCATTTCTATATTTATGTTGTGATTTCTTAGACTCGAACCAAAGACTATAATGTCGTCAACATAAATAAAAGCTGATTCTTGGAGTCCACTTAGTGCAATTGATAGCATTCGTTGGAAACTATTGGTTGCTATTTTGAGTCCAAATGGTGAACGTTTAAAGTGATAATGTCCAGATTGTGTAGAGAAAGCTGTTAGGGGACGGGATTTTGCTTCTAGTGCTATTTGATGGAAAGAGCTAGTCATATCCAAAGTAGAGAAATATTTAGCTTTTCCCAGTTTGTCTAATACGTCTTCCAAACGTGTGAGTGGGAATTTGTCATTTATAATTTTTTTGTTTAGAGATCGAAAATCAACAACGAGTCTCCATTTTGCTGTTCCATCAGTCGTTTTCTTTGGTACTATTAGTAGTGGTGAGTTGTATGGACTGTGTTTGCTATCATTATCCCATTTCCTATTTGGCCTGCATGAACTAAACTATTTTCATATATGTCTACTTTTATGTTTGCAATGATCACTGACCTTTTTGGAATTGTTAAATTCGATATATTTAATGGCAAGGCAAGTTCCATTTATTATACCTTTGATCTGACATGGCTGTGTGTATTTTATCTGATTTTGACTCACATTATTTTGCTTAATTATAGATATATCAGCTCCGCTGTCTATTAATAAAGTTATTATATTATTATTTCCTAATTTTACTTTAATTACATTACTATTGTATTTATTTTCTACATAACCTATATTGTAGTTTATGAATTTTTTCTCTGGAAATTGTTTTTTATAGGATTGGATATTGTGTTCATCTCGGGGCTTCGTACGTTTCCCGAAATTCTAAATCTGTTATCTACGGTATCCATTGTTGTTGGTATTACCATTATAATTTTTATTGTTATTATCGTAATTTCTATTGTTATAATTTCTATTATTATTGGAATTATAGTTTCTATTATAGTTATTGCCATTATAACCTCTGTTGGTTGTCTGCGTATAGTTCCTTCTATTATGTTGTTGTCTATGTCCAATGTAGCTCATTACATTAAAGGTGCTACTTGAATTCATGTCAACTTCATTTGCTATTTGCACTGCTTGAGTAAATGTTTTCGACTGGGCTGCATATATGAAATTTTTGTATTGCTCATTTAGTTCATTTTTAAAAGCATTTATAGCCAGTTGGTCATTTAGTTTTACTATAATTTCCTTATTGTTTTGTCCTTGTTTATTTATCTGTATTTCATTCAGTGAAGCTATTATGTCTTCAATTCTGTTTGCAAAGCTTGTTATGCTTGTAGAGCCTTGTCTAGTGTTATGTAAGTCATTTTGTAATTTTAGTGGGTTTTTGTTTAATTTGTACGTGCTGTTTAAAGTTGTATTAGATTGTCTATTGTTACTATTGGATTCAATGCTAATAGTATATTTTTTACTCTCTCAGAAAGTTTGGCTGCTAGTATGTAATCCAATAATAATTTTTTGTGGACATCATCAGCTAGAGTCGATCCATAAAGCTATATAGTAATTGCAAATGTCGTAAGAGATTTGATGTTGCCATCAAATTCTGTTATGAGTTTTGCAGCTGTACCTATGTCAAAGTTTGCCATTTTTATTTCTTGACAAATTTCAAACTCTTCTTCAGATGAATTGCCAAATAATGAAATTTTTTCCTGTATTAATAAGTAAATGCTATTAATTATCAGTTTGTATTTTATTAGGTTTTAGGGTCTAAGTCAGGTCTAGAAGTTAATGTGCTTAATTGATTTTCTAAGCTGTGGCATTTGACTAACTTATTTTGTAGAGCTTCCTTTTTAAAAATTCTAGTCGGTACTTTAGTTAAAATATCTTTTAATTTTATTATATCATCTATGACAGTTTCCATGAATATATTTTCTTACTTCATACTTTTTAAAGATTGTTTGAATTTCCTCCTGCAATTTAATTAGGTCTGAGCGTTTCCATGTGAATGCAGCAAAAAATCTGGCTTCAGGAAAGAAGTATGGTCGCAGGAACTAGTTGGCAGGATCGCCATGTAATGATTACTCTATGGAATAGTTATTCGTACGGGTTGCGTATGAAGCGTGCCCGCTATTCAAAACGGCCACAAGGCCTTTTCCTTGCCTCAAAGGCAATTAACAATTCAATCGCCGCAAAGGCAACTTGGTCAGTAAGCCACAAAGGCTGTTGAGACCAAAAAAGTGAAGAGACCAATCAGTTTTGATTCTGAACAAGTAATCTTGATTTCTTTATTAAAACGGGGTCTTTTATACCCGTTCTGACTTATTTACTAATACAATTATATAAAGCATTCTTATTTACTAATCATATTTTATGCTTAGGTATGGATACAATTTTTAATTTTATTTATCGGTCCGAGATGTATTGACACAACATTTCGGTTCCCAAGAATAAATCGCAAGCAGAATGCACGCTGCCGCAGACCGTTCGCAGGCATGTGAATGGCATCGCATTACATGTGCCGGTTCTGGCTATGCAGTCGCTATAGCGACGTGTGGCGCGGCAGAGGCATTCCGCTTAGTGCATTGTAACTGCTGGACTTGGGGCTGCTATGATATAGTGCCAACCATGTGAATTAGGGTATGTGCAGTACAGTACCCTTTTTTGGTACAACCCAAATGGGAGAATTATAAAGATTCCTAAAGGACGTATAATGCCGTTATTTAATAATTTTCTTTTTTAGGTTGCATTAATTCCTTTGTTATATTCGATAATTTATTTTCAGCTTTCCTGCTGGAGTTAAATCGGTATTGACAAATAGTTTTTCAATTTTCCATTATAGCTTAATATTTCCTTTCCTAAATCTAAGGTTATATTGGCTCTTCTCAATAAATTTACACCGACAAGCAGGTCAGAGTCAAGGTTGCTAATTTCATAAAATATTTCAATTAAACCGAAAAATCTAATTTCGTAAGAGTGAGTAATTATAGAGAACCCATGAATTGCTTTTACACGTTTGTTAATTATTAATTGTTTTCGTCCAGGCAGAAGGCCTGGCCGACGGTAGCAATTGGTGGCACCTTTATCGATTAGTATTTGGGCTCGTCCTCCTGTTGATCGTAATATTCTGTGTAGTCCGATCGTAATATTCTGGGGAGTCCATACCTTCTTCTAAAAAAACTTCCTCTTGGATATTATTAATAAGTTGGCTTTTTGGTTGAGGTTGATGGCTTAATTGGCCACTATTGGGGAACAGTACCGTGGCTGATCAGAATGTCGTTAGCTTCGTCAGATCATTTATTTCTCAAAATTGTCAGGGCGGAAAAATATATTTTACTTCCTCTTACATTTACGTTTGAGTTTTTGCCATTGAATGTTGGCAAGGACTTGATTACATCTAATCTTTCATCACAACGAACTAGATCGTTTATTCTTTCCTCCGTATATTCTGATAGCTTGTCAGATGAAGTAAGTTTTTGTAGATTCCTAGTTAGTTCCTAAATCTTTTTTGATAATGGTTCTATTTGAGCTTCAATCAAGCTGTCACGGTAGTTGCTATTACGTTTGTTGTTTTTAGTATCTTGAATAAGTTCGACAGTTCGTCAATTTCGGTCACAACACCTTCCTTCTTCAACTGTGGGTATTCTAAGTTACTGTCAGAATCCAGGTTGCTTATGATTTTCACGCAATCTGTGTTCCTATTTACAACTATCACTGACTATATATAAAAGATAGTTATAATAATATAATAATAATAATAATAATAAGCCTAAATATCGTAGAAAAGCTTACATATAAATATATATTCCTGGTCACTATTGATGCTCTGATAATTCGATTCTGGTCACTATTGGTGCTCAGATGATTGGCTTATGGTCACTGTTGATGCTCTGATGATTGGTATCTGGTCATATGTCCCACGTTGACGTTCCGGAAATTAACGTTTCTTCTTTGTCGATGTGCTTTTAAGTTTAAGGTTAAATTTAACTCTGTTGTATTTTGTAATGGTTCTTTAAAACTTTATGTATTATATGTTATTTCTTATAAGTTTAATTTTTACTAATCTATTTTTTCCGAACCACAAATTATTGGTATAGTATAACCTTTTCCTTTTCCTGTTTCTTATTAGGGTTTTAATTTTTTTAGTAGGAAAAAGCAAAAATTTATAACTATAAATAAATAACACGACACAAAAAGTTTTTGATTAATTTCACTTTTCTCTTTCGTAGAATGGTTATTTTTTATTTTTTCTGTTTCTTTGAAAATAGTTTCACTTTTCTCTTTATTTAGGATACTTATTAATTATTTGGCTTGATCCTCAAGGGATATATAAGCTATGTCCTTTTGGTATCAAGGATTAAGATAGTTCTATATCTTTTTCTTTGAAAAATGGATTCTAATTACATTAATAGTAGACATAGTGTCAGCACAAATGATAGAGATCGTGGGAATGAACAAATGAAAATATAACGCAAAATATGCTTTAAAAAAATTTAAATTCATATTTTAACTTGCATACATACATACATATTTTTTTGGATTTTTTCACCAAAACCTCATACATAATTGTATTTATGCAAAATTTTTTGTATGAATACTCACAAGTAAAAGGTCGAGTGCAAAATACACACAAACAATTGCACATAACTAAAATGATCGTTTTCCGTTTGCAAATTGAATTCGCTAAGGGCAGCACTAGCTCTACCAGCAAAATATTTGTTTAACTAGATGCGCAGTTGTTTGTACGGGTCAAATTACAGCACATATTTACTGTTTATTGAATCGCTCTCCTTCGGTGCAAGTTTACAGAGGTGGGTGAATCGACATTTCGGTGGGGCCATCTGTGAAAAGTCAGGGATGGGAAACCTTTCTGCTTAGGTTAGGTTAGGTTGGGAAGGCGTGTGCGGATACGAAGTATCCGCACTTCCACTCTGAGATATCTATGTCCATTGTGTATGCCTTCAAAGATGCCAGGAGGAGGCATACTCGTCCTTACCCTCGATTTCCATACACATTGGAAGTTCCATCCCTATAAAACCATTTGGTTTTCCGGATGAAAGTGAGAAGATCCGATAAATCTACCTTCGTTATCTCTGTCAAACTTGTGAAGAAACGCGACCCCAAACATTGAAGTCGTTTCAACTGTAGTCTTGGACATTGACATTAAAGTGATAAATCGACTCTGTCTCTTCTTCATCATGGCAACTCCTACATAGCCCGCTTGACGGCACACGCCAATGTTGAAGCATTGGTGCGATAGCACAATGGCTCGTAATGACCCCCATAAGCACCCTTTCTGCAGGTTTGTTCAACCCTAAGAGAACCTACGTTCTCTTCATATCTAACGTGGGCCTTAAGGCCCTTGAAACTTCACAGTCGTCCCGATTAGTCCATAAGTTATTTGTCACTGCAATAGTGAATTCATCTACGTTCCGAAACAGTGGGTTACGACATTTCATTACCAGCTTCGATTTAACTGTCTTGGATTCTATTGCCTTAAGCGCCGCCTGACTATCCACAAAGATAGTGATATTCGAAGGTCGAATTGTACTACTTTGTATCAGTCCGGCCACTTTCTCAATTGCATAGACTTCGGGCTGAAAGACGCTGCATGCGTCAGGCAGCCGATATGACTGTCTTGCCTGCAAGCCTTACAGCCCCTGAGATTCCCAGGCTAGCAAGGCTTTGTACTTTTTCAATTCGGGTTTGATTACATTTCCATACACGATGTACGGTGACAGTCCCCATTTTTTCCCGAAGATCCTTTTACAGGTATAGTATGCAGCCAAACCCTTCTTTCTTCTCTCTTCAATTTTCCTTCTCCAATTTAACTTGGAGTCCAGAATGATACCGAAGTATCTTGCTTCTAAAGAGAGATTCAACGTTAGCCTACCTAACTTTGGCAAAGAGAACTAAGGGATTTTTGTTTTCCTGGTGAACAAAACTAGCTTAGTCTTAGTAGGATTAACTCCTAAGCCGTTGCGCGCAGCCCATCTGGAAATCTCGCCCAGTGCTGATTCCATGACTTCGCTAGTCGTTGACAAGAACTTGCCCGGGATTAGTATGGCAATGTCATCATCGTAGGCTACAATTTTTGTTCTCTTTGCTTTGAATGTTTCTAAGATCTCATTTACTACTAAAAGCCATAGCAGAGGCGATAGCACTCCCCCCTGCGGCGTACCCCTTGTAGTCCTCCTACTCACCGAGGCCGTCCACATAGTGGCGTTAATAACCCTGCTTACTAGCATTGTGTTAATCCATGTCACTATGAATTCCTTCACTCCGTGATCTCTCAGCGCCTTACAGATCGACTCTGTATTTACATTGTTGAAGGCCCCCCTCAATGTCCATATATTCCTTATAGTTCATTGACCTCTTAATGATAGCAACCACTTCATGACGTACGCTATCCACTGATCTACCCTCATGGTATGCGTGTTGCGCAGTATCCATTGTGCGAATATTGGTAACCCTTCTAATATAGAGAACAATAGGTCTCTCAAGTGTTTTAAAAATAAACGATGAGAGACTTATTGGTCTGTAGTCCCTGTCAGCAGAGTGATTTATTTTTCCCGCTTTTGGAATGAAAACCACCCTGACTTCTCTCCAAATTTTTGGCGCATACCCATCCTCGAGACACCTTGTGAAGATGTGAACTAGATGGGAATTCACGCCCTCAGAGGAATGTTGCAGCATAGCCGGTACAACCCCATCAGGACCCACTGACTTGTACGGGTCGAAGGAGCCTATCGCCAAAGCAATCTTGTCCTCCCTCACGATAGCCCACACGTCGTTCCCTGAAACACGTGCAAGATTTACCGACTGCGTATGGACGGTATGCGAGTCCGTGCAATCTGGAAAGTGCGTTTCCATCAAAACCTCCATGGACTCCTGACACGAGCCAGTCCATGAGTCTCTTCACACTGCCGAGAACCGTCGTGGTTCTGGACAGTATTTTCCTGAGTCTCGATGCCTCATTTACCGTCTCCAGAGTTCCGCAGAACTGCTGCCAGGACTCCCTTTTTGCAGCCTTAATGTTGCTTTTATATTCATTAAAACTGACTCTATAATTTTCCCAATCCTCTTCCAGCCGACTGTTTTTTGCCTTGTTGAAGAGTCCTCTTGACTTTTTCCTAAGTAGTCCTAACTCAGCGTTCCACCAAACCGGTTTTGGATTAGCACGCGGCCTAGTCAAAGGACAAGATAGTTCAAAGAATTGTTTCAGTATTCCCGTAAGACGACCTACCGCCTTATTAAAGTTAGCATTCCCTTCGCCGACCTTGACTTTCATCAAAGTAAGTTCCTGGGTCGCCAGTCTTGAGAATTTGGACCAGTCAGTCTTTTTTGGTTTCCTAAAAAGCCGTGGGGTCACTACCTCGGAGTAGACTGAGAAGCGTATCCGACTATGATCCGAAAAGGAACAGGCATCAGATACTCTCCAATTGTCGACCCTTATGGTATTAGACCCAGTGGCCAGAGTGATGTCAATCACTTCCTCCTTAACCCTATTCCGAAACGTTGGCTGATTTCCCTTGTTACATAAATTTAGGCTAGTGGAGAGAATGTAATCAAAAATGGACTCACCCCTACCATTGGTATCAGTGCTGCTCCAGAGCTCATGGTGCCCGTTTGCTACATAGCCGGCCACTATGCCCAGTCCGCGTGACTCACCGTAGGCGGAAGTTGCCAGAAGATCTATGGTGGCGGCCGTTCCTCGTTGTACGGGAAGTATGCGGACGTTAGCAACAAACTAAGTTTGTGCCTGTGCTCGCTTACCACCGTTGTAAGGTCTCCAGTGCTGCAGGGAGTAACAAGAAAAATATTAATATCCTTTTTGGCCACTATACACGTTCTGATCTTACCTTGTGTTTGTGGAATGTAGAGACGATAACCATCCATCCCGAGTCCGCTCACCTTACCTCTGACGAACCAAGGCTCCTGAGCAAGGGCTACGCCCACATCGTCCTCTGCGATGAACTTCATTAAATCAAGCGGGGCTGAGATGGAGTGTTGCAAATTAATTTGCACCACTTCCAGCTTCCTCTCCATTGGGTTTTGACCGGTCACCCGGCACGCGAACCTTAAGAGAGACGAACCCGAATCTGATGCAGTTGTCGCTCCTTAATTTGGATAGCGACGCGGAGTCCACTGCGAGCACCGCGTCACTTCCCACTTCATTTTTCCAGGGGGTCACGGAGATCACCCGCCCCCCTGCCGAATTTAGAGACTGGTTTTGCCGTCCAATCACCTTGAGTATGGATTCCTGCTCCGGAACCGGAGGTGGAATCCACACCGAAACAACCGGGCGGATCGGAAGTAGAGAACGAGGCACCACCTCCAACCGAGCGCCCCGCCAGAGTGTGTCAAGGCCGCTAATTGCACGCGTTAAGAAGTCCAGAGACTTCTTGTTGTTGCAACCAACGACCTCTGCCAGCCGGCCCCGTCAAACTGCAGCTCCGCGCCGTCAGCCCCGACCATCTCCGCTATCAGGCGCGCCTCTACTAGCAACAAATTCTTCGGCGTCATCTTCCCATCAGGGTCGACTCTGTCGATGATAGCTACCTGTAGCTCCATCGGTGATTCGAAGGAGGCCGATGACTTCGGCTCTTTTGAAGCCCTCTGAGCCTGCTCATCAGACCGAGCTCTTTTTGGAGTTTTGCCCGATGCCAAGCTATGTGGCTCCTTCGAAGAACTCGGCTTTGGCTTTGGCTTTGGCGGCACCTTTACGCGGTCACCTGTGGCCTTGTCCGGCTTCCCATTTTTCCTGGAGGTCGAAACGTTGGCATTATCAGACTCTGCCCCAACAATTCCCTGCTCCATTTTATTACATGAACTGGCCGCAGCGTTATTTTTCTCAAACCTTGCTAAGACCTTTTCATGTTTTTAATGACATCCTTCTCCCTTTTTGTAAAGGAAGAAGGCTCTTTCGCCTTCATTTTACGAAGATAGTAAGCCGAGCGCTTATAGCCATTTCTGGCCTTTTGCTCATTTGTGAGGCTTACCACCTTCTTTGTCTCCTTCCCCGGCTCAGGAGCATGTGGAGCGGAGGACTGAGAAGGACTGAGCAATTGCATCTCAACATCCGAGCCTATGTCGTAGACATTGCTGACCTGTGACAACGAGTCGTCATCGGTTGCGTGGTCTATGCGCAAGCCCAGAAGCTGAGATCCTATGCCATCCCCCTCAGCCACCACCTCACAGGCCCCTTGCCTACCCAAAGTTGGCTTGGAGACCCTCCCAGCAGCACTAGCAGACATCGCGGCCTAGGGTACCACGGCGATGCCTGAGGAGTTGCTAGATATCGACGCCAGGTGGCCTCCTCGCCAACCACCTACCGCCTGTACGGGGGATCCAACCCCCTGCACCGTAAACTTGTCCTTACTTGTTTTCGACATTTGAGACCAGAAAAAACACCTCCTCCCCGTGGGGTTTCTTTACAGTCTACCACCCCAGGCACAAAAGACTAAAAAAAAACCGACCGCTCCTACCTTGGAGCAAACAGACGTCTTTGTGTGCCGCCCCTAACCTGGGAAAACAGACGCACACGTGGTAGATCTTTGTTCGTTACTCATCGGTCGGTCTGTCTAAAAACACTGGCGGCCCTGCCATGGGGCAGTATCTGGCCTTGGGTTAAAGCAGTCCGACGAATCTTAGCAACTTAAGCTCCCACACAACGCCAAGGTGCCTACCAAATGGAGGAGCCTTTCTGCTTAATTGGTGAGTTTTTTTTTACTTTTAAGGGCACCCAGCATACGAGAAAGCGGTTGCGATCAACTTATAAAGTCGGTTGGACAGTCGATTGATAGGTACACTTTTCTGCACCAAACCAGGTTGATCAGGTGATTTGGGAGTCTGCAGTACGCTGGTGTGCAGTGAGTGCAGGTGTCTTACCACCAGACCAATCGACCGCAACTTTGCTCCCGTCTCTGAGTACCCGTGCAATACGCTTCTCTGCGGTGGTGTGAGGTGTCTTGCCACCAAACCAGCCTACAGCGGTTCCATAGCTGTCTCCATCAGGAGATTCGGGAGCTTGCGGTACGCTTGTTTACGGTGGGCATTGTAGAGATGAAATTTGTCGATTGACATATTTCACGCACACAAAATCTTTTTGTTCACTATATAAAAAAAACTCACAGCAGGCGGGGCAGATTTTCAGTTCGTATATTTCGTTATTTTTGTATGAAACAAATTTTCAATCACGTTTAACTTTTGGTAAGTTAAATATTGATTGAAAAGTCTCAGAGGTATGTAAAATCAAGTATTCGAAGTGAAAAAAAGAAACGGTTAAAGTCGAAAACAAGTATTTGAAGTTCGTTACAAGCAACATAAGAAATAAAAACAATTTCCAACGTATTAAGCACAGCCGAGATATCGACGACATAATTAACATAAGCAAATTGGACTACATCAGCGACATCAGAAACATCAGTGACATAACGAACATAAGCAACTTGGAAATGCCACTATATGAAGAAAGAATAATAATTACGATTTAAAAAAGTTTTATTTTTCTAAACAAATTATGTTCGAAAGCTAATTCATATAAATATAAATAATGCATACAAATTTACTCCTTAATATATACAACTAGGAAAAATTAAAAGTTAAAAGTTTATTTCTCAGCGAATTTATTGACAAGACAAGTTACACACGGTAGTTTCAATTGTGTATGTGTGGTTATGCCATCGTCATAACTTTTAGAAAGTGAATTATTGAAACATTTTTGCAGATCTTATAGCTATTTCGGCCACGCCACTTATCCTCATCAGAGATCTTTCAATGAAAGGTAATTTTTCCCCAAACATTTATTATGTCTCAGATATCAACAGCGCACCAATTATGAACCCTCCCAGGGAATCGAACCTGGGCCTTCCTTTTGTAATCTGTCCATCTAGACAACCACGCTTACTGAAGGTGTTGAACTTCGGATCAAATTCTGTTCATGTACTGTCTCATTACACCGCACTCTAAATAACAGTGTCTCACTGTTACCCCTCATTTGTTCCGTTAACTCCCTCTTTCTATTTTATTACATTTCAGTGGTGTGATAGCACATTACATTTTTAGTGGAACGGCTGATTAAGCCTCATCGACACTAGCTTTTTACGGTATCTTCTTTAAAGTTTACAATTTCTTGTGAAGATTCGTCATTAGATAACAAATTTTGACTGTATTCCGCTAGAAAATGTAAGTCAGTAGTCATCAATTCAGTTTAAAATTAAGATTATATCTCCGCGAATTTATTGACAAGACAGGTTGGACACGGTAGTTGCAATTGTGTATGTGTGGTTATGCACTGTAAAAATGTTCAGATTGATAATTATTGAAACATTTTGGCAGATCTTATAGCTATTTCGGACATGCCAATTGCCCTCATCAGAGATCTTTCGATGAAAGACAAATTTTCCCCAAGCATTTATTATGTCTCAGAAATTAGCAGCACATCAACTATGTATCGAATATAGTCTGAATATGATATTTGTCAACTGACAAATTTCACCGACACAAAATTTTTTTGTTCAAAATATAAAAACCTCAAAGCAGGCGAGTTAGATTTTAAGTTCAAATGTTTCGTTCTTTTTGTATGAAACGAATTCTCAATCACATTTAAGTTTTAGGAGGTTAAATATTAATTGAGAATCTTTCAGAGATGTAGAAAAAACAAGTATCCATGTGGAAGAACAAGTATTCGAGGTGGAAAAACAAGTCTTCGAAGTGGAAAAACAAACGTTCAAAGTATTCGAAGATCGTTTTAAGCAAGTCGGAATACATCAGCGACTACAGGATCAACTGACAAGCAGAGGCGATAGAGTCAGGAAACAAAAAAAGGCAAGCCAAAAACCAAAAGCAAACTACAGAGTGCCACTACGTGCGTCATCCGATTTGTAGCAACTTCGACGTCTATATTATGATGATATGGACGTCATGGACATTCAAGGATTGTCCCTTTTAGGTGTATTTAAGGACACCGGCACATCACTACCACGAGCACGACGACAGGAGGACTCTCCTCTGTAGCAGAGGAAATTGGAACATAAACAATTTCCAACATATTACGCACAGCCGAGATACCGAAGACATAAGGAAAATTAGCAACTTGGACTACATCAGCGACTACAAGATCAACTAACTGGCAAGTTGATCATCAAAAGGATCATCAAACGGGCAACAATTTAAAAGTTTAAATAGTCCAATTTTTCTTGAATCATCGGGGAAAATACTAAACATTATTCTATAGAATTTTTCAAAGATAATTAAATAAATAAGAACAAAAATAATGAAAAGTGAAGAATTTTTGTATACGACTCCTGGAGATCTGGCGAGCTTACAGCGCATCAGACAAAGGACAATGGACTCTGGATCAGAACAGAGAGTTGCCTTGTGTTCGCCATGAACCAAGAAAGTCACGGTGTACTTTCTACGCAAAGGTTACCTGGTTATGTTTTCTGAGGAATTTGGTGTGGAGGGACAAACTCCGTAAGCGATTATCAGAGTTTTTCACAGTTTCGGTTGACTGACACCTGAGTCAGGATCTCCAATCCAAATACGATTGAAGCACACCACCATGGTCGGCTGCGTCCATAGTTACCCGTGAAACACTGGAAGTAGACAGGCCAATGAATCAACAACACAACAGGGCTCCCAGTACGTTGTGTCTTCTCAGGTGGGGAAGTGGTCCCTGAACTTTGACGGAGGACGTGACCCGCTTGCGTTTACAGAACGATTTGAGGAACTGACAGAAATCTACGGAATAAACAAGAATTTAATCCAGCGTACTATGCCTGAACTTTTCAGAGAGCGCGCACTCATATGGTATAGGAACAATAATTGAGAGTGGCGCGATTGCCGTACATAAAGGAGAGATTTTCCCAAGCTATTTTTGCTAGCACGATACATGCAAAAACTTGAAGACTAGATCCGCTAGCGTCATCAGAGACACTGCACACAGGAGCAACTCACAGTTTTGTGAGCAGAGAGCTAGCACGAAAGTTACGCGCTTCCACCGGCTAATTGGAAAATCCCACACCACAACGTGTATGGCAGACGGAAGTGCTACGAGAGTCAGAGATACATTGGTGAGAACCATAAGGCTTGGAAGGCAGGCACGCCAGCAAGGAGTAGCTCATCATGCCTGACTCCATTGATGAGCTACTCCTTGGACTAGACTTCATGACAAGCCTAGGAACGACAGTGAAGTGTGGTAAACAGGAGATCACAGTGGGACAAAAACAATTTTCTGCAAACTACGAGGAATCGCAGCGTGATGAGAATGTCCTACATACCAATGCAATGCCTTCCAAGAGGGAGACCAACGCCAAAAGATTTTAGGTACGTATACATAGAGAATCAACGAATTCGCAAAGTCACACTACCTGGAACAAATAGGACCCACATGAACGAACTCTTCTGCCACGGATTATGCCGAGCGAAAGCCCACAATAGTATATATCGAAGAACCGCACAAAAGTCATCACATGCACCAAGGAAAAATGACGTGGGCGTATACAAACGCAAGGAGCTTGTACAACGAAGGCGAAATGCCACCAGGGCAATGGGGCTATCTTCCAATCATCCCGCGAATTCAGAACCAGTGCGAAATAACCTAGACATACCACGAGACACCGCGACAGATCAAAAGACAACCAGCGAGCAATCGAATGCACCAAACATTTCAGAAGCGACGACAAGAGGGACAAGCGTGGCTTCAATAGCCACCACATCAAACGGAATTAAACAACAGAGGCAGGCAAAAGCGAAACAGACGACAATCACAGGCACCTTATACACATTCCAAAACTTAGAAGACTTACAAAGGCCAAGAGGAGGTGATCTACTTCATAATTTAGTAGCTGAAGTTTTGCAGATAGCTAAAGTTGCGCAGAAGAAACGGACACGAGGGCGAATATGATTTAGGTGAGACGCATACCGTTTTTCATCGTCGGTCAAGTAGGGAGGGAGTATGAAGATGAAATTTGTCGGCTGAAATATTTCACCCACAAAAAACCTTCTGCTCAAAATATAAAAAACTCAAATTAGACGAGTCAGATTTTGAGTTCGTATGTTTCGTTCTTTTTATATGAAACGAATTCTCAATCACGTTTAACTTTTAGTAGTTTAAATATTGATTCAGAACCTTTCAAAGGTGTGCAAAAACAAGTATTCGAAGTTCGTTACAAGTAACATAAGGAACAGAAACAATTTCCAACATATTAAGCACAGCCGAGATATCGACGACATACGGAACATAAGCAACTTGGACTACGTCTGCGAATTCATAAACATCAGTGATATAATGAACATTAGCAACTTGGAGTACATTAGCGACTACAGCATCAGCTGATAGGCAGAAATTTCAAATTGTTCAATTTGTCCTGAATCATCGGGGAAAATAACATAATTAAATAAATAAGAACAAAAAGAAAATAAAATGAAGAATTTCTGTATCCGACCCCTGAAGACAAGCTTACTCCGGCACATACATACTCGTACAGTATACTCGTATGTGTCTTACCACCTAACCACTCTACAACGATTCAGAGCTCGTATCGATCTTAACACTGAGTGAAGCGCTGCAGTTGCTGAGGGTATTACAAATTCGCCTAGCCCGATACCATCAACTCTTATTGGCAATTCCACTTCTCTGCTTTCCTCGGTACAGGTCCATGAGGGAGTGATCAAGTTGGGAATCATTTTGAATCAGCAAAGCAGTCTACCACCTCAATTCAAGCTGCACCTACATCAGTCAAGTGGGCGTCACTTATAAAACCAAGGCTCTGATAGATTCGGGTCCTGAGGGGTCTTTCGTTTCAGACCGCCTCCATGAGCGCACACATTACATGCTCATGTGTCCGGGGTGAATATTGAAGTGACTGCAAACGTTACAAAAATCCGCAAGTTGGCCTTCGGATTGCGGTACGACGTGAATGTGAGGTTTCTGGTCTTAGCCAGGTTACTGCCTACCCAGGCCGGAAAATATCCACCCCTTGAACTAAATAAGTGCGGACACAAACAGTTGGGTAACATTAAGGTGACTGACCCGATCAATATTAGTTCAGCACCGGTTGATGTCTTATTGGGTGGGGATGCTACCCACTGATCTTCGTTGGTGGAGTAAATGGCGGGTACGAAATGGTGCATGAGACAATATTCGGCTGGAACCTGACAAGGCCTCTATCCTCCAACCAAAATTCTTCCTTCGGCAAAAGAATGCAATGTGCGAAAACCGAATCCTTCGACCTCCGCCACAATCGAAATGAGGACTTTGAGAAGACTTCTAGAAGACGGGAGCTTTCCAAACTCATAAAACGGCCGCAGATTCGTACCACCAGACATTCCTCCGGGATCCCTCGAGATGGTACGACACTGTCCGCCATACATACTACCGGGATGCCTTTAACCGATACCGATCCACTCAATCGAGTCAATTCAATATCCCCTATACCGGCCTAATAGGTTCGTTTCAACACTTTGCAATGAAGCAATACGAATTCAATGAACCATTGCTGAGTGACAATCCAGATAACAAACGACAATACGAGGCGGTGGTACTTGCATACGTGAAGTTCGACCATATGACTGATATAAAACAACGGTTCTTAACTCCTGTGCCTTGCAATGACTTAGCTTTGAAGCCAGAGAGTACTGCCGCCACCATTAGGGTGGGAGCTAATGCCTGTCTAGCAACCACCAAAACAGACCACTCTCAAGGCCAGTATTGGAATCAGACCTGGCCCATCCCGCATTAAGGAGAATTGGATCTTTCAACAGTTGGCAGACGGCATGGAGTATAATAATCCATCGATTTTGGAGGCGCTGCGCAGTGCAATGTACGTCGACGACGCATTAATTGGTGCGAATTATGTCTCCACGACAAACCGAGAGGAAAACCAACCAAAGGGTTTCCCTGGACCAAGCGGGTTCTACATGAATAAATGTGCTGCCTTCCGTAAGCCCATCTTTTAACCTAACGCCGAAGTTAATTATGAGCGAGCGAAAATTATATGCAAATGAGCGAATAAACCATTGCGGTTATTCGACTCAAAACTTAAATATGAGCGAGCGAAAATTCTGTGCAAATGAGCGAATAAACCAGTGCGGTTATTCGACTCAAAATTTAAATATGAGCGAGCGAAAAGTTTGTGCAAATGAGCGAATAAACCACTGCGGTTATTCGTCTCAAAATTTAAATATGAGCGAGCGAAAATTCTGTGCAAATGAGCGAATAAACCATTGCGGTTATTCGACTCAAAACTTAAATATGAGCGAACGAAAATTTTGTGCAAATGAGCGAATAGACCAATGCATTATTCGACTCAAAATTTAAAAATTGAGCGAGCATTGGTGCAAATAATTTCGTGCTTGTGAGCGAGTTAACCAATGTGGTTATTCGGCTCAAAAAATTATATAAGTGCGAGCATTGGAGCAAATAATTTCGTGCTAGTGAGCGAATAAACCAATGTGGTTATTCGGCTCAGGAAATTAAATAAGAGCGTGCTTTAGTACTGAGATTGTGAACTAATTGGGTGAATAAACCAGTGCAGTTATTCGACTCAAAAAATTTTAAAGCACAAATATACAGTGTTGGCACGTCCGCAGAAGGAACAAGGAGGAAACAGTTATTTCTTCTTTCAAAATTTGTTTATTTTTCTTCTTTTCAACAACAACAGAGCAACAATAACAGAGCAACAGTAGCAGAGAAAAATAACAGAGCAACAATAACAGAGCAACGACAAGATGAGCTACGGACAACACCAGTATGCCTACAACGCCATCCGAAGAGCAGCAGAGCACATCGAAGCTGACGAGTTTGGACGACTAGGGCTTGATGAAGCCAAGGTGCGGTTGAATCGTTTGGAGCAACAGTGGGAGCGTTTTAATGAGCTCCATGAGGAATTAGCATCCCGAGCGAAGCGCGACGAGAGCGCCGATCTAGACAGATCGACGGAGCGAGCAGAGCGGCGGTACTTCGGAGCGAGCGGTGCTCTGAATGGTAAAATTGAGCAAGTGGGCCCAGCAAGGAGCGCAGAGCAGAGTGCAAAGGAGCCGATCTCAGTGCAGTTGACCATGCCGTTCCAGTAGCATGACCTCCAGAACACTTGGGAGTGTTTGATGGCGGCGTGCCCAAGTGGCACGGTTTTCGCGATTGGTTCCTCGCTGCGGTGCACTCACCCATAAGGCAGCGCGCACGTTGGGTGATTGGGAGCTGACTGATAACGGGTACAATGAAGCGTAGGAGCGGCTCAACCAAATATATGACCGCAAGTACCCGGTATGCTTTCCTGGAGAAGCAGGCCTCTGCTCTACCAGCACGGGTAGCCAGACGAGCGCATCAATTGAAGCACGGGCGCGATCGAGCAACGGGCGCAGTACCCAAGAGCAGGGAGAGAATGGGCCACGGTGTGAGTGCAACAGGAGCCGCACCGATACGAGCAAGCCAAGACAAGCTGTGCGAGATATGCAGCGCAGATCACGCAGTGTCCAGACTTCGTGTCACTCAATTTGAGAGCTAGGCAAGAGCTAGTTGACAAACGCAACCTGTGCCACAACTGCCTGAAGAACGGGGATAAGGCGTCGGACTGCTTTGCGGGGCCAAGTTTGCGGTGCCCAGGGGCGCAGAAGCACAATAGCGTGCTATGTGCAAAAAGGGAGCCACAGCAGCAGGTGTTGGTGGCACAGCAGCCAAAGCGGGGAGCCGCCACGACAACAATGCCGAAGGTTAAGAGCGACTGACGGTACAGCAACCTTGCAAAGCGCGCAAGGGTAATAGAGCCTGGGCGAAGTGCTAGTTTCAAGAGCTTTTTAAACATAAAATTTAAAAACATAGTAGAGCATTAAAAAAAAGGAGCGAGAAATTCCTAATTGTGCAACTTACTATAAGTCTTTTCATTGTAATTTAGAGATGCAAGAGGCCTTGTTCTCAACAGTTATGGTGCGTGTCGAGATTGCAGGAATGGTATATGGGCCAGTGCGAGCACTTATGGACACTGGAGCGCAGCCAAATTTAATGAGTGCCGAATTCCGGCGAAAGGACCAGTTGCCAATATGATCACAGAGCAGCAAAATGATAGGAATAGAAGGTAAGTCATTTGACATAAAGCACTGTAGGTGTTTTCTTGTTACCCTATGAAGAGCGAGTATGATTATTTAGAGACTGAGTTTTGGATGCTGCCAAGAGAATGTAACTGGTGCTCAGTTTTGCCAACAAGAGATTTAGTGGAGATACCCAAGCATTTTAAGAATGAGGGTTTATGTGCGGATCCTGAGTTTTGGAAGGCGAGACCAGTCGAGCTACTGTTAGGAGCAAATATGGTGGCTAGAGCCATTACGGCTATAATGCCAAATGAGGTGCAAGACTTTGCCATATATGAGAGCATGATTGGGCAAGTCATTTTCGGGGCACAACCCTGTGAGAGAGATAGAGGGGCCGATGCTATAGTTTCTTCGATAACAAAAGGTGGCAGATAGATCAGGTGGAGACGATAACTCGCTGGAGATCATATGAGGAGCAGGAAGTGGAGCAAAATTTTATGTATAATTATACTAGAGATGAAACAGAGCGTTTTATTGTGACAATTCCAGTGAAAGAGACGGTGCAAGGTTTAGGCACTTCAAGAGCAATAGAATTGCGCTGGTTTATGTACTGGGAGCGGAAATTAGAGAAAGACTCAGAGCTGAGAGAGCAATACGTAGAATTGATGAGAGAGTATGAGAGATTAGGGCATATGAAGTGCGACATGCAACCACCAAGAGTGCACGAACCAGTTTATTATATCCCACATCACTGTGTCACCAAAAAATTTCGGATGGTTTTTGATGCTAGCTGCCAAACGAATCGTGGCATCTCTCTGAATCAAGTGGAATGTTTAAGTGAGAAGTTACAAAAGGATCTTTAAGAAATTGTCATGAGATTTAGCCGTCATAAGATTGCGATATGTGCCGACATCAAGAAGATGTTCCGACAAGTGCGTGTTGCCGAAAGGCAATGGAATTTGCAAAGAATGTTTTGGCGAGAGCATAGTGGTGAGCCATTACGAGAATACTGGTTAACGGTTGTAACGTATGGAATGACTTCCTCCGCTTATAATGCTGTGCGAACTGTAATACAATGTGCTAGGGAGGCGAAAGTTGAATTCCCAAGAGCAGCGGACATCATAGAGAGTGACTTCTATATGGATGACTGTGCTACAGGCGCACGATCTGAGCAAGAAGCAAAAGTGCTCCCGAAACAGATAGACACTGTCCTAAAAGGCGGGGGTGCGAGCTGTGCAAATGGAAGTCGAACTCAAAAAGACTACTCAGGGCAATGAGAGCGGAGAGAGAAGAAGAGATGTTATTCCCGAGAGAAGACGAGATGTCAGTGCTAGGGCTGAAATGGCTGATAGAAGAAGACAAATTCACCTTTGTGGTGAAGACTCCTGCATTGGTCGGCGAGGTGACTAAAAGGAAAATAGTCAGTTGCGTGGCGCAACTATACGATCCTGACGGGTTTATAACTCCAGTCACTATCAAGGGAAAAATTATTATACATTATTTATGGAGATTGAGCTTAGACTGGGATACGATAGTACCATCAGAAATACTGAAAAAATGGGAAGACTTTTGGGAAGAGATAGGGCATTTAGAGCAATTCAAAATTAGCAGGTGGATTGGTACCACAATAGATGCTAAGGTCCAGATCCATGGTTTTGCGGACGCATCGATGAGCGCTTATGGTGCAGTAATATATGTGCGAATTTATTATGGCAAACAGCAGGTAGAGGCAAATTTATTGACTTCTAAGGCGCGCGTACCTCCCTTGAAGATAATTACAGTACCAAAGCTTGAACTATCAGCAGCCAAATTGATGGCACAGCTGCTATCCAGCGTGAGCAAAGAAATGGAGTGGTCAAATTATGAGTACAGCTTGTGGACAGATTCACCGGTTGTTCTGCACTGGATCAGAAAACTACCATGTGAGCTGAAGATGTACGAAGCAAATAGAGTCTCAGAGATCCAGACTCACACAGATATTGGGCGTTGGCGCTATGTAAACACAAACAAAATCCAGCAGATTTATTAACTAGGGGTATAACAGCAAGAGAATTAGTTTGGCAATAAACTCTGGTTACATGGACCGGAGTGGTTACATAAATCAGAAGTCAATTGACCAGTCAACATTTTTGAGCTTGAAGAAGCAGCTGAGAGGCTTAACGAGCTGGGAGCGTATCACGTGACACATTCACGTGAATTTTTGGAAATATTTATACCTAGCATGGGCAAGAGCATGTCGGTGATTGACTATGCGCGAAGTCTGGAGAAGAGCATAAATATATTAAGCTACATCAGCAAGTTTGTGCGGAGACCCAGGTACAACCAGAAGAGTCGAAGAACTCTGCATAGCAACCGAGTAGTGCAAACACCAACAGTGGAAGAGAAATGTGAAGCAACAGAATATCTGCTGAAGCAGGCTCAGGCGAAACATTTCAGACAAGAGATAGACAAACTGAGAGAGATTAGCCAAGTGCAAGAAGGAAGCAAAATTAGTGCATTGAATCCAATAATAGACAGCAAAGGCTTATTGAGAGTGGGCGGCCGATTAGGGAGATCAGAAGAAACCTATGAGATGAGGTGCTAGTGAAAGATGGTTCTCGAACAGCATGGCTGATAATAGATCATGCTCAGCATACGACAAGGTATGGTGCTGTGCAAGTAATGATGCAATTCAGCAGAGAACAGTTTTGGATTCCAAAACTACGGAGCCAATTAAGAGCGTTCCTCCACAAGTGCGTGGTGTGTGTGCGCTATAATCACAGATTTGAGCAACAGCTGATGTCTGAATTGCCAGGCGATAGGGTGCAAGTTGGTAAGCCTTTTCTACAAACAGGTATTGATTACGCAGGTCCTTTTAGAGCAAAGGGAGTGGAAAGAGCAGGAGAGCGAATGAGGGAGCGTAAGTGCTGGGTGGATATATTTGTTTGCCTAAAAACAAAAGCCATTCATTTTGATATTGTTTCTGATCTAACTTCCATAGCTTTTATTGCTTGTTATGAGCGCTTTATTTGCAGAAGAGGGAGATGTGAGCGAATATACAGCGACAATGGTACCTCATTTGTAGGGGCGGCAAGAGAGCTGAGCAGAGCACGAGAGAGCTGGAAGTAAAAGAAGTTTTTGAGCATCTGAGCAACAAGGGGACAGAATGGGTTTTGTGACGCCAGCAGCGCCGCTTCAAGGCGGAATATATGAAGCTGCTGTGAAGTCAATGAAATACCACCTCACGCGCATTGTCGGGCAAACGATTTTAACACAAGAGCAGCTATCTACGCTACTAGTAGAGATAGAAGCAATTTTAAACTCAAGGCCTTTGACAGCCTTGAGTGATGATGCTGAAGATGTACAGGCTGGACAATTTTTGATAGGGGAAGCCTTTGATTATCCCTTTATCATTCGTGAGCGAGCAGCAGTCAAATATGAAAGGAGCAAGTTTATGGAGAGCACGTCAGAAAATGATTGAGTATTTCTGGAAGAGATGGAGAGAGGAATATTTGACGACGTTGCAAGAGCGCAAAAAAATGGCGCTGAGAACGAGAACCAATGAGCCTAGGTCAATTAGTGCTGATCAAGAGTGAGCTTTTCCCCCAGCGCAATGGGCTTTGGGGAGAATTTGTGAGCTACTCAGAAGCCGAGATGGACTGATACATTCAGTCATTGTGCGGACGGCCACAACCCGCCTGATAAGGCCTGTTCAAAAGATATACGTTCTTCCAGTTGCGCCGAGCGAATAGAGGGTGTCTGCGATGGTAGGAAAGGGGAAAATACAGGGTGACTTTCTGTTGCTCCTGGGGACTGTGTCAAATGCAACCATTTTTGAGGTTGAGTTCGTTTCTGACAATGGAACTGTGCGGTTGTGCCAATGGAGCAGTGCGAGAGTGCCAATGGAGCAGTGCAGGAGTGTCAAGGAGCAGTGCGGTAGTGATGTGCAGTGAAGAAGGAAATACGAGACGTGAGCTGGGAATGGAAGATCAGTGCTGAGGCGAAGTGCAAAGAAGGTGCAATAAGGGCAAGAGCCCGAATAAGAGCAAGTATGAGCATTGCCACAGGTATTTTTAGAACATATTTATGTATACATATATTTCCTAAATATAGGTTTGTGTATATATATATTTATACATATGTACGAGGTGTGATCAAAAGATAACCGTTATTTTCATCTTTTCGTGAGTTACGTATGTTCGATGTTCGCATTTTTTTTCTGTTATGTTGGTACACATGTCTGTTATATATGTTGGCAATACCAACCATTTTGGATTGTCAGTTTGTTTTTGACAGATAAAAAGGTTAGTCGTGTTTTGGTGTGCTCTTCGATTTTGTACTATTTGAAAAAATCATCAAAGAAACTGTATTCAGTTTTGTGTAAAAAATGAAATTAAATGCGTAAGGACATTTGAAATGTTGACTGTGGGCTTTGGCGAGTCTACTATGAACAGAACACAAGTTCAATTGTGGTATAACCGGTTTAAGGAAGGCCGAGAAGATGTCAATGACGATGCTCGTCCTGGTCGCCCGAGCACGTCAACAACCGATGAAAACATTGACGCAGTGAAGGAAATGATTTTGGATAATCGTCGAATCACTATCAGAGAGGTTGCTGATGATGTTGGCATATGTCGGCTCATGCCAAGCAATTTTTACGGATGTTTTAGGCATGAAACGAAGATTGTTCCAAAATTGCTAAATTTTGAGCAAAAACAACGTCGCATGGACATCGCTCAGAAGCTGTTGAACATCGTCAACGACGATCCAGATTTCCTCAAAAAGATCATAACTGGTGACGAATCGTGGGTGTATGGCTATGACATTGAAACCAAAACCCAATCATCTCAATGGAAACGTCCAGATGAGCCAAGACCGAAAAAAGCACGTCAAGTTCGGTCGAACGTAAAGGTTTTGCTGACAGTTTTCTTTGATTGCAATGGCGTGGTGCATCATGAATTCTTGCCACAAGGTCGTACGGTCCACAAGGAATACTACCTTAAAGTTATGCGCCGTTTGCGAGAAGCAATTCATCAGAAACGCCCAGAATTGTGGAAAAACCAATCATGGATTTTGCACCATGATAACGCATCAGCTCACACATCGATGCTTGTGCGTAGTTTTTTGGCCAAAAACAAAACCGTTATCATGCCTCAACCACCGTATTCACCGGACTTGGCCCCCGCTGACTTTTTCCTCTTTCCAAAACTGAAGACACCGATGAAAGGAAAGCGTTTTGCTACGATTGAGGAGATAAAAGAAAAATCGAAACAGGAGGTGTAGGCGATAACAAAAAAAGCGTTTTAGAAGTGTTTCGAGGATTGAAAAAAATGCTGGGATAACTGTATTATATCTGAGGGGAATTGCTTTAAAGGGGACAAGATAAATGTTGATGAATAAATAAATACTTTATTTTTTGATCACACAATAACGGTTTATTTTTGATCACACCTCGTATGTCTATATGTGCTAATAATGTATTGTATTCTGCGCCCAAATATCTTTTGTACACATGCATCCCATAATTCGCTGTAATCTGTTGAGCTCAATTAAATAAAAAAAGTGGTTTTTTCATAAGCTTTTTCCAGTTGAACAGATTGGTTTTTATTTCCATTGAATTGCTGTAAGTATTGTGAGTTTCATTGTCGATTCGAAACAATATGTCAATTAATGTTATGCCAACTTTAGCAGGTTCATTGGCAACACAGTTGCCTCTTATCTCACTAAAACCTGGAACCCACGTGAGGAAGTTGTGGTGTACAAGCGCCAGGTGATAAATTTATATTAGATCAAACTGAAGATAGAAGTATGGTTTCTTGAGCTGTGACGAAGTATCCTGCTGGAGTAGACTTCTTGCAATTACATTCTGATTCTCGTAGACGATTCAAGTATTTGTTCATTAGTTGTAACGAACTATTTAGCTGTGGTAGAAATTCAGCGAGTTCCAATAATCGTTAATGGAAATTTAAAAGTTTAATTCAAAACTGCCAATTCCGCTTGCTTCTATATTCATATATTATAGTGTCAATGACACTGGATCAGCCGTCATCCGACCAAGACATTCGACAAAAGATCCTGGAGTTTGTCTGGAGTAATGTTTTGTGATATAATGCTTGAATCACTTGTTGCTCTTTTTAGGAACAGTTTCAGCAGGGAGTACATACCATCCATATGGCGTAAAGTCAATGTGGTATTTGTTCCAAAATTGGGCAAGAGGTCCAGCGAACTGCCTAAATCTTACAAACCTATCAGTCTCACGTCGTTTCTTCTAAAAACTATGGAAAGATTGGTGGATCTGTTTGACAGAACAGTATCCGACATTATGAATCAGGCTCTAGCCTTCATCTCAAATTAATGTCGCGCAGAGTGGTTAGGCATGAATCCTAGCAAAACTATTGTCGTTCCTTTTAAAAACAGACTAGAATAGAACCATGGTACAATAGCAGTTGACGGAATCAACATAAAATATTCCGATGATGTCAAATATCTAGGTTTAGTTCTGGATAAGCGACTGAATTGGAACTCTCACCTAAATTCGGTGATAAACAAATCCACAAGAGCAATGTGAGCCTGTCGGAATCTCTTTGGTAGAACATGGGGTCTAGACTCAAAGATGATACACTGTATGCATGTAATGATGGTTAGACCAATCATTGCCTATGCATCCCTTGGCCTAAGACAACACAAGAATCTGAATACTTACAAGTTTTCAAAGTCAGACTTGCCTGGCAATCACCGGTGACATGCGAAACTGCCCAACCGCTGCTATTGAGGCCATAATAGGACTATCCCCACTACATGCATTCGTGAAAAAATATGTTGCTAGAAGTGCATTGAAGATGAAAATCTTGTCTAGAACCTCATGACTATGGTCATTTAAATATTTTAAAAAACATACCGGATCAAAACTTAATCTGCTCAATAACGGATTATAGATGCCAAAACGACAGTTTGATCACAACTTTGAGATTATTATCTCAGACCGTAATGAATGGGACATCGGAGGACCTTGGGGCTACACTAGAAGTCTAGAATAGTTCACAGACGGTTCAAAAACAAACCCCGGAGTCGGTGCAGGGATCTATGGACCAAATACCAAAATCTCAGAGGCAAGGTGGTCTAGCGTCTTCCAGGCTGAAATTCAAGCAATCTCAATCTGTGCGAGGACAAATCTGAAAACGGGGATCAAGGGCGCATACATAGCTATCTATTCAGATAGTCAAGCTGCATTACAGGCATTAGCTTCATATTCTTTAGAATCGAAACTGGTGGAAGAATGCTTCAACAACCTACAATCTCTAGGTGCGACAAATAAGGATGCAATTTGCTGGGTCCCGTGTCACTCGGGGATTGAAGGCAATGAAATTGCTGACGAGCTGGCTAGGGCCGGTTCCGCAGCAAGCCTCATAGGTCCGGAACCATACTGTGGTATCAACTGAGCGGAGGCTAAATCCAGGGTAGATACTGGGAACATAGTTATTATTTGATATTAAGTTCACTTATTTGTGGGTTCAACTCTACTTTAATAAGGTTTGAGTTATTTTATCTATAAGTTTTTTTATTAAACATTTTCTTAGCATTATAATCGGCGTATTCCAGCGCTTTCTTAATTTCATTTAATTCAACATTTGGGAGAATTCCTTTATAAAAATAGTCAGTCCTTTACTTAAATAGTGGTACTGGTTAGTTTTTTTTTTTTTTTTTTGTGATCATAGAGATATAATCTGACCAACAAGAGAGAAACGAGGATAACTTGGACAGTATAATAGAAATTTATATAATTATTTACATTAAAGTATATATTGAGAGCTACGTCGCAATAGACCATGCCGATCTCAGTGCAGTTGACCATGCCGTTCCAGTAGCATGACCTCCAGAACACTTGGGAGTGTTTGACGGCGGCGTGACCAAGTGGCACGGTTTTCGCGATTGGTTCGTCGCTGCGGTGCATAGCAATGAGCAAATAGCGGCCTCTTACAAAATCTCATATTTGAAGAAGTCACTCACCCATAAGGCAGCGCGCACGTTGGGTGATTGGGAGCTGACTGATAACGGGTACAATGAAGCGTAGGAGCGGCTCAACCAAATATATGACCGCAAGTACCCGGTATGCTTTCCTGGAGAAGCAGGCCTCTGCTCTACCAGCACGGGTAGCCAGACGAGCGCATCAATTGAAGCACGGGCGCGATCGAGCAACGGGCGCAGTACCCAAGAGCAGGGAGAGAATGGGCCACGGTGTGAGTGCAACAGGAGCCGCACCGATACGAGCAAGCCAAGACAAGCTGTGCGAGATATGCAGCGCAGATCACGCAGTGTCCAGACTTCGTGTCACTCAATTTGAGAGCTAGGCAAGAGCTAGTTGACAAACGCAACCTGTGCCACAACTGCCTGAAGAACGGGGATAAGGCGTCGGACTGCTTTGCGGGGCCAAGTTTGCGGTGCCCAGGGGCGCAGAAGCACAATAGCGTGCTATGTGCAAAAAGGGAGCCACAGCAGCAGGTGTTGGTGGCACAGCAGCCAAAGCGGGGAGCCGCCACGACAACAATGCCGAAGGTTAAGAGCGACTGACGGTACAGCAACCTTGCAAAGCGCGCAAGGGTAATAGAGCCTGGGCGAAGTGCTAGTTTCAAGAGCTTTTTAAACATAAAATTTAAAAACATAGTAGAGCATTAAAAAAAGGAGCGAGAAATTCCTAATTGTGCAACTTACTATAAGTCTTTTCATTGTAATTTAGAGATGCAAGAGGCCTTGTTCTCAACAGTTATGGTGCGTGTCGAGATTGCAGGAATGCTATATGGGCCAGTGCGAGCACTTCTGGACACTGGAGCGCAGCCAAATTTAATGAGTGCCGAATTCCTGTGAAAGGACCAGTTGCCAATATGATCACAGAGCAGCAAAATGATAGGAATAGAAGGTAAATCATTTGACATAAAGCACTGTAGGTGTTTTCTTGTTACCCTGTGAAGAGCGAGTATGATTTAGAAACTGAGTTTTGGGTGCTGCCAAGAGAATGTAACTGGTGCTCAGTTTTTCCAACAAGAGATTTAGTGGAGATACCCAAGCATTTTAAGAATGAGGGTTTATGTGCGGATCCTGAGTTTTGGAAGGCGAGACCAGTCGAGCTACTGTTAGGAGCAAATATGGTGGCTAGAGCCATTACGGCTATAATGCCAAATGAGGTGCAAGGCTTTGCCATATATGAGAGCATGCTTGGGCAAGTCATTTTCGGGGCACAACCCCGTGAGAGAGATAGAGGGGCCGATGCTATAGTTTCTTCGATAACAAAAGGTGGCAGATAGATCAGGTGGAGACGATAACTCGCTGGAGATCATATGAGGAGCAGGAAGTGGAGCAAAATTTTATGTATAATTATACTAGAGATGAAACAGAGCGTGTTATTGTGACAATTCCAGTGAAAGAGACGGTGCAAGGTTTAGGCACTTCAAGAGCAATAGAATTGCGCTGGTTTATGTACGGGGAGCGGAAATTAGAGAAAGACTCAGAGCTGAGAGAGCAATACGTAGAATTGATGAGAGAGTATGAGAGATTAGGGCATATGAAGTGCGACATGCAACCACCAAGAGTGCACGAACCAGTTTATTATATCCCACATCACTGTGTCACCAAAAAATTTCGGATGGTTTTTGATGCTAGCTGCCAAACGAATCGTGGCATCTCTCTGAATCAAGTGGAATGTTTAGGTGAGAAGTTACAAAAGGATCTTTAAGAAATTGTCATGAGATTTAGCCGTCATAAGATTGCGATATGTGCCGACATCAAGAAGATGTTCCGACAAGTGCGTGTTGCCGAAAGGCAATGGAATTTGCAAAGAATCTTTTGGCGAGAGCATAGTGGTGAGCCATTACGAGAATACTGGTTAACGGTTGTAACGTATGGAATGACTTCCTCCGCTTATAATGCTATGCGAGCTTTAATACAATGTGCTAGGGAGGCGAAAGTTGAATTCCCAAGAGCAGCGGACATCATAGAGAGTGACTTCTATATGGATGATTGTGCTACAGGCGCACGATCTGAGCAAGAAGCAAAAGTGCTCGCGAAACAGATAGACACTGTCCTAAAAGGCGGCGGTTTCGAGCTGTGCAAATGGAAGTCGAACTCAAAAAGACTACTCAGGCAATGAGAGCGGAGAGAGAAGAAGAGATGTTATTCCCGAGAGAAGACGAGATGTCAGTGCTAGGGCTGAAATGGCTGATAGAAGAAGACAAATTCACCTTTGTGGTGAAGACTCCTGCATTGGTCGGCGAGGTGACTAAAAGGAAAATAGTCAGTTGCGTGGCGCAACTATACGATCCTGACGGGTTTATAACTCCAGTCACTATCAAGGGAAAAATTATTATACATTATTTATGGAGATTGAGCTTAGACTGGGATACGATAGTACCATCAGAAATACTGAAAAAATGGGAAGACTTTTGGGAAGAGATAGGGCATTTAGAGCAATTCAAAATTAGCAGGTGGATTGGTACCACAATAGATGCTAAGGTCCAGATCCATGGTTTTGCGGACGCATCGATGAGCACTTATGGTGCAGTAATATATGTGCGAATTTATTATGGCAAACAACAGGTAGAGGTAAATTTATTGACTTCTAAGGCGCGCGTACCTCCCTTGAAGATAATTACAGTACCAAAGCTTGAACTATCAGCAGCCAAATTGATGGCACAGCTGCTATCCAGCGTGAGCAAAGAAATGGAGTGGTCAAATTATGAGTACAGCTTGTGGACAGATTCACCGGTTGTTCTGCACTGGATCAGAAAACTACCATGTGAGCTGAAGATGTACGAAGCAAATAGAGTCTCAGAGATCCAGACTCACACAGATATTGGGCGTTGGCGCTATGTAAACACAAACAAAATCCAGCAGATTTATTAAATAGGGGTATAACAGCAAGATAATTAGTTGGCAATAAACTCTGGTTACATGGACCGGAGTGGTTACATAAATCAGAAGTCAATTGGCCAGTCAACATTTTTGAGCTTGAAGAAACACCTGAGAGGCTTAACGAGCTGGGAGCGTATCACGTGATACATTCACGTGAATTCTTGGAAATAATTATACCTAGCATGGGCAAGAGCATTTCGGTGATTGACTATGCGCGAAGTCTGGAGAAGAGCATAAATATATTGACCTACATCAGCAAGTTTCTGCGTTGCACAACCAGAAGAGGCGAAGAACTCTGCACAGTAACCGAGTAGTGCAAACACCAACAGTGGAAGAGAAATGTGAAGCAACGGAATTCTTGCTTAAGCAGCCGCAGGAGAGCGACTTCAGACAAGAGATAGACAAACTAAGAGAGATTGGGCAGGTGCAAGTAGGGAGCAAAATTAGTGCATTGAATCCAATAATGGAGAGCAAGGGCCAATTGAGACTGGGCGGACGATTGGGGAGATCAGAAGAAGCCTATGAGATGATGCATCCGGTGATAGTGAAGGATGGTTCTCGAACAGCAAGCCTGATAATGGACCACGTTCGTATGACTAGGCATGGTGCTGTGCAAGTGATGATGCAATTCATCAGACAAAGGTTTTGGATTCCTAAACTACGGAGCCAATTAAGATCTTTTCTCCACAAGTGCGTGGTGTGCGGGCGCTATATTTATAGATTTGAGAAACAGCTGATGTCTGAATTACCAGGCGACAGGGTGCAAGTGGGCAAGCTTTTTCTATATACAGGTATTGATTACGCAGGTCCTTTTAGAGCAAAGGGAGTGCAAAGAGCAGGAGAGCGAATGAGGGAGCGTAAGTGCTGGGTGGTTATATTTGTTTGCCTAAAAACAAAGGCAATTCATATTGACATTGTTTCTGATTTAACCATTTTTCCTTTATTGCTTTTTATGAGCGCTGTATTTGCAGAAGAGGGAGATGTGAGCGAATATACAGTGACAATGGTACATCTTTTGTAGGGGCGGCAAGAGAGCTGAGAAGTGCACGAGAGAGCTGGCAAGTAAAATAAGTTTTTGAGCATCTGAGCAACAAGGGGACAGAATGGATATTTATGACGCCAGCAGCGCCGCATGAAGGCGGAATATATGAAACTGCTTTGCAGTCAATGAAGTACCACCTCACGCGCATTGATGGGCAAAAGATTTTAACACAAGAGCAGCTATCTACCATCCTAGTAGAGATTATAGCAACTTTGATACCTTTGAGTGATGATGCAGAAGATATTCAGGCCTTCACACCAGGGCATTTCTTGATAGGGGAGCCATTGATCATTCCCTTACCATTACTGAGCGAGCAGCAGTCAAACCTGATAGGGCAAGTTTGTGGAGAGCACGCCAGAAAATGGTTGAGCATTTCTGGAAGAGGTGGAATATTTGACGACGCTGCAAGAGCGCAAAAAATGGCGCAGAGAACGAGAACCAATGAGCCTGAGTCAATTAGTGCTGATCAAGAGTGAACTTTTTCCACCAGCGCAATGGGCTTTAGGCAGAATTTGTGAGCTAATAAGGAGCCGAGATGGACACGTTCAGTCATTGTGCAGACGGCCACAAACCGTCTGACAAGGCCTGTTCAAAAGATATGCGTTCTTCCAGTTGCGCCGAGCGAATAGAGGGTGTCTGCGACGGTAGGAAAGGGGAATATTTATATAAGGGAGTATTTGAAAGTTTAGTTCGTTTCTGACGATGGAGCTGTGCGGTTGTGCCAATGGAGCAGTGCGAGAGAGCACAAGGAGCAGTGCGGTGGTAATGTGCAGTGCACAAATATTTAAGTGCAATCTATGTGCAGGGGTCTGAGCCAGGAGAGCGGTGCAGAGCAGGGTTTCTTAGAGCAGGAGCCTATGCAGAGCCTATACACAAGAGCAAGTATGAGCAGTACCACAGGTATTCGAGAGCATAGTCACGTATAGATTATATACGTTGACATTTTTTATGTTCACATTGCTGGACATAAGCATTACACATTATATATACATATATATATATATATATATATATATATATATATATATATATATAAACGTACCTATTTACACATATGCAGGTCCGTTCATGCATATGAGAGCAATTGAGCTAAACGCGCTAGAGCTTGTGCATTTTCACTAATTGTATATACAAATATACATGTATCGCATACATGCCGATTTATTGTTGAGCTACAAATGTGCATAATTATAAGAGCAATAAAAAGTGGGTTTTCGTATGCTTTTCCACTTAAAACAATTGTGTTTTTATTTAAGTCGGATTGCGGTAAGTATTGCCATAGTTTCATTGTCGAATCGATACAACTCCGGACCAACTTGCTCAAACGAGAGGAGCCCTCATATGGTAGGTTCTCGATGCGGCCAGCATTGTGACATGTTTTCTCTACGTTTGGCAACCATTCCAGCCATTCCTACGCACACCAAACAAAATGTGTTGTCCATTACTGCACAACTATCGACCCTGGCTGTCTTCCACAATAGTCATCGGCAAGATCTTGATACTACAAATCTGATTGGATAAAATCAAGTGGGATGATCGACTAAATTCCCCTATTCTACCTAGATACTAACTCTTCCCTTCTAAATGTCAGGCAATCTCCCAAATGAGCATGCCGTGCTGGGTTAGATTAGCCCCTGATAATCATATTAAATTTCAGGCTTTGTCACAAACAAAGCACTGCCTTAGTAGCCTAATGGGGATTCCAAACTTCGCCAATTGATTCTCAATTCCTGCACACAATCTATCGGAGGATGCACCTTCGTCCCCTAACCGTTTGGTGTATGAGGGGACTAAATAGAGTAAGAGATGGGTACCACTCCACGCTCAGCTCCAAAAAGGGCTACTAATACGCAAATGTGGATTTTCTATGTTTATTTCAGCTAATGGCAGAAACGGTGTACTGTTAACATTAATCTACCGAAAAACTCGTTAGACTTGCCGTCACCAACTTCCAATGACTTTTTGATGGGTGCCCGAGTCATTGATTCACTTAATCCTAATAAGATTTTCCCAGAATGAATCGGTTTGTTGATCATTAGTGTGGACGGATAATTGGCTTTTTTGATCATTTGATTGCAAAAATTTCTGCCATGCTACTATATTCTTTGAAAGTATTATAAGCAAGAATGATAACGTATATCTTTTCTATTAATATTCTACGGTAAGTGTCCATTTTTATATTCTCTGCTATAAATACCGGCATAGAAATGCAGAGAGGAAGATACTTTCTATGCGTTTATTTATTTAATTGACGAAATGAAAGTTTTTGGTTGTGTTGACACCATCAGAAGTGTGTTTTGCCTCATATTCATATTTTGATTAGTAGAATTGTTTCTGCAAATGACATTGATCGAGTGATTTGCTCGTACTTGTAACATTCAGTGGAATTGCTCCAACACTTGTTCAAGGAGGCAGAAAAGTCCAAAATGTATTTAAATTGCCTATTCCGGTTGCTTGAAAATTGATTGAAAAAAATATAAGAGCATTAACAGTTGAAGTTGACTTTAGTAGCAGTAGCACCACAATTTCTACTACTATACTATACAAATTCCACAACTTTTGATTGGTGACAAGGGAAATATAATAACTGATAATTTTGAAATGTCTCTGAGCACACTCTAATATATCGTATCTTTAAATCAGTTATTTTAGCTCCCAAAAATGGTGATTGTTATTTAATCAAATATCATATTTTGAAACGTTTATCTGATCAACAAAACTCTAAGGGATATAATGAAACAGGAATTTCTGAAAGCGTCGATCAACAAAAATAAGTCTGTACTGTTTATTCTTCCACTCTAACGGTCCAAGAACATCAATATGGAAAGTCTGAAATGGTATCTCTCCCTTCGGAAGCCCTTGTAGTTCGCCTTATGGTTTATTATTATAAGTTGCGATCCAGTACGCATACTTGCCCTACAAATCCATGCACAATAAATCGGGTCGATCAGACAAAGGACATGCCTCCATCCCATATAATAAGCTTTGGGGACCCCACTATAAAAAAATTATCCCATCTTCGAATGATGAATACATATTGGCAGTAGTACACATTAGGTCTGTACTAGCATGCATTCCAAATATGGGCACAATATTGCTACTGCCACGCCCACAATTAAACGAATATCATTACTACGTTCTTAAAGAAGATTCATCAACGAAATTTCACAGGATGGTTGCGGGTAACACCAAACAAAAAATGTGCAGTTAATTTTTAAAGCCAAACCCACTATTGATATATTTTTATAACTTACTACCTATACAATATTTTTGGGCGAAAATTTATATTTGTGTATACTTGTATATTCACTCTACAAAGCCACACACTAGGAGCTCGATCATCACAATGGGGTCGATCAGGTAGAGGCCACGGCTTCCTCTAATATTATCAATTCAAGGTACCCTACTGAAAATTACCGTAGATGTGGACCACTTGCAAAGACATTAAGACAAAATATATAAAAGTACTTATAGAAAAGTATTTAGCATAAAATAAAATAGTCATTTATATGCCAGAAGAAAATGATTTTCTGTAGCCTCAAAGAACTTCAAAGAAAAATATTACTATCTTCATTGTCTTAAAGAAATTGCAACTATAATTATAATTAATTGAATTATGCAATTATAATTAATTGAATTATGCAATCACTGTAAAAGTGACAATATTTCAAATAAACTTCCATTCAAGGTTGCACCCCGGTATACGAAATCCGAGATAAATTTACTGTACGTTTTTTAAAATTTACAATAGGTTTTTTTTTAAATCTGACATGCAAGTTCAAAATTGGCAATGGCGGAAAAGCCAAAAAAGATTTGGCTAAAAGCAAAAAGTCAGTATTAAATATATTTTATACAATGGAACCTCCCAAAGTTTTGCAAATAGATCAAGACCAGGGTATTAATAACATAAACATGAAAAAGTGGTGTAATCATTTGAAAATTTAAGTTTAAGTAATGACATGTAAAATCGATATAGAACGATCTCATAACACGCTCAATGAAAAATTAAGAATAATAAATACATCTGACGACAAAGAGTTGTGATATTCAGAAATCGAAGAAGCAATTTACACTTATAATTATGTAATTAACCACTCCAATAGAAGAGAAATTCCATATGCAATTTTTTTCAATAACCAGACACCAAAAAATGATCCTCAATTAATTAAGTTGGTTGGCAACCTTTACAGATCTCGGAAGTGGTAAACTAGTGAATTGAAATAAAAAACATGGAAACTTGTAAAAGCAGTCCGCAAGTGTGTACAAATATATAGTGCGTGCCGCGATCAAAACGCGAGTCACTTTAAAGTCATATTTTCAAAATATCCCGAAAAATCTAAAAAGTGAACAAAAACAAAAACAAACTCATTTAGTTTGCAGTAACAGAAACAATACTTTGGCACGCTCAAACAGCTGAGAATTATCAGCACAATTTAGAAGCCAAGAAATCGGCAGCGTTTTTTTCATTTTTTATATTCTTTATTTTCTCTCTTCTTTTTGATATGATAATTGCTAATAGAGTTGCCAAAATCATTTCAAGAAAAAAAGAAAGAAGAATGTTTTAGTAAATTTAAATTTAAAAAAGTGATACAAAATTAAAAATAAAATAAAATAATAAAATTCAAATAATGAGATATGGATGATGAACCTCGTCCTGGTGGTGGTCAGCTACATAACGGAAATTACGCAATAAGGTTGCTTAACTGAAAACTTACAAAAATGGTGTCAATGTACTCTGAACTCAAATACGAAATAGTAATTTTAAAAGCTGAAAATATGGTTTGAAAAACCTCGAATGAGGGTAAGTCAAATAATATCCAACCCATCCAACTTCAAAGCAATTTTTGCTCCGAAATTGATGAAGATGAGCTTTCACGTGAAACCGATTAAATCCTGTAACCGAGAAGGCCAAATAAAAAGAGACGAACCGAATCGTCTCCAGAACGTATCCAGACTTCCTTAACATCGTCCAATATTCAAAATGCTGGTAAAAAAGTAGAGCATAATAGCAATAGGAAGACAAAACGACCTCCACCTATTATGATATCAGGAGATCATGAGTATTAAACTCTATGCAATTTAATGAAAACATATTCTAAAGAAGAATTTTTTAAGTCTTTGAAGTTACTACATTTGATATTGACGACTACAGGTCGATCACAAAAGTACTCTCAAGTACAGATATCTCCTGGCACGGTTTTGAGAATAAACAAATTCGACCTATCAAGGTTATTCCGAAATATCTTCACCACTCGTATGATCACAAAGACATTGTTTCCAACCTGAAGAGCCAAGGATTCAACTCGTTAAATGCCATTAATAAACTGCAATTTAAAACGAAGAAGCCTCTTGATTTGTTTCTACTAAGCTATGAATCAACTGATGATATTCAAAAGATATTCCTAAATAAAACTATACTGAATTGTACAGTACGATCGTGCCAGTACGTCACTCAAAACTCATATCTAACATGGCAAACTTTGGCCACACAAAAAAGTACTATGGCAAAAGCCCCAGATGCGTGAGATACGCAGGAAAGCACAAAACAATTGAGTGCAAAAAGACTGAGCAACAACAACCAAAATGTTGTAAAAAGCAATAGAAAAAAATCTAAAGAAGATCCAAATAGCAGATTAACCTATGCTCAAACAGTTAAAAATAATAATAATAAAATTGAAAGCGAAAATGAAATACTTTGTCAAATACTGAATAAACTGAATAACCCGGAAAAGTTTTATGATTCACTAGAGATGCGACTTAAAAACTTAGAACAATCAATAAATTCACAAAAACATGCCTAAACAATTAAGGATTATGCTTTGGAATGCCTAAAGAATTAAGGATTATGCTTTAGGCTACTCCAGCATCATAGGGAACTAGAACTTATATTGAAGCACAGAAATATTGAGGTGTGGCTATTATCTGAAAGTCACTACAAAAATCAATAATATTTAAAATTTAACAATTACCATACATACAACACTACACTTCCAAGCAATTGTGCATGAGGGGGTAGTGCTATTTTAATAAAAACAACTCTCAAACATTTTGAAGAAAAAAACTTGCAGAGAGGAATTCCAGGCAACTACTGCTACCATTGATGCAGGACAAAAATGCTCACTAATGCCTGTATATAGTCCTCCAATACACATTATCAAATGTAGTCAGTATATACTCGTAGATCTTATGAACAAATGCAAAAATCGTTTTATTATAGGAGCAGACTTCAATACAAAGCATACACACTGGGAATCGAGGGAAATAACCACTAAAGGAAGAGAAGTTTTAAAGCTATTCAAAATAGAGACTGTGACTTTATCTCTACTGGTAAGCTGACATAATCGCCAACAGATCCCGAAAAAGTCCTGATTTACTCGATTTTTTCATAATAAAGCAGATTTCTCCATACAATTTGTTAATTGAAAATGGATTAGAACTTAGCTCTGATTATTCATACGTGTATCTTATCTTAGGTAGGTAAGGTAGCCGCCCGAAGGGAGTACTTAGCCCAACATTGATCCTTTGTGATACCGCATGAAACATCAGGTCCCATCCTTTTCAAAAGTCCAATCATTTGCCCACAGTGTCTAAGGATATTGTATTTACTAAGAGCATACATGTGGCAATAGAAATATCGGAGTTCGACCTATCTGGTTCAATCGGTATGATACTAGCCTCAAGGGCAAGTTCATCTGCCTTACAATTCCCTGGAATATCTCTGTGACCGGTAACCCAGCACAGATGCAGCTTCACTATCTCGTCTAAAGATTTGGGGAAGTTCTTGAAGGCTTTTCAGGTGATGGTAGCCGAATCCAGGGAGCGCAAAGCTGCTTGGCTGTCTGATAGAATGCAAATATCAAGTCGAGATACTTTATTCTTCTTTAGCCAAGATAGTGCTGCCACTCTCTAAGGAGTGTAAAGTGGTCTCAACCTTTTTGCCCTTGAAGTAGGTATGCTGAGAGACTGACAGCTTCTGTCTGTCTATAGTGAACCTCAGACGAATGTCTAACAATCTTTCCAGGATTTTCAGAAAGAAGGAGGACAGACTCAACCTGGACGTCTCAGATATATCTTCTACGTCCCCGCAAAAGTTTCTCCACGATTCTCCTTGTGCCTTGCTAAGCTTACTTTTTAAGGTTCTGAGTGCTACTTTGCATAAAGCCCAGTCTGCACTATCCCTAGACTTCTTTCCGGTGTTGAAAAGTCTCCTAGAGTTTTTTCTGAGTCCCCTACTTTTCTTCCCCCACCACGTGGGATTTTGTTTCCCCTGGGTCTACTGTGAAGACAAGAGACCAATAGAGCCTTATTAAGAGTAACCGTTAGAACCTGCACAGACTTATCAGTTTCGGAACAGTTGCTTGTGCTTGTGGGGCTCTGAGGTAGTAGTCTAGATACAGTCACCTTGTAGAGGACCCAGTTTGCCTTCCTGATATTTCTAAAAGCCTTAGGGCTAGGCAGACTATCTAGAATATGAAACAATATTAATCTATGGTCCGAAAAAGAATATTCCTGTAGAACTCTCCAATTGGAAATCCTATCAAAAATTGTTTCGGAGGCAAGGGTTATGTCAAGGAGTTGTTTCCTGTTAGCAGTAATGAAAGTGGGTTCTGACCCCTTATTATATATAAGAATATTAGTCGTAACAATATCTTCATATAATGACTCACTGCGTTCATTGGCATCCGTGCTTCCCAGATGTAGTGGTGCGTATTGGCATCGAATCCAATGATTACAGCTACCCGTTGAGCCTTTGCATCCAAAACAAGCTTCTGTAGGTTGCCTTCCCGATCGTTTCATGGTAATGCGCCATATAGGGCGAGACCAGCCAGTACTGTCCCTTGCCAGTTTCCATGTAGACGGCCGTCAAATCCTTGTTGCTGTAATTGGGGAGAATAAATAAGCGGACATAATTCCTAATGAGGATACAAGACCTGGGTCTTGCTTCTTTTACGGTACACAGAAAGCTGTAATTATCAGTCCTTAGACCACAGAGCAAGTCCCCGTATGTCCAGCGTTCTTGGATCAGGACAACGTCTACTCCGCCTTTTGAAAGATGGTGCTGAAGGCTGGCAGACGCTGCCATCGAGTGATGGAGGTTAATCTGCACTATTCGTAGCATCTCTGCTACTTGTAGCGCTGGTCACCTCCACCACCGTGACATCAGCATCAGACTCCTCCTATTCTGACTCCACAAGGACTTCCTCCTCACTGTGCGTGGTTGTCCCTAGGAGACTCCCCAAACCCCCCACAGTTACACAGAGTCACTGCATTTCTGGTGCATCGCGGAGTTCACAGCAGCAGTAGGATTAGAAGTTACCCCTATAGAATTCACTCGCACTTGATCCATATCATACGGTTGTCCGTCCTTCTTGTAGAACTTGAGACTTGTAGATTAGAATCCATAGCCCACGACGCAAATGAAGTCAGCCAGAGATGTGGCGTTCACCACAAGGGTTACTGACCTGGAATCCTGTCTTGGTTCCTCTACCTTGTTCTCCATTGCGGCTGGGATCCATACACGCGCTCGAGGTATATTAGGGATGAGCTACGACTCTGAGCCTTACGCTTGGCCATGCTTCACCGATCCTGGAAACCGCAATCCTATATAAGCCTACAAACCTTTGGTTAGCGCAGGCGATCAGCTTCACATGGTCCGGCTGCCATCCGCTGTCGCCAAATAGGAAAAACCAAATAAAAATAAAATAAATAGAAATAAAAAAAAAGAATATTCAAAATATGGCAAAGACCTATAATAAGACACAACATTTATGTATTGTATATTGTATAAATTGTTTTCGGTGCTGGTAGAACACTACAAAATAAGAATAATTATCACTATGAGGGAGTTTTACTGCCCATCTAGAAAGAGGAGGGGATGTTGTGAGTCAACGTCACAATATCAACTAAACCTCAGTGACGCTAACGTTCCTTTGTTAATAATTAGGAAATACGTGAACGGTTTTAAGACGCACTTATAATATAATAGAAATTGTTACTAATAAGCAAGAGTAGGTTGCATACTCTTAGGAGCGCAAATTTAACTATATTGAACTAAAATCAACTTTCACCACTATACACGGTCAGCTCTTTCAAAAACCTGACCATTCTATAACCGCATTGGTCAACAATTGCAAACTTGTGCAAAGGAGAGAGAAGAGCAACTGACAGGAAGAAAATTCGGGAATGGTATATAAACAGGGGATTTATTATATAAAGATGGATTTGAAAACCGAACTTTGACGCGTTTTACTCCGCGAAGACAAAGCTCAGATTATTTGTGCAGCGATAAAGCGCACAGCTAACGTCCAGTAGGGAAGAAACAAATCGGAGCTAGGCAGCCATAAAGCGCCCAGCTAACATTCTGTGTAGAAGCAGCATCTAGATAGATGTAGACCAAAATGCAGCAAACATATCATAGCATCCCACAGAGAAACAATAGACCTTCGGGTTCGTTGCTTCATACAATTCTTGCTATTGAATCCTTCGGGTTTGTTGCTTCATACAATTCTTGCTATTGAATCCTTCTGGTTTGTTGCTTCATACAATTCTTGCTATTGAATCCTTCTGGTTTGTCGCTTCATACAACTTTTGTTATTGAATCCTTCGGGTTAGTCGTTTCATACAATTCATTATTATTGAATCCTTCGGGTTTGTCGCTTCATACAATTCTTGCTATTGAATCCTTCGGGTTTGTCGCGTGTTGTCCGCCTCGCGTGGTATGTGGGAGTAGAGTGGCGTGGGATAGTTTTAATAATAATAATAAAACACGCAAGATAAAATAGACAAAAAAACAGGATACAATGGGAAAGAGTGGGCATATATTATCAATTCTGTGGCAACAAATTTCTATAATAGAAGGCATTCATACTCATATATACATAGCCCCTATAACTACAGTAACCATCAACGACCAGGAACCTCTACCACATAATAAAAAACGTACACAGACCAAGAAAACATATGGCAAACTCAGAAAAGACCTGGGACGACTAGCATTATATAGAAAAGGCATATATATCCAAAAATATCATTAAATATATAGACGCCCTAAAGCAAAAAACACAATAAATTAATAAATGAAATTCTAGACACACAAAAAAAAAGTTTTAAGTATATGCCGTTAGACTTGCAAGATACTGAGAATCAAACCAAAGAAGGTGTTTAGTCACACTGAACAGATCAACAAATAATTGCATTTTATGTTTATGCACCATTGACAAAAACTAGCACCCGCAAAAACAAAATTTCATATTATCAAGGCCAACACTTGCTTGGTGAACTCATTTCCCTTCAAAGTAGCTGCCCAGTGTATTGACTTGGGCGATCATATTTCACTTGTTTGCAATGTGGTCTAAATTATGTATGGGAATTATATAATGATGTTGGCTCGTGTTTGATTATTGACAACGGTGTAGTTTTGTCAGTCACATATTTGTTATTTATATTTTAACCAATTTGTTGAGTTTAGCTTCCCAATACAGTCCCACACAAGTTTAGACCTCACCAAGAGTGAGCTCAGACCCTTGAGTGCTGCTTGACTATCAGATAGTATCACGATGTTTCTCCTGAAAAATGCTTGGAAAAGAACCAATTGGTTCCCAATAGTTGGTTCTAGGCCCAACTACTCGTGCCCCAGTTCCGTCCATTGTCTTAGAACCATCAGTATACCATAAGATTGAATTTTGTCTAATTTTATACGTCTCAGTTAGACTTTCAATTCTTTTTTGCAACACAGTAATTGTGTACAAAATTGGATTTTCTTGTCATAAAATCCTTGTGAAATTTTAGTTTTCCGTATTCTTGACTAGAATTTTTACCCCATATATTTTGGGTGTAATGTGGTTCTCTCGAAATAATTTCTTGTATTCTGGTAAGAGATTTCCTAGCAGAGTCTTGAATTACTAGATGTAAGGGTGTTAGATCTAGTATATTTTCCATTGCTGCCATTGGATAGGTGCGCATAGCTCCAGTGACAACAAGGCAGGCAAGGCGTTGTACTTTACTTAATGCAGATTTCGCTATCTTAAGTCTGACTCTATTTGACCAGGCTAGAGATTTATAAGTCTCACCATCATGGTATACATCCAGCGAAAGATTTTTGGGTTACATCCCCAAGATTTACCAGCAAGCCGTCTACATATCATTAAGGAAGTTGTAGGCCTCTTGGATTACAATAACTTTTTGTCGAAAATGACTTCTAGGTATTTGGTCTCAGAGCTAATATCGACCTGTGTACCATTTAGAAGAATAGGTTTCATATATGGTAGAGATCTTTTTCTAGTGAATGGCACAATGGTGATCTTTGAGGCATTGATTTTGAATCCTGTTCCCCTGCACCATTCACTAGTTGCTAATAAGCCCACAAAGAGTTGATTCAGATTTTCCTCTAGCTATTATCACAATATCGTCCTCATATCCTTGACATGATATGCCTAGATTTGTGAGTTTTACCAGAAGATCATCAACTACTATGCTCCACAAAAGGGGTGATATTACCCCACCCTGCGGGCATCCTTTATTGACTTTGACTTTAACAGTTTTGTCCCCTGCTTCAGCTTCAGTCAGTCTAGTGTTGAGGAAAGCTCGTAGCCACTTTGAAGTAGTATTATCTTTTCCTCTATTTTTAAGAACCCTAATCACATATTCCTGAGGAGTGTTGTCAAAACCCCCTCCATATCGAGAAAGGCACAAAGTGCTATTTCTTTTTTATCCAGTGCTGCCTGAATAAAATCAGTGAGATGGTATAGTGCGGTTTCAATCATTTTCCTGCAAAACTGACAAGGATGTAAAGGCTCCCTTTTCAATACGGTTTCAAGGAGAATTATAAAATGACATAAATATCCGAAATTTCTAAGAGATCTACTCCAAGAAAATACGAAAAATTTGTCGAAGGTGGCACCAGACGAGTCCGCCTTCTGATAAAGCAACTTTAAATAAAAAAAACCAAAGAACTGAGTTTGGTAATAAAAAAAAAAAACAAAGAATGATGAATTTCATAAATATTTTTTTATTTTTATTTTATTAAAGCTTACATAGTAAAAACAATTATTAAATAAGCTATACTAAGCAGCGCTAGCAGCAGGGGCTTTCGGCTGTTTAATAGATATATAAGTCAATTATGTATGGTAACGAAAGAAGCTGAAACTATTCCCTGTGGGTATTTACGCGTAATTTTCAAAGACCAGTTGCACAAAATCCATCAATACAAGATACCAACAACAAATGGGTCAGAAGTTCTGCAAAGCTAAAGTATTCGCTTATCACCTTGCAAGTATATTTACAATAAACGAAGAAGAAAGCGACACCTTCATCAAGCAAAAAGAACGGACTGACTGAGAGACAGAAATCACATGTACATGTGACGAGGAAGTTTCCGAAATCATAAGGGCCTTAAATCGAAAAATGCCCAGATTTTGATTGCTGAAACAGATTCCAAAAAAATGTACTATGTAATAGATTACGCAAATAATAAACATCCCATTTAAATCTAAATACATCCCTTATATATGGAAATTATCAGAAATTATAATGATCTTCAAACTGGGCAAACCGACATGTAATGTCGCCTAATACCGACCAAAATCTCTGCTTTTGTTATTAATATAATTAAATAACAATGTATTATTCCTAAATTCCAGTTCAGGTTCAGGACAAACCACTCAACAATTGACCAAGTCTATCGGATTACAAACGAAATTGAAAAAGCGTTGGAAGAAAAGAAAGTATGCTCTGCGATTTTTTTAGATGTATCACACGCAATTGATTAAGTATGGCACACTGCCCTTCTATACAAAATCAGAATGCTCCTATCATACGAAAACTGTAAAATCATTAAATCGTACTTGAGTAATAGATACTTCAGAACAAAAGTTAATAATACCACCTTTTCGAAACTACATGAAATCGATGCAGGAGTCTCGCAAGGTAGTGTGCTTGGCCCTTTGCCATACCTAATTTTCACTAATGACCTACCAACTTTAAATAATGCAGTCACTGCAACGTCTGCAGATGATAGTGCCATACTGGGAAAAGGCAAAACAGAGAAGGAGTCTGCTGTGATATTGCAAGCAGAAATAAATAACGTCGTAAGATGGACAAAAACTGGAAAATTAAACTAAGCAACATTAAATCGGTTCACATAAAATTTACAAACAAGAATACCCAACATATTCCTATCTATATCAATGATAAATAGAACTTGGGTACGACACTCTATTTTAAGATTCGCTGGAAAGCACACATTAAAAAACAATGGGAAGAGTTGGACCTGAAATTTAGCTCGATAAAATGGCTCATAGGACGTAAATCCTTTTTATCACTTAAAAATAAAATCTGAAAACCAGTGTGCTCCCCTGACGTCCAAGTCTGGGGCTGTGCTAGTCAGAACCACAAAACTACCATTCAGCGATTTCAAAACAAAGTCTTGAGATGTATTACCAATGCCTCCTGGTATAACAGAAATTGCGACCTACACCGTGAAAAAAAACACAATGAAAAAACTAAATAAATTTTTTTAATTTGACACAAATTGCATTAACAATTATAACATAAATTATATATTGTATAATTCAAAGAACTTAAAAACATAATCACTAATTTCATGAGAAAATAATAAATAAATTTAAATTATGCATTGCACTGAGGATATTGCAAATTAAAGTTGGGAGGAGTGCCATATGTGTACACGTAGCTCCAAATTATTGGAGCTGAGTTCACGCTTCAAACTCTTATACTGATCGAAGCGGATCACTTTTGTGTAGACAGTGAACGATGGTGAGTAGCTGGTCCCGGCTTCGGAGTTTTGTAATGAATATAATTTTTAAAATAAAAATAATACGAAAATCGAAAACCTGTGTAAAACATTTATTAGATAGATAGATAGATAGATAGAAGTGGGGTAGGCCGCAGTGCCACCGAAGAAGAAGGTCTCCAAGCACTCAGGTATGGGCATCAATGCTGCAATACTGTAAGCTGGAAAAATGATTGGGTTAAATGGAGGATTTTGGAAAGGAACTTACACCTTTTAAAACTTCTTTGACTCTTTCATGAATCTTAGAAGTCTGTCCAGGAATAAGGAATATACATTATGCAGCACCAAAACATCTGACACTTATATGAGCCTCCTCATTTTGGCTAAGATAGGACAGTCGCAGAGAAAATGCTTTGTGCCATCCTGTTCTTCCTCCAAGCAGGAGATGCAGTTCGGATTCTCGACGATGCCTATGGTCGCCATATGAATCCCTATGGATTACACCCCGTGATTACCCCAACCAATGATCAAAGATCTTTCCTTCTGATTGGGATACCGTTGCCATACTTTCCAGAGCCGAAAAGCATCTGACATTTTCATTGAGATGCCAGTCAGCCCCAGCTCTCTTTTCAGTTTTGGAGGCATCAGTGAAGAAAGTTTTCTCCGTGTCCCCTATAAATAGTTGTGGATCTCTACATTGCTCCCTTGCCGGGAAGCTTGCTTCCAAAAGAAACTCTAGGTAAGAGTTTATCCTTCGTTGCCAGAAATAGCGGGTATTGCTCCGACAGCCTCTTGAACATCACTCTATTCCCAAAGTTCTTGTCGTCTTGCCAATAACCATAAGAATATAAGCGACATATCGTTTTCATCGCCTCCTGTGAAATCATAAAATATAGTGGTGGCAAGCTACACGATGTATTCAGAGCGTCACCACATGTGGTACCCATGGCGCTCGTAATGCTCAAACATAAACTTTCTGTAGTCTGATTAACCCCAAACATGTGGTCTCAACCCCAGTTCTGTGCCACCAGACCACAGCAGCATACAAAATAATTGGCCTGATCAATTCTGTGTACAGCCTAAACACACCAGCTGGTTTCAGACCCCAAGTCTAAGCTCTGCGGCACTGCCGAAATATTTTATGTGTCTGACTAACCTTCAGTTCAACATGCGTCTTCCCAGTAAGTTTCCTATCAAGAACGACACCTAAATATTTCACTTCCCTGGAAAGACTGATATTTACACCTTTTAGTACTGGCAATTTAAGTCCTACCAATTTTAATTTTCGTGTAAAAAATACTTTATCCATCTTGTCCAGAGTTATCTATACGTTTGCATATACAGTCCTAAAGGACATTAATGATGCCAGCGCACATACATCATCCGCATATGCTTGTATGTGTATTTCGTGGTTCTGTAACTAAGTCAGAGTAGAGCCCAGCACAAAACACTACAGATGATTAGAGAATACCCCACCCTGAGGGCATCCTCGAGTGACTTCTGCTTCAATCATACACACTAGATCGTGCAGAGCTGATTCCCATGACTTTCCACTCACCGAATATTCTTTTTAAAGATTCTCGGCGCTATTTGATATTCAGTACAGTCTTCTTCTTTTCGGGTCTCTAAAGCCCTATTCAGAAGTTTCCTGGAACTTTTTCGAAGCTTTGAAAAATCAGCCTTCCTACATGATACTGCTCTACATGCTTACACGGACACACTTCCTCGTATTCGATACCAATTGGGTCGGCTCTTCGATTGTCGCTATGGTTATGAGCTTATGAAAACTGGGAGTCCTCTCGTCAATAAGAACGTCAAACTTGTTCCAGTCCACATTTTTTGATTTCGACCTTCTGGCACTATTATATTTTCAACGTCAAGTGGAAATACTATCAAACAGTGAAACGAGAGATACCTCTGCCAGAACTTTCCACTGTTTTATTTGATCTGTCAGAAACCTTTTCGATAGTATTATATCAATCACTTCTTGCCTTCTTTGCATCACAAAGGTCGGTTTGTTACCCATATTGTGTATCACTAAATCTGAATGCAGATTAATATTCAAATTCTTGTTCCCCATACTGTGTTCAGTGAATTTGCGTCACAGCCTACAATCAGGCCCAAACCATTAGATTCTGCGTACTGAACAACCTTTGCGACCCCCTTGTTGTTGGGGGAAGTATAGAATCGTAGGGCAGGTAGGCCGAGACGATAACTGCCTCTACCATGTTCCCTCTCCGCTTGTACTTTATTTTGGCTGCACTGAAATCTTGAGAACAGAATTGGCCAAACATAGTGCATTCAATAAACCATGGCATGATAATACATGCACGCGTTCATTGGCTTCGCACTGAAAGATATTCCCATTTTTTGGCTCCTTGCCCACATATACAATACCCATTCTTGGATTAATATTGTTGAGGCATGTATGCATCTTCGCATGCCTACTGCAAAGTAAAGCAGTGGACGATTTGCTATGTTGCAAGTTTATTTGCTTAAATATAATTTCAGCCATAAGATGATTATTTTAAGGCCGAAATTCATCTTTCGCACTATTGTCTTCATTATCCTGAATGAAGAAAATTGGGCGTCCAAGATGCTTATGAGGACGGTATCCGCATCTGAAGCTAAGGACCTTTAGCGAATCCAGGTCTATACCCAGGAACTCTCACCAGGTGAGAACTCGCACCCTTGTTGGAAGCTGATTCCCCCTTGATATACGAGTATATCTTCAACAGGTTCGTGTGCAGTCATTCGTTCCGATCAACGATACGTGTGAGTATTTCGCTTGGTTTACGAGAAGAACCCGGAATCCAAGCACTCGCTTTTACAAGCCTGCTGATGCAACCATCCGGGAGAACGTATATATATATATATATATATATATATATATATATATATATATATATATATATATATATATATATATATATACATATATATATATATATATATATATATATATATATATATATATTATATATATATATATATTATATATATATATATATATATACATATATATATATATACATATATATATATATATATATATATGAGGTGTGATCAAAAAATAAAGTCTTTATTTATTCATCAACAACTATCTTGTCCCCTTTAAAGTAATTCCCCTCAGATATAATACACTTATGCCAGCGTTTCTTTCAATCCTCGAAACACTTCTGAAACGCTTTTTTTGGTATCGCCAACAGCTCCTGTTTCGATTTTTCTTTTATCTCCTCAATCTTAGCAAAACGCTTTCCTTTCATCGGTGTCTTCAGTTTTGGAAAGAGGAAAAAGTCAGCGGGGGCCAAGTCCGGTGAATACGGTGGTTGAGGCATGATAACGGTTTTGTTTTTGGCCAAAAACAGCTTCTGAGAAATGTCCATGCGACGTTGTTTTTGCTCAAAATTTAGCAATTTTGGAACAATCTTTGCTGCTGCACGTTTCATGCCTAAAACATCCGTAAAAAATGCTTGGCATGAGCCGAACGATATGCCAACATCATCAGCAACCTCTCTGATAGTGATTCGACGATTATCCAAACTCATTTTCTTCACTGCGTCAATGTTTTCATCGGTTGTTGACGTGCTCGGGCGACCAGGACGAGCATCGTCATTGACATCTTCTCGGCCTTCCTTAAACCGGTTATACCACAATTGAACTTGTGTTCTGCTCATAGTAGACTCGCCAAAGGCCACAGTCAACATTTCAAATGTCCTTGCGCATTTAATTTCATTTTTTACACAAAACTGAATACAGTTTCTTTGATCCATTTCTTCGAATAGTACAAAATCGAAGAGCACACCAAAACACGACTAACCATTTTATCTGTCAAAAACAAACTGTCAATCCAAAATGGTTGGTATTGCCAACATATCTAACAGACATGTGTACCAACATAACAGAAAAAAATGCGAACATCGAACGTACGTAACTCACGAATAGATGAAAATAACGGTTATTTTTTGATCACACCTCGTATATTGTGATATTATACGTTGTTATTCAAAGACAGGTTTTTATTTTATTAAAGTTCATTTATTAATCAGATCGGACCGGTATCCGGCAGTATCCGACATCCGCGTATTTTAATGTTTGAACACTTAATTGTTAAACTAATAAAATATTCTACTTATATATTATTGAACACAAACCAAACCGTAACCGCATATGTGAGCAATGTGTTATTGACATACTTCCGAACTATGTTAAAAGGTTTGCAATTACTTATTCACACCTGTGTCACATATTTACGAAGTATGTGAAAAGGTTTAGAATTACCGATTGACATCTAACAGTCACATGAAATAAAAGATTCAATTGACTCATTCAATATTATGGCACTGTTTAGTTGTGTTTTGATGGTTACCTACTTTTACTGACGGTCATTACATATAAACAAAATATTTGTATATTTAAAAATTTTCCTTACAAAAAAACTAAGATAAGACGTTACCGCCTAGAAATCTATACAATTAGTCGACCTGAATGGCAAAAAGTTGAAATCCGATGTTGAGTGGGGCCCAATAATACCAAAAACAACAAGGAAAAAAATTCTACTTTGATCGGCAAAATGTGCTTGTTTCTTAGCTGAGTGAGGCCCAACAATGCCAAAAATACTGAAATATATATGAAAGTCGACTTTTGAAAAGCAAAATGTGCTTGTTTCTTATTCTTAGTTGATGAGTGAGGCCCAACAATGCCAAAAATACTGAAATAATATATGAAAGTCGACTTTTGAAAGGCAACATTTGCTTGTTTCTTAGTTGGAGTGATGCCCAACAATACTAAAAACTACTGCAATAATATATGAAAGTCGATTTTTGAAAGGCAAAATGTTGGAGTGATGCCCAACAATGCCAAAAATACTGAAATAATATTGGAAAGTCTATTTTTGAAAGGCAAATGTGCTTGTTTCTTAGTTGGAGTGAGGCTCAACAATACCAAAAACTACTGAAATAATATATGAAAGTCGATTTTTGAAAAATTATTATACTAATTTTTGTTTATTTTTATGTACAATTGTTGATATTGAGTTTATATCGATTTCGCAATTTCCAAAATAATCTGTTTCTTGACTTTATAGTCATCTATATTATAAATTAGAACCACTTGATTATTTAATATGAATGAGTAAGGTACAGGGGTTTTACCGAAAACTAGATCAAAAGGTGTGTAGCCATGAGTTGTTGAAGCAGTTGTATTGTAACAATATGTGAAATATTTGAGCCAATGGTCCCAGTCTAGCTTATTTGTTGAAATATATGACCTTATGTATTCATTAAATGTTCTGTGTGAAGTTCTATCGTACCTAGTGTTTGGTGGTGATATGGGGTGGATGTTCTCTTTTATATTTTTAATAATTTACATATTTCTTCAAAGAGTTTGTTTTTATATTAGGTACCCATGTCCGTTAGTATCTGTTGAATGGGTCCGTGAACTAAGATGCAGTTTTCTACTATAGCTTTGGCTACTATGTTTGCGGCCTTGCTGGGTATTGCTACTGTTATTAGAAATGTAGATAAATCACAAATTATTGTGAGAGCGTATTCATTCCCGTTAAACGATTTTGGAAGAGAGCCTATAGTATTGATTTGAGCAACGTCAAAAGCGGTTGCTGGTGTGCCCGTTATGAGTAAGGTTTCTTTTCTATTTTTACCAGCCTTATTTTTCTTACAATTTTCACAATATTTAACGTAAGACTTCACGTCTGAAGCCATGTTTTTCCATGTGTATTGTCGTCTAATTTTTTATAGCAATCTTGTGACACCTGGGTGTCCTCTGAATGTAGGGTCGTCATGAGATTTTTGAAGTATTTCTAGTTTTTGTGTTCGTAAAGTGATTTTGGTTATCTGTGGTGTTATACCAATTGTTACCTTTTTTAAGATTTTGTTTTGTTTGATTCTTTTAATATTTTATTTATGGTGCACCGTTTTGTTATAAATGTAAGGCGAGGTAACTTGTTCACTTCTTGACTAGTAATTGTGTTATACACGTGTTGTGTTACGTCTTGTTCAGTTTGTGTGGTTTAGTATTAGGGGGTGTGTTTTTAGTCTTGGACCTTGCGATCATTTGTTTGATTGTAGAATTTCCTTCTTTAAGTCGCTTGATTTGCACGAAATCAATGCGAGATAATGATATATTCTATATCAAAATCGAATTCCTCGAGGTCAAGCCTCATTCTTGTTAGTTTAGAGGAAGGCTTTTTCATTGCAAACAGGTATGTTAGAGGTTTATGATTGCTTTTTATGAGGAATTTGGTACAAGAAATGTACGGTTTGAAAAAATGTATAGCCCAATGAATTGCCCGCAGCTCTTGTTCTATGACTGACTTATTAGATTCCCCGTTTGTAAATGTTTTCGAGGCAAAAGCAATGGGTAATTGTGTACCATTGTAATTTTGGCTTAACATAGCGCCACAAGCTATTTTGCTTGCATCAGTGGTTATACAGAAAGGTTTTTTAAAATCTGGGTATTTTAATATTTTGGGTGTTAGTAAAGAATTTTTAAGATATGCAAATGAGTTCTCACAATCAGTTGTCAGTGGGATTCCTCAAAGTTTATTACTGACGAATCATAGAGGGCGGGAGTGGGAATCATAGAGGTTGCGAGCTCCAGGATAGTTTTTCAGTTACAGTTTGCAATGATATCATCGTGATATTGTGCTGTACTGTACTTACAGTTGGAAATATACAGTTGTTGCCTTCATGCAGAGATCGCTGTTTTGTTGACTTCTCGGACTTTGTATTAACTTGCATCAGTAGTTGTGTGATTGTGCTGTGCATTAAAAGTTTCATTTTGCATACCTGCGCTGGCTTTGTTTGCTGGTGTTTGAGTGCTAACGTTATTTACTCTCCCATCAAGTAGGGAGGACCGTGTGTTTGTGTCGCTAACATTCGCGTTTGCTGTGGCTGCTATCAACCGCCTCGGAGAGCGCCGAACGATTATGTGTAATGAATATTATGATTAACGTTAATTTCATTGTTATGTAATTGAAATAGGTACAAAACTAAATTTAATCAATTTAGAGTTTAATTTTCAAAATTCGTTCCCTTCATTTACATTTAACCTTTTCTTAGTTAAGTTATAAAACAAAAAGCGATAATAATTTTTAGCATTTTACTAAATAATTTTAAAAATAAGAAAATTTAAATAAAAAATTCAAAACACATCCGTCTCGCTGTTCTCAACATAAAAATATGAATTTAAAATGCTAGCTAGAAAATTAAGAAAATTATTATAAGGATTCAGCTCTGAGGATGTGACACAAAGCAGGAAGTTCCAGGAACAGCGCAAATCAGATGACTGTGCAGAATAGAGGACAAACGTGTTACTCAATGGCTTGAGGATGCGGACTGATGTGCTGATGTATTTTTTGCAAAAATATTTCAACACGTGGTGGATGGGTTTATTGGCAAGCAATGAAAATAAAAACAAAGTTCCTTACGCTGTCATATTTTCCATTGGAAAATTTTGTGCACACACATATAAGGGGGAAGAAAAATATAAGGACCAATATGACAAATAAAAATAAAATAAAAGGAAATAAAAAAAAAAAATATTCAAAATATGGCAAAGTCCTATAATAAGACACAACATTTATGTATTGTATATTGTATAAATTGTTTTCGGTGCTGGTAGAACACTACAAAACAAGAATAATTATCACTATGAGGGAGTTTTACTGCCCAGAGGAGGGGATGTTGTGAGTCAACCTCACAATATCAACTAATCCTCAGTGACGCTAACGTTCCTTTTTTAATAATTAGGAAATACGTGAACGGTTTTAAGACGCACTTATAATATAATAGAAATTGTTACTAATAAGCAAGAGCAGGTTGCATACTCTTAGGAGCGCAAATTTAACTATATTGAACTAAAATCAACTTTCACCACTATACACGGTCAGCTCTTTCAAAAACCTGACCATTCTATAACCGCATTGGTCAACAATTGCAAACTTGTGCAAAGGAGAGAGAAGAGCAACTGACAGGAAGAAAATTCGGGAATGGTATATAAACAGGGGATTTATTATATAAAGATGGATTTGAAAACCGAACTTTGACGCGTTTTACTCCGCGAAGACAAAGCTCAGATTATTTGTGCAGCGATAAAGCGCACAGCTAACGTCCAGTAGGGAAGAAACAAATCGGAGCTAGGCAGCCATAAAGCGCCCAGCTAACATTCTGTGTAGAAGCAGCATCTGGATAGATGTAGACCAAAATGCAGCAAACATATCATAGCATCCCACAGAGAAACAATAGACCTTCGGCTTCGTTGCTTCATACAATTCTTGCTATTGAATCCTTCGGGTTTGTTGCTTCATACAATTCTTGCTATTGAATCCTTCGGGTTTGTCGCGTGTTGTCCGCCTCGCGTGGTATGTGGGAGTAGAGTGGCGTGGGATAGTTATAATAATAATAATAAAACACGCAAGATAAAATGGACAAAAAAAACAGGATGCAATGGGAAAGAGTGGGCATATATTATCAATTCTCTGGCAACAAATTTCCATAATAGAAGGCATTCATACTCATATATACATAGCCCCTATAACTACAGTAACCATCAACGACCAGGAACCTCTACCACATAATAAAAAACGTACACAGACCAAGAAAACATATGGCAAACTCAGAAAAGACCTGGGACGACTAGCATTATATAGAAAAGGCATATATATCCAAAAATATCATTAAATATATAGACGCCCTAGACACACAAAAAAAAAGTTTTAAGTATATGCCGTTAGACTTGCAAGATACTGAGAATCAAACCAAAGAAGGTGTTCAGTCACACTGAACAGATCAACAAATAATTGCATTTTATGTTTATTTTTTACCAGTACAGCGAAAATGCACCATTGACAAAAACTAGAACCCGCAACAACAAAATTTCATATTATCAAGGCCAACACTTGCTTGGTGGACTCATTTCCCTTCAAAGTGGCTGCCCAGTGTATTGACTTGGGCGATCATATTTCACTTGTTTGCAATGTGGTCTAAATTATGTATGGGAATTATATAATGATGTTGGCTCGTGTTTGATTATTGACAACGGTGCAGTTTTGTCAGTCACATATTTGTTATTTATATTTTAACCAATTTGTTGAGTTTAGCTTCCCAATACAGTCCCACACAAGTTTAGACCTCACCAAGAGTGAGCTCAGACCCTTGAGTGCTGCTTGACTATCAGATAGTATCACGATGTTTCTCCCCCGATACTTCCTGTAATGTTGATCTGGGCACATCTTTCAATAGTGTGAATTCCCGCTTAAAAAATGCTTGGAAAAGAACCAATTGGTTCCCAATAGTTGGTTCTAGGCCCAACTACTCGTGCCCCAGTTCCGTCCATTGTCTTAGAACCATCATAAGATTGAATTTTCTCTAATTTTATACGTCTCAGTTAGACCTTTCCATTCTTTTTTGCAACACAGTAATTGTGTGCAAAATTGGATTTTCTTGTCATAAAATCCTTGTGAAATTTTAGTATACCGTATTCTTGACTAGAATTTTTACCCCATATATTTTGGGTGTAATTTGGTTCTCTCGAAATAATTTCTAGTATTCTGGTAAGAGATTTCCTAGCAGAGTCTTGAATTACTAGATGTAAGGGTGTTAGATCTAGTATATTTTCCATTGCTGCCGTTGGATAGGTGCGCATAGCTCCAGTGACAACAAGGCAGGCAAGGCGTTGTACTTTACTTAATGCAGATTTCGCTGTCTTAAGTCTGACTCTATTTGACCAGGCGAGAGATTTATAAGTCTCACCATCATGGTATACATCCAGCGAAAGATTTTTGGGTTACATCCCCAAGATTTACCAGCAAGCCGTCTACATATCATTAAGGAAGTTGTAGGCCTCTTGGATTACAATAACTTTTTGTCGAAAATGACTTCTAGGTATTTGGTCTCAGAGCTAATATCGACCTGTGTACCATTTAGAAGAATAGGTTTCATATATGGTAGAGATCTTTTTCTAGTGAATGGCACAATGGTGATCTTTGAGGCATTGATTTTGAATCCTGTTCCCCTGCACCATTCACTAGTTGCTAATAAGCCCACAAAGAGTTGATTCAGATTTTCTTCTAGCTATTATCACAATATCGTCCTCATATGCTTGACATGATATGCATAGATTTGTGAGTTTTACCAGAAGATCATCAACTACTATGCTCCACAAAAGGGGTGATAATACCCCACCCTGCGGGCATCCTTTATTGACTTTGACTTTAACAGTTTTGTCCCCTGCTTCAGCTTCAGTCAGTCTAGTGTTGAGGAAAGCTCGTAGCCACTTTGAAGTAGTATTATCTTTTCCTCTATTTTTAAGAACCCTAATCACATATTCCTGAGGAGTGTTGTCAAAACCCCCTCCATATCGAGAAAGGCACAAAGTGCTATTTCTTTTTTATCCAGTGCTGCCTGAATAAAATCAGTGAGATGGTATAGTGCGGTTTCAATCATTTTCCTGCAAAACTGACAAGGATGTAAAGGCTCCCTTTTCAATACGGTCTCAAGGAGATGTATATTAACTATTTTCTCCTATGCTTTTAGTACGAAGGATGTCAAACTGATAGGCCTGAAAGATTTGGGATGGGCCATATACTTCTTGCCTAAATACCACTTATATATATATACATATATATATATATATATATATATATATATATATATATATATATATATATATATATATATATATATATATATATATATATATATATATATATATATATATATATATATATATATATATATATATATATATATATATATATATATATATATATATATATATATATATATATGTATATATATATATATATATATATATATGGGTAATTCCACCAAAAGGTCTACCGTGATAATAAAATTAAAAGTTATTCAAATCACACTAATGTAATATATTATTATACAAAAATAGTCACATTTTAATAAAACGAAAAAATTTCACATGTATATACTCAACAGTTTACGAAAACCCATTGCAAAGTGGCAAATTGTAGTTTTGGATCATTTTAACATTTTTAGTTGCTCATTTTTTTAAAATTTCCTTCGTAAAGAGAGGCTTATGTGAAAAGAGACTTAGTATAAATAATCTTTCTAAGAGCATAAGTAATCTTAAATAGAAGAGACTAATCAAAAGGAATGAAGAAAAACGGTACTTTTTGGCTTATCTCTACTACAAATTCTATTGTCATGTTCGACACCGTAAAGAAGCATTAGGTATCAGTAGACCAGAAATATTCAAACAAAGTGCATCAAAGTAGGCGTACAAATAGCATTTGAAGTTAATAACAATATAAACAAAAAATCGGGTTGAAAAATTATATGCACAATTTTCAGTAGCGATTTGAAGTTTGTCACGTTCGACACCATAAGTGTAAATTTTTTTTTTATATGTACGTATTAATCGAATTTGAAAATCATGAAGTCGAAATCGCTCCACCATAATGAATATATTTATATAGATGTGTTTATATCTTTATTATATGCAGATGAGCGAAAGCAGTAATGCAAAAAATAAAGAAAAATGCCAAAAATGGAGAGAAGGTATCAAAAATAATCCATTAAAACTAAAAACCTACCAATTAAAAAACAAGGAGAGAATGAAGAAAAATAGAAACAAGTGGAAAAAATTGGCTGATAAGGAAATGATTGAGCAGAAGAAAGAAATGGACCGAATTCGGCAAAGAAGAAGTCGAGAGAAAATAAGAGAAACACAAAACAGTCCCTCGGCGCCCTACAAATGTAAACAGACATTGGATAAAGCCGTAAAAAAAATAGAGAATGCACTTCCAAGACACATAACAAAAAAACTAAAAGTTCTAGACGTTTTGAACAAAAAATATGTAAATAACAATAATGACAACCAGATTAGCCAATTCAACAACAAGGTCATGGAGGTCGTCAAAGATTTTTATATTACCGACAATATAAGCGTACAATCTGCTGGAAAAAAGGACACTATTATATTAAATGGAATAATAGTTCCAAAACGCTTCATGCTGATGACGGTGCTTGAGGCCTATCAATTGTATAAAGAGGAGTTTGGAAATGAGGCAGTTGGCAAGTCACTGTTTTTTAAATATAGACCAAGCTATGTTCAATTGTCGAGTAAGATGCCGCATAACATGTGTGTCTGCATGTATCATGCAAATTTCGCCTTTTTCTTAGAAGGTTGCGCAAAATTAATACAGAATTTTCCAACCGATTATCAAACCTTCTTAGAGTCCGTTTGTTGTGACATTTCCAGTGAAAGATACATGGCAGGCGATTGCGAGAAATGCGTTTTGGACATAAAAGACATAGTTCCTCTTATCTATTTATTAAATATGGAGGACGATGTGAACTGGCAAAATTGGCGGAAAATAGACAATCGTATAGTCTTATCAGAAATCGTTGGCACTTTATCAGACCTCATGTACGATTGCGAGAAATGCGTTTTGGACATAAAAGACATAGTTCCTCTTATCTATTTATTAAATATGGAGGACGATGTGAACTGGCAAAATTGGCGGAAAATAGACAATCGTATAGTCTTATCAGAAATCGTTTGCACTTTATCAGACCTCATGTACGAACTTCAAACGCAGCTATCTTCGATATTTTATTAAAAGAGCCCAACAAAAACATTTTGAGGAAATCAAGAAAGGTTTACAGCCTTTCGAGCTAGTAATTCAAATCGATTTCGCTGAAAACTACCGCCTTATAACTCAAAATGAGGTACAGAGTGCACATTTTAGTTACCGGCAAGTAACTATTTTCACCTGTGTGACTTGGTTTTTGGGAGAGGCAATGTCTTTCGCCGTCATCAGTGATAAGCTAAGCCACAGCAAAGACGATGTTTTTTGTTTTCTGATGAATCTTTTATCAGAATTAAAAGTCCTGTATGGTTGCCTATCCAAAATTTTCATATTTTCTGACGGATGCAGATCGCAGTTTAAAAACAAATACATTTTATCGACTTTATGCAACAAATAGAATGCAATTTTATGCAATGGAATTTTTCGCAACATCGCATGGAAAGGGTGCTATTGATGGAGTTGGTGCGGTATTAAAAAGAAAGGTTTGGCAAATAACTAAGTCGCAAAATGTGGTTTTATCGGACGCTCAATCGTTTTTTGAATGTGCAAAAAATAACATTCACGGCATACAACTATATTTCATACCATCAGAGCAAATAGAGAAGGCGTCCCTAATATTAAATGAAAAGTGGAAAAGTGTAAGAAGCATTTCAGGTATCCAACGACTGCACAGCTTTTCTTGCGATGGTCGGCAAATTGAAGCAGCTGCTACTGCATATTCTTTAAAAAAACAATTTAATGTAATACTTTTTTTATTTTTTCATGCATTTAAGACGTTTCTTTAAAAATATATTAAAAATCAAATACACAAATACACATACAGTTCTTGCGTGATGGCGTTACAAAAAATTTGTCTAATTTGTCTATATATATATAGACATTGTATAGAAAATGTCACGTTCGAACCAACCTAAAAATTAAATGTAAAAAAACTACCCATGATATTTCTATCAAATAAAGAGTTATTTTGTAACATTTTATTTTGTTATTTTGTAACATTTTAAAATTTTCATCTATAACATGTTGTGTTTGATTTCGCTGATTCTCATGTTTTTACAGATGTTCACAGAAACTACTTCTGTTTTTGTCGCGTTCGAACCGCTCCTTTTTTGTCCTTATTTTATAAACAACATTTCGCCTGAAAAAGACTAAACCACCAGTGATAGTACTATTAAGGATCTATACGATTATGTAAAAGATGAATCTAAAACATGTCTTATTCTGACATTTTTTTCGCTTTAAATGTGTCACGTTCGACACCGTGGAATGAATTTATATATATATATATATATATATATATATATATATATATATATATATATATATATATATATATATATATATATATATATATATATATATATATATATATATATATATATATATATATATATATATATATATATATATATATATATATATATATATATATATATATATATATATATATATATATATATATATATATATATATATATATATATATATATATATATATATATATATATATATATATATATATATATATATATATATATATATATATATATATATATATATATATATATATATATATATATATATATATATATATATATATATATATATATATATATATATATATATATATATATATATATATATATATATATATATATATATATATATATATATATATATATATATATATATATATATATATATATATATATATATATATATATATATATATATATATATATATATATATATATATATATATATATATATATATATATATATATATATATATATATATATATATATATATATATATATATATATATATATATATATATATATATATATATATATATATACTCGGAGTCATAAGTGAACAAGCAGGCATTGCAAATATTTTTCTTAGAAGATTTTTATTAAAATAAATGAATTTATTGGATCAGTTTTTTGTAATATTGTCACGAAAGTGTTTTGACAAGGTAAACAATTTTTGAATTTCATTTCTCCCCTTCATAATATAGTATTTCTTTATTGTTTTGATTAATTTTTTTCATTAATTTCTTTTAATCAATGTATTTACTAATGAACAATAACAAAAAAAAGAAACATTAAACTTATGATACAAAAAACATAACAGAAACAAAAATACTCAAAAATGTTGCTGTCAGAAAGTGTTTTTACAATTCTGTTTGGAACTAATTTAGCTGCGCAGTGCATTTACCGTTATGAGATTGATGCGTCACTATGCTTTGTGCGCATTTTAGATACAAATTAATCAAAAATAGTTCTTTGCTCATCGAATGCAGTATTATTAGCAAAATTATTAAATAGTATCCTTTGACCAGTTAACTATTTCTAATATTTTAAATCGCATAAAAATGGAACATAGTCAAAACCTTCGCACTTCCGTGCGCACGAAATATCAGATAGAACAGAACGCATTTTGGTAAGGAAAGTAGGCGAAAATCCTATTCCTATTGCGAAATTTCGACTAGAACCCTTTCAAGTCAACTCAAAGAATAATGTGATCTTGCGGTTACCTACGAAACAGTAAGGCAGGTCCTGATAAAGTACCAGTATACGAGTATGTCAAGAGTTGCACGAAAAAAACATCGCTTTCAAAACAATACATTGACAAGCGATTGTCTTTCAATAGGATGTACGTGGGCAAACCGAATGACTATTGGGATGACGCTATATATTGCGATGAGACCAAAATTATGCTTTAGTATAATGGTGGGCCCAATAGAGTGTGGCGACAACCGTTAAACGCATTGGAAAATTGAAATATTATATTATATTCCAATATTTAAATTCCGCAAAGTTTCTGTCATAGTATCGGGGTGCATATCCAGTAAAGGAGTAGGAGAACTAAATTGTATAGAGAATAAAATGGATGCAAAACAATATTTGGATATATTCCAACATTATTTGGTAAACAGCGCAGATCATTGTGGGTTCAATATTAATAGCAATCCGTAATTCAAATATTACCAAGATAATGAACCAAATCATAAGGCGCATATGGTAAGGATCTGGGTTGTTTATAATTACAAAAAAGTGTTAGATACGGCAGCCCAGAGTCCACACTTGAATCCCATTGAAAAATTGTGGAACATTTGAGAAAAAAGGGGGCGAGAGGCAATCAAAAGTTGGAGCACTGCTCAAAATTGCAATACTAGAGGAATGAAATAAAATTCCAAGCGATTACGATGTGCAGAAGTTGATTTATTCCATGAGGAGAAGGCTACAAGTCATTATAGATGCTATGTACATGGGGCATTTGTAAAACACTTTCTTGACAGCAAAATTTTTGAGTATTTTTGTTTTTGTTATGTTTTTTGTATCTTAAGTCTAATATTTCTCTTTTTTTTGTTTTTGTTCCTTAGTAAATACATTGATTAAAAGAAATGAATCAAAAAAATTAATCTAAACAATAAAGAAATACTATATTATGAAGGTGAGAAATCAAATTCACAAAATGTTTACCATGTCAAAACACTTTCTTGAGAAATGTATATATATACATATATATATATATATATGTATATATATATATATTCATATATATATATATATATATATATATATATATATATATATATATGTATATATATATATATATATATATTTATATATATATATATATATATATATATATATATATATATATATATATATATATATATATATATACATACATTTATATAATCAGGTCTCATATGTAGTTGGTAAGCGGTGGAAGTTGGTACGCACGAAGGTTCGAAAATATATTTATATGTATGTATATATAGTTTGAAACATGTAGAGATAGAGGGCGTGGCTCTCAAAATGTTCCGCCCATTCATTGTTTTGTGTTTTGAACCAGCGCTCTGAACCTTCGTATGAAGTTTGGTTGATGAATCACACAATTAACAAAAAAACCGTATTTCCGACTTTATTACTCCTCTTTCATACATTCGAGTATGTACTTAATTGGATTTACTTCACACTCTACTAACAAAAAATTAACTGCACAATATACAATCAAAAGTATTTAGTATGAAATGTCTGTTAGAAAAAAATTAATAACGTTTGTTAATAATATATGAGTGTAAGTAAAAGTATCAGCATATATTTATGTACATATGTATTTAAGTTTCTATTATCAACTTCTATGCTGGGACAGTAATGGCTAAGTACTTATAAATATATGTAACTACATATGTATGTATATAGTAGATACATATTTTCGAACCTTTCTGCTTACCAACTTCCACCGCTTACCAACTACATATGAGACTTGATTTTCCTGTTTTGTGTCAGCTACTTACATTAATATTAGCAGTGAAGTCTATGCTAAGTCTTCAGTTTATCATTGTCTTCACTAGCGAATATTATTAAAGCTGTCATATTGAGTGTAGATTAAGATTTCACGAAACTTGTGAAGAAGTAAAATTATCTGGAGAAGAATTTTAGTAAAAAATATCAATAGTTAAAAAGTAATAACACATTATCCAGTTAGTGAAATCAGTTAATAAAATTACTAAAACCATAATATACTAAAACCATAATATGACCTAAAACCATAATATTTATATGTATATTCGTACATATGTACATATATGCAAACGATTTTATCACGGTAAATTCATTTGTATTTATGGATGTATGCCGAAATTTATATAACTGTTTCAGTATATACATATGTACATATGTGCGATCATTATAAAACGCGAACCCTATGTTTCTCACTAGTATTTATTCCGACCTACATATGTATGTATATATACATACATGTGCAATCATAATACAGTCCGTTTATAGTACATATGTATGTATGAATTTATATAAATTTATATGACAGCCTCTCTTTATTAGAAAAAGTGAAATTTTGTGGCAATTAAGTGTTAAAATAAAGACTTTTTTAAAAATACATACATATATACATACACACATATGTATATGTGTGCAAACTAGCCACGTATGCTTATTCCATATAAAATGTGTATTTATATCTATGACATACGCATAGGTAACATTACAGTAGCTGTTTGCATGTTTATATGTACATATGTACATAAAACCATTATATATACATACATACATACATACATGCTTACGTAGATATTAAAGGGCTTACTTTTAATAAAATATACTTATTTTACTAGTTTCAGTTTATGAAATTAGTACATATAAGGAAATATTTACATTAGTACAAACTAAATAACATCAAATTGTATACTCAGTATAATTTAGATTTTATAAGCAATTGCAGGCATAAACGACTATAGATGTATTATTATTATTATTATTATTTATTTATTAATTACAATAGTAAATAGTAAATAAAGTATATACGGCACTGGCGTTAAAGGTCGTCTGCCGGAATATGCGATCTATTTTTCCATATCACGTAAATTCATTTACAATTATTTCTCTGTACTTCATAGCACCAGTCATTTAAGAAACCAGCTTTTTCCAAGAATCATCATTTTTTCCGTTCAACACATTCACTATATCATGATGTGACAAAGTTGATTTTTGGAAATTGACAACGCGCAATGTTGTTAAGATGGGGCATCTCCCGATAAAATGTTCAACGTTTTCTAACTGATTTAGATTGCAGAGTGCACAATTTTTATTATATGTATATACCATTTAATTTCAAAAGATTGCAACTTGCTTGCTACGAGATTTTATACCTACCAACTTTATCACTGAAATAAGTTTGACCTATTTTGAGATCAACTGTTTATATATTCTCCCCTCACTTTTTTGGGACCTTTCCCACATACTATCTCGAATTTTGTTATTTCTCATCATTATAAGCATATCTCTTTTCATTTACCAAATATTTGGGTTTAGATCTCTATCATCCCATCTTAAATTGATATCTATTCCTATTTTATTTAGTGACTCAGCCCAGAATATGTTTTTTCGCAGAACTTTCAGTGTCAGATTGTGTGGTAGTTTTTTGTTGCTGTACTCAAATATTGTTCTTTATATATAATTTAGATGTAACGCTAGAGTATAAATGTGTCCACTTTCCATATTCGATTCCAATATTATGGCATAAATAGGCGAACATTCCGATAGTCTTAATATTTTTTCAACAAAGTAAAGATGTAGCTTATCAACGTCTTCAAAAAGAATGTGACCCCATACTTGAGCGGCATAACTTTGAGTGGCACGGCATACAGCTTGAAACATTTGCCATTTCGAGCTGAGATTTAGCTTGACCAAGCTGAATTTATACTAGTTTTTGCTGAAATGTTACGTTTAATAAGATGTTTTTGAAAGTTCATATTAGGGGTCTGTACTATACCCAGATAACAATACTCATTTGTAATCGCTATATTTAAATCTGTGAATTGCCATTTTTCCCTACACGATAATTTTCCGCCCTGTCTAAAGACCATTATCACTGATTTATCCAAATTCACCTGCATATTCCACTTATTGCAGTAAATCCCTAACTTGTGTATCATACTTTGTAACACGTCAACTTCATCTGCCATTATCACTATGTCATCCGCATATAACAGCACTCTAATATTCATGTCATCGATATATAGACCACCTCCTATCTCTTCATTTATGTCATTTAAATACAATGCGAATAAAAGCGGCGACATCAAACACCCTTGTCTTACCCCTGATAGGGTATAAAACTCTTCCGACACTTCATCATTCTCCTTCAAAAAATTTACAATTTTGTAGATAAACCAATTTCATGCAGCTTGTAGAAAAGCAGATTTCGTACCTTATCGAAGGCTCCTCTAAAGTCCACGAAGAAAGCATACACCTTTTTTTTCTCAATAAATTTCAAATTTACTATTGACGCAATGTTATACACATTGTCGGCTGTAGAATACTTTTGCCTAAACCCGGCTTGAAACTCGGTCAGAATCTCATTCTCCGACACCCATCTAACAATTCTTTCATTCAAGACGCCCATCATTATTTTCGCCACACAGTTCATGAAGCTAATTCCTCGATAATTTGATACAAATTCCCTATTCCCCTTTTTAAATATCGTACAGATTATGCTGGTCTGAAAAGAACTTCCTGTTTCAACCATATTGTTTAGGCGCGTAAACTCTACGGCTAACTCGTCTAGCAACTCCCGCGGGCTATTTTTAAAAAATTCGTATGATACACCATCTATTCCTGGGGCTTTATTTGGCTTAGTATTTTTTAACATTTTTTCAATCTCTTCCCTTGTTATTGGCTTATCCAATTCGTATATATCAATTTTATTTGTAGCATAGAGAACGTCTCTAGCATGTTGTACAGGGTTTTACAATATCTCAAAATAGTTCTTAATGGCAGAAACGCTAATACTTGATCCGAGATTTCTTTGCTGTACTCTGATTTTGGAAGCCAAGTTCCACCACTGTTTCGAGTCTTTTACGTTATTAATTTTTCTTTCGAGATCTATGTAATAAGCTTTCTTAGTTTCTCGACATATTCTTCTGAGCTCCTTGTTTGCTTCTGTATACTTATTTTTATCATTCGGATCAAGGGTAGCGCTAAATATACGAAGACAATCAAAAGAGATTTTTAGCGCCTTTTCGCATTTATTGTTAAACCAATCTTCCTTTTTATTTAGATAGCTCGATTTTTCTGTGGAAACGATTTGATCATTAATAGATAGCACTAGATCGTCTAAACTCCATCCTTTATGATTTTGTTTTGCACAACCAAGACTTCTTTTTATATTAGCGTGAAATGCATCTGTCTCTGAATCTTTCCATTTTAATTTACTAATTAAACAATTTTTGTTTTCTCTGACGTCATTACAAGGAAATGTCATATATAAAAAAATCTCTATCGCCATCTGTTATTCCGTTTAAAACGATCAAACCATTGTCGTCGCAGAAATCTATATCTTTTTTCCCATTTGCATTTACCGTTTTATCCCTTGATTATCAATGACCACAGCCTGCCTTGAAAATATTCATGTACATTTCTTCAGATTCTTGTTGCATTTCGCCGATTCTTACATTTAAGTCTCCAATCGCAATAACATTATTCCAATCTTTTTCTATATAAGTATTTTTAAATATATCAAATTCCCTGTTCCATTCCGAACCCATGATACATATTGGAAACACTTGAAAAACGCTTTCCTTCATTCTTACTTCTAACTAAAGTTAGAGTATTTATATATATATATATATATATATATATATATATATATATATATATATATATATATATATATATATATATATATATATATATATATATATATATATATATATATATATATATATATATATATTATATATAATAAACCCCCACTTGCTCTTCCAAATTGTGTTTTTCTTGTTGCTCCTTTCCATTCTATTTTATGATTTGTGAAGTATTTACTAAAATTTTCACATTTGCCTTCTTCAACATGTCTTTCTATTAATACTATTATGTCAAAGTCAATGCTAATTTCACGAGTCCTTTCAGATGAGCTACTTTCTACACCACTGGTGCACTGTTTTGATTTAAAGCTCCTTGTTTTCGTTCACTTAATTCTAGTTTTCGTAAATTCACAAATTTTAAATGAAGTTTTTTGACTTAACATTTTCTAATAAACTAAAATAACTACTATCTACCTTACTGCCATACATTTCTTCCAATATATTTTCCGCTCGCTGTCCGTTGCACATTAGCACTTTGCTTGTATTGTAAGATATCCACTTATTGCCAATGTTAATACTGTCATCGTGAACAAAGATTTTCCTGGTGTTATCCATAGTCGGTAATTTTGCTTTCAGTTGCAGCAGCGCTCCCTTATTCTGTTGTCTTTCCGCACTTAACTCCTTTTCAATGAAAATCATAGTACCTCTCAACTTTTTTGAGTTTTTCAAAACTTCTTCAGCCATTTCATCTGAATCTAGTTCAGCCACCATTCGAATTTTGCCATTATGCTCATATAGCTGTCGAACTTTTCTCACTTTTACTTGTTGCAATTGCAATTTTTCCTTGCACATTTTTTCAAAGGCATCTCGGGGTGGCCCAACATTAGTGAGTCCTTTATCTATTACATTACTCTTCTTACTGTGCTCAATTAAGCGCGAAAGTTCTTTTCGATCATATTCCCGGTGTTTTTTCATCAGTGCTAGTTCAGTCTTAAGTTCTGCATTCTTCCCTTTAATTCAGATATTTGACTTTCAATATAGGTTTTAATTGTTTCGATATCGGGTTTTGTTGCAACTTTTTCAAACTTTTCTTCGAAATTTACTTTCATACTGTTAATAGCCATCATAATATCCGCCAGCGACGGCTCCGGAGATGTTTGTGCCAACTTGCGTTTAGCAGAGGTTTGCGCAATTACGGGGGTGGTTTGCGCATTATCCAGTTCAAGCTTTTGCTAAAAGATATGGTAGCACCTAATATGACAGCAGCTGTGTTTAATGTGCACTTTGCTGATAGTATTTCGGGCGCGAAAATATGTTCCGCTTGCTTGCACACAAAATAGTCCGGAGGAGAGGAGGTCTTTAGGTGGTCGCCTCCTTCCAAGTCAGTCACCTGCGTAGCAACGATGAACGGGGAATAGCAGGGCCTCCCAGCAGCAGCCTCAATTGGCACCAACAAAACAACAACAGCAAAAGGGCGCGAGACAGTCTGCACCAACAACAACAGCAGCAGCAAAGGCGATATAACTGGCGTAATGAATTTATATTACTTACAGATCCTCTTAGTTCAACGGCACTCAAGCTCCAGCTCTCTGAAAGCTCAAAGAATATACAATTCACGCTTAATTCTTAGGTCGAAAACAGCCGTTCTACTCTATTTTATTATTTTAGTCGCGAGCTCGAGTAAATGTCCGTCTATACGCAAAGGATCCCAGATCGCAACTCTACTATTGTAAATATTACTTTGTTCACAAAACAGAAAAACTATAAATTAAAGAACTACATAAAAAATAAAATATTAGTTGCTAAAAATTATTTTTAATATTATTTAACCCTTCTTAGGCTATTTGCACATGGAACGTATCGTCATAATCATGTATTAGACTTGACGTATGGAAGGTATACGCGTTTGTGCTGCTCTATCAAGTTTAAATAGACAACTGGCGTTAGTAGCGCAAATTCGTGAAAATACGGACTGTAAATCGCTGTGCATATAGCGATGTTGATAGCTTTTAATCTCCTGATATTTTGTAAAAGTTTTAAATTTAAAAAAGAGATTGCAGTTAAATACCAATGTAGGCAAAAATTTATATATTTTTTCTATAATGAAAACAAAACGAATCTAAATATAATTGGTTGACATTGGACATTGTAGCTGCTTTTTTGGCTATGCCGCCGTAGTAATTATCGGTTAGAGAATGATAGAACTACATTTTGGAAGATCGTATAGCTTTTTCGGACACGCCATGGCGCGGCATTGTCTACATCAGAGACCTTTCAATGAAAGGTACTTTTTTCTACAGCAAATATTAGCTGTGTTTCTTTCAACGCGAGTGTGAATAAATCGCTACCCGTCGCTTAACAGTCTAGCATTTGGCAGCACTGGTTTTGAGAATTAAAATGCTTATACATACACATTTGTAAACAAATTTTAAAGAGGAACAAGAAAAATTGAAAATGGTAAATTGTGAGCAAGCGTTGATAATTTAACTTTAATTGTGTAAATATTAATTAATAAACGATAATATACTATATATGTAATTAAAGCTTCTTATTTAATTACAGCGGTTAATTCTTGGTTTACTCGTTTTCTCGTTCACAATTGACAGCAAAAATGTCTTGGCAGCACTTCCGTTTGAGGCGCTAAACCATATGCGGATAGAAGTACCTTGTCTTAACTAAGCGGTCTTGTTTATATTGATAAGCGGGCGCTTTATTCAGACTCGCGTTGAAAGAAACACAGCTATTATGTGTTTAGAAATGAACAGCCAACCAACTATGGACGTCCCAAGCAAACATAACTGGGCATTCAGTTATTAATTTTGTCCGTCCATACAACTCCTCTAAATGCAGGTGGGGATTTTTTTTCTGTCCACCGCCCTCTAAACTACTGTATCTCATCATTATACCTATTTTGCGTCAAATTCCTCGCATCTATCCGTTATTTATTACTCTCTAAACTAACAATTGTTCTCCATCTGATAACTATTACGGTGGCATAACCACGTAGCACCTACAGTGTGCATTTATTTTATTTCTGAAGACTTTCGTATTAAAAATAGTTTGAGGAATAGTGATATATACACACAACAATTTTGACTTTATAGATCTTTTTTAAAGAAAATACCAAAATGTATATTTCGAAATACTGTTATTTAGTATGTGCATTATTTGGATGATACTACTTATACCTCGACCACAGAAAACTAAAAATCATTACTAGGTTCCTATACACAATACACCAAATTTCACAGCAAGGTTGCGGGTATTAACATTAAACACAAAAAATTGGCAGGTTGCTTTTGCAGCCATTGATATATTTTTATAACTTACGATGTACACAAAATTTTTGGACCCAATTTTTTATGAATATATACTCGTATATTGACGCTACAATGCAATACACAAGAAATAGGGTCGATCAGAAAGAGGACTCACTTCTCTCCGATAAAAGAACTTTTGAGACCCCACTTAAAAATACCCTATCTATGATGTAATAAATATGTTTGAAAACAATTCAGTTGTGCTATATATTATGTCTTTGGGCAAGTTAAAATGTATGCCACACCCACAATAAACCAATATTCATTATTGGGTGCCTATGTAAGTTTCATGAACGAAACTTCATATGAAGATTCTGAATCCTAGCATAAAACACAAAACAAAAAAGCGGTAGAACATAGGAACTAAGTAAAATTTTTGGACAAAATTTAATTCGAATGCATACATATATAAACGCTACAAAACCATACACAATAAATGGTGACGGCCAGATAAGGGCCATGCCTCCCTAAATTATAATCAAATCAGGGTACCTTTCCCAAATTGACTGTAGATGTGCTCCTAATGATGATATCTAAATAAAATGTATACTCATATAGCCACGGTGTAACACTCAGGTACATGGAAAGGTAAAGGGTATTTCGAAGTCGGTCTTCTTTACTCTTTTATTTTGTTGTTGACTGTACAAAAAGCAAATATAAACAACTGTAAGCCCAGAATAACATTTTCTTTAATATTCTTTGGAACAAGAGGTTTTATAACTTTATCTAATGCAATTATATTTGGTGTTGCTTAAAATTATTGACTTTTCTTGTTAATATATTTTAGACCTCCTATATAAATTTAATTATATAAAGCTTTTTCATAGAGTTCAAATTTTGAATGAAAAATTGTTTAGTAATAAATTGTGTTTTTTTGTTGTATATGTATGTGTATATGTATTTGTACATGTATATATATGTATATGTATACAGATGTTTATATTTATGTATATGTATATGTGTTCAGATGTTTAGATGTGTATGTATATGTATATGTATATGTATACGTAAATATATATGGATATGTATATGTATATGTATATATTCTTTTTTTAACATTTCATTATTTATTGTAGCTTCTAAAAATAAGAACTAACAATAAGTAAAAAATCTTACATAACAACATTTTGTATTTAAACTTTAGCCAATGGTTACGATAAATAAATTGAATACACTATATAATGCATTATATATTAAAGAATAATGGATAAAATTCATGAAGATTAAAAAGTATTATTTATTATTAATTAAAATTAAATCGTTTAAGGCGACATGAATTTGGTTCCTTGAGCAAGTCCTTCCCTAGACTATTCGGGTGGGAGTGTAATTTTAGTTTGTAGGTTCTTTTAAAACTTACGATTTGAATCTTGAACAGTTGGAATGTTTAGTTCTGTATGCGGTCTTTCATTTTTAAAATACCACGGTGAATTGGTTCTTATGCATAGTATTTTAAATAGAAATCGTTGAACCAACTCGATGTTTGAAATTCTGGCAGAGCCCCACAGTTGAATGCCGTTGGTCCAGATGGGTTTAATTAGAAATTTATATAGTAGGATTTTGTTTTCCATCCTCAAACCTGACCTGCTGTTAAGGAGCCAATAGAGTGTACTAGTCTTGAGCTTTAGTTGAAGTCCTTTGACTTCGCATTTGAGACGTCTATCAAAATGAATTCCAAGATATTTCACTTCGCTTGCTTGTGGGGTCATTCTTCCATTAACAGATAAAGGAGGGCATGTTTCTTGTGTTAAAGTAAACGTTATGTGAACGCTTTTCGACTCGTTAACCTTAATTCTCCATTTTAGTAACCATTCTTCTACACGTCTGATGTGAATGTTGGAATTTTTGGTATATACAATTGCGATATCGTCTGCAAACGTAGCTATAGTCAGCTGGTTGGTTGGTTAATCACTTTTATACATGAGGTGCAAAAGCGGTCCAAGTATACTCCCCTGTGGGACTCCAGCTAGGATTTTGTGGGTGTCTGCCATATGGGTTTTATGTTTGACTTTAAATTTCCGATCAAAAAGGTAGGACTTCAAAATATTAATATATTTGGGAAGGTAGTTCTGAACTTTGTAGATGAGACCTTCATGCCATACTTTATCGAGCGCTTGTGCCACATCGAGAAAAATCGCAGAGCAGTATTTTTTATTCTCCAAGCGTCCTTAATTACTGCATATATTCTGTGGATCTGCTCTACTGTACCGTGCTTCTCTCGAAACCCAAATTGGTGTTGAGGGATTACTTCTTTTCTTCCCAATAGTGGAGTAATTTTATGGAAGAAGTTTTCGAAGACTTTAGAGAGTGTTGACAGAAGGATTATTGGTCTATATGATGTTATTTGTGTTGGATCCTTTCCTTGCTTATTAATCATTATAATAACGGACAATTTCCAACAATTTTGAAGTAATTTAGTCTTAGCAGAGCATTTAACATATGCGAAAAGGGAACAATTGCTATATTTGGTAGTTCTTTCAGCATTTTGTTTGTGATAAGGTCGTGACCTGGAGCTTTTTTTGGACTAATTTCCTTTCGCACAATCAATTTTACTTCCTTAATGTTAATCTTCGTCTGACGTTCATTCAGAGGTGTTAGGGGTATTTCAGCCTGCATTAAATTTGGTGTGAACATAAGTTGGAGATGATCTGCAAAGCATCGCTCTTTTCTGCATCGCTTTTTGCCCAATTACCATCGGAAAGTCTTATAGCCGGTTCCCAGTATCGGGGCTGCTTCATTTTACTTACAGCTTTCCATAACGAGTAGTTGGTATCTGCAGTTATGTTGTAGACTCAGCTCATGTTCCCTCTTTAAAGAATTTTGCAGCTTTTTTGTGGCACTTTTCAATTTTTGTTTTAACAAAGGGGATCTGAACTTTTGCCATTCTCGTCTCAGTTTCAGTTTTTCTTTTATCATTCTTTGAATGTCAATTGATGTTCTGTTAGATTGATTAGAGAAATTTCAACAACTGGTGTGGCGAGTTTGGCTGCTGTGGTAAGTATTTGGGTAAACGTCTGTAGCGTTGCGTCGACATCGTGTATGGTTTTAACGGCTACGTTTTGCTGGATGTGCGAACTGACATATTTCCTAAATTTCACCCAGTTTGTTAACCGATTGGTTAAATTGTCTGGTTTGGCTTTTATTTGAGGTTGAGAATTAAGGGTCAAGATAACTGGCGAATGGTCAGAACAGAGGCCATAACAAGCTTCTGCTGAAATTAGGTCTCGACTAATTTTTTCAGTAATGCCAAAGTCTATTAAATCTGGTATTTTACTACAATCAGGTGGACAGTATGTAGGTTTACCAGATGATATAAAATTCATATTCCGGTTTCGAAGCATTGCGTATGTTTAGCGTTGTAGTTATTGCAACAATAAATCTATGTCCAAGGCATATACATATACATACACATATACATACATATACATATACCTCCGAGTGTAAAACCACAAACTGAAAATTTAGAAAAAATAGTCTCATCACTTGCATAAACTCTAGAAGAGTTTATATTTTCAATGCAAGGAATGATCCAGGAAATGATGCGTAACCAAACTCAAATCCTGCAGATGTTAATGTCAAAAAAATGAACACTCTCAGAATCTGTCACTGGAATGCAAACGGTGTTCGCCTGCACAAACTTGAGTTGCACACTTTGCTACTTGATCAAAACATGGATATGTTCATTTCGGAAATCCATCTAACTTCTAAAAATAATTTTAAAGTCAATGGATAACAATTCTATGACACAAAACATTCAGACGCTAAAGCATGTGGTGGCACTGGGATCCTTATTAAAGCCATATGAAAACATCACCTAATCGAAGATCATTGCAAAAACTTCCTCCAAGCTACATCCATATGTCTTGAAGAGACGGTGGGCAAAATAAGAATTTCCGCAATATACTGTCCTTCAAAGTTTAAAATAACTTCACAACAGTTCAATGCCTACTTCTTATGTATAGGTGTATATATATTCGTATATATATATATATATATATATATATATATATATATATATATATATATATATATAAATATATATATATATATATATACATATATATATATATATATATATATATATATATATATATATATATATAGATATATATATATATATATATATATATATATATATATATATATATATATATATATATATATATATATATATACATGTATATATGTATATATATATGTATTAATATGTGGCGACATAAGCACCGCAGTCTAGTTGTCGGGTGTGGCGCCGGAAGCAGGCGCTGGCTCCGCGCGCCATCTATTGGCGGACTGTCGGTGGACCACTTCTTCTTCATGGCGAACGGAACTGGCCTGTTGGCTGCCTAATGTGGGATGTTATATTTTCGCTCCGTTCAATCTGCTTTATTTTTGCTGCTGCGTTGGTATGGTCAGATTTGATCGTATAATCACTTCAAAATCTTAGGCATCTCGCATTATTTTTAAATATCCCAAACATATAATAGCTATTTTTATAATAATCTTTTTTATATTTTAATAAACAATTGGGACTACTACTCCACAGTGCTGTAAAGTTAAATATCCCAAACGTGATGAAGCAGTCCGTAATCGCCCCAACCAGAGCGGTACGAAAAAATCAGCGCACGAAGTAAGATGCTACACACGCCCCCGGGATCCAGGCCTGTATCGTCTACACCTTTGGAGCGCCATCAGTAGCCGCAGGCGGCCTCGCAGCAACAGTAACCGATTGTAGTCCCGCCGCAAACAAGGCGTCAACAACAACCACAGCATGCACTGCCCACGTCATCACCGCAACCCACGCCACAGTTGCTGCAACGGGGTGTGGAACTGTGTTACGGCCCCCTCCCATCGCCGTACACCATCGAAGTGGTGAACAACTGCCGGGTACCGTCTTTTTGGCGGGGTAAACCAGAGCTGTGGTTGTTCCAAATCGTGGCACCCTTTCAGACCGTGTACGCGGAGCTGTGCCAGTCAGTGGCACAGCTGGTGTCGTTAACGCGGGAGAACCAGTAATTGCTGGGGAAGGTTGCGCCCCCATTCCAGAGTTGTCGCGCTGATTATCGCAGTCCCAGCCTCGATCGCTGCGCAACACATAGCCACTGTTGGTATCACTGTACGGAGACGCGGCTCAGTTATGCCGACCACAGTGCGCGTTTGGTACCGTCGCCGTCGTGGCCGCAGCATCGACTCCTTCGGGAAACTAACGTTGCCGACGCCTACCTGGGCAAGTGGTGCCGCCCTACCACCAAGCGAGAGATGCCTCCATGTAATCGACCAGACGACGTGTACGCGCTTCCCCGTATATTCGAGTGCAGTGGTCTCGTTACTCCCGAGGGGAACAGTTACCAGCAAGTTGCAGCGGAACGACCTCTCGTTGTATGCTGCCAACACATCGCCGATCGCCACATATGGACAGCTGACGATGAAACTCAACCTTGCCTAGCGGCGGGCGGTCATTGTGGCGGACGTACAAACAGCTATGCTGGGAGACCCAAGGTGACGACGCATCGTGGACCCTCTCACCAATATCGCGGCAACAGGCCGCATCGACTCAGCAGAAATGTAAGGTGTCTCTACAGTGGTTCGCATTAATGCACCTGTGAGACCACATGGCGACCAGTATAGGGAGCTCGTCCAGCGCTTCCTGCAACTTGCTTCTCCAGTAAGTCATGGCCACGGTACCAGACTTGCCGGTACAGCACTTTATCCTCACGGAGGGCCCTCCCGTTTTCGAGCGCCCCCGTAGGCTCATCGGTGAACGACTACTTGCTGCCAAAGAAGAGTTCGCTGCCCTCCTGGACAAGGGTGTGATACGCCCCTCATCGAGCCCATGGGCTAGTCCGCTTCACATGGTACCAAAGCCACATGGAACCTGGCGAAGCTGACGACTACCGCCGCTTTAACGCGTGCACCGTGGCAGATCGATACCCATTGCCGATTATCGAGAACCTGATCCAGGAGAGCCGGGGAGAAATCTTCTCGGTAATCGACCTGTAGAAAGCCTTATACCAAAGCCGATCGCCAAAGCGGACATCCCGAAAACGGCTGCTGTTGGGTATGAGGACTGTGTACAAGGAGAACCTCCTAACGACTCCCGCCGAAATGCTTTACGGCACCCAGCTACGCCTGCCGGGGGAATTTTTTGACCGTCATGATATCTCTTGCAACCAACCATGACTCTTCCAAGAATCCATTTCTCTTAAAGGACTTCCGCATTTGCACACACGTATTCTACAAAGCTGGAGAAAATCCGCAGACCACTTGAGCTGCCCTACACATATATAAGGTAATCCGCTGGGTCAACGATAGGAGCTTCATCATTGAACTGAACCGCGTCGAGAAAGCCGTCTGTACTGACTACTTAAAGCCAGCCTATCTCGAGGTAAGTGACTCGACCCAATCGTCATCGCCGCTATCGCCAACATCACCAACGAAAGCTGATCAACCAACGTCCCAACCGAGAAGTCACCCGACACCTCAACCGAGGACACAACCGGAACCACAGCTAGGGGTAAAACCGACGAAGCAGGATTCATTCTCCGCGCCTAGCACTGGAGGTGGAGTACCTTTGGGGTTATCGCTACCTCCATCTAGTTGTAGGGTGCGGCGCCGCAAGCAGGTGCTGGATTAGAGCGCCATCTATTGACGCGCTGGCACTACCGCACATCGTGTTCATGGCGAGCGGAAGTGGCCTATTTGTTAGCTGCCGAATGGCGGATTTTATGTTTCCGGTCCGTTCATTCTGCCTACTATTTGTGGCTGCGTTGGTGTGATCAGACGTGATCGTATAATCACTTCAAAATCTCAGGCATCTCGCATTATTTTTATATATCCAAAATATATAATAGTTATTTTTAATAATATTCTTTTTTATATACTAATAAACGAGTCGGACCAGCACTCAACATGTTTATATGAATATGTATATGTATAGGTATATGTATATATATATATATATATATATATATATATATATATATATATATATATATATATATATATATATATATATATATATATATATATGTATATATATATATATATATATATGTATATATATATATATATATATATATATATATATATATTAAGGTGTGCACACTCCAGCCACCTCGTGGCTTTTGACACCGCATCACTACACCGCGATTCTAGAGTGGGAATATCTTTCGCCACTACCTCCAGTGCGATGTTGTATAGGTGTTTGTATATATATATAGGTGTATGTATATGTATATGTATATCTAAATATATATGTATATGTATATGTATTGGTATATGTATATGTGTTTGGTAAAAAGTTCGGGTATGCTAAGTGAAGCTCTTCCCTTCAAAAAATGGCCAGGAGTCAATGGAGTAAGATCTTGAGGATCATCCGTAAGTGCGGATATTGCCCTTGTATTAGGCGTAGCCAAAATTCGATTAAGAACAGTATAAAACTCCTCAAAGGTTAATTTCGTCGTGTTAATGATTGGTTTTAAGTGATACTTTTTACGCCAGCCTCGTATAGACCACCGAATGTAGGAGCTGCGGGTGGAATAAAATGCCAGTTAATTCAAATTCTGCCTGAGTAACAATGTGCTTCAGATAGTTGTTCTTCGAACACTCGCTTTTCGTCCTTTAATAGTGCATCGGCTCCGACGAATGTCCTGTCGCAATCACTATAAAGATCAGAGCATAATCTACGGACGGCGACAAATCGATACAGAGCTGCTATGAATGCTTCGGTTGTAAGATCACTCACTAATTCAAGATGAATCCCCCGAGTTACAAAATATACAAACAGGGCGATATAACTTTTGTAACTTTTATGACCTCGTCCTTTTGTGGTGGTTTAAAAATTGGCCCAGCATAATCGATGCCTCCATACAAGAAGGAATATGTTGGATTACATCGAGCTGTAGGAAGATTCCCCCATTAGTTGATTGTGTGTGTTTTTTTCTATTTCTATTTATTTACCGAATCTTTCTTTGTTAAGAAACTAACAGTAATTTTTCTAAGATAACAAGACAACATTTATATATCTAGGTACTTTCCTCTGCCACTTCATCGAATATTTGGTTTTTCGAGAGCATGTAATAAGACGTCATTAAATTAGGTCTAAGGTATATGTCCTTTTGAGGCGTCTTGCAGAGGGAAGCTTTAGTAGGTTCCTCACCAAGCAGTTTGGGTGATTTTCCAATTTAAGAGAGTAGGTTTTGTAGGTGCTCACCATTTCATTTTCAATCGTGGGTAAATTCAAGTTAAGGTGGATCTTTATGTTCTTCAGGTAGCATGGAGCACCGGTGATCATTCTCAAAATTTTTGATTTTAGGCGTTGGAGTTTCTCCCTGTTTGACGGACACGCGGTGCCCCACAATTGAATCCCATATGTCCATATAGGCTTAATAATACTAGTATATATTAGTACCTTATATTCTAAGGCAAGGTTTGTATGCCTATTTAGTAGCCAGTTCAAGGTATGGAGTTTCAATTTGATCTGAGCACACTTTGAGTCAGGTACTTTATGTCTGAATGTTCTGGAATGTTTTGACCATTGATGCGAATAGGGGGCACGTGTCCTTCCATAAGGTGAATGTTAGGTGTGCACATTTAGCTTCGTTGACCTTTATTCTCCATTTGTTACGCCACTGTTCATTAGACAGTAAGTGGCTCCGTAGGCATTGCGAGGATTCAAGATGGGAGCTGTTTGTACTCATTATGGCGGTATCATCGCAAATGTGAATATAGCCGTGTGATCGGAAGTTGGCATGTCAGCTGTAAAAAGCAAATACAGCAGTGGCCCAAGGCATACTGCCTTGAGGGACTTTTGCTTTGATATCGAAGTAGTCGGATGTAGAGTCAGCTTGGCTTACCATGAAGTTTCTACGTTGAATGTAGGTTTCAAATAGTGTGTGAAATTTCTTATGAAGACTTTTTTTAAGTTCATATATGAGCCCTTTGTACCTTATCAAAGGCTTGCGTAATGTCAAGGAATGTAGCAGTGCAGTATTTCTTTTGTTCGAATGCTGAGCATTTAACTCTTACTATGCGATGCACTTGCTCTAGCGGTCCATGCTTTTCACGGAAGCCGAACTGGTATTGGGGAATCACATTGTTTTCATTTAAATACTGTAAGACCTGCCGTTAAACTATTTTTTCGAAGATTTTACGTAAGGTGGGCAGACTATTGGGTCTATATGAACAAACCTGTGTAACGTCTTTTCCTGGCTTCGGGATCATTATTATTTTTGAAATCTTCCATCATTGAATATAGTGCCCAATGCGTAAAATAGCGTTGAATACTGTGACTAAGTGAGATACAGCTATATTAGGTAATTCTTTTATCAAGTTTGCTGATATCTGATCCATTCCTGGTGCTTTTTTAAAGATTTAAGTCTTTAAAGATGTTATTTACCTCTTTGTTTGCAGTTTTCCGGCGCTCACTGTTTTCACTACTCAGTATTTCACGAGGTTCAAACGATATGATGGGGGGATTTGGACAGAAGACATTACTCAGGTGATGTGCGATGGCAGTGCCTTTTTCATCATCGCTATTAGCCCCAGTGCCATTATCTTTCCGAAGTGGTGATTTATGTTGTATTGGACACTTTGAACTTCTTAGTAGCCCGCCACAATGAATACTCATTGTCCCTATGAGGACTTAAGCTTGCAAAATAGTCTGCAACTGATTTTTGTTGTTTTTGTTTCCATATGTTTTTTACTTTACGGGTGCATCACGCGAGTTCACTCTTCAATGATGATTTTGCCTTTCTGTTCTAAGACGTCGCTTTTCTTTAACCAGTTTTTCACTAACACGGTATAATAGTGAAGCTTTTTGTGTTACAGGTGTGATGGATAAATATGCGGCTTCCTTTAAAACATTAAAGCATTTGCGATGTCATGATCATCTTTTAGGTAGGCTTTATAGTTAATGTGAGTACTCATAATTTTTTTTGTTTTTAAGCCAGTCAGTGCATCTATTTGTCAGGTTAACGGAATTGGAATTTGGAGACACCGATGAGGTTTTCAGATGAATGAATGTTGGCGGGTGGTCAGACGAAAGATCAAACGAAGACTTATCGGTAATGTTTTCCTTTTTCATGTTTCTAAACATACCGAAGTCTATGAGGTCTGGTCTTTTGTTGATATCAAACGGCCAGTAAGTTGGCACCCCGGTTGATATAACCTCTAGACCCAATGTACTTATGGCATCATAAAGTTGTCTACCTTTCGGTGAGACAATGCGGGAACCCCAATGCTTTGCATTGAAATCACCGGATACAATGAACTTCTTCCCGAGTGACTTAAAATAGCTTTGGAAGGTTATAGACTCAATTGAAAATCTTGGTGAAAAGTAGATGGCGGATATGGTGATATTTCCTTCTAATAGTTTGATGTTAATTGCTTGCAGGTAGACTTCGCTGACGTATTCAAAGACTACATGCTTAATTCTACTACGTATAAGTATTCCACCTCCTACGCGCGCTCCACGGTTTGGATGTTTTGAATAACAAAATGTTTAACCTATAATTCTAAAGTTGTTTTTTGTTGTTAGGGGGGTTTCAGATATTGGCATATTCGTATCTATTTGTTGAGCTATGAGAAAGTCAGCCAGTTCCAATTTATGGTTCGTAAGACCGTTTGCGTACCAAAAGCATAATTTGAACGATAAATTCATACCTTGGAAAGAATATTTTGCAGGAGCGACTCTTGCGTTTTCATCATTTGTCATGATAGTCATCATATCTTGCATAGATGTGATAAATATGTTAAGAGTTTGAATTAGGTTCTGCTGGTCAGTATTGAATGTGCCACTTGGTGTACCACTTTGTTGTATAGCACGTTTGGCAACATCAGAGTAACTCTCGTGCTGGTGGTTCTTGTGTAAAGGACCAAAAGTAGTTTGTCTTTGTCCTCTGTCATTTTTATGAGTAGCTAGGTGTCGATTTGAGGATGAACGATATCTCCACTCGCTTGCGTACACTGAGCAGCCTCTATAATTTGCCGTATGGTTACCTCCGCAATTACTGCATTTTTTCACTGTGTAATCTCCCTTTTTTTATCACAATCTTTAGATGCATGTATATCTCCACATTTCACACAGACCGCACGTAGAGTACAGTATGCTTTAGTGAGCCCATATTCCTGACAGTTTTGGCACTGAAACGGACTAGTTTTCTTTCTAGGCTCTTCTACTGTAATTTTTATTTGATTTTGTGTTTTCCATTTGATTCCCACGAAGTGTAGGGGATATATATGTCCACCACATCATTGCCCCCGATAATGTGGCAAGGTCATAGTTTCACTCCGAGGTGACCAGGTATCGGAGGGGCTCCGTTCAAATACGGCTTTCGTATCCCTCCGCTGCAAAAACATTCGATGGCACGGCTCGCGTAGCACCGCGGATTAAGGAAGTGATTTTGGTTTGCACCACGTCGTTTCAGCCGCCCCAACATGGGAAACAGACTCTGCACTAGACGCCGCCAAAGATAGAGATAACGAGCCTGCATTTCCGCCTACTCACATCAGCTAACACTTATCGGTTGCATCAGCTAACACTTATCGGTTGCCCAGGTGACACCACGTGGGGGTTATGAGATGCTTGAGGTGCACCTGCAGGGATCATGCAGACCTCTCCCAAGTGGGATGTAATCAGACACTTTACCTTCCAAATGCAACCCCGTCACAGTTGAGTGTGTGGTTTGCATTTTTGACGAAAAAACTGAATGCATTTGCGTACCACTCGTTTGACGGTAGAACGACCGTTGATGACCCAGAATTGCCGCCGAACATAATGCAAATTTGCCTGTGTACCTCCGTGAAGTGTACGTTGGTGTACATCTCTCACTATTAAGATTGTTAGCCAACAATCTCATGGTAAAATTAATGGATGACAATTACTATATGGATTGTTGGCGTTCACGAGCCGTCCGCTGAGTCTCAGAGTCAACTTCGAGTCTTAGAATCGTTTGTTTTTTAACGGGGCTACTCGAGTTTTTGCAGTCACCAAATGAACAAGCCTCACATTTGTTGTCATTGAAGGTACACAACTGCAGCATAGGCTTGGCAAGATGCATCTGCAAAAGCGTGAAGGTGATAAATTACAAGTTCGGACATCAAATTTACCCAACGTGGTATTCGAACATCATATTTACCCAACGTGGTATTCGAACATCTCGTATTTGCTCTGTACGCCACCCATTGTTCTTGCATAGCCGATGGCAACATGTCCTTTCATTGAGTTTAGTTAACAACAGGCTTTGGAAAAAAATGTTCCCTGTTAGAATAACTGAAGCCACCAATCCCAGTGGATCGTTAAGTTGAACGATCTCAGATAATTTATCTGGTTTAGAAAAAAGTTCGCTTAACTGTTTATCGTTAGACTTGAACTTCCGTAGAATGAAGCCACCTGTTTTTCATAGTGCTTTCAACTCAATACATTGACTGGAATCTAACGTGATAAGACCTGATAATACATCATCTACATAGAACTCATGGATCACAGTCTGTGATGCATTTGGGAACCGATGCGGTTCGTCAGTTGCGAGTGAGTGCAAAACTTGTATAGCGAGAAATGGGACACAGTTTGCTCCATATGTAACTGTTCGCAGTCTATAGACAATATGCTCTTCCAGCGTTGTTTTGCGCCATACAATTCGCTATTGGTCAGCATCTTGTTCATCGACCAAAATCTGGCGATACATTTTTTCGTTTTGTTATTTGGAGCCTACATGCAGGCAATCATTCAAAGAATAGCCGCACTGCCCTTCTTTGATGCATCGAACACCATCCTTGGATTTTGTGTCGTGATTGCTTCATTTAGCACGCCATGATGAATGAGGCAGCATTCCCTTGAGTGAAGTCGAGTAGTAGCGCCCTTTTCCATGTGTCTAGTATTCTGCTAGAAATTCCTGATACATTTCCTTTTGTATTGGGTTACGGTTCCAAATAGAATAATACTGCCTTTGCTTCTTCTGACATTGTATGGAAACATGAAAAATCGACGACAGCTTTTACAGGAATCGTACGATAAATCGGCATTGAATACCACGTTTTGTGGTGCTATTCGAAGTACTGGCGTTCATCATTGATTAGGGTGGAGTTTTCTTTAATTTCCTCATTTTCCCAAAATTTTCGCAGAGTTTGATCCAAGTCGATTTCAGTATAATAGCAATCATATTTTTGTCTGTTTGTTGTTAGCGAACGTGGTATAGATAAGCCGCTAAAAAGAAGCCACCCTAATTGGGTATTCTGAACCACAATCACAGTCGGAGTAATCCCATTTACTCGTGGTAGAACTAATGCTGAGCAGTGCAAACGATATGTGGTTTTTATGGATTGCACGGTAATATTCACCATACTGTCTGCTACTGCTACTTGGCTGCCACTTGCAACTTGAACTTCTATATGTACACGCCTAGGTGGTAAATTAAACTGTTGTGCCACGTACTCGCTGACAAATGTTGCATCGGCTCCGTTGGCCAGCAAGGCTCGAATTATCAGTGTTTGTCCATTATTGGATCGCACTTCTACCAACGCGGTGCCCAGCACCATATTTGACTCAGTATGAGATGCTTCCGATTCCATAGGAACGGCTGCACTATGCGATGACACAGTAGATACCTATCTGCCTATTTACATCGTTACAACGTACATTGTCTTTGTTATTGTGCTCATGTAGCATTTTATGATGTTGGTTGTCGCATTTTTTACAACGATGTGTTGACGTGCATCTTCTCGCATAATGCCCATAAGGAAGTCAATTCAAATGTAACTTAGCCCTTTCCGCAATTCGGCAACGCTCTTCAGGAGATTTTTGACGAAATTCCGGACAAAACATCAGTATATGTTTGCGTGCGCATTGCGGATATATTCCAGCAGTGTGTTAATTTTTCAGTGTTGTCGGTTTACTGCTTTTGGGCTCTTTGAAAGCCTGCATCATCTCCAGAGCCTGGGTGTTCCAAAAACTTTACCAATTTAATATATGTTGGAGGACGTGATTGAGCCTCTAGTGAGAGTTCTCAAAGCCCTGCGAGTAGTCGTATCCAGCTTTTGAACAACAATATACACCAACCAGTCATCCCAGTGATCGACGAGGCGTTTAAGGTGTTCCAGCGCACGCACTGCAGACTCCTTTATTATTGGACTGAAGTCCATTAAATACGTGAAATTAGCGTTTAGGATAGCCCGCGTGTTGTTCTTCTTAAAGTTGGATTCTATCGTAGTGATGTTGTCACGGACGTGACTGGCCTCACCTATGAGACTGTCCTTGAGATATTAATCCGTTGTGTGTTGCTCAGTGATGGATTGTCTATGACAACTGAGGTAAACAGATCCTTGAATGGGCACCAGCGCAAGAATGTGCCGTCAAACTGTGGTATTTTGATGTGGGGTAAATGTGATCTCGGTAACCTTTGGTTTGCTTGCTTTTTGCTGTTTTCCGAGTATTACTGGCAAAATTGGCTGTACCAACAATTTACTGTTGTAATTTTAGGCAAGTTTTCATTATACAGAATTTGCGAAGTGCAAATGTAAAAAATGCGTGTAGAATTCAAATGAGCACTTGCATAAAACTGAGAATAATTATATCTAAATTTAGTCGATTGTTAAGGCCTAGAGCCAAGTGTGCAATTTTATTTCTTCCAATATCGTTCCCCGCCAGGGATCCCAAAAATGTTTTGTAAAAACTTAAAAGAACTGCACAGGTTAATGATATGAAAAAAGACTGTACAATTCATGTCCGAACTAAAAATTTCATTACTTTATTAGAAAATATTTTTAAAGCCAAATTTATGTATATTATCAACATACATATAATACCTACTTCTGAGCAAGCACAAAAAACAACACAGCAGAACTGTTATGCATACAAATTGTATACATATGCGCTACCATACATATGCACCTTATTTTATTGCAGTGCCGCTATCTACATTATTTTATTTACCTCGAGGGTAAATAGTAGATAAAAATTATTTTTTACCCGGTGGCTCAATTACTTAAATTATATATTTTAAATAATATGTGTATGTGTTATACGTATATGTATATTTATATGTAAAGGGTTTTTCAAAAGAAACGCTACAAAAGTAAATCGATAGTGACAGCAAACGACGCCATATTTTTTCCCACTCTTTTGACATTTCTCTTCAGTAAGGTTTGCCATTTCATCATACAAAGATATACGTGCCAACAACGAGTCGAAATTATTAAAATTTACTACCGAAAGCTACGAGCGCTACGTCCAATTTATGATGAGGCTCATTTCTGGCTGAATAGCTTCGTCAATAAGCAAACTATGCATTATTGGTTAGACAGCAATCCACACGTACTCCATGAGTCATAATTGCATCCCGAAAAAATTACGGTTTGGTGCGGTTTATGGGCCGGCGGCGTCATTGGGCCGTACTTCTTCCGTGATGATCAAGACCGGCACATTACTGTGAATGCGAATAAAAGTTTATATAATAATTAATAAATAATTATTATTTATTTATAATATTTGCACCCTAAAAATATGTGCTTTTTTTATTAGTTTAATTGTAATACTTATAAATGTCAGGTAGCTAGATTCCGATTCAAAACAGGAGGCCGTCAGAGCATCATTGCTCAACCGTCAGTGGTTGGTCTTGGTCAACCATTCGTCCTTGTTGAGCGGATTCGCTACTGTTCACGATCGCATCGCGGAACTTCGCGCGGTCAGCGTTTCTCCCTCGCTCAATGCGGCGAAGCTCAATCATATTCCCCGCTGGTGCTTCATGAATAGCTCGCCATTTGGATGGTTTCTCACAAATGTGGGCCACAGTATACTCTACGGTAGGAACCTCTCCGAAGCCTTCCGTCATCTCGGCTCGTACGTGGCAAAAACGGGGCACTGTATTAGGACATCCCGTACGGCTTCGGTTCTGTTTAGACAATTGTGACAGAACGGGTGCTCCTCGTACTTGAAACGGTGGAAATATTGCTTGAAGCAGCCATGTCCGCTGAGCAACTGGGTAGTGTAGTAGTCCACCTCTCCATTCTTGCGACTTATCCAGGCGGTGGTGTTTAGGATCATATCGAATGCCCATCTTCCTTTGTCCGATGTCTCCCAGCGTCGTTGCCGGATCAGGATGCTGCGATGACGTTCATCCACCTCTGATACATGTGAGCCAGCAGTAAACGTGCCCTGGCATTCTGAGGCCACTGGTAGCATAGCAGCAATCACTCCGATAGCATCATCCGAAACAGTGCGGAATGCACTAGCCACTCTCAAATCACTGTTGCGATATGTTACCCGGTAAAAGGGCGAAATATTACGCCTTCTGCGTCGCGTCAGCCCATACTGGCGCAGCATAAAGTATTATGGAGCTCCTGACCCTTGACAGAAGTTTCCTTCTGCTGAAGCGTGGTTCTCCGATGTTTGCAATGATGCGTGAGAGGGCGCCGTTCACCTTAGCGGCCTTCTCGCTGACCGCTAGCAGATACTTCTTGAAAGAGATGCGGGCATCAATAAGCACGCCCAGATACCGCAAGCCGTGCTTCTATCTCATGGTATCCAACCATGAACGAGAAATTTTTTTCGTGTGGTCAGGAGGACCGTCTCTGTTTTTTGCGCTGCCAACTCAAGGTCTGCACACTCCAGCCACCTCGTGGCTTTTGACACCGCATGACTACACCGCGACTCTAGAGTGTGAATATATTTCGCCACTACCTCCAGTGAGGTATTTGTATATATATAGGTGCATGTATATCTAAATATATATGTATATGTATATGTATTTGCATATGTATATATATATATATATATATATATATATATATATATATATTTATATGTATTTATATATATATATATATATATATATATATATATATATATATTGGTGTGTGTGTGTATGGAGATGTATATTTGTATGTATATGTATATGTTTATGTACATGTATATATATATATATATATATATATATATATATATATATATGTGTATATACTCGTATGTATAAAGAATTGTACATGAATATGTATATGTATAAGTATATGTATATGTAAGATTTAGCCAATGAATATCTGGATTCTTTGTTTCACAAATTGGCACATACAACCTTGTACAAAATTTGATCACATACGTGGATATGCGACATAACTTTCGATCAGTAGCAATTGCGTCAATCAAATCAATAGCGACTGCATGATGCGGAATATATTAATACAACGTGTCTAGTGCCAAGTCTTTTTCAAGTATCCCATACTTTCAGATTCTTTCATGAATTGAACGTATGCAACCTTGATCTCATGCCTTTTGTTGTATCGGTTTTCCAGACAATACAGCCGTCGTCAAGCCATTGCTCGTGACTCTCCGAGTTCTGCATGCGGTTTTTATAACAACGTAACTGCGCATCGATATTTGTTTCGTGCGCCTGTGCTCTAATACAACCTTTCTTATTCTTGATCTTCAGCTGACATCCCTGGTACCTCAGTGCATTCATCAATTTCCCACAATTTTCGAATTTGTGTATAAAGTTCCCCGGCAGTGGTCGCGTTGACCGAATGCAATGTATCGACATTGTCAGTGGTAGCGCCGAATATGATCCAGCCGAACGCGGTAGCTTGTACCAAACAAACCCAACGCATTTCGACGTATGCCATATGTCAATTGACTTCATAAAATGTCGACGCCAATTATGCCATCGATGCGATCTGGCACGTTATAGCGGGGAATCGTCAATTCAGATGTTTGGAAACATTTCCAACGAAAATTTTTTTTGTGGATGATTCAAATGAAACTGGTTCAATATTAAAAATTTGCACACGCCAATAATGCCGATGCCACAATTCTAGTACAACTTGTCCCTTCGTTTGCACAGCAAATTCATCATTTCCGCTGATGTTAGATTTAATTGGTAGAGGAATTAATTTCAAACTCTTCAGCGTTGTTTCAGACAGAAAATTTGCTTGAGTGCCTGAATCATATATTACTCAAATTTCTTTGGCCGTACCAACACTATCTTCCACTCCAAAACCGAGCCGTAGCTAGTACTGGATGAAGTGGTTTAACTTGTGATTCGCTTATCGCGCTGTTTACTACTAGGGTTTTGTGGCGATGTTTATCGGTTTCCGCTTTAATTTTACCACCAGGTGAGTATTGATTCAACAACATACCATCATGTTCAAACTCACGGCGGCCCTTTGTATTTGTGTCTAAAAAGATTTTAAACTCATCAAGTGTGAGCAGCTGATTGGCACTGTGGCGATCACGATATTGCTCCCATGACTCTAGAGTTTGTTGTGGCAGTCGCTGCTTGCACAAATGAATCCACATTTGAGCCAACAGTGGTCTCAGATCGGCCATTGCTTCTAATTGGCGAGTGACACCGTTCGCTACATCCAGAATGGTGCGCAACGACTCGTAATTTGCCTTCGATTGCATTGGCAGTGAGACCACTTTACCGATAATACCATGCACTACATGATATTCGTCGTTGTAAGCGGCTAATAGTGTTTGCCAGGCCAACTTATAATTATCACTAGTTGGTGACATTGGTCCCAACCTTTCAGCATATCTGTTGGTGCATGCTCTCTCAAGTTACAGCAATTTATTGACCGCTTTGATGTCCTTGTTGTGAACTTTGGCTATGAATAAGTCTATGTACGCCGACCAATCTGCTGGACCGTTAAATTTGCCGATTTGCGGCGTTCGAGCAGTTTCTACTCGAATGACTGACGGTACCTGACGATATATGGATGAATTTACGACCATTACTACGTTCCTCTCGCAAAGGATCATGAATAGTTGCCAATACATATATTAGTCTTGCTCCCATTTCTTCGCAGATTTGATTGCTGATAATCAAGCTTGTTTGTCGCAAAAGAACGTGCGAATTTTCAAGTTCAATGTTTTTCGATTCGCGCTTGACCATCACTCTATTGGCCTTCGGTGAATCGCGACATTTACTAGTAATCTTCGATTTCTTCGCATATGCGAATTAGTGCATTGGAATGCCCTTCTCTCTATCTTCATTTCGTATCCATGTGGACAGCCGTGTTTTACTTGAATGGAATGTTATTGAACCCTTAAGCCCATTTGTTTGCTGTAAGAATTCGTCGAAATTTAAATTAGAAAAGAAAATTAAAAACGAATTCAACCGAATGGAGTCCTATATACGAGTAAAGCTAATCGTCACTAATTTTCTTTTAACTTAAAGTGTGGGTATAATATTTCGCAGCTTAGTCACAGCAAAAACAATATACAGAAAGACCTTTCATTGCTCTCTTGAGTGAGAATCAACATATTGAAATTGATGGCAACCACATTGGAGTTCTGATCGGCAATTTCACGAAGCAGTCGTGAATATGTATCCATCGGCAGTCACACACATGGCTATTGTTGTTCGCACATTCGTATGAATAATTTAGTGTGTGTGTGTGTGCTCACAGCAGAAGATACTAATTTGAAATCAAACTTTTCTTTTCTGTTCTGTGTGGCTGGGGTAAAATACACAAGAATGAATTTTCTGTATGGCAAAGGTTTCTTATTCGGAAAGTGGGGCTTAAAACAAAGCATTTGTGGTTTTACATATAAGAAAGATTTGCCATGTCATAACGAAGCATAATGCGTGCATATTAGAACCCTTGACAATATAAAATAAATATGCATGCATAGGATCTTTTATAAAGATCGACGCGCAAGTGGTAAAGCGTCGGTCTATCAATTTTATGATGCCGAGTTCAAGTCCGCTGAGAAATGTGTTTTTTTTTAATTGTTCATCCTTTTTTTGAAAGCAAACTAATAATTATTTTTGTAAAAAATAATAAGAATAGTTTCTACTTTAGCATAAATTATCCAGTACTAAATAATTTTACTAAACCACATTGAATTGTTGCTGCTATAGCAGATCATTACAGCAAATAAATTTATATCTTCTAAAAATAGTCATAACGATGTTTCTTAACTCACATACATTAATTCATGTGCGCATGAAACTGTGTTAGTTTTGTACGATTTCAATGTTTATGTTAGTTTGTTGATGCTTTTGCGCAATTCGTCTGAAGAAGCTCATAAATTTCACAAAATCTAATCCAATCAAACATTTTGTTCGTCAATGAATATGTGCAATTTTAGGAAGTTTTTGTTTTTCCATATATGCTATGTATATTAAATAAATTGTTTGATTGGATTTTTTTCTTATGGTAGGAAACGGAAGAATTTTGCAGATGTATTAAAATTTTTGATATTTCTTTTATATTAATATATTATTTACAAAATGAAAACGAGTACAGAAGTCTGAAGTCGTGCCAGTTCAACAATGAGGATATTTTCTTCATCAATCATCATTAGGAGCATATTCACGGTAATTTTTGGTAAGGTTGCTTGAAATGATTATATCGACCCCATTTCTTGTGTATGGCTTTCTAGTGTATAACCACTAATATAAAATTTCGTCAAAAAATATTGTGTAGGTCGAAAGTTATAAAAATATGTCAATAGTGGGCGTGGGAAACACGCCCATTTTTTGTGTGGTGTTTAATGTTAGTACCCTCAACCTTCCTGTGAAATCTCATTTATAAATCTTTAATAGGAACACAGTAATGATTTTTGGCTAATTGTGGGGCGTGGCAGTTGTATTATGATCTCCATATTCTGCACACACACTATTATGGACCCCATGTATATTTCTGCAAATTTTTATTCCGCTGGCGTCAATACGACCATAGGTATGCTAATTTTAATTTTAGACCCGAAAGTTCCTTATATCAAAAGTGGGGGTGTCTTTTCTCTGATCAGCCCCAATTGTTGCAGATAGCTTTATAATGTCCACATGTTCCTTCCCGTAAAATTTCGTCCGTAAATCTCTACCAGATCTTAAATTATGAATATTTGTTAATAAAGGGGGTGGCAGTTAATATATACCGCCCACTTTTTGCACAATATATAGTAGGAGCCACATCTCCATAACCGCCAAATAATGTAACGATTCCGTCAATTTGACCGAAGTTATAGTCATTTTAAAAAAGGTGAAAAAGTTCTTTATATGGGAGGTAGGCGTGGTCTTTGTCCAAATCGGCCCATATAGCAATCTGGTTCTGTGTCTTTGTCCAGACTATACTTTTGCAAAATTTCATTAAGATAGCTCGAACGGTGTAGAAAAAAAGTGGCCACAGACGGACAGACGGACGGACAAAATAAAAATTGCTTAGAAAGTGATTCTGATCATATCTGTATATACGAATATATGTCCATACTTACCACGCCTCCTTCTAGAAATTGCAACCCCTCTCAAAAGCACAAAATTAGTATACCCTATTTACCTTTTTTAAAGGTAAAGGGTATAATGAACTTAAATTAATATAATTAAATTAATATCATTGCATATAAAAAACATGCAGTTGCATAGAATAACTTAGATAGCAAATAATTAAAAAATAAAACTAAAAATAAGTCCCATATATTATTCTCGAATGTAGGTCAAGACAGATTATTTGATGTGTAAGTGGATACACATCCAAAGACAAGTTCACATACATAAAGGAGCACGAAGCAGCAAGAAATTTTTGCACATTTTTATTAGTTTCCATAACTCAAGTCTCCACGTCAAAGCGATTGTGTTGCCGGTTGTAGTATTTCGAATGGCGTTTGTGAAAAAACATGCAGACATCATGTATACATTTTTAGAGGTAAATGTCAAATGTAATTTGCAAAAAGACGCACCTTATATTAAAATATGTTTACTAAACATTATTTATCCTAATATAAATTTAAAATTTCTTGGAATTTTAAATACTTGAAATAATTTTTTATAGATTTTTGATTATAATAATTTTCGATGAAGTTGTTTATTATGCGTTGGAACATAATCATGGTTGAACTACATTTTTCCATAAAAAATAAATGTATAGGTTATTGCATTATATACGGTTTTATTTACAAAACTTTGTAAATGAATTTATAACAAGAAGATATGCACTTAATACTAGATATTGAAGTTAATAAAATTTACTTCAAACCTGAACATCATATACTATGTAAATGCGGAGAATCAGTGTTCATAGATATGTATGCACATATTCATGTGCGTACGAGTGGTTTAATTTTTAATAGAATGTGGTTATAGTATTTCAAGCTGATCTGACAAAGAAAAAAAGGTTTAAAACCTTGATTTTTTTGACTGTACCCTTAATCTAAAAATTATTTAGATAAATTTTCTGATGGAATAGGCAACAGACGAACATATGAATATTAAAAAATTAACACTAACTTTAGCAAAATGGTTTTTTTGTGCATAATTATTCTTTCTTCGGATAGTCTCAAAATATGATAGACATGCTGCTATAGCGAAAATATGAAATATAAGATCGATAGAGTAAATTATGCTGATATTTGTCCATATTGAAAATATTGACATATCCAAAATTTCATGACAAATTGAATTCTAATTCTGCTACACTTTATATTTAAAGAAGCCACACCGCACATCATACAACAAAAACTCCAATCGAGACATAAAGGCGCTTTATTTTCATTTCATTTCATTCTTTTTATGGCACAATTCGCTACCTGACAAATGATCAAAAGACTAATATGTGCATACATATGTACATTCATATGCATGTATGGATGTATATGATTTGTCAAGGCTGAATTTCATAATACTCCATCTTCTATAATAGGCATGAAATAATTCTGCTCTAGTTTTGGTCCAGTAAAATGATATAATACCGGTTAATTTATGGAATATAGCAAAATACTTTTACTACTACTTATAAAAAAGATTATTAATATAAAAAAATCCGATAAAACACAGCATTTTGCTGGGGCTGGAATCCTAAAAGCCACAAAAACTATAGACCAACCCGTGAACCATTGAGCTAAAGACACCCATACTATTTTTGTTGATTTTTGATTACATTAGAGAGTCAAAGTATTTGCTGGTGCAATTCTGAACTAACTAAAATTTCTATAATTCTGTACATAACATTCCCCAAAAAATAACTTTTAGTCTTCTTCTGGTGCAGCCATGAAGATTTGCTGTGCAGTTCGATGGTGGCTTTTTTGGGGATAAAGAAATAAGTTAAATAAATATACATATGTATATTATTATTTATTAATTTTATACACCAATATTTTCTCTTTTTTACTAATTTACAATATAAATTTTAAAAGTATTTCCATAATTAGTTATAGAAATATACATGCCTACCTATGTACGTAAATGAAATTATTCAAATGCAAATAACAAATAAATAAAAATAACATTCGTACATTCATATCCATACACACATATGCATGCCGTAAACATGAAAGCAAGCATACAAACATTCGCATATGTAGTAAACACACACGCACATATAGAAGTCGTAACAAAACGAAAAAACCAGAATGTTTGCCTTTGCATTGCCGAGCACACTTATGGTTTTGGCTCCATAGGCAGCCACGGTTTTTTAACTCATTTCGCTGAGTGAAGAGAACGATGTAATGTCTTTATAGTATGTTGTCTATGGTCACAGCTTCTGTTTCCGTGTGTTTCAATAATTAATTATAATGGTGCTCTCTCTTACTACTTTGCTCAGCTACGACAATGCCCAACGGCAATGCGGATTCTTGGCACACGGGATACTGTTGTGCCGCTTACCGCATCTTGTGCATGCACCTCTATTTGTGCATGTTAATGCCTTCCAAGCATACCTTTTAGGCATACGCAAGCGCGTAACGCCATGGACAATATTCCTTGCAAATTGGCTTTCAGTACTGAATCCCACCATCTTATGTTTGATGGCGCAAATCGGACAAATGCTCGCTCTTTGAGGCGGATGTACGATGACCTCAGATTTTCCAATGACATTCGGATCACTGCGAGAGATCAAAGTCGGTGGTAGTTCGCACATCGGTGGATACGTTCGACCAGTCAACGGTGCGTTAAATATCTCTTGCTTTGCCGCCACATATGGTGCGAACTTACAACCATGCGTGCGTAGCTCATGGCGCACGCTTATTTCACTACGGGTGTTACTATGCTCTTGCTTGAGCTGTTGACGCTGATCGCGATGATTGTCCGAATTACGACTTTGCTCATGGTGACGTCGAGACCATTTGCTACCATCTGCCTTACCGCGTTGCTCAGACAGGCGCCATTCTCCTTGTTGTACAACTGTGACATATCACTTATCTCACTCTGACAGTGACGTGCATGGTGAGTAATTGCTGGTTGTCGATGATTCCAGATGTCGCGCAAATCAGATCCACCGGATGCCGTGTTGTTCAACTTGTCAACGAGCGGTTGCCAAATTGAACGGACTTGAGCTCTGTTGCAGGATTTACGATCAACGGCAGCGTTGAAACCATTTCTTCTTCATTGTCGGATGCATAGATTGCAAATGTGTCCAGATCGACCTTTGGCTGTTGCGACAAACTTTGCAAGAATTCCGTTGTTATGCTACCAAATCGCACTGGCGAGTTTCATAATGCTGACACTGCATTGAGTGCATCCAACCGGGTTTGATGACGTCGTACCGCACGTGCAAATAATTCATTAAAAATCACCTCGTTTGACTGAATCTGGCCATCTTTGATCGATTTGGGTTGCAAGCGTACCGCCCTATCGATCTCAGAGAGATCTGCACGAATTCGAATTAGTTCATCTGCGTTGTATGCACATGGGTCTTCCAGTCGACCGATAATCTTGCGTAGCTGCTCGATGTTGCAGTGGATGTCATTAGCCAAAAATGATGTACTGAATGAAGGGCGCGACATATCCTGCAATACAACAAAATGCTTCAATTTCAACTTGCTCAGTACAAATTTTCTCACAATTAATTTTGATATGCAACGTGACTAAAATCATCTACACTTTTCTATTCGCTCTTTCTTACAATTCCTACGGATGTAAAATATGAAAAGATTCACCCATCCGTATCCATTCATTCTATCGGCCGTGAAATAAGCTCAATGAAAGAATTAATGAAATAATTATATTTTATTGCTAACAGTTTTCGTTTTAATTGTCATTGCACTATTGAGCTACCGACAAGTCACTCCGGACTACTATTCATTCTGAATATGCATGATGGCGTTCCTAATGGCTACACCCCATCACCGAATTCAATCAATGAATTATACAAAAATTGTTTGTACACATTTTTGCTCAATAAAATGAAACAATGTGTGTGATGGCGTTCCTAATGGCTATACCCCATCACCACTCGTGCTCACTGAGCCAATAACAGTTCACACCGGACCCTGCCATTCGCTGAGCGATGGTGATACAAACGGCTACACAGCATCCACAACCCTTTGATGGTTCGTAATAATTTGGTCACTTAAATTTTCTTTTTACCCTGCACCGCCAAACGATTGAAGAGAAATCATCAAAATCTCATGCGATTATCAATTCTCCGAACTGCCGCTGATGATTTTACACCCTACAATCTCACAATGTTGCAACGTTAAATTCACCACAACTACGACCAAGACGCTCCCACCCCAGCGACACTCGTGCCACTACCAAATTCAGAGTGCACCATAATCATTTCTGAATTTCAATTAACCTTTAGCCAAAATCATCTCTATTTCGAACGGTGCCTGGTCGGCTTTCAAACTTTCCCCAGATATGCATGCATACGATCGAGCTCAAAAAAATTGTTCTTTCCTACGTTCCATGCATGTTGAACGCAAAACAAACAAACAGATTCACAAAATTTCACAACCAATCAACCGTTACATGCACATACAGACCATGAATGCGAGAGAGAGAGAGAGCGACCATTCCGGAAGAAATAAGGAAAAGAAAAACGCAATCCACTCTCAACAGTTGACACAGCGTTACAATCAAAAGATATTAAGCTAAAGCATTTATATATTTCCTTTGTTCTTTCATAATATTTCCCACCTAAAGCTCTACCGTGGTTAACTATTTTTTGAGAGAGCGAAACTTGTGACTATCTGTCAATCGTTCCCACAGAAAAAAAACGTTTAATTGTGGTTAAGTTACCCTCCAAAATTTTTCCTGTCTAAAGATTAGAAGATACAGAATGTTGAATAAAATCGGACAAATTTTATTTATTACTAATCAAAAATTAGGTTTGAGGGAAAATTTTCGAAAATTGAGCAGCTCAATAATATATATGTGGAATTGATGCACAGGAAGACATTTTTATTAAATTTAATTCCGTGTTTTCTGCGCAGGCCACGAATATCTGGCATTTCCTCCTCCCATAAAGTTAAGAATAGTATTTCCTTTCCGTCTGTCCATACTTTTCTTTTTTTAAAAAGACATCCATAATTAATTAGTATTTTTAGTTTTTATTAATTTTTAAACGTATCGCAGAATGTAAATAGTTTAAAAATGTAAACAAATGAACAGTGTTGACACATTAAGAAAAAGTTTTAAGTCAACCATTAAAAAGTGCAAAAAGGTTGTGCAATTTACATTAAAGAAGCTACAATTTCATTCTTTAATTATAAAATTTTTTTTATTGTGCAAAAATTTTATTAAAAAAGGTTTGAATAGCAAAATTTTAAAATTTTCAAAGTTCCAAATATAGTTTATTAAAAATTTATCGAGCTGGCAACGAGAAAAATGTAAACAAAAAAAAGCTCTCTCATGAAATATTGAAAGAGCTTTCTTAACCACAGGTAAACTTTCTCTCAACTTCGGGTTTAACTGTGGTTTATTTTCAGCTGACAGCAGGAAAATCCATATAAAAATATGGCGTTAACCATGATACGGTTAACTATCTAACTCAGTTAAACACAAAAATGAGAGCAAACCCTGTTGGTGGAAACATATAAGTATAAATCATTCGTTTAGTTGCCATTCCACCATTCCAGATCAAAAAATCACTTAAGCGAGCGTACCCGAAAAAACTAAAAATAAAATCTAAACATTTTTCACCTCAACATCGTGCTAATGCGATGCTCCGAAATCACAATTCTCGACAAAAAAAAACCTCATTTCAGTTATGTTTACTGTGCGCACAAAATAACATGCAAACAATCACGACGTTTAACTAAACAATGATTTTTCTTTACCGTTAACTCTCTGCCTCTCTCACACTCGTGCACGACAACACAATTACTTTACAGCACTTTGACATTCACAATTTTGCCACAGTTTTGCGTTGGCATTTACGTATTTACAATTTTCTTTCCTTCGGTGATCCCCTCTCAGATCCCGGGTTTCGGCACCAAAATGTGCGTGCAAATCAACCTCTCACAATGCCGAAACACAAACAATAAAAAAACCTATTCTCTCGGTTTCACTTACGCTTCTTTATTTTATTTTCTGTATTAACGCATTTTAGATAGTGGCGAATTCGATGGAGCATTCACACCTCGTGGCGAATTCAGTGGTGCATTCCCACACCAAAGTTTCACGCTCTCGTTGCTTTCTCCGCGCTTTGGGTGCGTTGTCATAAATGCACGGCATAGGCCGTAACAATATTATAAATATATAAAGGGTTTTCCAACAAGAGGTGTTATTTTGAATCATCCGGTATTTCGGTAGCTGTCACTTTTGAAGCTTTTATTCTTTGACATTTGACAAGTAGAAACTACGCCATTACTAAAAATGGAACGATACACGCTTCAACAATGCATTGAAATTATTAAAATTCACTACAAAAATGGTGAAAATCTTGCAGTCACAGTTCGCAAAACTAAAGCATTTTTGGGTCGTCATGAAGTACTTTGTCGGACCGCAATACAGAAACTGGTGGAAAAATTGGAGCTGTTGGGATAAGTTAGTGATGTGAAGAATAAAAACCGTGCACGTCGCTCAAGAACAACTGAGAATATTGCTGCTGTAGCCCAAAGTGTTGAAGAAAACCCAGGTTTGTCCATTCCTCGTCGTCCTTTGGAATTGGGCATTCCACAAACGTCATTACACCGTATTTTGCATAAAGACTTGGGTCTTAAGGCTTATAAAGTTCAGTTAACACAAGAACTCAAGCCGGCCGATCATCAACACGTCGTGTCTTTGCTGATTGGGTCGTTGAAATGCATGAAAATTATCCGGAATTCCAACGAAAAATCATCGTGACTGATGAGGCCCATTTCCACCTCGGTGGCTACGTCAACAAGCAAAATTGTCGCATCTGGGGCTCGGAAAACCCAAAAGTTATTGTTGAGAAGCCTCTCCATCCTCAACGTGTGACTGTTTGGTGCGGTTTATTATCCGGTGGGGTCATTGGACCTTACTTCTTCGAAAATGAGGTTGGATCAACAGTTACGGTGAATGGATTGCGCTATCGAGAGATGATTAATAATTTTTTATGGTCGGAGTTGGATGGTATTGATCTGGACAATGTTTACTTTCAACAAGACGACGCTACGTGCCACACAAGCAACGATATCATTGCTCTTTTACGGGAAAAGTTTCCGGACCGTGTTATCTCTCGAAGAGGTGATTATATTTGGCCACCGAGATTTTGTGATTTAACACCTTGCGACATCAGATCATTTATCTCAAAAAATGGTATTTTTCTTTGAATACCAAAATAACACCTCTTATTGGAAAACCCTTTATATATAAATGTATATGTATTTGCATATGTACTCGTATATGTATATATATGTATTTGCATATGTATATATATGTATAGGTATATGTTTATGTATAAATATATATATAAGTATATGTATATGTATATGTATATGTATATATATATATAAATATATATATATATATATATATATATATATATATATATATATATATATATACATATATATATATATATATATATATATATATATATATATATATATATACATATATATATATATATATATATATATATATATATACATATATATATATATATATATATATATATATATATATATATATATATATATATATATATATATATATATATACTATTGAACCCTCAGCACACTTCATAGTGCGAAACAAAATAGAAAAATATAAAATCAATTCCAAGTTCATTTTAATCAGTGTTAAAGAGTTTTTATTGTAAAGCTCTGTGGTACACAACATTTTTTATTTTTCCACTTTCGGTGTAAATACACAAAACCGATGGTTTGCCAACACGCGAAGAGGCAACATACAGTTGTCCATGTGAGAAAACTGGATACTCTAAATTAACTCCACAAATTCCGAACGATTGGTCTGCCGCCTTATTAATAGTGACCGCAAAAGCATGGCAAACAGGAAGCTGAAGTCGTTAAAATTCTAATGGCATATCAGATGGAACGATTGGGATGCGTGGAAAGAATACATCTTCGCCGTTGAATTTCCCAGTTCAAATAGTAGCTTCAATTACATAAGCCATCAATCTTTTAACAGCAAGTCTGTACCATTACACAAACGTCGTTGATTAATATTGCGTAGCATAATGATAGTGACGCCAACTTTCAATTGGAGATTATGCGGAGGCGATCCTGGTAAATCTAACGAATTCAAAAATTCTGTTGGAGAATTCACAATATCTTGTTCATTGGTAACAGTATACACAGGCTTGTACGAAATCAGGTCGCCTGGAATCTTGGATTGTAAAGACATTTTTAATTCCCTAACATCTTTGTTCTTAGCTGCTAAAATTGCTCTTTTACTCAACCATGCATGGCATTTATACTGTTGTGCTATGTTAGGGAAAACACGTCCAATCAATTCCTCTTTTGACTGTACAAAACGGTAAAAATCAGTTGGCAATGTTATCAATCCACTTTCGTCAGCAGGCATCGCACCATTCCCAATTTTCAGCAATTGCTTCGAGAACTTATCGGCAGATGGATTGTTCTGCAACTGAACACGAACGTTGGTAGTAATATTCAATGTTTTAACAAATCTCCATAAATATGAAGACTTGAAGCAAGCGTTAATTTCATCGGCAGCTGTCGATCTAGGAATGACGGGCAATGTTTGTCTGAAATCACCTGACAATAAAATTAATGCACCACCAAATAAGCCTGGATTATCTCGAACATCTTTCATGGTTCTTTCCAAAGCTTCAACAGATTTCTTATTCGCCATAGTGCATTCATCCCAAATAATAATGCCGCAACGTTTCAATAATTTCGCCGTTCCAGATGTTTTTGAAATGTTACATGTTGGAGCTTCATTAACTTGGTAATTCAATGGCATTTTTAATGCAGAATGTGCATTTAACAAAGTGGCTGCAATGCCAGAAGATGCTAATGCCAATGCAATTGTATTCTGGGAACTTATCGTTGCCAACAAACAGTAAAATTAGGAACGTTTTTCCGATGCCTCCATGAGCATCCAGAAAATAAAATCCACCGGCATCATCATTGAGAGCTTGCATAATAGTATCGTAAGCGATTTTCTGCTCCGCATTCAATATCGAAAGATTTGCTTCAAGATAATCATTTATTCGTTGCGATCGTATTGTTCTTCACGCTGCAGTTTTATCTCAAAAATGTCATGCATGGCACGATTAGGAGATGGCATTCCCAACTGTGCGAATGCTTTATTAGCAATAGACAAACACAAATCTTCTTCGCAAATCAATGCTTCATAGTAAATTTCCCGCGTGAAATCCATTGCAGGATTACAATTTACTTGACGAACTTGCAACAGAATATCTTCCGATAGAGAGTCTTGAAATTTTGTCCACAACTCAGATGGATTCGATGGAAAACAGGTAGATTAAATAATCGCAAACAAAGTTCGGATTTGTTAAGGATGAGCCACAACTGCTGTATCTGCAAGTGTCTGTTCCCAATGAGCATAATTTTCCTACAAATTAAGCTGTTGACCCGCTTGTCGATTCGTCGTACACAGTATTCCATTGACTGTTCTTAATTGTCGAAATGATGTTCGGCCACGAACATTTATTAACAGTAAACGTAAATAAAACACTCAGCATTATTTGGGTAAACAGTATAAATACGTCCCAAAGCATCAGTTGAATACAAATTTTGATATCCATCAACACGATGTCCTTGCTAACGGCGTTGGAACTTTTCTTTGATGCATTCCACGTAATATAGTGCCAATGTATGCATATCATAACGTTGTGGCGAAAGCATCGACTTCCCACAATTTAAAAATTGCAGTTAGAGTTGTATGAGGTGGTGATACAGCTCTCTGTGCACCATTTTCGATAGTGACATACATACGTTGGATATTTTCAAGATGCACAGCTAAATGAACAACAGCTGGATATCTGTCGTGTATTTGAAACGAAAAATACGAAAAAAATGCTTCATTACTACTAATGTAATGCCCCATTTGATACTGATGTATGTCATCGTTTCTGTTCGGATCAGTAGCTTCAAATACGGCCGTATCACTACCTTCATTTACATACTTGCAAATGTATTTAATTGACTTGACAGATTTGCTGTATTCGACATTAATATGAGCTTTGAATACTTTCGACAATAACGGTGAATATGGCACAACCCAACGATTAGCGACCTCAACGTCTTGATTCCGTACTCTTATAGTAACAGATCTACCATTATCTTCAGTTGATCGACGACGATATAATGGGTAACCAACATTTCCAGTGACTGTATCTGAAACCAAAGCTCTTGGATAGCGTTTACTACATTTTCCGTCAACCAAAAATGGGGAGTTAATGTTGAATTTTCCACGTGGACCGTGTATCATATGTTGCACAACAGTTTCTGGTCTGGAATTTTTGCATATATGACATAATCAACTTCATCCTGTGTGATTTTATTGACCAATCAAATTAAAATATAAGAATGTGGCAAATCACGCTTTTGCCATTCCACAGAATGTATCCAACACTTGACTTCACCAAATACTTTGGATTTTACGATGAAATCCATAAGGGTTTTTAACTTCTGCTTGAAGACACGGGCAGTGATATCATGGCGGTCGGTTGGGCTTTGGCCAGCGAATAATTTATCCTTAATGTCACTCCATTGCGGATTACACGTAAACTTTGTAAATAAATCTGGTCGACGGTAAAGACGCACATAATTCATTGCATCCTGCGTATTCTCATGCATATGACGTGGACTGCCTGTGTACGTTGAAGCCAAAATGATAATTTTTCCGAGATCATTAACATTACCGTCATTATTTATAGCATCACGCAAATGGATGTACTCCTTCGAACAAAATTTCTTCTGATTAGATCGTATGAAATTTAGTCGTTCAGATACAATTTTGGTGTGCACGTCAACCACAAACTGATGCAAAAGTCGACGACAATGCAAAATATGCTTAAAATCATTTTCACGCTCCATAAGATGATATGAATAATAATTCATTGAGTTGACTTTTTTATTTGTTTCCGCTCCTAGAATGCAAAATTATGGGAAGAATTAAATAAAACTATTCATATTGAAATGGAAATGAAATGCAGTAACCGGTAGAAGGATTGATTATTTTAATGTTAAAATAATAACCGTATTTTCCTCAGCAAAACAACAATGGGTACTGTAATCCATCATAGCAGCGATGAGTTTCAGACACTCGTTGCAGTTGCATGTTTCTACGATGCAGCATAATGTAAAAGGAATTAAACTCATCGCCCACGATTACAATAGCGACATCATCCATTGTTGGAGCATTAAATCGTCTGACATGTTGGCCAGGTGGCGTTTTATCAGCTGGAATCGCAATTGCATATTCATCGGATGGCGTTTGATCGAGAGCCGTTTGAAAAAGCAGAACTACGCTCGACAGTCTCCCTCTGTAAATTTGAAGAAATATTACAACGACGATCGGTTTCAACATTTGAGTTACCCACAAAGTATATTTGCAAAAATAGATAACTTTGATCAGGAAAGGGTAACAAAGATCCAAGTCGATGATAAACGTGGCCTTGAATCTGTTGAATATCAAACTTTTCACAATCGTACGTTTCACTATTATCCAACTAAACACAATTATCTTGAATGTTGGCATAAAATTGTCGCGTATAAAATCTGTCGCACCGAGCGGCCAAAAAATGTTTCGAAACCGGTGTGGCACCAGTTGCCAAAGAACGCAAGGGCTCCGGTATTGGATTCAATTCAGATAAATTAACTTGTCCGTTTGCACAACACAATCTAGGCACCTCATGTTTAAACTTAAATGGCATGCATTGACAGCAAACCGTCAGCCGTCAGGTACACAGGGGGACTAACATGTAACACATTGTGTACATCATGACATTGGGCGATTTCAACGCAAAAGTAGGCAACGACAACAGCAATGTCGAAAAACTCATAGGTCGGCACGCCTTAGCATCAATTTGAAATAATAATGGAGAGTAATTGATTAAACTTTGCTCCAACCACAATCTCTTCATCGGTGGCACTAAATTCACCCATCTGGATATCCATAAATACACATGGAATTCTCCCGATGGCCGAACTCGCAACCAAATCGACCATGTTTTAATAAGCAGACAGTTTCACATCTCCCTCCTTGATGTGCGCACACGCAGAGGTGCGGACGTATTCAGCGACCATAACCTAGTTGTATGCCAACTCCGCTTACGCCCCGAAGGCATCAGGAAGCAACAGAAGGGAAAGATGACCTTTAATCTGGAAAACTTCAAAAACCCTGCAACGCTCCAACTTTACCAGGACACACTGTCTACTACCATTGCACTCTACGAACATGGACCGTCCTGGCAACAAATTCAAAAAGCCTGCACACAAGCTGCGGAAGAAACAGTTGGCCTCCAACATCGCAAAGAAAGCCATGGATAAGCAACACCACTTGGCAATATATCGAAGAACGTAGAAGGATGAAAACCAAAGTAAACACTGCTTCATTATCCGACCGCAACAGCTTTCTCAGCGCGTACAATGCTATGCATGGGCAGGTCAAAAATTCTGTGAGGACTGATAAAAGGGCATATGTGGAGGGAATTGCTGGTGAAGCAAAGCGATCAGCAAACTGTAACAACTTGCGGGGCGTATATGCAGCCATAAAAAAATTGACTAATACGAAACCTAACATACCGCCTATGAAGGCTAGTGACAGTAGCATCCTAACCTCTGACGAAGATCAACTCGCGCGCTGGAGAGATTTTTCGTGGACAATAGTGTAGAAGCGGAAAACAACACTGCGCCCTTCTTTGCTGAACAGCGAAGAAGAAACCCCAACAGAAACATCCCTATCGACCCGCCCACCACAGAAGAAATCAGCCTAGCAATCCATAAGCTAAAATTCAACAAAACTGCTGGACCTGACGAACTTCCTGCTGAACTCTTGAAGTATGGCGCTAATATAATCTCCCACGCACTCTACCCTATCATGCATAACATCTGGGCGACTAACACCATCCCCACTGACTGGAAAGAGGGAATCATAATCACTATTCCAAAAAAAGGAGATCTCAGCCAATGTAAAAATTGGAGGAGCATAGCCCTTCTCAACTCCATCCTGAAAATCCTAGCTCTTATCATCTTAGATAGAGTGTCAGGTGTACTCAACAGCCAGTTACGGCGTGAACAAAATTGGTTCACACCAAACCGATCTTGCGTGGACCACATCAACACTTTACGCATAATTGTGGAGCAATCTGTCGAATGAAGATCGCCACTATTTCTCCTTTTCGTGGACTTCGAACGTGCGTTTGACACGGTTAACAGAGACGCAATATGGCGCTCTCTACAAAATTGCGGAGTTCCGGACAAGATCATCGAACTCATTAAGGCCCTATATAAAGACGCGAACCTTAGTGTGCGTTATAAAGGTAAAAATAGTGCCAACTTTAATATAAACAGAGGCGTTAGGCAGGGGTGCGTTCTGTCACGTTTTGTCACCACTGTTGTTTATAGTGGTCTTGGATGATGTCCTTAGGCATATTAATGCGGAGACGGAGGAGGGGTTGCAGTGGAGATTAAACCAAAAGCTCAGCGATTTGGACTACTCTGATGACATCTGTTTCATGACGCACACGTTAGCAGGCGCCTCGTCAAGAATACGCAAACTAGCCGTAAACGCTCATGCAGCTGGCCTCAAAATCAACTTCTCCAAAACTAAACTTTTGCGACTGCAAACTGCAAATACATCTCCACTCACTGTACTGACAAATGATAACTCCACCATCAACATTGAGGACGTTGACAGCTTCTGCTACCTTGGTAGCTACATAACAAAATATGGGGGTACAACATCAGCTGTGGCAGCACGCATAAACTAAGCACGGTCTGCATTCCGGAATTTAGATCGAATTTGGCGTTCCCGTTTGATATCGCTGCGCACAAAAATACGAATATTTAACACCAGCATAAAACCTGTTCTGTTGTATGGGTCTGAAACATGATTGGTCTCAGAACAAATAACTCGAAAACTTTAAACTTTTGTCAACAAATGTCTACGAAGAATCTGCCGCATTTTCTGGCCGACAACGACCATGAACGAAGACCTGTGGCGCCTCACCAATAGCGAGCCTATTGACACACAAGTTGAAAGACGCAAGTGGAGCTGGATTGGGCACATTCTGGGTAGAGAAGACACCAACATTGCAAAGATGGCCTTTCAATGGAACCCACATGGTAGTCGGAAAGCAGGACGCCCACGACAAACATGGGTACGCACTATCCACGCCGAAAGTCACCACAGAGCCACCTGGAACGAAATAAGACACCTGGCTGCTGATAGAAACCGTTGGAGAGCTTTTGTGACCGCTCTATGCTCCGACTAGGAGCGATATTTGACTCTTTTATAATTATGTCTTTTAGTTAACTTTGTTAGCATAAGTATAGTTTTATTGTGTCAAATGTCATGCAATTAATAATAATTGACTGCAAACAGTAGTGATTGATCCAATTGAGACCTTCGCATGAGAAACGTAATCAAAGTTTTCATCACAATTGAATGATGCACGCTCCAAAGTACGTCGCACATATGGACGTGGATCTGAATTTCGCGCAGCCCTAACACGTGCCATGGTATTTCGAGCAGTCGAAGTATTATTTTCGCACAGTTCGCTACTTTGAGAAGCGTTAGATGCCGCAGCATTTGTATTTTCAGAAAAAAGTGTTTAAAAAAAGCAATTTGCATTGAAATATGTTAATAAATTGATAGAAATAAGCCAGAGTATGTTGTTGATGCTGTAAGAATAATAGAACGATAATATTAGGATCACCCGGGATTCAATACTGGAAAAAGAATGTACATATTTTAAATTCAAATTATGTAAAATAAGTTTTGTAGAGCGATCTATCCGATACTCACTAATGCTTATAACTCAAGAACAAATGCACATACAAATACGGTTTACATATAAAAACCTTGGTATTGCCGTCACCTTTCATGGAAAAGTTCAGTAACAAAATCGGTTCACGCATTACAGAGAACATCAATTACAAACACAATGTAAGTTATTTTTATATATATACGAGGTTTGATCAAAAACTAACCGTTATTTTTTTTCAAAAAGTATTTATTTATTCATCAACAGCTTTCTTGTCCCCTTCAAAGTAATTCCCCTCAGATATAATGCAAGAATTCATGATGCACCACGCCATTGCAATCAAATAAAACTGTCAGCAAAACCTTTACGTTCGACCGAACTTGACGTGCTTTTTTCGGTCTTGGCTCATCTGGACGTTTCCATTGGGATGATTGGGCTTTGGTTTCAATGTCATAGCCATACACCCACGAATCGTCACCAGTTATGATCTTTTTGAGGAAATCTGGATCGTCGTTGACGATGTTCAACAGCTCCTGAGCGATGTCCATGCGACGTTGTTTTTGCTCAAAATTTAGCAATTTTGGAAAAATCTTTGCTGCCGCACGTTTCATGCCTAAAACATCCGTAAAAATTGCTTGGCATGAGCCGAACGATATGCCAACATCATCAGCAACCTCTCTGATAGTGATTCGACGATTATCCAAAATCATTTTCTTCACTGCGTCAATGTTTTCATCGGTTGTTGATGTGCTCGGGCGACCAGGACGAGCATCGTCATTGACATCTTCTCGGCCTTCCTTAAACCGGTTATACCACAATTGAACTTGTGTTCTGCTCATAGTAGACTCGCCAAAGGCCACAGTCAACATTTCAAATGTCCTTGCGCATTTAATTTCATTTTTTACACAAAACTGAATACAGTTTTTTTGATCCATTTTTTCGAATAGTACAAAGTCGAAGCGTCTTTTTAGGCGCAAGAAACGAGAAGCCGAAAAGAGAGAATGCGAGGAAATCGAGATGTTTGGCAGCAGGAATATGGCTCGAAAATTCTACGTACGTGTGAGACGCCAAACGGAAGTTTTTAGGACCGGAGCCAATTCCAATTCCTGCAAAGACGAAAACGGGAATTTAGTGACGGATGTCCAGAGAGTACTCACGTTATGGAGGGAACACTTCTCGAAGCTGCTGAATGGCGACAGCGCTAATGATAGCAATCCCGACCCCACAGTTGCTGACGACGAACATGAAGTAGCGCACCCCCGACTATGACGAGGTCTTGCTAGTTATTAGGCGGCTCAAAAACAACAAAGCCGCCGGAGCTGATGGTATAACAGCGAAGCTATTCAAGGCTGGCGGCGATGAGCTCACGAAACGCATGCACCAGCTCATCTACAAAATATGGTCGGAGGAATGCATGCCTAGCAACTGGAACTTAAGTGTGCTCTGCCCAATCCACAAGAAGGGTGATCCGGCAACCTGTGCCAACTACCGCGGGATCAGCTTTCTGAACATCGCATATAAGTTCCTGTCGAGCGTACTCTGTAAAAGGCTGAAGCCCATCGCCAATGAACTGATTGGGCCTTATCAGTGTGGCTTCAGACCTGGTAAAGGCACCATTGACCAAATGTTCACACTACGCCAAATCCTGGAGAAAACCCTAGAGAAGCAGATTGACATACAACACCTTTTCGTCGATTTCAAAGCCGCATTCGACAGCACCGTAAGGAGTCAACTATACGCCGCTATGTCTGAATTTGGCGTCCCTGCTAAGCTAATTCGGCTGTGCAAAATGACGCTAAGCACCACCACTAGCTCAGCTAAAATCGGTAATGACTTGTCCGAGCCGTTTGTTACTGAGCGAGGATTCAGACAAGGTGACTCCTTATCGTGTGTTTTCTTCAATCTAATGTTGGACAAATCGGTCGTGCAGCAGGTCTAAATCGCACAGGCACTATCATCCACAAGAGTGTCATGTGACTGGCGTATGCTGATGATATTGACATCATTGGCCCTAACAGCCGCGCCGTGAGTGCTGCATTTTCCGCGGCCAAGTCCTGTTAATACGGTGGTTGAGGCATGATAACGGTTTTGTTTTTGGCCAAAAAATTACGCACAAGCATCGATGTGTGAGCTGGTGCGTTATCATGGTGCAAAATCCATGATTGGTTTTACCACAATTCTGGGCGTTTGGACGAATTGCTTCTCGCAAACGGCGCATAACTTCAGGGTAGTATTCCTTGTTGACCGTACGACCTTGTGGCAAGAATTCATGATGCACCACGCCATTGCAATCAAAGAAAACTGTCAGCAAAACCTTTACGTTCGACGGAACTTGACGTGCTTTTTACGGTCTTGGCTCATCTGGACGTTTCCATTGGGATAATTGGGCTTTGGTTTCAATGTCATAGCCATACACCCACGATTCGTCACCAGTTATGATCTTTTTGAGGAAATCTGGATCGTCGTTGCCGATGTTCAACAGCTCCTGAGCGATGTCCATGCGACGTTGTTTTTGCTCAAAATTTAGCAATTTTGGAACAATCTTCGCTGCCGCACTTTTCATGCCTAAAACATCCGTAAAAATTGCTTGGCATGAGCCGAACGATATGCCAATATCATCAGCAACCAAAATCATTTTCTTCACTGCGTCAATGTTTTCATCGGTTGTTGGCGTGCTCGGGCGACCAGGACGAGCATCGTCATTGACATCTTCTCGGCCTTCCTTAAACCGGTTATACCACAATTGAACTTGTGTTCTGCTCATAGAAGACTCGCCAAAGGCCACAGTCAACATTTCAAATGTCCTTGCGCATTTAATTTCATTTTTTACACAAAACTGAATACAGTTTCTTTGATCCATTTTTTCGAATAGTACAAAATCGAAGAGCACACCAAAACACGACTAACCTTTTTATCTGTCAAAAACAAACTGACAATCCAAAATGGTTGGTATTGCCAACATATATAACAGACATGTGTACCAACATAGCAGAAAAGAAAATGCGAACATCGAACATACGTAACTCACGAAAAGATGAAAATAACGGTTATTTTTTTATCACACCTCGTATGTCTTCTGGTATTGCCTTCAATTTTAGCCGGAACACTCTTTCTTTATTTGACATTTCTTTCAAGCACTTAAAATTAACATGTTCATATCTTCTCTTTCAATTCAGCGCCTCATCTCTTTGTGCAATAGCCCCAAAACACTAGTTCATTTTATCTTCATATAAAAATAACCCAGTTGATTTATACGCTTTAATAACGATATTCTTCTGTGCTTTTATTATTTCCGCGTATTTTCCCTCGAACACAACTGAGCATCCACTTTCTATCGCTTTACTTACGGAAATAAAGTTATTTATCAAATTTGGGACATGCAAAGCGTCCGTTAATTTTACCACTGTGCCGGTTATTTTTACATCCCCATAGCTGATCCCGTTCACAAATATGTTGCAGGGCAGTAGAATTTTTTCGCAACATTCTTTATAACTTTCAAACATTTTTCTGTCACAGCACAAGCGTGATGTTGCCCCATTATCTATACACCAAATATGTTGTATCGATCTATTCTTTCTTTGCGATGTCGCTAAACTCATAAGGCACGTACTCTCTCTCTCTCTTCTTTTCATTTGGGCTTTTGGCTCTGCAAATCGCTGCGAAATGACCACTATTATAACACTTTTAGTTCTTTGCTTTGTTATTTTGCTCTCTGTCGTTGTACGGTTTTCGTTGTTCAGAGTTTTGTTTTGTGTCAGGGAAGTTTCCATACGTGCGCGCTTGCCTGAGATTTTTCGTTAGGTTTGACGAACGGCTTTCTACGCTTTCTTGATATCGCGCTCCCTCTTCGACAATCTTCACTTTTATTCCACTTAATGGCGGTAACGTGACCATCGCGCCAATAGCAACAACAAATCTCTAGGATTCTTTGGGCAAGCTCGGCAACTAAATTATTACCAACAACTCTTCCGGCACGGTCACCTCCACCTCAGTCAATTTCTCAACGATCTCATTAAATTTACGGACATGTTCATTGATGCCAGCGAGCAATTTTTTAAATAGCACAATTTGTCTTGCCGGTCCCTTTGGTTGATGCGCTGCCTTCAGCTTTTCCCAAGCTTGCGCGGATGTTTTGATTACACTTACCTGGCCAAACACACAGTAATATTGACGCCAGCGCTTTTTCATCGTTGACATCAAATATAGCCGAGTCCTCCGCTGTCGTATCCTCCGCCTTCACCTGCCTGTGGTACACCACGCCCCAAAGGTCGGAATGGACCAGAACGCTTCTCATTTAGATGCTCCATGAAGCGTAATTGGAGTCGTCCAGTTTTTGAATCTGAAGAATCAAACTCATCGATGCGTGGATTTTATCACTTACGCGACTATCTCTTTGCTTAAATCTTTTTTACTTTTTATTGCCTCAAGCCTGGGCCCATAACCTATTAGATAATTGTTTATTAAACTTATATTTATATATTATAAAGAAGACTTCTGCATTTTATTTTTCTTCTTTATATCGCGCTGGTTGCATTAGAAGTGATGGGAATGAGAAAAATGCAAAGTGACAAAGGCAAGAAATAATCTGCGTAGAGAAGGGTTGTCGTAGCAAATTAATTGCGTTACACTTTCCAACAGTAAAAAATTCGTAGTAAATAGTGACCGTAGACCACTTCAATGGTTACACAATAGAAAATAACCAAATGCTTCAGCGTTGGAAAATAAAACTAAACGAGTATGATGTTGATGACTCAAATTATTTCGGAATATCCGAAAGATTTTATATTTTTTCAATCAATTTATGTTCAATTAATAAAACAATCACAAGCTAATAAGACATATAGAGCTACGAAAATAATGAAATACGTCACTTCTTTCGATAGTTTTAAGGAAATTATTTTAGAAATACACTTAGAAGGATTACACCAGGGAACTGATAAGGTACAAAAACTATTCAGAAAACAATAGTATTACCCCGAAATATCAAATATAATTAATGAATGTGAACTTTGCAATGAATGCCCACATTTCACACAAAATGCCATTTAAAATAACTCCTCCGACCTATGAAATAAAGGAAAAATTTGTAATAGATATTTGGAAATGAGATGGTGATGCTTCCTTAACTTGCATTGATGTCCATTCTAAATTTTCTTCTCTTCCCTTTCATTTTCTCTCAAATGAAGCAGCAGTATACAGATTACAACAAGTACAACAGATATTCTATGTGCAGTAAGTATTGTACGGCTGACCACTGACATTATGAGCAGTTTTAAAATTTTTAAGGAGTGCTGTATTGTTTTTATACCGTATAAACCTTATAAGGCTCTAAATATTAAAAAACACAAAGATTTAATTGTTAATTTTCTTTAATTAAGAAAATAATAAATTAACATCAATTGCTACTGAAAATTCCCTCTCTAAAGATGCATTAGAAGCTGGCGTTGCTAATATTTTGCAGCTGACCTTGTAAAGTAATGCAAATTCACATTTATATGAATACCACGCCTGTAGAACATCAAAATCGTCTACATCCGTTCAATTGTAATGATCTAGTTTTTTCTTGACACGGTCTTCTGTATTTTGAGTTTCCCGTCTCTAAACTATGTCGGAAAATATTTTAGAACTATGATTAGGAACAATAATTTCATTTTATTCTTCTCCATCAAAAACAAAATTTGTCATTATATTTTTGGACATTCCCGAGCAATTCCTGTCAAGCAGTTCAAAAGAGGGAAAAATTTAAAAAAAAATATTTTTACTTAAAATTTTGTCTGTTTTATTTTTCTGTTTTATTGTTTCTGGAAAGAAAATATTTGCAGTGGATCTGTCAAATTCAGACAAAATTTCATGAAAACCCTAATTTGATAAAAGGCACAGTGTATGCCCCTTCCTGAATAAAATCTAAAGGCGTGTTATCTGTGTATAAATTCACAAATATATGTAGAGGGTAAGTCAATTCTAAGCGGAGTCGTTTTATTCACTTTCAATTTATACCACCTACCAGAAAAAGTTACAATTTCTTGGCATAATACACATGTTCGTGAATACATTCAAAACCCGATGAGATGCAAGAACTGCCAAATTCTAGGCCACACGGCAAAATACTGTAAAGGATCACCAGCATGTAACAACTGTAATCTACCTCCAAATTTCTCGCAGCTATGCGCTTCAATAAACAATCAAACGAAAATAATGCAACGGAAAATAAGAATACAGTAACAGGTAAAACAATCGCAGCTTGTATAAAAAATAAAGTACAGCAAATAACAGAAGAACAAATAAAATTAAAACAATAATGAAATGAACAAATAAATACGAAAATTAACTTATCACAAAAGACAAAAAAAAATTAACAAAAGCAAATGAGTTACATACGTCTACGAAATACACTTAAACATTCCCTCAACACAAACTAATCAATTAGACAAATGTTGCGTTCTCCGAGCGTTAGCTGTGGCAATGCGCCCTGCAGTTGCCTGTCACCTGTAAATCCTTGCCGGACCTGTAAAACACTTGGCGACTGCGGCGTAAACACAACACACACCGTTTCGCTTTCAGAAATACACAAACTTTATTCTTAATCCACTCTTATTTATATTCTTAATTCTAGTTACATAATTATTTTTATAACCTACTTAGGTGTTCCAATTACACAGGTGTTGACCAAATCAATTATGGCAATGAGCCAGTTTATACAAAATGCCAATGGTGCATTTTAGCTCTAGTTTGTGTGTCACTGTGTAATTGTAACACCTGTGAAATTCATATATGTAATATTAATTATAGCTACAACCGGTCGATAGGATACTTGTGTTGTGTCCCGAGTCAACTACTCGTAGGTAGTCGTATCTTGACTCTCAACATTCTTCCCCTCTTTCTGGAAGAAGGTAGTGTAGCTACCTTCTAAAATTGTATAACCTACTACAATATTTTATATGTATACATTTACTATATATTTTTTTCTGATAACCTAATAAAATATTTTATTTTTTATTTTTTCGTCTTTTAACTATTGTGTTTTTTTTATATATATTTTTTTTCTCATTCATTTATTTTTATTCTTTTAATATTGTTTTTTTTTTGGTTTTTTTTCTTTTTTATTTATTTATTACTTTCTTTTTTTCTTGGTTCATTTTCTCTTCCTTTTTATTTATTTTATTTATATATTTTTTTTTCAAACATTTTGTACATTCTTAACTCTAACATCTGGTTTGCTTAGCCTACGCTACTCTACACTGCAATCTCTGCTACCTGCGGCGTTCGTTGTGGTTCTCGTTGTGGGTATTTGACTCGCTTCCTTAACTGGCATTACTGCAACTGAGATTACTGCAACGATCATTGCCAGCGTTGTGATCGCGGCGATCCCTCCCTTTTCCAACGAGGAGTGCGTTATATCGTACGATGTTTTCAGGTTCAACATCGTCTGATCTTTCTCCGTTTTCCTCATTAACAACTCGTTAATTGACTTGCTGTTAGTCGCTAGAATCTTCCGCAGATCTCCGTGTTGTATTGCTTGTATCGTCGTTGGTGCATATGTACTATTTATTGGTTTCGAATGCTGTAAAGTTGTTAACAAGGCCTGAACGTTGGCCGCCATCTCTCTTGTTCCCTAACTTGCTGGTGATAACTCGTAATGCTGGTTCTTCTGTGCTCTATGCACCAGCACCATCTCTTTCCCAATCAACCGACAGTCTTCTCCAATGTGAAGGAATCCCGTCCCCTGCATCTCTAGTCTTGTCGATCTTGCTTGGCACACTGCCGAAAAAAAAATTGTCTCATCAAAATGGTATAGCCAGCGGTTTGGCGACTCTGTCACTACCACCAATCCTCCCGTAGCCGAGACTGCTACATGCTCGCACTTATATTGCTCGTTTTTCAACGCCTGTACTTCACAAGATTTGCTTTCCCTTGTAAGGGCTTTTCCCGAATGTGGACACATACGCTGTGAAATATCCACCATTCTACAAGACTTAATGTCCTCCGACGTTAGTCCGATATAATTATCATGCACTCAACTCTCTGTGATGTAGTCATATAGTGTCTTCGGTACTATGCTCCAGTTACCGTTTAACGCTTTAGGTACGGGATATATCTTGTATAGCGCATATGCATCAGGAAGAGGAAGTGGTATTTTTATGACCACCAGATACCCCGCTTTCGACTTCGTTGCTCGTACCGTTGCTAACTCGTACAGCTGTTCGGGTTTCTCCAAACACCAGTTTATGCCACCCAAAGTCTTGGGAGCTGCTTTAAGTAGAGCTTCGGTGGAAGTGAACATAGGGTGTAACTTCCCATGTAACAAATCATCCACGACTGCCATCTCAATTTGCTGACGTCCTTGCAGGTTCACAAGCTCTTCTGATACAAAATTCTCCAGATTAACGAGTTCCGCCCTCTGCTCAAGGCTTCCGCAGTTTTCTTATTTATCGATTTCATGCCAGCCTGCAACCGTTCAATATCGACAAAAATTTCCTTTACTGCTTTGTGTAACCCTTTGTAGCTCGAACCCAGAATGGTTATCTCTTTGCCTAAGACCGACATAGTTTTAGCCTGTTGAATATCCAGACCTTGCAAATGAGCGTAAATCTTGTCCGCGTCACGATGGTCCATGGTTCCGATACCCCACTTCAGTATCTCACTACCGACATCTATTAACGACCTTGTTGCACGTTGTTTGCTACCCCGAAATGACATAGCTTGCTCGTTTCGTCTGAGCCCCGAAATTATTGATTCCGCTTCCGCTGCCGTTATCTCACACCCTCTCTTACTTTCATCAGATCCTGCCGTATTTGCTCTTAACTCGCAAAGATCCATTGTTTTCTTTTGCAAGTCTTCTAGTTTCTTCAGTACTGGCTCCAGATCAGCATCGCGAAACTCCGATATCACCACCCACTCGTCTTTCGAGAACCAAGCATTATCCAGTGATTCCAAAATCAGGTCCGTTTCCGCCAAGGGTTCCACCCGCACTTCCGTGGTTTCGCAGCATTTCGCTGGAACGCTCAAATAGGCTACCAAGAACACAGCTGCCTTACACATTTACTGTAGAAAAACAACAAGTAATCGCTACAATAACTTATCCAATAAAAATTTCTATTTCTCTAAATATTTAAATAATAATTATGATTATACTATTGCTACATTATGGTTATCACTACTTTACACTAACATCCACCGTCGACCGATCTTTTCTCCCCTTTTTTTTCTTACCATAATCTAGAATATCTAAATATCCTTGACCATGTATTTCCGTTGCCAATTATTTTCTTCTCTTAAAAAAAATCTCCTGGTTCGTATATATTCATAACACAGCTAGTGTGGAAAACCCTTCTATGAATGCATACGAAACATACAGCACCCCCTCGGTATTAACACTACCCTACTTACTACTGCGCTGAAGCCACGCCCATTTTACGCTACCTTTCTAACCGCTGTCAGCTAGCCTATAGCTCCAGATTGTCTCTCCATTAACATTTAACATAATACACACAATCAACTTTTAAGCAAACTTTAGTCTATCTAACCTAATTTCGATTTTACTACTATCCATTCTCAACTAGATCTTTTAACTTGTTATTTACTGATTATTCTCCCTAACTTATTTTAGCTTAGACCAACCTGTCATATTAACTAAATATATTAACAAGACCCTTTCTAACCTTCCCTCTTACTTCAAAACAACCCCATTCGTAATTGTGCTACGTAATTGTTAAACGAGTCAAAACCTGTCTTGGTCCGCTTACCATCTTACTGTACCGATTGTACCAGATACTAAGCGACCAACATCCGATGCTGCCAACGTTCGATACTTCCAGGGTCGTACACCCGGAAGTTGTATTCAAACTAATTGAAATAAATTGTATTCCATACTTATCTTCTTTATTACATTATTCATATCAATAAAAGAGATATTTAGAAAATTGTGTTTTTTCAATTTCCTTGAGTTTCTTCTTTTCCTATTATCATTACTTATAGTAAATATAAAATTGTTTAATTGCACTGCTTCCGTGTTTATTTACTTTACTTACTTCCCTATTGCTCTTCCAAACATACTTACGTTTACCTTCATGCCCCTACCCCTCCGACTTCATGTATATCGTACTGATAAAACAATTAAAATATTACTCCTAAACATATGCATGCAAACCACCATGTCTCATATTAAACTTACACGCTACCCGCGCTCATACTTACTTATTGACATACATACATATGTACATCGCACATGCGCTTGTCATTGTAGCTCATGCCAAAAATGTCAACGCATCATATTACCCGTGTACGTTATGAGTGGCTACAAACTTAATAATGTATTGCATAAACGCTCCGGTTATTGACTCTGCTGCTTATGCGACTACCTAAACCACACAAACAAACAAAAAATTGTATGCATTTAATTGCTTCACATTTTTTTTCCTTCATTCTTTATTGAAGTCATTTTTTCAGCCCGCAAAAATTATTTCTTTTACTACTTCACGAGGGCATTCGTACATTGTCTCGCCCTTGAATCATAATATATGGTTTCATTCTTTCATACCGCTGTCTTGCTTACGTTTAATTTTCTTCCTTTTCAAGGTTGAAGATATTATTTAATAAAAATTTCACTCATTTCAGCCGTCACTTTCCACACGAACTGAATTTTGGGATAGGTCAAGCAAAGAAAACCCCTGCTTCAATTCATTCATCATTGCAACCAGTTTCACACTAAAATTCTTAATTCGATCTGTAGGGCTTCAACAGATTGTTATGGAAACGTCTCAATTTGTTTCCTATCCTAATCTCTGTCGTTACTGGCCCCAAAATTGTTTCTACTTTATATGGACCAAGCCAAATATGGGAAAATTTGTTCTTCTTGTTACTGTTACGCAGTAAAACATTGTCCCCAGCAACGAACTGCACGGGATTAGCGTAAGCATCATATTGCTTCTTGGATACCTCTTTTACCCTTTCCTGCGCCTTCCTAGCCAACTCGTGCCCTTTCTGCACTTGATAACGTAATAGATGTGGGTAATCGTCTGTATTATATAGAGGCACTGGTTTTCGTTTCAAATTCGATGGCATTTGAGGTTGGAAACCATACAACGTGAAAAATGGCGTCCGGTTAGTGGATGCGTATACCGTGTTGTTGTGCACATGCATTGGTGACGCCAACCACTGGTCCCAGTTCGATCCATCCTCCTTCACAAAATGCCTAAAGTATTCAGCAAGCGGTCGGTGGCTACGTTCTAACGAACCGTTAGCCTGAGGGTGATACGGGGTGATGTGAAGTTTCTTCACCAAATTTTGCAACAACTTCCCCAAAGAAAATCCTAGCTACCGTGGTTGCCTCAGCATTCGGCATGGCAACCGCTATAAAGTATTTAGATAGGTCGTCCTGGAATGTTAGGATGTATTTATTCCCAGACGAGCTCTCGGGCAATGGTCCCACCATATCCATGAACACCTTTGGAATGGTTTGTTGGCAGTATCAGTTAGTTGCATAGGCATCCTTGTTAGCCTTGATACCTTGTTCTTCTGGCAACTTTCACACCCAGCGATGAGTTTCCGTCTATCCAACATCATTTTAGGCCACCTATAGTTCTTGCGTATACGCCTATACGTCTTCATGAAACCCTGGAGACCCCCCAAAGGAGAATTATGGTAATCTTTTAACAGCGTTTCAATCTCCTTCTGGTCCGACAGCTCAATTACAGCGTCCGTAACAAAAGGTAATTCTGGAGTCGTACCGTCACCCATGGCGTCCCCCTGCTTCGCGGAGTCATTTGTAGTACACTTTCGCTCCCTTACTTGCGCTCTTGTTTGGACAGCTGCTATCCGCGGTGCTGTATCACACCTCACGGCTGGTGAAAATCTCTCCTTCTCCCTTAACGGAGTTACTACCTGTTGGACTCTCGCTGCTGTATCCTCAAGCGCTTTCCGCAAATTTTCCTGTTCTTGTACGTTTATATCATCTAATCTAGCGAGACACCGTCTCAACCCCTCACTGATGCATCTGTCTGCTAATCAGTCTTTCGTGATGTCAAAGGAAACTGCCCTCGCTTCCAAAAACCTCAGTTCCACTTTTACCCTGTCTAACTCAATCCATGCCCTCACTATCATTCGTTCCCTTTTTGACCTTTCCGTTTGCCTATCATTGATCGCATATCCCGCGATATTCTCAGTGATTCTCAGAACACTCGTATTTTGCGGCGCCCTACTCAGCGCATCCGCATTCAAATTCACTTTCCCTGGCTTAAACACAATATCAAATGTGTACAGCTTATGCCTGAACTGTGCCAGTCTAGACGTTTGATCCTTCAAATTTACGATTCCCCTTAGCGGTTGGTGGTCAGTGTAAACCGTGAACTGTCTCCCCAAAAGGTATGATCAGAAGTTACGAGTGGCCCAAACTATAGCGAGCATCGCCCTCTCTATCGTAGAGTACCGCTTCTCGGTATCACTCAGCGGTCTACTCGCGAAAGCTATGGGATCATCGCGACCCTCTTGTTCCTGCGAAAGAACCGCTCCCAGCGAAAGAACCCGCAGAGCTTCACCACTAGCGTCTGTCGTTAAAATGAAATGCTTATTAAAGTCCGGGTAAATCAGGATGAGCGGTGTCGTAATAGCCAATATCAAACCTTCGAACGCCTGTTGGCATGACTCCGTCCACTCGAATTTTGTGTCCTTATGTAGCAATTACGTGATTGGCAGCGACAACTGTGCCATATTCTTCAAGAATTTCCTATAATAATTTGCTAGACCAAGAAAAGCTTGTACGTCCTTCCTGTTTCTTGGCTGAGCAATATTCTTGACGCATTCTATCTTCGCAGGATCAGGAAGCGCACCTTTCTCAGTACACTTGTGTCCTAGATATACCACCTCGCGTCGCAGGAAGTTACACTTCTTCGTGTTGAGCTTGCTCCCTCAGTCGATGCAGTACTTTACTCAACTTGCTACTGTGGTCTCACAGATTCCTTCCATATACCACTATATCATCTAGGTATACAAAACAGTCAATACCTTTCAGACCAGTTAGAATGCTATTCATGAGCCTCTGAAAAGTTGCTGGAGCACCAGTAAGTCCGAATGGCATTCGTTTGAACCCAAAATGACCCAAAAACGTGCTGAATGCCGTTTTCTCCCTGTCTTCCGCACCCATCAAGACTTGATGGTATCCAATAGCCAAATCTAGCGTAGAGAAATACCTACAATGACCCAACTGATCCAGAATTTCGTAAATCCTTGGGATCGGAAAAACTTGCTATAGCGTGACGTCATTTAATTTCCTGAAATCGACCATCAATCTCCATTTCTTGGTGTAGTCCTGGGACTTTTTCGGAACCAACAATAGAGTTGAGTTCCATGGAGAATTGCTCGGCATTATTATGCCCACGTCCAACAACTTGTCCACCTGTCGATTCATTTCGGCACGATGAGCCTCTGGAATTCTATATTGCCTTTGATTTATGGGCAACTCCCCCTCTACTATAGGAATATTGTGCTCAATTGTAAATGTGAACGGCAGCGCGTCCACATCGAGTAGGAAAACATCGTTATAATCTGCGCACATTCTTGCTATTGAACGGCTTTCCTGCTCATTCAAACTACTCCCCGTTCCCAATTCGTTTTTCAGTTTCTCCGCTCTCTCGGTGCTCTTCCGAGACTTTTCCTGCACTACAAAATCACTCGCATCGCTCACTTCTCTAATGTCGTACTCCGAGATATTGGAACATGTCACCTCGCGATTCTGATCACACACTACGTCCGATTCTTGAGTGTTCAGTGCTGGTGCCTCAATTGTATAATCTGTGGCGTATGCCAAAGTATCGCTGATATGCACGCCAGGCTGTATCTCTTGTCTGTTCACTATTGTTAAACCTTCTTTCACAGGTACCCTTACCTTCTTTACAGTTATTGCCCTAGCCGTCGCTACGGCTTCTGATTGACTTTCCTGCTCCCTGCTGAAACTGTCCCTCCGGGTTCTACTCTGGTTCCTTCCTATATTGTCCCTTGCACAAAGTCTAAAATTTTTCACAGTTTTCCCGTTCCCATTGCATACTGATAAGCGTTTACGTACTGTATCTATTATAAAGCAATTCCACAAATTATCTCTTCCCAGTATTCCACCTGCCCGGATACCGTCTTGGATCTGGATAATGTGGAAGTCCCATTCCAAATTCTCAGCACGGCGAATATCGAAGTTTCACTAGGCAAAAGGTTTTAACACTTCCCCCAAATGCCCCGCTTAAACTGCTTATTCTGCACGTTTGTACATTGGGAAATGACCTCATGGATTCAGCCTTTATTAGACTGGTGTCCACACCTGTGTCCAGCAATAATACCAGCTGACCTCCTTTTGCTGCCTTGCACGGAATGATCACATAAGAATCATCCATGTAGGTAGACTGACTGTTGAAATTGTTAGCCAAAAAGTGTTTATATCGCGGAGGATCTCTACACATATCTCTCAAAAACCTAGCGGTGCTACCAAAAAGTATACTTAAACACAATTTAAAATTTGCCGTGCTATCGTTCATCTTCCCCACGCAGTTTTTTAAACCAGCTGTCATGCCCCTGGCCGGCTGAATTACCTGTCTGCATCTTTCACCAATATTATAAAAATTTTTTCCTATATATATTAATATACCAGGGAGATAGTTCCTGACTAACACCACTGCTCTCTGGCGAATTACCCCAAACAGGCTTAGCAATAGACAAAAGAAATTTAATGTCCCTAAGAGTGCCATACCCTGTATCTTCGGAGTTTGTGGTCTCTCGACTGTCGCTGACGTGCAAAACCACGTTTGGTGCCTGTATATTAGCAGTGTTCTGGGGTTTCCAACCTCTAGGCCGAGGTTAGCCCCCTACCGGTTTCCCTGGTTCTGCCTGTTGCTGTTCCTCGCGAAACAGTTCTCTGCCATATGGCCAATGCGTCCACACCATGTACATGTCGGTTGGCGACTTCCTTTTCGTTCGTTCCTTGCATCGTATGATTGGTTTTGCTGCGAACAATAGGTATGATGGTTATTACTAGTGCCGCCCGTGTTCCACTGCCATGTGCGGTCCCCTGGGTTTCCACGAGGCAACACGGGTCTCTGCTGACTGGCAATGGTACTTTGCTGCTGATTTCCGAAGCTTTCTCTGGAGTAATACTGTCTACCCTGTTGTCTTGCTGATGCATTTCTTGGATAATTACCGCAATCCTCACAAAACAGAGTATTCCTCCTCGTACGGCACTCATCCCAGAAATGCCCGTGCCTATTACAAAATGAGCATACGACCTCTACAGCCCGTTGTCGATCTCTATGGTCCATTTCCCGTTTCTCATTACCCCCCAATTCTTGTCGCGGGACACTCGAACCAGCGGGTGCACTCGTCCAGCATAGGCCCCCCTTCGTGGCTCTTTGCTGAATGGCCACCTCTGCAGACGTAGCTGCCTCTATCAAATCTGCCATTGATCGTTGTGTCAGACCTAGCGTGTAATTGGCCAAGCCCCTGTTTACTAAACCGGCCTTGAGCACCGTCACCATGGCGCTCTCTATTTGCGATTTGTATACCGACGCACTTTCAGGGAATTGCCTGTTTGCTTCTGCACTCGCTGCAATCCCCAGTGACTGGAGCCTACGGCCCCAGGCTCTCCATTTCTCTCCGGCCTTCTGAGTATACTCCTGAATATCTCTTATGAGCCCGTTTTACGACTTTTGTTTCAAGTATGTCCTGTCTAGGAGAGCATATAAATCAGTCAGGTTGTTTACCGGGCTATGCGCCAACAAATCAAACGCGTCCCCTGTTGCTCTCTGTCTTATACATCTTCTCAAGTGTTCAACCTCCGCTCCCGGAAGACTTTGTTGGGCAAGCTCGCATCCTTCCTGGAACCTCCTGATTTCCGTCCAGAGATCGTAAATCTCAACGCCAGAAACCATAGGCACAAGCTTCTCCACAGCTTTGGCCACCTCCAGAATGCTCATTCTGACTGTCGAGTTAACCACTACAGGAATAACTGTACCGCTCACCTCCTGTGTAGCTAATTGGCTATTAATCCCCTCTTCCAATAGATACTTAACCAGATCCGGGCGCAAATTTAGTGGCCGACGTGCTTCCAACCGAGTTGGCGTGTCGTATATAGGCTCTTCCGACTGAGGCGCTTTATCCTTTTCCAATACGGTCGTCGGTTGAGTCGCTGCTTTCCTTTTCAGCTGCGATTCGCGCTCTGCCTGGTCTTCAATGAAACTAATCGGTAGCCCTCCTAAATCGCAATCCCTCACTACTATTTTCGGAACGAGATGTCCTCGGGTACACTGGGGCGTCAAGTATCCTGATCCTCCTACTTCCGGTATCGAAGCCTGAACCGTCTGCGTTTGCATTTCCGACGTCGACACCGACCTTGGCTTCACCTGGGATGGCTTCACTTCTACCGTCGCTCCCCTAAACCTGAAATTCTATTGCTCTAAGAAAGAAGCTTCCTCCTCTGTTTCCTCGAGCCGCCTTGAGAGTTCCTTAGCTTTATTTTGAAGGAATTCTCTATCAGCTTTCAGCTCCTCCTTTTCCTTACGTACTTCCTCTAATTATTTTTCCCTCCTGCTCAAGATAGCAGTCAGCGCCAAATCGGCTGCTTCCAAAGGCGATATTCTACCCCTTACTCTGGCCTCCTCCCACAACGTCTGGGCTTCACTCTTACCCGCGCTGGCTTCGAAATGTTCGAATACCCTCTCGGTGAAAAGATTCACCTCTGTTTTTACTGCTTTTAACTCGTCCTGTGCGTCTTCTTTACTCTTTAACGGAGACCCACTCGGTGCCTCAATTGTTGCTAAATCCGTCTGCAATACCTTGAGCCAACCTGACACTAAATTTTCTACATATCCAGGAAAATTCGTCGCAAAGTATTCGTCGTCCCTACAGACCTCCTTGTGCGGCAGTAATTTTACGTGGTTGTTTTGAAATTTTTCCACCAAACCTCGCAACTCGGTGATTCGTCTGTGATAATACTTCACCGTTTTTACATCCTTCCGGTCCTTCCTGAAGTTGGAAATCAACCTCTGTACCTCTTTGCCCACCACTTCCTGAGATTTCAGCTACTCCTTCACTTCCTTCGATAGTCCCATGTACTATGCCTAATCCAATAAATAGCCCGTTGAACAACCCAATCTCAAGGAAAAATCTCCATCCATTTGTACATCCCAAATGCCAGAACAGATGGTGTATCCCAATTACAAATAAAACCCAATAATTGTAAAAATTTGTTATTAACTTATTCCAATTTTTTTTTATTTAATCTTACTTAATGAAAAATACAAATATATTAAAAAAAACATTCCACCGAAAATTCTATCTTAATATTCTTTCTTTACTTATCTTTCATCACAAGTTCCATATCCGCTGTCTACCGGCGTCCATTAAGTCCTTCCATCAATGCAAATTGGTCCTTGATTTCCTCATATGTATCCCCATAACCAATCACCAACTTTAATACTCCCAAAAATCCTTCCAATTCGCAAAAACCGAAATCGGATTTACAGGCAAAAATGTCTTGATTCACTCCCGGAAATTCGAATCCATATTTAAAAATAAACCCGTAACGTATGCGCATCGTAATAATAGTATTTAAATGTTTTCTTCACCATTGCTACGCAAATCGTAGTTTCCGAACTACAAAAACTTTGATGCAACAACACGTGTTGTCGGCACCTCTCCACCTAATACCCTAAACTCAAAATGCCAAATATTTAAATCAGTCTTTATTTTGATTTCAAAACAATATAAGTTGAAACATATAAATGTCCCTACCGACAAACAAACACAAATCCCCGATCATAACCGTACGAACCCTATACCGTGGCACGTTCTTTTCGAGCCAAACCAACCGGTATACACAAGTTCGCAATTCAATAACGCAAAAACCGAGAATGCTGAAACAAGAAGTAATAAAAAGTATGAGTCTATTCTCAGTGAAACAAACCTATACAACCTGACCATTAACAATTTTTGCGAATCAACCTAGTATCACCCAACCGCAGCGGCTATTCAGCCCCGATGCTGCTTCTTTTGCACCGCGCAAAAGCGCCCACACGGACACCGAAGAATCGGCGACAAAATGCACTTAAATACTATAATGTCCTAATATAAACATACTCACCATTATTGTATTCGAAGACATATTGGTCCTTTGACTTTTGTTGCAGGATTCTTCCAATAGGTCCTTTAGACTGGCTGCGCCAATTGTTGCGTTCTCCGAGCGTTAGCTGTGGCAATCCGCCCTGCAGTTGCCTGTCACCTGTAAATCCTTGCCGGACCTGAAAAAAACTCTTGCCGACTGCGGCGTAAACACAACACACACCGTTTCGGTTTCAGAAATACACAAACTTTATTCTTAATCCACTCTTATTTATATTCTTAATTCTAGTTACATAATTATTTTTATAACCTACTTAGGTGTTCCAATTACACAGGTGTTGACCAAATCAATTATGGCAATGAGCCAGTTTATACAAAATGCCAATGGTGCATTTTAGCCCTAGTTTGTGTCACTGTGTAATTGTAACACCTGTGAATTCATATACGAGTATGTAATATTAATTATAGCTACAACCGGTCGATAGGCTACTTGGGTTGTGTCGCGAGTCAACTACTCGTAGGTAGTCGTATCTTGACTTTCCACATAAACATAAAATCATGCAATACGGAACCTCAAAACTCTATTTTAATATCTACTCACTTGGATTATCAGCTCCTCAATAATAAAACAATTTCTAATAACAACATACAGTCATCATCTCACATTTCTTAAATCCTCACACATAACAATTTCATCTCTTATTTACTATGCTTAACATACTACAGTGGAACATGAAGGGTTATAATAATTTACATGAATTACAACTATTAATAAAATATATCTCACCAGCCATAATAGCTCTCCAAGAAACTCATATTCCCTTTAATAAGTGTTAAGAATATTATATCCCACTGTGTTTAGCTCCAATACTTCTACTGTATTTACTTCCAATACTTCTTTACTTAAGTACACACATGCTACATGTACAAACATATTTATACTATTAATAAAGTTAGTTCTCTACAAACACTCAAACCTTTCGGTCTAGTTTTATCAGGTTATCGGCCCAGACATGAAAGTAAAGTTAAAGTCAAGTTTTTTTTTGGAAATTATCTGGACAGAACGTAAAGTTTTGATAATTGCTCTTTAAAAAATTTAAATTAAAAAAAACAACATGGAAAGCAATTTGGCAAGAATTGAAAAATTAGAAAGAGCTGACCAATGGAATATGTGGCGTTTTCAAATAAAGGAAATTCTGAACGCAGGTGAATTGTGGCAGTGTATATCTGATGAACCAATCACGGTAGCTGCGGGTACAAATGCCGGTACAGGAGCTGATAATAAAACTCTAGGTGAACCCAGGGGCGTGTTACGGGTGCGAAGTGGTTGAGAAGTGATAGGCTCAACAAATTATCGTATTGTCAGTTGGACAGCAACCACTTCAGCATATAATGAATTGCAAGACAACAAAATAAATGTGGAAAAAACTCGAAAACGTGTACGAATGTAAATCCGCGTCGACTGTACCCAGGCTACAACAAAAATTCTACAGTTTTGAAAAAGACCCTGAGGATGATGTTGCTTTACATATTTCAAAGCTGGAATCTCTTGTGTCGCAGCTGAAGGATGTTGGTGAAGCTGTTTCATCATCAATGGTAATAACAAAAATATTGATGACTCTTCCTTCGAGGTTTGTCTCATTTTTACAGTGCATGGGAGTCGACGAGCCCTGAGCAACAGACGTTAGAAAATTTAACAGCAAGACTTGTGCCAGAAGAAGCTCGTATGAAGACCTTAGGCAAGGGAATGTATAGCGGCAATGCTCTTTTTGCAAAACAAAAGGCACACTCACGAAAATTTTATAACAACAATAACAATGCAGATGGTAAGTCTGGAAGATGTTTTTATTGCAAAAAGCCAGGGCACTGGAAACGTAACTGTAAAGTAAGAAAGAAGGAAACTGGTGAAGATCAAATGAAAGGCAGTGCATTGTGTGTGAAGCGGAGGCGGCAAAAAGCAAAGACGAAAAAGACGAATGGTATGTGGATTCGGGCGCAAACGACCACATGACGAAAAACAAAAACTGGTTTGTCACTTAGCAGCCATTTGATGTGGCTATGGATATTCGTTTGGGCAACAATAACACTATTAAAGCTTATGGCAGGGGTGCGATCAACATAAAATCGTACAACAACAACAAATGGATATGTAATCATTTAGCTAATGTGTTGTATGTACCAGAGCTTCGTTTGAATTTATTTTCGACAATTAGCGCGATGGATAAAGGGCTTCAAATGACATCGAATCATCAACGATGTGTTTTCTTAAAGAATGGAACTGCAGTGCTAGTGGGAGTTCGCGTTGATAAATTTTACAAACTGATTAATAAAATTGATTTACCATCAAAACAAGTTGATAATTTTGTATTCTATACGAAAAGTAACGTACGTCCTAGAAGTGAATGGCACAACAAATTGGCGCATCAAAACTTAGATTACTGTAAACGATTTTTACAAAAAATTGACATGCCTTATTCCGATGAAGATGATAATTTTTGTGATGCTTGTGTTTTAGGAAAACAGCATCGAACGCCCTTTCCAATCAGTAAGAGCAAAACATCAGATGTTGGAGAAATTGTACATGCGGATGTCTGTGGACCGATGGAGAAGATTTCAGTTGGTGGATCGAAATACTTTCTTTGCTAAAAGATGATATCTCGCATTATCGAAAAGTATATTTTATTGAAGAAAAAAGTGAAGTCTTAAAGTACTTGGAACGATACATTGGCGACGTTCAAATTGAAACGGGACGAAAAATCAAAATACTTCGTTCGGATAATGGACTTGAATTTATAAACATAAATGTGGATTCAGTACTGAAAAAAATTGTATAACTCATCACAAAACGGTGCCATATAATCCAGAACAAAATGGATCTGCTGACCGTGAAATGCGTACTATTGTTGAATTAGCAAGAACAATGATATATGCTAAGAATCAGGACAAAAAGTTTTGGGCGGAGGCTGTTAATTGTGCTGTATACGTATTAAACAGAACAGGAACTAGTTCGAAAAAAGGAATAACACCTTTTGAGCTGTGGTTTGGTAAGCAACCTAAAATAGACAATTTGCACGTTTTCGGCACGGAGGCATTGATTCATGAACCGAAGCAAAAGCGATTGAAATGGGATGCCAAATCCCAGAAAGGAATATTCGTTGGATATGCAAACGATATTAAGGGATTGAGAGTATACAATTCAAGAACAAACAAGGTGGAAATTTCTCGAGACGTCACATTTAAAAATGAATTTGGAAAATCATCAGAAGCTGTGATGGATTTATCTACTGAGGATGCAGAACAAAATGAAGAAATGGCGAATGGTATACAGCATCAACAATCAGAATCTTTGGAGAACAGTGATGATGAGGTATTCTGTGAAAGTCTTCCATTCTCAGATATCGACGTGCCGGGTGCTGAACCAAGACCTGAACCTGAGCAAAGTTTTATAAGTGACAGACTACGTAGTAAATCGACGAATCTCGACGTAAACAACGGTAACCAGCATAACCAATCTAAATCGCCAAACCCATTTGTAGCTGAGGGACACCTTTTTGTGGCGAGCAGCCAAACCCCAAGAAATTATCAGCAAGCAAGAAGCTGCAAAGAAGCCAAAGAATGGAAACAGGCATTGGATGAGGAAATCAATTCGCTCAATGGCAACAAAATGTGGTTTTTTACTGAACTACCAAAAGAAGCTACAGTCATCAGCACAAGATGGGTATATACGTTCAAAGATACTACTGAAAATGAAGAAAAACGATACAAAGCAAGATTAGTAGCTCGTGGATTTACTCAGGAATACGGGATTGATTATTTGGAGACTTTTAGTCCTGTGGCCAAGTTTACGTCGATAAGGGCAATCCTTTGTATAGCGGCAACGGAACAATTGAAATTGAAGCAGTTTGACATCAAAACAGCTTTTTTGTATGCTGACAACCTGAAGGATATTCAGACAACACGGGGCGAGTTTGTAAATTGCTGAAAAGTTTATATGGATTAAAACAAGCCTCAAGATGTTGGAATAAGACTTTTTCAACAATGCTTAAAAAATTCAGTCTGGTGGCAAGTAAAGCTGATAATTGCGTCTTCACTAACAAAGCTGGTGCAAAAAGATTGCTAATGGCTATTTACATCGATGATGGGCTAGTTGCGGCAGAAGATGAGGCAGACATAGATAAGCTTTTAGCATTCCTAAAGCATTCATTCAGCATAAAAGTGTTCGAGGCTAGACATTTCCTTGGACTAGAAATTCGACAGTTGGCAGATGGCAGTCTACTTGTAAACCAATATGGTTATGCAGAAAAGTTAATGAAGAAGTTCAACATGGATCAAGCCGATCCAGTTAATATGCCCTGTGATATTTCGACAACTGGGCATTAGCTGATGGTGCAGCAGTGTCGAGCTATCCGTATAGACAGGCGGTTGGTAGTTTGATGTATTTAATGTTAGCAACGAGACCAGACATATGTTTTGCTGTTGGGTACGCTAGCAGATACCTGGAAAACCCGACAAATGCACATGTGAATGTCGTAAAGCGAATTTTCAAATATTTGAATGGCACAAAAGGGTATGGTATACTTTTTCCAACAAAAGATTCCTTTGTTTTAAATTGTTTTAGCGATGCCGACTATGCTGGTGACGTCACTACAAGAAAATCAACCAATGGACTTGTTATTATGATGGGTTCAACGTGCATTGCACGGGTATCACAGAGACAACGCTGCGTTGCATTGTCTACTACCGAATCTGAATTTGTGGCAAGCTGCCAGGCCGTCAAAGAGCTTATGTGGATAAAACAACTTTTACTTGATATACTTCCTGACGAATACCCAGAGACTAATCTGAATATGGACAACCAAGGAGCTATTCGATTAATTAAAGATCCAGAATATCATAAGCGAACAAAACATATTGATGTTAAATTAAATTTTATTAGAGAAGAATATGAAAACAATCTGTTTAATATTAATTATGTTTCATCAAATCAGCAAGTGGCAGATATTTTTACAAAGCCCTTAGTAAAAGAAAAATTTTTTGCGTTTTAGACAACTCATGAATATTATTGAATTAAAAAAAAACTAAGATATTAATGAATCCTAAAAAGAAAAGGAAAAGAATTTATTTTTGATTTAAAATTTGGAAATTAAAATGAAATGTATGATAAAAGTGGGAGTGCTAAGAATATTTATCACATTATATCCCACTGTGTTTACCTCCAATACTTCTACTGTATTTACTTCCAATACTTCTTTACTTAAGTACACACATGCTACATGTACAAACATATGTATACTATTAATAAAGTTAGTTCTCTACAAACACTCAAACCCTTCGGTATAGTTTTATCAATAAGTACCCAACTGGCATTCCAGTAATGTACGATACGTATTTCCACAATCTTTCTCAAAACACGACCAGCAAACAAGGCTATATCAATATTTTTGCTCAAGAGATTTATTCCAAATTCTAGAAGCCCTCCCAACATCACACATGCTAATTGGTGATTTAATGCTTCGAGTCCACTTTGGGATTCTAACTCAACTAATCAACGCGGCAAAGTGATTGAAGATTTAATCCTTTCATCAAATCTCATAGTGTTGAATGATGGATCTCCCACTAATTTTGCTACTCATAATACACTGACACAAATAGATCTCACACTCTGTTCTTCAGTCCTAGCATCCAAATATAATTGTAGTGTGTATTAGAAAACTTACATGGTAGTGTCCACTACCCAATAACAATTGAGATAAATTCTTCTACAACAATATTCAACAATAAACCAAAGCCGAGATTCAAAACCGATATAGCAGCTTAGAACGAATTTGGACAGATCGCGAACAGTTTTCCATTATTTCACCATGCTCAAGTCACATTAATAAAGAAGCGGCAAAAATCTCAAAAGTTATCTGAACCGCTGCTCACCTATCTATTCCTCAAACAAAGAACAATTATAGTAAATCTTCGGTCACAAAGTGGATCCCAGAAATCGCAGCACTACGAACCGAAAAACAAAATTCATGGGCAGTGCTCAAACGTTCTTGCCAAGATAAAATCTGTTAAACTACAAAAAGGTGGTAGCACAGTTCAGATTCAACGCAAAAAAAAAGCAAAAAGGAGGTGCTTGGAAACTTTATCCAGCGTAACCAGCCCCTTGTCGAAACATAACATAATTTCGGTTGACATTAAAAAACTAACTGGGACTATTAAATAAAATTTAATTAATGTGATCAACACCAATTCTGGATTATATCTGATATTTCCAAAAACTCCGCGCGTAAATGGTAGAACTATTCTCTGGACTGCAATTTCTCTAAGGGTTTTAGCACCGAAAAATTTTAATTTGTAGTGGAGTCTAATAGCTTCATATGTGCTCCTTTGCTAAATATATTGAAATTGACATTTCCCAAACTGAATTTACAAAAGGAAAATTGCTTGGACTTGACAGAATATCATACCAAGTGTTAAAAAACCTGCCTCAAGAGATGACATCTAGATTAATTGATATTTTCAACAATATTGTTTTCTATTATGGGATTTACACTCTGTTTAAGCATATGCCGTGCTCCGTGAACAGATATGGCCATCAAATTGTAGTTAGTTACATTTATTCATACGTAATGCACAATTTTGCAAGCTAGCAATTTTATGTGTGTGCGAATTTATTTTCAATTTCTTTAATTTTAAGGAACAGGATATTTCCGTTTTATTTTGCACGTAAGCATTAGTTAAATTACTTAATTGTTATTGTAATTATATGTGTATCAATTAGTATATAAGTTCACACCTCTATGAAATAATCCAGTCAGCTTTAATAAATGAATCCATCAACCATACGAATTTGTATTCTTTCCATGTTATACTGGTTCATGCGCCATATAACAATCTCAACAGCCATATTGGTACAAGCACCGAAATTGCAACCTAACTAATCAATTTGTGATTACACTACGTTATACTGGTACAATCATCATAAGCAATCCATCAGCCATTTGCTACAAGCACCAAACTTGGTACAAGCAACCAATTAAGGAAAAAGAATCTAAAATATTTTTGGTGACCCCGACGTGATCAACAGGACAAGACACATCTATCACTCCTGAGGACATCAGCTGACTACAGCTCATCAATAATTCATCAAGACTTCCAACAACATATCAATGGTAGAGCTGGTTCTTCAGCAAGACGACCGAGCAGTGGCCATTCAAACCGTCATATCAAGTTATAAGTAAACAGCTCACGACCGAAGGACATTAGAATTCGTGGAAAAAAGGCTGCAAGAACTTGAAATCAATGGCAACAATTCAACCAATCTGATGTTGCCATCCAGAAAAGCTATGGGGATGACACTTCACACCCATACTTTGCGAAGGACATACACGCAATGGTGGGTGCCAAATATTACAAGTTTCGCGAGGAAATGCAAAGCACTATCACCTGGACTAGTACGGCTGCAACCACTAATTCAAGAATGTGGGGCTGTGCAGCAACAGTCCCGTTCGAAACCCGTTCTGTCGCATGTTCAACGACAAGTACAACTCATCACTAACATCTTTAAGATGTATGATCAATTGCTTGCCCACCAGCCAATACACCCAGGCAGTTTCTACACGCGTCAGGCAAGTAATCTAGAGCAACATTGGCAGATAGTACAATGTCTGCACAAACTACTGAGTGAAGCTGGAGAAAACACGTTCGAAATTGAAGACTTCTTCCAACGGTAACAACAGCTTCACACCAAATTGGACCTACTCTTGGAAATGGGCCATCAATCATCAGCAGACAACTACGTGACCGCATGGCAATGGATCACGGTACGGAAACTCGAGTCATCTAGTTAAAGCAGCATTGTGACGACTATTAACGCAAACTACATCAAATATCGAGAGTGAATCGAACGAAAAATTGCTGCATGATACAATGCGAGAGTGCATTTTAAGCCTTCAGAATTTAGGTCTAGACATTTCATCATGGGACCCAATTCTGCTATTCATCCTAAACTAAACGCTATTACTGGAGGAATTCCTTGCCTTTTTGAGGATACGTTTCCAAACCCTCGAAGCACTGTGCATCAAGAGCAACAAGCCTTACGTCGAAAGGGACAAGCACCAAGCCCAAGGTTCCGTCAACTGTTTGAAAACTGGTCATGGTTCAAACAATTGCTCATCAAGAACATGTTCGAAGTGTTCAAAGGAACACAATACGCTTTTGCATTTGCATCTAGCATCAGACCAAGAAAAACAGGAAATCACCAACAAAACCAGGCCATCATCGGCAACTGTTCATGGATCAGCATTGTTGAGTACCATGTCCATAACGAGATCCGATTGGGGACAGTAGTGAAATGTCTCGCGCTCCTCGACAGTGGCTCGCAGTTGAACTTCATAACACAAAGCGTAGCAAGGCAAATAGGACAGCGTAAGCGAAAAGGCGACATTTCCATTGAAGGAATCGCCAATACCAAGAAGCGAACCTCAGAGACGGTGATCGTCGGATTGGAATCAACGGCCACTGGATTCACAACACACATAGAATCCTAAAATCGTGTCTGATCAGGGAATAATTTTACAAAACACGCTCTTTGGATGGGTACAGGCAAGGTACATCAAGTCCAATTGCAACTTGTGGAGTTTGCACGGATGATGAAAATCTTGAAGAATCATTGAGGAAATTTTGGCGCTTAGAAGAATGTGATGCAACCAAGTCTACTCATATTAGCTGAACGACGAAGAACAATACAACCATCATACCCAAAGAGGCACAGATGTCCGCTGCATTTGGATGAGTCAAGGGACATAGCCCTTCAACGGGTCTTCGCAGTCGAACGCAAACTAGAAAGAAATCCCGAGCTTGAGAACCTGTACGTCGCGTTTATGAGAGATTATGAATCCCTGTGACATATGGAGGAATATCAACTGACAGCATCAGAGTTCCGCACTATTTCCTGCCGCACCATGCGGTGATGAAACTAGACAGTTCCACAACAAAATTACGTGTCGTGTTTGATGCATCAGCCATAACTTCAGCTAATATATCGCTAAACGGCATTCTGTTAATTGGCCCCAGCATACAAGATAATGTAGTTCAATGGCCTGTAGTATTGTTGGCTGCGAACACCGCTGCCCGAAATCGTATTCGGTTGCTGTGTTGTATTAAATTTTAAACAGTTAAAATGTATTTGTTGTTAAATTTAAACACTTCAGTTTAAATTTGAGCCAGAAGAATTATTCTCCTTTCCTTCTTCTGCTATATACTTGTTGATCGTTGTCGTGGTGGTCGCTCTGTCGTTCTCTCTCTTGTGCTTTGCTCTCGTTTCTGCGTGTTGTTAGTGTAAAATTTACTGAACGAGCATACTCTACAAATTCCACCGCTTCGTGCATGTATTTGTTGTATTATTCGTCGCTGTGGTTTCTCTCTTCGCAAGCGTGGCGCTGGTTGGCAAGATCGTTGGCTGTGCGTGTGGCTGCTTTTGTTGTAATCGTAGGTCAGTATTAATTATTCCAACTGGTATAATATGCTGCTGATTAGACTGTGCTCCCGCCACTGCTGCGCTGATTGGTTGCGTCGTAAGCAGTTTTCTTTAAATTCCCAACTTAGTTTCTTTGTTGCTTCGATTTGTATTGTGGGCGGTTCTTTGATGCAATTGTTCGGGTTTTACTATTCGTGATGTGTGTGTAGGTATAGTTGAGTAGGGTTTCTGTCACCTGTAGTATGGGCCAAAATTTCACTGTAAATTTCAGTCCTTACATACAAATTGGCTACATATTCGCACTGAATTAAGGGAACTACAAAAAATCAGGGTCCCACGCTACATATTTAGTAGAGCAACACAAAAAAATCCCCAAATACATATCTTCACAGATACATTAGAATGTGCCTATGGTGCAGTGGCTTATATACAATCATCAGTTGTCCACGATACCATCAAAGTAAGATTCATTTGCGCAAAACCTAGAGTAGCTCCTACAAAACAATTTACGCTGCTTAGACTAGAACTTTGCGCTGCTAAACTTGCGGTAGAATTAATGCGGAAGCTAAAAGAAGCAGCAACATTCCTCGATGCTGAAGTGTTCTATTGGCCAGATTCCACAGCAGTCCTCGGGTGGATCAATACTGACTCAGCATATTATCATACATTTATCGCCAGTCGAATCTCTTTAATTCAACGATGGTCTCCAAGAAAATGGCGACATGTCCGATCACAAGACAACCCAGCGGACCTAATATCAAGAGGCCTGACTCCAGGGAAGTTGATTACAAACAGTTTCTGGTTCTACGGGCTCCGTTTTTTACATGGATTTATCACAATCTGGCCACTTCAACCGGCTCTAGGAAAAAGCGAATTAGAGCTACGGTAGGCCAAGGAATCAATTGTATCGGTCTCTGCAAAAGCAACCATCAACAAAGAATGTCACCTCTTGTCAAGCACCCATCATGGCAACTCTTTCCGCCGCTTGTAAAGGATTGTATCATAAAAGCTTCAAAGGATTCAAAAGGGATGAAGGGTTCGATTCAACTTGCCCCACTGCAGATGAACAGGAAGGTGCTCTAATAGCTATTGTAAGGCTAATGCAGCAGCAAGAATTTAGCAAAGAATTCACACAATTAGCGGAATATTCGACAGTGAGTAACAATAGCTCATTCAGCTCTCTTTCCCTGTTCATTGACACAAAAAAAATTACAGTCTAGCCTTACCTACGCGGCCAAACAGCCAATGCTTTTGCCTTACAGTCATCCATTAACAAAACTCCTGTTACGTGATCTACATAAACTACATCTTCACGCCGGCGCGCAGACATTAATATCTATCTTTAGGCAAAGATGGTGTTACCCAGGTCAGTAATTCAGGGCTGGGTGAGATGCGTAAGAATTAGTCCTGTAATGCTACAACAAATAATGGGAAACCTTCCTAAGGACAGAGTGCATCCGGCAAGTCCTTTCATAATCTCCGGCATTGACTTCTTTGGACAAATCTACATACACTTCAAGCTGCGCGGCAGGCGGCCGCTTAAGGCATATGTAGCTGTATTCTAGTGTTTCGCTACCAAGGCCGTACATATGGAAATAGTCAGTGATTTAACAGCAGAGGACTCATTGGAGCCCTAAGGCTTTTATAGGACGACGAGGACACTGCAAAAAAATCTTCTGTGACAATACCACTAACTTTGTTGGCACAAACAATTTAATGTTCGAATTACAGCAAGTCCTAGCTAAGGACGCCAAGCAGCACTTTATCAGTGAATGTAGTAAGCAGCACATCGAATTTTCATCAATCCACCCCGTGGAACACATTTTGGCGGTTTATCCGCTAAACATTTACTACAGTCAACACTAGCTGCAGCGGTGTTAACGTATGAAAACATACCATTTTCCTCCGATCCTGGTATATACTTCGAAAACATTGGCAAGGCAGATATTGTAACCAGTCAATGGAGTATCATCACCTATATGGACATGCACTTATATTGGAAATAGTTTGACAAACTCAAGGGTTATCCACAAATACTCCAGCGATCGTGTGAATCAACCCATGACCCGAAAGCATGCTCCACTATAACAACAATAATACAACGACTGGCAGATGAATTGGACGCCATCAATTTCTGCAGGCCAGTCACAATACACGTACGAAACGAGGTAGGTAATGTTGCACATTCATAGGTAATGTTGCACATTCACTGTTTGGCGTTCTTGATTCAGAGTAACCAAAAAACGCCGCAGACACCATTTAAAAAATTCGACAACACGAGTCCTCACGACGTACATCAGTATGCGGCAGTTAGCTAGCACTCTTAATAATCGTAATTCTCATAACAGTTGGGAAATAAATAAGAAAATCCACTAACAGCAACGACCACGATGCAGCTCAATCAGCAAACCTGGAGTTAGATTCGAATTACGATAGATCGGGTAGAGCGACTGCCGCTCAAGGCCGGGAGGATATTTAGGCATATGCCGAGCGTAGCGATCCCATTGCTCCGCGAACGGATATGCCCATCAAATTGTAGTTAGTTACATTTGCTCTTACGTAATGCACAATTTTGAAAGCTAGCAATTTTATGTGTGTGCGAATTTATTTTCAATTTCTTTAATTTTAAGGAACAGGATATTTCCGTTTTATTTTGCACGTAAGCATTAGTTAAATTACTTAATTGTTATTGTAATTATATCTGTATCAATTAGTATATAAGTTCACACCGTTATGAAATAAGCCAGTCTAACGAATCAATTTCTGATTATACTACTTTATACTGGTACAAGCACCATAAACAATTCATCAGCCATTTGGTACAAGCACCAAACTGGCAACCAATTAAGGGAAAATATCCTAAAATAACCTCAAAGCTGGAAAATAGCGAATATTATACCAATACAGAAACCGAAACAATAAAAAATAGAACTATCGGTATAGCGCCCTATTTAAAACTTATGGAAAAAATAGTTGCCACAAGGCTTATGTGGTTCATCGAAAGGGGTAAATTTATAAACTCACATCAAGTTGGAGTCAAAAATGGACAGGGTGCCATGGATGCTCTTTTCTACTTCGACCATTACATAACGAGATAACTCTCATGCAGAAACCATATCACAGTCCTAAGTATGGACTTTCAAAAGGCTTTCGACCGAATAGGCCCACATATGGTACTTAAATAATAGCTCAAATGGAAAATCGGACCAAATGTATTTAATTATATGAAACGTTTTTTGTCAAATCGTAAAATCAGAATTACAGTCGGTTCAGCTCTGTCGGGAGTTGAGCCTCTCGCCAACGGAATTCCCCAAGGATCACCGTTGTCTGCTGTTATGTATTATAGCATTCGACGAAGTCAGCATAATTATTTCAAAGCAAAAATATGCAGAACACTGCATACGAGTATATACCGACGTCGTCTTCATCTTCTCAAGTTGCCAAGACAACAACCTCACACACAGTATTTTCACCGCTATTCTTGAAGACCTATCTAAATGGTCAAATATTTCTGGAGCGAATGTAGCGTTTAACAAATGCAGCACCCTACATATTTGGAAGAAGACATCAAGTGCCGGTTTTGATATAAGGTTTCGAAATGCAATCATTCAAAACGCAAATACATTGAAAATCTTCTGCATATTCATAGACAGTAAGCATACTTTTAAAGAACAATGTTGTTACATTAAGAGAAGCCTTGACATGAGTCTGAATATATTGTCTGAATATTTCAAATACCTTGCTTCTAAATTCTGTCGGACTCATCCTAAAACCTTACATAGCATTACAAGGTAACTTATCTTGTCAAAAATTGACTACGGGCAGTCAATATACGGACATTGTGCAGCTAGCAATATTCGACGTCTAGCCACACCATACCATACTGGAATAAGAAGAGGCCTACGCGCATTCCCAACAACACCTACGAAAAATATTCTAGCTCAGGCAGGTATGCCGTAAATAGAAGAAAGAACGCCACCCTACATTTAATACAAACATTATTTTCCGGACTTAGCCCTATCCTTCACAAAGTAATCACAAAATGTTTAAATCACAAACGATGGGTAAAATGATAGTGCCATCCGATTTGTAAAACAAGAACAATTAATTATTAATCCCTTGATGGGACTTCTTTCACTGTAGTAAACAACAATGGTGATCTACTCGACAAACATTGCTCTGCATTCACTGCAGAGCTAACAGCAATTTATAACGAAATTACCCAATCAGCCAAAGCCAGGGGTAAATTTATAATTTCCTCAGACAGTCAATCAAGTATTATTTATATTCGCATTTTATTCAAAGGTAGTGATACAATCTTTAAAATCCGAGATAAGCTTATACAATTCAACAAAAAAAATCAAAATAATGTGGATTGTCAGCCATTCCGGTATTCGCGGGTACGAATATGCTGATGCAGTGGCCATTATTGCCCGAAGTACTCCAGCTGACACTTTTAACACCATTGAAAAAAAACATACACCGCTATATACGAGTATATGAATATATGCTCCAAATGCATTAGCCTCAGACTAGGGCACAACAGCATTAGCCACGAAGACCTGCTAAATGGAGCAAGTACGCCAAATTTCCCTTTCTGCAATAAACAATCAGTTTCAATAATTCTCCTTATTGGATGAATGCCAGCACTTATTTCGGACACAATCCCCAGCGAGCTGCTAAATTCATTTTAAAATACTTACATAGCTATGTACTATAGTATAGTATATATAATAAATACTAGTATAGCATATTTATTACATGAGAGCTGAAAGCCGCAGTTGCTAGTGATCCTCTTCCAAATTGTATACAAATTTATTTTTGTACAAATTCTAGTAATAATAAAACTCGTATTTTTGGAATGGGATTTAATTTCTTCTTTTTCACTGTCAGTAAATTGTATTAGGATATTCGCTAATGGAAATGAATATAATGCAATTTTGTGATAAATTGTTAAATTTGCCATTACAATCGATTTCAGATAAGCGGTAAGTTTCTCTTTCATTTCCTTCACAATGGGTACGGATGTTTGTTTAATTAAACAATTTTTCGTCAATCGATAAACAGAAACAACAGCAAGGTCGAAATTACATAATTTTCACCTTCTAGCTTTTTTAAAGTTTCCTCAAAAATCTCTAATAATTGAAAGATGGCTTCAATATAATTGAAGTTTATACAGCTTATTCTATTTTACTCATTCCTTTATTTGCTACAATTTTTTTCATATTTGCCGATGAGAACAAATTGATTCTGTTTATATGCGACGGAATTGTGTGCAGGAAGCAAAATTATAAGCTGGAAGAACGAAAAATGGGTTTTACTGTAAAACATGGAGGAGAGGGATATTAATTTGTGTTTTTTAATTTAATTAATATAATTTTTTAATTTTTTCATGTCAAGATGTCGAGATGTTTTTTGCTTTCCTAAATATATTTAATTAATAGTAGAGACCTTTTCATATCTTTACTGATGTTTATATAAATAACAATTACAACAATAAAAGCAGAACGATCCTTTATTTAAAAAAATCAATATTTGTTTTGTTATTGTAGTTTCTGATTTATTAGAGAAAAATTGCATGGACTAGTACATGTGGAATACTTTTCTTGGCTGTCTTTCAAATCTATATAAATAAAAAATAATGTCATTAATTTATTAAAATAACACAGAAGAACAGCAGAACTAATATTTTTATTGCTTTTGCTAATTCTGCTTCAGAAATTTAAACCCTGGTTGAAAGTGATAGAGTAGCTATTTCATTTTTAATAGAATGTTTTAAAAGCAGAAACTGAAACACGAGCATGCATATATTTAATTGAGTAATTTTTTCCTCGGTGTACTCGTAGTATTCGTTGTAAATGATGTTGGCAAGCAAAACATATGCTAATAGAATAGAGAAAAGCATTCTTTCTCTTAAAAGGAGTACTTCGTGTATTCTACTCTATCTTGTTGTTATCTCTCACACATATGAACTTTTTAAAGAAGCTACGAAAAAGTTGTACTATTCCGAAGAATACAGCGGGTTAGAGAAAAGGCAATTACATTCATCCAGTTCTCAAGTGTGATTATCTTTTTAATTTTTTATGGTATAATCTTTGTCGCTGCTCAAAGATATTTCCTTGAGTTTGTAGTTGATTACGAAAAGATTTGTCTAGTATCGACTGCACACATTTTATTGAGAAAGTTAGCCACCAGCTACAACATCAGAAGAACAACCACAACACAAAGCTCTTGTACTATAACTGTAACTTCGACAGCTACGACAAGTACATTGCTTTATTCTAGCGCAACAATTATGTCTACTAAGCCAACAGCACTAATTACAACAACAGCAACAAACACGGAAGTACAAAACTCAAACAGTAGAAACAATAGCAAACATTCCGAGCAGAGTAACCCAAATCGTAACCGCGAAAAGCGATCGCCAAACAAACTAACGGACCAAAATAACAAGAACAAATAACATAAAAGCAAACCACTGAGAGCAACACAAATAACACTTCAAGAATATTGGCCAAGCAAGTCACTCCCTCAAATACAACAAACAGGTTCGAACTACTGCCACTAAATGATACCACTGACGAACAATACAACAGTGGGACAAAAACAAATTCAACCAAACAGAATCAAATAAAAAACCACACTCAGAAACCACCACCTATATATATACAAAACGTGGAAAATATTAATGCACTAACTAAAGCTCTAAATCAGCTACCAAATACCAAATACGAGATGAAAGCACAGAACACAAACGAAATAAAAATACAACCGGCAGAATCTGTACATTATACAAACATAATAAAATTGCTTAGGCAAAAAGAAACAAAATGTTATACATTTAAGCCAAAGAGCAACGTGGATATAAAGTAATTTTACGATATATTCATTACTCAACGGAAAAAGACGATATTATAGCTAAACTGGCAGAATTAGGCAGAATTCACAACCTGCAAAAAAATAAACAACCACTTACTTCATTCTCCCTGGAGATTAAACCAAACGATAATAACAAAGACTCATCCTTAACACATCTTTTATACTGTAAAATAAACTTCGAACCAGATCACCAAAAAAACTATTACACAATGCACAACTTTGCCAAAAATATGGATACACCAAAAACGATTGTACTAAACACCCTGTGTGTGTCAAATGCGCGGGTAACCACAGCACAATTAAATGCAATATCGAAAGAAATATAAAACAGGAAATCAAATGCGCTCTCTGTAGTAAAAACCACACAGCAAACTACAAATCACTATAAATACAAAAATACCAACACTACGTAAAAAAGAAATAACTCCAACTCAGAAACAAAAATCAGCAGAACCATCTGTGAATATACCCACAGTGCAATTAAATAAAAACTACACACCTGGAATGTCATATGCTAAAGTTGCTGCGATAAATACAGCACCACACTTAACACAAAATCTGAACGCAGCAATAAACAGTATGATACCAACACAGCATAACAACGACCTCTCAGATTAAAAAATAATGATGAAACAATTAATAACACAAATGACAAGAATGATGAACATTGTGACACTGATCGTATCGAAACTAGATGGTTTCCAGAAGTAAAATAACTTTTTCTATTTGGAACTACAATGGACTATCGCGTCACTTACTAGAACTTAAAAGTTTTATTTGCGACCATTCAATTGACTTTATGCTAATATCTGAAACGCATGCTACTGACGAAAGCTATATACCGAACTATAATATTTATTATACAAATCACCCTGACAATCAAGCACACGGGGGAACAGCAATAAAAAATCGTTATATGTATAGAACTAGAAGAATACAAGACACCTTACATTGAAGCAACCCCTATAGCAGTGATTCTCAATCTTTTTTTTGTCGCGGCACACTTTTAACGATCTTAACATTTGGCGGCAAACAAAGAAAAAGATAAGTTTAAAAGTTGTTTACTTATTTCTAGTACACTGTGTAAAATATTTTATGATAATAATTTTGAATGTAAAATAAAATAATATGTATTACAAAAGCAGCAGTAGATTTATTAAGGGATTAATAAAAAGTTAATAATAAGAATACTTTTAATTAGAAATTTAAGCTTGATGTTTTTTGATAAGTTCATTTCTATTTGGTCGTAAAGTTGCTACTCTCATATCGTCTTCTACATTTAACAGTCCAGCTCTTTCTTCGTTTTTATGTTGGTTAATACTGAAAATTCGAATTCACACAAATATGATATAGAAAATTGTAGTAATATTTCCATTTTTTGGCTATGATGGGATAATCGCATCTAATATTAATCCAAAGTGAATTAATTGATTCTTTCGAATATTTTCAAATTAAATCTCGATTATTAGAAAGCTAAATTAGTTCTTCCTCTTCATTCAAAGTTAATTCAAACACAGAAGTATTCGTTATCAAAAAATGGATTACAAACCCAATCAAATTTTTTTATTTCTATTTTGGGAAATAATGAATAATTCTATCCTCTAATGTTGTCAAATGGTCAATATCAATTTTATGAATAGTCTTCTTCTTCTTTTGAAAAATTATTACGGTGGCATAACCACACATACGCAATTGCAACAACTGTTGTAACTTGTCTTGTCTATAAATTCGTTACAAAAATAATCTTCATGAATAGTTTTATTTAAATCTTTTGGGACTGACTCAAACTTTTGCTTTATTCCTTCATAAAGTAATTTCTTTTTTTGGAATCCTACCACACTCTTTCGGCCCTTGCATACTTGAATTTCTGTTATTAAAAATAACAAAAATACCTGATCAGTAAGCTAGTTTAGCACATCATATTTTATCTTCCAACAAATGAACAAAATTTTAATATTTATTTTGTTCAAAAAAAACTTTCATTTCGTCGTTTAATTCCAGAACAAGAGATAAATTTTTCCTCTGGACAGCCAAGTTACTTCTTAGTACTTTCCATACTTGTTAATGCAGTAAGAAGGATTCGTACTTAAAAGGATTTCCATAGTTTGGCATAAATTACTAAATTAGCGACTTTTTAATAGAGTTGATAATTAACCATTTTAGTTTAATATCATTAACCATTTTAACACATTGTTCCAGAACTATTTTCAATTCTGATGGAACATATTTTATTCTTTAACATTTGCTACAAACCCTTTTAGATGTCCAGTCATATGCTTGGCATAAATTACTAAATTAGCGACTTTTTAATGGGCTTCATAATGAACCATTTTAGTTTAATATAATTAACAATTTTAACACATTGCTCCAGAACTATTTTCAATTCTGATAGCAAATATTTTGTTCTTTAACATTTGCTGCAAATTCTTTTAGATGTCCAGTCATAGCTGGAGCACCATCTGTGTAAATGCCAATACATGAATTCCACGAAACTTTAATTTCTTCACTTGTAAAATTGATTAATAATACCATTTTCGTGAATAAACCGAACGAATGCAATAATTCTATTGTTTCATCGATTTGTAGAGCAAAATTTGAATTTGAAAGTGTTTTTGCAGAGATTCTGTTCAATATTTTGCGACATATCTTTGATGGATTGTGTCATTCGAAAGTGGTATTTTACAAATATCACTATCTGCGGACCCACCAATTATTATTTTTACAATTTTTGCGACAAGCAAGTAATATAATTTCTTCAGCGAAATTGGGAAGTTTTAATTTAACTGCAATCAATTCCGCTATTTCATAAGAAGCTATTTGAGCTTTTTCAGACACACGGATTTGTTTTTCAAAAACCTTTACTTGCTTGGATTTTGAAGATAAAGACTTTTGAAAGCAGCTTTTATCTTTTGTTGAAAGTGAAAGGTGGTTAGTCAGCAAGTGACGTTGGAGCTTGCTCGGAACCATACCACCATTTGATAATTTACAACCTCATACCACACACTCGGGAACAACCATGTCATTTTCCATTGTAGACGTAAATCCAAATTTCAAAATATCGTCATTATATTTCCTATGACCAACATATTTTTTGAAGCAACAAATATCTTTACTTGTACCGGGTGTGGGCTCACTTGCGTGATCGCTAACGTTATCATTATTATCATCGATATTATTATCATCCTTTTAACCATTTATCCATTTTCAGAAGGTTCTGTTAAAATAAAAATAATATTGCCAAACATTATTAAACAAAGCCAAATCAAATATTAACTTTGAATACGTTTTATTCAAGTTTGAGAACACAATACTGTAAAGCAAGTTTGTATATATAATTTTATAAATTGAAAAACACGACAAGCAAAGAAATAGTAAACGGAACCACATATGCCAATTTGAGCGAGAGAAATTGCGCGACAGAACCTACTACGCAACTTGTTGCGAATCCACACTGTCATTAAAACAACCTCTTTTTGCGCGTACTAGTGAGGCTACTCCGTTTTCATCCGAATACATTTCGTCAGAGAAAGAACGAAAACTTTCGTCAAATTCTCATATATAATATATTCCACTAAACACGATCTTGCACAGTAATAATATATACGCATATTATGCATTGTGTTGTGCGTTATCAATTTTAAATAATTTTTGCCAGATAACCAAACAAGCTACAACATTAATTACCCAATCAGAAAATTTGAAGTTTTCTCCGTTTATGATGTCGATAAACCACTAATATATTACTTAAAATAAAATTTTTCCTTGCTGGTCGAAAATTTCAAGTGTAAAATATAAATCGAAAATTTTGTTTCTTAATTGTTGCGAAAATATCGCATTTTTCTTAATTTTTTTTAACAGTTGCCTTCCTCACAGAAAAAATCGCAGTGTAAGCAACTGCTTGCATTGCAATTTGTCAGATTCGTCCGAACATATCCTATTCAATTCGAAAATTTCGCAGATCGCACGTTCAATGCAATGGGATCATTCGGACGAAAAAAATCGTATGAAAACGCTTCCAAAGGACGGGCAGCCTGACATATGTGAGCCGAAATCAATTTGTGATTCTAAGAAAGAATGCGTTACAAAACAAATGATTAAAAGTTGTTTTATGGATGTAAATGCCTACTCCTGTTAAAATAATTTGTACTTTTCAATTATATTATTTAACAATTTTAACATATTCTTTTATATAAGTACTTTTCTTTAATTTAAACTTTACTAGTAATAAAAAATCTTTACAATTTTTATTGTATACATTTCTAAAATTTCGCGGCACATTGGTTAAGGATGACTGCTCTATTGAGACAATTGACTTCAGAGGATCAATTACCGTGTCAGCTATGTACGAGTACTGTCCACCCAAACATAATAAAACAAAGGCTCAACACATGGATTATTTAAAATCATTAGAACTATTTAAAATCATTTCATAGCTAGAGGAGGCTATAATCCAAAAAATTCCACATGGCGCTCTAGACAGACAAACGCAAAAGGCCACCAACTACTAGACGCCATAAAACAAAATAATAGTCGCTTTATTAGTACGGGACCCAACTTACTAGCCAGCAGACATCAAAAAATTACCTGACTTAATTGACTTCTGCATTACAAAAAACATATTGCATGAACCCTAAGCAATAAAAATATGTTTAGATTTCTCATCAGACCATTCACCAGTCCTATTGACTCTTCAAAGCAAGTCGGATAAACATTTTTGTATCTGGAGGCTTATATAATCACAAAACAGACTGCAACAAATTTCGCCAATTGGTAGAAAATAACGTGACAACAAATATTTCATTAAAATCAAATAAAGAACTTGACACAGGAATAGCATACGTAACCATAAAAAAATGCCAAAATCGTCAAAGCAGCAATTCAATCAACACCAATTCTAAGCCCATTACAAATTACTACTGTCCCAGCTCACATTCAGTATAAAATAGGGCAAGAAAGAAAAAATGGAAAATTACTAGACACCCTGAAGACAAAGCTAAATTCAATAAAGCGGCAAAAGAACTGAAGCAAGGGTAAAACAATATGAGGATTGCAAACTAGAAAATTATCTAAATAATTTAGGGACAACAGACGTTACAAATTATTCCCTTTGGAAAGATACTAAAAAATTAAATAGTGAAATAATACATAAACCACCCATAAAAAGAGACAATAATACCTGGGCAAAAACAAAATTCAGAAAGCAACTATTCACTCAATACACTTCGCAAATATTTTCAGTAACGACATGGACACTCAAAATATTTAACAACCAACACAACGTCCACTACAATAAAACAAAATTGACGACAATAACTGAAATTAAAACACAAATCTCGAAAGCGAGAAGCCACCAGTCCGAAATTTAGAAGGCATCATTCAACCGTGCAATAAGTCCACAGAGTTATAGATAAAATTTTGAACCACATGGAGAAAAAAAAGCATTGGACATTGCTAAAGCGTTTGATAGAGCTTTGCACAAAGGACTTTTTAATAAAATAAATAGTGCATTACTTTTAAACTATTATCTCTTACTTTTTAAAAAATTGTATAAACAACAGATACTTTTACATACAATCACAGAGATGCCCAACGACTTGAGAACGACGTGTGAGAGACACATTTGGGCTTTCTTGAACTGAAGCCTCAGCGGCAGCAATATTCTCGACACTACGGGCACTTCATTGCCTCACTGGCACGGAAACATTTTGTACTGTGCCTGTGGATTCAAATTTTTCCACTAGACGCTCAATTGTTGATCTGCTAGGACAATTATGACGACCATAAATTGGACGTAGCGCTCTTAAAGTTGAGGCGACTGACTCAGAATTTCGGTAGTAAATTTTAATAATTTCGACTCGTTATTGGCTCGTATATCTTTGCACGGTGAAATGGCAAACCTTACTGAAGAGAAATGTCAAAAGAGCGGGAAAAAATATGGCGTCGTTTGCTGTCACTATCGATTTACTTTTGTAGCGTTTCTTTTGAAAAACCATTTATATATGTAGGAAAAGACGGTTTATTGGGCACTTGTATTCCCGTTTATTTAATATAATTAGTACACAGTATACTTAGACGACGGGAGAGTTTGTCGACTCTATGCCTTCTTTGGCGGACAATCATACACTTACTGATGGATACTTCGTACACCGTCTGTTCGCTAGTTCGTTCGTCCTAAGTCCGTTCGTTCTTTCGTTCAATTGCTTAGCGTTGCCACCTATCAATATCCCATTCCCACAATCGGCCGTCCTGACAATTTATCCGACTCTGAATAACTAGCGCCATGGTTTCATATTTTCGGCTATAGCTATTGTTGTAATCGGCCCGTCTAGGTTGCCAACTTTCCTGACGTCATATCTACCGTGGTTTAGCTTGGCGGCTACCCTATACGGTCCCAAAAATGTTGGCCTCATTTTCATGGCGGGCCCGAATTGAGTCTTTTTGATGGCTACTAATTCGCAGATGTTATAACTAACTTCTATTTTCATGTTCTTGTTGAATGTTTTACAGTTTTCGTGCTGTATTGTCCTTATATTATCTTGAGCCCTCTGTCTTAGTGAATCTCGTTCAGTATCTAGCTCCTCCACTGTTAAATCATTTAAAATTTTTCGCAAATCTGGGTAATCATTTACCCGCATGTCTAATCCGGTGAGAATTTTAATGGGTGATGTTCTAGTGCTGCGCGGTATGGTGTTATTTAATACTTGTTGTATTTTTGCCACATGGTTGTACTACTTGGTGGGGTTGCTCTGACACTTTTTAGAGATAATTGGAATGACCGTTTTGTGGACGCGCTCCACTTGGCCGTTACCGCGAGGTACCCCTGTTGCAATTAATAAATGTTGGATGTTTTCCCTATTACAATAATCTCGAATATGTTCGACGTGAACGCTGCCCCTCTATCTGTGATTATTCGTTTAGGGTTGCCAAATTTCGAAGCTTGTCTTTCTAGCCTATCGATCACCTCTTCCACCCCCGTAGACTTTGTTGGATATAACCATGTAAATTTTGAAAACCCGTCCACTATCGCTAGGATGTGATTATATTTCTTGCGCGTTTCCGTTAATGGTCCCATATTATCGATATGGTAGGCTCCTAACGGCTCACATGCCTTATCTATCAAAGACAAAAACCCTTCCTTTTTACCTATTTTTGCGTCTATAATTAAGCATTCCACGCATCCCTTTACAACTTTTGCTACACTTTCGGCCAAGTTTGGTATGTAGTAGTTTTTCTCTACCAGCTCCTGTGTCTTTTTACGAGCAAAATGATTCTGATCGTGGGCTATTTTTATTATCTCGGTTTCCATACTAGAAGGCACTACAAGCAATTCTTTAGTGGGGTCGCAATAAACTATACCGTTCTTCAAAAAAAAGTCTTCATAATTTCCTGTTTCTAAGATTTTCTTTACTGCTCTCATCCACGTATCTTGCTCTTGCGCCTCTCTCAGTCTAAACGATAGTGAATCTTCGGCTAGTAAACAGTAAATGCGACTTAGTGCGTCTACGTGCCTCATGCGCGCTCCTGCCCTGTGCTCGACCAGGTAGTCAAATTCTTGCAAGTACATAGCCCATCGCATTACCCTATCTGGCACGTCTCTTTTCTTAACCGTTATGGCGAATGCATTGCAGTCGCTCACTACTTTGAATTTCCTATCTTTAAGGTAAATCTGTCATTTCTGCAATGCTTTGACCACCGCTAAAACCTCGAGTTCAAATGCGCTATACTTTTCTTCAGCCAATGTAGTTTTACGACTCATGTATTCTATTGGGTGAAAAAAAAGATCCTCTGCAGCCTTTTGCAATAAAATTGCTCCGAAACCATGTTTAGACGCATCAGCGTGTACTTCCGTTTCCGCTGAAAGATCGAAAAGTTTTAACGCAGGCGCATTTATCATTGCTTTTTTCAACACTTCAATGGCTAGCAGCTGATCTACCCCCATTTTAAAACCTTCGTCCATTCTGAGCAAATCTGATAGTGGCTTGGCAATTCCTGAATAGGCTCGTATAAAACGTCTAAAAAACGACGTTAATCCTAGAAACCTCTGTATTTCCTTTTGACTTGTCGGTATAGGAAAGTTTCGTACGGAGTTCGTTTTCTCTACTGATGGTAGAATTTTGCCGTTTTCCAAAATAAATCCCAAGAAATTTATTTGTTTCTTGATAAACTGACATTTCTCCCACTTTATCTGTAACCCATGTTCACCAGCTCTTTCAAGTACCCTCCGCAGTTTTTCCAACGATTCATTCTCATCCTTGGCTGGAATGACGATGTCGTCCATATATACGACTATTGTATCATCTTTGAGCATATCCTGAAAGACTGCCCTAATAAATCTACAAAACACTGCAGGTGAGTTGGTAATCCCAAATGGAACAAAACAGAATTCGAATTGACCTGTGTTTGTGACAAACGACGTATATTTGCGCGAGTTAGGTTCGTCTGGTACGTGGTAAAATCAGTTTTTTAAGTCAAGTGTTGTAAAAACTTTCGCGTTTTGCAACTTGTCCAACACCTCATCGACTAAGGTCATAGGAAAGTTATCCCTAACAACTTTCTCGTTAATTTTGCGAAAATCGAAACAAAATCTTCTTGCCCCATCTTCCTTTTTCGTCAGTACCACCGGCGATGCATACTCAGACGTGCTGCATTGTATTATGCCGTCTTCAAGCATGCCTTGTACCTCTTTATCAATGTAACGTTGGTCTTCACCTGACACTCGACGTGGAAGCTGATAGACGGGTCTATCGTCAGACAGAATAAGCTTCATCTGCACCGGTACGCTTGACGGCTTTCCGGGCATATAGGTAGCAACCAAGTGCTCTACCTCCCTTGCAATATTCCCTTTTAAATGGGACAGATCGAAAACTTTCAATTCTCTCTCTGGTTCTTCTACTTCGGCTAAACACAACGCTTCGAACTCTTTCAACAGACAATTTCCGCAATCTAGAATCTCACGTTCATCAGAAACCTCGCCCTGGGTTACCCCTGTTAACCCTCCTACACTACGATTCGATACCCTCGTCTCGGTATCAACCGAAGCCTTTCTACTGCTCCCACCAGTTTCCGTATTCTTTGCAACCTCACACTCTGGCGTCGCTCCCATACGCCTGTTGCCACGCTCTGGCTCACCATCTCCAGAGCTACCACCCTGGGTTACTGGCCCTGCCACTTCGGCCTTCCTCTCGGGGTCCTCGCTGCACAATACGGCTTGTTTGCTCGGTTTCCTGAACGTTACTCTCCCATGTCTAAACATTAATTCCACATCCTTGAGAACATCGCATCCTATTATCGCTGCATACGGGATATCGCGTTCCCTTACTACATGAAAAATAATTTTTAAAATCACCTCGTCGATTTCGATCTCGGCCTTAAAGCTACCCAATGTCGTGAGTTGCCCCTTGCCTACTCCATAAAACTGCCGCCTCTCCTTACTAAGCTCGACGTCGCCTAGCATCATGAGGGTATCGTATCTCATAATGCATGAGTCGCATCCTGTATCTACTAGCGCACTAAAAGTGAAATTATAAATTTCTACATCGATAAAAACTAAACTGCTTTTCCTTTTGCTGTCCTTATATTGGCCCAACGTGTTTACTCGCTCAGTTTTACAATCCTTATCTACTTTACAGTCCTTGGCCATGTGGCCTCTCTGCCTACATTTAAAACAGGTTCCATTGCTGGACCTCGCTACCGGACATTCCCTGGCCAAATGACCTTCTTTGGCACATTAGAAACATTTTTTCTTTTGTGGGACCCCCACACTCAGACTTCTCCCTGAACCTGACTGGGACATGGACCCTATGTTTGATGACGTTGGCCCCCCTCTAATTTTTTCGTATACTATTATATGTTCCTTTAGCTCTTTCAGGTTTTTCGCCTGGTACAGCACAGATTTACTTGCTCGTGTGTCTGGTACTCCCTCTACAAAATATTCCACGACACTCTTTTCGTCGAGATTGGTTGGTTTCCCTATTTCTATAAGTGCGTACAAATATTCCTGTAGGCTTTCTTTAGCGTATTTCCGTCTGTTTCTCAAAGCGCGGTGAAATTCCGAAGCGCACAAGTTTTCCCCAAACTCTTCTACTAAGGCACATTTCAAACTGTTCCAGTCTTTGCACCCTACTACGCCTCGAGCAAACGACCTAGCAGCGCCTTTAAGTAATTGTTTAGCGTACACATACTTCTGTAAGCCATTCCAACCAACTGTGTCGGCCACACCTTCGAACTCGTCCACCCAGTGATTCACTCCACGGGCACCGCCGCCATAAAATGACGAAACCGTATCTTCTATATCGCGAAGCGTAAACATCGTTCTTGGCCTACTTAGGTTATCTGCCGGCGCATCGTCGTAAATTGAATTTGTCGATTCATTTTCATTCAGCGCGTCTACGTCTCCTTCTTCCCCTTCAAAAACCATGTGTTGCAGCAATCGCATCTTCAATTCCTTTTTCCTACCCGCCACACTCAAATTCAGTTCCCTAAGTCCTTCCTTCAACATTTCCACCGTCATTGTCTTAATTGTCTCGGTATCCATCTTATAAACTGATAATTAAGATAAAGCTACAAATTATAGTATGGACAGTGTTATCAAAGAGTCTAAAAAAAATACGTATAATTTTCTTAACTAATAGTACATATCAATATGTGAGTGTGAAATTTCAATTAATATAACTTTGGATATCACGAAAGTTAAATGATTTAAAATTTGAAAAAAAAGATTTGAGCTTTAAACGAAGCCACTTAAAATCTTACTTCTATAGTTATTCAACACCGTTATTTCTCTGATTTCTCGCTGGGTCACCGCTACTTCGCCGTCGCTGCGCTCACTGCCGCTACTTGACGGTTGCTCTGTCTTGCGCCGTATATCGGTACACGCACACCGCGCGAGACATGCAGTGAAGATCTTCTTCAGTGCTGCCAACACTAACTCGATGCCTTCCTTCAACACAATCGGATATATGCTATCCAGTCCGGGCGATTTGAAGCTGTCAAAGGATTTGATAACAAATCTAATGGCAGCCTCATTCGCCACAGTTCTAGCGACACATCAATCATGTCGAGAGGGTGTAGCTGTCCTGACAACAGTTCCAACCAAAGGTGGTTGCTGAGGGGCTATGCTAACCTGATTTCCTGGAAAGTGTGACTCCAACAGCAAGCTGACCTGCTGCACTTTGCCTCTCCGTATAGGTGCCATCAGGTTTCCTGAGCGACCCCAGCTTAGCGGTTTGGTCCTTTTTCAGAAATTTCACCAGTTTTGCAGTGTCACTCAGGGATTCGTTATCACTGCAGAAGTCTCTACAAGAAGTCCTTTTCGAGTCCCGAATTAGCTTCTTGTAGTCCCTCTGAACACGTCGATATCGTTCCCAGTCCTCATCAAGATTCGTCTTGAGGGCCCGGTTGAGGAGTTTTCTAGACTCACGCCTCAGCACCTGAAGCTCTCGGTTCCACCATAGAACAGGAGTCCGGCTAAGAGGAGGTCGAGTTGGACAGGCTAGCTCGAAGCTGTTTGTTAGAGCGGTGTTGAGATGTTCAACAGCCGCCTCAATGTTCTGCTCCTTGCAAAGTTTCAGTGGCGTCATGTGATTGCTACGCTGTGCCTCACTGAACTTTGGCCAGTCTGTTTTTCTTAGGTTTCTGGTGGGCAATGGCATCTGCGCCCGCTCGCCACACTGAAACTCAATGTATCTGTGGTCCGAGCACGAGTCTTCCGTGAGGACCCTCCAGTTGTTGATCGACCACCCCAGTGTTGGATTTGACAGATTGACGTCAATTACCTCCTGCCTTCTCGTAGTCACAAAAGTAGGCTGCCTGCCTACATTGTGGATGTTCAGGCTGGAGGAAGCAATATACTCGAAAAGTCGAGAGCCCCGCTCATTGCACTTGCTGCTGCCCCAGATCGTATGCTGGGCATTAGCATCGCAGCAAAGAACCAGACCAAGACTGCGCCGCTCACAGAACCCTACGAGAGTGGCGACCTTCCCAGGTGGTGGCGCCTCCAAAGCATCGTAAGGAAAGTAAGCAAATGCAATCACAAACCTCGACCATCCTTGCATACTCTTAAAACTAATCTCTGCCGCAACTAGATCCTGACAACAGAATGCGTCAAGGCAGGTCGCTGCGAGATAGGATGATATTATAAGATCGACTCTAGGTCTAATCGAGTTTCTGTCATATAATATCGTGGCCCCTTTCAACAAGCCAAGGCCAAAGAGGCGACCCCTAAAGACCCAGGGCTCTTGTACTGTTGTTATGTGGGGTGATGTCTGCAGCTGGGTGAGTCGTCTACTTAGGAGTACAGTAGCGGCTTTAGAATGCTGCAAGTTGATCTGCGTTACCGTCAAAGGACGATAGCTACGAGAATCCTCCGAGCCATTCATCTGGGAAAGACATGAAAGGTTACAGTCCCAAGGAAGAGACTCAGACGGCTCCGGTACCGAGAAACCATGACATCAACAGTGGCCTCATCCACTCGCACCACAAGACTAGCACCTTCTTTACCATCCCGGTTGCTACACCTGGTGTGCGAAAGAACTCTCCAAAGCCTCGTGTTGATGCCAGGGTTCTGAGCACGCAGACAAAAAATCGGGATCCGGAATCCAGCAGATGGCCTTCATGAGGGACACGCCAGCTTCGATATAGAATGCGAAGCGAGTGGTCCCCATGGGGGCACGTCATTGCCTGCACCCCTGAGCCAATCAAAGTTGGCCGACACCTGTAGAGTGCCGTCCTTTGTCTCATAGCCCTTCGCGTGAGCTTCAGGACCGGAGGCAATGACGCGACGCATCAGATGACCTTTGCAGTGTTTTATTTCTGCATCAGTTAGCTGATGGTCAGGCCCCAGCTTCCCAATCACCGCCATTGGTTGCGGGCCGATAGCCTTCTCGCTGTACGATGGCTTGGCTGCACCTTTGGAAGTGCTTGGGCGAAAGTCCAGCTCACCACCCAGTATTTGGTGATATACGAACTCACGTACTTACACTCACGTACATACATGAAGAGTACGCCAATACGTTGATGTCTCCTTTCGGCTCCAATTTTTGGCACTTTCGTTTCAAAGTTTTCACTGTGTCTTTTCCCGTTTTAACTGCGACTACTTGGGCGCCTGTTTTAAACTTAACTGTCCTTCGCCGGTAAAACGGTATTGTGTCCGTTGGGGCACCAAATTTTTTTCAGTTATTTGGACTGACGAACACCGCGTTTGGCTCAATTTGCTATATTTTGCAAGTCTCTGCTTTTGATTTTGCGCGAATCGAATTGCTTTTGCATGCGTTGCTATATTTTCGCATACGTTCATTTACGCGCACGCTAGTTTGTCTGCTGAGTTTTTTTTGCTCACTCACTTTTACACTTTGATTTGCCAGCAAGCACACACACGATTTTTGGGTTTTTTATTACCGCACGCGTTCGCATATCCCGGTTGAGCCCCCAAATTGTAGGAAAAGACGGTTTATTGGGCACTTGTATTCACGTTTATTTAATATAATTAGTGCACAGTATACTTAGACTACGGGAGAGTTTGTCGACTCTATGCCTTCTTTGGCGGACAATCATACACTTACTGATGGATACTTCGTACACCGTCTGTTTCGCTAGTTCGTTCGTCCTATGTCCGTTCGTTCTTTCGTTCAATTGCTTAGCGTTGCCACCTAGCAATATCCCATTCCCACTCATATATATATATATATATATATATATATATATATATATATATATATATATAAATATATATATATATATTTATATATATATATATATATATATATATATATATATATATATATATATATATATATATATATATATATATATATATATATATATATATGTTCGATAGCTTAAGAATTTTTATTTTTGATTATGCTTCGATTTAAGATGATGCTGGCTACTTGCTAGGAATTCCTTATGAGGAAAACTAACACAGTATACATCTTTAGACTTTGTGATATTTAAAATAGCACTTATTTATTTACATTATTATATTTTAGTATTTCTTGAGGTAAGCAGAGAAATATAGCCAATTAGTAACTTATTTACAATTATACTAATTTTGAGTCGTTGGAACATTTTAGTGATAAGCTCAACACTGTATGTATATATGTATATAATTGCGATTTTTCAAGTATGTACCTATTTACATATGCAAATTAAAAAAATACAACATCCCCTCATTGAATTTAGAAAATAAATAAATTTGATAATTAAAAACGAACAAAAGTTCCGAGAACTGAAATCTAATTGAACTCTAATAACATTGAACAAAATATTTAATATGCAAGGAAAAAAACAAACATTGTGTACTAAATTGTCGAGCACATATTTAAGGAAATGGTGTAAGTAAAAAAATTTATTTACATTTAAAACAAAAAATTATTATTTATATATACGTTTTTAATAAAATGAATTGATTTATAAAATTATATATCGATTTTCAACATTTATTTTGGGATGGAATTTGTTGTTTCCCTCACTGCTTTTAAATTATCGTTTTCGAAATTAAATTTTTAATAAATTTAGACAACAACACCAAAATTTTCGTTTTAGACTTAAACAAAGTAACACACTTATTAAAATATATACCTTATGTTCAAAAAGTACCTGTAGTTGTCACTTAAACTAAAATGGTTCAATTATAATTGAATACTTATTCATTGATATTTGATATATCCCCAATAATCTCAACTCATTGATATTTCCTCAATCATCTCAACCCATTTTATGCGAATTCAAATCAAAGAAAACAGTCAGCAAAACCTTGTTTTTGGATCGACTTTGTCGTGGGTTTTTAGATTTTGGTTCAACTGAGAAGAGCCATTCCGATGATTATTGGTTCGTTTCAATATCATATTCAAAGACCCATATCTCGTCACCGGTAATGATGCTATCAATAACATTTTGACTTAAAGAAGGCATTTCGTAATGGCGGCAATGCGATGCTATTTTTGCAAAAAATTCATCGCACTCTGTACAAGCCCCGCTTCAACTCGTTTCATCCCCAAAACAGCGTGCATAACGCTCTGCATAGATCTTAGTGAGACAAAAATTTCAGATGATATCTCCCTGATGCTCACATGACGATCTGCGAGTACAATTTTCTTAACTTTTTCTACGTTTTCGTCAGTCAGAGGTGGATGGACGACCGGAGCGAGGTACACCATCAGCAATACGGCCCACTTTAAATTCTTCGTATCAATCGAATGCTTGTGTGTTCGACATTACCGAGTCTCCGTAGGTTACCGTTAATCTGTTCAACACTTCCGCACATGATATTTTGTTAGAAAAAACAAATTTCAGACAGCCTCTTTGCTCAACTAATTTAAACGTAGCGAAATTCGCAGAATACACCAAAAAATTACTTGTTTACAAAACTATTACGCACACACCCGAGCTGAAGGCCCTGGCAGCTAGTGCTCCCCTTACAATGTAAAATAATAATAAAGTTATTGTTTTTCAAGTAATAATAATAATAATAATAATAATAATACGCACATACTATCTGACAAATTGCGCTCAAAATTGACATGCAAACAACTAATAGATATACCCAGTTAGAAAAAAATGGTGACAATATCTCAAGAGCGGTGCGTTTTAAGGACAAATTCCGCGCACTTGAACATAACGTATTGTTACAAAATGTTCCCCCTGACAATTTATACCAACTCTGAATACTCGAATTCGTCCCACTGGATTGTGTTGTATTCAAACAATCGCTGGGTTAAATTAGAATAATTTGACTTTATTTAATTATTGCAATTTCCACTTTTAATGTTCGGCTTTGAGTTACTTTTAATCAATTTGCACTTTATTTATTTATTCATTAATTATGAACTTTTAATAGTATACTGTTACTATTTATATTCTCGACGTGACACTGTCTGTTGACCTTTGTTGTGGCGGCTTATTTACACCTAGTATTTTGAACTACAATATCACAATACGAAAGAAGTTGCGAGAAGAATCTAGAGCGTTGTTCAAACAGAGTATCCATGCTTTTCCGGGTAGAAAATTCTGGGTGAATCCACAACGAATGCTATGAATAAGAACGTATAAGAATAGAATATACCACAAAAATTATTGCATTCTTTTATATTTCCCTGCCCTCCACTAAATATTTTTGGTCCCGATCAAGTATAGTACTGAAACCTTTATAATGAGCTAACGTTTCCAAATTAACTACATTCATTTTGTTCCTGACATTTCTCGGCAAATGGTTGCGGTATACTACATCGTGGATCTGCCTTATCACCATATAAGGACCTTCCCAGTGTATTGTATTGGATTGTGGCTATAGAGAAGTTAGTTGCTTTTTGGGTATGACCATCAAGTCACTCATATCCTTGAGTATCGCTGACTCAAATTTTTGCTTCGATCAGAGTTCAGATGACGGAGATCTCCCCATCTGCAAACCCAATTATTGATAAATGCATCTGCAACGGTCTTAGCCTCTTGAGCTGAAATGGGATATATTTCTCGCCGTTTGGTAAAATAGTCATTTTCGAGGAGAATATATTTGTTGTCGGCATCACTCATCGGAAACGGACCAGCTATAACGGAACAAATAAATAATTTTTTTTTTATTGTTTTAGTTATTCCCAAATATACCCCGTTAGGTCCATTATGGTGTTCATTGAGAATTTCGCTTATTCGCCTTGGGAACTACAACCAAGTTATTCTTAGATTTTGCATCTTACTTCTTACACAGGCCGAATAAGCATCCATCTGGAAACTTTAAGTTATTCCGTAGAACCCAATACGCTTTAGTTAGGGGATTTCGGTGTCGATTGTCTTTTACGTTTTCCATTTCTCTTACTTGACACGATTTTTGCAAATTCTGGGTAATTTTGTTTTTATTCTGGCATAACATTCATCAAGCGGTCATCGACTCCTCCTTCTTTGCCTTCAGAACAGTGCTTCTGTTCCACAATGCAAGGTTGTCGTAATAATGGATCATTCCTGTGGTTTCCACCTCTGATATGCTCTAATGTGAAATCATAGCATATTTGAACTGTAAGAGCCAGCGCAGAGTAACGTGATCCATTATCGCTCACTTACTGAGAGAGTTTGAAGTAAAAGAGCAGCAGCTCCTTTCACAGACACCGTAAATGTCTTCACTTTTTCACGAGTACACATCCATTTGTGGTAGAGGTAGTCTCAAATTGCATTCTAAAGATGGTAATTTTCATGAGTTTATTATATGTCGGAGGCTACACTTTTATCGAGGATAAAGTTGGCATCGGCAATGAATCTTGCTGTTGTATGTGCATACTTTGTTGTATTTGCTGTTTAAATTCCTTCCGCTTTTACTTCTTCGAATATGATAATGAACTTTTGATCTATAGATTTTTCAAACGATTCCTGTCGCGTCTCACTTTCACAAACCATCTTATCTATCATCTCGGACATATCTTTTATTATCTGTGAGTTTTGTTCCGTTAGTTGAGGAAGCCATATTTCGTTCTGCTGCAATTGTGTCAGCATTTTGTTGTAACTGCAGGTATATTGCTCCGATGAGTGCGCTCGCGGTGGTTCTTCAAATTTGAATTAATGCTCATCGACCTCTACACCCGGCATTTCGACGGCGCTCCTGCAGCCAATTTTTGATTCCTTTAATCCCTTGTGTTTACAATTTTAACCACTCAAGCTTTCTCTTGAGCTTCTCCAATTACATTGTTTATTACTGATTCTCAGTCCCACTTCCCACACCACTTGTTAAGAAATTGTTTTCCAGACAATTTATACCAACTCTCAATACTCAAATTAAAATATTATAAATTATTCCTTGCATTTTGAAAGAAGTTTCGAGAAGAATCTAAAGCGTTCTTTTAAAAGAATCTGCATGATTCACACTTTACTCCATGGTCACCCGAGGAAAAAACTAAATTAAATTAAGCAGCGAAAGAATTGAAAGAAATTCTCAAAAATGACTGGGGAAAAAATTCGAAAAATAAATTATAAATCTAGGCAGATCAAACACTTACTACTCGCTTTGGAAAGCCACGAAGAATATTTAAAATTCTATTGAATATCAACCACCACTCAAAAAAACAAACAAAAAAAATGGGCTAAAACTCGAAATCGAGAAGGCAGAAGTACTCTCCGCACATTTCAAAAAACTTTCGCAAATAAACTGAACAACCAATATACAATCTCTTCTAACCTGTCAAATAACTTAAATGATCAAATAAAGACCATAACGTTAAAGCAAATTAAACTAAATATTAAATACAATATTAAAACGGTAATTTTTGATAGGGTACCTTGTAATGTCAATATAACCACTAATATACAATTTAGTCCAAAATTTTTGTATAGGTCGTAAGTTATAAGAATATGTCAATAGTGTGCCTGACTCTAAAAATAACAGGCCCATATTTTGTGTGGGGTTTAATGTTAGTACCCGCAACCTTCCTGTGAAATTTCGTTCATGTATCTTCTATAGGAACCTAGTAATGATTTTTCTTAATTGTGGGCGTGGCAGTAGTAATAATCTGCTCATATTTGGAATACATGCTAGTACAGACCCAGTGTATACATCTACCAATTTGTTTTCATATATCATCACTAGAAGCATAGATAGGGTAATTGTCTTTAAATGGGGTCCCCAAAGTTCATTATATGGGAAGGAGGCGTATCCTTCCTCTGCTCGACCCCGAATCTTGTATGTGGCTTTGTAGGGTCCATATACGTTTTAATGTATAATTTCGTCTAAAAATATTGTATAGGTCGTAAGTTATTATAATATGTCAATAGTGGGCGTGGCTGTAAAAATACCACGCCCATTTTTTGTGTGGTGCTTAATGTTAGTACCCGCCCGTCGAATTTTGTTGATAAATCTTTAATTGGAACCTAAAGAGGATTTTTGGCTAATTGTGGGCGTGGCAGTTGTATTATGATTTCCATATTCTGCACACACACTATTATGGCCCCATGTATGTTTCTGCCAATTTTTATTCCGTTGACATCGATACGATCATAGGTAGGCTAATTTTAGTTTTAGACCTGAAAGTTCCTTATATCAAAAGGGGGCGTGGCTTTTCTCTGAATAGCCCCATTTGTTGCAGATGGCTTTATAATGTCCACATGTTCCTTCCCGTAAAATTTCGTCCGTAAATCTCTACCAGATCTTAAGTTATTAATATTTGTTAATAGTGGGCATGGCAATTATTATATACCGCCCACTCTTTGCACAGTGTTTAGTAGGAGCTATATCTCCATAATTGCCAAATAATGTCACGATTCCGTCAATTGGACCGAAGTTATAGTCATTTTAAAAAAGGTGAAAAAATTCCTTATATGGGTGGTAGGCGTGGTCTTTGTCCAAATCGGCCCATATAGCAATATGGTTCTGTATCTTGGTGCAGGTTACACTTTTGCAAAATTTCATTAATATAGCTCTAACGGTGTAGAAAAAAAGTGGCCACAGACTGACAGACGGACAGACTGACGGACAAAAAAATTGCATAGAAAGTGATTCTGATCATATCTGTATATATATGTCCATACCTACCACGCCTCCTTCTTGAAATTGCAACCCCTCTCAAAAGCACAAAATTAGTATACCCTATTTCCCTTTTTTAAAGGTAAAGGGTATAACAAAAAAATCATCTGACCACAAACAAATCACCGAATCATTGGGAAAATACTTAATAAACTACCCGAGAAAGCTATTAACTACTTAAGAAACCTCTACAACGCAACCAGTGCAAAATATATTTCCCAGTCGCAGGGAGAGTTTCTGAAATAATTAATCGCTGTTCCCAAACTGCACAAAGATCTAACCGCAGCTACGTTATATAGACCCATAAGCCTATAATGTCAAAATTATTCGAAAAGCTCATATTTAATCGACCTAAACCAATAATAATAGCAAGACACTTAGTACCCACTCAACAATTTGGTTTCAGACCTAAACATTCTACTATCGAACAAGTGCACAGAGTAATAAATTAAATCTCGTCTGAAATTTACAAAAAAACCTTAAGTTACAACACCAGCTCACGCAAATTGACTATTAACTAAATATAAAGGAGAGACCTGCATGCTCTGAAATCCCAAAAATAGAAGGCAGTCTATTGGGGCCATTGTTGTACCTTCTATACATAGATGATAAACAATTTCCACCCTCAGGAGACAACATACCGTGATAGTTACATTCCGTGATTTTTGCATCTCCATTTTATTTGTCAATCTGTTATGTAATTCAATAAGCATTTGTTATGACTAACAAAAATTTGTTTATAATTTAATCAGTATCAGTACCAAGGAGCATTTGCTTTACAGCGCAAAATTTTCGATCAGAATCTCTGAAATGTGTCTGTGTTTGCCTTGGCAGCTGTTCCCCATAGCTGAAGACCAAATGGGTTTTAAGATTGACTTGTGGGCAAGTAACACATTTTCTAATGTTACTTTAGAATTGGGTCCAAATAATGTGTAGGGCGATGTAAATTTCAGCCCCAATTGCTTTCTTTTCGAGATTTTGTATTTTTTTCAATTTAGATGCTTATCCAAATGAATACCAAAGTATTTCATACTATCAGCTTGTGGTAATAGTACATTGTTTAAGCCTCTCTCTGGGCATATGTCTCTCTTTTGTTTGTATTTTAAACAATTGTACCCCGGACGTGATTTTATTCAGGCTTTTGTGGATAGACTTTTTCGGCATTTTTATCAATTGCTTTGATTGCAGTGTCATCCGAAAATGTACCTATCACAGTATGGGCTGTCGTTGGAAAATCGGCTGTAACAAGGCGTTTATATTAGTAGGGCAAGTGCGCTTCCTTGAAGTACTCCAGATTTTATAGGATGCACACTCGTCAGGAATTCATTGATCTTTACAATGTATATTTTCCTTTTTTAATTGCAATTAAATTGCTTTATGTCAGACTTTGTCAAAGGTCTGAGTAAAGTCAAGGAACGCTGCGATAAACTATTCATTACTTTCGAAAAATTGATAATGACTATATAGATTGTATGGACCTGCTTGAATGTTGAGTACTGCTCCCCAAACACAATTTGATGATCTGGAATTATTTGCGATAGGTGAACATCTGTTTTTAGTCTCTTCAGGATCTTTTCAAATAGTTATCCCATATTTTGTTGTAGACTTATTGGTGCATGATGTAGCCCATTCCGCAGTTTTGCCAGGTTTCAGTATGAGGATTGCCTACCTTCCTCTGGGCTGGGCCATGTGGGAGCCTTAACACTGCGTTAAACATGTAAGAAATATTTAAACCCTATATCAGGCAGTTCCCTATGCGATTTTCCAGCTGCATTTTTAATGCTGATTTCAGTGTTTATAGTTTTCAGAATCTCATCAGCAAAAACGGGATAATTTGGTAAGCGCATTTAAAAAGCTGAATCAAGATACTCACTTCCTTTTCTTCTGCCTCGTCTGCAAATTGTGGAAATGGTTCAAATACTTTGGCTATATGCTTCGCAAACGATTCAGCTTTTGCCTTATCTGGTCGTGCCCATATATTTTCTGTCGCCTTAATTGGAGCTGAGGCTGACAAATTTAGGGTGACCAACATTTTTTGTTGCCTTCCACAGACTATGATGTCTTTTTTCTGACGCCGAGAGGCAGCCGAGATAAGTTTCAAATCTTACATTCTCCTAATCTTGGAGCATATCTTTTAGTTTTTTTTTGTCGATTTGTTGAGCTCTTTTTTATCAATAGGACGACTAGTATTTTGCCAGATTCTCTTTATCCTACGTTTGTTTAAAAGCAGTTCTTGTCTAGATCTTACTTTTTGCAGTGTGTCTCTTAATTGCATTAACAGCTGCAGTTGCTGAACATTCAAACTTCAAGTGAACAGATGACTCCATTATTAAATTATATCAACCCAATAACTTATTCAGCGCAACCTCAGTATCTTACAACATTATAAATCGCCTTAGCCACTAAAAAAGTGATTAAACTGCACGAAATTAAACCACCAGATTATTATCTCTAGGCGGTCAGCTATTCCGCACTTTTCCTGTCCATGAAATTGTTAATAACTGCCATCATAAGGAAAACACGATGCCAATATAGTGTCAAACCACCAGAAGTTGTCATCAGCCTCACTCTCCATATCAAACAACTAAGAACTATTGGTTAAGCGCTGCTCAACGCGCGGGAGAAATATTAATTGCATTCACAGCTGCAATGTGAAGTTGTTGAACATTCAAGCTTTAACGACACTAAGGTTTATGAGCCTATTGTCATCTCTACTATCAACTCAGTACAATCACTGTTGTTGGAATTTTTGTTTATTATTGTTAAAATATTCAACCGTTTCATTAATATCTTCTTTTGTTTTCACCGGCAGTTTTAGCACCAGATTTCCTGAATTTGTCAACCTGTACAAAGCCCTGTTGGTGTATGTAGATAAGGTGGATTCATAAGTGGTACAAAAGTTCTTTGGTATATAAAATTAGATTAAATCCGACGTTTTAGTTGGGTCTGATGGCGAATAAGTAGGTTTTCCTGTTGAGAGTGGTATGAGTCCCAAACTATCTACAGTCTTAAACAGTCATTTTCCTTTAAAATTTTAGGTTTTTGGGCCCATTGACGATGTTTCGACTTATAGTCACTTCCTGAAAGGAATCTTGTTTATAAAAAGTGTCGAATTGGTCTTTATACCGTTTACCTTTAAAAAGATAAAAAGGGTATACTATAGCGTATTCTTTTGTACGAAAAATGTTATACTTGCCTTTCACTTCGAAGATTTTTTGTTCTTTTCTCAAATAAGGGCAACTCTGCATGAGGGCTGTGAGTTCTTTTGTAAAAATGTTACACTGAGTGCCTGCGAATATGTTACATTTTCCACCCTATCTTTCAGCATCAGGATAGACAGTGTTACACTCTGATTGAGCTGATCGTATGAATGAAATGCCACTTTATATACATACGGTAGACAGGGACGAGTTGAAATAGCTTTGAGTTCTGGTTTTATATATTTTCCATGTTTAAGGAAGTTTGCTTTTACTTTTCACCTATTTTTTTATAATATTGGTTTGACACAAAACGGAATGGAGCGGCACCTTCTGTGTTCCTTTCTAAATATAAAAATGTAACCCTCTGGCAGAGTTGAGGGTAATACCAAAGAAGAATAAGAAAATACATTCAGTTCCCTCCATTTTAATTTACCGTTTCGACCATTTTTTTTGGTCACAGGTATAGTGTATGTGAATTTATTGTGTTTGCTTTAAACATATTCCATATCCCAATAGTGAAAATTATAGGCAGTCATCAAAATATACTACTAAATTTAATAGTAAAAAATCAAGTGGTTAATTTACTAGTTCAAAACTTATCTATAGGTTAACCAATTACTGACTTCTGCAAAAGTTCATTGCCGTGTATAGTAAATTTTTCCTTTCTTGTCAATTTAATAAAAAATGAAATAAAGACACATATTGGAATTTGAAGAAAAACAGTTCTTTTTATAATTTCAACCACTTTTTGTAATCCCTCAGTTTAGAGATAAATCTTCAAGTTAACGTGTGTTTTAAAATATCCGCAAAGTGTTCGCAAAGAAGAGTGGAAATGCGGCACCATGAATTAGCATGCTGAATTAATACACTCCTCATTTAAACACAACAATTATTTTACATGTCGAGTACACATTATTGTATTATGTACATACATACGAGTATATATGAATTTTAAATATGTATATGAGTCTTAACTAGTTGGTTTCACTGCTGGGATGGTGTCTAAAATAGCGAATATTCGGAGAAAAAATCAGAAGAAATCAGGGCTACGTTTAAATTAAACTTTTAGGGGGTCAGTTCATTTGTCTTTTAAAACGAACTGCGAAACTTCTAAAAAAAAGGTGATAATAAATCCAAAAAAATTTTATTATTTAATTTGGAGTTAAAAATTCAAATGTTAACAAGTTCATTTAATAAATTATAACTATTCTTAATGTAAAAGCTGATCCAATTGCTTTCCATTTACACTTTTGTTCACTGTAAACGCACCATAGTAATTATAAGTTGTACAATCATAATTCTTTGGTTTTTTGGCATAATATTATACTACTAATAACTAAAATAATTAATAAAAATTCATTTATATTAAAATGGGGTCCGACTGCCCCAGTAACACCCCTCTGCGTGCATATTTAACTATGGCCATGAACGAATGAAAGAGCACAGGGGACACCAAACTTAGAAGAATTAGGAGCATAGTTAAACGAAAATTAAGAAATTGCCGCCGATCATAATGGAATTAAACCTTTTTACAGTATTCTCACAAATAACAACAGTTTCAATAATCTCAGAAATATATACATACTCGTATATGCTCAGAATCACTTACTGAGCAAATTTGATTTTTGTCCGTCTGTCCGTCCGTCTGTGGACACTTTTTTCAGGTATAGTTGGCAAAAGTATAGTCTAGACCAAGTCAAAGAACTAGACCTTGTTTTACCTTTTTAAAAAAACCATTTTTTTTTTTTTTTTTTTTTTGGTAGAGAGGATAAAAATGCCTGCCGCATCATCAAAACTGTCGTCACAGATTTGGTATGTGAGAATTGCACCCACTAAAACATCCCAACCCTCCTCGCTTAGAACATCTCCCCACCCTGGAACCCTTTTTATACTTCCTTCAAGGTGGAGATTCTCACTTCGTCCCTATTGGACTCTCAACAATATTCCTGCGTCCAGGTTCCGCTTTTTCCGCCGGAGCACATTTTCCACATATTTATCTACGTAGTCCCAGTTTTCTTTGCTGCTTAGCATAACCTCCACAATGTTCTCGGTGGCTAAGGTTTCCCCGATTTCCATTTCAAGCGTGGTGCGCTCTGTTTGCCACCTTGTGCATTTGAAAAAGGTGTGCTCTGCATCATCCACATTGCTGTCGCCGTATATGCACTCAGGCCCTCCAATTTTTCCCATTTGGTGTAGATACTTACAGACAGTAACTGCGTGAGGTAGAAATTGACGGTTCCGGCTGTTCCTCTTATCCAGCCCATCGTTCCTGCCAATGTTGCACGGTTTGTTGCTTTATATGCTGCGCGGTTCCTCTGGTATTCTTACCCATCTTGGCTTCTCGTAGGTGTTTTCGTTCGAGGGCCAAGAGATCGATAGGGATTAAGCAGCTAATTACCAGAATTGTCGGCTACGATACAGTACGGTACGCTGAAGCTACTCGCAGAGCTGCGGTTCGTTGTACGGACGATAAAAGTTTTCTTCGGGCGTGCATCTTTAGCTTGTCAGCCCACAATTCGCTACCTTACAGCAGAATGGAGTGCGTTGTCATCATCAGAAGCTTCCTCTTGATGGATGTCGGTCCTCCAATGTTTGCCGCATTTTGCATTTGCGCCCATTAGGTGAGCTTGGAGTCAAGCTGAATTCCCAGGTACTTTATCACCTTTTGTGTCCTGATGGTCTCGGAGCAAACTCTCAAGTCGATTTCTATTAGAATGTACTTTCTCGTGAGGAATAGCAGTTCCGTCTTTTCCGTGGCCAACTTCAAGCCATGTGAATCGAGCCACCTCTGAACCACCTCTTCCGAATCGCGTGCGGTGATGACAGCCGCAATGTCGTCTGCGTATCCGACTAGATGAGTGTCATCTGGCATCTCTATGCGCAAAATGCCGTCGTAGCTTATATTCCAAGGGTCCGGTCCGAGGATGGACCCTTGCGCTGCCCCTGACGTGATGGTTTTGCTTCGGGTGCCATTGTTAGTCTCGTATATCAACATTCTATCTTTAAGGTAGCTCCGGATTATCTTCTTCAGATAAGCTGGAATCTGAAAACGATTTTCAAGTGCCTCGATCATATCCACCCACCTAGCACTGTTGAAAGCGTTTCTGACGTCTAATGTAGCAAGGAGTACCACTCGCCTGGAGTAGTGATTTCCTTGCTGTGCCGCTAGCACACTTTCTATGACGTCTTCTACAGCGCCAATTGTGGACTTTCCTGGTCGAAAACCGTGTTGTCGAGTGGATAATCCCCCAGCGTTTTCAATGGCTGCTGCTATTCGGGGTTTGAGTAGTCGTTCCAAAAGTTTGCCCGCGGTGTCTAGCATACACAGTGATCGATATGCTGACGGTGTTTCAGGGCTTCCTTTTCACTTACTGATGAGCACTAGCCCGCTGTCTTTTCCATAGGTCTGAGAATATTCCTTCTGTCAGGCAGGCATTGTACATATCGAGGAGTACTTGGGCATGGCTATTTGACACTATTTTGAGGACTTCTGCTGGAATACCGTCGATACCCGGTGACTTGTTTCTCTGTAGGGTTATGGCGGCTGCTTTAAGTTCGTCTTCCGTGAAAGGAGGTGGGACTTCCTTGAGCAGCACTTCCGATTCTTCTCTTAAGGCATGTATAGGAAATAGAGCGTTTACTATGTTTTCCATAGCATGGTCTTCTAGTTGGGGTACCGATGCTCTTGCTACAAGCTTTTTCATTACGACTTTATATCCCTGTCCCCATGGATTGTTGTTTATGTTGCTTCGGAGCTCCTCCCATTTCTTCTCCTTGCTGATGCGAACGCAGTTTTGAGGGTTTTCCTTGCACTTTTTTAATGGAAAACGTAATGTATTGGTGATCGCTTCCATTATAGTCTTCTAAGACTTTCCATGTACTTACTCTGTGAGCAATGCTCTCAGAAGCTAGTGCAATATCTGGAATTGTACCCACGCATCCTGGTCTTCTAAAAGTGGCAGTGGTCCCTGTGTTTACGATGACCATTCCCAGTCTCGCGACCATGTCCAGTACCCGCCGGCCCCTTGAATTGGTTGTTTGCATTCCCCATTCGACTGCTTTGGAGTTAAAATCGCCAGCGATGATGACCATAAAATAACAATAGCTTCGGTCGAAATGATGGAATGGTGACGCAAGTTGGATGTAATGTAGATGTGGTTCCTACTAAATATTGGGCGGTATATATTAACGGTCACGCACACTATTTACAAATATTTCTAGCTTAAAATTTATTAGACATTTATGGATGAATGCGATTTAAGAAAAGTAATGTGAACATTAAACATTAACATGTTAACATCGGAAAATGGGATTGATCAGAGAAAGACACGCGTGCATTGGCGTCCAAACGAATAAGGGTTCAAAATATGAGGATCAGCCTACTACTGCTACGCCCACAATTAATCCAAAATCGTTACGAGGTTCCTATAGAGATTCATCAACGATTCACAGGAAGGTTGCGCGTACTACCAATAAACACCACACAAAAAATGAGCGGGCTATTTTCGAAGTCACTTATTTTTGTATTCTTTATATATTTGTATTCTTCATATACAATATTTTTGGACACATTTTTATATGAATGCGTATATTGACACTAGCAAGCCACACACAGGATATGGGCTCGATTAGATAAGGCACCCCCTCCATATAATGAATTATCGGATCCTACACAAATTACCTTAACTTTGCTCCAACAGGTAATATATGAAATCTAATTAGTAGCAGTACTTGGGGGACTGTTTACAGCTGAGAGACGCCATTGACATCGTAAATTGTTAAATTGGAAGCTTGTAAATATTATTTCTGATAAAATTCATTTTCCTCGTATTTAACTGTATTTTTTATTATAATAGCTGGGCCACCTCGCGCAGTACCTGCTGGGTGGTTCGAGATGTAAAAGTTAAATTTGGAGATTTAGAAAAATCTCATTTCTGTGAAATGCGTTTCCGAAATTAACATTGTATCCGGATTATGTTCCGCACTTCATACTGGAAATGGTTGAGGCCATTGGCATTCCAGATGGATAATTTTATTGTATTTTCTATCATTGTAGTTCAGTTCTGCCATGACTTTTATGAAAACATCCAGCATTGTATCTAGTCTTAACGAAATGTTTTTAGAATATCTTTTAATTATATCTGAGTGGGTTGCATATTTTTAATATTGTTGGGGTGTCCTTGCTTGTCGTCGAGAGACGTCCTATCTCGGTTCGCTGGGCGCGTAGCTGAAAAACACTAAACCACTAGCTCTGAATGAGAACACACAGACACTTTTCGGTTTCAAGATAATAATCACAAGGCTTTATTTCCTACAAATACTAATTCTTATATACTATTTCTTAACACTCATCTCAGTCTGTGAACTGACCTTTCTGGTGTTCTAGTTCTGCACCTGCTAATTGGTGTCAGTTGGTCAAGCCAACTGACCTACTATGAAATTGTTGACGGTGCATTACACTGCCCTCGTCGACTCGACTGCGGAACTGTAACACCCTAAAAGTTTACATAATAACATTACACAGATCATATTAACTTATAATACTTGGACCCTAAAAGTATGTTCTATTCTTAAATAACTTTTAGCACATGCTAATCCCACAGAGTGTGGCATCTATTAGGAGTCGATGCTGTGAGTCAACTACTCTTAGGTAGCTTGGTTCTAACTCACAACAATATATTATGTTATATTTATTTTATAATTTTCATGATTGGAATCTTCGTTAAAATCATTTTTGCTGGGAGCTGTGCGGGTAAGATATTCCCTGTTTTATGGTGGAAAGAATAGAGGTTGTCTCTCTTGCAATCAGTTTTTTACATAGTAGAGGAAAAGCTTTGGTGTGTAAATATTTATATTCCGCACACCCTTTGTAGTTGGCCGGGTGATTTCCAGAGCATAGGACATATTAAACCTCTTTATATAGGGTTTTTCTATCACAACCTGAAAAGGTGTGATCTATTAGGCATATGACATATCTTGGTGCATGATTACAATAAATTTTTGTATGCCCATGTTATTGACACTGTGCATTCAGGAATTTGTATTTTCCTATGTTGTGGCTCAAATTCAGTTTTAGTGTGTGATACTACAAATTTCTTTATTTTTGTTTTGTTTGGGGGAAACTTAAAACATGAGTAGAGCTTTCTTTTAGCTCAGGACCTACTTTCTGTAATTTAGCCTTTATGTCTTCAATTAGGGTGACTTGATGCAGACATTTTAAGACCACTGAAAAATATCTGTCTTGCTTTAATTTATACTTGTGGAATTTTGTTTTTTTTTTTCAGCCAAACCCTTCGTGGCTTCTTTGAAATGGTCCATCGATTGCATCGTAAGAAAAAGTGACAATTTTTGTGAACTTGAGCATGAGTTCATTGATCCAACCATGTTCGAAGGCTTGAGCTACGTATAAGTACATGGTATATCAGAACTGCTTATACTCAAAAGCTCCAAAAGTCAATTGAGATTAAGTTATCAGCATGCAGCTAATCTTGTTCAGTAATGTTTTTTCAAACTTGATAAAGTAAATATAATAAGCTGGTGTGTCCGAATGAAGAGAGTTCCACGCCGAGTTTACAGATAATTTTAATTACAGATATTTTCCAGAGTTTTGGGAAGTATCCTATATGAAAAATGATAAACCTGATTGCGCATATCTACTATTATCATATCATATTTTGGAGTGTTGCCCACTTTACATTGTGTTTTTATAAAGAAAACCAATTCTTCAAAACTAGTCATTATAATTTTGACAAACTTTCAGGTTTGGAATTGAGATATTTCTGAAACGGGGATTTCACTTAAACACCGCTGTTATGTGATTTGCAAGTATATTTACCTTTTCAGCTAAGGAGTAGATTATGAATTTCACACTTTTGACAAATTTGGAATCCACAATGAGTAATTTGTTTATAGCCCTTAAATAAATTATCAGATTAATTCAGTTATAGTAAAGAACTTGAACCTATTATTATATTAATGCATAATTTGAAAATTTTTATAGTTTTTATTTGAAGTCATACTTAAACTGAATAAACAGCCACTTCTTCATTTAAATCAAGAAGAAGGTTATATCACTTTACTTTTTACCGTTGCACTCGCTTCCACTTCATCAATATAGGTCGAGATCATAATAAATGCTTGCTGATTCAACTTGTCGTCCGAGGAAGGAAAAGCTAATGTAATTTTTTAAAATATTCTTGATTATCTGGTCTTGAGATAAGGTTTTGTTTTACTTTTGCTTTTGTCAGACTCGAAATTTTGTTTCGCTTTTAGTTTTAAGTAAAAAAAAAACCAAAAACAAATTTATTTAAATTCGAATTCAATATAAGACATATTAACAAGATAAGTATATCTGCCTAGCGTTCGCCACCGCCATTAGCTATCCGGATTTGGATTGTTCGAGTTAAATCAATAAGATTTTTAATATATTATGTATAAAACAGTTCATTTAAAAAAAAAAAAATAATAATAATAAAAAAAACCCCACCTAGAGGGGAAGGTCAACAACAAGAAGAGCAACAAGAACAACAACAACAGCAACAGCAGCAGCAGCAGCAACAACAACAACAACAGCAGCAGCAACACCGAGAAAAACAACATCAGGAACAACAACAGCAGCATCAACAACTGCAAACACAGAACATAAAGAAAAAGTCTCTAAGCCCCCACCAATATTTGTTCACAGAGTTACCAATATAGCTCTTTTACTGAAACTATTGTCTGAAGCTGCACCAAATTCATACGAATTAAAGCTCATAAACAATGAGCAAAGTTAAAATCCAGGCATTTTCTCCTGAAGCCTACAAGACAATAGTTAACCAGCTTTAGATAAAAAACACCGATTTTTTCACCTATAAGCCAAAACAAGAAAGAGGCTTCAAAGTAGTACTCAAGAATATGCACCCATCTATAGGCACAGATGAAATAATCCAAGCCCTGCAAAACCTCGGTCACTCTGTCACGAATATTTGGAACATAAAGCGAAGAAACGCAAAAAAACCTCTGCCAATGTTTATCATTGAGCTTCAAACAAACTCAAACAATAAAGAAATTTATGAAGTCAAATACCTGCTTCACACAAAAATTTTTTTTTGAGCCCCCCGTCCGACTCGCGATATTCCCCAATGCGCTAACTGTCAGCAGTATGGGCATACGAAAACCTACTGTCGCAGGAAACCAACGTACATGAAATGCACCGGAAACCACACGTCTTCAGATTGTGTACGTAAAAACAGATCAGATGAAGTCAAATGCGCCTTGTGTGAAGGTAATCACCCAGCAAATTACAAAGGTTGTGTAGTTTATAAAAATCTGCAGAAAATGAAATACCCACAATTAAGGAAAAACGACAATTTACCCATGAATCCTACTCAACAACAGGAAGTTCTGGTAAATCACAGTACATCAAAATAAAGTAAAAATGTACTTTCATACGCTCAGGCACTGAAACACTCAACACAAGCAATTAATGAAAACACAACGGTCCTACCCATTGATGCAGTTCCTGCAGAAACCCAAGCTCTGAACGAAATGCGAGAAATGGTAATGCTACTCCGGTAAGTCATGCAACAAATCACAACAATGATGAACTTGTTAGTGACGCTCATGACTGCTCATCCTCAATACCATAAAAATCATACTATGGACCGCTAATGGGCTGCCAAAACATTTACTAGGAATTAAAAAATTCCTTAAAACATACGGAATAGATATACTCCTAATATCTGAAACCCATTTCACCAATAAAAGCTATTATATACGCAATATTAATACGCAATAATATAAAACACTGTGAGAGCACATCTTATCGCACAGAAGCTATACAAGCCACGAATATAATTGTTGATGACTGGAAAGGGCCAATTACAATTTCCGCTGTCTACATCCCACCGAAACACGCAATAAAAATGGAGGAGTATGAGAAATTCTTTAAGACACTTAGCAACAGATTCCTAGCTGGAGGAGACTATAACGCAAAGCCTACATACTGGGGTTCCCGCCTCACTACACCAAAAGGTCGACAGTTTTATGCGGCCATTGGAAAATTAAATTTACTCCCTGTCTCTTCAGGTACACCAACATACTGGCCAACAGATGTAAGAAAAATTCCCGACTTGATTGACTTTTGTGTGACGAAAGGTATCATGCTTAGTGATCTTAAATGTAGCCCATGTTTTGAGCTGTCTTCTGACCACTCTCCAGTTCTCGTCGAGCTTAACAGCAATTTTGCCCTTCTTCACCAGTCAATGTAGCTTACATAATCACATAACTGATTGGAATCGCTTCCGATATATGGTATCTTCCACAATTGATTTAAAATTATCACTGAAATCTGAAGAAGACATCATTGCGGCTGTTGAACACTTCAACAACTGCCTGCAACAAGCTACGTGGGGCTCCACCCCCCCACTGAATGAACGAAAATCAACGAACATCTCCAAACCTATAAAAGAAAAACTGAGAGAAAAGCGATATGCAAGAAAAAAGTGGCAACAAACTAGACATCCTGAGGACAAGAAAAAATTAAATGCGCTAACAAAAGAACTTAAAGAGATCCTTAATAACGAACGAAACACTCAACTCCATCATTACCTCAGTAATCTCGATGCAACAGCTGCTACAGAATACTCTTTCTGGAAAGCTACTAGGAATCTAAACAGACCCATAATGTTCAAATCCGCTTTACGAATGGAAAATAACGAATGGGCTAAAAGTGACCTTGACAGAGCAGTCACATTTGCCCGACACCTAAAAAAAGTATTTACCCCACATGAAATCGAGCCTCCAGCATGTGTAACAGAAGAAGTGAAAAGTGTTCTGAGTAATACTCATCAGATAGACCTACCCATACGTAAATTTTCCAAATCTGAAGTGAAAGCAGCTATTGATAAGCTAAATATTAAAAAAGCCCCTGGGTACGGCCGTATCACTGGAAAAATAGTAAAACAACTTCCAGAAGAAGGAGTGACATATCTTACCTACTTATTTAACGCGGTACTAACATCTGGCTTTATACCTCCCCAATGGAAAGTGTCACAATTAAAAATGATTCTCAAACCCGGAAAAAGCGCTGATAACGTTGAATCTATCGCCCAATTAGCTTGTTACCGATTGCTTTTAAACTCATGGAAACCCTTTTCCTGAAAAGACTACTCTTAATTATAGAAGAGCGAAAGCTAACTCCAAATCATCAATTTGGATTCAGGAAAAAACACAGCACAATCGAACAGGTTCATAGGATTGTTGAGTATATACACACTGCATTCGAACAGAAAAAATATTGTACAGCAGCGTTTCTTGACATCTCGCAAGCATTTGATCGCGTTTGGCACCATGGCTTTCTTTACAAAATAAAAACTACACTCCCCATTAACTACTATGTGTTAATCAAGTCCTATCTTACACATAGATATTTTTTCGTAAAGCAAGGTGAGGAACAATCTGAGCTCCATGAAAGCTCAGCAAGCGTACCCCAAGGAAGTGTCATGGCCCAATACTTTATCTACTTCACACGTACGACTTACCATCAGCTGAAGGAGTCACCATAGGTACCTTTGCAGACTGACACTGCTGTCTTAGCTGTTGACACTCTCCCACACTTAGCTTCCTCTAAAATCCAGAGTGGGCTAAACAAAATTACTGACTGGCTAGAAAGGAGGACAAACTAATTGGTCTATAGTCCTTAGGAGTGGTGTGGGCCGATTTTCCCGCTTTAGGGATGAATACTACTCGAGATTCTCTCCAGCTTTTGGGAATGTACGACCATCTTAGGCATGCATTATAAATATGCAGTAGCCAAGGCGCAACCGCACTTGCAGTGTGCTGAATGTCCGCGGGAATGATGCCATCAGGCCCGGGAGATTTAAAAGGCTTAAAGCTTTTGATGGCCCACTGAATATGCGTGTTGGTAATTTGGAATTGGGTTGAGTGACTTAAGGAGTGGTTGGTGTTAAGAGACCTGCAATCCACAAAGATTTCATCCCCCGGGAAGTGTGTTTCTATTAGGGCGTCTAGAGTGTCGGTTTCAGAGTCAGTCCAGGTAACGTCCGATCTCTGAATACATTCCAGAGCCCGAGGGGTGGTATTGAGAATCCTCTGGAGTCTACTTGTCTCGGACGATCTTTCTATGTTGGCTCTGTTGAAGAGCTTACGGCATTCTTTTCGTAGCTCAGCAATTTCCGAATTCCACCAAGGTGGTTTGGGTTTCCCTCTTGGCTTCGGGAAGTTACAGACTGATTTGGCAGCAGAGTTAAATAGTGCTGTAATGGTTTCAACCGCTCCATCTATATCGAGGTGATTGGTGATAATGGGAGGAGTCGACTGCGGGCCCGACTCCATAATGGTCTGGAATTTTGTCCAGTCAGTTCTTTTCGGCGCTCTGCCGTATCTAACGTATCAGAGATCGCAATTCTCAAACAGTGTAACAATGGTCCGAGAAGGAGCATTCCTGCAAAACGCGCCAGCTCGAAATAAGGTGAGACGAGTGATTATTGACAAGGGTGAGATCGAGAACCTCCCTTCTATTTGAGGTAATCAAGGTTGCTCTCTGCCCCTGTTAGCAATGACTAGGTCGTTAGTAAGAATGAAATCAAAGAGCGACTCTCCCCGCTCGTTGGTGTCCGAGCTGCCCCACACCTCGTGATGGGCATTGGTATCGGCCCCGATGAACACCGGGATGCGCTTTCTATTAGCCTCCGCTACCAGCAGCTTTAAATTATCCGCGATGTAGCTGCTGACGATCCATGTAGCCATGGTGTGGGTGGAAATAACCATTGCGACATTATCCTTGTCGCTGAACCTGTGAAGAAGAAGAGCGTTAATGTTGTTCTTAACAAGAATACAGTCTCTGGGTTTACCTCGATCCTGCACGAATATTGTGCGGTATCCGCTTATATTGAGTCCGCGAACCTGATTATTTACGACCCACGGTTCTTGCACCAGTATGAGTTCCTCTCCTTTTTGAGTCAGGTGGAGAATCAGGGCAGCCATTGAATGGTGAAGGTTAATCTGTAATACCCTCACCATTCACGGAGGTGGCCATCATCGTCACGCTGGCTGCCTCCTCTTCTGACAGAGGAGAATCACCAACGTCGTCGATATTTGATATCGGACGTCCGCAGAAACTGCCTACCGATTCTGAGGCCGAAGCGTAACTCTCCCTATCATCGAAGGTGAGATCCGGTTCGGCCTGAGTTGGGACTTGTATGTGACCTGGTTGTCGCTCCTATAGACCTTTAGTGAGTTCGAACTAAAGCCATAGTTGATCTCTCCCTTTTTGGCATTAATAGGGGCTAGAGAGTCCTTATTAAGAATAATGATGATCTCGTGTGTGTTGCCTTTGGGCTCGCTTATTTTAACGACCTTCCAGTCATCCGTGGGGAGGTCGTAGTTGCTGAGCCTAAGCAACTCCAGAATTTCTTCCGGCGAGGAGTGCTCTGCCGGAACCCAGGCCCTAGAACGCGGGCGGTTCGGGATCTGGTCTGTGGGAACAGCTAAAAGCTTGGCCCCCGGCCAGCTTTCGCCAACCATTGAAATGTCCATCTTGTAAAGCTCAGCCGAGCGCTCATCTGAGGACGCGATGAGCTTCACGTGCCCCTGATACCATCCCGCGTCCCGGCATACAGGTGATGGGCCAGGATTGGCCCTCAGGATGTCCCTATAGATCCTGAAAAGAGCCTTCTCCACCATTTTCCAGTTCGCTGGGGAAATGGTAACGTCACTGTTTCCAGTGTCAACGATTGCCCAGATGAGGCCCTCTTTGGCTACCTCATTAAATGGCCGAGTCAGTCTCGGTTTGGAAGCCAGTCGTGGGCGTTTAGTTTCCCGCACGACTGATTGGGAGGGATGCTCAGTCGACCGTTGTCGTTTCTGAGCACCCTCAGGGAGTGGCTGAGGACAAGCACCAACATTTTGGTGGGCCCATGCAAGCGCTCCCTTGTCTTTATCAGACAGTGAAGCGGGGTCGGTAGATTCCAACCTTTGCAGAATCCTGAAGGCGGGCCCGTGTAGACGCATTCATATGCGTGCGAGCACCTGAAGGGAGATTGGTGCTGGGGCCCGTGTTGGAGGAGGTCCGCTTATTTGCCGAAGCTCTCCCTGTACCAGCCCGAGGAACGGACGGAGGGGCGACCCTAGCACCCGGCTAAGCTGCCCTGGTGCTGGGGTGGCCCGAAACAGGGTTTTTATGATGCTGTGAGGATGCACTTGTGGCTGGGAGCAGGGCTGGCCTTGCTGGCCGTAGCACCCGACGACATCCTTGGTCTGGCGACAAATGTCCAAGACGAAGTTGTTGTTGCGCTTAAGGCTGTTTTTTGCCTAACTAAGCTCGTTGTTGGTTTAGGCTCCCCTTGTGGGTTGGCCGCTGGTTTTTTGTTGGATTTTAAATAAGTGTCCATGCAAAAAGGATCCCCACTCAAAGCCGCTATCTCAGTACGAATATGTAGTCACCTTATTGGTCCCATGGTTATCTATGCAAATGCAGGGAGGTTATGCGAGGGTTGGCACAAGTCCTTATGGGTGCGAGTGCTCAGAGCCAGACCAGTGCTAATTGGGAGCTAGTCTCAACCAAACCTACATCGTCAACCAAATGACGACGTACATCGAATGCACTTTGAGGCCTGCCAAGGTTTTAACGGGACGGAGACGGATGTGATATACATATATATATATATATATATATATATATATATATATATATATATATATATATATATATATATATATATATATATATATATATATATATATATATATATATATATATATATATATATATATATATATATATATATATATATATATATATATATATATATATATATATATGACCAAAACACAGAACATAAAGAAATAGTCTCTAAGCCATCACCAATATTTGTTCACAGAGTTACCAATATAGCTCCTTTAGTGAAACTATTGTCTGAAGCTGCTCCAAATTCTTACGAATTAAAGCTCCTAAACAATGAGCTAAAATCCAGGCATTTCCTCCAGAAGCCTGCAAGACAATAGTTAACCAGCTTAAGCTAAAAAACACAGAATTTTTCACCTATAAGCCAAAACAAGAAAGAGCTTGCAAAGTAGTACTCAAGAATATGCAACCATCTATAGGCACAGATGAAATAAGCCAAGCCCTGCAAAACCTCGGTAGCTCTGCCAAGAATATTTGGAACATAAAGCGAAGAAACGCAAAAAAACCTCTGCCAATGTTTATCATTGAACTTGAAACAAACTGAAACAATAAAGAATTTTATGAAGTGAAATATGAAATATATAAAAATGCGAACATCGAACATATGTAACTCACGAAAAGATGAAAATAATGGTTATTTTTTGATCACACCTCGTATATATATATATATATATATATATATATATATATATATATATATATATATATATATATATATATATATATATATAGTATATATACAATCGAACCCCCTGCACAGTTCGTAGTGCGAAACAAAAATCAAGAAATATAAAATCAATTCCAAGTTCATTTTAATCAGTGTTAAATAGTTTTTATTGTAAAGCTCTGTGGTACACAACATTTTTTGTTTTTCCCACTTTCGGAGCAAATATACAAAACCGATGGTTTGCCAACACGCGAACAAGCAACATACAGTGGTCCATGTGAGAAAACTGGATACTCTAAATTAACTCCACAAATTCCTAACGATTGGCCTTCCGCCTTATTAATAGTAACCGCAAAAGCAAGGCAAACTGGAACTGAAGTCGTTAAAATTCAATTGGCATATAACATGGCACGATTGGGATGCGTGGAATGAATACATCTTCGCCTTTGAATTTCCCAGTTCAAATAGTAGCTTCAATTACATAAGCCATCAATCTTTTAACAGCAAGTCTGTACCATTACACAAACGTCGTTGATTAATATTGCGTAGCATAATGATAGTGACGCCAACTTTCAATTGGAGATTATGCGGAGGCGATCCTGGTAAATCTAACGAATTCAAAAATTCTGTTGGAGAATTCACAATATCTTGTTCCTAGGTAACAGTATCCACACACTTCTGCTAAAATTAGTCGCCTGGAATCTTGGATTGTACAGCCATGTTTAATTCCCTAACATCTTTGTTCTTAGCCGTTAAAATTGCTCTATCACTCAACCATGCATGGAATTTATACTATTGTGCTATGTAAGGAAAAACACGTCAATCTTTTGACTGTACAAAACGGCAAAAATCAGTTGGCAATGTTATCAATCCAGTTTCGTCAGCAGACATCGCACCATTCCCAATTTTAAGCAATTGCTTAGAGAACTTATCGGCAGATGGATTGTTCTGCAACTGAACACGAACGTTGGTAGTAAGATTCAATGTTTTAACAAATCTATAAATATGAAGACTTCAAGCAAGCGTTAATTTCATCGGCAGCTGTCGATCTAGGAATGATGGGCAGTGTTTGTCTGAAATCACCTGATAGTAAAATAAATGCATCACCAAATAAGCCTGGATTATATCGAACATCTTTCATGGTTCTTTCCAAAGCTTCAACAGATTTCTTATTCGCCATAGTGCATTCATCCTAAATAATAATACCGCAATGTTTCAATAATTTCGCCGTTCCAGATTTTTTGAAATGTTACATGTTGGAGTTCCATTAACTTGGTAATTCAATGGCAGTTTTAATGCAGAATGTGCATTTAACAAAGTGGCTGCAATGCCAGAAGACGATAATGCCAATGCAATTGTATTCTGGGAACGTATCGTTGCCAACAACAGTGAAATTAGGAACGTTTTTCCGATGCCTCCATGAGCATCCAGAAAATAGAATCCACCGGCATCATCATTGACAGCTTGCATAATAGTATCGTACGTTTTTCTCTGCTCCGCATTCAATGTCGAAAGATTTCCTTCAAGAAAATCATTCAATTCGTTGCGATCGTATTGTTCTTCACGTTGCAGTTTTACCTCAAAAATATCATGCATGGCACGATTAGGAGATGGCATTCCCAACTGTGCCAATGTTTTATTAGCAATTGACAAACACAAATCTTCTATGCAAATCAATGCTTCATTGTAAATTTCCGGCGTGAAATCCATTGCAGGATTACAATTTACTTGACGCACTTGCAACAGAATATCTTCCGATAGATAGTCTTGAAATTTTGTCCACAACTTAGATGGATTCGATGGAAAACAGGTAGACAAAATAATCGCAAACAAAGTTCGGATTTGTTAAGGATGAGCCACAACTGCTGTATATGCAAGTCTTTGTTCCCAATGAGCATAATTTTCCAACAAATTCAGCCGTTGACCCGCTTGTCGATTCGTCGTACACAGTATTCCATTGACTGTTCTTAATTGTCGAAATGATGTTGGGCCACGAACATTTATTAACAGTAAAGTTATAAATAAAACACTCGGCATTATTTGGCTAAACAGTATAAATACGTCCCAAAGCATCAGTTGAATACAAATTTTAATATCCATCAACACGATGTCCTTGCTAACGGCGTTGGAACTCTTTTTTTATGCATTCCATGTAAAATAGTGCCAATGTATGCATACCATAACGGTCTGGCAAAAGCATCAACTTCACACAATTTAAAATGTGCAGTTAGAGTTGTATGAGGTGGTCATACAGCTCTCTGTGCACCATTTTCGATAGTGAAATACATACGTTGGCCATTTTCATGATGCAGAGCTAAATGAACAACAGCTGGATATCTGTCGTGCATTTGAAACGAAAAAATACGCCAAACCGTTTCGTTACTACTAATGTAACGCCCCATTTGATACTGATGTATGTCATCATTTCTGTTCGGATCAGTAGCTTCAAATACGGCCGTATCACTACCTTCATTTACATACTTGCAAATGTATTTAATGGACTTGACAGAGTTGCTGTATTCGACATTAATATGAGCTTTGAATACTTTCGACAATAACGTTGAATTTGGCACAACCCAACGATTATCGATGTCAACGTCTTGATTCCGTACTCTTATAGTAACAGATCTACCATTATCTTCAGTTGATCGACGACGATATAATGGGTAACCATCATTTCCAGTGACTGTATCCACACCAAATCTCTTTGATAGCGTTTACTACATTTGCCATCAACCAAACATCATATATCTCAGGATCACTTGTTTGGTCTGGAATTTCTGCATATATCATATTATCAACTTCATCCGGTGTGAATTTTATTTACCATCCAAATTAAAATATGAGCATGTGGCAAACCACTCTTTTGCCATTCCACAGAATACATCCAGCACTTGACTTCACCAAATACTTTTGATTTTACGATGAAATCCAAAAGTGGTTTTTAAGTACTGCTTAAAACATGGGCAGTGATATCATGGCGGTCGGTTGGGCTTTGGCCAGCGAATAAATTATCCTTAATGTCCATTGCGGATTACACGTAAACTTTATAAATAAATCTGATCGACGGTAATGACGCACATATGCCATTGCATCTTGCGCATACTCATGCCTATAACGTGGACTGCCTGTGTACGTTGAAGGCAAAATGATCATTTTTCCGAGATCTATTAACATTACCGTCATTATTTATAGCATCACGCAAATGGATGTACTCCTTCGAACGTAATTTCTTCTGATTAGAAAGTATGAAATTTACTCGTTCGGATTCAATTTTGGCGTGCACGTCAACAACAAATTGATGGAAAAGTCGACGACAATGCAAAAAATGGATAAAATCATTTTGACGCACCATAAGACGATATGAATAATAATTCATTGCTCTGACTTTTTTATTTGTTTCCGCTCCTAGAATGCAAAATTTTGGAAAAATTAAATAAAACTTTTCAAAATGAAATAGAGATGAAATGCACAAACCGGTAGAAGGATTGATCATTTTAATGTTAAAATGATAACCGTCTTTTCTTCGCCAAAACAACAATGGATACTGTAATCCATCATAGCAGCGATGAGTTTCAGACACTCGTTGTAGTTGCATATTTCTACGATGCAGCACAATGTCATGGGAATTAAATTCATTGCCCACGATTACAATAGCGACATCATCCTTTGTTTGTGGATTAAATCGTCTGACATGTTGGCCAGTTGGCGTTTTATCACCTGGAATCACAGTTGCATATTCATCGGATGGCCTTTGATGGAGAGCCATTTGAAAAAGCCGCACTAATTCATTTTCAGTATGCAACAATCTCTCTCTGTAAATTTGAAGAAATATTACAACGACGTTCGGTTTCAACATTTGAGTTACCCACAAAGTATATTTGCAAAAATTGATAACTTTGATCAGCAAAGGGTAACAAAGATCCAAGTCGATGGTAAACTTGGCCTTGAATCTGTTGAATATCAAAATTTGCAGAATCGTACGTTTCACTATTATCCAACTAAACACAATTACCTTGAACGTTGGCATAAAATTGTCGCGTATAATATTTGTCGCACCGAACGAAGTCATTTGAAAACCGGAGTTATACGCTTGTATGTTTAAATATAGATGTAGAGCGATCTTATCCGACCTCACTAATGCCTATAACTCTAGAACCAATGCACATACAAAAACTGTTTATATGTAAAAACCTTGGTATTGTCGTCACCTTTCATGGAAAACAAAATCGGTTCACGTATTACAGAGAACATCAATTAAAACCCAATGTAAGTTATTTTTATATATATACGAGGTTTGATCAAAAAGTTACCGTTATTTTTTTTCAAACAGTATTTATTTATTCATCAACAGCTATCTTGTCCCCTTCAAAATAATTCCCCTCAGATATAATGCAAGAATTCATGATGCACCACGCCATTGCAATCAAAGAAAACTGTCAGCAAAACCTTTACGGTCGACCGAACTTGACGCGCTTTTTTCGGTCTTGGCTCATCTGGACGTTTCCATTGGGATGATTGGGCTTTGGTTTCAATGTCATAGCCATATACCCACGATTCGTCACCAGTTATGATCTTTTTGAGGAAATCTGGATCGTCGTTGACGATGTTCAACAGCTCCTGAGCGATGTCCATGCGACGTTGTTTTTGCTCAAAATTTAGCAATTTTGGAACAATCTTCGCTGCCGCACATCCGTAAAAATTGCTTGGCATGAGCAATATATATATATATATATATATATATATATATATATATATATATATATATATATATATATATATATATATGTATATATGAGATCAAGGGTGTCCCTCCTCCCCAGCCGAGTGTGACCTCTATAATTTAGAATATTGCAGGCCAGTGTATTTGGGTGGAACTCAAGCTTCTTTATATACGTTCTCACATATTTTGAAAACACAGTTTTTACCATTGGGACGTTTAGATCTTTGTGAATGCACGAATTTTCAACATACCACGGAGCGGCTGTAATCGTTCGTAGGATTTTATTTTATCGCCTTTGAATTTTCTCTATATTTGGCTGAGGCAGTACCCCATAACTGAATCCCGTAGCACCATATTGGTTTTAGAATCGAGTTGTATAGTTGAAGTTTACTGTCGAGGCTTAGTATAGAATTTCTCCCAATAAGCCAATTAATTTGAACTGTTTTTAATTTCATTTGGATCAACTTTGCTTCTATGTGGATTTTCCATTATAATCGACGATTAAGATAAATCCCGAGGTATTTAACCTCGCTGTGTTGCTGTATAGTCTGGGTGTTGATATGGATAGGCGGGCATGTTTCCCTGCGCAATGTAAATGTAATATATACACATTTTTGTTCGTTAACCTTTATCCTCCAATGTTGTAGCCATTTTTCCAATTGAGATATATATTCTTGTAATTTGCGGAATGCTGCTTGAGAGTTTTCGTGGACGCTTAGGAAAGCTGTATCATCAGTGAATGTTGATACGTAGATATGATGGCTTATTGGTATATCAGAGGCATATATCAAATATAAGATAGGACCCAAAATGCTGCCTTGGGGAACTCCGGCTTGAATCGGTTGAGGTGTGCTGAGAAAATTACCTTCTTTGATGATAAATGTTCGTCCAGTTAATTGGTTTTTAAATAGCTTATGAGTGTTTGCGGGTAGGTTTTGCTTTAATTTGAAAATTAAACCTTCATGCCACAATTTATCAAAAGCCAGGAAACGCCAATGAAGAGGGCAGAATAATATTTATTTTCTTCTAACGTTTTTCTAACTACGTTTGCAAGTCTGTGTGTTTGTTCAATAGTGATATGTTTTCTTCTGAATCCAAATTGATGATCTGGAATGCATCTATTCTCATTTAGTATGGGGGTCAGCTTGCTCACAAGTAATTTTTCAAATAGTTTTGACATATTAGATAATAGGCTTCTGCTTTGTCACTTTCGTCTTCAATTTTCGATCCAATTGGGTTACTGGCACCTCTTATAATACAACCAAGAATCTTATTGCAAAACCTATGGATAATGAAAATCGATTGGGATACAGAGGTTCCGAAAATACCAAAAGATGATTTTAAAAATGTCATAAATGATCTCGAAAATCTGCATATGGTAAAACTACCCCACTACGTCAGTCATATTTGCCCGACACTTAAAAAAAAGTATTAACCCCACATGTAATGAGCAAATTTTCCAAATCTGAAGTGAAAGCAGCTATTGATAAGCTACATATTAAAAAAGCCCCTGGGTACGACCTTATCACTGGAAAAATAGTAAAACAACTTCCAGAAGAAGGAGTGACATATCTTACCTATTTTTTTAACGCAGTACTAACATCTGGCTTTATACCTCCCCAATGGAAAGTGTCACAATTAAAAATGATTCTCAAACCCGGAAAAAGCGCTGATAACGTTGAATCTATCGCCCAATTAGCTTGTTACCGATTGCTTTTAAACTCATGGAAACCCTTTTCCTGAAAAGACTACTCTTAATTATAGAAGAGCGAAAGCTAACTCCAAATCATCAATTTGGATTCAGGAAAAAACACAGCACAATCGAACAGGTTCATAGGATTGTTGAGTATATACACACTGCATTCGAACAGAAAAAATATTGTACAGCAGCGTTTCTTGACATCTCGCAAGCATTTGATCGCGTTTGGCACCATGGCTTTCTTTACAAAATAAAAACTACACTCCCCATTAACTACTATGTGTTAATCAAGTCCTATCTTACACATAGATATTTTTTCGTAAAGCAAGGTGAGGAACAATCTGAGCTCCATGAAAGCTCAGCAAGCGTACCCCAAGGAAGTGTCATGGCCCAATACTTTATCTACTTCACACGTACGACTTACCATCAGCTGAAGGAGTCACCATAGGTACCTTTGCAGATGACACTGCTGTCTTAGCTGTTGACACTCTCCCACACTTAGCTTCATCTAAAATCCAGAGTGGGCTAAACAAAATTACTGACTGGCTACAAAAATGGAAAATCAAGTTGAACGAAACAAAATCAGTCCAGGTTACATTCACTCTGAAACGAAACACCTGCCCACCCGTTAAACTCAACGGCATAAATGGAATGAGGCTAGATACCTTGGGATGCACCTCGACAGAAGATTAACTTGGAAAACACATATATTTACAAAACGAAAATCACTCGGTATAAAGCTCAGAAGTCTACACTGGCTCTTGAATCGAAACTCCAAAGTCTCAATCGATAGCAAATTGCTCTTGTACTCAGCAATTTTAAAACCAGTTTGGACATACGGTATTCCGCTGTGGGGCACTGCGGCAACTTCCAATGTTGAAATATTTCAAAGATTCCAATCAAAGACCCTAAGAATGATTGTAAACGCGCCCTATTATGTCACAAACAACCAAATCCATCGTGACCTCATAGTTCCTACAGTCGCTCAAGAAGTAAAAAAGCTCTCTACTTCGCACAATCTGAAACTCCTAGTCCACCCAAATCCACTGATATCGGAACTCACTTCCAACCCCTTCACTTTCATCCGACTGAAGAGAAAATCCACAATAGATCTCCTGTGCTAATAGGCAATGGCTGCACCACTGGGTTCAGTCCATAAAAGACTGTAAATACAAAAATTAGTCTTAAGTTATTAAATATTGCTGAATGTGATTGAATGTAACAGATTGCAATAAAAATTTGGATATTAAAAAAAAAAAAAAAAAAAAAAAAAACTACGTTTTAGGCGCACCGTCTACATCAATAGGCGCATATGTTTGTTGCGTATATGTTCGAGTGAGCGATAATAATGGAAACATTTCTGCTCATTTATTCACAGCAGTGTCAAGTTGCGCCAGTCAAAAGGAGGACGGTACCAGAGCTGGAGCTCGCCGGCGCGCATCTACTTTCACGCCTCTACAAGAAAATTGCTCGGCGATTTGAAGCCCGACGTTTTTCTCTGCACAGATGCGACCGTCATTCTACGTTGGCTACAGCTGCTCTCTTGAACATTAACAACATTTGTCTGCAATCGCATTTCTGAAATGCAGGAATCCACCACTAATTGCCACTCGCGACACGTTCCAACTACCAGCAACCCTGCCGATATTATCACTCGCGGCACGTCGATGGCTGTACTGGGAGACTCCATCTGGGTTACTGGTCCAGCTTTTCTACAACAATATCGAGAAAAGTGGCCACGTACAACCATAATTGATTTTAACAGCGTAGAGGCAAATTGCGCAATAAGAAAAGCGACTTTCAAATGCGCTGTCGAAAGCAATGCCATTCTAGATCTTGTTGAACGTACAAGTTCATACTCAAGACTTCTGCGCATCGTAAGCCAGCTATTCCGATTCACTACACATGCAAATGAAAACCAATCGGTGACATCTGAGGAGCTTCGACTCTCACTATATTGCATTGTCTGGGATATTCAAAGAAATTGCTTCGGTTACGAAATCGAATGCATCGGAAAAAACATCGACATTCCTTGGGATAGCATGGGATTAAAGTGGCAATCCCAACTGCGAAATGGTAATGTTAATGGTTTACCATTGCTCACTGTCTTAAATACTCCTGATTTGGTAAAATCAGACAAGTGTATATGTGGGATTTTCCATGTGGTATTTGTTATATTTAACATTATCTTTTCTTTTGAATCAATTGAGGTCACAACATTTTGATCATTCTTGGAAAGTAATAATATAAATTCTTGTTTAGAGTCTACCACCACTTTATTAAAGTCCGCAGCGAATCCTAATAACATTTTCAGGGGTACACAAAAACTAAAGTAACCATTAGATATTTGAATAGTATTTGGTGATGTCCAACCAGTATTTTTTAACATATTACTCTCGCTTTTATTCAAAGACACATCATTTTTAATTGTTGTAGTTATTCCCAAGTGACGTGCACTATCGATTTCTAATCCATTAAGCTCATATCGAATTTCATCAAACAAATGTGCCATACAATTATTTTTTAATCTATTATCATGTGAAATTCAAACATCAACTAAGGTAATATAACCTTCTATATATATTAAACTTTTGCTCGGTAAAACATAGAAATCTTGATTTTGAATTTAGATATTTATTTCATCATTGTTCGTATATGATTGTAAATATGGTGAATAGCTATGGTACTACTTCTTTATAAAGCCCTCATCATATAATGGTTTTTGTAGAACATCAATTTTATCACTCATGATTTAATTTTTAATTTAAATCCTATTGACTTTAAAAATTCTCGGTTAGCAATTGTTAGTCGTTTACGTTTAATAACCTAATTGGTATCCTTTCTTAATTGGTATCCCGATTCACTCTACTATTGGTGAGAATATGATAAAGGGTACACTTCGCCCTAAATTTTTATTATAAATAATCATTAATCCTGTGATTTCAAATGTAGTGTTATTGTTTCTCCTCAGAAATTATTTAAATTATTATCCTGATCAACAATTCCCACTGTAATGGAACTTATCTGATTGGTGTTAACTGGAGCATAGATGACATTTTTCGGACTCTCATCTAGTTTAAAACAAGGACTAATATTTATAGAAAACTCGTGAATAGTATGTGCAGGCATTAATAAATGAACCAAATGTTATATTACATTATTTCAGTATTACGTTAATGTTTGTAATATTTAATTGGAGATCTGATGTATGCTCTTTCTCTGCTTCGAACGTTCCTAGACTGAATCCTACTAAGGAACCAATTGTTCGATCTTCATCAAAGTAAGTCTCTTCGTTTGCTGAAAATTTATATTTCAAGTGTGTTATGATTCGATTGTATATCAAGTTCTCCCTCCAGGGTCAAATTTTCATATTCATCGCAGAGATATTTGGCAATATTGTAGTGTACCACACTAGTGTATACTGGCGACCACACATCGTCACAAGCACCGTAGCAATTCGCCTATGCAAACGAACAGACAATAGCGCAACGCATGCAGTACACTCAATTCCCAAATACCCTAGAAACGCACATTTGGTGGTGCATTGACATGCCCTGCCTATATTGCAGCGTCGTATGGATATTAAACAGTTCAGTGACTTTCGCCCTGCACTTGCACTCAAATATATTAATGTAAACAAACCATATGATTCGTCAATAAATAATATCTGTAATTTGAGACTTGAGAGTATTTTGGAAGTATAATTTGCAATTGGTAAAAATTAGATAGGTATATTTTATATTAGATAGAATAAGAGAGCAATATAATTTGAATGATATAAAAGAGCCAGCGAGCCACTAAATAAACCAGAAATAATCTGAACATCTAAAACTGCAATCCTACATTAGACTTCTTATTCTTTCTCTCGGTCCACTTAACTAGGTTTGTTTAAGAACAGCACCAAACAATAGCGCAACCAAGGCAAACTGTGCCGGTTACAAACTTTGCTGAGGGTGACATTCCGCTTCGCACTAGGTTTCTTTATACTACAGTATATCATTGTATTCATACACAGTGTGAAACTTGCAATCGATACGTAAGCCGATCTTGCAAGGCGAACGCTATCGACATTGATTCACCCTCATCATCACATACCAACCCTATCAAGCTCTTAAGAACCAATGGGAATTTCAATGATGCTTTTACTTATGTGAGATAGATTCTTCCCAACATCAATATTTGGAATTGAGAGATATGCATGAAAATCAGTTAGACCACAAACATAATTTCAATCTGACTCTATTGGTGGAAAATAATCTGCAGACAGAACGGATGATTTGCCAGTTAAAGTCAATGTAATCGACTTCTTGAGTGATAATGTTTAAATGCAATAAAAATTATATTTTTTATATTATATATCTATTACTATTAATTACTATATTACAATATTTCATTCCTTTTAATCCAAGAACTGTGTTCGCTTGGAAAACATAACCATTTAACATAAACTTTATTACATTTAGATTACTTAATTTTTTCAATCAGATAAGAATGAGGGTATCTGGTTTTCAGTAGCACATTTTCATAAAATCCAACTGTAATGATATTATTATTACGAAATTGCCCTCTTGACAATTTACTCTGTTACAAAACTGCCCTCCTGACAATTCCTCTAACTCTCTGTACTCGGACTCGAACCACTGGATTGTGTAGTAATCAAACAATCGCTGGTTAAATTAAAATAATTAGCTTTATTTAATGATTGCTATTTACACATTTAATATTAGGCTTAAAGTTTACTTAGTTATTATTTGCACTTTATTTCACAAACCATTAGTCACTTCATTTACTAATATGGGGGTTTAGTTTGTTTTAATTGAAATGTACTTTATTATTTTAAATTATAGAGATAAATTCAAAGTTAATGTAAATAAGAATTTGTTTGAAAACTGAAATATATTAATTAAATGAAACTCTTCACGTCTTTTGCTCTGCGTCTTCACGTCTTTAATCGTCCGCATCTCGGTTAGAACTCCCTCTCCTCTCTTGCGTACTCGTTGTTCACGGATTTTGTGACGGTGAAAGAGTTGCCATATGTGTGGCAGATGAAAATCCCACATCTCGGCCATTCTGCTATAAATTCGTCTCGAATTCATCTTCCTGATGCATTCCCCAGGGCTTCATGTATTCTGCGCATGTTGTCGTATCCCTCGGTCCCTCTGTGTCGGTTGCTTGTCTAACGTCGTAGGTATCATTTGACTTTGCTCTTACGACTTCATATGGACCCAAAAACTTCGCCTTAAGTTTTAGACCAGGCCCAAATTGGGTTCTTTTTATAGCGACGAGGTCACCAGCTTTGTACTTATTGGGTTTTTTCCTTCTCAAATTATACACCTTCCGATTTTCGTTCTGAATGTTCATGATTTGTTGCTTTGCATGTTTTCTCATCTCATCTCTTTCTTCAGAAAAGTTTTTTATCATCTCTTCCTCAATCAATTTGGTTATATGTAGCTGTTCAGATGTTCGCATTTTAATCCCAATGAGGAGTTCAAATGGAGTCGTTGCTATACTTCTTGAAAATGATGAGTTCATCGCCTGTTGAACTTTGTCCAGATGCTTATACCACTTTGTTGGATCGGCAGAACTTAGTTTAGCTAAAATTGGAGTTATGATTGCGTTCATCCGCTCGATCTGTCCGTTGGCTCTTGGTAGTCCAGTTGTTATGACACGATGTTGAATTTGCTCAGCCTCACAGTAGTTTTTAAACTCATCGGACGTAAATGCTGTTCCACGATCCGAAATTATGCGGACAGGGTTTCCAAAAACAGCACTTTGGACCTTTAATTTTGCAATAACTTCTGCCGACGTTGTACTCTTAGTAGCATATAGCCAACAAAACTTTGTAAAGGCATCTACCACCGCAAATATGTGCCTATATTGCTTGTTGGTAGATTCCAATGGCCCAAGATGATCCACATGGTAGGTGTGTAGAGGCTCGTCGTGCTTCTCAATTGGGTGCAGTTCGCCTTCCTGTTTTCCCCTTTTTCTGTTAGCAATGATGCACTGGATACAATTATCTATGTGGTACCTTATTTTTTCGTCCATTTTCGACATGTAGTATTCTCGACGGAGTAGTTCTTTGATTTTTTTCACTGAGAAATGACCTTTTTCGTGCGACTTTCTTATCAATTCTCGCTGCATAGCCTTCGGCACGACAACAACTTCGCAATCGTTAACGAGTTTGTGCAGAATACCACATTTCAAAATATAACCATCAAACTCGTCTTGTTGTTGAAGAATGTGGATTATCGGACTTAATTCATCGTCGGTTTTTTGAGCATTTTTAATTCTTGTTATAACTCCATCTTCTATTACCATCATGACAGGGTATCTACTGAGAAAATCTACATGCTTCATCCGTGTACCAGATCGATGCTCGACTTCGTAATCGTATTCTTGAAGGAGCAGTACCCATCTGGCTACTCTTGTAGAAAGATCCTTTTTCTCCATGGTCTTCACAAACGCGTTACAGTCTGTAACAATCTTAAAACGCAATCCAAGTAGATATACCCGAAATTTTTTCACTGCTTCTACAACGGCCAGTATTTCTAGTTCATAGCTGCTATATTTTCTTTCGGCATCAGAGGTCTTACGACTCATATAGTAGACTGGGTGTAGGTTTTCATCCTGGTTTGATTTTTGCATTAAGATTGCGCCATATTCGTCGATCGAAGCATCCGTGTGTAGTTCTGTGTGATGATTCTGGTTGAAAATGTTCAGTACGGGATTTTTACATAAAATTCTCTTTAGACCTTCAAACGCTTTCATCTGTTCTTCACCCATTTCAAATTTGGCTCCCTTCTTAGTTAGGTCAGACAGCGGTTTAGCGACAAGTGAGTAATCTGGAACGAATTTTCTGAGATATCCAGAAAGTCCTAAAAACCTTTGTAACTGTTTTAGACACATTGGAGCTGGGAATTTCGTAACTGCTCTTATCTTCTCAGTCGTTGAAGATATTTTGCCATCCTCAATAACATAGCCCAAAAATTCGATTTTCTTCTTCAAGAACTTGCATTTTTTAAGATTTAGTTCCAATCCATACTCACGGCAGAGGTCGATGATTGTAACTAAGTTTGTGACTGCTTCATCTTCGTTGGATCCAGGAATTATGATGTCGTCTACGTATGGCATTGCTATTCCCTTGCGGGTGGATTCACGGAAAATTGCGTTGATATAGCGTTGGAACACGGCAGGGGAGTTGGTTAAACCAAATGGGACTCGTTTAAATTGGTATTGACCGCTGTGAGTTACAAAGGATGTAAACTTGCGACTGTGTTCCGCGACGGGCACGTGAAAAAATCCATTTGTCAAGTCGAGTGTACTAAATACTTTAGCGTTTTGGAGACGATCCAGCTGATCCTCTATCAGCGGCAGAGGAAAACGGTCTTTCATAATAACCTTATTTATTCGACGATAGTCTATACATAGTCTGGAATTTCCGTCACGTTTCTTCACTAATACGACCGGACTGCTAAACTCGGATTCTGAATTCTCAATGATTCCCTCTCTTAGCCATTGATCAACTTGGTCATCCACTAAAGCTCGTTCCGTCAATGGAAGTCTTCGAGGACGCGATGAGATTGGTGTATCGTTTTCCAAAACTATGTTCATCTCGATGTTAACAATCTTCTTCTTTTCAGGTCTATAGTTTCCAATAAGATCCATTACTTTGTCCTTCGCATTTTTGCTGGCTGTTTCATCTATATCCAGTTGCGACTCATCATCAACTATTCCAATTCGCATCAGCTGGTATTCTGCGTCTTTAAGTTCAATCTTCTTGATAGCCACACCAGTTGGCCGTATGGTAACTTCAGCCTGAGTGAAAAAACATTCCCCAATTATTAAATCAACGGTAATGGCATCTTGTGGCACCACCACGAAGTTCACATCATATGCCTCGCCATTAATCACCATACGTTCGTCGAACTGTCCCATAGGTTTGATTCTAGTACGCCCGAAACCGATCAGATAAAAGTTTGCTTGTTGAAGTGTTGCGCCACGAATGTTGTTAAAAACGTTCTCAGTCATTATGTTAAATTTGCTACCCGTATCTAACAGGGCCAAATATTCACGGTCGTTTATTGTCACCATTTTGTTCATCATATCGCTTTTTGGTTCTAAAAATCGAGTATTTGTTTGTCTTTCGTTGTTCGCAGTACAATTTGTTGATAGATGACCGAATTGGTTACAACGGAAACACTTAGTGCCTTTATTTTTGTCTTTACACTCAAAGGATTTATGGCCTTTGCCACCACAATTATAGCATTGTACATTATTCTTCGCCACACCGCGGTCACTATTGTCTTTTTTTACTTCAACTTTCCGTTGGGATATTTTCGACACGTTCTCACTCTTCGATTTTTCACGATATGTCTCATAGCTGACAATTTATCTTTAAATTCTCGAATATTTTTCGCGCCGTATAAAATCGATTTATTAATGTTCAAGTCCTCGATACCGTCGATTACATATTGTATTATTGAACTTTCCTCGATCGAACCTCTCGATGCAATCTCTTTAATGCTAAAAAAGTATTCAAAAACGCTTTCACTCTTTCTCATTTTCCTCTCCGTAAGTTCTTTGTGTATTTTTGCACTATCGGTTTTTCTTGAAAATTCCTCAATCAGAGCTGACCTTAATTTTTCCCACGACGTCAGGCCTCTCTCACTTTGTACAAATAATTTTGCCAAGCCACTCAATGATTTTTTCGCGAACACAAACATTTGAAAATCATCCCACTGCATTATTGCAGCTGTCTCCTCAAACTCAGCCACCCATACGTCAGCAGGTAAATTGTTAGTACCATCAAAACGTCGCACAGAGTCTTCTACGTCTCGAAAATTAAGAGCGAATCGTGGTGGTATTTTGTGCTGTCCTCTATGCTCATCGTTGTCAGCTGAGAAAAAACTCTCGTTGTGTCGAACTTGCTCGTTTACTGCTACACTCCGCCGTTGTTGTATGACATCAATTTTCCTATTATCCATTGCACACTTGTATTCTTCGTCATTAACGTCTTCGTCATCATTTTCGTTTTCCTCCTCGTCGACGTCTTCAAGATTGGATGAAAGCAAACTACCCTTCTTTAAATTTTTGAATATGTGCAACTTCAAATCTTCTGCGGTGTATTTTATGCCCAGCAGGTTGCAAATTGAAATTAAATCTGCCGTCGCCAAATGTGCTGCAACAAACTTTGCCTTTTTTCCATACGCATCATCGGTCTCGTTAAATTCAAAGCCTTCAAACTCTCTCAACCGTTGCCTGTTCGTGCTATCTCCTTCGCTCTCAAAAACGAATTTGTGGAGAGCAGTAATGTTTGCCTTCCTGCCTCTCCGAAGGTTCTCGCGAACACACTCAAACATACCCAAACGAAACATTCCGTGTAACTTAATTATGCGCGTCCAATATAATTATTACGTTAGCTTGTGCGCTTGCGGTTTCTCGAAGCAGTAGCACTAAGGAGAATTTTGCTATCGTTCACAACACAATGCTTTATCAGCCCAAAATTTTTGTTGTAATTGTTCTTCTTGTTTCTTTTTGTTTGTTCAATTGTCTAGGAATCCCGGTTGAGCCCCCAAAATATGGGGGTTTAGTTTGTTTTAATTGAAAAGTACTTTATTATTTTAAATTATAGAGATAAATTCAATGTTAATATAAATAAGAATTTGTTTGAAAACTGAAATATATTAATTAAATGAAACTCTTCACGTCTTTTGCTCTGCGTCTTCAAGGCTTTAATCGTCCGCGTCTCGGTTAGAACTCCCTCTCCTCTCTTGCGTACTCGTTGTTCACGGATTTTGTGACGGTGAAAGAGTTGCCATATGTGTGGCAGATGAAAATCCCACACTAATGAATTTCATCACTTTGTAAATCACAAATACTGCTGCTTTGATTATAATGCTAGATGTACACACTGTTACGGTCTCTGATCTACTGCATTCGACTTTGAACAGTCTTGTCGCTTTTATAGTTTTCGAATGGTTGGAGTAGAAAATTCCACGTTATTCTCGTATTTTCTAGAAGTTTCTATCTACTTCGACAGAAGTCGAGAATATTCTTTTTGATATTACCGACATGGTTCTTGAATAAGCTTTTATTCGAATAGTTCGAATCTTGACTCACAGGGGGCATTCATTCTCAATTTCAGATGGGATCCTGAAAGTATGCAACCACATTTCACTGATATGCAATCACGTTTCATTATCCTTATAATCTTCAAATATATATGTAGTTGGATTTGTATTTTGTATGGTTTTAATTTCTGTTGTCCAGTTTGGTGTATAATCTTTCTGAAAAATATGTTTATATTTACTAATTCGCACATTTTCTCCAATATAAAACTTTGGTTTATGAAACATTTATAAATTACTAGCGGACCCCGATGCACTTCGTTGCAACCAACTAAAGAAAGAAAAGAAATATTCTAGATTTTTTTTATGAAATGAATGCATTGTATTTCCAAATTATTAATGTCAATCCAAAACATTTGGATACACAATATTTTTCGTTTGCCCATTTGACGCGAGCACAAACAAAAAATTTGGAGTTCCAACTCTTGAGCAGGCTACGTATAGCTGTCCATTTGAAAAGCACGGCTCCTCCAAATCTAATACGCATATTTGAAGCGTTTGTCCTTGCGTCTAAATGATGGACATGGCAACTGATAGACGCACTGGGAATTGCAAACACTTAAATTCAAATGGCATGTCTGTTGGAATCAGTGGAATACGTGGTATGAGCACAATTTCACCTTTCGCTTTTCCGGTCAATATTGCGGCTTCAATTAAATTCGGCATCAATTTTTTTACTACCAATCTTGTGCCATTGCACAGTTTTGATGCATTTAAATTCCGCAGTAAAATAATTGATGAGCCAACCTTTAAATTCAAACAATGAGGTGGCATACCTGGTGGTTCCAATGAATTCAAAAATTCAATTGGATAATTCACTGCATCAACTGCATTCCTTCCGCTATCAACTGATTTATATGATGTCACTTCACCTATCAATTTTTCTTGATTCTGATAATTGATTGCATTGACGTGTACATTTTTGGTGCCATTATTGCGCGTTCTCTCAACCAATTGTAATTCCTTTAATTTTGAACAATATTTGGAAACACACTTTCAATCAACTCTTCTGTTGATTGGAGAATGGTACAAAAATTGTTCGGCAATGTAATCAATCCATTTGTATTATCGACTCGAACTTTGCCATTTCCAATATCTAAAAATTGCTTCGAGACCCGATCTGCAGATTGGTCGTTGTGCAATTGAACGCGCATATTTATGTTCAATGTCCATTTTTGCACATGTCGCCACAGAAGAGAAGACTTTAAACATGCGTTGATCTCATCCGCCGGTGTTGATCGTGGAACCACAGGCAATATTTGACGAAAATAGCATTACAATAATATCAATGCACCACAAAAAATCTCTTGATTCTGACGTAGATCTTGCATTGTACGGTGTAATGCTTCCAGCGATTTTTTATACGTCATTGTACATTGATCCAATAGAATAATTGCTGCTTGTTGCAAAACTTTTGCCATCGCAGAATTTCTTGACCTATTGCGCGTGGGATGTTCAATCACCTGTTAATTTGAGAATAATTACATTTTAATTAATATCGATTAAATTTTAAAGTGATCAATCAATAAATATAAGCACACCTGCAAAGTCAACGGCAATTTTAATGCAGCGAGCGCTGTTCGTCCACCATCCAATAGAGTAGCAGCGATTCTCGACGAAGCAAGTGCCAATGCAATTTTTCGTTGCGATCGAATGGCTGCCAAAATCAGTGATATCACAAATGTTTTTCCCGTACCACCAGGCGCATCCAAAAATATAATCCACCGACTTCATTTTGTACAGCTTGCATGATGGTATCATAGACATGTTTTTGATGGTCATTTAATTTTGGAACATTCAAATTTACAAATGAAAACAAGTTGATGTGATTATGGCATATAACATACGTATTTGATGTGTAGAAGAAGCAATCGATGCATCGTGAAGCGTGAAATCCCAATGCGCATCATTTTCAAGCAAACCTAATTGCTCACATGCTTCACGATACGTCACACATAAATGACCATTTACTCTTCGAAAATGTTGAAATGAATGTGGTCCAACAACATTTACTAAAAACAACCGCAAATAATAACATACTGCATTGTTTGGATGAATTGTGTATAATCTTCCCATGGTATCAGCAAAAAAAACAGGTGTTCCTTGTTTATGTGGTTGCCATTTCTTTGCAGTCCAAGTGAAATATTGCGTTACACCTGAACGTTCTGGCAAATTCATCACTTTCGCACAATTGATAGAATGCAGTTAATGTTGTTGCTGGTGGCTGTGCTGCTCTCTGCTGTACATTTGCATCGGTAAAATAGACACGCTGGCCATTTTCAAGATGAACAGCCAAATGAACAACAGCAGGATATCGCTCATGAATTGGAAATGAATAAATTCTCCAAAGAGCTTCATTAGTGCTAATGTAGCGCCCCATTTGATATTGAGCGATTTCATCATTTCTATTGTCACCAGCTACTCCAAAAACATCCATATCACTGCCTTTATTCACATATTTGCAAATGTATTTAATCGACTTCACAGAATTACAGTACTCAACATTTATGTGAGCCTGAAATACTTTTGACAATAGTGGAGAAAAAGGTACAATCCAACGATTATCAATTTCAATGCCTTGATTGCGTATTTTAATTGTTGTTGTATGGCCATTATCCTCCGTTGACCGACGTCGGTATATCGGGTATCCGTCGTCACCTGTAATTGTGTCCGAAGTTAATGCTCTTGGATACCGCTTTGAACATTTTCCTTTGAGCATGCATGGCAAATTTATGGGGTATATTTTTCGTGACAACTTCAACTAATTCTGGATCGCTGCTTTCATCTGGAATTTCAGCTTATATAATATTATTAATTTGATCGGGTGTTATTTTACGAACCAGCCATATTAAGATGTGCGCGTGCAGCAGCCCCCTATTTTGCCATTCAATAGAATACGCCAGCAACGCACCTCTCCAAAAATTCGCAATTTAATAATCAAATCCATCAGTGCTTTTACTTTCTGTCGAAATACACGTGCTGTTATATCGTGTCGATCTGTTGGATTCTGACCATCAAATAAATTGCTTTTTATGTCAGCCCACTGTGGATTGCATGTGAATGTTATGAATAGGTCGGGACGACCATATTTGCGGACGTATGACATTGCATCTTGCGTATATTCGTCCATGTGGCGCGGACTGCCAACATATGTGGATGGTAATATTGTTAAACGTCCGATATCAATAACATTGGCATCATTCACTATTGCATCTCGCAAGTGTATGTATTCTTCCGATCGCAATTTGGCTTGAAGGTAATTAAGGCGTTCTGCTTCAATTTTCGCATACATGTGAACAGCATATTGGTGGAAACGTTTGCCACATCGCATAATAAAGTTGTCTTCTTGTGGGCGAATCATGAATCTATACGAATAATAATTCATCCCACTAACTTTTTTTTCTACGTCACGATCTATGATGAATACATTATCAGAAAATTAAGATCATGTCTTCTTGTTTTGAAATAAATACATATTAAATTGAATTCATATATATTTTACCGGTCGTGGATCTATCATTCGTATATTGATATGATAGCCGTCGTCACCTTTCAAGTGCAATAATGGATATTGTAATGCATCATAGCTGCGGTGATGCTCTGAAACACGCCGTAATTCTTCATTTCTTCGATGCAGCACAATATCGCTAGATTGAAACTGGTCTCTAACAATTACAATGGCCACTTCATCAATTGTTGGTGCATTAAATCGTCTCGCATGCTCTCCAAAGGGCGTTTTGTAAGCCCTGATAACGATTCTGTGATCATCAGATGGCATACGATCGAGAGCGGTTTTAAACAATCGAATTAATTCATTTTTCTGATGTAAGAATGTTTGAAGTTCAGAAACAATTTGTTGCCTTCCTCGCGCAGTAATTGTACAACGCCGATCCAATTCACAATTTGCATCTCCGATAAAATAGAATTGCAAAAATTTATGGTCAGCATCAGTATATGGCAATAAGGAACCAGCTCGATTATAAATCTGACCTTGAATCTGTAATATTTGTGAAATGTAATTAGATGTTGGGTCAGAATTCTTGAACACATCAAAAAATTGCTGCTCAGATCGCATTTTTCATATGATATTCCGCATGAAGTAATAACCTTAAACGTCGGCATGAAATTATCTCTTACAATTTTGGTCGCACCAAAAGAAGTCATTTGAAATGCCGCATTGTATTCTTGAATGTGAGACAAAAAATGCTTAGATGTTTGCCTCGTTCCAAAAATGAATGAATGAAGTGGATCGGGGGAGATTCAAATGCTGGCCTCACTTTTCCATTAGCACAACACATGCCAGGCGTTTCACCTTGAAATTTGGCTGCATCACAATGTGGACATCTCACCATCATTCCACCAATATTGGCATGTTCACTATAATCATTTTCGCTATTGTAAGCGAAAGCAGCATATTCCATCTCTTTCACAGCACCACGTGAAAGTCGTGTCGTTCGTCTCGCTGCTGGATTTAATGCATTTGGATCTGCCGATCTATGACGACGTGCGTTTCGTACTTGTTGTACTTCATTTTGTTGTGAGTGTTCCTCTACACTTTGCGCTCTCCTTTGTTTAAATCTATAGGTAGAATTACGCGAACGTCGACCTATAGTTGATCGTCTTCTTGGTGGCATTTTTTTCTAAATCAATGAAAATAATTCAATATGAATTAAGGGTTGTATATTTAGCCCTCGGAGGTATAACCAGGTCTGTGCAGACTTTTTGCATATAAAAGTGTGTATTACTTTTTTGTTTTTCATGTTAGAAAAAAAAAACCGCCCATGTAATCCTTCAGAAAAAACCTCCGAACACAATGAGCAAAAAATCAGAGCGATTGGGGATCCGGGTTCGGAATAATCCTGGTTTACAAATAATTGGCGCTAAATGCTATAACCAGGTCTGTGCAGGCCTACATAGGATTTGTATGGAAATGCATTGTCAGTTGTCCTAAAAGTGTCTATAAATGCATTTTGTGCTAGGAAAACCACAAAACGAATAATTAAAACGCATTTTTATACATCTTAGGTAGCTATTAACGCTATTTTATTACTCATATGTAAAAAAAAAATACATTTTATATACGGCATTCAAGGCAGGAGTACCTGGCATGTGAGTGTTGTTGGCATACCGGCTTTTTGCAATGCATGCAATGAAAGCGTTTTTTCGCTGTTTTTTATCCAACTTAAAACACAGCGAGCACGATGGTCTGCTGGCAGAGGATGCAGCATGGGTTGGTTGGTCATCTATGGGCGGGCCTGCAGCTACCTGCAAAAAAACAAAGTTGAAAAATTGATTTAGAATTTGAATTCAATGAATGAATAAATGAAATGCTTACCTCTACATCTAATATGGACTGTTTCACATGTTGCATGCCTCTTACAATTGGGTTTGTTGCCCTTTCTTCCATGTAAGGGATCACCAGCTGTTCGGCCAATTCCGTAAGGAACATACTTCTTCTATCATTTCGTTTTACATGCCCCAATTTGTTATGTATGACAAATGCAGCCAATCCTGCAACGTCCAGCATATTGAAAAAGATGGCCAACGGCCATCGGTTTGTGGCCCGTTTGCAGGTGTAACCACCAACCATCTGGTCCATGGTGTTCACTCCTGCTTTATATATATTATAGTCCAATATTTGGAACGGCTTCTGCGTTGGTTTTGATTAGTCGATGGTGGAATTATAGTGTTCCGTGTAGATGAGAACCACTGCTGAGATTGGCTGGACCGATTTTGGATTTTAACTAACCATCATCACTCCTCCCTGCACCATCCCTAAAAATGGTATGGCAATCGATCGAGCCGTTCTGAATGACAATTAAAATGTACACTTCTTTTTATATACTCGTACATATATAGATATAAATAAATATATTATATACAACTGCTGCTACTGGTTTCCCATTAGGTCTGTAACTATTTTACGTTTAAGCCGTTGATGCAGTGCAGTCGTCTGGAGTAGACTTGATGATTCAACGTTGACATGATACCTTAGTCGCGGTTTGTGAGCCTTGGCAAATTCTTTCGTCACGTTCATGACGGTTGCCATGCTAATATCCCGTTGTAGGTTGGACACGTAGTATGGATCATTAACAATCTATCGCAATACCTTGTTTTGAAGTATTTGGATAATGTTAATGTATTTTTGACTGGCACATCCCCAAAATGGTATGCCATAAGACCACACCGGCTTCAAGATTTGTCTATTAATAGTTTGTTATGGGTTGAAAGCGTAGAGTGTCGATTTCTTCCCTTTTTTTCTTGACGTGCGGCTTCCAACATAGCTTGGCTTCAAGCGTAATACCAAGGTATTTATCTTCGTTAACATAGGGTACAGTGAGCATCTATATGAACGGGCTTGTGTGGTATGTTTCTTAAAGAAAATTATATGTGCACAGACTTAGCGTTATTAAGTTTAGTGCGCCATTTTTTGGTCCATGATACTACAGAATTCACAGCTGATTGCAATTTTATCGTTGAACTTCGATTCTTTTGTCTATTGCTAAAGGAGCAGTATCGTCTGCAAATGTTGCATCTACATATTGATTTTGGATAGGTAAATCATGTATATATAGTAAATACAAAATGGAACCTAGGATACTACCTTGAGGTACACCTGCATTTATTCTTTGCAAGGTTGAGCAAGTATTTTCATATTTTCCGCGAAAGTATCTATCGTCAAAATAAGATGCTAGAATCTCTGAATATTTCCTTCGCAGAAGTGTCTTCAGCTTTTGTGTCTGTTCCAAATGCCATACCTCTTCAAATGCTTGTGGCACATCAAAAAACACAGCGGAGCAAACTTGTTTCTTGTTTCTTCCAGAGCATCTTCAATGGATCCTATAACCGTGTATACTTGATCGATAGTGGAGTGATTTTTGCGAAAACCAAATTGATATGCTAGGATGAGCTTTTTACTTTCAATTATCGGTAATATACTTGTCAACAACAATTTTTCGAATAGTTTCGATAACATTGGCAATAAATATATAGGCCTATATGAGGATGCATCATTGGGTGATTTTACAGGCTTGAGAATCATTATTATTTCAGCCGTCTTCCAGTAGATAGTTAAATATTATCAGATAAAACATGCATTTATAAAAGAGGAGATATAAATAACGTTCTTGTTGGGCAAATTTTGAAGTACTTCAGCCTTTATAAGGTCAAAATCTGGCGATTTTTTCCGTTTCGTTTTATCAACTACTTCTTGAGCTGTGACTGGCGTAATGTGAAGGTCACTTTCTATTCAATTCGTACTTATTTCTAATTCACCAGAACCTTCGTTTGGAGTAAAAGTTTTCCGTAGATGCTCAGTAACGAGCTTTGTTTTTATGTGCATGTTTTTGCCCAATGGGTTTGGCTTTTGTTAATTGGAGCGCTATGATTCACAGGTACACAGGTACTTTCATAAGGAGTATTCCGTGCCTTTACTTGATGACAGCCCTATCAGGAATCGGTCAAATGCATGATTCTTAAATGCTTTGATTGATACGCCTAGTTGTCTAGTGATTTGATTCAGTTTTAATTTATATACTGGAGACCGAGTTTGATGCCATCGTCGTCGAAGTTTTCGTTTTTCAGCTACCAAGCCCGTGATGTCCGCAGGATATTGCTTCATATTTACAACTGTCTTTTGTGTGAAAGTACTGTTCCAGAATGCATTTTGGATTTCCTGTGTGAATCGAAGGACCTCATCTTCCAGTTGTTGAATTGTCAGAATACAGGCAGGAGCTGTAAACCGAAATTTGATTTAGAGTTCATATTTAGAACAAACTTTATTTAATATTTTCCTTAATCCGTGTTTGATTTCTTTATATTTGTGAATAAATCTTGAGATAGTTGAATGATTTTGAGTTGTACACATGATTTCGTTGCGATCTTCATCTACACCGCAAGGCAGCGTATTAGGCCCCCTGCTCTATACGTTGTTCACTGCAGATATGCCAACAAACGGCAAGACTATCACCTATACTTTTGCCGATGACACAGCCATATTGTGTACTCAAACAAATCCGAAAGAGGCGTCAAAACTTCTCCAAGTACACGTCAACATGCTTCAGGAATGGCTTGACCACTGGAGAATCAAAGTCAATGAGTCAAAATGCGTTCATGTCACATTCACTCTATGCAGGAGTACTTGCCCCCCTGTGCAAATTAACACCAATCCGATCCCTCAGGCGACAGAAACTAAATATCTAGGAATGAATTTAGATCGCAGACTTACTTGGGCAAAGCATATAAGTGCAAAAATTACTCAGATTAAACTCAAAATAAACGAGCTAAACTGGCTTTTGAACAGGCAGTCCAAGCTCAAACTGGACTTTAAAGTTCTACTCTACAAATTAATTATCAAGCCCATATGGACCTACGGTATTCAACTCTGGGGTACTGCTTCACCCTCAAATGTCGAAAAGCTGCAAAAAGCCCAATCGAAAATCCTTCGAAAGATTACCAATGCTCCTTGGTACATCAAAAACGTTAACATCCACAGAGATTTACATATCCCGTAAGTAACTAAAGAAGTTTCCCGACTTGCTGAATCTTACTTAGCAAAGCTAGACAAGCATCCCAATGCATTAGCGAGGCGCCTACTACAGCATCAAGGACACACCCGCCTGAAAAGGATGGACGTGCTGCGCTTAGCAACAAACTAGATTTTAAGCTTATTCATTACGCTATTATTTAAGTATTGCGCTACTTCTTTTCATATACCATAACTCCTCAAAGCACTGGCACTGGGAGGTTGGTAATGATTAATATGAATTTAAAAGTCAAATGTTAAATATACTATGAAGATTTATTGTTAGTTCTAAGATATTTTTTAGAAGATTCAATAAAATATACGAGTATATATAATAAGAAAAAAAAGTGATAGGTTTCATTGTATCTTTTAAAAGGTTTTCTGCATCTGCTTCACCTAACCTAAAACTCTTGACTTGTTTTCTTAATTCGCTTCTGGGCTTTATAATATCTTTCAAAAGTTTTTCATTCATTTTCCTATTCAGCTTTTTTCAGCTATCCCCCTTGTCTAATGTTGATTGCAGATATAATAATCCATGTAAATACGAGTATATCAAACAATTTTCAGAAAATGTATGCAATCCTATATCTTTTATTGGCTCTAATAATTTCTTTAAATACACATATTTTGTTTGATATAAAGACTCTGTATATACTTACACATTCTCAAATTTTAGATCTTTAGTACTTTCTATTAAACTTATAATAACATTAGTCTTTCCACAATTTGAGGGACCTACAATTAAAGCGCTTTTTGAATTCGGTAACAGTGAACTATGTTTGACTTTAGAGGAATTTTTTGTTGAAAAACGAATATTCCTAACAATATTTTTTTCAACTAATGTCAGCATATATGAATCATAAATTTTTATTGATTGACATAATTTTTACTTAAACTGTTAACTAGTTCAGACCCAATAAATATGACTGTATTATATAAAAACACTGCTAGTGGTAATCGATCTGTAAAAGGAAGCGGCGTAGTAAATAACTTGATCAATTATCTGCCAATTACTAGGATATGAATTTTGCTGGCCAGGACATAATTTGGCTACTTGGACGAGCATCTAGGCTATCTCTCTACAACAAACTAATAATATAAAAGACAATAATAGAGCCTATCTAGAAATATGGAGTCGAGGTATGGGGCACAGTTAGCATATCAACCTTAAATTTAATACAACGAATGCAGTCAAGAATACTACGAACAATTACAAATGCTGAATGGTATATCCCGAACGAGGTTATACACCGTGACCTACACATTGAAGCCATCAAGGACACAATCACAAAATGCAGCACCAAACATATACACCGACCGAGGCCATCAAATCCTGGAACTGCAGACACGGAGGGTACAACTCCAAGAAGATTGAAGCGAATTACCCCTGCAGAACTTACAGGAAGGTTTAAAAAAATAAATACATAACATTAACAAAATAAATAATTAATTATATACATAAATAAAATGATGGATAAATAGAGAAAATTTAATAACAAATAAATAAAAGAAGTTTTTTGACATTTGCAAAAAGAGCATATTAAATCCAAACCTGCACAAAATATTACTTAATATTATTGTTATAGACTGTAATATATAGAGGAAGGATAAAAAAATTAAAAATGAAAAATTGCAAACAAAGTAATAAAATATACATTTGGAAAATTTGTTTATAATTTGAATAAAATAAAAACATGAGAAACATTAAATGAAATTATGTTGTATACAAATTATTTTCCAATATTTATTTAATATAAATTATAAAATACTATTTTATTACTTTAATAGCTTGTTTATTTTTATGGATGATGAAAAAACACATATAAGTATCTAGTCCCAGATTCATTTCACTATTAATCCAAGGACAACTGATGTAATGTTCACCAAATATTTATTCCACTTTATATTCCCCATCAACTCTCTCAAGCAACAGTTGAATGTTGTAAAGTTCTCTTAAGTGCTTTTCCGGTAAATAATATTTAAATTTTTCTATACAATATTTGATTTGTCAACTATTCATTTTTATTTTCTTTCTCTGCCTACGAATGTGTTGATGATGTTAGTTATATATATTATATATATTTTAACCTTTATTAATTCAATGTCTGAGTCAAAGTGAATTTATTTTTATGGTGACTGCAAGAACAAATTTTTTTTTGAACCAATTTTCCCGCATTAGCTGTCAAAAGTTAATGTGTGGAAAAATGCGATCAAAACAAATATGCAAACAATTGCAAATTGAGTTTTGATTTTATTGAGTAAGAGTTTTTCCATTGTTATATTTGTGGAACTTGAGCATTAAAGAATTAAAAGAATAAACAATATGCAAAGGAAATGTGTGCTCTGCATTAAATACTCGGGCAAAGGAAAACTGTCTCAAGTAACTTTCGATAAGTGTTCTCCAGTTAAATTTTCAATTACTGGCCCCACTTCCACGTCAATGCTATCTTATTTTATATATAATTTCTCACTCACACTGAAAAGTAAAAGGAATTATGAGTCTATTCAACTATTAAATATAAATTATGTGAATTGATTACAATTTTACGCAGCTCTTATTAATTTTTGCATTCCTCTGACCTTTGTTTATTTTGAAAAACACATTGCTTATGTTTGACAATTTTTGAGGTACGAAATTCACCTTGCAGTCACCATTTAAGTAAATTCACCTTGGTATGAGTGTTTCATTAAATACACCATTGTTACAACTTCTATTTCACCATTGCTTAATATTCTCTCACTTTCATACTCACGACTATCAAAACAATTCATATTAAGAGAACGCTCTTCATAAATACTATTGTATGTACATGGAATTCTTAACTCTACATCATCATATTCCAATTTAAATTGCCTGTAAAATAAGTTTTCATTTAAATTATTTATGTAATATCAACCTCTCTTGCCTCTGTCACAGTAAAATATTTCGGTTATGCTGCCACTGCTGTAGTAGTTGTTGTTGTCATTACTGTTTCATTTAGATTAGTGAATGAATTACTTAAGGTAAACAATTGAAATGACAAATCAATTTTTCCAGTATCATTGTTTGGTAGTCTAAGTAAATTATTAAAAAAACTTTCTAAATATGTTTATACAAGTTAAATATCCTGCAGGGTTTTATGGCTCAGACGCGCCGGTTCTGCGAACACTCTCCTAAGTGGATGGCGTGCGATCTGATGGCGAAGGAACCTAAATATCCCGCAGCGATTTATGGATCCGACACGCCGGTTCTGCGAATGCTCTCCTAAATATATGGCGTGCAATCACACAGAGAAGGATATTCAATATCCTGCTGCTGATTCAACTTAAGATTCCGACGTGCCGGTTCTGTGAACGCTTTCCTGAGTGGATGGTGTGCGATACGACGGCGAAAGATATTGAGTGTAGAACAGCAAGCTCCCCAGTTATCTGATGCTTGCAGATACCCCGCTGATGGACTGGAACAAAGAGCAAGACAATTACTTATTGCTATAGTTTTAGTTTTTTATTTACTTTTTATGAGTGATACTTATTTTATTACCTTGCACTCCTAGCTTACAACTCCAACTGGCCAGTTTAGTGCGGCTGGCCTTTTATATCTTATTTTCTAAAGCTTATTTCGTAATTTCCTATGAAATATTGTCGTGACAACTTCATAGGAAATGCCAATATTTATTTTACAATTTCCTATAAAATTTTGTCTGAGCATTGCATAGGCAATCCTCCGAAATATTTATTTCACATTAATTGTTTTCGTTCATAATTCAACATAATTCAATTAAGTTTAACTTCTAATTACTACATCAATGCTACTACATAGTTTTATTTTAAGCTTTGAGTTCATAATTTCATCATTTTATTTCATAGGAGGTGAAAGAAGAAAGTGATTAAACACTTTTAAAAGGTTTAAATCAATTTTTAAGATTTAAAAAAAAAGAAATGTTTATTCAAAAGTTTAAATCTTTTTTAAGATTTAAAAAGAAAAGAAATGTTTATTCAAAACTTTAAATCACTTTTAAGATATATGAAAAAGGAAATGTTTATTCAAAAGTTTAAATCACTTTTAAGATATATGAAAAAGGAAATGTTTATGCAAAAATTCACAAAAAATTCAAAAAGAGCGACGTGTTCGGTCGGCGGTCACTCAGAAAGGAAAGCTCGTCAAAAAAATAAAACGAACGTCAAATTAGGAAGAAAGCTTTTTGACTTTCGTTGCCGTGTAAGCTCTCTCGGAAGGAGATCCGGCTAATAAGCAGTGTTCCTCTCTATCTGTTCTTTCAATATATTCCGATCAGTGTATACTTTAGTAGTAGGAATAGAAACAGACTGCATCTCCAACAGCGGCAGCTGCAACGCTTTCCTACTACAATAAATGAATATATTGGAAGATGCCAAGAGGGATTTGGCGACATAGATCGGGGCGGCAGAATGGCCTAAAGAAGTGATTTAGCCAGATGGTTTGTTCTCAATTTCGATAAGGTTTAGTTCGATTCGCAATTTACTACTCTTCGCATATTCGGGTTGTTGAGCTCGAACTGACTTAACACATTCCCTGACTTACGCAAGAAAACTCGGTCAAGCTCCTAATCCGCCGAGTTAGCATATTCACACCACCAATGCCCATAACTCAGCATAAATAGCTGACTGCACTAAATTTACCGTGCGAAGCTTTCAGCAGGAAGGTTCTTCGAGAAAGCACCGCATGGACTTTTTAGCAAGCAGTCGGACAGACAAGAAAATGATAAAAAGTTGATAACAGTAATATTTTAATGATAACATAACGCACACGCGCATATATACACACAATATATTCCCATATATATTGTTACGAAATTGCCCTCTTGACAATTTACTCTGTTACAAAATTGCCCTCCTGACAATTTCTCTAACTCTCTGTACTCGGACTCGTACCACTGGATTGTGTAGTAATCAAACAATCGCTGGTTAAATTAAAATAATTAGCTTTATTTAATTATTGCTATTTACACATTTAATATTAGGCTTAAAGTTTACTTAGTTATTATTTGCACTTTATTTCACAAACCATTAGTATCTTTATTTAATAATGAATTTCATCACTTTGCAAAATTACAAATACTGCTAATACTGCTGCTTAGATTAAAATGCCTGATGTATACACTTTTACGATCTCTGATCTACTGTCCTCGAGTTTGAACAGTCTTGTCGCTTTTATAGTTTTCGAATGGTTGGTGTAGAAACTTCTACGCTATTCTCGTAGTTTCTAGAAGCTTCTATCCTCTTCGACAGAAGTCGAGAATATTCTTTTTGATATTACCGGCAGATGGTTCTTGAATAAACTTTTATTCGAATAGTTCGCATCTTGACTCACAGGGGGCACTCATTCTCCAGATGGGATCCTAAAAGTATGCAATCCCTTTTCACTGAGCTATCACGTTTCACTGCCCTCCGCTTAAACTTGTTCGTCCCGAACAAGGATAGTACTGCAACCTTTATAAGGAGATAACCTCTCTAAATGAACGACTTTCATTTTGCTCCTGGCATTTCTCGCCAACTGGATGCGGTATACTACATCGTTGAGCCGCTTTATCACCTTATAAGGGCCTTCCCAGTGTGTTTGCAGTTTTGGCGATAATCCCTTTTTCCTTTGCGGATTATGAAGCATAACTAGCTGCCCTTCCTGAAATCCCTTGGAGTTTGCTCGTAGATCATATCTGGCTTTCATTTTATCACTCATCAGTTGTGTGCGCTTTCTGATGGTTCCATGAATTTCATTCAGCTGTCTTCGTTTGTCAGCTACATAACTGCTACATGAAACTTCCGTAGATGAGTAGGCGCCGAATTTCAGATCTGCAGGCAATCTTATGTCACAACCGAAAATAGCCTTAGCTGGTGTTGTAGATGTTGTATCGTGAGTTGCCGATCGGTATGCCATTAAGAAGAGGGGTATGTGTAGGTCCCAATCTTTCTAGTATCTGTCCACGACTTTTCTTAGGTGTTCCTGAAGCGTACGATTAAATCTTTCAACCATTCCATCGGATTGTGGGTGCAAAGGGGTTGTACGAGTTTTGCGTATGCCCATCAATTCACTCATTTCCCTGAATATTGTTGACTCGAAATTTCTGCCTTGATCCGAGTGCAACTCGAGGGGAGCTCCGAATCTGCAGACCCAATTATTGATAAATGCATCTGCAACGGTCTTAGCTTCTTGATCGGGAATGGGGTATACTTCTGGCCATTTACTAAAATAGTCGATTACGACGAGAACATATTTGTTGCCGGAATCACTAATTGGAAACGGACCTGCTATGTCCATTGCAATACGCTCAAATGGCGCTCCCACGTTGTATAAATGCATTTTCCCCTGACTGCGACGGTTCCGTCCCTTAGCAGCTGTACACTTTTCACAAGCACTAATCCAGTCAACTACCGATTGTTGGCAATCAACCCAATAAAATCGTGTTTTAATTTTCTCGACTGTTTTTGTTATTCCCAAATGCCCTCCGCTTGGCCCACTATGGTATTCCTTGAGAATTTCGCTTATTCTTGCCTTGGGTACCACAATCAAGTTCTTCGTGGTTTTTCCATCTTCGCTCTCCCACAGGCGGAATAGGCATCCATCTTGCAGCTTTAAGCTATTCCATTGAGCCCAATATGCTTTAGTTATGGGACTTTCAGTCGAGATTTCGTTCCAATCAGGCCGTTTTCCTTCATTCTTACTTGATACGATTCTTGCCAAATCTGGGTCATTTCGTTGTTCTTCTTTTATCTTTTCCGCTGTCCATTCATCGTCTGGTAAAACAGCCATTAAGCGCACATCGACTATTCCTTCTTTCCCTTCAGCTTTAGAACAGTGCTTACATTCCATACTGCAAGGACGTCGTGATAGTGCATCAGCATTCCCGTGGTTTCCGCCTCTGCGATGTTCTATTGTGAAATCGTAGCTTTGGAGTCTCTCAATCCATCTCGCAACCTGACCTTCGGGATTTTTGAACTGTAATAGCCAGCGCAGAGCAGCGTGATCCGTTCTCAACAAGAACTTTTGTCCATACAGGTACTTGTTAAAGTGCTTCACGCACTGCATAACCGCCAAAAGTTCTCTCCGTGTTACACAGTAATTTCGCTCTGGCTTTGATAAGATCTTACTGAAGTAGGCTATTACTCTTTCATGTCCGTCAATAACTTGCGACAGGACACCTCCAATCCCGAATCCACTTGCATCTGTATCCAAAATAAATTTTTCGCCAGGTATTGGATACGCAAGGATCGGAGCTGTACACAATAGCTCTTTCAATCTGTTGAATGCCTTCTCCTGTTCGCTTTTCCACTCAAAAGGACAATTTTTCCTCGTTAATGCATGCAGACTACCAGCCACGTCCGCAAAGCCTGGAACAAAGCGTCTGTAATAGGTGCAAAGACCCAAGAAGCTGCGTAGCTCATGCAAACTAGTTGGTCTTGGCCACTCCCTTACTGAGTCTATCTTATCTGGATCTGTGTGTACTCCTTCAGGTGTGACTTTATGTCCAAGGTACTTGACTTCTTTCTTGAAGAACGAGCATTTCTTTGCGCTCAGCTTCAACCCTGAAGCTCCTAATCGCATCAATACTTCTTCCAAATTCTTCAAGTGGTCCTCGAAGTCCTTTCCCATAACGATGATGTCATCTAAGTACACCAGACACGTTTTCCAGTGAAGACCCTTTAGCACATGTTCCATTAAGCGTTCAAATGTAGCTGGAGCATTACACAGTCCGAATGGCATCACCAAAAATTGCCATATTCCATCACCGACACTGAATGCTGTCTTTTCCTTGTCTTGTTCGTCTACTGCCACTTGCCAATATCCGCTTTGTAAATCCAGCGTTGAGAACCAATTTGAACCAGAAAGTGTGTCCAACGTATCGTCGATTCGAGGTAATGGATAACTATCTTTCTTCGTTACCTCATTTAGTTTACGATAATCTACACAGAAACGTGTGGAGCCATCCTTCTTCTTGACTAATACCACTGGAGAACTCCAGGGGCTCGTTGATGGCTCTATGACGTTGTTCTGATGCATTTCCTTCAGCAATACATTCACCTCTTCTCTCTTTGCCAGAGGTACTCTTCTTGACGCTTGACGAATGGGTTTGGCATCACCAGTGTTGATTGTGTGTTTCACCATCTTTGTTCTGCCTTCGTTTTTACCCTTTTCAGCAAATACTGACCAATGTCTTGCCAAAAGTTGGCTGGCAGTCCTCCTCTGCTCTGTGGATAAGTCTTTGCTCCATTCTTTCGTAAGATCGTCGAGTACCTTTTTATCAGCTGGTATCTTCATTTTTGTGTCTCGAGGCTGGCTTTCACAGTTTACAATTGCCGAAATTGCCCGGCAATTTCCAATTATCTGTCCTTTCTCAATGGTTTTAGCTGAATTCGCAAGATTGACCACTCTTACTGGCACTATTCTGTTCTGCTGCTCTTCTACGAGGGTTTTTCCAATGATGATGTCATCCAGTGCAAATTTTTCATCAGTCTCCACAACCCACAACTTGTTCTTCTCCACATCTCCGTCCATTTTGGCCCATATGACTGCCTCTGACTTTTCTGGGATTTTTGTCCGCTGCGATACAATGGCTTGTCGGATACCTCCATACTTAGCCTCACCAACGGATAACGGTATTTCGGTGTTCGCATACTTCAACATTCGGCATTTCAAATCTAGGGTGAATCCATTCCGAATCATAAAATCCACACCTAAGATTAATTCGTCCACAATATCCGCAACTACGAACTCGTGCGTCACTGTTGTGGTGCCGATAGTGATTTTCCGTGTAACTTTTCCAAGTACCGGTGCATCATCTCCAGTTGCCGTACGCAAACTTATTCCCTGAAGCGGCTCGATTCCCCGAACGAGATCCCTTCTAATTATGGAATGTGATGCACCCGTATCCAATGTTACCACGATTTTTCTACCATTTACTACGCTGTCGACAGTTAGGCTGTTGATTTTCCGTGCCATCTGAGAAACGAAGATTCTGGGGCTACATGTTGTGGGAGTCAGATCAAGCCCCTCGAGACTGACTCCATCTAGTTTGTCGACGACTTTTCATCATTTTCTGATTCCCTATTTTGGAATATGACTTGCTTTGGAGGTCTTACCGGTGAGCGTGATCTAGAGCGTTTCCGTCTCGATTGGCAATTACGGGCCATGTGTCCGACCTCTCCGCAGGTGAAGCATTTGCCCGTGAAACTTTGGCCGCTTTCGACTTGTACCTGACGGGCTCTGTATACTGGCTGGCACACCAAGGCTGCTGTCTCTGAAGTTAAAGCGCTAGCTACTGTCTCCATATATGTAGCTTTCGGATTAGTTATTGCAGAACGCTTTATCTCCGCATCGCGAATGCCATATACAAAGGTGTCCATCATACACCTCTCAGTGATCTCTCCTGGGCAGGCAAGATGAGCCAACCGCTCCACTTCCGCCGCAAACTGTTGTAGAGACTCACCACTCTTCTGTACACGTGTTCGTAGCTCTACTTGGTACATCTGCTTCCGGTGTTCACTACCATACTTGCGCTGAACGGCATTCATTAAGCTTTCATAGCAGTCTCGCTCACTTTCTGAGATAGTTTGAAGCACATCAGCGGCAGCACCTTTCAATGAAACGGTTAATGCAGCCACTTTCTCGCGAGCACTCCAACCATTTGTGCTAGCGGTAGTCTCAAACTGCATTCTGAAGACACTAAATGTCGTGGTTCCATCATAGGTAGGAGGCTTCAGTTTTATTGAGGATAAAGCTGGCACAGGCAATGCACCTTCCTGTAGTAGATTAATTCTTTGTTCTATTTGTTGCTTAAATTCATTCTGCCTTTGTACTAAAGATTTTTCGAACGATTCTTGCCGTGTCTCAATTTCACAAACCTTCCTATCTACCATCTCGGACATTTCTTTCATCTGCTGTGAGTTCTTTTCCACTAATTGAGTAAGTCGTATTTCACTCTGCTGTAACTGTTCTTTGACATCCTCTTTGACGGATGCAACACTCTTTTCGACGGTTTGAGCATTTTGTTGTAATTGTTGCTGCATCTTTTCATCTCGCTGCTGCATCTTTTCATCTCGCTGCTGCATCCTCTCTTCAGCTGCTTGAGAATTTTGTTGTAACTGCATCTGTATTAGCCCGATAAGTGCACTCATGTCAAAGTTACCCGTGTTAGTTTCTTGCGGTGTTTCTTCGTGTCGAGATGTCGTTGGCTCTTCACATTGGAATTCATGCTCATCGACATCTATACCCTGCTCTTCTAAAGCGCTTCTTAGTCTCACCTGCAGCTCCGCTTTAAGCCCTTGTGTTTGCAAATTTAAGCGCTCAAGCTCCTTCTTGAGCTGCTCCAATCTCAGTTTTTCAAATTTAACCATTGTTTATTACAGATACACAATCCCACTTCTGACACCAATTGTTACGAAATTGCCCTCTTGACAATTTACTCTGTTACAAAATTGCCCTCCTGACAATTCCTCTAACTCTCTGTACTCGGACTCGTACCACTAGATTGTGTAGTAATCAAACAATCGCCGGTTAAATTTAAATAATTAGCTTTATTTAATTATTGCTATTCACACATTTAATATTAGGCTTAAAGTTTACTTAGTTATTATTTGCACTTTATTTCAAAAACCATTAGTTACTTTATTTAATAAGTAATTTCATCACTTTATTTAATAATGAATTTCATCACTTTGCAAAATTACAAATACTGCTAATACTGCTGCTTAGATTAAAATGCCTGATGTATACACTTTTACGATCTCTGATCTACTGTCCTCGAGTTTGAACAGTCTTGTCGCTTTTATAGTTTTCGAATGGTTGGTGTAGAAACTTCTACGCTATTCTCGTAGTTTCTAGAAGCTTCTATCCTCTTCGACAGAAGTCGAGAATATTCTTTTTGATATTACCGGCAGATGGTTCTTGAATAAACTTTTATTCGAATAGTTCGCATCTTGACTCACAGGGGGCACTCATTCTCCAGATGGGATCCTAAAAGTATGCAATCCCTTTTCACTGAGCTATCACGTTTCAATATATATATGCATATATATATATATATACTCGTATATATACATATATGTCAATGTATATGCATATGTATATGTTTATGTATATGTCTATGTGTATGTACATATATGTTTATGTATATGCATATGCGCATGGGGATATATGTATATATATATATATATATATATATATATATATATATATATATATACATATATATATATATATATATATATATATATATATATATATATATATATATATATGTATATATATATATATATATATATATATATATATATATACGAGTATATATATAAATATATATAAGCACAACCTATTAACAAACTTCTATGCTGTTGTTGCTGTTAATGCAGACGCATCCCAATCAAAAATTTTGCTTAAGAACATACCGACGGTCAGCATCAACTCTTATCACATTAAAACATTTCAGTAAAAACATAGCGCACACGCTATTTATGTCCCAATTGCAACTCACTGCATATTTCCAGACGCAGCGCGACACCCACAGTTTTAGCTCATGCAGAAGGCATTATGTCAGAATATATAACCGCTTGTCTGCTGGCCGAATGCAAGTGAAACAAATTTGCAAAACTTAGCTTTTAGTTTAGGTTTAAAACCACATCAGTGCAATAAAGATACACTCTTTCAGAAGAAATCTTTGTTCTTTTCGTTTAACCCTTCAGAGAAAAGAACATTACTCGCGCCCCAATACACACAATACGAGGGCAGCTCGAAATGTTCTTAGCCTGACATATAGATGGCGGTATAAACAGCAAAAAGCTTTCTATAATGGAAGCTTCCGTCCGTCATATGAACACATGTTAAATTTCATTGAGATCTGGCAACTCATTCGTGTAGTAACACGTGTTCAAAAAAGACGCTTCAGTGATTTTTTTATAATGGAAAAATTAGAAATGCGTGGTGCGATTAAATATTTACATAAGAAAGGTTTATCGGGACAAGAAATTCATAATGATATGGTGAATGTGTTAGGTGAAAGTGCTCCTTCATATGCAACAGTAAAAAATTGGTTTGCCGAATTTAAACGTGGTCGTACAAGCATTCAAGATGAACCCCGAAGTGGACGTCCAAAAACTGCAACAACGTTAGAAATCATAGCTAAAGTTCATGATATAGTATTAGACGATCGACGAGTGAAAGTGCGTGAAATAGGTAATGCCATAGGCATCTCAAATGATCGAGTACATTTTCTTTCTGCAAGATGGGTGCCGCATTTGTTAACAGTTGACCAAAAACGTATTCGAATGAAAATTTCTCAAGCTTGTTTGGATCGTTTTAAGCAAAATAAAATGGATTTTAAGCGTCGTTTCATAACTGTTGATGAAACATGGATCCATCACTTCACACCAGAAACAAAAGAACAATCCAAACAATGGACTGAAGCTGGTGGAAGTGCACCAAAGAAGGCAAAAACAGTTCAATCGGCTGGTAAGGTCATGGCAACGGTTTTCTCGGATTTCAAAGGAATTTTATTAATCGACTATCTTCAAAAAGGTAAAACAATAAATTCTGAATATTATTGTAACCTTTTGGATCAATTGAATTTGAAAATTCGAGAAAAACGACCTGGTTTACAACAAAAAAAAATTATTTTTCATCAGGACAACGCACCATGCCACAAGAGTGTTTTAACAATGGCAAAATTGAACGAATTGAAGTACGAATTGCTTGACCACCCCCCTTATTCTCCTGATTTAGCTCCCTCTGACTTCTAGCTGTTCCCATATCTAAAAAAATTCCTTGCTGGCAAACGTTTTACCAACAATCAAGATGCAACAGCAGCTGTAAACGATTATTTTGAGGAGCTCCCGGAAAATTATTTTAATCAAGGGGTAGAATTGTTAGAAAAACGTTGGACTAAGTGTACTGAAGTTTCAGGAGATTATGTTGAAAAATAAAATAATTTTAAAAATCTAGCTCTTGTTTTTCATTGTTAGGCTAAGAATATTTCGAGCTGCCCTCGTAAATATACATGCATTCGAACACATTTACTTCAAAGAATTAGCTCATTACGTGCCCAATATATATACACACACACAGCCACACAACTAGTCTGTGACTCCCTGCTCCCTCTAACTATTTCATCAGCACCCATTCAAATTTTTTTACAGGCAATCCAACTCACCACCTTAAGAACACCAAAATAATTTTGCTTCTATAGAAAGGTCTTTTCTGGACCACAACTATGACTAAGCCCAATATGAAGAATTTTTGGAGCCAATCGGAGCAAAATACAACTTTACTCCAATACATTTATACCACAATCGTTAACAGTACTTAAACATTGTGGTACTTATAGCTGAATCGGAATGGTGCGTTAGGTCGGTCGTGCGTTGACTGAACATATCACTTCTTTGAGTAAACTTTACGATATGATTTGTCAAAACGCCCAACCGAAAAAAACGTAATGACGTCTCGAGCTTCTTCACTAAAACACAGCGGCACCAGTATCAGCAGCAATCACAAAAAAACAACAACATCTAACTATCAAACTCACGACCTAGTAGAAAGTAAATCTACTTCTGCGTTGCCGGATGCGTTACGATATTAGCCAAAACTTACATCGCGGCCGCTCTCGTGTGCCGACGTAGGTTTTACTTTAGCTGTCAATCGCATGACCGACCGAACGCGACTTTTCGATTCAGGCTTTATTACTACGATTCGGAGCAAAAAATATTTACAATTCATATACATTCTTTGTACTCATTTCACCATTTTTACTCCACAATCCCCATAAAAAACAACTACAAATTATACCAATGGAGGAAAAAAAGAGCACAATGGTCCAGAAGTGACCTCTCTATACTGTTTGCGGGGGAACAACAATTATCATAAAAAATGCATTAAATGCCTAGAATTAGACCGGTATAAAACACATCTCATTCAAGCAACATCTATAGAAATATGTGGCTTGAGAGGACCAATTACCGTGTCAGCTGTCTACTGTCCACCCAAACATAAGAACACAAAGGTTCATTATATAGACTATTTAAAATCATTGGGAAGCCGTTACATAGTTGGAGAAGACTTTAATGCAAAAAACTCCACATGGGGCTCAAGACTGACAAACGTGAAAGGCCGCCAACTGCTAGACTACACAAAAGGAAATAATAGTTGATTTATTAGTACGGGTGAGCCAACTTACTAACCAGGAGACATTCTGACTTAATTGACTTCTGCATTATAAATGAATATGAATGCATGAATACTTTACAATAAAAACATGTTTAGATTTATGATAGACCACTCTCCAATCCAATTCACCCTTCAAAGCAAGCCGGATACAAAAATTCTTCAAGCTTGTAAAATACCAAAACCGATTGGAGCAAATTTCGCCTATCGATCGAAAATAATATGACAACAAACATTTCATTAAAGAACTTGACACAGCAATAGCATACCTAAATGACAACATCCTTAAAGCAGCAATTCAATCAACACCAATTCTAAGCCCATCACAAATTACTACTGTCCCAGCTCACATTAAGCAAGAGAGCTGAAGGCACGATAAAACAATATAAAAATAGTAAATTGGATAATTAGCTAAACAATTTAGGGTCGACGGCCGCTACAAATTATTCCCTTTTGAAAGATACTAAAAACTAAAACAACCTATCAAAACAGAAAATAATACATGGGCAAAAATGAACATTCAGAGAGTAACAATACCCTCAAAACACTTCGCAAAAATTTCAAATGACGACATGGGCACTCAAAATATACAATTTAACAACCTACATAATGTCCATAATGGCAATAACAAAACAAAAATGACCATCATCTTTTTCCAAATCGTTATTACGTGATCGAATTGAACTTGTCTTCAAAAAGCTATTCCAAACCACCAGTTCGGATTTGGAAGGCATCATTCAACCGAGCAACAACTAAACAAAGTTGCAAAAAAAATGTTGGACGACATGGATAAAAAAATGTTTTGTGTGGAGGTATTTTTGGACTTTGATAAAGCGCTTGATAGAGTTTGACACAAAGAACTTTTAAATAAAATAAATAGTGCACTACCCTTAACAGGTTTTATAAGTAATTGGCACTTTTATATAAAATACAACAGTCAGATATATTACAAATGACAGCGAGAGTGCCCTAAGGTATTGTAAAAGGATCACTTCTATATCTAATATATATTGCCGATATTCCAATCCCCACCACACCAGGAACTATGATAGAAACATTTGTGGGTGATACTGTACTCCTAGCGTCAAACCATGAAAAAAACGATACACATATGTTGCAAAGAATAATTGAAAATACAATTTTCCGATTCGAAAAATGGGGTATAGAGGTAAATTAGAAGAAATCTGTTCAAATTGTGTATACTAATAGAAAATTTGAGAGACATTAAAATTCAACACAGCGCAAAATACATTGGCATAATAATCGACGCCAAACTTACACATAAAAAGTAAACTATATGAAATAAGAAATAAATTCAGACGAAATTCCAAATTATCACTACATAATACAAAAAAAAATATATAATAATCATAACAATATGGAAATAGAAATAATAAAATAATCATACCAATATGGAAATTTGGGATAGAAATCTGGGGATCTGCGAGCAAAACCTACATACAGCTGATCCAAAGAACATAATTAAAAATTATCCGTGTAATAATGAATGCCGACTGGTACTTGACTAATGAAGGCATTCACAATGACTTGAAAATTGACACAATAGAGGGAACTATAAAAAATGTGGCAGAAAATTCACTAGACCCATGAAAATCCTCATATGCGGCAACTACCGGAAATGGAGCGAGCCGCACCCACAAAACTTCGACATACTTTTAATATTATCTTTTGGTTTTTTTTTTTATATATACACTAAAACGTGTTTAGCCATAAATAGTAAATGTTCTTGACTAAATAATATTTGCTGTTGGCAATAGACAGAATATATATTGTAGCCAAATTGTTCAAATAATTTTAGTTATTGATGAAAAAAGATTGCAAAGAAATTGGGAATAAAAAAAAATATAATGGTGAAGGTCAAGCTAATGAAATCCTCAACATGTCCGGTACACCCTTAATTTTGGGATGAAAAAGAACAACAATATAACGGAAACCTCATTAATACATGAAATACAGAACTTGAAACAGAATAGGTTATCGATCGAAATTTTAACAACAATATGTTGGATTCTGTACACGGATATGATGTCAGTGTGATCAAGGCAAAGAAGACATGCATACAGGGATAAATTTGAAAGCATTTCTAATAGGATTAACCTGGAATAACCCACGATTACCATATGGTAATGCAAATTGTGACAGCACATATACATGCATAACTAAAAAACTGTAAATTTCAAAATCAAAGCAAAAACGTCAGCTGTCGTCCCACATTTGTAGACTTCGAATAAGGTATAACTTGTGTCATTCTGTGTTCAACAAGCGAAGTAATAGCGGGTCCAAGTGAAGTGCAAAAAACAAAAGTGAAAAATTCCCGTTTTTCGAGATGGCACGTCGGTAAGTACATGCATAAAATCTTTATTTTCCAACCGATGTCGATAAAAATTACACTAATCGACAGGTAATGAAATGGGCAATAAAATGCAAGTTTAGTTTCGTAGAAAAAACACAGTAAACAGTAATATATATATACTAGCTGTACCCGGTGCGCTTCGCTACCCCTGAATTGTAGGGGGGTGTAGCATTCAGCTGGTCAAAGAATTTTTGAAATCGGATGAGTAGTTTAAATAAATAAATTTGAAGGAAAGACATTATACAAATATTCAATTCATTTTGATACATTTTATTGATTTTGTTCATTTCGAAAAAATTGTGCCATTGCAGCGTTTCGTTACAATTTTATATTTATTGAAGTGCTGTGGGATACACAATATTTCTTGTTTTTCCAGCTGATGCGTAAACGATTAAATAGAAGGTTTTCCGGCGCGTGAGCAAGCCACATAGAGCAGGTATAAACGATTTTTAATTTGTGATTTGTATGGGAGGTACCACTCCCCTTCGTCCAATCCCGCCCATATATGCAGCAGCACTTAGAATATGTACACTAAACCTATATACCAAATATTGTTCAAATACTGTTAACCGGAGCAGAAATAATGGCTTTTTAATTTGTGATTTGTATGGGAGGTACTACGCCCCTTTGTCCAATCCCGCCCATATTTGCAACAGCACTTAGAATATGTACAATTAATCGACGTACCAAATTTTGTTCACATACTGTTAACCGGAGCAGAAATAATGGATTTTTAATTTGTGATTTGTATGGGAGGTACCATGCCCCTTTGTCCAATTGGACCGGTACAAACTGAGAAACCTTCGTGGGCTCATGCAGAACAACTTTGCTGAAGATGATCACAGGATCAAATGCATAGTTTACGATTCTATAAAGGACATACACACAAACATTCATTTTTATATATATAGAAGATTACAGTTGATGATAATGGGTATGCATATTTTGATTTCTTGATAATGAATCGAGCAAAAACACTTAGTATACGTTGTCGCCTTTGGCTGCCCAAGTTGTTGTTTTCTTCATCCAGTGATGTCTACATCTTAGTTATTTTCCATCCAGCTTACATGCAGTGATGTCTACATCTTAGTTATTTTCAATCAAAACAACACCCGAAGGTTTGTGTCCACACTGAAACAGCAGCATAGTTTGTGTTCACGCTACAAACTCAAACACTCAACCAAACACCACACATATGTTTGAGTGTATGTGTTTAAACAATTTTCATTTGAGAAATTTAAATATTAGGAAGATATCAACCAATATGAAATGTATATCAAACGAAAGATAACATCTTCATTTACCTACAAAAAAATTTAAAAAAAAAGTTATCTGGCCGTTTCCTCATAATCAATGAAATAAAGATTACAACAATAACAATCTGACATGACTCCCTAAACCGTAAGGTAAGACGTATTCTACGCCAAAATTATATGGGGACCACCCTAAGGGTTGAAGATAGAGGGTAGATATGTTCTGGGGAACTGTTGGGATTGCAAAAATATTGAGGGTCGGTCATACATTTGACACCTCTAGGAGGCACCCTTGAATATGCAATTCATTGGAATACCTCTAAAAAAATTTCTTTTGTATGGGGACCACCCTAAGGGTTGAAGATAGAGGGTAGATATGTTCTGAGAAAGTGTTGGGATTGCAAAAATGTTGAGGGTTGGTCATACATTTGACACCTCTAGGAGGCACAGACGTTAAAAATTTAAATTTCGACAACAGTGCCACCTATCGGATCTTATTCACCTTTTAAACCTTCTCTGGACTTCCACAAATAATTCAAGACCAAAATTAGCCATATCGGTCCATCCGTTCTCGAGTTTTAGCGAGACTAACGAACAGCAATTCATTTTTATATATATAGATTTATTAAAATTACACAAACCTTGAACAATTGTTTAAAATGCCAAACTCTCAAATATGATACGCAACTGTCAAAAATAAAATTAATAAACTTCAGAACCTATTATAATGATAAAAAAAAATGCTTAATATCAATGGTAGAAACGAAAATGTATCACCTACTCCACACTACCTTTTAACAAAACTACACCAATTATATTATATTATGAAGAATATATGCAATATTCGAAATTAGCTTGTCCCAGAGTAGAAAATCCTTATTATAGAACGATTTCCATAAAACGATGAGACCAAAAAATTAAACATACATCGACAACTTACTATTAAATGAAGACGCTGCAAGCTGTAAAAAATATTCCAATCAAACCCTAACAATTTTTATTTTTAAATATTCCCAAAACACTACTAAAGAATACTTCCATAAATAAATGCTACACGAAAGAAAGTACTACTATCTTCTATACTGCATTATTCAAGTAAATACCATTATCTATCGTTACGATTCAAGTGCTTTCGCGGAATAAGTTATATGACTACCTACCAAGAAAATGTACTACAAAGAAGCAAAACTAAAGTATCACAGGCATATCAAACTTGTTCATCATACTGATTATCATGATGGCAATGTTTCCCAAGAAAATACTAACCAAATTCGCAACCACCCACATCACCACCAACAACGAACATATTATCGTTCTAAACCAGATCAAGCTCTATGTGGCATTCGCTCTACTGTAAGGCAGGGGACTTACATTACCACTTCCAGCAAACCCGCCTAGAAGTGCATACAACAACAGCAACAGTTTCAACCGAATACAGCAGCAATAACGCCGAACAGCAAATATTTTAGAATACAGAAAGTATTACCTATTCATAACAAATTGTCACCAAAACATTTCGTATGAAATTATTGCTTGTCGGCATTTCGTACGAAACTATTACCAAAACGTTTCACATATAACTTTGAAATTGATTGCATTTGAAAAATCCTAAGTTGACTAGAAGAAATAAAACTAAGCACATCGAAGCCTCATAGATTTTTGATATAATAATAATAAATCTTGTAAAAAATTAAAAAAAAACTAATATGATAATTTTGAAGTACCAATCGTGGTAAATAGCTCGCGTAAGACTTTTTTATTTTTGGTAGATATGGTAGTGTCGCCCCAGCCTGTTTTGAAATCAAGGATATTCAGTCTATTAATGAGTTCATCGATTGGTAACACCTAGTGGATATAATGTTCTTGCTTGGATCTTCCATTCCAAAATCATTGGGCTTATAGTATCCCTGATCAATTAATTTTGACTGTATATAACGTGTTGCCTTCAAAGTCGATAAAATCGCACTGTGCAATTTGTTTTGCATCTAAAGCCCGTTCTTTATTTCTGTTATGCAATTTTTTGCTGTTATCGTAGATTTGCCAGTGTGATAGGCAAATTAGAATTTGTGAAGTGGGTTTTCTTAAATGTATGCCTCTCTGATTTATAGATCTAATAAATTTTCCATTATTTTGAGAATAAAAGAGCTGGGGCTGATGGGACGATATGACATTGGCAACTGTTCAGGCTTCTTACCCGCGTGTGGTATGGAACAGTTCAGGCTTCTTACTAACAGTATGGTATGGAACAGGTATCACAACATCCCTTCCTCGCTGTAAGAGTCATGGATGTATGCCATATCCCCCTATTTCACAGAGCTGAATCGTGTTCTAGACCATCTGGAAAATTAGTGTCCACAAGAATCTTTAATGCCTCCGTCGCCGACTGTGCTCACACTCCAACAGATTTCTTGGAGTGATCCTAGGCGAGAATTTTATGTTGCCTGGCAGAGTCCTCCAGTGACTTAATTGATTCGCAGGGGTCTTGTCAGGATCTGCATTTCGCGTCCCGTATGGCATTTTTATATATCTACAAAGTTTCTCTGTAAGCTTGGGGTCTGATGTGAAGTCTTAAGGAGATAGAAGGTCCTTTCGCTACGTGATATAGTACAAGATACCTCAAAAGCAACCTGAAAGGTTCTTTACAAAGTCTCCACTCGTTTGTCTAACATCGTTGCGCAAGTAATCACTAATATTTTACAACCCAGTTGAGCAGACCCCAGGCAGATTCTGTGGGATAATACCGTTTCCCGACCAAACTCAATGTTGGAAATGACAACCCGATGCTCGGACAGAGAGTTCCTAGTTCCCAGTTATCTACCCTTAGATTGGGAAAATTTGTTACCAGAGTGATATAAATAACTTCTCCCCACCATATAAAGTTTCCGAGCCTCAGGTTGATCTTTATAATAAAATCGAAATGAAACTTACCTCGTTCATTCGTCACGCTGCTACCCCACAAAGTGTGTCTCGAGTTGGCAACAAATTTTAGCGTGTTTAATTTCGCAGGCTGGATCTGAACTACTCTCAACATCCTTCCTGCCGCCGGGGCATAGTTCACCTTCAGCAACCTCTGTTTTAGGTGGTTATTTTCCTGTAACAGTTAGGTCGGACAACTTGTTTGGCTCCGCTTCTAAAGGTTGCGGGAAAGACATTACTTTGGTCTCTTTTATGACAAATAATGATTTTCCAATCATCAAGAATACCAAAAATTCTACATTAATTCTGCATTTAAAAATGGCAGAAAAAAATTTTAATTGTGTGTGGGCGAAGGAGTGCTCGGAGACTCATCGAAAGAACCATGAATTCAAAAATTTGGACATATTGAAGAGAAACTTGAGGGTAAGCATACAAAAATGAGACTTTCAAAAATACTTTTTCGCCCAGTTAAATGATGCCAATCACAAGCCATTTCAGTTCAAAAATGGCTTTCGTAACACCCTCCTATAGAACACGAACATCTCATAGAATATTTTTGGGAATTGTTATATATACGATAACGAACGCATAACTTTGGAATGGGTTCAATTTACTGTTGATGATAGAAAAAAACTACATTTAAAATCGAAGAATCGTCTAGAAGAACTTATAATGTCAAGCTTTTACCAAATCCGTTGGTAAAGATTAGTTCTGCAATTTTTTATGTAGGATTGTTTGGTGTATTATTTTTATAAAATTTATAATATATCGGGTCGATATATTATGGTTTTTATTGTAAAAGTGTGACAAATACAGCCAAAAAATTTGAAAGAAAACGTTATATCTGTTAATTACCTAAACAAAAGACAAGAAATGTAAAACCAACAAAAATTATTATTGTCTTAAATTACCAAACACTTGTTCTTCAATTGCCTTGAAAACTGCAACAATATACTGTAGTGTAAGCTAAATTAAATTACAGCGCGTATGCTTTTACATACCTAATATATGCCGAGTAATAATTCCCATTGGCTTTTGTGGCATACAATACATACGTCATATGCACATATTACATGTACATTCCCCTAGAGTAGAGTGTACATGTAATATGTGGTGGTAAAAACTTTCAATGGGTGTGCATACAAACTCAAAAAAATTTGGAATCCTGCAAGCGAACTGAAGACCATTAAAATACCCAAAATTAAATGCTTTCATACTCATTAGTTAGTTTAACCCTTCAAAAATACTACACATGATTGAAGTGTCCCGTAATTTTTAAACGTCATCGAACCCCAAAATACTAATTTCAGGGGGTAAAGAATATAAAAAAGTTTGGCTTTCAAGTATAAGAAGAACCAAAACAAACCACAATGAAAAATATAAAAGTGAATTATTATAAATATATATAGTTAATATTATTTCTCAGCGAACTTATTGACAAGACAACTAAGTAAGACCACCGTAAAAATTTTCAGAAGGACAAATATTGAAACATTTTGGCAGATCACAGCTAACCACAATAAAAATATGTATAGTTAAGATTATTTCTCAGCGAACTTATTGACAAGACAACTAAGTAAGACCACCGTAATAATTTTCAGAAGGACAAATATTGAAACATTTTGGTAGATCACAGCTATTTCGGACTCGCCACTTGTCCTCATTAGAGATCTTTCAATTAAAGGCAATTTTTCCCCAAGCATTTATTATGCCTCAGAATTCAACAGCACACTAAATACGAACCCTACCAAGAATCGAACCTGGGCCATCAGCAATTGTAATATTGTCGCGACTACGAATTTGGCTAAAGAGAGTTTACAGAAAAAACATACATACGCGTGGCACTATTTCTATTTCAGGAATAGCTAATAATAACAAACATTTTTAAATGAAAATGGCTTTATTGTTTTTCAAAATATTCCCCTTGATGATCAATACACTTTTACATTCGTTCAAACCATTTGTCATAGCAGTTTTTCCATTCCTCTTGAGACACCTCCAAAGCATGGTTTTTGAATACTTCAACTGCTTCTTCGGCGCTCGTAAAGCGTTGACCACGCAGTTTACCTTTGATATTCGGGAACAAGAAGAAGTCATTAGGTGCCAAACCAAGACTGTACGGAGGATGAGTCATCAATTCGATGTTTTAACTGCTCAAAAATTCACCAGTTTGTCGAGATGAGTGAGAGCTCATATTGTACAATGGAGAATGATTAGTCTTTGACGGTAGGTTTTACGAATTTCTCCGAAGACTTCCGCTCGAGCGGAACAGTGGAAACATGACCAATTCGGCCGAAGAATCAGGCAACCAATTGCTTCGCTGTGCTTCTTCCACGAACAATTTTTGTTGTATTTAGCTCGTCTTGGAATACCCACACATTCGATTGCTGCTTTGTTTCCGGCTCATACGCATATATCCATGATTCGTCACCTGTCACGATTTTATACACGTCTTTTGAAGCACCACGATCGAACTTTTTAATAATTTCCTTACACCATTTGACACGAACATTTTTTTTGAGCGATTGTTTTTTACAGCCAAATGTTCATGCAATATTGAATGTATGGAAGTGGAAGTAATGCCCAGGGTGTCCTCTATCTCACGATACGTCACATGAGGATCTTGTATTATCAGTTCACGCACTGCAGCGATGTTTTGTGGCATAACCACCGATTTCGGACTACCTTCACGGAGTTCGTCGGCGACCGAAGTACGACCAAGATTGAATTCACTATACCAGCAATATACTGTGGTCTTTGATGGTGCTTTATCGCCATACAAAGAAATGAGTTCATCGACTCATTCTTGTTGAGATAATCCACGTCGAAAGTGGTGAAAAAAATCCAACGAAAACCTTCTCTTGAAATTAAAATTTTTTGGCCAAATTTATTTTCTTAGCTCACTATAAACAAAACAAATAGCAATTGTACATCAACACGTTGTGAATACGTTTATGCTAAAAAATGTCAAACTGTATTATGGTGTTGCCAGATATTGACATTAGTGTTGCCAGTTCCCTAAATATAAATAGTACCCTTCGTACATCTGTAGTGGTTTTAAGCAAACCCTCTTTAGCCAAAGTCGCAGTCGGGACATCTTTATTCGCAGTTTTCGTTTTGTTTTAGCTGCGTCGCTTCCATTACCGTGAAGCTTTGACTTGGGTGGCGCTTAAAATGAAGGAATCGGACGGTACTATGTAGAAGCGCCGAAACCCTCGGCTCAAGAAAGAAGAAGCGGAGTTAGGTGAAGTAAAGCCCAATTCCACCTTTTCTACCGCCATTGTAAATGCCGCTGCTGCTGCCGCTATTACCACCGCCAGTGAATTAACTTCAATGTTGGAAATGCAGAAGCAAAACGATACGCTTCAAAGACAGCTAAAAGAATTCCAGGTAAGGTTAGGTGAACAAAATCGACATTGACAAGGGTTGGAGACTGCATTGCGTAGCTCTATGCATCTAGTTAAAGATGCACCCATCGCACCCACCACAACTATAGTACCCGTCTTTGCGTCCTCGTTGGCTGCAGCTCCACGTGCCAGCAACAACAGCTATCATCACGCCATCTGCCGTAAATAGTTATGCACACGACACGCCGTCGACTATAGCAAGCAGCTATGCCGTGCCGGTACTACACCAATCTGGATCAGCGGTTGCAGAAAGCTATTAGAAGAGAAGCGTGCGGGGTGATTAAATCGCTTTTAATTCACCCAGATAACGTCGGTGCCGCCATAGAACAGCTTCGCTTCGCTTCGAACGTCCCGAACAATTAATTCAGAGCCAGTTACGTCAAGGAAGGGATTTGCCTAATATTTCGGAGAATGCGTTGTCCAAGTTGATGCCCTTTGCTACTAAGGTGAAAAATATAGCAATATTCTTGCAATCAGTGAATGGACAACAACACATCGCCAATCCTACGCTATTGGAGGAATTATTATCAAAGCTCCCAATGAGTAAAAAACTGGAGTGGGCTAAAGTCGCCGCCTCCGTACAGCCGTATCCGACAATCATACACATTATCGCTTCGGTACACACATTATCCACTTGCTAATTAAATATGTACAGTGTAAGGTGTCGACAATAAAGTGTAGTCCTGCACACATCCGAAAAACGGTGTCCAGGTGTGAGTCCGTTAAAGTGCCCCATCTGCCAAGGGGAGCATAAACTGGAAGATTGTCTCCGTTTCCTAAGTGCTGCAGTGCCAGATAGATGGGATTTAGTGAAGAGACATCGTGCTTGTTTTTTGTTGCCTAAACGTTGGCCATACCATGCGAAACTGTCGCCGCAAAAAGTCTTGTTCAGAAGAGGGTTGCCGATGCAGACACCACGGCCTACTGCACGAAGGCACTGCTACAAGTGCCCGAAGGGAAGAACGAGGGGAAGTACGAGGAAGCGTGTTGAGCTGCGCGACTGTTGGCAGCACTTAACCCAAGCTACTCTTTCGTGTACTACCTGTAACATTGTATGGTGAAAAGAAGCGCATCGGTACATACGCCCTATTGGATGAAGGTTCTTTAATTACAATGTTAGACATCGAGTTAACCAAGCAGATAGGAGTACGTGGCCATTAACACAGTTTAAATATACAATGGTTTGGAGGAAGGGTAGCGCAAGAGCCGTCTGAGGTTTTCAACATTGAAATCAGCGGGACTGGTAACAAGAGCGCCATCTGCTGCGCAATGTATATGCCGTAGCTAACCTCGATTTGCCCACGGAGAGTTTAAGTCGTGACAATCTAAAGAGTGGAGACAAATCAATTTCGTCTCTCCCCTTCCAGCCGTATTCCGATACTGTACCTCAGCTTTTGATTGGAATTGATTACGCACACCTAAGTCTTGACGATCTAAAGAGTGGAGACAAATCAATGCTCGCTTTGCTCGGCGCAAGATGTTATAAGACTGAACGCCACGTAGCACCGCGAAAGTCACCCTCGTGCGATTGAAGCTATCTTTGATCTCCATTATATTGATGATTTTGTCGACAGTTTTAATACGATTCAAGAGGATATAGATATCTCAAAGCAGGTTCGTGAAATTCACAGCGATGGTGGGTTCGAATTACGCGGATTCCTATCGAACTCAAAGGAAGGAGTTAAGGAATTGGATGGCAGTATGACAACGAAACAGATCGCTGCAGGTGAGATTTCTTGGGTTATATTGGGAATCGGCAAGCAATAATATTAAATTTAATCTGAAGTTCCATCCTATTGAACACGTAATAATCGCAGAGAGGAGTCCTACAAGAAGAAAACTCCTTAGCATTATTATGTCAACGCTTGACCCGCTGGGGTTTTTAAGCTATTTTACCGTCGCAGCCAAATCTCTTATGCGTGAAGTTTGGCGTCGTGAAGTCCGTTGGGATGAGTCCATCCCTAACGACGTGAACGTATAATGGGAACAGTGGCGTCAACAGATGTACAAGGTAGTGGAATTTCGTGTACCGCGATTCTACTTCTCTAACGGTGTTCCTCAAGATTTAGAGTAATAGCTGCATGTAAATTTTGCCATATCAGCAAGGCTGAACATCACACGCCCATGATGAGTCGCTTACCTGGAGATCGGCTTGAGCCATACATACGGCCCTTTACCTATACGGGACTCGACTATCTTGGGCCTATTTGCGTTACGATGGAGCGACGTACTGAGAAGCGCTGGGAGACGCTATTTATGTGCCTCACCGTGCGCGCTATACACTTAGGGATCGCCCACGATTTATCGACGGATGCCTGCATAATCGGTATGCGAAACTTCATGAATCTGAGAGCGAAACGTTTTTCTGAAGTATTTGATACCGAGCGTGTTCAAAACGAATTGTCAACGAAGGGAGTTGAGTGGTTCTTCAACTGCCCTGAAAACCCATCTGAAGGAGGAGTGTGGGATGGTGCAGTGTGTTAAAAGGGTTCTCCGACATTCATTAAAAGAAGGAGTGCCTCGTGAGCATATCTTACAGATCTTGCTGATAGAATGTATATATATATATATATATATATATATATATATATATATATATATATATATATATATATATATAAATATATATATATATATATATATATATATATATATATATATATATATATATATATATATATCGCTGAACGCAACCTATTACAATCGGGTCCAGTTGCGAAAACTGAGGTTTTTGCAAAAACCGAGGAAAAATTTTCTATTGGCCAACAGAACTATTTCCAAAAAGAGATGCCTTTTCTACACATACGATTTCCTTAGATAGTTGCGATAGCAGAGGTAACTTTTTTTAGTTGCGTTAACAGAATCTACAATGTTAAGAATTCGGGTGTTGCTATTGTCGAGGAGTTGCGTTTAGCGAGGGTTGCGGTCAGCGAGGTCGTACTGTACGCACACACACACACACACACACACACACACACACACACAATACTGCGCAGTGGTAACACTTGACGTCAAAAATGCGTTCAATTCGGCGAGTTGGTATCGAAAACTGCAGGCGCTGATTGACTTCCATCCACCGTGCTACTTGCAGCGAATTATTGCGGACTACTTCGAAGGCAGAGTGCTACTCTACGACACTGACGACGGTGTAAAGCGACACAAGGTCTCCCGTGGCGTCAAACAAGGATCGGTGTTAGGACGTGGAATGTGATGTACAATAGCGTTCTGACGATGGATCTCCCAAACGATACGACGATGGTTGGCTATGCGGATGACATCGCACTGGTGGTAGTGGCGAAAGATATTCCCACACTAGAGATGCGGTGTAGCGATGCAGTGTCAAAAGTTACGAGGTGGCTCGAGTGTGGAGACCTTGAATTGGCAGCGCAAAAAACGGAGACGGTCTTCCTGACCACACGGAAAAAACTGGAGACTTTCTCGTTCATGGTTGGATACCACGAGATAGTATCACGGCGATATCTGCGGCATCTGGGCGTGCTTATTGATGCCCGAATGTCTCTCAAGGAGCATCTGCTAGCGGTCAGTGAAAAGGCCGCTAAAGTAAACGGCACGCTCTCACGCATCATGTCAAACATCGGAGGACCACGCTACAGTAGAAGGAAACTTCTAGCAAGGGTCACGAGCTTCATGCTGCTGTATGCTGCACCAGTATTAGCAGACGCGACGGAGAAGGCGTCATATTTCGCTGGCATCCGGGTAACGTATCGCTATAGTGCATTGAGAGTGGCTAGTGCATTCCGCACGGTTTCGGATGATGCTATCTTAGTGATTGCTGCTATGCCACCAGTGGACATCCTGACCTCTGAATGCCAACGCACGTTTACAGCAGGCGCACATGCATCTAAGGTGGATGCACGTCATCGGAGCATCATGATCTGGCAGCGACGCTGGGAGAGAGCCGACAAGGGAAGATGGACATTCGCCATGATCCCAAATATCACCGCCTGGATAAGTCGCAAACATGGAGAGGTGGACTTTTACACCACCCAGTTGCTCAGCGGCCATGGCTGCTTCAAGCAATACCTCCACCGCTTCAAGTACGAGGAGGATCCGTTCTGTCACAATTGTCCACACGAAATCGAAGATGCGCGGCATGTCCTAATGCACTGCCCCCGTTTTTGCCACGTACGAGCCGAGGTGACGGAAGCCTTGGAGAGGTTCCAACCGTGGAAAACATTATGCCACACATTTGTGAGACACCATCCAAATGGCGATCCTTTCAAGATGCAGCGCCGAAGATCATGATTGAACTTCGCCGCATTGAGCGAGGGAGAAACGCTGACCGCGCAAGGCTGCGCGATGCGATCGTGAACAGCAGAGAATCCTCTGCAACAAGGACGGATGGTTGACTAAGACCAACGACTGACGGTTGAGCAATTATGCTCTGACGGCCTCCCGACGGAATACCTGACGGTGGGCTCCGGGAGGATCCACCCGTACGTTTGAGGAGATATTTAGTGGGTTAGAGTCTCACACTTACTCCGATCTCTGCGTGCATAGTGCCCAGCTGAGCAGTGGCTTGGCCCGAAAGTACCAGACCCCTGAACGGCGAAGCTTAGGCAGGTGGAACACTGCGGATACGGCGAGTTTTGTGCCTAGGCAAATATAAGTTTATTTATTTAAACTTATTAAATTTGCGTTCGCGTAGCTAGGCAGTTTTTGCAATTTCTCGCTCTCAATCGGATTATCCGAAAATTGAGAGAGCGCTGGAAATTGCGCACTTGGAGTGTAGGCGTGCAGTGCCGCAGCTGTGAGAGAGAGAGACTCTACAATTTTTGCCGACGCGATTGAACTTAAGATAAGTAGTGCTTTTATAGTTTAATACTTTTTTATTTTTCCCCCATATTTCAAAATAAATCCCATAACCATAATTTAAAATTAACTTTTTTCCAGAATTAAAATTAAGTTTCAATAATAATAATAGTAGTAATAGTCAAACTAGGAAAATATTAATAATAATAGTAATAAGAGTAGTAATACAATAGTAATAATAATAGTAATAATAGTAGTAATTATATAAATAAAAATAAATAAATACTCTAAGCAGTCATGGATTCTCCCAATACACATAAGGAGACTTCAGAGACTGATGAAGCAGCTAGGAGGGAGAGCACCAACCAGGCGTGGACGACATCTTCAGGAGATCCTTTTAATAGAGTCTCGGAGGTAGTTCGAACACCTCCTATGGTGCTAACGAGCGGAGTTACAATGGGCCAAACTCCAAATTTGGAACAGGTCAACGCAACTCCGGCCGCAGTTACTCAAACAGCAACACCAGTACCAGTGGAGCAACAGACAGTCGCTACCAAGGCACTTACAATGGAGGGTCAAGATACCACGTTTGCTAAACTTCGAATCAAAATCGTAGAGCTAACGGAGATGTTAGTGGGCAGGCGATCAATCCACCAGCCTATGAGAGATCTCGTCAGTACAATCGAGGAGATGTATGTACAAACGGGTATACGGGGAGCAGGAGAAGGGGAAGCTACAGATGGAAGGCCGAACCACCAAAAGCTTTAAGCGATTAGAAGGCGGTACCCGAAAAAGACAACGAGAGGACGAAGAGACAGCGGTAACATCGAAGAAGAAGAAGATTTTGCAGAAAAAAGGTGCTAATTCCGAGGGCAAAACCGGTATTATATCTAAAGCGACCGATCAGCAGGAAAAAGCCACTGGACCCATCGAGGAAGTAGTACCAAAGCGAAATGCTGAGGCGCGGAAAGTGGTCGGAAAGAGGCGCCCGGAGGGTAAGAGCGGGAACAAACCACCAATTGAGCCACGGAATGGAGGAATAGGTCAGCCGAGGAAGCGGGCTACACGACCGGACGCTACATTGATAGCAAAAATAGGAGAGATGTCCTAAGCTGACATGTTAAAAACGTTGAAGACAAAGCCCGAACTGGATGAACTTGGCAAAAGTGTCAACAAAATAAGGAAGACCGCCAAAGGAGAACTGCTAATGGAGCTCAAAGGCGGGTCAGGAGAGCAGGCCAGCAAACTTAAGGAAATAGCTGAGCGGATCCTCCAGAGCTCAGTAAATGTTAGAGCTCTCTGCCAGGAAACAACAATCGAGTGCCGGGACCTGGATGAAGTCACCACACCGGAAAAGATATGTAGTGCCATAAGAGAACAATTTCCCGAAATTTCAGGCATAGGAAAAACCGTAATTAAGTCTATGCGACACACACGGGATGGCACGCAGGCAGCGTTGATTAGCCTTCCATATAAACTGGCTAACATACTAGCGGAAGCCAGTCGCATGCGTGTAGGTTGGGTAAGATGTAGTCTCCATGAGTACATAACTCCAACCAGATGCTTCCGATGCCTCGAATACGGGCACATAGCTAGACACTGTAAGAGCAAAGAGGACCGCTCAGGTGCTTACCTAAAGTGTGGAAATAAAGGGCATTTAGCTAAAATATGCGAGGCCAAAGCTAAATGCGCAATATGTGAGCCAGGATGCAAAGGTGGAAACGACCACTCCACTGGAAGCTTCAAATGTGCCTCATACAAACAATCGATGAAAGTATTGACAAAACGGGATGTTTAGGTGTATCCAAATAAACCTAAACCACTGCGAGGCTGCTCAGGATCTGCTGAAACAGACAGTAATAGAACAGAAAGTGGCCATTGCATTAATTAGCGAGCAATACAAAACACTTATGTATGATTCCAATTGGGCAGAAGATACAAAAAAACGAGCAGCCATCTGGGTCTGTGGCACCATTCCCTTCGAACGTAAAGCCAACCGGCAACAGGAAGGGTTCGTATATGCCAAAATAAAGGGGGTCCACTTTTATAGCTGCTACGCCCCACCAAGTGCACGCCTCGAAGAAATGGAGGAAATGTTGGACCGCTTGGTCACAGATGCTCGAGGGAAGAGCCCCATAATAATTGCGGGTGATTTCAATGCATTTGCAGTTGAGTGGGACAGCATTAGAACGAATCGCAGGGGTACCGAATTATTGGAAGCCTTTGCTAGCCTCGATATTGTTAACTTAAATCGTGGTACAACACACACGTTTAATAACGGCAGATCGGGGTCAATAATAGATGCAAGCAGAGTGATCTCGAGACAGATAAAGTGGGGAGTATTATCTGCATATACGCATAGTGACCACCAAGCACTAATATTTGAAATACTGTCACCAAAAAGATTAAAAATGCGTAAGACGGATCGAAAGGTACAAGAGAAAGGCTGGAAGATAAAACAGATGCACTGCGAAATGTTGGAGTACATGCTTGACAACATGGAAGAAACACAAGGCAACGCAGAACTGAGGACCGGTAGAATTATGGACCACCTTACTAATGCATGCGATGCCGCCATGACTAGAAAAGGAAGAGGAAATGGGAGAACGCAAATGTATTGGTGGAATGAAACCATTGCCTCCCTGCGTAAAGAATGCCACAGATGTCGCAGACGTTACCAAAGGGCTAGGGGTTATGAAAGCTACGAACAGACCGAAGCAAAATCCCAGGAAAAAGGAAGCAATTGTGCAATGCAATAAGGAAAAGTAAGAGTGAGGCTTTCACCACCCTCAGAGAAGAAGTACAGAATAATCCCTGGGGCAGCGCCTACAGAATTGTGTGGAAAAAACTGCATATCAATTCTAACACACCTATCTGTGCGAGAACAATGGCTAAGATTGTGACAGGTCTGTTCCCACAGAATGCCGAGCTAAGGCCTGAATGGGAAGTAAGCCACGCTGAAGATACCGATCCCGCCGGTCACAATAGAAGAAGTTCTAGGAGCGGCAGATAAGATGAAAAGCAACAGGGCTCCAGGTCTGGATGGGATACCAAATATGGTAATTAAAACTGCTATAAAAAGAAATCCAAACATATTCAGCAATCTCTACACGGAGTGTCTGAGGGAAGGAACATTTCCCAAAAGATGGAAGCGCCAGCGACTGGTACTCCTACCAAAAGGCGATAAACCTATAGAGGAACCAGTATCGTGTGTTGATGGAATGCGGCAGATTTACGGGTGCAAAACGCCTGCTTGAGCGTTGTAACCCCAGAGAGAATGTAACCCTAGCTGGTGTTCTTCGGTACATGCATGGGTCACAGTAGGCCTGGAATACAGCAGTGGATATACTGGTCGGTATCATGAAACAAGTAAGATACGACGAGCAAAGCGCTAGAGGTTTAGCGAGCTAAAGCCGTTAGAATGAAAAAGATACGAGAGTGAGGAAAAACTCTCAGCCCGCCCCGTGAAGGAATACCTTAACTGAATGTACCACGGGGACCCACGGGATCGAAGCAAAGGTGGTTTTAGTTGGGTTAGAGTCCTACACCTAGGCATGATGCATTCCACCTAAAGCAAAAAAAAAAAAAAAAACACACACACACAAGCACCAAAGCTATGCCGAGGCTATGACTGTAGCCAGGAAATAATCGCAGAATTCTCCATAGATGAGGTAATAAGTGCGGCAAAAAGAATAAAGTCTCACAAGAGTCCTGGCTTGGATGGAATACCTAACTTAGTGCTAAAAACAGCAGTGCTCTCACAGCCTGTTATTTTCAGCGATATGTTCACCAACTGTCTCAAAGAAGGAGTATTCTCGGAACGCTGGAAACGTCAACGATTAATGCTTATTCCTAAGGGTATCTGGACAGGCTGCATGGAAACCAGTATGGATTTCGGAGAGGTCGCAGTACAGTAGACGCTATAGCTGCAGTTTGCGAAATAGCGCAAAGTGCTCTGTCGGGCACGAGATGGAAGGGAGCCGCTAAAGAGTATTGCGCAGTAGTTACCCTGGACATTAGAAATGCGTTTAACTCCGCGAACTGAGAGAAGACATTAAATGCCTGAGCGGACCTGAAAATACCCCTTTATCTACAGCGTATGGTGAGAAATTACTTTGAAAATAGAGTAATAGTGTATGACGCAGAAGACGGACCGAAGGAATATCGAGTAACAAGAGACAACCCACAAGGATCTGTATTGGGGCCGGTTCTGTGGAATTTGATGTACGACGGAGTTCTAAGGATCCAAAAACCGACGGGTGTCAGCATTGTTGGCTATGCCGATGATATTGCTGTCGTAGTAGTTGCTAAAAAGCTGGAGCAAATTGTTGCGAAATGCAATGAAACCATTCTCAGTATAAAGGTATGGCTTAAGAAAAACGATCTTCAGCTGGCAGACAACAAAACGGAAGTGATGCTGATGAGCAGCCGGAAGGTGATGGAGACTATGACGATCCGTGTTGGAGAGCACAATATTACGTCCTCTCCAAACCTCAAATACCTTGGAGTTCTACTGGATAGCAGGCATAATTTCAGAGACCATATGAGATATGCCAGCCAGCAATCCTCAAGAACCTGTGCTAGGTTACCAAGGCTCATACCAAGCATAGGTGGTCCAAAACAACCAATAAGAGAACCTCACAAGCGTAACAAAGTCGATTCTCCAATACGCTGCTCCTATATGGGCCTCTGCCACTAAATATAAGTCATATATGAAGAGTGCAGTATCCGTATACAGGCTGTCATCGATAAGAGTGAGTTGCGCGTTCAGGACAGTATCAGATGATGCAGCTAGCGTCATTGCCAACTGCTGCCCAGCCGATATTGTCGCTACAAAGAAAAAACAGGCATACATGTCCCGGGAAAATAAGGATAACGGACACCCGGCGGAGAAGATCGACGAAGAACGCATCGTGGAATGGCAGCACAGATGGGATAACTCGTCAAAAGGCCGGTGGACCTATGAAATGATACCAGATATCAGAACATGGACAACGAGGAAACATGGTGACGTGCACTACTATCTGACGCAACTCATATCGGGCCATGGGTGTCTTAGGAATTATTTGCACAAATATAAGCATGTGGAGGATCCCCACTGTCTATATTGCGCCAATGAAATTAAGGATGCGAATCACGTTCTCCTGGAGTGCGTAAGGTTTGCAACACAACGTAACCACCTCTAATTATTGATGCGAAGGCCCCTAACCCCGACCGGATTGATACAGTTTATACTCAGCTCGGAGAAGGCATGGGCAGAAGCCAATAAGATGGTCGTGCAGATAATGACAAGGCTACGACGGGACAAGCAAATAGCTCGATCAATAGCATGAACAATTAGTAATTGAACACGCCTGCCCGGCGAAGCAATACCTTAATTGGCAAGTACCGACAGGAATACAGGATAGAGTTGCGAAAGAGGGGTGGTTTAGTACGTAGGCGCAAATAATAATTTATGAGTGAATCGTACATACGCTCAGCATATACTCGTATATATCGATTTTTTCAATAAGAGCGCTACAAAAGTTTTTTAAATAAAACAAAACCGGTTTTAGATATCAGTCAAATTCTTTATTCCTGTGAAAGTACGTTCGATGCCATTATGTATGGAACTCGATTTTTTTTTTGCATGGCCACCACGGGCACTCTTGCAGAAGTCCAGACGCTGAACCCAATTTTCAACGGTTTTCAAGCATAAATCGGCCGATACTGCTGCAATTTCACGTTCGATATTCGTACGTTCATCAATCGTCGCTGGCTTGTTGGCATATACCATAGACTTGACGTAGCCCCACAGGAAATAATCTAACGGCGTCAAATCGCACGACCGAGGCGGCCAATCGACTGGGCCATTTCGTGAGATAACACGTTCACCAAACTTGGTTTGCAGTAAATTGATTGTGGCATTCGCTGTGTGGCTTGTGGCGCCGTCCCGTTGGAACCACATGTCCTCCAAATCCATATTATCCAATTGGGGCCAAAAATATTCGGTTATCATTGAACGGTAGCGATTCGCATTCACAGTATTGTGCCGGTCTTGATCATCACGGAAGAAGTACGGCCCAATGACGCCGCCGGCCCATAAACCGCACCAAACCGTAATTTTTTCGGGATGCAATGATGACTCATGGAGTACGTGTGGATTGCTGTCTAACCAATAACGCATATTTTGCTTATTGACGAAGCCATTCAGCCAGAAATGAGCCTCATCCCTGAAGATGATTTTCCGCTGAAATTCCGAATCATTTTCAAGTTGTTGCTCAGCCCAATTCACGAGCATACGACGCTTATGGTGGTCAAGCGGCTTCAGTTCTTGCGTCAATTTGATCTTGTAAGGATGTAGGCCAAGATCTTTTCGCAAAATTCGCCACAACGACGTCACAGAGATGCCCAACGCTTGAGAACGACGTGCGAGAGGCACATTTGGGCTTTCTTGAACTGAAGCCTCAGCGGCAGCAATATTGTCGACACTACGGGCACTTCTTTGTCTCACTTGCACGGGAAAATTGTACTGTGCCAGTGGATTCAAATTTTTCCACTACACGCTCAATTGTTGATCTGCTAGGACAATTATGACGATCATAAATTGGACGTAGCGCTCTTAAAGTTGAGGCGACTGACTCCGAACTTCGGTAGTAAATTTTAATAATTTCGACTCGTTGTTGGCTCGTATATCTTTGCATGATGAAATGGCAAACCTGGCTGAAGAGAAATGTCAAAAGAGGGGGAAAAAATATGGCGTCGTTTGCTGTCATTATCGATTTACTTTTGTAGCGTTTCTTTTGAAAAACCCTTTATATATATATATTTATATATATATATATATATATATATATATATATATATATATATATATATATATATATATATATATATATATATATATATATATATATATATATATATATATATATATATATATATATATATATATATATATATATATATATATATATGGCTATAGATTTTATAATATATCAATAATTAAGGCACTGATCCACTTCTGATTTTAATTTACTCACCTAAATATATGGAATTAAGTAGCAGTAACACTCTTTCAGAAAAAGTACAAATGTACGAGTATTTGTTCCCTGGGGTCCATTAGGCAACAACTGATCGCTAACAAACTCCCGAGCACTTATACATTTGCATTCGTTTTCCCATTGGATTGACGAAGTTATCTCCCTATACTACTCTATGGTTCACACGTACCAGAGAATACAGAGAAACACTTCTCGTTTAGCGCACACTTACTCATAAGCAAAACTGAAGTACTGCGGCTGATTTTCTTCAAAACCAATTATAAACAAGCCTATTCAGACGTATATTATCTCTTGCTCATACATAAGCGTGAGCGTAATTTTCTTTAATTTCTCTTTTTTTTTTTAAATGTGTTTCAATGTTTTCACATTTAAAAAAAAAAACCTGCAAAATTTGTTTATAATTACGGGCAGCAAAGGGAAAGAAACGCTTTTTGCTAATTTGTTTGATATATAAGATTTATTTATGTAGTTATATACATTTATTATATATACATTTGTGTTTCTTCTTTTTTATTTCAGGGATTATAATTACAATTGGAGTCGTGTTTTTATTTTTGGGAATTTTAGTTGCTTTTCAATTTTCAGCATTGGTAAATGTAATAATTGATTATCAAGTAGCCCTAAAGCCAGGACGACAAACTTTTGGTTGGTGGTCAAAACCTCCCGTGGAACCGAGAATAAGCATTTATATTTATAATGTCACTAACGCAAATGAATTCCTTAATAATCGTTCCAAACCAATTGTAGATGAAGTGGGACCATATGTGTACACGTGAGTTTTATTATTAAATGACAAAAGCACAAAATAATGAAAAAATATGTATTTTATAGAGAATCTTGGGAAAAAATAAATATTGTCGAGAACATTAATGGAACCCTCAGTTACAACTTTAAAAAAATATATGTATTTTGCGAAAGTCTATCATCAGGATTAGACGATGATGTAGTTATTGTGCCAAATATTCCTATGTTAAGTGCTACATCACAGAGCAAGCATGCGGCCAGGTAATATATATTTTAAAATATTAAAATGACATGTTACAATTTTTATTATATATATATATATATATATATATATATATATATATATATATATATATATATATATATATATATATATGTATTCAGATTCTTACGATTGGCTATGGCTAGTATTATGGACATTTTAAAAATTAAACCATTCGTGCAAGTTTCTGTGGGGCAGTTGTTATGGGGTTATGAAGACCCTCTTTTAAAACTAGCAAAAGATGTTGTCCCCAAAGAACAAAAATTACCTTACGAAGAATTTGGTCTTTTGTATGGTAAAAATGGAACATCATTGGTAAGACTTTAATTAACATTGTACATTGTAGTCTATTACAAAAGTTCCTGTTAGTATTGTTATGATTTTTCATAAGTTACGAAATCACTTACATATATATTTGCTGTTCTTTTCCATATGAAAGTCAAATAGCTTGAATGTGATATATACAATTGGATTTTCCAATTATTCATAGCTGCCTACCAGTTATCGTAACAAAATTTGGGTGATCGCTTCCAACTCTAACTAATCAAAGGACAAAAAGGAAGCCGGTGGTCTACTTTTGTTTCGCATTTGACTACTTTGTGGTGGAATTTCTATCGGGTTTTGCAATAAGAGCGCTACAAAAGTTTTTTAAATAAAACAAAACCGGTTTTAGATATCAGTGAAATTCTTTATTCCTGTGAAAGTACGTTCGATGCCATTATGTATGGAACTGGATTTCTTTTGCATGGCCACCACGGGCACGCTTGCAGAAGTCCAGACGCTGAACTCAATTTTCAACGGTTTTCAAGCATAAATCGGCCGATACTGCTGCAATGTCACGTTCGATATTCGTACGAAGTTCATCAATCGTCGCTGGCTTGTTGGCATAGACCATAGACTTGACGTAGCCCCACAGGAAATAATCTAACGGCGTCAAATCGCACGACCGAGGCGGCCAAGCGACTGGGATATTTCGTGAGATAACACGTTCACCAAACTTGGTTTGCAGTAAATTGATTGTGGCCTTCGCTGTGTGGCTTCTGGCGCCGTCCTGTTGGAACCACATGTCCTCCAAGTCCATATTATCCAATTGGGGCCAAAAATATTCGGTTATCATTGAACGGTAGCGATTCGCATTCACAGTAATGTGCAGGTCTTGATCATCACGGAAGAAGTACGGCCCAATGACGCCGCCGGCCCATAAACCGCACCAAACCGTAATTTTTTCGGGATGCAATGATGACTCATGGAGTACGTGTGGATTGCTGTCGAACCAATAACGCATATTTTGCTTATTGACGAAGCCATTCAGCCAGAAATGAGCCTCATCGCTGAAGATGATTTTCCGATGAAAATCCGAATCATTTTCAAGTTGTTGCTCAGCCCAATTCACGAACATACGACGCTTATGGTGGTCAAGCGGCTTCAGTTCTTGCGTCAATTTGATCTTGTAAGGATGTAGGCCAAGATCTTTTCGCAAAATTCGCCACAACGACGTCACAGAGATGCCCAACGCTTGAGAACGACGTGTGAGAGACACATTTGGGCTTTCTTGAACTGAAGCCTCAGCGGCAGCAATATTCTCGACACTACGGGCACTTCTTTGTCTCACTTGCACGGGAACATTTTGTACTGTGCCTGTGGATTCAAATTTTTCCACTAGACGCTCAATTGTTGATCTGCTAGGACAATTATGACGACCATAAATTGGACGTAGCGCTCTTGAAGTTGAGGCGACTGACTCAGAATTTCGGTATTAAATTTTAATAATTTTGACTCGTTCGTTGTTGGCTCGTATATCTTTGCATGATGAAATGGCAAACCTGACTGAAGAGAAATGTCAAAAGAGCTGGAAAAAATATGGCGTCGTTTGCTGTCACTATCGATTTACTTTTGTAGCGTTTCTTTGAAAAACCCTTTAGTTGCACTCTTCTTTTTTATATGTTAATGAAGTAAATTTGCTGATGATTAAATGAGAATACTACTTTTCTACAACTTTTTTGTATAAATAATAAGTAAGACAGAATTTCAACAATGGCCAATGTGATTTTCCAATTTGAAAACGCTCTTGGCTGTTGGTGTAACCCCAAAACCAAATTTTTTTTTTGTAGATAAGGAAAATTTAAAAAAAAACAGGATGGAGTACGTACCCCCAAATGTGGGGTTTTACTTACTAAAACCGCTTCACTAACCTATACAGATTCGCTAAACCAGAATCTGTATAGGTTAGTGAAGATTTGAGAACGGTATAAAAAAAAATATATTCCAATGCGACTAATCACAATCACAAAGGAACAATGTATTTTCAACCTGCGGTTGGATTCCCACAAATATAATAGCTCCAAAACCATGGTAAAATCATAGCACGTACTATCAAACTTCTCAAAATCCAAAGAATTCGGTTACAAGGGAGCAGGTAAGATCGAATGTAGAAAGGGCTTTACTCTCCACTCCAGAAATGCCATGCACAGAGCATTCATCATTATTCACTATTCTTTATCGAGGGAAGTTGAATAAGTTTAAGACAATTCAAGTAAGATGTAAGTTGGAGAAAAAGGTCGCAGACAAAATAAAAAGAATTGATTTTGGAGGGACTGAAAAGCTTCAGAGACACTAAACCACACTATTCTAAAGGTCGTACCAATAAAGTGAACAATAGTTTGTTAATAAAGGTGTCTTTGAACTGATAGTCAATGGAGACTTAGTCATTATACTTTATTGATGACGGGTTCGAAATAGCCTTACGCTTAGAATTTATAAAGTTTCAGGAAGATTTCGGGGCAAGTTTTAAGTTACATTTAATTCTATATCGTACACAGTTTTACAGAGAAAGGTACTTATATCTAACTATTCCGTAGAACATATGAACAGGTATCATCCCTGAAGATATATATCTTCATAGCATTAAATCAAACATAGCATTAAATCACATTAGGGATCCAATAATTTAAGGTTAATGGATACTGAAGAGAGTCCAAAGTCCATACCAGAATGAACAATTGAATAAACCATTCAATTTATCCAAGTCAGTTTATAATAAAATAAAAAGATTGGTAAATGAGAATCATAACCTAACATAAGTGAGGGCATACTAACAGAAAATTCTAATGCTGGATGGTGACGATCCTGTGGTATCACCAAAGGATAGACGGAACGAATATAAATAAATTCCAGATCATCACCAATTCTTTTTCCTGTTTAGTGGCATTCTAAACGGCTATTATAGCGGAAGACTTGATTTAACATACGCTGATAAAAACCGACTAATTTGAGAAAATAGGTCTATAGCTTTACTTCGGATGGGCAGGCCATACCTCACTCTTAAATTCCAGAGCAAGGATCCATTTTAATGCAATGTCATTAGTTGATGCTTTTAAAAAAATTATTCTTGTCTAAGAATTCGAATAGTTAAATAGATCGTTGTAAAAATCATTCGACAGGGTTCGCTGCCACCAATGGCATATATATAGTGATTATTTCAAAGAGACAGTCTACAGTTTATTTATTACTTTATTATTGCAGTTTCTAGCATAAAGTTGTGACAGCAATAATGGCTGCTGGCAAAGCCAGTTATGTAAAATAGTACCCATGTCTAATGGCGTCACCAAATTTCATAGGTGAGAAGATTTCCGAGAGAGACAAACCCTTCGCGGTTTCCATTTGATAACCAATATGCATTGATGATAAGCAGGAGGAGGATGATGATGGAAGCACGAAATGCATATAATTATCAATTTTAAATACCTCAATTCAGAAAATTAATTCCGTTATCGTATCGTCCCAGACATATAATGGCCGTTATGAGTTCAACAATATTTTCGATAGTTTTCAGTTGGCTTCGAGTATATATCCAACGTAATTATCTTCTGAAAAACAAAAAAAAAACACTTTTTAAAGACGGAGCTGAATTTAGTTATATCCCGCCATAATAATAGTCTGAATGGAAAAATCGAAGATTCCGCAAGATTGAATTTACAGGTTTAATAATTTTGGAGGCATACAAACCCGCGAAAAAGTCGGCACGTCTAATTCATAAGAGGCTTTATTTAAGACTACCAAATGATTACAAAAAAGAAATGGAACAATTCTACTCCGATAATCTTGCGTATATGACAAATATCTCAAAATATGCTTTATACCAGCCACATGTTCCTTATGTGGATTTGATCATATTGAGCCAACTTCGCTATCGGAGGAGTCGATATCACTAGGTTCATTAGAGCACCTTTAATTGATTGACACTCTGTCGGATCAACTTCTACACAATCATCGCTGTCACATCCGATCTGAAATCCCGCATCTAAATGGTTGGAGGCTGGCCTAAAATTTTGTTTCTTGAGATCGATTTGTGTGCCCAGAAAATAATTTAGTTGACCTTTGTCGACGCATTCAAATCTTCTTGCAATCTGTGCCTTAATTTTCATTCAATCTTCTTTAAATTTACTAGCAATAATAATGTCATCAACGTACACAGCTATTTAGTTGATACTGTCGTCTTGTTGTCTATATATACATAGTTCGATCTCACATGGCTTAAAACCAATTGAGCTAAGTACACCATCCAGTTTAGCGTTCCACTCACGTCCTAATTGCTACAGACCATATAATGCTTTACATAACTTTACAAGTTTATTTGGATATTTTTTGCTAGTAAAACCTTCAGGTTGTATGTACTAAATCGTGAAGTTCATTATTTAAGTAAGCAGAACAAACATCCATTTGATGAAGGTTATATCTTGTGCTCCACCGTTAGAGCTATTAACATGAGTATAGTTGCAAAGTTTATTACGGGTGAGAACGTATCAGCATAATCCAACCCAAATTACTTCCTGCAACCTTTTGCCACTAAACATGCTTTGAACTTATCGACGTTACCATATTTGTCTCGCTTTAAAGAAAACACCCATTTAGAACCAATACTTCTCTTCCTTTCTGGCAAATCGACTAGTGCCCATGTTTTATTCGCCATTAAAGCATCGTATTTTTTGCAAAGCTGCTTTCCATTCCTTTGAATGCTCATTATTAGAAACTGCTGTAGCACTTTCTGGAATATTAATGCCACGTATATCCTGTATAACATTTAGTGGATTTGTAGACTTTCCTCTGTATACCTGGTTCTCCGCTAAGGATGATTTTTCGTCTACCTGGTCCAACAATTGCATCTCGATCCTCTTCGTTGATGACTTCATCTAGGCTTTTATATTCATTGCTATAGTTTTCTTTTTCACCTTTTACAGTTTGATCTTCAGTGGTTGTAAGTTGCTGCCATCCATATTAGTTGCAAATTTCATTTCAAATTTCATGTGCTCACCAAGGTCAACTCTTTCGAAGCCTTCTTGAATTGCTTCATCGAACCAATCCTCACGCTTTTCTACCACTACACCAGCCTGGATTGTGTATTCAGTGGAAGTGAAACCTTTTTGCTTCACCACAAATTGACGGTCTGAGAGATAGCTATCCAGAAGTGTATAAATATTGAGGGGTAGGATGGTTTTGAGTTTCGATGGAATCCCTGCATCCAACACTTTGTCTTCACCTGTGTGATGTCGGGGAATACTGTCGAATAGTATTGTTTTTCTCGTATCGTATGTTCGACAGTACTGTGTTTTTCACGGAACCCAAATGTCTGGTATGACATTTTTCTTCCCAATTTCAGTTCTTACACGCTTTACTATCAATTTCTTAAAGAACTTTGAGAAAATAGATAGTAAGCTAATGGGTCTGTAAGAAGAGACATTTGTAGGATCCTTACCAGGTTTGGAAATCATGGTAATTTGAGAAATTTTTCATGATTGAGAAAAATAGCCAATGTGAATTATCGCATTAAATATATGCAGGAGATGCATTTCAGCTGTTGTTGGGAGTTCTTTTAACATTCGATCTATAATCAAATTGCGTTCTGGTGATTTTTTGGCTTTGAGATCCTTTTTTTCTTATTTGATATAATATATGCTCGAAATAGCATTGATTGGTGGTAACGGATTGAAACCAGCAACCTTTAGCTTTAAGTGATTTGCAAATGTAGTTCCTGTTTCAGCATCGCTTCTTGTCGATTTACCGTTGGGAAGGCATATTGGCGACTCCGGTAGTGTTTAAGTTTTTAAGTTTTTGCTGCATGCCGCTCACAGGCATTCCTCTCTTTTAAAACACGGCGAAGCTTTTGGTACAGTCTGAGTTCCTTTTTTAAAGATGGGGATCTCTGCTTCTGTCATTCTCATCTGAGATATATTATTTCGGAGAGAAGTACTTAAACATCTTGGGAGATACACTCTTTTCAAGTTGCGGACTTAATCCGGAATGCAGCTAATTTCACAGCTTGGGACATCAGTTTCGTGAGCTTCTTCTGACTTCAGCGGGCAATTTATATTGAGATGTGATTTTATGAACATTTTATATATGAGCCAGTCGGTACGGCTATAGTCGACTGACTTTCTGTTGAGACTTTCCGGACATCACTCCGGTTGAGCGATCAGAGGATAATTCGAAATTGTGTTTTTTAAACTTTTAATGTTTGCGAAATCAATAAGATCTGGAGTCTTCCGTCTATCTGAGGCCCAATATGTTGGCGTACAGTTGTCAAGACATCAAGTCCAAGTACATTTATCGCTGAAAATAATTTTCTGCCTTTGGGAGTTATAAACCGTGTGGTCAAATAAAAAATGTTTATATCGTCCCTCATCTATATTAAATCTTGGTGGGCTCAGATTGATAAGTGGCTTAGATTGATAAGTCTTTTATGTATTCTTCCAACTGACTACTCGTTGCTTGGGGATGTCCGTTACAAAGCCTAGCATTTGCCGTTTCTGGGTATTTTGTACCCTTCGATTAAAACACGTTACAAGGATAACACTTTATCCTTGTGTGGGTGCACTTAGGGACATTTACTGACTGCTTGGTAGCTGCCCGAGACCTTTTCACTACTTCACTCTTGGACGCGCCAGTTTGAACGTGCTAGAGTTTGTTTGTAAAAATTGAACGCCAAATTGAGAGAAAGTACCTGCCTATATACTATTTACATTTGTTATCATTTCCTAATACTAGTTTTTATTATTTCTAATTGCTCTACTTTGTTATTTCTTATTGCTGTACTTTGTTATTTTTAGTTGCCCTACTCTTTGGCTGGCACATTCTGCAATTGTTTACCAATGCAACTATTGAGTGACACAATTTTGGAAAGTGCTGACCAGTCAATAGTGAAAGTTCATTGCAGTTCAATTGTAAAAGTATGCAATCAACTTTTAATTAATAATAACAATTTTAATAGATTCTACTTGCGTCTTCGGGCTATGCAAGCTTATTATTTTATTAATAATTAAATCTAATCACTGTGCCTACTCCTCCCCTTTTAAGCACGCTTTCGTCGATCTTTAGCATCGCATCCTCGTTTTCAGTTTCTTTCAGTAGTTCCTCTGCTGTCTTTTTGTTAAATGTTAGCAATTGCTTCAACTCTGAATGATGGTTAAAGTGTATTACCGAGGGATCTTGTGTATTGTTGGTAGTGGTCGGATTTTGGAGAGTCGATAGTATACCCCGGAGTTCTACTGTCGTGTTGGTGGTCCTCATTTCTGCGAGTGTTATGTTGAAGTGTTGAGTTTGTTGTTTCGGCGGATGTAATTTCCCATGCAATAAATTATCAACGATGTCCACTTCCAGGCTTCGTTGGCTTTGCAAGTCCATTAGCTGTTCAGTGATGACCTTTTCCAAGCTAATGAGCTGTGGCAGATACACGTTAACCTCTAGCTGGTGTCCTCTTAGCGTTCTGATTGCAGACTGTAAATGCTCAATGTTTGTGAATGTTTCATTTACAGCATTATTCAGACCCGTGTAACTTGAGCCCAGAATAGTAATGTCTTTATTTAAGATCGTTACAGTCGAGTCTACTTGGCTCCAAGTTCTTGTAAGTGGTCTTATATTTCATCGGCATCTTCGTGGTCCATCGTTATAGTCGCCTACTTTAACAGTTCCCTACTAACATCCATTAATTAAATTTTCTTTCTTTAAGTGTTGATTTGCAGTGGTATAACTTTCGCATTTTCCTTAAGTCCCGCTATCATCGACTCTGCTTCTTTTGCCGACATTTTACATCTTTGTCTCTGAGCATCTCGGTCGACCGAGTTCCCTTGTAACTCGCATAACTCGTTAGTTTTCCATTGTAACATTAAGAGTTGCTCCATATATAGGCTATAACATAATCCTGTGTGAATCCATCACGACTATCCATTCATCCATAGATAACCACGCTTCATTTATGGAGTCCAGCATCACATCCGTTTCCTCCAGTTGCTCACCCAACTTTTCTATAATAGTTCTCTAATGCTAGGAATGCTTGCACTTCTTTTCTGTTTCTCGGGATTTTTATATTCTTTACGCATTCCACTTTCTGAGGATCTGGTAGTGTGACACTTCTCCGTGTTCAATTTCCAATTATGTTCGCGTAAGTTCTAGAACACTTTGCACAAGCGTTGCGAATGCTGCTGAAAGTTTTTCCCATAGATTACAAGATTATCAAGATACAGAAAATAATCTAACCCTTTCAAGCCTGTTAGCACATGGTTTATTAGCCGTTGGAAGGTTGCCGGTGCTCCTGTTAATCCAAACGGCATCCTGTTGAACTAATAGCGCCCCAAACCGGTACTGAACGCGGTTTTATGCTTATCTTGGGTACTCATAAGAACTTGATGGTAGCCACTTGCTAAATCAAGTGTAGCAAAATATCTACTATGCCCTAATTGGTCCAGGATTGCTTCTATTCTTGGAATCGGGAACTCCTGTATGATAGTGGCGTCGTTCAATGTTATAAAATCAATGACCATTCTCCACTTCTAATGACCGTGAGCCCCCTTCTTAAGCACTAAAAAAATTGATGAATTCCAAGACGATATACTTGGTGTCATTATATTATGCTTTAGCATCCCTGTTTACCTCATCTTTGTGAACTTGTGGCAATCTGTATTGCTGCTCGTGAATTGGGGTCTAATTTGCTCTAATTGGTATTTCATATTCTATCTCGCGTGTGTATATTAACTGGTCTCCTTCGAGCAGAAATATGTCATGAAATGGCTTCTATAGATGCCTTCTGTTCCGAGTTTACGCTTAAGTCTAAATTCAGTGATTCTAGTACTCTCTCCATTCTTTTTATTATATCTACCTGCTTAATCTAGTTAACCGATCTATAATTTGGTTCTTTAACTAGTCAACTTGGGCCATATAATAGTCCTCCTCTAATGCATTTAGTACCCAAGCGTACACCTTACCCTTGTCAACATGCATTATGGTTTCTCCCATATATACGCCCTCCACTGGCTGCTGCTTGTGCAAAACAACCGTCCGAAGTTTCGTGATCACACGGAGAGTAATTACTCTCGTTGTTCGCCTACCATTACCTGACTACTATTCTTAACCCCATACACGGCTCCTTCCTGCCATGACCTTAGTGTGAGAATCAGAATCATATTCTTATTCTTACCGAAAAGTGATAACTCTTTAGTTACTGCATCCATAATCCTGCGGCCCGAAAGGTTATCAGCCGGAAAACTTTCCATTTCTAGTTTCTCTACGTTCATTATAAAACTTAAGCCACCGTTAAGAGTCTTCATACTCGTATCATCAGTTGCCAGTCCTTTTCGTAGAACACTAGATATAACGAGGCTTGTTTCCGCTCTTGAGTCTACCAAAAGCACTAGTTAGCCAATAGCTCCCTCCTGTCAGGGTATCTCGATGAACGCATTAGCTGTTCTACTAACCACGAAACAACGCTTTCTTGTTCCCAAAATGGGTGAGTATCTATTCCCTAACTCTCTGATACTCTCCCACTAAGAGTTGTAGTTCTTTCTTATCTACATACTCGTATATTCCTTACGTGCTAGCCTAGCTATATACTTGTAGCTATCTTATACTTCCTAATTTTATCAGAATATTTTTCAGTTCCTCATGCTACTCCCTCTCTTGGGTCATCGCCCCTACATCGCTTGGGACGCGATTCACTCTGGGCTGCTGGAAGTTTTCCTGGTCCCTTTGTTGAGATTGTTTTTTCCTGCATTTGTGTCTTGATGTCTCATTCGTCCACATTTGAAGCATTTCAACCCTTGTATGGTGTTACTCAACCTCGCTTCACTTTTGGAATTCAAATTTGGTCGCTGCTGACTGCTCCCAGTGCTGAAACTATTCCTTCCTAGTCTTTCCGTGGAATTAACTCTAGTTCTGTTGAAGCTCTTTCCATCTTGTCTCCTGGACTGATCTGGGCGCCGCTTCGCTGGCTGGCTCCTACTCTGATCCTATTATGTGCACCCTAGGCACTGTAGACTTGCTTCATGACCATATGGTTGGCATTTCAGACAGTAGAGCGTGTTTTTACGTGTAAAACACTCATAACTTACGCGCAGAACGAACATGTGGGTGCCCTCTGTACAAACCCCCTGTACGGATTTCTCGGATTCAAGGCTCTGTTGTAAGAAGCACTGCTATTATTCGCTCCTTTTTATATGTTTGGGACGGAATTGCTTCCCTCTCTAGCCACGACAGTGGCAATGAACCTGTCCTGTCTGTTTTCTAACATATGTGCTTCCCCCAAACTAGCCATACTCCGCTCCACCAGGAATTGTCCTCTAATCGCCTCTTCTGTTAATTCCTCCAGAGTTCCTGTTCTGCTATTCAGCATATGAAGTTTTAGAGCAGGGTCCCAGAACGAAAGCTGTTAACACCGACTTGTCAACTTCGGACAATACAGCTGTATCTCCAACACCATTGTATTTACCCCTCACTATTTCTGTGTATAGGCTCGTATGTCCTCACTTGCTATCTGTGTCATGATTCAGATTTCTTGAGTTACATCTTCCAAAGGCCTCACCTTCAGGTAAGTTCTCCTCAGGAGTCCGTAAAGCTCGTCCGCACTGCCGAATTGCTTTGGCAGCTCATGGTTGTATGCGTCTCCGAACAAACTCTGCTTCACATAGCCAAAGAATTCCTGTAACTCATATGGCCTAATGCTCTTCCTCGCAAGTTCACACCCCTGAATGAACCTACTGACTTCTAACCGTAAGTCTTCTGACGCAGTACATTCATTGGGTGTCGTTAATTCCTAGGCCTACTTCAAACTCTATTTCCTTCGGTTCTAGAAGGCTCCTAACAATGTACGGATTTAAGTCAATAGGTCTCCTATGTTCTCCTCGTGTAGGAGAATCGGTGACAGTCCAATTAGTACCCTATTGCCCCTCTTCTATTGAAGTGTCCCTAGTAAACTCTAACTCCACTGATGGGGGAGCAGACTTCTGCTCAAATTCCTGACCTCCTGGTGATAAAAGTACGACTCTGTCTTCAGTAGACCTAAATAAAAATTCTGGTTGGTGATCGTCACTCACCCCTATTTTTGGCTTTGTAATTTTTTATTTTATTCATTGATCCCTTCGGGTGACAAGTGCTTCCTCCAGGGCATTTCTGGTGGCAATGCTAGTACCACCGTGTGTATGTATTTGAGAAGTTGATGCCGATCTTACTCTTGCCGTCCCTGGCTTAACAGTTGCCTTATTCTCTTGAGCTCCAGATTTTCCTTCTCCGAAAGCTCTCTAGTTTTATTCCGTGTTTGCATCCTTGAAGGCTTGGAAAAATTTTTCTACGTTCGATTCTGAATAGTGGCTAATGTTTGGTCTGCTGCTGACAAGTTCTCCAGAGTACCTGGGCTTCAATTTTGCTAGATGCTGCTTCCAATTGTTCGTACAGTTTTTCTATAAATAATTTTACTTCCGTCTGTGAAGACCTTAACTTTTTTTTGTGCCTTGTCCTCCGGCGAACTAGGACTATCTACTTGTGCTTCTAGCTCTACCAGATCCAATTAAAGTTTGGTCAACTAGACCCGTATTAATCCGTTAACATATAACGGATAATCCTTTGCAAAGTATTCATAGTCACCACAACACTCCTTAACACGTACCAGCTCCTCGTTATTATTGTTAAATGTATCTAACAAGGCTTGAAGTTCCGCTTTGCGCTTGTGGTAGTACTCGATGCTTCCGAGCCTTATTGTTCTCTCTATATTTCCTGATATTCTTCTGGATTGCCTCGCTCTACCATTTTTGCGTTTCCAGCAATATTTTAGCTTCCTTTGGTACTTCCATAGACCGAATTAATTCTTACCTACGAACCCATGACTTCCAACAAACAAATGTTACAACTAAGTTTTGTAATTTTTAAACTTTCCTTGATAATTCCACTTACTTTATAAGTTTAAATAGTCTCAATAAGACTACCCCGAATTCATTGAGTCCCCAGATATAATTTTATTAAATTTTTTATTTTAATCATTATTAACTTTTCGAATTATATTCAACATCGACTTCAATATAAACCAACTGAAGTTCGCCCCACGATTAACCCCATAAACTCATCATTAACACGTAGTTTTTAAGTCACTAAAATTATTTTTCATTTGAATCGATTTCGTTTTCTTGTTTTCGCTTATATGATTTTTCATTAAACTAGCTTCACTTGAAGCTAATAAGGTTGATTTTCTAAAACAAAAATATTTTCCCTTCCAAAATATAAATTAACTCAAACCCGTATAACAATAAATTTTTAGTTTTAACAAACATCACTCAACATAGAAAGACAATTGTGGCATAATGCCGTAGAGAAAACAAAATAATTTCCATTGCACAAGTATAAGAATTATACTCAATTAGATGCACAACTTCTGATTGCGAATAAAAATTATTTATATAAATTTATTGTATTCTCCTTCGTTTAGTTACTGTTTCGCAATAATTTTTTGCCGATCATTTCTACGAACTTATTCCCCCAGTTTTCTTCATTAAAATCGTGAAAACTTGAATATTTTTAAATATGCAAACTATTCATTAAGCAATTATGAGTCAATTGTTTTTTCGGAACTAAACAAACTTGGATGCAAGAACCCGTGTGGTATGCACCTTTTGATGTATTGCCTAATACCCTAAGCTTATTTTGTTTAATTGTGTGTTAAAAATTATAATTAGTGCTAACAAAAAATAAATATTTCCTACCGACACACAAACACAATCCCCTACGAAAAAACCTCACAACTAAGACGACATACATAGACTGTTCGATCTTACTGAGGATTAATGTTTGCCCATAAATAGTTGCGTTCAACAGCGCAGTCGCGCCTGTAGGCTGCAAATTCTTGGACCAGCGCTACGGCGCCTTCAGGGTCGCAGAAGTATCTACTTACGTTAAAATAATAGAATACTCACAGTTTCTTGTTTGTTGCTTTAATCGCTCAGATGGCTGATGCTTGTGGCTTGTTGATGATGATGCTGTTGATGATGCTTTCTTTGCAGGTTTATTTTTCCTGCTCCACTAATTTTAGGATCCTCCTCCGCTATGATAGTCCTGTGATAGTCCTGGGACGGTAGGTCCTTATGCCGGTTGCGCAATTTATGTATCTGTGCTGTTTCTGGGAATATCATACCCTTCGGTTAAAACACGTTACAATAATAACACTTTATCCTTGTTTTGGTGCACTTAGGGACATTTACTGAGCGCTGCCTGTGTCCCTTTTAGTACTTCGTTTGTAAGAATATTTATTTATTGATTTACTTATTTACTTCAGTCTACTGATAATTACATCTTACAGACTATGAATACAGATTTAAATAAATAGTATAATGAAGCTTAACCTAAAACGATTTTCATCTATATTAAAATTTAATGAGCTACTATACTTATTACAAAGGCGAAGACACCTTCTAATAGGTTCATTTGATTAGTTTTATAAAATTCATCACCTAAAAATTTGTTATTTCTAAGAATTCTAGGAGCTTCATACAATGCAAAATGATTTGATAGCTGTATACATTTAATTTTACCTGCTAATATATGATACTCAAACAAAATGGAGTTTACAATTCTCCTATATTTCAAGGATTGAAGACCTAAAAGCTTCCGTCTACTATCGTAAGAAGGTAATCCCGGCCAATACATTTTTTTGAGCGCATATGTTATTTAATAATTTGGACTCCTTCGATGCGATTTGAATGTTTGTAATAAAAAGGGCTCCAAATAATAGAAGAATATTCCATTATGATCCGAACACGCGAGGCATAAAGTGCCTTTACTGGGGTGTTGAAATTTTTACCCTTTACTGAGTTTTTGAAATTTTAATTAACAAAGCAAAGAATGGAGTCGGACTTTGAGACCATATAATCATAATGAGAGTTGAAACTAAAATTTGAGCTAAAGCTGACACCCAAGACTTTCATCTCTTTTTTACCTCCAAACACACAATTATTCAGTCTATACTCATAAAAAGTAGAGTTTGTTGATCTGGTGTATATAACTAAACAGCATTTATTGATATTCAACTTCAAATTGTCCGAATCGCACCATCCACGAAAATTTGTTAAGTCATCTTCTAGCTTTTAACAATCTGATAACTGTGAAATTTTAAGAAAGACCTTAACGTCATCAGCGAACATTAGACATTTGGAAAATTTAAAACATTGAGGTAAATCATTTATGAAAATAAAAAAAGGACCACTATGTGTCCCCTATGGTATACCAGACAAGGAGTCTATAGCAATGTCAGAGAAAATAGCACCGATCGTAACGAATAAATTTATCTTGGTTAGGAAACTATGAAAGAATTTTATAAGATTACCTGATAAGCCAAATTTTTTAAATTTTCTAAGAAGAATTCTGTGATCAACCTTATATATGCAAATTCTGTGTAGACTACAACTAATTGGTTCTTGTTATTTAAAACATCAACAAGATTTATGGAATTCAAAGTCAAGTTTGTACATGTGGACTTACCAGGCAGGAAACCATGTTGGCAATCTGAAATTCCGCCTTTTGCATGGATTAATAATTTATTTTGAATAATATGATCGAGTAACTTAGCAAAAGTTCCTTGTTTCACAATTGCTCTGTAGTTCCTTACGATACTTCCGAAAAATTAAATAAGAAGGCATCTATATGGTTAGCGGTGCTTTTAAAAAAATATAGGCGGAAATCCTTCTTGTTCTTAAATGTAACTTAGTTTCAAATCTGATACAGCAGACAGAACATCGTTCTACGTCACAACAAATTCATCTAATGAATCAAGACTTATAAGCTTCATATACAGTTTGACAGAACTTAGCAAAGAGATAGCTAGATTCAGCTGTATTATTAGTTTTCTCTCATCTAATTCTAAAGTTGATGGAAAACCATTTGATTTTGTTTTTGAATTTAAATATTGCCAAAACGACGACGGATTTGCTTTTAAGTTCGTTTGAAACCTTTGAACATATTGGTTATATAACAACTTATTCAGACTTCATCTCGTATTTTCAAGAATACCGACCGATCAGAATTTCGACCAGTTCTTTAAAATTTTTAAAAGCTTTATTTTTCATTTTCGCTTATTTAGCATAGATCCAGCTATGTTTTTTTCTTAAACAAATTTAAAAATCGCATTAGCAAATGTTTCGCAAATAAATGTATATACCTCATAAGGGTCCTTAAAAGAATTCAAAACAGACCAGTTAATACTATTTTATGACTGACTTATTTTAGTGCAATCACCTATTCGAAAGTCTGGAAAAGTCCTCTGCTAGTTTATCAAATTTATAAAACTAAAATTTGATAGTCCACGCTTTATGATGCATGCTGTTCTTAATTAAGCGCGCAATTTTAATTCCACAAATAGCTCTTAGTTCAATTATTGCAAACCCTAGGTCTAAAATCCTGTTTAGATCGTTTTTACAAAGTTAAGTTGATGAAAATAATTTGATAGAAAATAATTCATTACCATCGAATCAATTTAATGTTAAAAGGGGATAAATTATTATCATCAAAGCCCACTATATATTGCCTAAGTTAAAATCACCTAAAACTATACAGTGCTGATTTGAATCTAAGGAATCTATTATAATACTTATATTTTTAAAATGAAAAGCATACAAATCAATAAGACTATTTGGTGGTATATACGATAAAGCAATATATATTACAGCGTATTTATAGATAGAAACTTTTACACAAAGCTTATTATTCAGTAACCGCAACTGGACAAGTTTACTGGCAACATTAGCTCTCATCGATATCAAAACGCCACCCCCGCGCTCATATCCAAATAATATTGGAAAACGATAGACACAATAATAATCATCAAGCAGTGCAGCTGAGTTAATGCCTTCATGAAGCCAAGATTCTGTTAACCTTATGATATCATAATCCTGGAGCGACATAGCAAGCTGGAACTGAGATGTTTTCCTCCAGAATTTTGATAATATATATAAAGAAGCAAAAGCTTTGTTTTTCTATATTAGTTCGAGCATAGTAAGTGTCATTGCATGCAAGTATCGAGAATAAGGAAGACAATTTATTACTCTCATTGCTTGTACTTTTTAAGCAATTAACAGACAGTGCTGCCCGATATTTGGAAAATCCTGAAATAGATGCAATTTTAGCTTTTCATAGCGGCCTTCAGCCACACCCATTTTAAAATTTACTCTATTCAGTGAAGCATCATTCTTTTCAAGTTTATAGCTTGAGAGAAGATATTTATCAATTCCAGCATGATTTGTAACATTATCAATAATATTATCCATTCTTACAGAAGGCGCAAATGATGACAAGTGTAGCGACTTCATTCGAACAGCTACGTCGAATTAAAAGGTGGCATTAGAACCAACAAGAAGAGGTTTTCCTTCGGTTGTTTTTCTTCACTCAATCCGAGCTACGGGGAGAACGCAGCAAAGCAGAAGGTGTGGGCGGACGTATTGCAGAAGAATCGGCGTGTTGTGGTACTTTAGAAGCAGCATTAATAGTGCGGCAAGCAGCAGACGCATGATTAGACTTGGGGACAAACCTTCGCCGTAGAGAGAAATCTTGCGGTTTATCTCTGTCTGTTTTGCAATTTTATCAAAAAATCACAAAGATTTCGTTTTAAAGCTTTGACATCATTAAGTATAGTAAATTTTTGCTCTGCCAGTCAATAGTGAAAGCTCCAAGCAGCTCAATCGTCAAATGAGCGCACCTAAAAGCATGCAAATCGACTTTTACTTAATAATAACAATTTTATTAGATTATACTCGTACGTGCGCCTTAAGGCTATGCACATTTATTATTTTATTAAAAATAAAATTTGATCGTTACTTGGGTTTTAGTGGACATTGTGAGCTTGACTTACAACACATGCTTTTTCGAATAAGAATAATGCACGAGTTTTACCATCAGGGTGTTTGGTGTAGTAATCTGAAAGCAGTTTTTTTGAGTGACAAGCGTTTCAGAAATTAGCATACATCTATTGAGTTTCCATTGAGAAACAAAAACTAATTTTTGGGCTAGCTTATGCCATTGGTATTCCAGTGGCAGATTTGGAAGGAGTTCATGGTTTAGCTAGGAGGGATTGCAATAGCATGTTTTGGTTTTGCATCATCTCTTGCATCATATTTTGAATTGAGCACATGAATTGTGTCATATTTGCCATAAATATTTCCAGAGTTTTTCAAGTGTAGAGTTTTTCGGAAGATCCATGGAAGAACTACGCTGGCAGGCATAGCGTGTAAAACAGGTGCTGGGGTACCACTTTTGACTAGTTTTTCTTTAATGCTGACATATACGGAGCAGCCTCTATAGTACGCGATGTTGTTTTCTCCGGAGTTACTGCATGTTTTACCCACTTCCTTGGACTTAGTGCAGGTCGCCACAGATAACGCATACTCTGGAAAGTGAGCATTTCTTTTTAATGTCCGAATTCCTGACAATTCAGACGTTGTGCCGGACCATATCGTTTACTTCTTCTACCATGATTTTCTGGTGAAATTTATAGCGAAGGCTATAAATAGGATCAGTTTCTCTTTTCTTTACAGTCAAATTGGCTGGCTGTAGTTCAACACTGTATAAAACGCATTGTAGCTTTGTTTTTTTTTGCGCATTTTACTTCGAAACCTTATTGACATAGGGCATCATGAATTTCTTTTACCTGAATGTTTGTTTCTATTTCTTTGCTTACCACTATTAGCCCTTTAACTTGTTTGAGTTGGTAAGTGTGAACATTTTTCTTGGGTGTTCTCAAGATAATCTACTAGTTTATTAAATACTCAGATTCGGGGTAGTCCTGAATTTTGGTTTCATGTATGTTTCCTTTGGTTATCGGAACAACATGACAGTTGTTGGGTCCGACTGTGATAGTCAGCGCTTTCACTAAGAGTTTAGTGTTACGCTCGTGAAAATAAACTGCAGGAGGCTTTAGTTTTTTTCACCAGAGTGCTCGCTGGGGCCTGGGTCATTAACGAGTAATCAAAATTTATTAGTGGATGGAGTATTTCAGAGTCTTTATCGTTGATATTTTGGAAGTCGATATACGAGTATTCGTGTGTAGGGCTGCGTTTGCGCTTTACTAATATGTAGCAATCTATACCAGTCTGTACTCTCCCTTTTTGAAAGAGCGGACCATGCTACGTTTTTTCTATATTAATTTTTATTGTATTCTGTCTAGTATTAGTGACCTTTTATAAATTTTTCGTCTAAAAATTAAGAGTCAAGATTAAAAAGCGTGCAAGGTATGTTCCCTGTGGAACATCCTTATTAAATTATTTTATCGACTTTTTTTCTTTTATTCAAAGTTGAAGCGGGTTTTTATTTTTATTGTTCTGAATATATTAGATGCTGACATAAAGCAGGATGCAAGGTCGTTTGGATGAGACGAAACTCGTTGGCGGTATTTTGAAGCTATTGTTTTGATTTCATCTTTTACTAGAAGAATTTTGAGGGCTAGTTGTAATTGATCGTTGGTGGTCAAATGCTTGTGATATGTCTAGAAAGATTAATGAACAGTAAATTTTTCGGTCAAACTCTCTTTTATTCGAGTTACGGCAGAAGTCCCTTCAAAAATAATGTATCGAACACTTTTGAGAGAGTAAGAAGTGGACTGTTTCACGGTTTGAGCATCATGTTGAATTCAGCGACTTTCCATTGAGCAGGGAAAATACATTTTGTCAGTGAAGCATTACTAATATGGGTTACAAGGATTATTGCTTACTCCGGGAGCTGTCTAAAAACTTCTGCAGTTATAAGATCATAACCAGGTGCTTTACGATCTTTTAAGCGATTAATTGCGTTAACTATTTTACGTTTGGTAAATTTCTTAATTGGTAACTACATTTGATGGGCTTGCTCCAGAGAACTATTAACTGCGTTGTCTATGTCTGAGTCACCTTCAATATTATGTGGTGAATACATCCTTCAAATAGTTTGCAAATAGTTCAGCCTTTTTAACGTGTACTTTTGCACAGGAGTTGTCCGGTTTTCTAATTGGAGCCTGATGAAATAATGATTTGTCAACATTTTTATTTGCTCTCCAAAGAGAATAATTAGAAACGTGAGTTGGTTCCAAATTCTGTAGAAAATTCTCCAGTTCGCGCTCTTTTAGGTCTTGAAGAAGCCCTTTTAACTCTTTTGTTATCATATTAAGCCGACGTTTATCTTCAGAAAACTAGTCAGTTGCCAACTATGTCCGATGGACATGGAGTAATTTTGGAAACGAGATTTACTAGAAAACTAGTCATGGCTACAATTTGACATGTCCATCATTTGAAATGTCCATCAGGAATTTCATCATTTCGCGCATCTCACTGATCATAGTGTTGTCATCTGGAACATTGAGGAAGTTCTCGTTTCGGGTGACGTGGCTCGCATATAACACGACTATGTAGCAGACTTTTAATATCGTATATGTCTATATTATTCGATTTTTGTTGCAACTGAAGAACGAACATTAGAGACGCCCTTTTTGCTTGGTTGTGTTTCATATTAAAACATTTGTAGCGATGTGACCCTATATTTCTAGAGCAGACTTTATTTCGTCTACCTCCACAGATGGGTGCAAATATGTCTCAATAATACCTTAAAGCTTCATTCTTTTTTTGGCTTTTTTTATTTTCAAGCTGTTTGACTATAATAGAAAATATTTCTCAACTTTTGGATTGAATTTAAACTCGATTTGAGGAAATTACTCTGAGATCATATTGATGAGCAGCGAATTCCTTCAGCATGTGCAGCAGAGGCTGAATAACATCTACTTTGTCTACAAATATAGGTGGACATTTAAGAGGTTTTCTTTTTCTGTTTTGATTTTCAGTATCCTCGATGCCATCAACTGAAAGAGTTTCGAAACGATTTGCGGTACTCTGTTTCCAGTTTCTTTTTGCTTAGCGGTTTTCATTTTTTGAGGGCTATCTCTGAGCCTTTTTGACTTTGTAACTTTCACCCTTTGCGCATTGACGGTTCAATCTATGATTTTTCAAAAAGAGAAGGTTTTTTTGCCGCTGCGGTTCATTTCGTAAAACCGAAGCACTTTTTTCATAATTGAATGAGAGTATTTCAAGCAATTACCATTTGTAGCTTTTAATATTATATTAACTGAAGGTTTCGAATTAGCGCCACCCATTGGATAATGACGTGAGTTGATGTGGTGTGTCTCCCCGCTAAACGAAGGCAGTGAATCATCAACTGGCCTTCAACAGCAGTACAAAATAAAAATCTGGCAACAGTGCCAACTGCTGTCAGCTGCCTTCTTCGTTAAATACAGATATCAAAAATTGAAGGAGAATATTGTGTAAAATAAAAGTACAAATTGTTAAAAAGCCCACTTTAAATTAAAAAAAGTGAAAATAAATTTGCTTAACGAGCTCCTCCGCACTGAGCAACACTAGGAAGTGGTCGCCAGCACTGAAGTAAAGTATAATTTGCAAAGCCTGATAAAATAATGTTTACTTATCTTCTTTAAAGAGCGATTAGAAAAACACGTCCGCACTATATGAAATAACGTCGCAAACGCTACGTTGCGGTAGTTTTAATTGGCTCTTCTGATTTCGTTACCTTACGTGTGCTATAAACGGGAGAATCGCCAGTTGAACCTTGTGAGCCAGGGCTGTTTGTTGACACAGTCACAGGTGTCTTTAATTTGGAGAGTGAGGGAAACATATTTAGACCACTTACTTGTATGCTGGGGCGCTGCTCAAAGAGCGTCGCAGATAATGTTGACGGCCCTGTGAACTGATCAGTTTCACTTTGAATGTACATGTGCTATGCTGGAGATCGCGCCGGCTGAGTGTTTTAAAATATTTTTTGTGTATTTTCCACTTATTTTCACTGTCTGATTTTTTAAAAATTGAGTCTCTGGGCTAAGTTTATATATGGATTTTGCACTATAAAAATAATGAGAAAATGCTGAGCAAATATGAATGCATCCAAATTCTACAATAATCCTTTTTAGGGATATAGAATTTTTATGAATATGGATATGTTTTCATTTGTTATATTGGTTATTAATTCTTTTATTGTGTTATTATATTTGTGGCCGGTTATATTATATGTTGGATTTTGACTTGATGTGATAGAGGGAGAGGGTGATTTGGTTGCAGATTAGGCATGGTGGCTGGAAATAAGTTGTAAATAGATGGGGGTGGATTAAATGCATGTGTCCTGTACTAAAGCGGCTGTACTTTTGAAGATTCTTTCTTGGAAAGTTGGGAGGTATGTGGTTGCTTTTCCACGGTGACTTGTGGATTGCTTTGGGAGGTGCATCTAAGAGGTGATAATGCTGCTTTTTTAGAGAAACCATGGTGGTCGGTAAGGAGTGAACATCTTCCGTGGTCTTGGATCTAGCTCAATTCTAAGGATGCGTTATCCTATCAACAGCCGGCATTAGTGTTTTGGTTCCGTTTTCTCTATCGTAGCTTTGCTCACGTTGCATTTATAGGATAGAAAAAGGTAGTGCAAATACCTTCTAGTGAATTGTTTATAATATTTTTCTTGCACCGTAAACAATATTTGTTCATTTTATTAATCCTATAGTACATGCATTTATTTATTTATTTCTTTTTTTAAATTCGCCATATCTTCGGTTCAATTTTTTTCTTTTTCTCTTTTACATGTGTTTTTATTTGTTTTTGGATTTATTTCTTTTTTTTCATTACTTTTGTTTTATCTTTCTTAGTTTGAATTCATGTCTTTTTTTATTCTATTTCTAACTGTTTATTTTTATTTGCCGCTTTTTTATATCTTTTGGTCCTTCATTGTCTCTTTTCTCACTGGCGTTTATTCTAACTAAGAATATTCTATTAATAATATAATTCTATTATATAAATATATAAATTCTTACTCCAAACTGCGACCTCTGCTACCTACAGGTTCTGGTGACGCCCGTCATTGTCTTGGTGAATGCTGCACTGGGTTGCCGGTGGTGGTGATACCAGTACCCAGACAAAATCTCTTATTGTGCAACATCTTTTCGTTAAAAAGATCATCATTATTATTACTACTAGGAGGAGCCCGGCTATGCCACCCACTCACCCCTTCATCCAGGAGTGAATTTTCTCGTTCGACTTGGTGAGGTTTGATACCTTTTGATTGTCTTCCACCTGTTTCACCAGGTCGATGATTGCCTTGCTATTTATTATTAGCCGGTGTGCCTTAACTCCAAACGTGTGGTCGCATCCGATCACACCACCGTAAATGTAACTGGTTCGTCAAAATAATAGAGCCATCTATTCATAGCATTGGTGGCTACCAGAATTCCTCCCGTTGCTGGAATGGCTACGTGATCGCACTGGTCCCGTTTATGTTTTAGGACTTCTATTTCGCAATAGTTGCTTGTTCAGGTTATTAATTTTCCTGGGTGGTAACATAGGTGTTTTGTTATGTCCAACTCCCGACAGTTATACTCTTCCTATATAGCCGTATCTGGCTTTTGGTAATAAGCACAAATCGGGGTTCAATCACTTGGGGATAGGGTATACTTTGTGCATCGTAAATAACTCCAGTAGTGGAAACGGAACTTTTATAACTACATTCAGTCCCTTCTCCGCCAATTCGGTTCGAACTTCGTCCAATTCGTGGAACCGCCCTGGAGCCTCGCTATACGACGTTATGCCTCTCATCGATGATGGCGCTGCTCCAAGTAATTCATCTGAAGTCATGAACAATGGATGCAAATCGCTATGTAGCAGGTCGTCAAGCACCGCTATTTCCAATTGTTGGTTTTACTGGATGCTTAATAATTCTTCGGTAATAATGTTTCCCAACATGAAAGACTCTGACAATTCCATTTGTGCCTCCTCCTGTCTCTTTCCCATGCCTTCCAAAACTTCTTAACCACTTCATGTAGGCCCTTGTATCTTGCCCTCATCATGGTTACTTAATTTCCTTGCAGTGATAATGTTTTAGCCTTCCCTTGCAGGTGACCATAAATGTGGTCCACGTCTTGGTGATCCATAGTCCCTATTGCCCATCCGCCAGCGTCTATTTGTGCCCTGCATATTCTACGTGTTGGGCAACTGGTCCTACTGCGCTCCTGCAAAGTTTCTATGAATACCCGCCAGTATCATCAATAGTGTAATCTAAAACCGTACATACTTTATTTTCATACAGAGATCATACTTATTTCAAACAACTAAAAACTGTACATTAGAATATGATTATTTTACAGTTTAATGCTATATCATTCTACATATATGTTCAATCGTCTTTTCTCCTACATTACTGGATTTGTTATTATATTATTATATCCTGGAGGAAAATAGGACTGGACTATTCGCCCTATACGGCGATATAATCATATTTCTCATATTTCTATACTATTAGACAAATATTTATCAATCTTAAACATTTTTTTTCATATCCCTTCATACATTTCATATCTTTCATCAAGGGTAGGGTCCACATGTCTTAGTACTGCATGCATAATATGCAGTAACCTACTGCCAAGAGTGAAATTATAGCGGAATTATTGAAATATTCCCGTACTGGAATTCAGCTTACCTTACCATTTCTTTGTTGCGCATGATTTCGATATTATTTATCGTTCGCTGACCTAGTCACATGTTGTTCCCGTATTTCGACATACCCCGTTATGCCCTGTTAGGCTTCCTACTTTGTTTAATACTTTTGTATTGGTCTGCATAATTGCCCATCGAGTTACTGATATAAAACGCACTTCCATGTGATTACATTTTTAAACGTATTCATGCAAACGTCCGATGGACATAGAGTAATTTTGGAAACGAGATTTACTAGAAAACTAGTCATGGCTACAATTTGACTCATCATGTCCATCAGGAATTTCATCATTTCGCGCATCTCATTGATCATAGTGTTGTCATCTGGAACATTGAGGAAGTTCTCGTTTCGGGTGACGTGGCTCGCATATAACACGACTATGTAGCAGACTTTTAATATCGTATATGTCTATATTATTCGATTTTTGTTGCAACTGAAGAACGAACATTAGAGACGCCCTTTTTGCTGGGTTGTGTTTCATATTAAAACATTTGTAGCGATGTGACCCTGTATTTCTAGAGCAGACTTTATTTCGTCTACCTCCACAGATGGGTGCAAATATGTCTCAATAATACCTTAAAGCTTCATTCTTTTTTTGGCTTTTTTTATTTTCAAGCTGTTTGACTATAATAGAAAATATTTCTCAACTTTTGGATTGAATTTAAAGTCGATTTGAGGAAATTACTCTGAGATCATATTGATGAGCAGCGAATTCCTTCAGCATGTGCAGCAGAGGCTGAATAACATCTACTTTGTCTACAAATATAGGTGGACATTTAAGAGGTTTTCTTTTTCTGTTTTGATTTTCAGTATCCTCCAACTGAAAGAGTTTCGAAACGATTTGCGGTACTCTGTTTCCAGTTTCTTTTTGCTTAGCGGTTTTCTTTTTGAGGACTATCTCTGAGCCTTTTTGAATTTGTAACTTTCACCCTTTGCGCATTGACGGTTCAATCTATGATTTTTCAAAAAGAGAAGGTTTTTTTGCCGCTACGGTTCATTTCGTAAAACCGAAGCACTTTTTTCATAATTGAATGAGAGTATTTCAAGCAATTACCATTTGTAGCTTTTAATATTATATTAACTGAAGGTTTCGAATTAGCGCCACCCATTGGATAATTACGTGAGTTGATGTGGTGTGTGTCCCCGCTAAACGAAGGCGGTGAATCATCAACTTGCATTTAACAGCAGTACAAAATAAAAATCTGGCAACAGTGCCAACTGCTGAAACATATTTAGACCACTTACTTGTATGCTAGGGCGCTACTCAAAGAGCGTCGCAGATAATGTTGACGGCCCTGTGAACTGATCAGTTTCACTTTGAATGTACATGTGCTATGCTGGAGATCGCGCCGGCTGAGTGCTTTAAAATATTTGTTTGTGTATTTTCCACTTATTTTCACTGTCTGATTTTTTAAAAATTGAGTCTCTGGGCTAAGTTTATATATGGATTTTGCACTATAAAAATAATGAGAAAATGCTGAGCAAATATGAATGCATCCAAATTCTACAATAATCCTTTTTAGGGATATAGAATTTTTATGAATATGGATATGTTTTCATTTGTTATATTGGTTATTAATTCTTTTATTGTGTTATTATATTTGTGGCCGGTTATATTATATGTTGGATTTTGACTTGATGTGATAGAGGGAGAGGGTGATTTGGTTGCAGATTAGGCATGGTGGCTGGAAATAACTTGTAAATAGATGGGGGTGGATTAAATGCATGTGTCCTGTACTAAAGCGGCTGTACTTTTGAAGATTCTTTCTTGGAAAGTTGGGAGGTATGTGGTTGCTTTTCCACGGTGACTTGTGGATTGCTTTGGGAGGTGCATTTAACAGGTGATAATGCTGCTTTTTTAGAGAAACCATGGTGGTCGGTAAGGAGTGAACATCTTCCGTGGTCTTGGATCTCGCTCAATTCTAAGGATGCGTTATCCTATCAACAGCCGGCATTAGTGTTTTGGTCCCGTTTTCTCTATCGTAGCTTTGCTCACGTTGCATTTATAGGATAGAAAAAGGTAGTGCAAATACCTTCTAGTGAATTGTTTATAATATTTTTCTTGCACCGTAAACAATATTTGTTCATTTTATTAATCCTATAGTACATGCATTTATTTATTTATTTCTTTTTTTAAATTCGCCATATCTTCGGTTCAATTTTTTTCTTTTTCTCTTTTACATGTGTTTTTATTTGTTTTTGGATTTATTTCTTTTTTTTTCATTACTTTTGTTTTATCTTTCTTAGTTTGTATTCATGTGTTTTTTATTCTATTTCTAACTGTTTATTTTTATTTGCCGCTTTTTTATATCTTTTGGTCCTTCATTGTCTCTTTTCTCACTGGCGTTTATTCTAACTAAGAATATTCTATTAATAATATAATTCTATTATATAAATATATAAATTCTTACTCCAAACTGCGACCTCTGCTACCTACAGGTTCTGGTGACGCCCGTCATTGTCTTGGTGAATGCTGTACTGGGTTGCCGGTGGTGGTGATACCAGTACCCAGACAAAATCTCTTATTGTGCAACATCTTTTCGTTAAAAAGATCATCATTATTATTACTACTAGGAGGAGCCCGGCTATGCCACCCACTCACCCCTTCATCCAGGAGTGAGTTTTCTCGGTGGACTTGGTGAGGTTTGATACCTTTTGATTGTCTTCCGCCTCTTTCACCAGGTCGATGATTGCCTTGCTATTTATTATTAGCCGGTGTGCCTTAACTCCAAACGTGTGGTCGCATCCGATCACACCACCGTAAATGTAACTGGTTCGTCAAAATAATAGAGCCATCTATTCATAGCATTGGTGGCTACCAGAATTCCTCCCGTTGCTGGAATGGCTACGTGATCGCACTGGTCCCGTTTATGTTTTAGGACTTCTATTTCGCAATAGTTGCTTGTTCAGGTTATTAATTTTCCTGGGTGGTAACATAGGTGTTTTGTTATGTCCAACTCCCGACAGTTATACTCTTCCTATATAGCCGTATCTGGCTTTTGGTAATAAGCACAAATCGGGGTTCAATCACTTGGGGATAGGGTATACTTTGTGCATCGTAAATAACTCCAGTAGTGGAAACGGAACTTTTATAACTACATTCAGTCCCTTCTCCGCCAATTCGGTTCGAACTTCGTCCAATTCGTGGAACCGCCCTGGAGCCTCGCTATACGACGTTATGCCTCTCATCGATGATGGCGCTGCTCCAAGTAATTCATCTGAAGTCATGAACAATGGATGCAAATCGCTATGTAGCAGGTCGTCAAGCACCGCTATTTCCAATTGTTGGTTTTACTGGATGCTTAATAATTCTTCGGTAATAATGTTTCCCAACATGAAAGACTCTGACAATTCCATTTGTGCCTCCTCCTGTCTCTTTCCCATGCCTTCCAAAACTTCTTAACCACTTCATGTAGGCCCTTGTATCTTGCCCTCATCATGGTTACTTAATTTCCTTGCAGTGATAATGTTTTAGCCTTCCCTTGCAGGTGACCATAAATGTGGTCCACGTCTTGGTGATCCATAGTCCCTATTGCCCATCCGCCAGCGTCTATTTGTGCCCTGCATATTCTACGTGTTGGGCAACTAGTCCTACTGCGCTCCTGCAAAGTTTCTATGAATACCCGCCAGTATCATCAATAGTGTAATCTAAAACCGTACATACTTTATTTTCATACAGAGATCATACTTATTTCAAACAACTAAAAACTGTACATTAGAATATGATTATTTTACAGTTTAATGCTATATCATTCTACATATATGTTCAATCGTCTTTTCTCCTACATTACTGGATTTGTTATTATATTATTATATCCTGGAGGAAAATAGGACTGGACTATTCGCCCTATACGGCGATATAATCATATTTCTCATATTTCTATACTATTAGACAAATATTTATCAATCTTAAACATTTTTTTTCATATCCCTTCATACATTTCATATCTTTCATCAAGGGTAGGGTTCACATGTCTTAGTACTGCATGCATAATATGCAGTAACCTACTGCCAAGAGTGAAATTATAGCGGAATTATTGAAATATTCCCGTACTGGAATTCAGCTTACCTTACCATTTCTTTGTTGCGCATGATTTCGATATTATTTATCGTTCGCTGACCTAGTCACATGTTGTTCCCGTATTTCGACATACCCCGTTATGCCCTGTTAGGCTTCCTACTTTGTTTAATACTTTTGTATTGGTCTGCATAATTGCCCATCGAGTTACTGATATAAAACGCACTTCCATGTGATTACATTTTTAAACGTATTCATGCAAACGTCCGATGGACATAGAGTAATTTTGGAAACGAGATTTACTAGAAAACTAGTCATGGCTACAATTTGACTCATCATGTCCATCAGGAATTTCATCATTTCGCGCATCTCATTGATCATAGTGTTGTCATCTGGAACATTGAGGAAGTTCTCGTTTCGGGTGACGTGGCTCGCATATAACACGACTATGTAGCAGACTTTTAATATCGTATATGTCTATATTATTCGATTTTTGTTGCAACTGAAGAACGAACATTAGAGACGCCCTTTTTGCTGGGTTGTGTTTCATATTAAAACATTTGTAGCGATGTGACCCTGTATTTCTAGAGCAGACTTTATTTCGTCTACCTCCACAGATGGGTGCAAATATGTCTCAATAATACCTTAAAGCTTCATTCTTTTTTTGGCTTTTTTTATTTTCAAGCTGTTTGACTATAATAGAAAATATTTCTCAACTTTTGGATTGAATTTAAAGTCGATTTGAGGAAATTACTCTGAGATCATATTGATGAGCAGCGAATTCCTTCAGCATGTGCAGCAGAGGCTGAATAACATCTACTTTGTCTACAAATATAGGTGGACATTTAAGAGGTTTTCTTTTTCTGTTTTGATTTTCAGTATCCTCCAACTGAAAGAGTTTCGAAACGATTTGCGGTACTCTGTTTCCAGTTTCTTTTTGCTTAGCGGTTTTCTTTTTGAGGGCTATCTCTGAGCCTTTTTGAATTTGTAACTTTCACCCTTTGCGCATTGACGGTTCAATCTATGATTTTTCAAAAAGAGAAGGTTTTTTTGCCGCTACGGTTCATTTCGTAAAACCGAAGCACTTTTTTCATAATTGAATGAGAGTATTTCAAGCAATTACCATTTGTAGCTTTTAATATTATATTAACTGAAGGTTTCGAATTAGCGCCACCCATTGGATAATTACGTGAGTTGATGTGGTGTGTGTCCCCGCTAAACGAAGGCGGTGAATCATCAACTTGCATTTAACAGCAGTACAAAATAAAAATCTGGCAACAGTGCCAACTGCTGAAACATATTTAGACCACTTACTTGTATGCTAGGGCGCTACTCAAAGAGCGTCGCAGATAATGTTGACGGCCCTGTGAACTGATCAGTTTCACTTTGAATGTACATGTGCTATGCTGGAGATCGCGCCGGCTGAGTGCTTTAAAATATTTGTTTGTGTATTTTCCACTTATTTTCACTGTCTGATTTTTTAAAAATTGAGTCTCTGGGCTAAGTTTATATATGGATTTTGCACTATAAAAATAATGAGAAAATGCTGAGCAAATATGAATGCATCCAAATTCTACAATAATCCTTTTTAGGGATATAGAATTTTTATGAATATGGATATGTTTTCATTTGTTATATTGGTTATTAATTCTTTTATTGTGTTATTATATTTGTGGCCGGTTATATTATATGTTGGATTTTGACTTGATGTGATAGAGGGAGAGGGTGATTTGGTTGCAGATTAGGCATGGTGGCTGGAAATAACTTGTAAATAGATGGGGGTGGATTAAATGCATGTGTCCTGTACTAAAGCGGCTGTACTTTTGAAGATTCTTTCTTGGAAAGTTGGGAGGTATGTGGTTGCTTTTCCACGGTGACTTGTGGATTGCTTTGGGAGGTGCATTTAACAGGTGATAATGCTGCTTTTTTAGAGAAACCATGGTGGTCGGTAAGGAGTGAACATCTTCCGTGGTCTTGGATCTCGCTCAATTCTAAGGATGCGTTATCCTATCAACAGCCGGCATTAGTGTTTTGGTCCCGTTTTCTCTATCGTAGCTTTGCTCACGTTGCATTTATAGGATAGAAAAAGGTAGTGCAAATACCTTCTAGTGAATTGTTTATAATATTTTTCTTGCACCGTAAACAATATTTGTTCATTTTATTAATCCTATAGTACATGCATTTATTTATTTATTTCTTTTTTTAAATTCGCCATATCTTCGGTTCAATTTTTTTCTTTTTCTCTTTTACATGTGTTTTTATTTGTTTTTGGATTTATTTCTTTTTTTTTCATTACTTTTGTTTTATCTTTCTTAGTTTGTATTCATGTCTTTTTTATTCTATTTCTAACTGTTTATTTTTATTTGCCGCTTTTTTATATCTTTTGGTCCTTCATTGTCTCTTTTCTCACTGGCGTTTATTGTAACTAAGAATATTCTATTAATAATATAATTCTATTATATAAATATATAAATTCTTACTCCAAACTGCGACCTCTGCTACCTACAGGTTCTGGTGACGCCCGTCATTGTCTTGGTGAATGCTGTACTGGGTTGCCGGTGGTGGTGATACCAGTACCCAGACAAAATCTCTTATTGTGCAACATCTTTTCGTTAAAAAGATCATCATTATTATTACTACTAGGAGGAGCCCGGCTATGCCACCCACTCACCCCTTCATCCAGGAGTGAGTTTTCTCGGTGGACTTGGTGAGGTTTGATACCTTTTGATTGTCTTCCGCCTCTTTCACCAGGTCGATGATTGCCTTGCTATTTATTATTAGCCGGTGTGCCTTAACTCCAAACGTGTGGTCGCATCCGATCACACCACCGTAAATGTAACTGGTTCGTCAAAATAATAGAGCCATCTATTCATAGCATTGGTGGCTACCAGAATTCCTCCCGTTTGTTGGGGTATTGTCCTTGTTTGACGGGGGACGTCCTTCTGCTGCGCGCGTGTATCTGAGAAGCCTAAATCACTCTTTGTAAAAAATCACTACATTACACTTTTAGTTTTATAATCACAATCCTTTATTTCTTAGAATACTAACTCTTATATACTATTTACAATTCACAATTACAATACAAAAACTGACCTTTCTGGTGTTCCAGTTTCGCACCTGTTAATTGGTGTCAGTTGGTCAAGCCAACTGACATACGTCATTCTGAAATGTTGATGGTGCATTCTAGCTTTCAATGCCCTTTAGTGGCTCGACTGCAAAACTGTAGCACCCTAAAAGTTTACATAATAAATAATACATAGGTAATATTAATTCTAAATACTCGCACCCTAAAAATATGTGCTTTCTTAAGTAACTTTAACACATGCTAATCACACATGATGTGAGACACTACGCGCAGGTAGCTTGATTCTAACTCACAACACGTTGCTGGAATGGCTACGTGATCGCACTGGTCCCGTTTATGTTTTAGGACTTCTATTTCGCAATAGTTGCTTGTTCAGGTTATTAATTTTCCTGGGTGGTAACATAGGTGTTTTGTTATGTCCAACTCCCGACAGTTATACTCTTCCTATATAGCCGTATCTGGCTTTTGGTAATAAGCACAAATCGGGGTTCAATCACTTGGGGATAGGGTATACTTTGTGCATCGTAAATAACTCCAGTAGTCGAAACGGAACTTTTATAACTACATTCAGTCCCTTCTCCGCCAATTCGGTTCGAACTTCGTCCAATTCGTGGAACCGCCCTGGAGCCTCGCTATACGACGTTATGCCTCTCATCGATGATGGCGCTGCTCCAAGTAATTCATCTGAAGTTATGAACAATGGATGCAACTCGCTATGTAGCAGGTCGTCAAGCACCGCTATTTCCAATTGTTGGTTTTACTGGATGCTTAATAATTCTTCGGTAATAATGTTTCCCAACATGAAAGACTCTGACAATTCCATTTGTGCCTCCTCCTGTCTCTTTCCCATGCCTTCCAAAACTTCTTAACCACTTCATGTAGGCCCTGGTATCTTGCCCTCCTCATGGTTACTTAATTTCCTTGTAGTGATAATGTTTTAGCCTTCCCTTGCAGGTGACCATAAATGTGGTCCACGTCTTGGTGATCCATAGTCCCTATTGCCCACCCGCCAGCGTCTATTTGTGCCCTGCATATTCTACGTGTTGGGCAACTGGTCCTACTGCGCTCCTGCAAAGTTTCTATGAATACCCGCCAGTATCATCAATAGTGTAATCTAAAACCGTACATACTTTATTTTCATACAGAGATCATACTTATTTCAAACAACTAAAAACTGTACATTAGAATATGATTATTTTACAGTTTAATGCTATATCATTCTACATATATGTTCAATCGTCTTTTCTCCTACATTACTGGATTTGTTATTATATTATTATATCCTGGAGGAAAATAGGACTGGACTATTCGCCCTATACGGCGATATAATCATATTTCTCATATTTCTATACTATTAGACAAATATTTATCAATCTTAAACATTTTTTTTCATATCCCTTCATACCATAGCAACGGTAGGGTCCACATGTCTTAGTACTGCATGCATAATATGCAGTAACCTACTGCCAAGAGTGAAATTATAGTGGAATTATTGAAACATTCCCGTACTGGAATTCAGCTTACCTTACCATTTCTTTGTTGCGCATGATTTCGATATTATTTATCGTTCGCTGACCTAGTCACATGTTGTTCCCGTATTTCGACATACCCCGTTATGCCCTATTAGGCTTCCTACTTTGTTTAATACTTTTGTATTGGTCTGCATAATTGCCCATCGAGTTACTGATATAAAACGCACCTCCATGTGATTACATTTTTAAACATATTCATGCAAACGTCCGATATGTCGATACATATATATATATATATATATATATATATATATATATATATATATATATATATATATATATATATATATATATATATATATAAATATATATATATATATATATATATATATATATATATATATATATATATATATTTGTATTTATTCCACAATTCAAGTGGATTTGATGGAAAATATGTTGATGTGATTATGGCATATAACATACGTATTTGATGTGGAGAAGAAGCAATCGATGCGTCGTGAAGCGTGAAATCCCAATGCGCATCATTTTCAAGCAAACCTAAATACGTCACACATAAGTGACCATTTACTCTTCGAAAATGTTGAAATGAATGTGGTCCAACAGCATTTACTAACAACAACCGCAAATAATAACATACTGCATTGTTTGGATGAAATGTGTATAATCTTCCCATGGCATCTGCAAAAAAAACAGGTGTTCCTTGTTTATGTCGGTGCCATTTCTTTGCAGTCCAAGTGAAATAATGCGTTACATCTGAACGTTCTGGCATATTCATCACTTTCGCACAATTGATAGAATGAAGTTAATGTTGTTGCTGGGGGCTATTCTGCTCTCTGCTGTACATTTGCATCGGTAAAATACACACGCTGGCCATTTTCAAGATGAACAGCCAAATGAACAACAGCAGGACATCGCTCATGAATTGGAAATGAATAAATTCTCCAAAGAGCTTCATTAGTGGTAATGTAGCGCCCCATTTGATATTGAGCGATTTCATCATTGCTATTGTCACCAGCTACTCCAAAAACAGCCATATCACTGCCTTTATTCACATATTTGCAAATGTATTTAATCGACTTCACAATAGTGGAGAATAAGGTACAATCCAACGATTATCATTTTCAATGTCTTGATTGCGTATTTTAATTGTTGTTGTATGGCCATTATCCTCCGTTGACCGACGTCGGTACATCGGGTATCCGTCTTCACCTGTAATTGTGTCCGAAGTTAATGCTCTTGGATTCCGCTTTGAACATTTTTCATTGATCATGCATGGCGAATTCATGGATTATATTTTTCGTGACAACTTCAAATAATTCTGGATCGCTGCTTTCATCTGGAATTTCAGCTTATATAATGTTATCAATTTGATCGGGTGTTATTTTATGAACCAGCCATATCAAGATGTGTGCGTGCAGCAGCCCCCTATTTTGCCATTCAATAGAATACATCCAGCAACGCACCTCTCCAAAAATTCGCAATTTAATAATCAAATCCATCAGTGCTTTTACTTTCTGTCGAAATGCACGTGCTGTTATATCGTGTCGATCTGTTGGATTCTGACCATCAAATAAATTGCTTTTTATGTCAGCCCACTGTGGATTGCATGTGAATGTTATGAATAGGTCGGGACGACCATATTTGCGGACGTATGACATTGCATCTTGCGTATATTCGTCCATGTGGCGCGGGCTGCCAACATATGTCGTTGGTAATATTGTTAAACGTCCGATATCAATAACATTGGCATCATTCACTATTGCATCTCGCAAGTGTATGTATTCTTCCGATCGCAATTTGGCTTAAAGGTAATTAAGGCGCTCTGCTTCAATTTTCGCATACATGTGAACAACATATTGGTGGAAACGTTTGCCACATCGCATAATAAAGTTGTCTTCTTGTGGGCGAATCATGAATCTATACGAATAATAATTCATCCCACTAACTTTTTTTTCTACGTCACGATCTATGATGAATACATTATCAGAAAATTAAGATCATGTCTTCTTGTTTTGAAATAAATACATATTAAATTGAATTCATATATATTTTACCGGTCGTGGATCTATCATTCGTATATTGATATGATAGCCGTCGTCACCTTTCAAGTGCAATAATGGATATTGTAATGCATCATAGCTGCGGTGATGCTCTGAAACACGCCGTAATTCTTCATTTCTTCGATGTAGCACAATATCGCTAGATTGAAACTGGTCTCTAACAATTACAATGGCCACTTCATCAATTGTTGGTGCATTAAATCGTCTCGCATGCTCTCCAAAGGGCGTTTTGTAAGCCCTGATAACGATTCTGTGATCATCAGATGGCATACGATCGAGAGCGGTTTTAAACAATCGAATTAATTCATTTTTCTGATGTAAGAATGTTTGAAGTTCAGAAACAATTTGTTGCCTTCCTCGCGCAGTAATTGTACAACGCCGATCCAATTCACAATTTGCATCTCCGATAAAATAGAATTGCAAAAATTTATGGTCAGCATCAGTATATGGCAATAAGGAACCAGCTCGATTATAAATCTGACCTTGAATCTGTAATATTTGTGAAATGTAATTAGATGTTGGGTCAGAATTCTTGAACACATCAAAAAAATTGCTGCTCAGATCGCATTTTTCATATGATATTCCGCATGAAGTAATAACCTTAAACGTCGGCATGAAATTATCTCTTACAATTTTGGTCGCACCAAAAGAAGTCATTTGAAATGCCGCATTGTATTCTTGAATGTGAGACAAAAAATGCTTAGATGTTTGCGACGTTCCAAAACTGAATGAATGAAGTGGATCGGGGGGAGATTCAAATGCTGGCCTCATTTTTCCATTGGCACAACACATGCCAGGCGTTTCACCATGAAATTTGGCTGCATCACAATGTGGACATCTCACCGTCATTCCACCAATATTGGCATGTTCACTATAATCATTTTCGCTATTGTAAGCGAAAGCAGCATATTCCATCTCTTTCACAGCACGACGTGAAAGTCGTGTCGTTCGTCTCGCTGCTGGATTTAATGCATTTGGATCTGCCGATCTATGACGACGTGCGTTTCGTAATTGTTGTACTTCATTTTGTTGTGAGTGTTCCTATACACTTTGCGCTCTCTTTTGATTAAATCTATCGGTAGAATTATGCGTACATCAACCTATAGTTGATCGTCTTCTTGGTGGCATTTTTTTCTAAATGAATGAAAATAATTCAATATGAATTAAGGATTGTTTATTTAAGGATAATTCAAAAAAGTATTGTTGTTGTGTGAGTGCTGTTATGTGTTGCATTCAATTAAACTTTATGAAAAAATAATTAAAGTAAAACAAATTTGTTTTGTTTATTTGGAAAATATGTCAAGAAAACATGGTTTATATTTAAAAAATATTGTGTGTTTGAATGATTAATTAAAATAGCTTAAGATCATTAGAAATATTTATTTGGTTTCGCGTATTCATTTATTTATTTGTTGTAAAAGAATGAAGAAATAGTGTTTTCCAAAATTCAATGAAGTTCCATTTTTTTCCATAATTTTATAGTATTGGCTCATCCATTATTGAAATCGAATGTAAAAAAAGCACCGTACACAGTAACAACAATGTACTCATTACGAACGATTTCGATATTGAGAACACGCTAAATGGATGATGCAATATGATGAAATTATGGAAAAAAATCACTTTTCACTATGTTTTCTTGAATCCAAACACATTTTTAGAACTGAACACACTAAAAATCACTTTTAAATTATTAATACTTACCAATATTTATGAAACTCAAAAAAAATCACTTGTAATAAAATTCCAATTGGAGAGCAGCGAATATATGACCGAATGCATCAGAATCCAAGAGTAAAGGAAAGTGATTGGCAAACGTGTGCATATTGACAGGTTCATCTGATTAACATTTGTATGCTGTCAATCAAATTAATGTGTGTATGTATGCGTTTGTGTATTAGGTTGGATAAATTTTTTTCGTTAGGTCGAACCGTAATTTAAACTTTTGTTTTCAAATGTTAAATTTTTTCAGGAAAAAAATTATAACTCGAGAATGGCTGGACCGATTTTGGATTTCAACTAATCATCATCACTCCTCCCTGCGCCTTCCCTAAAAATGTTATGACAATCGGTCGAGCCGTTCTCTAGTTATGGAGTGACAATCAAAATATACACTTCTTTTTATATATACGAGTATATATAGATATATAAATATATATATATATATATATATATATATATATATATATATATATATATATATATATATATATATATATATACAAACTCATATACTCGTATATATATGCGCGTGCAAGGCAACAAATTGTTTCTGAACTTCAAACATTCTTACATCAGCACAATGAATTAATTCGATTGTTTAAAACCGCTCTCGATCGTATGCCATCTGATGATCACAGAATCGTTATCAGGGCTTACAAAACGCCCTTTGGAGAGCATGCGAGACGATTTAATGCACCAACAATTGATGAAGTGGCCATTGTAATTGTTAGAGACCAGTTTCAATCTAGCGATATTGTGCTGCATCGAAGAAATGAAGAATTACGGCGTGTTTCAGAGCATCACCGCAGCTATGATGCATTACAATATCCATTATTGCACTGGAAAGGTGACGACAGCTATCATATCAATATACGAATGATAGATCCACGAACCGGTAAAATATATATGAATTCAATTTAATATGTATTTATTTCAAAACAAGAAGACATGATTTTAATTTTCTGAAAATGTATTCGTCATAGTTCGTGACATAGAAAAAAAGTTAGTGGGATGAATTATTATTCGTATAGCTTCATGATTCGCCCACAAGAAGACAACTTTATTATGCGATGTGGCAAACGTTTCCACCAATATGTTGTTCACATGTATGCGAAAATTGAAGCAGAGCGCCTTAATTACCTTTAAGCCAAATTGCGATCGGAAGAATACATACACTTGCGAGATGCAATAGTGAATGATGCCAATGTTATTGATATCGGACGTTTAACAATATTACCATCGACATATGTTGGCAGCCCGCGCCACTTGGACGAATATACGCAAGATGCAATGTCATACGTCCGCAAATATGGTCGTCCCGACCTATTCATAACATTCACATGCAATCCACAGTGGGCTGACATAAAAAGCAATTTATTTGATGGTCAGAATCCAACAGATCGACACGATATAACAGCACGTGCAGTTCGACAGAAAGTAAAAGCACTGATGGATTTGATTATTAAATTGCGAATTTTTGGAGAGGTGCGTTGCTGGATGTATTCTATTGAATGGCAAAATAGGGGGCTGCTGCACGCACACATCTTGATATGGCTGGTTCATAAAATAACACCCGATCAAATTGATAACATTATATAAGCTGAAATTCCAGATGAAAGCAGCGATCCAGAATTATTTGAAGTTGTCACGAAAAATATAATCCATGAATTCGCCATGCATGATCAATGAAAAATGTTCAAAGCGGAATCCAAGAGCATTAACTTCGGACACAATTACAGGTGAAGACGGATACCCGATGTACCGACGTCGGTCAACGGAGGATAATGGCCATACAACAACAATTAAAATACGCAATCAAGACATTGAAATTTATAATCGTTGGATTGTACCTTTTTCTCCACTATTGTCAAAAGTATTTCAGGCTCACATAAATGTTGAGTACTGTAATTCTGTGAAGTCGATTAAATACATTTGCAAATATGTGAATAAAGGCAGTGATATGGCTGTTTTTGGAGTAGCTGGTGACAATAGCAATGATGAAATCGCTCAATATCAAATGGGGCGCTACATTACCACTAATGAAGTTCTTTGGAGAATTTATTCATTTCCAATTCATGAGCGATGTCCTGCTGTTGTTCATTTGGCTGTTCATCTTGAAAATGGCCAGCGTGTCTATTTTACCGATGCAAATGTACAGCAGAGAGCAGAATAGCCCCCAGCAACAACATTAACTTCATTCTATCAATTGTGCGAAAGTGATGAATTTGCCAGAACGTTCAAATGTAACGCATTATTTCACTTGGACTGCAAAGAAATGGCACCGACATAAACAAGGAACACCTGTTTTTTTTGCAGATGCCATGGGAAGATTATACACAGTTCATCCAAACAATGCAGTATGTTATTATTTGCGGTTGTTGTTAGTAAATGCTGTTGGACCACATTCATTTCAACATTTTCGAAGAGTAAATGGTCATTTATGTGTGACGTATTTAGGTTTGCTTGAAAATGATGCGCATTGGGATTTCACGCTTCACGATGCATCGATTGCTTCTTCTCCACATCAAATACGTATGTTATAAGCCATAATCACATCAACATATTTTCCATCAAATCCACTTGAATTGTGGAATAAATACAAAAATTGTATGGCAGAAGACTATTTGATTCGAATGCGTCATCACACAAGAAACGCTGATTTGCTGATATCATTGGAAATGTATAATGAGGCATTGATAGCTATTGAAGATATGGCCCTTACTATTGCAAATAAGGCATTAGGGCAATTAGGTTTGTCACCACTCAATCGTCCAATGCATGACTTATTTGATAGAGAATTGCAACGTGAACAACAGTATGATCCCAATGAATTGCAAACATTTGTGAATTTGAATGTTCCAAAATTAAATGACCATCAAAAACATGTCTATGATACCAGCATGCAAACTGTACAAAATGAAGTCGGTGGATTATATTTTTGGATGCGCCTGGTGGTACGGGAAAAACATTTGTGATATCACTGATTTTGGGCGCCATTCGATCGCAACGAAAAATTGCATTGGCACTTGCTTCGTCGAGAATCGCTGCTACTCTATTGGATGGTGGACGAACAGCGCACTCTGCATTAAAATGCCGTTGAATTTGCAGGTGTGCTTATATTTATTGATTGATCATTTTAAAATTTAATCGATATTAATTAAAATGTAATTATTCTCAAATTAACAGGTGATTGAACATCCCACGCGCAATAGTTCAAGAAATTCTGCGATGGCAAAAGTTTTGCAACAAGCAGCAATTATTCTATTGGATCAATGTACAATGACGCATAAAAAATCGCTGGAAGCATTACACTGTACAATGCAAGATCTACGTCAGAATCAAGAAATTTTTGGTGGTGCATTGATATTATTGTCATGCGATTTTCGTCAAATATTGCCTGTGGTTCCACGATCAACACCGGCGGATGAGATCAACGCATGTTTAAAGTCTTCTCTTCTGTGGCGACATGTGCAAAAATGGACATTGAACATAAATATACGCGTTCAATTGCACAACGGCCAATCTGCAGATCGGTTCTCGAAGCAATTGTTAGATATTGGAAATGGCAAAGTTCGAGTCGATAATACAAATGCATTGATTACATTGCCGAACAATTTTTGTACCATTCTCCAATCAACAGAAGAGTTGATTGAAAGTGTGTTTCCAAATATTGTTCAAAATTAAAGGAATCACAATTGGTTGAGAGAACGCGCAATAATGGCACCAAAAAATGTACACGTCAATGCAATCAATTATCAGAATCAAGAAAAATTGCCAGGTGCAGTGACATCATATGCAAGCGCAATGAATGTTGATAGCATGAATTTTTGAATTCATTGGAACCACCAGGTATGCCACCTCATTGTTTGAATTTAAAGGTTTGCTCATCAATTATTTTACTGCGGAATTTAAATGCACCAAAACTGTGCAATGGCACAAGATTGGCAGTGAAAAAATTGATGCCGAATTTAATTGAAGCCGCAATATTGACCGGAACAGCGAAAGGTGAAATTGTCCTCATACCACGTAATCCACTGATTCCAACAGACAAGCCATTTGAATTTAAGCGTTTGCAATTCCCAGTGCGTCTATCAGTTGCCATGTCCATCACTTAAGCGCAAGGACAAACGCTTCAAATATGCGGACTAAATTTGGAGGAGCCGTGCTTTTCAATTGGACGGCTATACGAGGCCTGCTCAAGAGTTGGAACTCCAAATTGTTTGTTTGTGCTCTCGTCAAATGGGCAAACGAAAAATATTGTGTATCCAAATGTTTTGGATTGATAATTTGGAAATACAATGCATTCATTTCATAAAAAATCTAAAATATTTTTCTTTTTTTGGTTGGCTGCCACGAAGTGCATCGGGGTCCGCTAGTATGTATATAAATATATATATATATATATATATATATATATATATATATATATATATATATATATATATATATATATATATATATATATATATATATATACTCGTATATATATTTATCTTGAATAAATTTCAAAATAAAGTGTTAAATACGACAGGACGTTCCATTCGAACTTTTTTCAGTATTGATTAAGTGCAGCGGTTATTTTGGTATGTTAATCAATACATAAAGTTACAAACATTCAAAATATAATTGTCACTAAAGCAAAAAGCCAATACTAATAAAGCGGTAAGTTCACCAAACTGAGTGTTTTGCGTTCGCCGCAGCGCGAGCGTAACAATACTAAAACATTTAAAGAAGCGGCATCAGGCATATGAAATCAAAGAGCGTGCTCTACCCAAAGTGCACTCTCTCCGCAAGGTCAAGCGAAACATAATATAGCGGTCGCTCACCAGCAACAGGAATTACAGTCTGTGGTTAACGTTCTGAGTGAGCCAACCAACTTAAAAGAGAACATAAAAACACAACGCGTAAAAATCCAAGGTTTCCCGTCCATCTCAAATTGTCTCTCCGATGCCTTAAAAACACCAAACAAAGCCTCATCGAATGCAGTCACTACAACATATTTTATACAGCCAAGCAATATGTACGAGCACACTCGCTGCAGCTCCAGCTCTGACCAATTGCTCATCGTCAAATTGATCAGAAAATGCCTCTTTCTCGTTATAAAATGAAACAGACCATGGTTTAAGAACAGGTGATGGACAAATTAAAACGCCAACAACAGATGGTGGAAAAAGTAATGTGACAGGAAATATTGCAACTATACAGACCGGCATAGATAGGTATATACAATTAAAGCGAAAGTTAAGTCCACGAAAAAACGAAAACACAAGACAGGCAAAAAATGCGAGACTAACTCCTCAACCGGCGAATATTACTGCTTATTCTAAACAAATAAGTAGCACAGATTTGCACTATTAGAGAATGAAAATGTTGACTCCACTACTGCAAACAATTCCATTGCTAAAACTTATAAAAAACCACCATTCTACTTGCGAGAGAGATGCTCAAATGCATTAGTTGCAACTGCATTGTAGGAAATAACAATTTCTATGTAACGTCCATAACAAACGGCAATATAAAAAAAACGAAATTACAGACATACAATGAAAGTAATTACCGCAAAATTGCATCCTATCTTGAAAAAAAATGGTAAAAATCATTATACATATCAACGAAGAGCAGTAAATGCCTAGTAGTTGTTATTAGAGGTATTGAGAATAGTGTAAGTACTAATGAAATCAAGGATTCTCTCGAAATCGCCGAATTTAAAGTTAAAACGGTATTCAACATTAAAAACAGAGACAACCACACAATCATTATTTCAAGTAGAACTTGAAGCAAATGGAAGAAAATTAAAAAGTGGCGAAACACACCCAATATACCATCTGCGTAAATTATTAAATAGACGAATAATCGTCGAAGAACCCCACAAAAGAAAAGGCCCTGTATAGTGCGTCAATTGCCAAGAGAACGGGCACAGAATACCGTACTGTACCTTACGCACTGTTTGTGTTGCCTGTGGGGACCTTCACCATTCCTCCAAGTGTTTGTCTGACAAATCAAACAGAAATGCAAAAAATGTGCCAATTGTGGGAAAAACCACACGGCTGCCCAGTGTAATTAGCACTCAAAAATAAATTAGATCAGAAACAGCAACCAGCTTTTCATTATACAGATATTGCCACATTAATCGAAACCCATTAGCAACTGACCAGTAACAATGCATCTACCTCAAGGTCGTATGCCAACGTAGTAAAGTCTGGATCTGAAGAATTTCCTAGCTTGCAAATCCTATGCATAATGTAGAATCCATGATATCAAGATTAACAAATTGTATTATTAGAAACGCACTTGACAAACAAATGTTATTTTATAATATCAAGATAAAAATTCTACAAGACAAACCAGCCTGATAATAAGGAACGTGGCGATACGTGTAAATTTCGAGATACGAGTACGAGATAGATTTCAGCATCATGGAATAGAAGAATATGAAAAGGACAATCTGCAGGCAACATCAATATGTTTTCAATGCTGGGAGGAAAAAATTGTACTAAGCGCATTCTATTGTTCTCCAAGATACTCAGTTACTGAATGACTGTTACAATTTATACAACTCTTCACATCATTAGGGACTATTTTTGGCAGCAGGTGATTATAATGCGAAACATACTTTTGGGGCTCCAGGTTAATAAATCCCAAAGGCAAACAACTGCTCTCGGCGCTCCTGAACCGGTGCTCTAACCCAGACTCGTGACTTCAGGGCAACCGACATACTGGCCCTCTGACCCTCAAAAAGTGCCTGACCTCATCCACTTTGGAATAACCAGTGGTATTGATCGAGACTTGCTATCTGCAGAATCGTGTTTACAGCTGGCTTCTGATCATTCATCAGTTATTATAAGCAAGATCAACTCAGTTTGAAAACAGGTAATCTAATCAATAAAAGAACAAACTGGCTCAGGCACCGTCAATATGTAAGTAGTCATATAAACATTGGTCCTCGACAAAAGAGTGCAATCGATATTGACTCGGCACTTTTGGCCATCAACTCAGTTCTTACATCTGCCGCCATACACTCATCTCCAGCAGCCTCATTATCATACCCCACAACATCTCGTACAACATCTGCAGTTATCGATAATCTCGTTAAGGAAAAAATGCGCTTAAGAAGAGAGTGGCAACAAAATAGATCACCCTCCGTCAAGCAGAAATTATCAATAGTAAAAAAACGCCTCCAAGAAGTACTGAACTGCGAGCTAGAGAACGCTTTGAAAAAGTATACTGAGACGCTAATTCCAACACAAAATACTAACTACTCTTTATGGAAAGGCTATACAAATATAAAAACTCCTAAAGACTGTCATCCACAACTCCGGCAAATTAATGGAACTTGGGCAAAAAAGGACGAAGACAAAGACTCAGCGTTTGCTAATCATATCAAATCCGCATTTCAACCCAAGAAACCAACCAACAGTTTTGAAATTCAATTTCTGGCCCATAAAATACCACTAGTCCCGATGAAGATTAAAATGAAGGAACTGCAACTTGCAATTAGAAGCCAGCCAAACCCGAAAGTACACAAGGATTTTAATTAATTACCGCAAAAATGATTATGGAATTGCCTGAAATAGCCATCAAAGGAGTGACGCAGTTATTTAATGCAATACTAAGGATTGGGAATTTTCCGCAACCCTGGAAGATATCACAAATTACGATGATACCAAAACCCGGAAAAGACGCAACTCAACCGTCATCTTATCGGCTCATAAGCTTGCTCCCAGTAATTTCAAAATTATTTGATAAATTTTTTCTTTTAAAGCTGCAGCCGCACCTATACAAATCCAACATTATTCCCCACCATCAATTTGTATTTCGCAAATATCACAGAACCATAGAGCGAATTAACTGCATTACTAGTGCAATTCGAAATACTTTTGAAGACAAAAAATACTGCTCTGCTATATTTTTAGATATTGCACAGGCGTTTGACAGAGTTTGGCATGCAGGATTCATATATAAAATTCAAAAACTGTTACCAGTTAATTTGCACATGCTACTGGAATCTTATTTGGATAACCGAAAGTTCAGAGTAAAATATAGAGAATACACCACAAAGGACTTTGATATTAATACTAGGGTTCCACAAGGTAGTGTTCTAGGTCCTGTACTACACTGACAACAAAATTACCATACAAAAAGTATATAGAGTTACCAACAAAATCTTATCAGACCTGGATTTTAAAAAATTCTGCATAGCCATGTACCTTGATAATGCAAAGGCTTTTGATAGTGTCTGGCATGCTGCGACTACAAGCTTGAATCTGGAAAGCTACCTCACTCACCGAGCTTTCTATGTTCAATTTAATGATCCTAGCTCAAAATTACATAAAGCAAGTGCTGGCGTTACGAGAAGCAAGGAACACTGATAATCGAGGACGTATAAATTTCAATCGTGCTACATTCAACTATGACAGTCAAGTGGATTATAGTTGACACAAATTAGTGACGGCTGGTTCAATGAACAAAGTTTCTCAACATTGCAAGGCACTCAAATTCAGCACTGAAACACCAGGATTGTGCTGTGCAAATGGGATGGTCAAATGACCGGAATTGAATTGTCCACCAGAACCATTGCATTCCTAGGTTTATGGAACGTCACAAGCATCGTAGCATTTCTTGAAGAATATTCAGGCATACAATTCATCTTTTCAAATGAATTTCAAGCCAACATTTAAGGTAATCGAAAAAATAAACGACAATTGCAATGTTTACAAAAATTTTAACTTGACATCTTTTGATATCAAGATTCGAGGTCTAGTGTACCACAGAGTCGGATCGTTATTGAAATTTGCAGATAGCTCTCATCAGTCTTTGCAAATTTCTTTTCTTGGAAATTCCAATGATGAAATTGATAAACGGTATTCTATTTCTCCGAATGTACGAAGAGCAATAATTGCTGTCTCTCAAGATTATTTTCATCAGCAAAACGAATTGGTGACTTTATTTAAAACGGCATTGGACAGAATGACGTCGTATAATCATAGAATTGTCATAACAGCTGACAAAACGCCCGCTGGACAGCACGCCAGAAGATACAATGTACCAACAATAGACGATGTAGTAGTGGTATTCGTTGGAGAAGAATTTAATGCACGCGATATCGACCTTCATCGTAGAAATGATCAACTTCAACCAGCCTCTGAACTTCATCGCTCTTATGATACTTTGCAATATACGATTTTGTTTTCGCAAGGGGCAGACGGCTATAAAATGAATATTAAGTTGGTCAATCCTTCAACTGGTTAGTGAAATATATTCTCACAAATGGGTAACACAATTAATACAAAAGTTTAAAATGCAATTACAGGTGTGGAAATTCCAAATAACACGTGTTGGGTCACAGATTGGGAGTCGCTGCACTTACCATCGCGTGACCTATTAACTCATACACGTATAGGTGTTCTTATCATGCACTGTCAGAACATTAATATGCAAAATAAATTAGTCTAACCGTTGACCAGCTCGCAGTCACATCGTTCGAATTTTTATTTAAGGGCACAGCCCAACGTACTACATTCGCTAAAGTTTCTTCTAATTCTCGTGGTTGAGGAAAATTCTCCCAATCCTACATTTTTTGGCGACCGAGCAGGGACTAGTGATAAATTTTAATTTCTTAAAATAAAGGTTTGTTGTTCGTGTCGCGCACGCAAGTAGTGGTCAACGTTAGACTCCGGAGCATAATTTAATACATTTTACGCCGTTTTTTTGGTTCATCACCGCTGCTTTGCTACCGCTGCGATTATTTGCAGCTGCCGCTATCTTGGTACATCGCTTAGTTACCGCTCCTGTGCCGCTGTCGCCTACTGCATTCTGCCAGTTGCGCTGTTTTCCTATTTTCGCACTCTCACCTACGCTCTGCTGCCGCTGCCTGACTACGCTCCGTTTCCGCTATTGTGCTTAATTCTGTTGCGCTGCCCATCTCGCTGCGGTAGATCGTCGTAACCCAACAAACATTTTGTAAGGGTTTTTTGCTATTTGTCGTTGCTCTCGTTCGTCTCATCGTTAACAGGTACATTGGTTACACAGTTTGTGAGTAAGGTATTCCTACGTTACATACATATTTGGTTGCCGCTACTGTATAACGCTTTCGTCGAATACGGTTTCATTTTTTTAATCCGTTGCTGGTTACGCTACACTTGGTCAAGTTAGTTATCAAATATTAAATATACCTTTTAACTAAATCTATACCTTTTTTTGAGTTTACAATGACTTTGGAGGAACTCAAACAGCAACGCGCTAATACCAAAAAAAATATTATGCGCATAAAGAACATTGTGGAAGCTAGCCTGCGACCAGGTGGTAAGTTGCTGTCCGTGCCTGAATATCGATGCAGATTGGGTATCCTTGAGTCGTACTTCAAGCAAGTTCTATCAACACAGACGGAAATTGAAAAACAAGACTGTGAAAATGGTGGTCGTGCTGACTTGGAGGAATTGTACATTACAGCGAGGCTTGCCATTCAATCGCAGCTAGCTGAAGATCACAATTCTACTTTATCAGATACGTATTGCGCATGTAATCTAGTTCAAAATTACCTAAACTCAAACTTCCTTCGTTCGATGGAAAATATTCTGAGTACCATAATTTCATGACGTCGTTCAAGCAAATAATCGATCGGGAATTTAAGTTTTCAAATATCGAAAAGTTTAACCTTTACGCAATTGTCTCCAGGGACCGGCTCTTTAAACAATTGATGCCTTCCAAGTCTCAAATGAAAACTACCCCAAGGCATTGGAAAGACTTAGAGGTAGATATGACAACCATCTAATCATATTCTTGGAGAATATTTTTTTTTGAACTGTCGTCAGTCTCCAAGCCCAGTGGTGCGCAGTTAAGGAGTCTTGTTGATAAGGCGTCTGCTATCTACGGCTCATTACTGTCATTGGGAACTGACAGCCAAATTTCTCAAGCTATGTTGATTTACCTTGTACTGCAGAAAGCTGATGAGGTGACAAATCTCAAATGGAAGGAGTCGTTGGATTTCAAAACGTTACCGACTTGGGATGACTGCTCAAAGATTCTAGAGAGACACTGCCAATATTTGGATTCAATCGAACATAGTCATAATTAAACGCGAGTACATCAAGCTGAAAACAAGGCTCATAAATCAAGGAACCAACAAAAAGGTTATTCGTTTGTTTGCTCTAATTCTACGTGTTTAATGTGTTCAAGTGGCAACCACAAGATTTTTAACTGCGATCGGTTCAAGGCCCTCATTGTGGCTCAACGTTTTGACCATGCGAAAAGACAAGGCCTTTGCATCAACTGCTTGTCGAAGGGGCATCAACTCTCCAACTGCTCATCGTCGCATAAGTGCAGGGTTTGCTCTCAACAACATCATAGCTTGTTACATCGTGGATCTACACCAGATTCGTCGACTTCAATGCTGCCTTCAACCTCGAGGGAAGCTGCTGTACACACCCACATAAACAATTCGTCGTTGGATCAAATAATTCTTGCGACTGCTATGGTCTTAGTTCGGGATGCATCTGGTGGATACCGGTTGGGAAGAACATTGTTGGATTCTTGCTCACAAGTGAATCTCATGACGAATTAGTTCTCACAGAAACTGTTGTTACCACGAAGCAAGCACAACATTCAAATTCAAAGTATTGGTAAGTCAGCAACAAAATTAAATGTATGTCTAATACTAATATAAAATCGCAAGCAACTGAGTTTGAGTTACCGCTTCCATTTTGTATTACATCGCATACCAACCGGATCCAGACATAGATGTCTCATCTTGGAACATCCCACAGAATATTGTACTAGCAAATAGTCAATTTAACAAATCAAAGAAAATCGATTTGCTGCTGGGAACAGAGAGTTTTTTCAGTCTTCTTGCGGTCGGCCAAATCAAACTCGGACATAATTTGCCAATGTTACAGAAAACATTGTTAGGTTGGGTTATTTCAGGTCGCTATCAAGCGAACTCTACGAATCTCTCCACCACTACATGTCTCATAAAATGCGATCAGTCCATAGAATCCAAATTGGAACGATTATGAGTGCTTGAAGAAGTGTCGACAACGGCAGACGCGTGGACCCGTGAACAACACAGTTGCGAACGCCTATACACTAACACAGTGATTCGAGATTTAAGTGGCAGAGTAATCTTCAAACTGCCATTCAAGGATGATCCGCCTTGCTTGGGTGACTCATACACAACAGCGTAGCGAAGGTTTAACTCGTTGGAACGGCGGTTGTCACGGTCTCCAGATCTCAAGTTACAATACGTCGCCTTCATGGAGGAATATGAAAGTCTGTGTCACATGAGCGTAGTTCAAACTCCCTAATGGAGCGAGCCACACTATTATATTCCACACCACTGCGTCTTGAAGCCAAACAGCATATCGACGAAATTGAGGGTCGTTTTCGACGTATCATGCAGAACCACAACGCAGAAGTCACTAAACGACATACAAATGGTGGGACCTACATTCCAAATCGAGCTCGTAATCCTAGTGCTGCGTTTTCGCCTAAATCGGTTTGCGCTTACTGCGGACATCGTTAAAATGTACCGACAGGTGCTAGTGAGTCCAGAATATCGAAGGTTCCAATATGTTGTATGGAGAAGTTCACCTCATGAAAACATTCGAACATTCCAACTCAACACAGTCACGTATGGAATGGCAGCTGCACCGTATCTCGCTGTTCGAAGCCTGGTATATCTCGCCGAACAACACGCAGCACAGTTTGAAGTTGGTTCAAATGTTGTAAGGTCGTCATTTTACGTTGACGATTTATTGTGCTGAGCTGACACGCTTGCGGAGTTATCACGCATAAAAAATGAGGTAACTGCTCTTTTAAAATTGGGCGGACTTGATTTGGCAAAATGGCATTCCAACCATCAATAATTTAGAAGTGAAGATTTCGTAAAACACTTAATCATCGACACGTCTGTTACGAGTACACTTGGCATAAAGTGGGATCAAACTCACGATTTATTTTTATTTTCTTTTGAACCTAGGCAAGCCCTCAACGGACGAGTAACGAAAACAACTATCCTCTCAATTGCATCCTCATTGTTGCGATCCATTTGGTCTGTTGGCACCAATTATCATCACCGTTACAATCCTTCTTCAGGAACTATGACTGCTAAACTTCGACTGGGATGAATCTGTTCCTCAGAATGTTCAGTTCGCTTGGGTAAACTTCGTCGCCAGTTTATCAGAGCTTGCATCAATAAAAATCCACGCTATTGCCTATCAACCAATTTAAAATCCCTTCAGCTTTATGGATTCTGCGATTCATCGATTCGTGCTTATGGTTGCGGAATTTATACACGTACTGTAGATAATACTGGAGTTATTCGCGTTAATCTTTTTACTGCAAAGTCGAGAGCCGCGCCTATCAAAAAGCAATCATTGGCAAAGCTGGAGCTTTGCCGCGCACTTCTTCTTGCTAGACTTTTTGCAAAAATAAAATCTCTTTTTTCTAATTACAATTTCGATGTATATCTTTGGACAGATTCGCAGATTGTACTTCACTGGCTCAAGTTGCATTCCGCCACGCTATCTACTTTTGTTGGCAACAGAGTGTCGGAGATTCAAGATCTAACTGCTGCTGCTCATTGGAGACATGTACCAACTAACAACAATCCAGCTGACATCGTTTCCCGAGGAAGTACAGCTGCAGAGCTGGCGAATTCGATTTGGCACATTGGGCCCCCGTTTCTGTACGAACACACGAGCAAGTGGCCTAAACAAAAGACCGAACACATCGACATGGAAGTAGTGAACTCAGAGATGAGAAAATCAGTATTCAAGGTAATGATAAAACCCAACTATATCCTTGAAATTATCGACAGATGCATTTCCTATGTACGTGGAATACGATTAGTTGCCTGGATTTTTCGTTTCTACAAGAGGCTACGCTAGCATCAAACGAATGCCTTTGATGAACCCCTCGTGCCCGAGGAATTGCATCACGCAGTGCATCGTTTGGAGCGTGCAGCAACAATACTTCGCTGGAGACATTCGTTTACTTCAGAGAGAGTCAACGACAAATGGCACTCTGCGTTACCTTAATCCTTTCTTGGATTCCACGGAAGGATTCGAATTGTTGAAGGTGGGCGGATAACTCGAGTTAGCAGATCTACCAGAAACCCGAAAGCACGCCATCCTGCTTCCCAGCAAATGCAGCTTCGTTCAGCGATACGTTCAGCACTTACACGTCAAAAACTATCACGCAGGACCTAAAGCACTGGTAACATTGATTCGCATTCAGTTCTGGATTGTGAATGCGCGCGACGTAGCAAGGCGCATTGTCAGATCCTGCATCCACTGCGTTCGATACAAGCCAAGGCTGCTGCAACATATGATGGGAAACCTGCCAGTGGAACGTCTAACACCATCGCGACCATTCGCACGCTGCGGCATCGATATTTGTGGACCTGTCAACATATATTTACGGATCAGAAGCAAGCACCCTACAAAGCCTACATTACCATTTTTATGTGCTTCGCGACTAAGGCAGTGCACATCGAGGTCGTCTCAGACTTAACAACAGATGCATTTTTGGCGTCGCTCAAACGGATGATCGGACGAAGAGGTCTTCCAACAGACATATTTTGCGATAATGCAAGAAACTTTGTTGGTGCTTGCAATAAACTCGCTGAGTTGAAGGAATTCGTATTTAAAAAACAAGATCAACACATTATTAGTAACTATTGCGCTAATGAATCTGTTAATTTTCATTTCATTCCCCCCAGAGCACCTCATTTTGGTGGTATTTGGGAGGCCGCTGTGAAATCTGCTAAGGGTCATCTGAGTCGCAGCGTGATGAATTCCAGGCTAACATATGAGGAGCTGTCGACCGTCTTGGTCGAAATCGAAGCCGTGCTTAATTTTCGTCCGATAGCACCACTTTCATCTGACCCCAGCGACTAGGAGGCATTAACACCTGGTCACTTCATCATTGGAGGCGCTCTGAAGGGCCTACCGGAGCGAACGATGCCTTCCGATATTAGCCATGCCGAAAAATGGGCTAAAATTACGGCCATCAAGCAAAGGTTTTGGAACCATTGGTCACACGAATACCTCAGCGAACTGCAAATGCACACAAATGGGTTGCTGATCGCCCAAATGTTGCCAAAGATGCAATGGTCATCGTTCATAAGGACAATATACCACCGCAACGGTGGCAAATGGGACGTGTCGTCAATGCCATCCCAGGAAAGGACAAACGCGTTCGAGTGGTGGGTATACGCACTTCAAGAGGAGTCTTTCGGCGCCCGCACAAAATTACCATTTTACCTGCTTGAAGAGTCCTTCAACGGGCCCGGGATGTTGGGTCACAGATTGGGAGTCGCTGCACTTACCATTGCGTGAGAGCAGCGGCATATCTATTAACTCATACACGATATAGGTGTTCTTATCATGCACTGTCATAACATTAATATGCAAAATAAATTAGTCTAACCGTTGACCAGCTCGCAGTCACATCGTTCGAATTTTTATTTAAGGGCACAGCCCAACGTACTTACATTCGCTACAGTTTCTTATAATTTTCGTGGTTGAGGAAAACTCTCCCAATCCTACAACACGGTCAGCGCAATGAATTATTATGCGTACATATTGATGATTCGTCAAAATCAAGAGAATCATATTCTGAAATGCCAAGAGTTTTTCACCAGTGTGTTGTCGACATATATGTGAAAATCGAGACTGAACGTTTGAATTACATTAGGTTCCATCAGAAAAGGTTACGCGCTGAAAAGTACATACGAGTACATCTACGTGTAGCCATTAAAAATGATGGCAACCACCGTGTAAATCCAAGTAACATTGGCCAATTGACGATATTGCCGTTATCCTACACTGGTAGCTCGCGTCATATACGTGAATATGCACAGGATGCGGTGGCATATGTTCGTTCTTATGGTCGACCAGACCTTTTTATCACTTTAATCTGTAATCGACAATGGAGTGAGCTATTGCTAGGGCAATCGCAAAAAGAGGACTCCTTCTCGCACACATATTGACAAAATAAGACCGGATCAAATTGATGACATCATATCTGCGGAAATTCCAGATAAAATCACCGGTCCAGAATTATTTGAAAATATCAAAAAGAATATGATCCATGGTCCGTGAGCTCACGATGCATGATTGATGGTAAATGTTCGAAACGTTATCCCACAGCATTGATTTCAGACACAGTTACAGGCAATGACGGATACCCATTATAAAGTGGCCTGTCGGCAGAAGATAACGGAAAATCAACAATTATCAAAATGAGAGATCAATACGATGAATTTGATAATCGGTGGATCACGCCGTTATTATGTCCTCTGGTCCATCATTAAATTATTAACAACTGGTTTTTGGTCTTTACTATTGAGTATATTTATTCAGAGAGAAATAGATGAGTACAGTTCAGTGGTTTTCATAAAACTAAACTAGCGAGCAATCGATACTCAAGAATGTCATCATCAACGCAATGCATTATAGTAATTTATGAGTTTACACTCGAGAGTAAATATTAGTTATTTTAGTTTATGCGAAATACATTACATTTTCCCCTTTTTTATAAAACTTGTCTTATCTACTAAAAATAAATGTATTTCATTTTTAAATCAATTTACAATAAAAATTAATAATTCATGAATATGTTTTAATATTTAAAATTATTGTATTATAATACATCACTATTTTTAATTTAATATTATTTATTTTGAATGTTACTCGGTTCAACAATTTTGCGTTTAGATCTTCTTAAAGGTATAGATTCATGTAATACTTTATTATATCGTTTCTTTTTCTTTTGAGGCTGATCAATAGTTTCAGTTTCCGTGTTTGTTCTAGGTTCTTCATTTGGAATCAATGGGTGATACTTATCTTCCAATGTAGAATGTCTAATCTGATTTTTTTTGAAGAAATCTCACTGAATTAAAACATTTATTTTATAGGTATGTGGGCTTATAACTTCATGTATTATAGTTGGAATCCAGTTAACATAATCTTTAAAATGATTCCTATATAATACTTTTTGCCCTTTTTTAAAAATTGGCTCTTGTAAAATTTTAGCTTTACATTTTTCATTATTATATTTAGGATATGCTAAAGTGTTGTTATTATTATTTTTCTTAAATGTTACAGTTTTCTTAGATAAAGAATTCAGCAATGTTATAGGTTGATATGAAAATATTATATTATAAGGGGTTTTATTGGTTGTTGTACATGGTGTATTATTGTAGCACATTAAAATTTTATTTAATTTTACTTGAATAGGTAAATATTTCAACTTTTCATCTGATAAATATTTTTTTAAACAATTTTTAATTGTTTGAACTCCACGTTCAGCCAAACCATTGCTTGGGGATGATAAGCTGGTGATTTTGTTAATTTTATATTTAATTTTCGTGCAAACTGTTCAAAGTGGATTGATGAAAATGGTGGCCCATTATCGGTAACTATTTCGATAGGATACCCAAATATTCTAAAAATTGATAGTAAGCTGTTTTCCAAATTTATTGCATCTGTCTTTGGCAAGTACTTAACAATAATATATTTGCTGAATGAATCTATGTAAATATAATATGTTTTGGAATAAAAATGAAAAAAATCTATGTGTACCCTTTGAAAAGGTTTCTCACACAATGGCCACTTAGTTTTCACGTGTTCTTTTGGAACTTTGTGTGTAATTTGGCAACTAAAGCATTTTGAAACAAATTCTTCTATATTCTGATAAATTTTCGGCCACCAAACTGAACTACGTGCTATAATTTTTGATCTTACAATTCCGTCATGATTCTCATGCAAAATATTATGTACCCTATTACGATATTTTTCCGGAATAACTAATCTATCTCTGTAATACAAACAATTATTATCAGTGGAAAGACTTTTACGCACGCTATACCATTTTTTCAAATTTAGTGGTACTTGAATAGGCCATTTGTTTTTGGTGTATTTCATAATCTCAGTTAACTCAGATCATTCGCCGTACTCTCTATTACTATGCTCATACTAATAGGCAATTCCGTTGCCTCAGCTAAATTGTTTATTGTTTCAATTCTTGTTTCTTTTACTATTACACATTTTCCAGTTTTCCTCGTCGCCAAAATTTTTATGTCCTCTAGTCCATCATTAAATTATTAACAACTGGTTTTTGGTCTTTACTATTGATTATATTTATTCAGAGAGAAATAGATGAGTACAGTTCAGTGGTTTTCATAAAACTAAACTAGTGAGCAATCGATACTCAAGAATGTCATCATCAACGCAATGCATTGTAGTAATTTATGAGTTTACACTCGAGAGTAAATATTAGTTATTTTAGTTTATGCGAAATACATTACAGCCGTATTCACCGATTTTGTCCCAAACGTACAAATCCCACATTACCGTGGAGTATTGTAATTCGGTGAAATCCATAAAGTACACCTGTAAATACGTAAATAAAGATAGCAACATGGCTGTGTTGGGTGTACCTGATCCTAATAGAAACGACGAAATCACATAATTTCAAGTTGGGCGCTATGTCAGCAGTAATCAGGCGGTGTGGAAAATATTTACATTCCCAATTCATGAGAGATATCCAACTGTAGTCCATTTAGCTGTCCACCTTGAAAGTGGTCAACGCGTTTGTTTTAACGCACAGCAAAGAGCAACGACACCACCATCCACAACATTAACCGAACTTTTTAAATTGTGTGCATCAGATAGATTCGCCAGCACGTTGTTATACTCAGAAGTAGCCCAATATTATACATGGGATATTTCGAAAAAAATGTTTCACAGGCGTAAGCAAGGAAAACCAATCGATGGCTACCCAAATCTGTTCTCGACAGAAGCTTTGGGACGTATTTACACAGTTCATCCCAACAATGCTGTTTGAATTAGCGTTTATTGTTGGTTAACGTGCGTGGTCCAAAATCATTTCAAAGTCTTAAAACAGTTGATAGACTATAGTGTGCAACATATCGTGAACCGTGTCAACGATGGCTTTTACTGGAAAATGATGCACCCTGGACGATGACGGACACTGACGGAAGATACTTTGTACAGACTCTGCCATAGAACGTCAAATCCACACTTGCTGTAAAAACCAGAAATGCATAATGTAGCATTGATCATGATTGAAGTTATTTGCTTAACATTTGAAAACAAAGCATTGCCATAAATTTGCATAGTGTCACCAAATCGCTCAATGCATGATCTGTTTAACCGAGATTTGCAGCGTTAACGAAATTACGATTGCAACGTAGTGGATGCATTTGACCAAAAAATATTCCAAAACTGAACAATAGCACTGGCATTGGCTTGTTCTGGGATTGCTGCTACTTTATTTGAAGGCGGCCGAACAGCACACTCTGCACTTAAGCTGCCCCTGAATATGGAGGCAAATGACAATCCTACATGTAACATAACGAAAAAATGGCAAAAATCTTGCAACAATGTGGGATAATCGTGTGAGATGAATGTCCAATGGCTAATAAAAAATTATTAAATGTATTCGATAGAACAATGGAAGATCTACAAGGAAATCAAGATTTGTTTGGCTTTGATACTGTTACCTGAATACTTTAGACAAACGTTTCCAGTCATTCCTAAATCTACTGCTGCCGATGAAATAAATGCTTGCTTGAAATATTAATTTCTGTAGAAAAGTGTAAGACTACTCACACTAAAAACAAACGCGTTCAATTGCAAAACGAACCATCAGCAGCTAATTTTGCATAGCAATTGTTGAGAATTGCGGATGGTACAATGCCAGTCGACAGAAATACAGCTATGATAAAACTACCAAATGATTTTTGTCGTTTCACTCAATAAACAGAATACCTGATTTATAGTATGTTCCCAAACATAGCACAATAGTACAAAAATTATGCTTGGTTAAGCGAGCGAGCAGTACTGGCCGGAAAAAACAAATATGTCAATGATATTAACGAGGCTATTTTAAAAGAAATACCAGGTCTATTATTCACATTCAAATCAGTGGATACACGTATTGCAGCTCCGATTATTATGCTTCGTAACATCAATCAACCAAAACAATGTAATGGAACCAGGCTCGCCGTCAAAAAATATTGATAAATGTGATAGAAGCAATAATATATATATACGAGGTGTGATCAAAATATAACCGTTATTTTCATCTTTTCGGGAGTTACGTATGTTCGATGTTCGCATTTTTTTTATGTCTGTACACATGTCTGTTGTATATTTTTGCAGTACCAACCATTTTGGATTGTCAGTTTGTTTTGGACAGATAAAAAGGTTAGTCGTGTTTTGGTGTGCTCGTCGATTTTGTACTATTCGAAAAAATGGATCAAAGAAACTGTATTCAGTTTTGTGTAAAAAATGAAATTAAATGCGCAAGGACATTTGAAATGTTGACTGTGGCCTTTGGCGAGTCTACTATGAGCAGAACACAAGATCAATTGTTGTATAACCGGTTTAAGGACGGCCGAGAAGATGTTAATGACGATGCTCGTCCTGGCCGAGCACGTGAACAACCGATGAAAACATTGACGCAGTGAAGAAAATGATTTTGGATAATCGTCGAATCACTATCAGAGAGGTTGCTGATGATGTTGGCATATCGTTCGGCTCATGCCAAGCAATTTTTACGGATGTGCGGCAGCGAAGATTGTTCCAAAATTGCTAAATTTTGAGCAAAAACAACGTCTCATGGACATCGCTCAGGAGCTGTTGAACATCGTCAACGACGATCCAGATTTCGTCAAAAAGATCATAACTGGTGACGAATCGTGGGTGTATGGCTATGACATTGAAACCAAAGCCCAATCATCCCAATGGAAACGTCCAGATGAACCAAGACCGAAAATAGCACGTCAAGTTCGGTCGAACGTAAAGGTTTTGCTGACAGTTTTCTTTGATTGCAATGGCGTGGTGCATCAGGAATTCTTGCCACAAGGTCGTGCGGTCAACAAGGAATACTACCTTGAAGTTATGCGCCGTTTGCGAGAAGCAATTCGTCAGAAACGCCCAGAATTGTGGAAAAACCAATAATGGATTTTGCACCATGATAACGCACCAGCTCACACATCGATGCTTGTGCGTATTTTTTTGACCAAAAACAAAACCGTTATCATGCCTCAACCACCGTATTCACCGGACTTGGCCCCGCTGACTTTTTCCTCTTTCCAAAACTGATAACACCGATGAAAGGAAAGCGGTTTGCTACAATTGAGAAATCGAAGAAAAATCGAAACAGGAGCTGTTGCCGATACCAAATAAAGCGTTTCAGAAGTGTTTCGAGGATTGGAAAAAACGCTGGCATAAGTGTATTATATCAGAGGGGAATTACTTTGAAGGGGACAAGATAGTTGTTTATGAATAAATAAATACTTTTTGAAAAAATTGAAAATAACGGTAATTTTTTGATCGAACTTCGTATATATATATATTTGGCTGCTCGCGTGCTCAACGTTGCGTTGCCAATAAAAAACAGAAATATTTGTTATATCTTATTTTTAACATATAATAAAATACGTTCCTGTGGATTTATTTGTTATATCGTACATATAATATGTGATGGATACGTTCAACAACTATCTTGTCCCCTTCAAAGTAATTCCTCTCTGATATAATACACTTATGCCAGCGTTTTTTCCAATCTACTTAAGAAGAACTTAACAGATTTTTTAAATACTTAAACCTAAGCTTAACGTCGCTGTTTTACCTGGGCGTTGCTGCTGCTGTTGACACGTTGTACCCCATGCAAAGTTTAAGCGGCGCGTGTGCCATGTCAGCATAAAAGAGTGGGAACATAATTTTGAGGAGTTTCGCAAGATGAAATACCAAACTTTTGTTTTTCGGTGTTGACCTAATGGACAGTGTTGGATGGTCACAGTTTTGATGTGAGGGGTGTTAACTACCCCCTAAATTTCAGACGTCCGCGATTGAATCAGACTGTTTGTTAAAGATTTTCTTTAATCCTATATTGCTGTTTTGGATAAGTGTAGATTTACTTTTTGTTTTTGTGATGATAGGTCTTCCGTTTCTATGTAGAAAGAATTGGTACAAGCAGGCAATTGTGACAAGGATAAGTATTATGGATCCTAATCCGAAATTCAGGCCAATATTAGTTTCTTCGCTCTGTTGTAGTAGATTGATGAAGTTAGAGTTATTGATTTGTAATGCCTTAATCATTTGTGATGCGAGTATTTCTTCAATGTTGTTGGATCGGATGAGGGTTGTAACACTGCGCACTGGGTAGGGGTTTACTTGCTGATATTTCCTCTTTAAAGAATGTATCTTGATCAATTTTGATGCTGACATTGTGGTAGCGTATAATGAATGTTCCATTTAGAGTTAGGGATTCTTCATTGATTACTGCATTACCATTGAATCTGTTCAAAAATAGTATTCCCGGTGATATTTCTTCGATTGTAGGTATATGCTGATTGTTGACTTCAGTGCAAATAGGTGGGCGACTTTGTAGCAAATTTGCTATGCAGGAATCATTATTTAAATTAACTAAGCTACTAATTGGATATATTTTTACATTATTATAAATTTTACAAATTTCTTTACTACCAAATATATCTTTTTCACATGAAAGCGTTGAATCAAAATTTATTTTATTTATTCTTTAAAAATTTTTTACACTTCTAATTTTTATTGTTTTACAAATGCGACTTTCAACGATTGGTAAGCTTATTATGTAAATTATAAAATTATTCATTGAAGCAATTTTAATTTCGGAAAATTCAAAGGCTTTATCTATATTTATAAATGGTATATTTTCTTTGCTTATTATTTTTTTGGCTAGATCAATTTCATTATTTGACAATATAAAAGAATTTATTATATTGGTTTTGCCCAGTATATGCAACATTTACGATCTCTTCTTTAATTATTTCTAATTTATATCTTAATTCTAAAAATAATTCATTTTCAATTTCTTTATCATTTTTCAACATTTTTGTTATGTTATTTGTAATATTTGAAATTTCATTAATTCTTTTTAAGGTTAGCCTATTTATTATCAACTGATTACTGTAATTTTCTAAAACATTATTCAGCTTCTTTACTACAATGCTATGGTTGGGGTGGTCAGGACTTCCTGCCATCCATTTCCACGCACTACCTAAAAAATCAAGTGATCTCTTATTTTTTTTTATTGATTCTTAAATTGTTTATGTGGGATTTTATTTGGGATATCAGAAGGATTATGAAAGGATAATGTGGGTTTTTATCGCGTTTGTAACTGTTCGCTGTCGCTTCGATATTATTACTTATTTCGCTATATTTATCGATGTCAATTTCATGTATTATAATAAAAGTTCCGGTTTGTATTTTCGCAGTTCCTTTTTCTATTGTAACTAACTGAGAACTAGTAGTCCAGCATCTGTACTTCTGCAATGCATATCGGAATACTTAGGTTGAAAAAGGAAATTGTATGTTTAATATATAAGAAATGATAGGGATTGGATTTTAATTTCGTATTCGGCTTTTGTGTATTAGTTGATTCTTCTCTGTTAACACAGTACTGTTTCTATTTTCTTTTACTATTTCCTTAGTGTATGGTTTGGATAGTTTAGTTCCTAATCTTTTATTTCGTTTTACAAAAATAACCTGTCCGGGGAGATTCGTTTTTGGTGCCTGTTTATTCTTATTGTGGTATTCAATATCTTTCTTCTGTTTGTTTGCTAATTTTCCTATATTATCTTCTCTCGTTTTTTCTATGTCATCGGGAGTAAATGATACATTTCTTTTAAAATGTAAGTCAACTGGTCGTTTTCGCGTAACTGAATGAATTGTATGGTTATATTCTGATACTGAGCGTTCTAAGAGTTCTTCAAAATTTCTATGTCCTCCATTTTCTTTAATGCAGCGCATTATTTTGATAAGTGAAGAATGGAACCGTTCTACTTGTCCATTCGCTTGACTCTTATATGGTGCCGTAGTATAAACTTCTATTCCTAGCTCGTCCTGCATCATAAATTTAATTGTGGCGGAATTAAGTGAAGGTTCGTTATCTTTGACTATTAGCTTGGGTACGCCAAAGTAAAATATGTTGTCTCTTAATGGTCTTCTAATATCTTCTATTGCTCTGCTAGCTAACATTTTAGTTTGCGCATATTTAGTAAGTTTATCTAACGCAGTCATAACTATTTTCGCCTCGGTTAAAAATATATGAATATGGACTGTGTGACCTGGAAAGTTGGGTAGTGTATTTCATTTATTTATGGTTGATTTGGATGCCTTTCATATTTGTTTTCCTTACAATTGTTGCAATTTGTTATTATTCGTTTGATTTTGTTAGCATCCCTGGATAATAAAGCTTTTCTAGTATTTGAATTTTATTTTCTGTAGCGTTATTGTATGCTCTTTTATGAAATTCTAATATAATACTTTCTTGGTCTTCTTCATTTTTAACATCTTCATATAATGTTTGTGTAGATCGACTACTATAGTGCTGCGGATAAAAGTTTTGAATTTTCCCCATAATTCTCTCTTCTGTGTGAATTCCATTTATGACAGATGGATTAAGAAATCGTTTTAAATGTGAAATAAGGATCTGTTCGTTGTATTCTGGTTCTGTTATAATATGTCTATAAATTGTAGGGAACATAATCTTGAACTGGTGTGTTGACGTATCATCTTGTTTAACAAATATCTGCTTTTTAAATACATGAATGAGAACTTCTACACATGGAATAGGATGAAGAGCTCTCGTCACTATGAACAGTTAGTGTAAGTGAATTTATTTGAATAGGAGAGAGCATCTGCTACCACATTAGCGTGTCCAGTCTTGTACTTTAATTCATAAATATACTCTTCCAAAATTGATTTCCACCGTTTTATCTTACTATTCGTATTTTTCGAACTTAATGCGTATATGAGGGGCTGATGATCAGTGTATATTTTAATCTTTTTTGAGCCTTATAAATAATTTCTAAAAGAATTCAATGACCATATGATGGCTCTTCTCATTTGTCGCATAATTTTCTTCGGATTTATTTAATGCTCTGGATATAAATGTGATTGGTCTATTATCTTGCGATAGCATCGCATAATCTGATGCATCAGTTATTAGCTCAAAATCTTTTGAAAAATCTGGATGAATGAGGGTGATATCCTTTGATAACAAGGTATTCCTGATTTTATTGAATGCATCTAATGCCTCGTTGTCTATGTAATTAATTTCTTTTTTGATGCGTTTTTTGGAACATTCCGTGCTTCTCCTTGCAGAAGAGCAGTGTTTGGTTTGGCTATCTTTGCGTAGTCTCTGATGAATCTTCTGTTGTAGCCAGACATTCCTAAAAAGGATCGGAGTTCTTTTAAATTTTTGGGTATTGGAAAATTCTTAACTGCACTTACTTTTTCACGTTTTTCTTGATTCCTTCGGCACTAACAACATATCCTAAAAATTCCACTTAATTTTTTAGAAAAACGCATTTTTCAATTGAATTTTTATGTTTGCTTCCTCTAGTGCTCTAAATTATGTAAATGCTCTTCTTCATTTTTGCCTAATATTATTACGTCATCAATATAGACGTAACATCTTTTGCCTATATTATGTCGGAGAATGTCGTCTAAAGCTCTTTGGAACGTAGAGGGCGCGTTTTTGACCCCGAAAGGTAAGCGCAAAAATTCATATTTTCCATTGTTTATGGAAAATGCTGTCTTTTCTGTCCGTTTTTTAAATCAATAACTGTAAAAAATTTGTTTTCACCGAGGTTGGCTACAACCTCGTTAATTTCTGGTATCGTATATCGTTACAGAATGGTTACAGAATTTAGGTTTCGGTAGTCGATTGCCATACGATATTTCTTCTCGGAGGCAACCATTTTTTTTATCGACTATTCAAACGGGAAAGTTATATGGAGATTTGGATTTTCTTATTATGCCATTGGCAAGGAGTTCTTCTACCTGACGTTCAAGGGTATGGCTTAGAATAGATTAGTTTATCAGAGGTAGTGCGGATTTCACCTTTAACTAATGTTTTATAGGTGAGTTTTTCGTCCGGATCCGAAAATAAATTTGGACAATTTCTAATCATGTTGTTTAACTTATGCTGTTGTGCCTGTGAAAAATGTGGTAATCCTATGCAAACTGTATTAACTTCTTGTGAGATTTTTTGTTTTAGAGTGTAAGAACCAAAATCTTCTGTGGGAAATTTTGGCCCACACCACAGGTGACAGAGTCACTAAACACACACAAACACCATGAAGAACAGACCGAATAATTGCATCTTGGAAACGCCCACACTGCCAACCGAAACAACTGCAGTGAGAACCTAACGAAAAGAACTACAAGCATTGTAACCAATTAGCGCGGCCGTGGTAGGAGCGCAGATCAGCAGCAGCATATTAGACCAGTTGGAATAATAGCAATTACAACAAAAAACCCGACCGCCATACATACATACAATACAACAAATACATGCCGGACAAGAGAAGGTGAGTGCACGAACTCAGCGGTGGAATTTGCCGAGGGCGCTCGCTCGGAAATCTTACACCAACAATACGAAGAAACGAGAGCAAAGCACAAGAGGGACAATGACAGAACAACCACCACGCCAACGACCAGCAAGCAGAAGGAGGAATACAAACGAAATGCTGGTTGTCAGTTAAATTAAATATTTAACAACAACAAAAGGAAAACACAGCGACGAGGAATACAACGAATACATGCAGGACAAGAGAAGGTGAGTGCATGAACTCAGCGGTGGAATTTGCCGAGTGCACTCGCTTGGAAATTTTCCACTAACAACACGAAGAAACGAGAGCGAAGCACAAGAGGGAAATGCTGATTGTCAGTTAAATTAAATATTTAACAACAACAACACTACAGGATTCCGGACAGCGCTGCTGGCAGGCAACAATACTGCAGGCTAACCAGGGACCGTTGGAGCGAGGTGGTCGACCGCCAGAAGTTGAAGGTGGCCCAAGGGCAAAAGACGGCAACAACAACAAGCCTGCCACAACAACAACAATCGACTATTGGCCAACGGAAGTAAAATCACACAACGGTGGCCTGCGAACAACAACATGTGTCAGCCGCTGCGACCTGGGACTATATAAACCACGTAGCCCAGGCAGCAGGTCTCTTCTTCGGACACCAGCATCGTGACTAACAACAGCTCTACGCCATACCAAGAACAATACGAACACAAAAGTTTAGCGAGAACATCTGGTTTTTTAATCGTTTTCTCGCTAAGCCATAGACAGACAGAGACTACAGGGATTCAGTGAGAGTCTCTGGTTCTTAATCGTTCTCCCACTGAATCACTGAGACACATACGCAACAGAGACTACAGGGATTCAGTGAGAGCCTCTGGTTCTTAATCGTTCTCCCACTGAATCACTGAGACACATACGCAACCGAGACTTAGGGACTTAGGGGGAACCTGGTTCTTTAATCGTTTTCCCACTAAGTCATACAGAGACGATAGGGACTCAGTGAGAGCCTCTGGTTTTTTAATCGTTCTCCCACTGAGTCACAGAGCCACACACACTTACCGGGACGTAGAGACATGAAAACAAGTACACATTGAATAAATTATTTAAATAAACATAGAATTAAGAAAATAAAATTGTTTCGAGCAAGAGCTCACCAACACTGTAGTAAATAAAGACGTTGAAATTAATTTAACTCGCAGGATTTTATATTTTTTCTGTATACGACCCCTGGAGCCGCTGAGTTTTACCCCAGCTATAAAAAAGAGTCGTTACAGTGGCGCCCGAGCAGGGACTTGAAAAAACAAGGAAATTCAACGCATCCGACGCTCACCCATAGTCTTCGCCATTAACCAGGAAAGTCACAGGATGGGGAAAACAAGCTGGGTATACGTGCTACGGAAAGATGAGTTGGTGATTTTTGCTGAGGAATTCGGTTTGGAAACTACAGGCACAGTAGATGACCTCCGAAAGCGGCTTTCTGAATTTTTCACAGAAACGGTACTGACTCAGGAGCAACAATACCGGTTGATGAATCTACAACGCAGGCATGTTAAAAACACATCACCAAGGCCGGCTGCATCCATAGTTCCCAGCGAAACGCTGGAAGTGGACAGGCCAAGCACATACGCAGGTGCAACTCTACCAGCGTGGAATCCAGAGGTACGGGGAATACCACAGCATCCTTACGTTTCACCTGCACCAATGGATCAACAATACAACGGGCCCACACAGTACGCCGCTGTTATTGAGCAAGTACGGAAGGGGTCTCTTAACTTTGACGGTGGGCGTGACCCATTAGCATTTATAGAGCGAGTCGAGGAATTAGCAGATGTGTACGGAATAAACAAAGATTTCCTTCCGCGTACTATGCCTGAACTCTTGAGAGAACGAGCACTCATGTGGTTCAGAAACAACAATCGAGCGTGGCGGGAATGGAGCACATATAGGAAGGACTTCCTGAAATTCTTTTTACCGGCCCGTATGATGGAGAAACTCGACGACCAGATCCGACAGCGTCACCAGAGGCATCGAGAGTCATTCAAGCAGTACGTGCTCGAACTGCAAAATCTTATGCGACACGTGGATTATTCGGAGGAGCAGAAACTGGAAAGAATCTTCCAGAACAGTCTGCCACAATATCAGCTATACGTGCGCCGTAGAGATTTCGTATCGCTACAGGAGATGATAGAGATGGCCGAGGATTTGGAGAGCATACGGGGAGAAGGCGAACAGCTAGCAGCGCCACCCACACAAAGGCGAACAGAGCAAGGTCCACCTCGAGAGGTAAGGAACCGACAGGTGACGGTAGAGAGCAAAGTGGCACCTATATATCCCAAAACAACCTGCAGGCGTTGTGGCCAAAATGGTCACATAGCACGACTATGTCGCAACGTGCAAATACTGTTTTGTTGGGAGTGTGGCCGTAGGGGAGTTAGGACGATCGAGTGCTGCAACCAGAGAGCACCACCCAACAGAAGACTACCGTCAGACACGCAGCATGGAGCAGAGCAGCGACACCAGACTTTATCATGGAAAACGCATTGCACTGTGTCGGGCAACGAATCTTCGCTAACGTCTCTATTGGCACAGAAACTGTCACCGCGACGCTGGACACAGGTGCAACGCACAGTTTTATGAGCAGACGCCTAGCACACAAGTTACGCGCTTCTACCGGCAAATTGGAAAAAACCAATACCAGAGCGCTTATGGCAGACGGAAGTGCTAGGAGGGTCAAAGAGACATTTGTGACGAATGTAAGGTTTGGAGGGCAGGCATGCCAGATAGAACTACTTATCATGCCTGACTCCAGTGATGATTACTCCTGGGAGTGGATTTCATGACAAGCCTGGGAACGACATTGAAGTGCGGCGATCAGGAGATCACGCTGGGACCTCATAACGGTTGTGTGCAACCACGAGACTTTGCAACGTGCACGACAATCCGCGTTGAGAACTTCCCACAAGTAAATGCATCAATGCATTCCAAGAGGCCAACTAACGTCAGAAATTCTAAGGAACAGAGACACAACAGAGAATACAGCGGAAACCAACGCAGTAGCAAATATACATCACCAGGAACAAGTATTACACACACGAACGCGTTCACTTGCCACGGAATCTGCCGAGGGAAAACCAAAAACGAATTACCACAGGGGCCTCAGGAGAAGGACACGGGCGCACCAAGTGGTAGTGAGATCACGACATTAAGGCGTCACACGACCATGACAAGCAGCGCATCTTCCAGTTATTCCGCAAGGTGTTCGCCAGCGCGGGAAACCCGAGAAATGCCACGTAGACAAACCGACAGATCCAGGGACCTACAGCGTGCAATTAGCTGCTCTAACAACAGCAGAAGCATTGACAAGAGAGACGAACGCGACGCCCATAGCCACCGCAGCAACAGTAGTAGACAACGGAACGGTGCTACAGGGAGCCCGTCAACAGAGAAACGGATGCCAAATACAGACGACTCAGCCACACAATGGAACCATGTCACATTCCAAAGTTTAGAAGAGCTACAAGAATCGAAAGGAGCTGGTCTCCCACAGGGCTTAGTAACAGAAATTTTGCGTAAAGCTAAAGAGGCACAGGAGAACCCGGCACAAAGACGATTACGATTTATGCGAGACGCGTACCGAGTGACCCTCTGCCATGACGTGGTTAAAATTTCTCGTCGGTAAAGTAGGGAGGGCGTGTAAGAACCAAAATCTTCTGGGAAATTTTGGCCCACACCACAGGTGACAGAGTCACTAAACACACACAAACACCATGAAGAACAGACCGAATAATTGCATCTTGGAAACGCCCACACTGCCAACCGAAACAACTGCAGTGAGAACCTAACGAAAAGAACTACAAGCATTGTAACCAATTAGCGCGGCCGTGGTAGGAGCGCAGATCAGCAGCAGCATATTAGACCAGTTGGAATAATAGCAATTACAACAAAAAACCCGACCGCCACAGCCAACGATCTTGCCAATCAGCGCTATGCTTGCAAAGAGCGAGGAAAAACACAGCGACGAGGAATACAACAAATACATGCCGGACAAGAGAAGGTGAGTGCACGAACTCAGCGGTGGAATTTGCCGAGGGCGCTCGCTCGGAAATCTTACACCAACAACACGAAGAAACGAGAGCAAAGCACAAGAGGGACAATGACAGAACAACCACCACGCCAACGACCAGCAAGCAGAAGGAGGAATACAAACGAAATGCTGGTTGTCAGTTAAATTAAATATTTAACAACAACAAAAGGAAAACACAGCGACGAGGAATACAACGAATACATGCAGGACAAGAGAAGGTGAGTGCATGAACTCATCGGTGGAATTTGCCGAGTGCACTCGCTTGGAAATTTTCCACTAACAACACGAAGAAACGAGAGCGAAGCACAAGAGGGAAATGCTGATTGTCAGTTAAATTAAATATTTAACAACAACAACACTACAGGATTCCGGACAGCGCTGCTGGCAGGCAACAATACTGCAGGCTAACCAGGGACCGTTGGAGCGAGGTGGCCGACCGCCAGAAGTTGAAGGTGGCCCAAGGGCAAAAGACGGCAACAACAACAAGCCTGCCACAACAACAACAATCGACTATTGGCCAACGGAAGTAAAATCACACAACGGTGGCCTGCGAACAACAACATGTGTCAGCCGCTGCGACCTGGGACTATATAAACCACGTAGCCCAGGCAGCAGGTCTCTTCTTCGGACACCAGCATCGTGACTAACAACAGCTCTACGCCATACCAAGAACAATACCAACACAAAAGTTTAGCGAGAACATCTGGTTTTTTAATCGTTTTCTCGCTAAGCCATAGACAGACAGAGACTACAGGGATTCAGTGAGAGCCTCTGGTTCCTAATCGTTCTCCCACTGAATCACTGAGACACATACGCAACAGAGACTACAGGGATTCAGTGAGAGCCTCTGGTTCTTAATCGTTCTCCCACTAAGTCATACAGAGACGATAGGGACTCAGTGAGAGCCTCTGGTTTTTTAATCGTTCTCCCACTGAGTCACAGAGACACACACACTTACCGGGACGTAGAGACATGAAAACAAGTACACATTGAATAAATTATTAAAATAAACATAGAATTAAGAAAATAAAATTGTTTCGAGCAAGAGCTGACCAACAGTGTATTAAATAAAGACGTTGAAATTAATTTAACTCGCAGGATTTTATATTTTTTCTGTATACGACCCCTGGAGCCGCTGAGTTTTACCCCAGCTATAAAAAAGAGTCGTTACAAGAGGTATTTTAATATTTGGGAATATGGTCATGCAATTTTTGTCGGTGTGAATAGTGGCCTTTAATTCCTTAGGGAACGACACCTTATTATTCCGTGGAAAGAGGGTAATGTTGGCAAAATATAAAATTTTAGAGTGCCTCCTTTTGGGCCGAAAATATTCAAATATGTATGATACTTTTTTTCTATCTCTCCTGCAACAGAGCAAACTTTAAAAGGGGTTTCGTTCTTAAACAAAGTCCTAATTCTAGTGGATTGAATGTAATTTTTGTTCGATCCTGTCTCGATTAAAAAATTCTATCTTGTGCCCGCTTCTAGTTGTGTATTCAACACAGGGAAGTGAAAACGGACTTATTCTAAAAAATTAACATTATCTCTTTCGGGAAAAATATTATTTGGATCGTCATTAGGTTGTATTTCATTTTCTTGTTCATTATTTGGACAACTTGAATTAAGATCAAATTCGTTGTTGTTATCTGGTTTGATTGGATAACCTGCGTCTAAATTCGGATAATATTTTGAACAATTTGCATTATAATCGAACTCTATGTTGTTACGTGGTTCACTTGGGTAGTCTGTGTTTAGGTAATAAATGCTTTATATTTTATTCGGTGTCGGATGCGTCATCTGATTAACTCCTGGACGCTTTTAAGGGAAATTCTATTGTGGCCTATTTTGATCATTTATTTGTTTTGTTTGTATAGAACTATCAATGTCCATTGGGACCGGTGGCTTGGGTGTTAAGTTGGGTCCATTGTTAAATCCAACAAGATTTGCTTGGAAATGTTGATTTCACTGTTGAAGTTTTTGACACGAAATTTCTGGTACAAACGTGAAAACTATATGGTTGTGTTTGGATGAGCCCCCTGAGTACTACTCCATCGATGAAAGTGCCAACTTGGCTCATTGGGAAAATTTTATGGCGTTTTGTTTGAATTTCGGTCAATTAGTGAATTTTTTACCATTTAAGCCCATTTAAGTCGCTATTCCTGTATTCAAAATTTCTTTCGTTATTTTTATACGGCTCGCAATTACTAGTTCTACCATTAGAACGCACATTTCAACTGAGAAAATCAAATTTTTTTGCCTATTTTCATGATTTTTGGCCATTTTTCATCGATTTTCCCCATTTATTGCTGTTTTTATGCGCTTTTTTGAAATTCTTGGGCAAACTTATCGATATAATTCTTACCGATTTTCATTTTTACAATGTTGTGACAAAATAAAACCATAATTCTTGCTCAACATCTTAAAGCTGTAAACATCCTGGCACCAGAAGTTAAAGTGTACGGTTCGCGTGGCCGACAGCATGAAAAGAAAAATTTTTTTTCCAAACCTATTGTAATTTGCTTGTGGTGAGTAATTTTGTTGGAACGCATTAGGTCGGTTATGGTTAAATCTATTATTGAATTGATTAAAATGTTGTTGAGATCTATGGGAACGCGGTGGAGGAGGTGGAGCGTAGGCTAGTTCTGGATAAAAATTATTATTATTAATTCCATGACATTTGACACAATAAAACTATACTTATGCTAACAAAGTTAACTAAAAGACATAATTATAAAAGAGTCAAATATCGCTCCTAGTCGGAGCATAGGGCGGTCACAAAAGCTCTCCAACGGTTTCTATCAGCAGCCAGGTGTCTTATTTCGTTCCAGGTGGCTCTGTGGTGACTTTCGGCGTGGATAGTGCGTACCCATGTTTGTCGTGGGCGTCCTGCTTTCCGACTACCATGTGGGTTCCATTGAAAGGCCATCTTTGCAATGTTGGTGTCTTCTCTACGCAGAATGTGCCCTATCCAGCTCCACTTGCGTCTTTTAACTTGTGTGTCAATAGGCTCGCTATTGGTGAGGCGCCACAGGTCTTCGTTCATAATCGTTGTGGGCCAGCAAATGCGGCAGATTCTTCGTAGACATTTGTTGACAAAAGTTTGAAGTTGTCGAGTTAGTTGTTCTGAGACCAACCATGTTTCAGACCCATACAACAGAACAGGATAAAAATGTTGTTCTTTAAAGTTTATTGGTTGCTGTGGAAGTCGTTGGGGTGTTGTAGTAAGGTGTCTGTTTGCGCTGTGGGCATAGTTTAACTTGAAGGTCATATTTTCCAGTTTTTGACACAGGTGCAGTGCCTGTCGCAAAGTAGAGGGTTCACGAATACTTAGCAATCGTGGCAAGTCGCAAACTGAGTGTTTGATAGTTGGGCGTTTGGTTGGGAAGTTTGTGGAGGATTTGGTTGGGAAGGTTGTGGAGTATTTGGTTGTTGGGAAGTTTGTTGATCGGCTCCAATTTCGAATCTCCTAATCCCCTCCAGGATTTCTTCCTCCATTTTTACAAATTTTTTATTTATGGGTATTTATATATAAAAAAAAATTAAATTCTATCCTTTAATGGTTTACTAATATTCAATATCAATTCAATTCAATGTTTCCTCAAATTTCTTTTCAATAAAAATTTTCTCAAGCTTTTCGCCAATATTCGTTTAATAAACTTTTCTTAAATTATTTTTCCTAATTCTAATTTTCAATAAATTTTTCTCATGAGATTTTTCTTCAATTCAATTTCAATTTGCTTTTACTAATTTGAACACTTTAAATTTTAATTGATTTCTCTTATTTGATTTTTTTAATAAATTTTCTTTCAATGAAATTCTTTTTAATAGGTAATTTTTTCAAATTTTCTCTAAGTAAATTTATTTTCTTATTTTTATAACTTACATGAAATAAATTGACGCTTCAAATCAATATTAAAGTGAACATTTCATTACATTGTTTATTTTGCAAACAATTACTTGACAAACTGTATATATAACGGGTCCGCCAAATAACTTTTTTTTTTTGAAAATTCTATAAAAAAAAACTACTGGATATTTTCTCAGATTTCTTTTTTTATTTGAAAGTACAATCCTTCCGGTTAATAATGGAAAATAATTTCATTAAAATGGCGGCCTCGGCTGGCCATGCAGTAGCCTACACGATCGGTCCAATTTTTAAGCACATTATCGATTGTGTGCAGCTGTATTTCACCAATGGCTTCACGAATATTGTCTTTTAAAGCGTCAATTGTCTCTGGCTTGTCGGCGTAACACTTATCTTTGAGGGCACCCCACAAATAACAGTCCAACGGTGTCAAATCGCAGCTCCGAGGTGGCCAAACGACATCAGCTCTGCGGTTGATAATGCGATCTTCAAAAACAGGGCGCAAAACATCGAGTGTAGCTTCGGCTGTGTGGCACGTAGCGCCGTCCTGTTGAAACCAAATGTTGCCAATATCCTCCTCTTCAATTTTTGTGAACAAAAATTCGTTCAACATGGCCCGATAACGATCGCCATTGACTTTAACGGCCACTCCTTGCTCATTTTCGAAGAAAAATGGCCCAATTATGCCTCTGGACCAAAATCCGCACCAAACAGTGACTCGTTTTGGGTGCATCGGCTTTTCAATGTATGCGTGCGGGTTTTCTGTGCCCCAAATGCGACAATTTTGCTTGTTTACATACCCGCCAAGATCAAAATGAGCTTCATCTGAAAAGATGATTTTTTTGGCAAAATCGGCATCTTCTGTAAGTCGATCGCAGGCCCACTTAGCGAAGCGAAAACGCATTGGATGGTCAGTGGCTTCAACTCCTGAACCAATTAGACTTTGTATGGCGTCATACCAAAGTCTTTATGCAAAATTCGTCTCAATGATGTCTCCGAAATGTTCAATTGTTGAGAACGACGGTGAATTGATGTTGATGGCGCTTCACGCACACTTTCTGCCACAGCAACAATATTTTCGGGTGTACACACTGCTTTTGGCTTTTCACGCTTTGGTTTATCGATGAGGATGCCAGTTTCTTTCACTTTTTCCACAAGATAACGAACATACGGAGCTGACGGTGCTTCTCTTCTTCCAAAATCCGTACGCAATTTTCGCACACATTCTGCAACATTACCATGATTTTCAAAGTAATGTCGCAATATTCCCCAGCGATGTTCAAGCGTATACACAACCATATTCGTTCAGCGGAAGGATAAAACTAATTATCTGTCAAATCAGACATGAGCTAAGTGTTTCATTCACGAAATAAGCACTAGTTGACAAAAAAAAAACGTTAGATGGCGGACGCGTTATATATATATATATATATATATATATATATATATATATATATATATATATATATATATATATATATATATATATATATATATATCATTTCTGGCTGAATGGCTTCGTCACTAAGCAAAATATGCGTTATTGGTTAGACAGCAATCCACACGTACTCCTAGGGTTTTTGAATAAGAGCGCTACAAAACTTTTTTTTAAATAAAACAAAACCGGTTTTAGATATCAATGAAATTCTTTATTCCTGTGAAAGTACGTTCGATGCCTTTGTGTATGGAACTCGATTTATTTTGCATGGCCACCACGGGCACGCTTGCAGAAGTCCAGACGATGAACCCAATTTTCAACGGTTTTCAAGCATAAATCGGCCGATACTGCTGCAATTTCACGTTCGATATTCGTACCAAGTTCATCAATCGTCGCTGGCTTGTTGGCATAGACCATAGCCTTGACGTAGCCCCACAGGAAATAATCTAACGGCGTCAAATCGCACGACCGAGGCGGCCAATTGACTGGGCCATTTCGTGAGATAACACGTTCACCAAACTTGGTTTGCAGTAAATTGATTGTGGCATTCGCTGTGTGGCTTGTGGCGCCGTCCTGTTGGAACCACATGTCCTCCATATTATCCAATTGGGGCCAAAAATATTCGGTTATCATTGAACGGTAGCGATTCGCATTCACAGTAATGTGCCGGTCTTGATCATCACGGAAGAAGTGCGGCCCAATGACGCCGCGGGCCCAATGACGCCGCCGGCCCATAAACCGCACCAAACCGTCATTTTTTCGGGATGCAATGATGACTCATGGAGTACGTGTGGATTGCTGTCTAACCAATAACGCATATTTTGCTTATTGACGAAGCCATTCAGAAAGAAATGAGCCTCATCATAAATTGGACGTAGCGCTCTTAAAGTTGAGGCGGCTGACTCTGAATTTCGGTAGTAAATTTTAATAATTTCGACTCGTTTTTGACTCGTATATCTTTGCATGATGAAATGGCAAACCTTACTGAAGAGAAGTGTCAAAAGAGCGGGAAAAAATATGGCGTCGTTTGCTGTCACTATCGGTTTACTTTTGTAGCGTTTCTTTTGAAAAAACATTGATATATATATATATATATATATATATATATATATATATATATATATATATATATATATATAAAAATATATATATATATATATATATATATATATATATCTATATATATATATATATATATATATATATATATATATATATATATATTTATTTATTTATATATATATATATATATATATATATATATATATATATATATATATATATACAGTTTGTAAGGAAAGTGTTTTGACAGAAAAAGAAACAAAAAGTAGTTAAAAGATTTTTCAAGAAAGTATTTTTACAGAGCTTATTTATAAAAATGAAAGAAAGAAAATAAAATTAGCAGTATAGAGGATTTTAATATTTTGTATGGACCTTTTATCATCTATAACGACAAGTAGTGTTCTCCTCATGGAATAAATCAACTTCTCCATATCGTATTCGCATGTTATTTTAATTCATTCCTCTAGTATTGCAGTTTTGAGCTCTGCTCCACCTTTTGGTGGCCTCTCGGGCGCCTTTTTTCTTAAAAGCTCTCACAAATTTTGAATGGGGTTCCAGTCTGGACTGCCGCTTCTAACACTTTTTTGGAATTAGAATATGAATTCCGGACTTTTATCAATATTGAACCCACAATGATCTGCGCTGTTTACCAAATAACGTTTGAAAATATTCAAATATTGTTTTGCATCCATTTTTCTCTCTATGAAATATAGTTCTCCTTTACTGGATATGCACCCCGATCCCATGACAGAAAGTTAGCCGAATTTAAATATTGGAATATAATATATTTCGATTCTCCAATGCGTTTAACGGTTAGGCCCTATATTATAGTAAAGCATGCTTTTGATCTCATCGCAAAATATAGCGTCATGCCAATAGTCAGTCTGTTTGGCAAAGTACATACTAGCGAAAGAAATGCATACATTTATATGTGAGACACGTGATAATTAAAAAAGCAAAAACAGCTAAAAGAGAATCCTTTATAAACTTCACTAAGGAAAGTAACCCTAACACTACAACAAAAGTATTATGGATGAAAATACACATTCTTCACGGAAAAAAAGGCAACCAATCACATTAGTGTAATTGAAACTCATAATGGCGACACAACAATTCAAAAGCTATAGGTAATTTATTCGGAAAGGTTTGGTCAACCTACCCAAAAACACGAACTTCTCTTCTGAATTTAATAAAAAGAAACAATTATCTTTAGATCCCATAGCGATCACTCAAGCTTTACAAATCGAAAAACCCTCTAGAGCTTCAATCCTGCCTCTCATCTTTAAAAGGCAACACCCCCGGACAAGGTAAACTCCCCTATATTATTTCCAAAAAATTAACCACTGAAGCCAACATCATTTTATGTGACCTGTACACCGAAATTTTCAATACAGGAATAATCCCGCAGAAATGGAAAGAATCCCATTGGTTACACCAAATAAGCCAGCCATCAGGATCGACGGTTACCGACCGATCTGTCTTCTGCCATGTTTTTCAAAGATACTTGAAAAAATTTTCTCCCATAAATTAATGTGGGTCCTTTTAGAGGATAAACTTCTTTCATATAACCAATCTGCCTTCAAGCCTAAAAGAAGAAATATTGACGCTTTGTTGGCAATTGACGAACAAGTCACTAATTGTATTTCTTCTCGAAATCATTTCTCTATTATTTCTCTTGACATAGAAAAAGCCTACGGCAGAATTGGAATTCATTCAATTATCGACCAAATGATATCATAGAAAATAGCTCTAAAATTATCAATTTTGTTAAACATTTCCTCTTGAGTAGAAAAATCCGTGACCAAATGGACCAATGTTGACAACGGGATTCCTCAAGGTTCACCTTTGTTAGTAGCGCTTTTCCTAATAGATTTCGGCAAACTAAGTCCCATTATCGATGAGTCCAAATTCTTCAAACACATCATTTAAAAGAAAGACATGGAGGTGATAAACACAAAATTAACGGAACTCTTTAAGAAAGTTGAAAATTGGTGCTTTTATAGTGGATCTCGGATCTTCAGTGAAAAATCAAAATGTTTACACAATTGTTAAAAGCACAATTGTGAGTATTCCAACTTATATATAAACTCAACGCCAATAGAGAATAATGTATTAAAAATCTTAGGTTTAGTTTTTACTAATAGATACTATTGGAATGAACCCATTAATTACATTTGCAAATCAATTAGTACTAGATTAAATATTATTAAATGCTTAAGTTCACATAAATTAGGAAGTAATACAACTTCTTTAATACACATTCTGAAAGCTATTATTTTGTCCAAGATGGACTACGGATTTCTTATTTATGGAGAAACTTCTAAGCGGAACTTGGGAAAATTGTCATCTATATACCACGAAGCAGTTAGAATGGCATTGTTTGTTTTCAGTTCCACTCCACTTTTCAGCATTTTAACAGTAGCAGGACTACTTTCTTTAGCAGACAGAAAAGAGTGGTAACAACGTCGATGAACAGTTAAACTAGTCCACTCAGAAGGATCCATCATAAATAACCTAACAAAAAATAGACTCAAACGGAAGAAAAAACAAAGAGTTGAATGCACGATGCATAACATAATTAAGGCAGCTCTACACATGAACATTATAATAAAACCTGCAAAGAGATCAAAATGTAGTCAACCGCCCTGGATGTTGCGTACCAACTGTATGGACATTTCGCTAATGTATCACAAAAAAAAAAAAAACATCACCAGACATTTTTCGAAGACACTTTTACTAGCTTCGTAGCAAGTCCTCTAAATGGGAATTACTTTTTGCGGATGGATCCAAAGTTGAAGACATCGCAGCCTTTAGTGTGGTAGAAGAAGTTTTAATTATTAAAAAGGTCATACTGCCTTACATTGCTCGGTTTTCTCTGCAGAAGCTGAAGGAATTCTGTGCACGTGCCAGATAGCAACAAATAGAAAAAGAAAAACTCTAATATGCGCAGATTCCCACTCCACTTTGCACACCATAGAAAATATAAATAATATTAAAAATATTAGATTTATATATATATATATATATATATATATATATATATATATATATATATATATATATATATAAATATATATATATACATATATATATATATATATATATATATATATATATATATATATATATAAATATATATATATATATATATATATATATATATATATATATATATATATGTCTATACATAAGTATATATATATAATAAATATATGTAAATTATATGTGTATGTATATGAATATGTATATATTGATATTGAAGCTACCTAGCGCTAGATGACAGCACAAACACAAAAACTTTTTTTTTTTTTGAAATTGCGATCTGTCAAACGTCAGCTGTTGAAATTTCAACCAAATTCATCGATTAGTTTATTTGTTGTAGTCGTTTGAAGTAAGCAACTTTTGCGTTTCTTGAAAAATGGAAAAAAGCGAATTTTGTGCAGTGATTAAACACTATTATTTGAAAGGGAAAACGGCGAAAGAGACAAAAGAAAAGCTCGATAAACATTACGGTGAGTCTGCTCCGTCAGATTACATGGTAAAATATTGGATTGCTGAATTTAAACACGGCCGAACAAGCACTGCAACAATACCTTTAACAGGAAGGCCAAAAGAGGTGATTACTGAAGAAAATATGAAGAAAATCCTCGATATCGTTATGAATGATCGCCGAGTCAAGTTGCGTGAGATTGTTGAAATGGTAAACATATCATATGAACGTGTGTTCAACTTTTGCATGAACATTTGCATATAAAAAGCTATCGGCAAGATGGGTGCCGCGTTTGCTCAGTGTCGAACAAAAACGAGTTCGACAGACCACTTCACAGCGGTGTTTGGAGACCACTTCACAGCGGTGTTTGGCGAAGGCAGTCAAATCGGTTGGCAAGGTTATGGCCACTGTATTTTGGGATGCACACGGAATATTGCTCATCGACTATCTTGAAAGAGGATCCACAATCACAGGAAAGTATTATCGTGCATTATTGGATCAATTGATTGATGCAATCAAGGAAAAACGACCACATTTAAAGAAGAAAAAAATGCTCTTTCTTCAAGACAACGCACCGGTTCACACAGCATTAGATAAGATGTTAAAATTACGTGAAATACAGTTCGAATTGGTTAATCATACACCTTATAGTCCAGATTTAGCTCCTAGTGACTTTTTCCTGTTTCCAAACTTGAAAAAATGGCTCGCAGGAAAAAGATTCATCTCAAAAGAAGAAGTGATTACCGAAACTAAAGCGTATTTTGAGGGGCTCCCGAAATCGTATTATTCAGATGGTATAAAAAAGTTGGAGTATCGTCTTACTAAGTTTGTCGAAGTAAAAGGAGACTATGTTCAGAAATAAATGTTTTTGAAAAAAAAAATGTTTTTTTCCTACCTCGGTATCTTCAATATCAATCCGCCCTCGTATATATATATACTATATATATATATATATATATATATATATATATATATATATATATATATATATATATATATATATATATATATATATATATATATATATATAGTATATATATATATATATATATATATATATATATATATATATATATATATATATATATATATATATATATTTTTATATGTTTATATATATGTATATGTATTGGTATATGTATATCTATCTGTATAATTATATGTATATGTAACTTGTGATCTTCAGTAAAACTTAAATTAAATGCGGAATATATTAATTGGCACCCGAGCAGGGACCACGAAAAAGTCGTGGTCTCAATGAACCTACCCATGAAGTGGTTTGAGTGCAACTGAAAAAGACAGTGGACGGGCAACCTTTACTTGTAGAACCACCTGACCAGGGTCATCAGTACAACAGAACGGTAATCTAATCGTAATATTCAGTGCCTGGTACATCAAAATACCAAACCGAATAGACTCCCAGGTTTGCCTTTAAAGGTAAGAGATCTGAAATCTGCGACTCCTACGAAACCATCCAGAATTGAAGATCATACTATAAAGAAATCTGAAATCGGCGACTCCTACCCTCCAGGTTAAAAGATTGTAAAATTTAAAAAAAAGGTCTGAGATGTGCGATTCCTACGGGATCCTCCAGGTCAGGAAGACTACATTTATATTATATTAAATATAAGCGAATACGCCCTCGTAGAAGGCAATATAAATTGTTTGTTATCTTTAGGTCATATGTTATATTTAGCTTGAAATTGGTAGTTATAAGATTTTTTGTAATTGATCGCACAACACGTGACCCATTAGACTCAAATTAGAAAATGCTTCGTGGGGATGGACTATTTGCTGATTGCGGAGCACCAGGGTTTGGTGGGTGCTGTGAGTCAACTACACGCAGGCAGCTTGATTTTGACTCACAATATCCCTCCCCTCTTTCTAGAGAACTGTAAAAAATTTCGTGCATTTTATTAATCCTATAATATATATATATATATATATATATATATATATATATATATATATATATATATATATATATATATATATATATATATACATATATATATATATATATATATATATGTATATATATATATATATATATATATATATATATATATATATATATATTTTAAAATCATCTTATTTTGGTTTCTATCATTATCTTTATCTTAACTAATTTCATTTAAAAATACTAACAAAGTATACAACATGCATTTAATGTAAAAATACTAGTATACCATATTTATTACACGAGAGCTGAAAGCCGCAGTTGCTAGTGCTCCTCTTACAAATTGTACACTAATTCATTTTTGTACAAATAATAATAATAATAATAATAATAATAATAATAATAATCTTTCTTTTACATTTTGTATTCATTTCTTTTTTATATTTTTTTGAAATTTTTCTTTTTGTATTCTTTTGTAGCTTTCTCTCTCTTTTTTATATTTGTTCTTATATTTTCTATCTGTTTATTTTTTAACTTCTCCCTTTTTTTATATCTTGTGGTCCTTCATTGACTCTTTTCTCACTGGCGTGTATACAATCAAAATTACAAATTAATTACAAATTTAGCTTCTGCTACACTATTATAAACCGCGTCTTCTGCAACTGCTGGTTCTAGAAACAGCCGACATTGTTGGAGAGAAATCCCTCGATGAACTTCTTTCTGGAATGGTACGTACAAAGATGATGCAGCTTATGCGAGTAGTTATGCTTCTAGTGAAGTCAAAACAAATATTCGCTTAGTAAGTGTCTGTGGATCTTTTTTAATTGTAGAAAACGTTATGAAGTTAGCCGATAAAGCTTGGCTATGTGGTGCTTGATCTTTTCGTGATTAGAATTGATCAAGATTATTCTGCGAATCTAAATGAACGATGGTATTTAGGTCTGCTATTGTTGTTGTAGCCGTTTCTCGCTAAGATTACGGATAAACCTCGGATTTTGGCTATAATTATCTCTTCCTCTTCAGACATATACATACTGCCGTATGCAATAATGGCAGATACATTGGATTTGGAATTTTAATGTTCTCATGCCATTTTGTCAGCTATGCAATTAATATCAAGTATTATCAGCTTTCTACTTCTTAGATAGAGATTCTAGTATTCACTCGGTTATTATTTTTGTCTATATAATACTTGAACTAAAATTGCTCTAAGCACTGGCGCGGTGCATCCTTTTCTTTATTAGTTGTAAGCTTTGTAAAATTATTGTTGGTTTCGATTGAAAAGATGCAATATATAAATCCATGTTGAATTAAAAAAAAACTCGGTACTATCGTCATTTTCTCATAAGTCTCGAACCGTGGTCATCTCGCGCATGGGAAGTTACAAGCTCTTCCAATCTTTCATAATAAAAATGAATTCCCACTAATTTAGTGGTTCTTTTTTTCCAACCGAAAATTATTTGGGGACAGCATCGTTTCAAATCTTTTATTTGTTCCTTTGTGGCTTATTGATTACCCTTCTTCTACCCCTTCATACTTCTACCTTTTCAATCAGCTTTTTGTTCGCTGCTCTTGCATTTCATTTACCACTCTCTTGGATGTTGGTTAACCACTTCCTCTGTCTTCGACGCTAGAGAAAACTCCTTCCAGGTTCATGCTGCATAATGTTGAGCCATCCAGGTGTCCTTGTCTGTTCACCAACGCCTCAATACCTAAAAATAATACGTTTATATATATATCGGACTTACCGAGTTTTAATTAAAAAATTAAAAATTTTTACTGGCTATTATATTTATTTCATTTTTAAAATTTTTTCTAACGTAAACAGTAAATTTGGTGTATTATTTAAATCTATATAGCGCATATCTAATACGTCTTAACAACCAAACTATAAGTAATAAAAACTGTTTTCTTTACAAATATTATTAATTAACTATTATACAATTATTTAATATTTTACAACTATTTACTAATTTATAAATATATTTTTCTTTTTTAAATCCCAATTCTGGGCAAAACTATTTGTCCATCTAACATAAGCGTGTATATGCAAGATAAACCCGTTCATGTGAAAACATTGTCCATTGCATGACTCAATTTTTCATTGCATCTAATTACTTTATATAATTTAAATTTAATTCTAGCCTGGTAAGTAAATATCCATAAACGAGTGTATTCACCCGCTGTAACTTGCTCGTATATGACTACATACATACTTTCCATCCACTTTTAATTGCTTATCGCAATTGTTAATATATTGGTGAATCTGCTTCTGTAATCCCGGATAGTAATAGTTCAGCCTAATTTCCGAAAATACTTCGTTCATTCCGCGGTGATTGTTTCTCAAGTGTTCTCTCTCAATAATTTCTAAAAGCCTGACTTTATCTGTGATATCTTCCAACCTTGTATTCGATCTTATAACTCTCAGGTTTCTGTCTCGCACAAAATAATCCCGGTAATGGTCCTCGAATTTTTTAAATAACGCGTCGCTCTCACTAAACCTGTCTGCGGGAGGTTTTCCCTCATTATTTTCAACAACTCACTGTTGCTCGTAACTCTAAACGTGTGTCTGACCATTTTTCTAAATAATATTTTTGAGTTTATTTCCTCCCTATTTGCCTGTTCTAAAACAATTTGCAACATAAAAAGATTCATAGGCTTTTCCGTAAACCTTATGAAATCCGAACTGTCAGTTTCTGCACTGTGGACAGTTTCAATATCATCATCAAAAAGTTCATTTAGATTAACCACAAAGTCCTCATTCAAAATATCCTCGATTTCGTCCCTGCGCTGACCAACTGTGAGTCTACTCAAAGCGTCCGCAATAACGTTTTCCTTCCCTTTTACGTGTTCGATATCAAAGTCGAACTCACCTAGCATGACCTTCCATCTGTGAATCTTCCCTTTTACGTGTTCGATATCAAAGTCGAACTCACCTAGTATGACCTTCCATCTCTGAATCTTCATATTTAGGTCCTTTATGTTACTCAACCAAACAAGAGGCTTATGGTCAGTTTTTATCGTGAATTTTCGCCCGTATAAATAATGCTTGAAATGTTTTACAGCCCATATGACCGCGAGCAGTTCCTTCTCAATCGTTCCATAATTCTGCTCATGTCGGTTGAGTGTTCTGCTTGCATAGGCTACCACTTTGCCGTCCTGCATCAAAGCTGAGCCTAGGGCATAGTTGCTGGCGTCGGTCATAAGGGTGAATCTTCTCGAAAAATCGGGGCGAACTAGAATAGGGTCGGTCTTTAAAATCCTTCTTAACTTGTGAAAAGCTTCAACATACTCGGCGTCTTTGACATTTACTCTAACATTCTTTTTAAGGTATTTCGTCCAGTTGTACGCTACTTTCGAGTAGTCCTTGATAAATCTCCTGTAAAAACCTGTGACCCCTAAAAACGTTTTAATTTTTTTTTGCGTTCTGGGTAACGCGATCTTGTCTATGGCTTGAACTTTTGACGGGTTTGTTCTGATTCCCTCAGTGGTTGTAATGAGACCCAAAAAATCTGTCTCTCTTCTCAACAATGAACATTTCCCTATCTGTAATTTTAAATTTCCCTTTATAACTCTTTGAAATATTCTGCTTAGTGACTCTATATGTTCGTCAATACTAGTTGAGGAAACTAGAATATCATCCAGGTATACCACACAAATTTTTCCTATGAATTCTCTAAGTACATTATTAATCATCTGCTGGAACGTTGCCGCTGAATTCCGTAAACTAAACGGCATACGTAAGAATTCGTAGTGGCCTGTTGCAGTTGAAAACGCGGTTTTAGTCCGGATGCATCTCAATTTGGTGGTAGCCTTTAGCGAGATCTAACGTGGAGAAATACTGACATCTACCAATTTTATCAAATATGGCCTCCAAATTAGGCATTGGGTATCGAACTTCAGTCGTGATGTTATTGAGCTTCCTGTAATCTATTACTATTCTCCATTTCTTCTCATTTGAACTACCTGACTTTTTCGGCACTATCCAGATTGGACTGTTATATGGACTATTCGACTCTCTAATTATTCGTTGTTGCAACATTCCCTCTATCTGCCTATCTACTTCTGCTCTGTGAATCTCTGGGTATCTGTATAACCTTGAATAAATTGGCGAATCTGTTGTCGTGTCAATCCTGTGTTTAATTTCATGCGTAAATGATAGCGACTCATTTTCCTTATAGAATGCTTTTCTATTGGTTCTAATTAACTTATTTACCTTATCTCTTTCCCAGTCTGTTAAATGTCGGAGGTCAAATAATTTTGTTAAATCATGTGGCATTGCCTCATTACTAAAAACTTCAATGAGATTTCCTTTGTATGAATCACGATAGTAAGCTTCCTCTTCTTTTGAGAAAAATAATGGCAACACTGTATTTCTAGTAATTAATCGTCTATTAGGAAAGTCTATAACTGTATCTAATTTATTCAAAATATTATTCCCAATTAGGCCATCAAACTTCTCATTAAAATCCATTTCCAAAAATTCGCACGATTCTTTAAACAATGGGAAACGACATAATTTTGTCAACACTCTTTCCTTTCCTAAAGCCTTTATTTTTATTCTAACATTATGTTTCCATAGAGGGTTACACACATTCGGGTTGACTAAACTGAATTCGGCGCCGGTATCTATTATAAAGTATAAAGTTATGACAGACGTTTCTATTGTTATATAGGGTAATTTTGGTGGGCTCGGTCCCGAAAATTTACCGAATTATTTCCAATCTCCATCTGCGTGTCATTTCTATTTTGGCTACTGTGGGGTTGTGTTAGTCTTGTTCTGTCTGTTTGCATACGGCTTACCGTCGAGCTCCGATTGTCATTACGGTCTCTGTACTGACGATTATTTCTGCCTCGTTCTGCATTATCCACAATTGGCGCATTACCAGTGTTTGGCCCAAAATTCTGTCCAAAACGTCGATGATTTACTGCCTGATTAAAATGCCGTGAATTATTAAGAAAATTACTATCTCGATTCCGATAATTTAGATTTTCCAGAGAACGTGTGAAATTTTGATTGAAATTATCATTGCTCTGTATGCAACTATTCCTGTTACTAGAACGTTCCCGGACTTTGGGCGGTAGGTGGGTGACCTACATTCGTCCCTAGATCATTGTACAAAACTGGCCTCGCCAACGCATTTGTTTTTCACGAAATTGAATTTAACAGCTATACTATTTGCGTCAAACTGTGTAATCATTGTTGCATAAATGTTCTCAATCTCCTGGATAAAATATGCCAATCTATTCAGATCTGATCCATCGAAAGTTGCAATATCCCTAATACATGTCATAACGACACTAAACAATGAATTCGATATTTCCATCGCCATGACTTTTGGTATTTCCACTTTCCCCCAATTAATGATCTACCTTTATGTTTGGGTTTTCGAAAATTGTTACGCGGTTGAAAATTATAAAATATGGATTAGCAAAATTTAACCACAAATATTTCGTTTCTATGCAATTTTGGCGCTTTTTGCTGGCGGTTTTTTTTTTTTTTTTTTTACATCACGCCACATTGTATGCACTTATATATGCTTTTTCGAATAGCTTCACGTTGTTTATTACAAAAGAACGTTATAATTTTTTTTTTTAATACCTGAACATTTCTTTTATTTGCTATATGTCATGTATGTAATTTTTCCACTCGGCACTTTCAACAAAAATTTTATGTACATACATATGTATGTATGTTGTTGGTATAAAATCTTTTCGCGTTTCAACGAAAATGCAAACAAATGTCATAGGCAAAACTTTTTAGTTTTATTTTATTTCTATATTTATTATTTTACAATAGCTTTTTAGCCGGCGGGAAATCAAACGAGTGTCTCTCTGCCAACGGGTGTTCAACGACTGATCTTTATTTCTTCATGTTCTAGTGTTCTTATCGAGTAGTTATCGTAGTGATGTATCTTAGGTAGTAATCGATATTCACAATAACTAAATAGTAAATACATATAAGCACATACCCGTATACGAGTACTTGCTACTACAACTCGGCCGTCCTGACGACAAGATCCCCTGATCTTTGTATACAAGAAGACTTACCGATAACTTAGAAAGACATTACAGTTTTTCTTAATCTTCTTATTCTTAATCTAGTCTAAACATAAATTAATTCTATTATGATTTACAATATTTTCTATTTTTTTTTTTTTTATAGACTCTTTTCTTTGTTGTTAATCCATTGTCTAATGTTCTGGACACTCCAGACACCCTGATACGGAACGCGAGAAACTTGAAACCCTTCTACATCTTTTAAAAGAAACCTATCATTTCTAAGAATTCGCGCAATCTCATAAGGGCCCTTGTGTTTGGGTATAAGTTTTCTAGAAAACCCTACCGTAGAATCAAAATTTTTCACCATTACATAATCTCCTACTTTGTATTTGTACGGTTCTCTGCGTTTTCCATCAACGTAAGATTTATTATAATTTTGAGCTTTGAATTGGTTATGCTCTCCCTCTTTCCGTAATTCTTCTAAATTTATTTCCTCTATGTTTTCATTAAGTTCCATCTGTTTTTCTTTAAATTCGTCTAATACTTTACCCTTTTGTTCTATTCCAAACAACATTTTGCTTGGAAATTGTTTTATACTTCTATGTTGTGTATTATTTAACGAATATTCAACTGTTTCAATAACTACGTCCCAGTGTAATCCTCTTTCAGGTTCAACTAATTTGGCTATCATAGGTCCTATACTTCTATTAATGCGTTCTACCTGACCATTTGCCTGGGGAGAACCTGTCGCTATCTTAATGTGTTTGATGTAGTTGTCTTTCATAAACGCTTCAAATTCGCTTGACGTGAAACAACTACCTCTATCCGACACAATACATTTTGGCTTGCTGTATGATCTGAAATGTTCTTTTAAGGCTTGAACTACTTCCTTTGTATTTGTAGTCTTTGTGGGGTATAACCTAACGAATTTTGTAAAAGCATCAACTACTACGAATATGTGTTTCTTAACTCTTCTTGCATCTATCGGTCCATAGTGGTCTATGTGTACAATATCAAATGGCTTATTTCCCTTAGGAATGTTGTGTAGAAATCCTTCTTCTTTACCTGGTTTTGGAGAAAAAGCAACGCACTTAAGACAGTTGTCAATATGGACCGTTGACTTCGTTTTAATGTTTGGAAACCAATAACTTTTTGAAATTGCGTCTGTCATTTTATCTCTTCCCACATGTCCCATTTCATTATGATATTTGTACATCACGTGATCTTCCATATCTTCTGGGACACAAAACAACAACCTGTTATCATTACTTTTTCTGTACAATATTCCATTTCTCATCTCGTAAAGTTTGTGTTCTGAAGCAGTTAAAGTTTCTCTAATTTTTTGTAGCCGTCTATCTTTTGCTTGGCATATCAGTAAATTTTCTTCAAAAGTATTTGTTCCTATAACCATCACATTCATGCATCTGCTCAAAGCATCCACGTGTTGCATGCGATTTCCTGCTCTATGTTGTAATTCATAATCATAATTCTGCAATTCTAACGCCCACCTGGCTATTCTTGGATTTAACTCCACTTTATTCAAAGTGAGCGTTAGGGAGTTGCAGTCGGTAACAATTTTAAAACGTTTCCCTTAGAGATAAATACGAAACCTCCGTAACGCATAAATAATTGCTAATGTCTCCAGTTCAAAGCTGTGGTATTTTGACTCTACGTCTGTCGTCCGTTTGGAAAAATAAAACACTGGGTGTAGCTTGCCGTCTTCTTTTTTCTGCATTAATACTGCCCCAAATCCATGAGAACTTGCATCGCAATGCAATTCTGTAACATCTTTATAGTTATATATTGACAGAACTGGAGACTGAATTAGTTTATCTTTAAGACATAAAAAACATTCTAATTCTTTTTCTTCAAAACAGAATTTTTTATCCTTTCTTAACAAATCATAAAGGGGTTTAGCTATTATCGAAAAGTCTTTCATAAACCGTCGGAAATACGAGCATTAACCAAGAAAACTCTGTACATTGTGGACATTGTCTGGAGTCGGAAAGTTTTTAACAGCTTTAATACCTTTGTCATCCGCGCTAACACCTTCTCTTGTTATCAAAAATCATAAATATTTAATTTGGTTCTGCAAAAAATCACACTTGTCTAACCTTAGGTCTAACTTGTTTTGAACAAGTCTGTGTAGGACCTCTTCTAATATCTTCAGATGTTCTTCATAATTTTTTGTAGCGATCATTATATCGTCCATATACACAATAACTTTATTTTCTCTTATCAAATCAGCAAAAATTTGGTTTATGAACCTTTGAAACACTGAAGGTGCATTTTTTAATCCAAAGGGCATTCGTAAAAATTCATACTGTCCTAGTTGAGTGACAAAAGATGTATATTTAACCGAACTCTCGTCAACAAAACCATGGAAAAACCCATTCTTCAAATCTAACTTTGAGAACACGCATTTATCCACCAACCTGTCTAACAAATCGTCTATGTGCGGTAGAGGGTAATTGTCTTTCAAAGTCATTTTATTAAGGGTTCTATAGTCTACACACATTCTAAGTTCTCCTGTCTTTTTTCTCACTAACACTATTGGAGACGCATACTCTGATTCGCTTGGTCTAATAAATCCTTTTTGTAAATACTCATCAAGAAGTTTCTGCAGTTTTTCGCTTTCCTCAACAGCCAATCGTCTAGCAGGGCGATTAAACGGCTTAGGGTTTTCTAAACATAATTTTATATTGCTTTTAACAAACGGCTCGCTTTGTCTGACAGTCTTATTATATATTCGTTCAAACATTTTAACAAATTTGCTTCTTGTGTCAAAATTAACATTTTTACTGACATTATATTCTTGTTCACCATTATCGACATAATTAATTTGTAACATTTCTTCAACGACCGAATCTAACTCATTTGTTTCAGTATGATTTTCCAACTGACTGTCTTTTTTCTGTAAATTTTTAATAACCTTGTACGTTAATTTTCGATCATTTGATTCTGCATACTTTTGTTTTTCTTTAACTTCTTTTATCGTTACAATTTTTAAAGAATCCATATTTAATTTTAATTTGCATGCATTCATAAAGTCTCTACCCAAAACTACATCGTAGCTCATAGATTCGTCGGCAACAATTTTCAAATTAAAATGAATTTTTTTATTTCTATTATTCATTACAAAACATAAAATCTTTCCATAAATTTTCAGTGGGCTTTTATTTAAGCCAAAATAAAAAGAATTTTCATCAGACTTCACTTGGATTTCTTCATTTAAAAGAGACGATTTCATAAAAGATATAGGGCTACCGGAATCTATGAGGCACGCTGAAATTATGGGAACATTAGGATCATCACCTACAAAAATCTTGAAATGCCTTACGTAATTATTTCCTCCATTTTTCCTGTCCGGGCACTGCGAGACCAAATGTTCCATACTTCCACACCCAAAACAGGACCCGGTTTGGCGTTTTTGCTTACGGCAGCCAGCTGCGTAGTGACCCATCGAGTTACAATTGTAACATCTGATGTCTTTTGTTGCAGGCTTCTGATCGCGTTTATCTGCACCCGTCATTGACGACTTCATCTGCACATTTCGAAACGAACGCAATAGCTGCGACGGATTCGCGAAGCATTGAATACGGGCCTGTATCTTTAGATATTCCACGGGGATGCCTTCAATGACGTAGTCTAACAGCTCATCCTGATCAACGTTGATGTCACGGGAAAGAGACATTTTGTCGTCGAAATATTTTTCGAAGTATTCGCCTACTTGCCAGATGCGAGATTCAAATTTTTGTCTAGCTTCGATCTTGTTGATTTTTTGTCCAAACGCTAACATTAACTGCTCCAACAGCGAATCAGTAGGTTCTTTAATTCGATCTGTGTCTGCATACAACCACTTTTGTGCGTTATCTCTTAATGTGCTTATTAACAGCAAGCGAAGAAAATTTTCATTTAACTTGCATGTCTCTGCAATGGTTTTAAGTTGTTTTATCCATATACGAGCGCATGTGTTGCCATCAAATTCTACCACCAAATCTTTTGCGAGCGAGAATGAGATGTGTAACAATTCGTCCTTTTCTTTCACATTTGCTTCTATCTTCTGTGTTTGTGTCTTTACATTTGCTTCGTTACTTTGTGTCTGTAAATTTGTTTCGGTAATTTGTGTCTCTACATTTGTTTCGGTAATTTGTGTCTGTAAATTTGTTTCGGTAATTTGTGTCTCTGTGTTTTCGGTGCACATGTTTTCACCGTTCTTTTGCAATTCAGAGTTTTCTGTACCAGTGTTCTCACTCATTTGCTTTGCCGTCTGTAGTACTTTTAACTGTTGTTGAAGTTCCGCTATGATTTGCTTCAATTCGACGAACTGCTTTTCAGTCGCTGCTTCCATCGATGTACGCACAAGCTGATGTTGATGTTGTTGTTGTGTGTCGGTGCCGACTGCTCGTTGACTTTGTGACTGACCGTCGTCGTTGGAATTTTGTGCAAATTCGTGTATGCCTGCGGTTTGTGCTGCGTAGTTTTCTGTAATTTTTTCGGCTGTACTTTTTTCTGCAACAGTTTGTTGGACGACGCCGTCATCCTTTTCTTTGACAGTTGGACAGACACCACGTTTTTCTAATGAAACACTGTCTATCTTAACTGCCATTTCTACCTTTGTACCGCCAGGAAGTAACCCCAACCTCTTAAGCCACTCTCTGAGTTGTAGGGCCGAATATTTGTTGTAGTCAACTGCGTCCATAGCAAAACTTTATAATTTAATTTAAACAAATTGTGTAAAAATTTTTTTTTTTTTTTTGCTTGGCGGATCACGACCACTTCTGAATTTTAGCCGGCGGGAAATCAAACGAGTGTCTCTCTGCCAACGGGTGTTCAACGACTGATCTTTATTTCTTCATGTTCTAGTGTTCTTAAGTTATCGAGTAGTTATCGTAGTGATGTATCTTAGGTAGTAATCGATATTCACAATAACTAAATAGTAAATACATATAAGCACATACCCGTATACGAGTACTTGCTACTACAGCTTTTTCTTTATTTACAACGCACTCCACCAAAAACACTAACATTACGCCTTTAAGTCATTTTTTTTGGTTGTTTTTGTGATGGTATTTCACCTGTTGCCTGACTGTGCTTTTGATTTCTAGTGGTCTGCACATGTCAGTTTTTGTTATATTTTCTCTTCTTTATGTTTCAGTTTATATTTAATTAAATTTATTTATTTATTTTATGTTTTCAATGTTTTCACGTTACGTTTTCGCTAACTTCTTTTTGATTTTTGTTTTTAATGTTTTCGACATTGTGGCCACATTAGCTCTTTCGGGGCTAAATTTAGCTTTATTTTTAATTTCTATTTCATTTAATCTATTTATAAACACCATTTGAACTATAAAAATATATTAAAAAAACGAAAAGTTGCTATTGCAGAGTTATAAAGAAAATTTAGTTTTTTTTATTATTTTTAAAAAACTGGTCACACTGGTTTTCAATGTGTTCCTTTCTATTCAGCATCTTGTTAATTTTTTTTTTTTTTTTTGAGTTCGCTCTTCTAGTAATACACTTTTTCCTCTCAATATTTCAGGTAACGGGATTTATGTAGTAATTTGCAGAATTTTATAACTGTTTTCTTCTCGAGCAAAATTTTAATTTTAAAGAATAAGTACAGTTTGCACTTTTGATTTTTCTTAACAATTTTGTCGCTTTTGGACACGTTTTTTTTTTTTTTTTTAAATTAGTTTCATTGTAATTTAATATCTTTTTTTTAAAATTATTTTGAATTATTTAAGCACTGCGTTCCTTCACTTGTTTTATATTTTTATTTGAAACATTGTACAAATTCCCTGTTTTTTCTTTCTTTACACAATTTTCTTAACTTTACTTATAGTTCTCCTTTTTTTTATCACTTTTATTAATCATTACTTACAAAACTGCCAATAATGATTTTTTTTATTGTTTTTCCTCGTCGCCAGTTATGTTTGCAAGGTGGAACGAAAAATAAAACAACGCATCTTTTCATATTGGATGTCAACTAAAAACTGAACTTTATTCTTAACGAAAGCTTCTTCTTATTTTTACAATAATACATAGATACATAACATGGCAAAAGTAATCGGTAATCGAGAAGAGATCATAAGGTTATTATCAGGGTTGATTAGTTATATAGGAGTAATAAGTTAGGATAAGGTTACATATGTGACTATATACAGAGTCCAAGGATATTTTTTATTGTTCAATTTTTTTTGGAATTTCCAGTTAATTGTCTGAAGTAATAAAAAAATAATTAAGTTGCACACTTAATCTTCTGGAAGACACATTTAGGCTACGTAAAGTAGATTTGTGATAAAATCACATATCTTTCTCTTACAATTAATTATAAATTAAATATAAAAAATGTAACATCCAAAATATTGAAACGTGAAAGCATACTGCAACGTGATTGCATACTTTTAGGATCCCATCTGGAGTTTGAGAATGAGTGCACAACCCTGTGGGTATATAAGTCAAGACACAATCTATTCGAACAAAAGCTTACTCCAGAATACCCTGTCGATGGTGGAGAATCCTCTAGTATGTTCGCGAAGAGTTTACACAAGAACACCTTCTAGAATGATCCAAAAACATCTACACTATTGTAGATGTTTCTACTTGAACCATTTTAAAGCTATAAAAACCACCAGACTGTTCAAAGTCGAGGACGGTTGAGCAGAGATCGTAACAGTATGTGCATTGTGCATTTTAATGGAAGCAGCAGTATTGTGATTTTGTAAAGTGATGAAATTAATTATTAAATGAAGTGCTAATTGTAATAATGTAAACTTTAAGACTAATATTAAGTGTGTAAATAGCAATAATTAAATAAAGTTAGTTATTTAAATTTGATTATTACACGATCCAGTGGTACGAATCCGAGTACAGAGAGTTAGAGTAGATTGTCAGGAGGGCAATTTCGTAACAGTATAAATTGTCAATAGGGCAATTTCAAAACAATATATTTTATATTTCACAATATAAATGAACACCTTCAACACAGTTATAATTTAACAAAAAAGGTTCTTATTAACAAATTGTTTTCTATACAAGGAAGTTCTTTCGCAACCATAGAGTAGTTTTAATTTATTAGAAAAGAAAACTAATAAACTTCATTTAATGTAATGTTTTTCCATTACTAATTCACTATACTAATAGTAACATGAACTTTCAACCTTCTACAAAATTAAATGATTCGGTAACAGTCTTTTGTTAACGGAGTAAAAATGGTAGTAGTTTTTTTCATCAAGGTCACTTGTGTTAATCGTCCCTGGTGAAAAATGAGATTCCCGCATACTATTGCAATCCATTTTGCATTGATTTTCTTGTTGGATTCGTCAAGCTGCGTATCTATTAGTAATCTATGGTTATAAGTGTGTGTTGTGAAAATAAAAATAAAATTTGAAATGGAAAACGAGTAATAAGTAAGTATTATTGTTTTTGTGGAAAAACATGCCGATTTTGCAATTTTTCTTTAAAATAAAATAATTTTTTAACATAAACTAAAAAATATTATAGTGTTTCCCACTTTTTTTACGTAATGGTGCGCTGTTGCGTTTTGATCGGCAAATACATTTCCTCGCCCATCGACCATCTGCATAACTTTGTTCCACACGCATTACAAAACAATTTAAGCGTCTACGGTTTCCCTAAATCTCCTACAGCGAAACCAAAGTAGGTCGGATACGCAGATTTCAGCGAATCTATTATATCTTTGCCATTCTTTGCAATGTAACAAAAATATTTTCTTTTAAGGAAGGACAATTGGACTAAAAATATGAAATTAATTCTTTAGACGCCATATGCGAAAGAAAAACAATGAAAATATCATTTAAATTATATTTGACACTTATCGATGGAAAAGTTTAAATGTTTTGACTGGTACTAAGTCGAAGAAAGCTTGCCCTGTTTGTGATGCTACAGCACGTGACTTTTTGAATATTTCTGATTATGCTTGGAAAAAATTTAGTGGAAACGAGCATAACTTTAAATTCGGGCTAAGCCCTTTGTATTATTGGGTTCTTTTTTTTGAGTTTATTTTACACTTATGCCCTTATTCCGCATCGTCTGCGGAAAATAAAAGCTTTCGGAAAAGTTGTTACCTATTAATATTCCGCGCACAAATTAACCGGTAACAAGAAGTTCGCAGGTAGATAGGTGGCAACATCGGGGTAACAAGCAAAAAGCAAAAAGAATAATTAACATAACACAAATATGTACTTACTTGTTTATCTCCATATTCACTTCAAATTAATTATATTATTATTTTGGTGGTAATAATAATAACTAAATTATATGTCATTTATTTCTGTCAGTGGTGGCAAACATGTGACTATAGCTTTTTCAGAGTGGCTTTTATTCAACTTTGAAATTGCTACCGCGCTGCGCGGATACCAATTAACTGGTGACAATGAACCCGGTAATGCTTTTTGGGTTGGGAACTTTTGCTTATGATAAGAGTTAGAATAAAGACTTTAAACTACTACGCGTCAAACTACACACCTTCCAGGCACTTTTCATTGCTTATAATTAATTGCTAAAGTTATTTCCCTATTAAGCTAAACATATTCTTTTTCTTTCAACATACATATATATTTTAAATTTCCCATACGCTGTACTCTAATTTCCGAAGCGATAATTGAAGCATATTTACATTTACCATGTTACAGTATGTAGTTTGCAAATTCCCAATTTTTTATCATACGTCCATATATACTTAATTATATGTACATTCATTCCTCTTTTCCAGAATACTTACTTATTTAAATGTACGTTCGTACATTCGTTCTGTATATTATACACCTACATACATATACGAGTACGAGTATATACTTACTTCCACAAGCGTTTCCGTATGTTGCGCCTCCAAGCTTACGCATCATATTTCCACGTTACGCTTAGTATCATATTTCTTACCCACGACTGTCCTATAATTTTTTTTCTTGAACCTGAATTTTTTCAACGAACCTTTTTTATTATTTAATATTTAAAAAATATTTCTCCTATTTGCTGTTCTGCGCTTCATTCGGCTAATGTGCCTAATGAGCTATTTTTTAATGACCCATTTAAATTGGCACATTTCTGCAGATATTGACTTTGGAAGTCGGGGCTTTGATATCTGATATACGTTGTTCCTCTTGTGTTTACACTTGTAAAACACTGTCAACATATGTCTTTAATTGTTAGTTCGCAAATAGAATCACTTTAGTAAGTTATTGTGGAGTTTTTTTGGTTTGCCTTTAATCGTTACCATCGTGGTAACAGGGCTGGGAATCTCTGCTACCAAATACCTATCCAAACAGGTGGGAAATTGTTTCTCCTAGCCTGATTCTTCATTAGTACTTGGTCCACCACATGAATGACTACTGGGTTTAGTACCTTGTTGTAGGCTTCTCGTTTAGCACGATCTTGGTTTTCTCTAATCAATTCATGCGCTCACTGTAACTGATATATCCGCTCTTAATTAGGGTCATCGGCACATTTGCGCTTCAAATGTTGAAATCAAACCCGTAGAGTGTTCTGAACGGAGCAAGTATTCTACCAGAGGTCTATGACTTCGTTCTAGCGAACCGTTCGCTTGCAGATGATAAGGAGTAATGTGTAATTTCTTAATGCGTAGCATTTTACACGTCTCAGAGAAGAATTTTGACACGAAATTCGAACCGTTGTCGGTTACAAACACTTTCGTTATATAGTAACGCGATACAATTTCGTAAAAAAATGCTTTGGCTACAGTACTCGCCTCGGCATCAGGTATGGCTACGCATGCCATGTACTTTGAGAAATCATCTGGGAATGTCAAGATGTACTTATTTCTCAAAACTGTCTCTGTTAAAATATCTACAATATCCATGTGAATGGTTGTATCGGTGTGTCAGATAACACCATTGGCACCTTTGTTAGTCTCGAACTCCTGTTGGCCTGACATTTTGTGCAACTCTTTACATATATTTTTATGTCTCTGAGCATACCTTTCCAGGCGTATACCCGTCTGAACCTCTCGTAGGTTTTCCAAGATCCCTGGTGTCCATCTAGACGTGAATCATGGAAACCCTTGAAGACCTCCTGATCGCTTTCTCATTCTCGAGCCACTCCCCTATTGGCTGGGTTTTTGTCTCTTCCGTTATTCGTTTCTTTTATTTCTGCTGCTTCTGTGTCAACAACTGACCGTTTAACATTCGTCTTCTCCCTGTCGGCCTATGCCTTTGCTCTAGTTTGAACTACCTATAACTTTTGCTTTTGTGGCACTCTGCTAAGTGCATCTTCATTTAGGTGATTTTTGCCAGGCTTGTATATGATTTCAAAATCATACTCAGACTATTTGTGCCGAAAACGTGGTAACCGAGAGGTTTGATCTTTAAGATTCGTTTTGCCTCTCAGCGGTTGATGGTCGGTATAAATGCCGAATGCGCGTCCTAACAGATATACCCTAAAATTCTTCGTAGCCCACACTATGGCTATAAATTCTTTCTCTGTTGTAGAGTATATCTTCTTCGTTGCGCTAAGCGCCCTGCTTGCGAATCCTATTGGTCGGTCATTACCGACTTCCCCTTGTGGCAACACTGCCTCCAATGCTTCATTGCTAGCATCGGTGGTTAATAAAAAGGTTTGTGTACAGTCGGGGTACACAAGAATTGGTGGCGAGCTAATTATCTTTTATAGCTCTCGAATGCTTGCTGACAGCTCTCTGTCCATTCCAATTTTGCTTCTTTACGTAGCAACTTATTCACTGGCAACGCAATTCAGGCTAGTCCTTCCATGAACTTTCTAGTTCTTTCACTATTCCTAGGAATGCTTGCACTTCCTTTCTATTTCTCGGAACTGTTGCTTTGCACAGGTAGCAGCTAGCAGAGGGTGTATATATGGGAGAAACCGTAACACACGTTGACAAGGGTAAAGCCTACGCCTGCGTACAGAATGCCTCCTGGAAGGACTACGTAGTAGATAGGGATTTAAGGCTTAAGTTTACTAGTTACGATAATGTAAGGAACCGAATTATGGATCGATTAAGCAGATTAACCATTTAGATATAGGGAAAAGGATCGAGAGAGTACTAGTGTCACTGAAGTTAGACTCAAGCTTAAACTCAGAGGAGAGAGCCTCCATAGAAGCCATATACATACTTATACAAGATAAGTACAAAACCGCGTTTAGGACTGGTTTGGGGTACTATGAGTTTCATAGGATGCCGTTTGGATTAATAGAAGCACCGGCTACTAATGAAACATGTGCTAACAGGCTTACAAGGGTTGGATTGTTTCATGTACGAGTATGTCGATGATATTGTCATCTATTCGAAGAACTTGCATCAGCATTCGCACGCTTGTGCAAGGTGCTCTAAAAATTTCGGGAACACAATTTGAAATTGAACAGGGAGAAGTGTAAATTTTTGCGAAGAGATGTGATTTATTTAGGCCATAGTTGCTCAGTGGCAGGAGCACTGTCTGAACAGCAGAAGGTGGAATGCGTTAAAATGCATAGTAAGATTATCGCGTCCGATTCCATCGATCAGGAAACCTTCCTTATCCTATTCCACCGCGTGTATTTTAAAACTCATACCCAAAACCTCGCTGTGGTTTACCCTAACTGAATCTAGTGTCCTGATGCATCCACCAAATGCTCCGTTAAGCGTTCTTACGTCCGTCTGATTAATACCCAGCGCTTTCTGTGAAACACTATATTTTACGAGGCTGGTGTCCGCCCTTGAATCTACCAAAAGCACTAGCTTTACACCAGCTGCCTCCTTGCAGGGTATCTCGAAGAATGCACCTCCGGTGCTGCTTACAACGAAGCAACGTCATTTTATATCCCAACATGGTCGCGTATCTACTTCCTAGCTGCTCAAGCTTTTTGCTCCATGTACCGCAGTTATCCTTTACGATCCTATATTCGCTAAAAATTATCAGAATTATCTTCCCGGAGAGACTCTTGCTCCTCCGTATCTTGAACCATAGTCCTTACATTACTTGGTGCGTGGTATTGGAGAGCCTTTTGCTCCTTCTTCTCTTGGGTGTAGTTCTTACATTACTGGTCACGCGTACTTTTGGCCTAATTCTGACTCCTTTTCTTCACTAAATACTACTCTTGGCTTTACCAATCGACTTATTCCTTCCTGTGTTAAATATTCCGGCCAGCGAACTTCCGGAGGCAATGTAAACACTGTCTGTGTAGATCTAGCTGATGCTGATTTTGATCTTTCTCTACTCGTTGAGGTACTATTGGTCGCCCTTCCTCTTTTAAATTCGGCACACTCTTTCTCTAACAGCGATGCTGCTTCCTCTGTTTCTGCCAATCTTTGAGAAAGTTCCTTTACATTATTCTAAAGGTACTCCTTCTGTGCTCTGAAATCTTCCGCTTCTTTATGAAATTGGAACAATTTCTCCTCTATTCTGTTCTGAATTGCTGTCCAGGCTTGATCCGCTACCTCTAATGGAGACACTGCACCTCCGGCGTTTGCTTGCTTCCACAATTCCTGACCTTCTTCCCTGCTCGTACTCGATTCGATCTGGTCAACTATTTTCCCTAATAAACAGTTCTACCTCTGAATATACCGATTTTATTGTATTCCTTATTTCCTCGTCCGTTGAAACTGAACTCATTTTTTGCTGTCCTAGCCCCTCTTATCCAGAATTAAATGTGTCTGCAAATTCGTTGACCAGGCTATTGATTTATCCTGCGATATTTCTCGAAAATAGTTTCCTTTGCTGTACATGACCGGGTGAGGTAACAACAACTCGTGTTTCCTATTGAACTCTCTACCCAGATGTTGCAACTCTGTTATCCGCTTATGGTAATACGTATTGTCTTTCCGTAATTTGCCGTCTTTCCTAAAGTTACGAACAAATTGGATTGCCCCGACAATTTGTTCTTGTATCAGCAGTAGCACTTCCGCTTCCTTTGTCATTATTTATAAATAAAATCCAATTATCGTTAAAACTAGTTTTATTGATTTTAATCTTATCCCATTACTTCTACAAAGATTTGACTGCATAAAGTCAAGAATGATAGAAATAAAGATGATGACATGATTTTCCGTTTGATGACGTAGTTTGTCCAAGGGTATAGTTTGTCAAGGGTTGCCAACTTTGTGTGTCCGTAAATAATTTACTACGAACTATTTTTATATAACAAATCAATTGAATTTCATACAAAATCATTGATAAATATAAATTTATTTATTTTCGTCTGTTTATTTAAATTAAATTTTTTTTTATTATCATTTCATACAAAAAATGTATATTTTGTGTGAGAGTTGGCACCTCTGCGATTAAAACGTAAACATGAGGTGTGCAGTTTGCAAATGCAAGCTAACCAACAGAAAAAAATTAAGTAAGAAAAAACATTTGAAGGAAGCAAAGGACATTAAAACAAATGAAAGAGTGAAAAAACTTGTTTACAGATGTAGATTGTACTTTAGAATAAGATTACTTATAAAAGAAATTCCTCAAAATGTAATGCACGAAGGGAAAATTCAATAAAATAACAACGTAATTTAAAAAAAAAATTGTTTCATTTTTTGAGAATAAAAATAATAAATTGTCCCACTATCCTATTTCACAAATTATTATTATTAATTCCATGACATTTGACACAATAAAACTATACTTATGCTAACAAAGTTAACTAAAAGACATAATCATAAAAGAGTCAAATATCGCTCCTAGTCGGGACATAGGGCGGTCACAAAAGCTCTCCAACGGTTTCTATCAGCAGCCAGGTGTCTTATTTCGTTCCAGGTGGCTCTGTGGTGACTTTCGGCGTGGATAGTGCGTACCCATGTTTGTCGTGGGCGTCCTGCTTTCCGACTACCATGTGGGTTCCATTGAAAGGCCATCTTTGCAATGTTGGTGTCTTCTCTACGCAGAATGTGCCCTATCCAGCTCCACTATCAGTCCTCACAGAATTTTTGACCTGCCCATGCATAGCATTGTACGCGCTGAGAAAGCTGTTGCGGTCGGATAATGAAGCAGTGTTTACTTTGGTTTTCATCCTTCTACGTTCTTCGATATATTGCCAAGTGGTGTTGCTTATCCATGGCTTTCTTTGCGATGTTGGAGGCCAACTGTTTCTTCCGCAGCTTGTGTGCAGGCTTTTTGAATTTGTTGCCAGGACGGTCCATGTTCGTAGAGTGCAATGGTAGTAGACAGTGTGTCCTGGTAAAGTTGGAGCGTTGCAGGGTTTTTGAAGTTTTCCAGATTAAAGGTCATCTTTCCCTTCTGTTGCTTCCTGATGCCTTCGGGGCGTAAGCGGAGTTAGCATACAACTAGGTTATGGTCGCTGAATACGTCCGCACCTCTGCGTGTGCGCACATCAAGGAGGGAGATGTGAAACCGTCTGCTTATTAAAACATGGTCGATTTGGTTGCGAGTTCGGCCATCGGGAGAATTCCATGTGTATTTATGGATATCTAGATGGGGGAATTTAGTGCCACCAATGAAGAGATTGTGGTTGGAGCAAAGTTCAATCAATCGCTCTCCATTATTATTTCTACCTGAGGCTAAGGCGTGCCGACCCATGAGTTTTTCGACATTGCTGTTGTCGTTGCCTACTTTTGCGTTGAAATCGCCCAAAGTCATGATGATGTCGCCTTTTGGACAGAATTGATGGTAGAGTCTAGGAAGTTGTAGAACGCTTCTTTGGCATCGTCTGTGTCTGGTTCCGTAGGCGCGTAGCATTGAATTACGGTGATATTACGAAATCTGGTCTTAAATCTGGCAGTTATTATACGTTCGGAGATCGGCTTGTATCCCATTAATGCGCTTTTTAAGTTCTTTGATATTAGAATGCCGACACCGTTTGCACGCTTTTGTATGTGGTCACTGTAGATAAAATAGTGGCCTTCGAGGGTGTGAAATTCTCCTCGCCCGAGCCATCTGGTTTCAGATTAGCCGAGAATTTGAATTTTATAACGCTCCATCTCCCTGCAAACCTGTGCGAGCTTTGAAGTTTCAGAGAGAGAGCGAACGTTCCATGTTCCAATTCGTGTCATTGATTTAAAGCTGATGGTCTTCGTCGTGTGGTTGTTATTATTTCCGAGGCTTGTTTCCGTTTCTTGAGTGGGTTTGTTTTACGGTCGGGTCACTGGCCCAACGCAATCTATTTTATGTCTGAGGAAAACAAAAATATTTTATTTAAGAGAGCTGTTTTCTCTCCGCCCGACTACGATTAGCCAGCGCTTTCAGAAAATATTTTTGAAAACCTGTTTCTAGCCGCCCCCGCGGAGAGGATGTAGTCGCACTGCCATCAGTATACACAGTTACGGCATGTACACAATGTGTTACATGTTAGTCCCCCTGTGTTCCTGACGGCTGACGGCCAGGTTTCACAAATATTTTACAGGAAACTATTAGCCAATAGGAATACAAATATTTTGCTGGAGACTATAAGCCAATAGGACAGTTAGCGTGATGTCATTTGTGCTACATGCAGAGAACATTTCAATTTTCTACACCGGATGTCGTAATCTCTGTTTCCATTATTCTTGACAATAAGTCATATTTTACTTATTGCAAGTATTCTTTTTTTACTTGAAGATTTAATACAAATTTATTTAAATCTCAAATAGTCTCATCTTGAGGCGTTCGGCCGCTGTTCCTCCACTGATCCTCAGGGAATCCAATCCAGTGTGACATTCATATTCTAATTATCAATAATTAATTAACCCCATATTAGCCAAATACATTCATATACTCCAAAAATTTTGAATAAAAATTCAACATGCCCGTTTGATTCTTACTGATTTTTCAAATGTCATTATAAATTAAACTAGCCTCATTCATTTAAAATTTCATTTTTCTTCCCAAACTTTCTTAAATTTCACTGTAAATTAAACTAGCCTCATTAATTTTAAAACTAATGTTTCTTCCCAAACTTAAACGCTTATTAGTTTACCAAAAATTTTTTTTCTACTGAAATTTTAAAGCAATACTTTCAAAATTAAAAATTGCATGACTCAATCCTGGTCATTTGAATCCATTAACACGACACGTATGCGTAATGTAATAAGAGTATTTTAATTTTAATGCAACAACCCGTGTTGTATGCAATTCTTGATGTTTTCTTGCCTAAAACCCTAAGCATAAATGTGCATTTAAATGTGTTTTAAAACAAAGTGTATATCTAAAGTGTCCCTAAGGCAAACAAACACAATCCACTACTAAAAAATCCTCACAACTAAGCTGACACATATATACCGTCCGATCATACTGACAGTTCTATGGTTGCCAAGCCATAGTCGCGTGAGTTTCATTCCTAACTACGGTGTCAACGACCACTGCACCCTCATCACCACCACAATCTAAACCACCTAGAACCCAACCACATAATATACAAATCCACTAGCAGTTCAACAACTTTAAAAACGCAACGAGAGCATAACAGTAAGCAGCAAACAGCAAGATATCAACGACCACATTAAACACACCCACAATATATATTCAGAGTATGTATTTCTTTATTACATAGACATAAGGCAAACAAACTTGTAAACACATACACACAATATATTTAGAGTATATATATCTTTATTACATAGACATAAGGAAAATAAAGTTGTAAACACACACACACAACATATTTAGAACATATATTTATATACTTATATTTTATAGATATAAACTTATAATACACATATGTAACATACTTAGAGAATATATTTATAGATATAAACTTATAATATACCTAGATATAAGCTTACGTAGCACATTTAGTTTATATAAAGAATCTATATTCAGAATAAAATAACCTTGGTACTTACACTGAAACTGAACAGTCTTTCTCTTATGAAGGAGCAAATCGCCATCCTTTGGACGCCTTATATTCTAATACTAGCTAGAACTTAATTCAGCTTGAACTAATTAAATTAGTGACCTTCTTGATCAGAATAATTCGGCATCCTTTGGACGCATGTATCCTTTCGAGTTGAGGAACTAACATATTAGTTCTGCTTGAATAAATTAGTGACCTTCTTGATCGGAACAATTCGGCATCCTTTAGACGCCTTTATCCTTTCGAGTTGAGAAACTAACATTATTTTTGTGTGTAGTACCAGGCCAAGAACATAACTGGCGCAGCCGGTAGTCGTGACTAACGGTTTACACAAGTTGGAATAGAATCAGCAATGACAGAATAGCAGTAGCGAAACTCTAACACTGAGTGCATATCAGTGTCAGCCTCCACAAGTAGCACAAACCAACAAGTTTTGACTCCTTATAGTCAGTCGACAGCCACACTAACATTAAACAGAAACAATACAACAACATTAATACAGCAATATTAAGCAGAAACACCACAGCAACATTAAGCAGTAACACTACAGCAACATTAATACAGCAACATTAAGCAGAAACACCGCATCAACATTAAGCAGAGATAATACGGCAACACTCAGCAGAGACAACACGGCAACATTAAGCAGAGACAACACGGAGACATTTACCATAGGCAGAAATAACATAAAAAACATAAACGCTTACGGTATGAAGCACATCAATACTACATTTTGGGCTACAATCAGTTGCATGTAAGTCAAGAACTGAATAACAGGACAAGTATTGCTTAGAGCAATAAGAAATAAGATAATAGGGCCAGCAAATGAAGCTAAAAATTCACATTTAATCAATCTTGTTTGGAATGACATTAAGAAAACCCTGATGGACCTATATACTGACAATAGAGACGAAAGTACACTAATTAGGGAACTACACAACATTAAACAATATCACAACAGTCGAACAATTCTATGACGAAGAGATATCTAGATATTCTAGATATCCAGTCTACATTCATAAGCAATATACGTATGAAGGAAACCAATCATACAAAATTCAAAGAAAGATTGACGACATGTGTCTAAACGTCTTCTTATCAGGCTAAAGAGAACCTTTAGATGTACTGCTGTGACTTACTGTAAAAAAGAAACAACAGATTTTACCAACCACACCCTACAGATATAAGAACTACCCTTACCGCAAACCACAGCAATATGACAAGACAGAACTTTACACCCTATTAATCAACACAGAACCACTTCAACAGACACAAAAATAATTACCTATAAATCACACAAACCAAATAATAACTAAACCACATATAGAGTTGCATGATAAGCAAATTCAGTTCTTCGAAGAAGCATGAAAATCAATAGAAAAGACATATTATTGTAAAAAGAGTAAAGAAGTCTGAAGTCGGGTTAGACCGACTTTGAAATATCCTTTACCTTTCCTTGTGCGTGCGAGTTAAAAAATGGGGATGTTTTCTTCAATAATCATCAGTAGGAGAATATAATAAATAATTAATTAATTTATAATTTTCTGTCGGGTACCTTGAATTGATTATATCGACCCAATTTCTTGCGTATGGCTATGTAGTGTGACATACTAATAAAAAATTTAGTCCAAAAATGCTGTATAGGTCGTAAGTTATAATAATCTCAACGATGGGCGTGGCTGTAAAAATAACAAGCCCATTTTTGTGTGGTGCTTAATGTTGGTACCCGCAACTTTCCTGTCATATTTTGTTGATAAATTTTTAATAGAAACGTGGGCGTGTCTTTTCCCTGATCAACTTCTTTTGTTGCAGATAGCTGTATAATGTCCACATATTCCTTCAAGTAAAATTTCGTCAGTAAATCTCTACCAGATCTTAAGTTATTAATATTTGTTAATAGTGGGCGTGGCAGTTAATATATACCACCCACTTTTTGCATAGTGTTTAGTAGGACCCACATCTCCATAACTACCAAATTTAGTCACGATTCCCTCAATCAGGCCGAAGTTATAGTCATTTTAAAAAAGGTGAAAAAACTTCCTTATATGGGAGGTAGGCGTGGTCTTTGTACAAATCGGCCCATATAGCAATCCGGTTCTATCCAGACTATATTTTACAAAATTTCATTAAGATAGCTCTAACGGTGTAGAAAAAAAGTGGCCACAGACGGACAGACGAACGGACAGACGGACAGACGGAATAAGAAAATAAAAATTGCTTATAAAGTGGTATATGTATTAAATATATGTGTCCATACATACCACGCCTTCTTCTTGAAATTGCAACCTCTCTCAAAAGCACAAAATTAGTATACCCTATTTACCTTTTTTAAAGGTAAAGAGTATAAAAAAACCCAATCAACGAAATCACGACAGAAAACTCAACCTGCATTAGCGCAATATTTAACAACAATAATATACCTCAAACAAAAATTAAATATAATTGTAACTCAAGTAACATACTAGTAGAAGGCACCATAATGGTTACATACAATTGCACAGTGGACATAAATGGATTAATCTACACAGACACTCACGAAATTTTCTGAGATGAAGTCCAATTAATACTTCCACCAAAGTTAGCAGTCCCAACTTTATCAATCTCATCATCAAGAAGCCTACCGAAACTACAAGAATTCAACTTTAAATACAAGACATCAATAGCAATACTACAATACGAAAGCAACATTAGATCTACTTTCACGACCACTGCAATAACTGTTTTGGGAATTATATCACTAATCGCTCTCATTCTAGGAATATACAAAACAACCACAATCAAGTATATACCAGAACCAATAACTACAATGGCTCCAGCCATCGAGTACTCACTCTGGCCACAGACAACGTAGTCATATATATTTCCAAATGCTTTGAAAATAAGTGTCCCAAAATTTGATGACTAATGTTAGCTTTTGTCGACTTATCGCACAATCACATATGAACGCCAGAGAAAAAGGGAAACGTGAGAGTGTGCAAAATACACACCAATATGGTAAATCAAGACAGCAAAAACTTTGCGCTCTGGCAAAAGCTTTGCAGCCATCACCCGAGGTTCGTTTTTCACTTCGGTACGCTAAATGTACATGAGGACTTTCGAACAAGCAAGCACGACAAAATTGTATGTTTTAGCTTTTTCCGATCGTATTAAAAACTTAAAACAGTGAAAAATACGACAAGTTTAAATAGCATCAATTCTCATTTTTATGCTCACAACTATGTTGATCGTAAGCATAGAACCCAATACGAAATTTCAAGCGATTGATTTTTATTTGGCTCGAAATTGATTTTTGATTTTAAAATTTTTTTTACTTCTTATTGGTTCCCAGATGTCAACAAAACGGAGAAGGTGTTCTATTAAGTTATACAAAAGCTCTCTGCCTGAAAAAATAAGGGTTTTCGAATGCCCTCCAAAAGGTTCGGATAAATATAATTTGTGGGTTTCGAAATGCTACGAGTCTTCTAAAAAAATTTCAAATACCAAGGTACCATATATATGCCAAAAGCACTTTCAGATGAAATTTTTCGGAAAGAGGAAACTTTTCCCAGAAGCGATTCCTTCTTTGTTGTTATTCACAGAGGATCAAAATGAAGAAGGAAATGGCAATCTTATAGAAAATTGATGACGGAGAACAAGATTTCAATGAAGTTCCGGCCGCAGTTTGTAGGACATGTAATAAGCATAAGAAAAACGTATCTTATTACATATCTGAATTGGCAAAATTGAAAATTGTTCACAAAGAACTTCAAAAGAAAGTTAGGTTTTTGGAAACAAATAATTCGATAGATCTGAAAGCAATACAAAGACTGAGAAAAATTAGAGCAAACAAATTTAAAAATTACTATAAATTAAATAATAATGATAGCAATATTATGAAATATCCGGTCTATGTATCTGAAAATACAAAAACATTTTGTACAATGCTTCTAAAGAAAAATAACGCAAATTATACGCATGAAGAAAAATCACTTTCACAAATTTTATATTTTAAGTCTACGTCATTTTACATATTTCTTCGAGAAAAGCTTGACTTTCATTTGCCATGTCCAAGTTCATTGTACAATTGGATGCCAGTAACTAATTTGACACTTGGCGTACAGGAAAATGTACTCAAACAAATAGAAATTCCAATTTCAGGATTCAGTAAGAAGCTAAAGGAGGTCATTATAATGTTCGATGAAATGACCCTTAAAAGAGATTTGACCTACAACCGTAAGCATGACGAAATAGATGGTTTTATTGATTATGGGGTCGGTAAAAACTGTCGGCGACCTGGTATTGCTAAGTCTGTATGCGTATTTATGATAAGGCGTTGATGTGGGCAGTGGAAACAAATATTGAGTTTTTCCGTATCTCAGAAAGTTTTACCAGTAAAAAACCTCCAAAACATGCTTTGCGCCACAATTGATGCGTGTGTAAAGCTAGGTCTGTCTGTTCATGCTATTGTGTGCGACCAATCAACAACCAATCAATCCTTATACAAGAAATTGGACATAACACCTGCAAAACCATCTTTTTATTATAAAGAAACACAAATTTTTAAAGTCTTTAAGAAACAATCTTATGAAATATAAGCTACAGATTTCAAATGAGGATTATGCTAATTGGGAAATCATAAATGAACTTCACTCAATGGACAGTTTGTCTACTGTTCGAGTTTGCCCACGATTATGCAATGCTCATATCTGCCCCAACAGATTTCAAAAAATGAATGTTCGATTGGCTCACCAAGTAATGAGCGCAACAACAGCAGCTGAAATAAGAACAGCTAGTAAATTAAATATCTTTAACGACACATTGAAAGGAGATGATGCTGAACCTACTGCTAAATTCATTGAAAACATCAATAATCTTTTTGACGTGCTTAATAGCAAAACTTTGCTTTCCAGAAATCTATATAATGCAGCATTGCAAAATAATAACGTTTCAACTGAATGGCCAACTGAAAATTTCACCCAAGAGGAAGGGAACTTATTTCATAACGCCATAGCTTATTTTGCGGGTAATGTTATATACAAGGTCTTGAAAAATAATAAAGTAAAGCATTGTGAAAAATGCAATACACCTTGGAACTACTTGAAGGAGATGATGCAGTTTATTTCAAATGTGCAATTTTCTGTCACAAATAGAAAAGTAAAGATAAATTGTTTAAATGGTTTGGTTCAAACTATAAATGCAATACTTCAACTTTCACACCATTTGTTATCAAAACATAAAAACGATTTATTTTATTTGTGCACCTACAAACTGAATCAGGATCCGCTTGAAAATTTATTTAGCCATATAAGGTACAAAAAACGCAATCCCTCTGTGAATGAGTTCTGCCAAATTCTGGGAAGAATTTCTTCAGTACAAATATATAGTTCCAAGTATGCAAATTGCGCCCAAGCCACAGAGCAGTTATTGGGATTAAGTTTAGATTGGAAAGGAGTGCTAAGAGCTGAAAGTGAAGTGCGTAGTGAATATTCATTTCACCCAAGAGGAAGGGAACTTATTTCATAACGCCACAGCTTATTTTTCGGGTAATGTTATATACAAGGTCTTGAAAAATAATAAACTAAAGCATTGTGAAAAATGCAAAGATAAAATAGAAAGTAAAGAGATAGAAATAAAAAGCAATAATGATCTATTTTTATTTTATAAAAATTACTCCGAGTTTTCTGATTTCGGTACTCTAAAAGCTCCCACAGATTATTTTTATCAAACAATCAAATCTACAGTACAAATATTTAATCAGATTTTTCCAAGTACCCCGCATACAAATAATATAAGAAAAAAATTCTTTCAATAGCTCAAGATATGTTGAAAGAATGGTACAATGTTGAAGGCGATTGTAGGGCCATAGGTAAGCAATACTAGAATTCGCAATCATTGTATTGCTAAGAAAGAATTGCAGTTGGAGAACCAGTTCAATAAAAAAAATTGCAGATTCTTCAAATGATAGGCTGCGTATTTTACAGAGCTAACATGGCGTGGTAGATGTAATAATAATAGTAATTGTTAAATAGTTCTTTCTTATAATTAATTTCTCTTGTAGTTTAATGGAATAAAATTAAAGACGATAAACTGAAGTGCTACGTTGTCTGTGCTCTGGCCTTCGCTCTACTCTAAGGGGGGAGGAGTTACGTTCCCACCTACGGTGTCAACGATCACTACACCCTCATCACCACCACCATCTAAGTAGTTAAACAATGTATGTTCTAGGCCCAAAACGCGTGTATTTTCTTATGAAGGTCGAAATTCACCAAAAACCGTCACATTTATTATTCCAAGTCGAAAGCTTTTAGAGACGCCATCTGGCGGTGAGTTTTTCGTTGGAAGCTTTTTTGGAGAGCTGTGTTTTGGTTTGTGTCTTTTCTATGATGCAGGGACTTTTTGTGGAAAGCTGTGTTTTGGTTTGTGTCTTTGCTGGAAAGAAAAGTTCACATGAAGTTTAATGTGAGCAATAAGAAGTTTCTTGAAATTTTCTCATACCCCCGCCCCTATTTTTGCTTTTGATCCGAACAAGTTTCTAAAAGCTAAAAATTCAAGACAGTTTGGTATTTACTGATAATATGCGACTGCGTTCTGTTTAACTAAAAGCTTATTCAACTCAGATGCGTGTTTACTGATAAGAAAGCAGCTGCGTTCGGTCGGACGTGGTCGCTTGGCGCTGAGCGCTGCGTTCTGTAACGCAAGTGGTGGTTGTATATATGTTTGTGTGTGTGTGAATGTTCTTATTTTGTATATATATAGGTATTGAAGAAAAATGAAAAAAGATTTTCTTTTGTACTAATTTTTTATTTTAATATAATATCTAAAATTAAAAAATAATATAATATAATATATTATTATAGATATACCATCTGGAAAGAGAAAAAAACATTAATAAATAACAAGTCAGCAGAAATTATATAAAGAAAAAAAACTCACTTCAAAATTATTTATTCGACAATAGTCATTCATTTCATTTGTGAGCGTTTCTATTTCTTCCCGCAGGGAGATATTTAAATTCATTAGATCTAGTCGAATTAACTCATCCATCTCGTTTTCTATGTTGGGTTGATCCGAACACACCTGCTGGAAGCGTTCTAGAAACGCTTTAGCAGTAATTAGATATTCTTCTATTGTATCCGAATCCTCCTCCATGCTTTTGTTTTATTATTTAAATGACATTTAGAATATAGCTCCCCGGCACTTCACCAATCCACAATAAAATAATTATATGCAACATTGTAACAAATTTTTTGTTCTCTTATCAGTGAAAAAAAATAAATGCAAATAGCCTCCAATTCTCAATAACATAATTATGTTACATTTCTTTATTTTCTGTTCTCTTATCAGTGTAAAAAGAAATAAGTGCAATAGCCTACAATCCACAACAATATAAATATGCAACATCTAATACTTTTTTTTCTTCATTCTATTTCTCACTTTTGAAATTACAATTTTTAAATTTAGCTACATTGAATACATTATAATAAATTTGCATTAGTTATTTTGCTTCTTCTTCTCTAATTTTTCTCATAAATCGACTATCATACCAATTGCAAGTTTCGGGTCCACTATTATGTTCTGTACCATCTTCTTTTATCCATTCACAGTTCTCATAATTTTGACCATATATTTCCAAATTTGTTTGAATATTCATGAGCTTATATTTATGATCATCCGAAATAACATGAGCAAATTTTTTTAAGAAGGTTATTATTCCGTTTTTCATATTTGTTGATATGTGTATACTGTATCCTCATGTGTAAAGTTTGTGAATAATCTGATATTTATATTATTTGTTGCTCGATCAAACAAGGGGATTGTTTCATGTTTTCTTTCTCTTTCATTCGAGTTTATTAGATCTCTATCATACTCTCTATTATACTCAAAACAATAAATGTTGAGAGTTTGATAATGATAGTTACTATAATAGGTACACCTGATTCTTATTTCACAATTTTCATCATATTTTAAATTGAAATGACGGAAAAATGCTTTAGAACTTTCAATAATACCTCCAATATTAATTTATTTTTTTAATTAAATCCTTTCTAAAAGCTTCAATTGCATCGTTTATGGTGTAGTTGTTTTCAGAATTATCTGTTGGTAACTTAATATTATTTCTTAATGTTGATGTATCATTCTCTAATTGAATTGATAAATGTATTCTAATACCTATTGAATTATTATAAAGTTTTATATAAAAATTTATGTATTTACTTTTAGGATCTATATTATTAATATTGTAACTTTTAACACTATTAACAATTAATAATATAAATATTATTAAAATATAGGTCTTCATCTTGCTTTTCCTTTGAGATTATTCTGAAAACTATTACGGTTTCCTTATATGATATCCATTTTATAAGTTTGAATATAGTTTTTTACATCAATTATATTAATATGTTGTAATTTATGACTTAAATCTGAAGTGTATACCTTTTCAATTTCTCCATTACTTAAAATTCGTTCAACTTCAAATTCACGATATTCAAAACAACTTATTTTTGTTGTTTTTCTCTCTCGTATACTCGTATAACATCATATGTACAACGAATAGGTGTTTCAACATTATCATATTCAAGTTTAAAATGACGATAAAATGATTCCTTTGCATTCAGTATACCACCTATATTTGTTTCTTTTTTAATTTAATCCTTTCGAAACGCTTCTATAGCTTCATCCACTGTAAAATATTTGGATAGAGCTCCTTCTGTTGTTATTTGAAAAATAGGTGTAGTTGTTGTTGATGTTGTTGTTGTTGAAAATGTATCATTTTTATCGATTTAATCTAATTGATAATCATAATCTAAATTTTTTAGTGGTTTACTTTTTCCATCAGTTTAAATGATTTACGAATTAAATGCTGCACTTTTTGAACTTGATTCTATCAGAGGAGTATTACTAATAGAGAGTGATATTGGATTTCCAATCACCACTTTTAAAAATACAAATAAAACGAGTAAAGAAGTCTGAAGTCGGGTTAGACCGACTACGAAATACCCTTTACCTTTATAGTTTATAAAACCACGCTCATACAAATAAAATGTACGTGAGAGTTAAACCATGGCGATATGGGTTCAACACAATTTTTTCTCCATGTCGGTTGAAATGTTACACCTATAATGATCACTAAGTTTCATAGTTCAATTCTATAATGCTATAGACAGATTTGTTGATATTTTTTGTAGAGATTTCGAGTTATGAATATAGTTAACTTGGTACTGTAGTTATACTTCACATTTCCATATATACATATCCGTACCTGCTACGGCCATTATGGTATTTATAAAAAAAAAGCTCTACGGCACAAAATTAGTTTAAGATTTTTGATAGTAAAGGTTTGAAGGTATGAATACTGCTGCTTGTTGGTCCGCGGGAGGTAGTTGATACAGCTCCTACCTCCAATCTTTTCCCCTATCCGCTACCTGGTGACATGTCCTCTAGGAATTACAAGCTCTCGCGAGTAATTTAATTAATTGTACCTATTACTACACCTAAATCAATTAAGTTATCATACATTAAATAAATAAAGAATGCAGCAAAAGTAAAGAACCCTATTATGATGAAATTGTAACACAAACTGCATCATGGTAGCTGTAAATCGTTTTGTAAGTTTTCGTCTTAATTACTTACGAAAGCACAGTCTATGTGAGTATTTCCTGAAGTGGTACTCTTATCTCTACATAGAAGAGATATTAAGCCGTCTTCCGTTAGGATGTCTTCTACTGGGTCATAGTCACTGCCACGTAATATATATTAAAATCTCCTAACAGAACAATTCTCTTATTGACAGAACAATCGGTACTTAAAATATTTTGTAGTTCTATATTTAGTAGTCCTGACGGAAAAGATTAAAGTACTATTAAATGTATATATCAATATTTATATACAATGATTTCAAAAGTGAATTTACTTTCATGTAATTTCTTGCTATATGAATCTGCCAGCTCAATTTTGACATATACGAGGGCGGATTGATGCTGAAGCTACCTAAGTAGGAAAAAAACATTTTTTTTTTTCAAAAACCATTTATTTCTCAACATAGTCTCCTTTTACTTCCACACACTTAGTAAGACGATATTCCAACTTTTTTATACCATCTGAATAATACGATTTCGGAAACCCCTCAAAATACGCGTTAGTTTCGGTAATCACTTCTTCGTTTGAGATGAATCTTTTTCCTGCGAGCCATTTTTTCAAGTTTGGAAACAGGAAAAGTCACTAGGAGCTAAATCTGGACTACAAGGTGGATGATTAACCAATTCGAAGCGTATTTCACGTAATTTTAACATCGTATCTAATGCTTTGTGAGCCGGTCCGTTATCTTGAAGAAAGAGCATTTGTTTCTTCTTTAAATGTGGTCGTTTTTCCTTGATTGCATCAATCAATTGATCCAATAATGCACGATAATACTTTCCTGTGATTGTGGATCCTTTTTCAAGATAATCGATGAGCAATATTCATTGTGCATCCCAAAATACAGTGGCCATAAACTTGCCAGCCGATTTCACTGCCTTCGCCTTCTTCGGAGCACTTCCACCAGCTTCCACCCATTGTTTCGATTGATTTTTGGTTTCAGGTGTGTAGTGGTGGACCCACGTTTCATCAACAGTTATTAATCGACGACAAAAATCAACAGGATTACGCTTTATCATGTCCAAAGACCGCTGTGAAGTGGTCTGCCGAACTCGTTTTTGTTCGACACTGAGCAAACGCGGCACCCATCTTGCCGATAGCTTTTTCATATGCAAATGTTCATGCAAAATGTTGAACACACGTTCATATGATATGTTTACCATTTCAACAATCTCACGCAACTTGACTCGGCGATCATTCATAACGATATCGAGGATTTTCTTGATATTTTCTTCAGTAATCACCTCTTTTGGCCTTCCTGTTAAAGGTATTGTTGCAGTGCTTATTCGGCCGCGTTTAAATTCAGCAATCCAGCCGTTTTCCCTTTCAAATAATAGTGTTTAATCACTGCACGAAAATCGCTTTTTTCCATTTTTCAAGAAACACAGAAGTTGCTTACTTCAAACGACTACAACAAATAAACTAATTGATGATTTTGGGTGAAATTTTAACAGCAGACGTTTGACAGATCGCAATTTCTAAAAAAAAAAGTTTTTGTGTTTGTTCTGCCATTTAGCGCTAGGTAGCTTTAATATCAATCCGTATATTTGAATGCCATCTGAAGATTATTCAAAAGAATATAGGACGCTTGGTTAAAAAAATTTTAAAAAAACTGAATGTTTTGCTAATGATTTCTTGTTATAATCCGCCATTTTGTAAACATTACCAACTTCACTATATATTGAATGACATCAGATGATTATTCATAAGAATAAAGGACGCTTGGTTAAAAAAAATTTTCAAAAACTGAATGTTTTGCTACTGATTTCATGTTATTATCCGCCATTTTGTAAACATTACCAACTTCACTATACGTTGAATGCCATCAGAAGATTATACATAAGAATAATTGACGCGTGCTTAAAAAAATATTTAAAAAAAAAACAGAAAAACTGTCTTTTATCTGGACCACCCCATTTCTTTTGTATGACTTTATAAAGTCAATAACCTTTTTTTTTGAATTTATATAGGTCCAAAGTTTTAAGAACCTATCTAAAGGGTGTTTTTTTTAGACGTGTGGTTTTCAATCTAGCAAAACTTTTTTCGGAGTTGGTCTTTTTGACAGCTGGCACTTGATTTATGCTTAGTTGGCTTTGCCATTTCATAATAAATAGACTTACTTCTAAACAACGTTTGCAAATTGTGCATACTTATTACCAAATTAGTGGCTCGGTTCGCGCGACGCATCACGCGCTGCGTCCAATATTCGGTCGACATAATCGCCCAGCAACCATGGATCGGTTTCGCACCACGTTTACTCTAGTGGATAATGCGCATCCTCAGAGATGCCGTACAGTGCGCACAGAATACGCTATTGCTGCTTTGGAACAGAGTATCGAAGAAGACCCGAATGAGTCCATCCGCCATCCCGCGCAACAATTGGAGCTGTGTCCATCCACTTTATGGAAGATTTTGCGGAAGGATCTTGGTTTGCAGGCTTACAAAATTCAAAACGCGATGGCCACCGATCCCGATTTTCACAAGAAAATTTTGTTCAGCGATGAAGCTCACTTTTGGTTGCATGGGTACGTGAAAGCAAAATTGTCGCATTTGAGTGACGATAATCCACAAGCCATTGTTGAGACGCCGTTACATCCTCAAAAAGTCACTGTTCCATATTTCTTCAAAAATGAAGCCGGCCATACTGTTACAGTCAATGGGGAACGCTATAGAGCCATGATTAATGACTTTTTCGTGCCTGAATTGGAGGATGTTGATGTGGACGACCTTTGGTTCCAACAAGACGGCGCTACATGCCATACAGCCAATGAAATAATCAATTTATTGAAGGAAACTTTTGATGGGCGCATTATCTCGCGTCGTGGGCCTTTGGCGTGGCCTCTAAGATCATGCGATTTAACACCGCTGAACTATTTTGTGTGGTTATGTGAAGTCGCTTGTCTACGCAGATAAGCCCGAGACGATTGATGCCTTGTAAGAGAATATTGCTGCAAAAAGGGTCGAAATGGGGCCTCACGGCTGGAATTTATTCGAGGCAGGCCACTTGCCCTATATCATTTTTAAAACATAATGGCAAACCCTTATCATTATATTAAAGGTAAATTCTTGGCCATACCATAAAATTATACGCGTTTTATTTCTGCTTGAAAACCACACGTCTAAAAAAAACACCCCTTATAGCTCATAAAGTGCATCTCTAATTTTCTTATTTTTGGTTTGTGTTTTACACTATCACTCTGAAGCTTCATATGAAGTATCATTGACGAGCCTTGTATAAGGTCGCAAATATGAGTACTTGTTAATTGAGGGCGTGGCAGTAGTAATAATGTGCCCATATTTTGCATGCATGCTTTTTCGGATTTAATACATCCTGATACCAATTTCGCCCAAAAATATTGTATAAATCGCAAGTTATAAAAATATGTCAATAAGGGACGTGGCTTTGAAAAGAACACACCCATTTTTTTGTGGTGTTTAATGTTGGTACCCGCAACCTTTCTGTGAAATTTCGTTGATAAATATTCAATAGGAACCTAGTAATGGTTTTTCTTAATTGTGGGCGTGGCAGTAGTATTAATCTGCCCATATTTGGAATGCATCCTAGAACAGATTCAATGAAGCTACCAATTTTTATTCATATATCATCACTACTCGTATAAGCATAGATAGGGTAATTGCTTTTAAGTGGGGTCCCCAAAGTTCATTATATAGGAGGGAGACGTATCCTTCATCTGATCGACCCCCATTCTTGCATATGGCTATGTAGGGTCCATATACGTACTAATATATAATTTCGTCCAAAAATATTGTATAGGTCGTAAGTTATAATAATATGTCAATAGTGGGCGTGGCTGGAAAAATAACCCGCCCATTTTTTGTGTGGTGTTTAATGTTAGTACCCGCAACATTCCTGTGAAATTTCGTTGATAAATCTTTAATAGGAACCTAGTAATGATTTTTGGCTAATTATGGGCGTGGCAGTTGTATTATGATCTCTATATTCTGCACACCGCTATTATAGACCCCATGTATATTTTTGCAAATTTTTATTCCGCTGGCATCAATACGAGCATAGGTATGCTAATTTTAATTTTAGACCCGAAATTTCCTTATATCAAAAGTGGGCGTGTCTTTTCACTGATCAAACCCATTTGTTGCACATAGCTGTATAATGTCCACATGTTCCTTCAAGTAAAATTTCGTCCGTAAATCTATACCAGATCTTAAGTTATTAATATTTGTTAATAGTGGGCGTGGCAGTAAATATATACCGTCCACTTTTTGCATAGTGTTTAGTAGGACCCACATCTCCATAACTGCCAAATTGCGTCACGATTCCATCAATCGGACCGAAGTTATAGTTATTTTAAAAAGGGTGAAAAAACTTCCTTATGTGGGAGGTAGGCGTGGTCTTTGTCCAGACTATACTTTGGCAAAATTTCAGTAAGATAAGCTCTAACGGTGTAGAAAAAAGTGGGCACAGACGAACGGACCGATAGACGGACGGACAGACGGACAGACGGACGGACAAAATAAAAATTGCTTAGAAAGTGGTTCTGATCATATCTGTATATATATGCCCATACCTACCACGCCTCTTTCGTGAAATTGCAACCCCTCTGAAAAGCACAAAATTAGTATACCCTATTTACCTTTTTTAAAGGTAAAGTGTATAAAAAATAAACTTAATTTCTTTTTCTCCTGTATATTTATTGTATGTGTCTGCAACGGTGTTTAAAGATATAATGAAGGAAAATCCTAGGGATGATTATCTATATAAGAAAAAAATTATTTAGAAATTATTTAAGGTAGCCGAAGTTGAACCCTTCAATTTTCCTTGAATATATGAATGATTGAAATAAAAATGTACATAAATCAAATTTTCTTGTTATTTTCTTTTTATTTTACAATATTTTTCTTACTTCGTTTGTAACATTTTATCCTATATAATTAAACAATATGCAGTTGTATTGTTTGGTATGTTTGTTAATGTTTTGAAGTTAATCCGAATATCGATTTGTCCATTTTTGATAGATTCATTTTGATGAGTTATGTATATCTAACACAATTATTGGAGCATTTGATGAAAATTCTTTTCGTATTAATAGAGGCTGTAAATCGCGTGAATTGTTGAAACTTCAAGTACATATCATATAATAAAGCATAACAATTTCGATTAAATTTAAGATTTAGATCATCATAAGCATATACGAGTATCTCAGAGTTCAGATATACTTTTATATCGGATAGGTCACAATGCATGAACTTATTATTATTTCGAAACGCTAATAATAGAAAACGTGGTTTTTCATTTTCAGCAGCTAGTTTAACATTCCATAAAATATTTGTACTATTGTTAGGTAATGATGGATTATAATATGTATCCCAACTCCTAAATGAAATATTTAATGGTTGTTGACTTTTAATTCCTTCTAACATTTCCAATTTATATTCATCAGCAAGTTGAACACGTTGAATTTACCATGTAATACTTGTTATTGGTAATTTAAGTTTTTCATTTGCAGTGATAGATGTTAAGACATTGCTATCATTCATAGAACTTAACAAAATCAGTTCATGTTTAGAATTTATTATTATTTTATTAATATCTTCAGCAAATCCAAGCAATAATTTTAATGGCACACAAAAATTGAAATCACCGCTAATAAGCGTAAGATTCTCTGAGATTGGCGCCTATCCTTCATTTCTTAGTGCACTACTTTCATCTTTATTCAAAGATACAAAGTTTTTTAATTCTGTAGCAATACCCAAATATCGTGTACGATTAATTTCTATACCATCAATTTCATACCGAATTTCATCAAATAGATATGCCATACAATTATTAAAAAGTTTTACAGTATTAGAGATTGTATTATCTGTATCTACTTCTTTCGTTACAAATCCCTCAATGTATAAAAACCTTTCGCTTCGTAAAACATATAAATCTTGAATTTCATCATTATTTTGAAATGATTGTAAATATGATGTATAGCTATGATATTCTTTTTTAATAATTGAACAATGGTTTCTTTTGTACATTGATTATATTACTTATTTTTTATTAAACTTTTAATTGAAATCCTAAATTTTGTATAATCTTCCGATTAGTTTCAATAAGATTATTAGTTTTTTGTTGTTGTTTATATTTAGATTTCGCTTGAAATTGATTTTTACAAAATGATATTTCTTTGTCTTCTTTACCATTGTGTTCTGTTGCTGCTAGTGAAATAAATGATAAATCATTGTGTAACTGATTTTTATTGAAGATGTAATTGTTATTTTTACTCCGCGAAAATTTATTAAATTACCGTCTTGATCAACAACTTTCAAAACAATAAGATTTATTTCATTGATATTTATAGGTAAATATATTACAATAGCTGGCGTTTCAGTGATTTTGTAACCTGGACTAACGACAAGTGAAAACTGATGTAAAGTATGTGCTGATACACTATTTATATATGATCCAGTCAGTGTTTATTTTTGTTCTATCTATTCTTTTATCTGAATAATGTACAATGCCTGGTTCCAATACTCTCTTACTAAACCCCAAAATTGAAACAATTGAATTATCTCTATCGAAATAAATCGGATCTATACAGCTTTTTATAACCGTTTTTAAGGTATTATAATTTGCTTGTATATCAAGAATTCCCTTTTGATTCATATTTTTCACTAACTACATCAGCTATATCAGATAATTCATATGATCCAATTGGAATCTCTATTTCATTATCACCAATATGAAATAGATTGTTTTTTACATCAACATTCGGAATTGAATGATATGTGTTTAAGCTTATTAAACCGCAAACAAATTTCCTTATATCAAAAGTGGGCGTGTCTTTTCACTGATCAAACCCATTTGTTGCACATAGCTGTATAATGTCCACATGTTCCTTCAAGTAAAATTTCGTCCGTAAATCTATACCAGATCTTAAGTTATTAATATTTGTTAATAGTGGGCGTGGCAGTAAATATATACCGTCCACTTTTTGCATAGTGTTTAGTAGGACCCACATCTCCATAACTGCCAAATTGCGTCACGATTCCATCAATCGGACCGAAGTTATAGTTATTTTAAAAAGGGTGAAAAAACTTCCTTATGTGGGAGGTAGGCGTGGTCTTTGTCCAGACGATACTTTTGCAAAATTTCAGTAAGATAGCTCTAACGGTGTAGAAAAAAGTGGGCACAGACGAACGGACCGATAGACGGACGGACAGACGGACGGACAAAATAAAAATTGCTTAGAAAGTGGTTCTGATCATATCTGTATATATATGCCCATACCTACCACGCCTCTTTCGTGAAATTGCAACCCCTCTGAAAAGCACAAAATTAGTATACCCTATTTACCTTTTTTAAAGGTAAAGTGTATAAAAAATAAACTTAATTTCTTTTTCTCCTGTATATTTATTGTATGTGTCTGCAACGGTGTTTAAAGATATAATGAAGGAAAATCCTAGGGATGATTATCTATATAAGAAAAAAATTATTTAGAAATTATTTAAGGTAGCCGAAGTTGAACCCTTCAATTTTCCTTGAATATATGAATGATTGAAATAAAAATGTACATAAATCAAATTTTCTTGTTATTTTCTTTTTATTTTACAATATTTTTCTTACTTCGTTTGTAACATTTTATCCTATATAATTAAACAATATGCAGTTGTATTGTTTGGTATGTTTGTTAATGTTTTGAAGTTAATCCGAATATCGATTTGTCCATTTTTGATAGATTCATTTTGATGAGTTATGTATATCTAACACAATTATTGGAGCATTTGATGAAAATTCTTTTCGTATTAATAGAGGCTGTAAATCGCGTGAATTGTTGAAACTTCAAGTACATATCATATAATAAAGCATAACGATTTCGATTAAATTTAAGATTTAGATCATCATAAGCATATACGAGTATCTCAGAGTTCAGATATACTTTTATATCGGATAGGTCACAATGCATGAACTTATTATTATTTCGAAACGCTAATAATAGAAAACGTGGTTTTTCATTTTCAGCAGCTAGTTTAACATTCCATAAAATATTTGTACTATTGTTAGGTAATGATGGATTATAATATGTATCCCAACTCCTAAATGAAATATTTAATGGTTGTTGACTTTTAATTCCTTCTAACATTTCCAATTTATATTCATCAGCAAGTTGAACACGTTGAATTTACCATGTAATACTTGTTATTGGTAATTTAAGTTTTTCATTTGCAGTGATAGATGTTAAGACATTGCTATCATTCATAGAACTTAACAAAATCAGTTCATGTTTAGAATTTATTATTATTTTATTAATATCTTCAGCAAATCCAAGCAATAATTTTAATGGCACACAAAAATTGAAATCACCGCTAATAAGCGTAAGATTCTCTGAGATTGGCGCCTATCCTTCATTTCTTAGTGCACTACTTTCATCTTTATTCAAAGATACAAAGTTTTTTAATTCTGTAGCAATACCCAAATATCGTGTACGATTAATTTCTATACCATCAATTTCATACCGAATTTCATCAAATAGATATGCCATACAATTATTAAAAAGTTTTACAGTATTAGAGATTGTATTATCTGTATCTACTTCTTTCGTTACAAATCCCTCAATGTATAAAAACCTTTCGCTTCGTAAAACATATAAATCTTGAATTTCATCATTATTTTGAAATGATTGTAAATATGATGTATAGCTATGATATTCTTTTTTAATAATTGAACAATGGTTTCTTTTGTACATTGATTATATTACTTATTTTTTATTAAACTTTTAATTGAAATCCTAAATTTTGTATAATCTTCCGATTAGTTTCAATAAGACTAACGACAAGTGAAAACTGATGTAAAGTATGTGCTGATACACTATTTATATATGATCCAGTCAGTGTTTATTTTTGTTATATCTATTCTTTTATCTGAATAATGTACAATGCCTGGTTCCAATACTCTCTTACTAAACCCAAATTGAAACAATTGAATTATCTCTATCGAAATAAATCGGATCTATACAGCTTTTTATAACCGTTTTTAAGGTATTATAATTTGCTTGTATATCAAGAATTCCCTTTTGATTCATATTTTTCACTAACTACATCAGCTATATCAGATAATTCATATGATCCAATTGGAATCTCTATTTCATTATCACCAATATGAAATAGATTGTTTTTTACATCAACATTCGGAATTGAATGATATGTGTTTAAGCTTATTAAACCGCAAACAAATTTTGAATTAAGTTGAATCGGTGGAAAATAATTTGCTACAAGTAATGAAGAATTTCTGGTTAGTGCTAATGTTATCGACATCTTAACGACTAGTAAGTAAATAAAGTGATGAAGGCATTGACAAATTGTTAAGATCAATCCAAGAATTGTGTTCTGCTCAAAATCCTAACCACATGACATAAGCCATATTCCTTCTCCTCTTTAGAATTCTTTCAACTAAATATGTTTGAGGAAATTCGGTTTTCATTAACTCGAATCTATAAAACCCTCCTTTAACTTCATGACCTTGATAGTCTTCTAAAATATATGTAGTATTGTTACTATTTTGTGTAGTTTTAATTCTAAAGATTTCCGTGGTCCAGTTTGGTGTGTAGCCTTTTTCGAATATATGCTTATATTTACTAATTCGAACATATTCACCAACTTTAAATTTGGATTTATTAAAAACTTTTAAATTGTTATAGACTGCATTCCATATGGGCAGATTATTACTACTTCCACGCCCACAATTAACTTAAAATCATTACTAAAGATTTTTCAACGAAATTTCACACGAATGTTGCGGGTACTATCATTAAACACCACACAAAAAATGGGCGTGTTTTTTCTAGAGCCACGCCCAATATTGACACACTATTACAACTTGCGACCTATACAATATTTTTGGACGAAATTTTATATTAGTGGGTATATTGACACTACAAAGCCATACCAAGATATGGGGCCGATATAATCATTTCAAGGTACCCTACCAAAGATTAGATTAGATAAAAGGACGTATCGATCTCCTTCCTATAAATAAAGAACGCTACATTTCATTTGCAAAGAATTTGGATGAATTTTTAATAAAATTCCGCTTCATTGATTCATTCAAATTTATGGGAAGTAGTTTGGATACCTTAACATCATCCCTTTCTTCATTTCCAATTTCAAGATTTGTCCGATTATCAGTTAAATCTGTTAACTCGTAAGGGTGTATTTCGTTACGATTATTGTGAAGATTTCTCAATTGTATAATAAATTGAATAATTATAGTATTAGTCAGGATGAGTATACGCATGCCTGCAATGTTTGGACTAGATTGAATGTAAATATTTTGGGGGAATATTCAGACATGTACTTAAAGACTGATGTTCTTTTACTAACAGATGTTTTCTGAACAATTTCGTTAAATTTGCAATCAAACATTTAGATCCCGCTCACTATTTTACTTTACCGGGTTATACATGGGATGCTATGCTTAAACATACTAACATAACTCTCGAACTATTAACAGATGTTGATATGCTCATGTTTGTAGAGCGAAATATTCGTGGGGGACTTAGTCAGTGTAGTAAACGGTATGCTAATACAAACAACAAGTACAACTCCAATTATGATGCTGCTCAACCATCAAAATACTTCATGTACTTCGATGTGCATAATCAATATGGTTGGGCAATGTCTCAATATTGCCCCCATAGTGATTTTAATTGGATAGAAGATTTAGAAAATTTCAAAGTTGAGGATATATCTGATGATTCAGATATAGGGTATATCCTTGAAATAGACTTAGAATATCAACATAATGATCTCCCTTTATGCCCCGAGCATGCTATACCTGGAGGCTCAAAACAGAGGAAATTAATGGGTACTTTGTTTAACAAAACAAAGTATATAATCCACTAACGCAGTCTTAAGCAGGCTTTAAAATATGGCCTTAGATTAACTAAAATTCATAAAATTCTTCAATTTAACCAATCTCTTTGGCTCAAATCATATATTGATTTATACACGAATCTTCAAAAATTAGCCAAAAATGAATTTGAAAATAATCTTAAATGCCAAAAAAATTATAAATGCCATCTTTATATCCGAAAGTATAGTATTGTAAGACTGGTAACAAAATGGTTGGGTCGATATGGAGCCGAAGCTCTTATTTCCAAGCCGGAATTTAAAGCTTCAACCATATTCAATGAAAATCTTGTTGCTATAGAGTGAAAAAAGACAGAAGTTTTCTTTAATAAGGCCATATTTGTTATATAATAAGGCCATATCCTCGACCTAGCTAAAACAACCATTTACGATTTTCATTATGATTATATGGTTCCTGAATTTGGACACTGATACACTGATACAGATTCTCTTATATATGAAGTAATTTGCCCCTACTTGTATCAAATCATTAAGCGTGATTGTGCTGAACGTTTTAATACAAGCGACTACCCTATTGCAAACAGATGGGTTGATTGTCTTCAAAATAATATTGAAAATTTAATTCAATCGCGGAAAAATTAAGTTAACAGCATCACTCAAACTAAGGTAGCTTTGCATCCATTTGATGACAAACGATTTTTAGTGTCTGGTCCTAATAAATCGAAAGCGTGGGGTCACTTTAGAGTTATGGATATAGATTAAAGAATAAACAACTAATTAAAAATTTATTACAGTTTTTTTCCTAATTCGTTATTTTTAGTTTCGAAAACAAATTTATAGTTATTATTAATTACATTTATCTTTTTAATAAAGTATTCTCTACTTGATAAGTTTAAAATATCTTCATCTGTTAAACTATTAAATTTTTGTGGTAAGAATAATACATGTTCCTCTAACTCCACCTTGATTTTTTCTCCATACGGTGCATGTTTATTGCTAGCCTTAATTATCCTTATGAGGGTGTCGAATGGAAAGATTCTAAGGCTTAGAACTAGTTTTTGTATTCTCATATTTGGGAAATTTTGTTTAGAGCACTTAAAGTACTTTCCATTTTTAAAATATGAATATGTTTGTATATTCACTTTGTTTTCGAAGAGAAAAGAAAGACTAATATAAACTCCCTCATTGGCAAACTCTTTATATGTTGAGTTCGAGGAAGCAGCTGCATCTTAAACACGCATTCGTGTTGAATAAGCTTTTATCTAAATAGGATACAGCTGCATTTTTTTCTCAGTAAACACCAATCAAAGTTGGTTTAAATGGAATGCAGCTGCATTTTTATTAGTAAACAACAATCAGAGTTGAAGAAGGTTATATTTAAATGGAATGCAGCTGTATTTTTATCAGTAAACAACAATCTTAGTTGTAAAAAGGTTACTAAAAATGATTTCCTCTACTATGTTAGAAAATTTATAAAATAAATACAAATGTTAGATTGATGCAGAGCATATAGAATTCTTCGAAGCAGTGTTAAATGAATTAAAAATATCAAAGCTCTCTAATTATATTTATGGATTTCATAAGTTAGATTGTTGGTGGACAACAAATGATGATAACATACAGGATGTAAGCACATGTGCATGTGTAATGCTTTATGAGCAATATCGAATGCGGGAAAACTTTTTAATCTGTAAGCAATGTTTAAATCACACCGCATCCGTTACTCTGATTTCCTTCACTTCAAATAAGACTATAAAAAGGCTGTTGTTGGAAAATTTTAAATTCAGTATGGGAACTTTTGTGAACCTTCTATGTAAGGAAAAAATGAATCATTTAAAATGTAATGATGAAAAGTCAATTTTGGAGGATCCGAATTATTACGAAAATAAATTAAATGATGCTGAATTAGATGAAGGTTTTAGTGATCTATGGAACACAAACGATTTATTCATGGAGGCGCTTACAGAATGCGTAGAGCAGGATATCCTTTTCAAATTAGAGGAAAAATATGCAATAGAACATCTGGATGAAGAATTTGAGTTAATTCAAGGGATGATAAATTTTTCTCGTCCAATTGAAAAAGGAGTTTGGACTGTCAGCGCTCGTGTAATTACTTTGTGGTGCGTAAGGTTTGCAACGCGATGTCACCACCTCGAAATATTTATGCGGAGCACCCTCACCCTGACCGGATTAATACAGTTTATGCTAAGGTCTGAGGAGGCATGTGAAGATGCCAATGTGATGGTTGTGCTGATCATGACAAAGCTACGACGGGATGATAAACTAGCTAGATCAATAGCAAGAACTATTAATTAATTGAACACACTTCCCTGTAGAAGCAATACCTTAGTTGGCTGTACCGACGGGAATACAGGGAAGAGTGTGAATCAGGGGTGGTTTAGTACGTGGGCACAAAATAGCTTTGTAATTAATGATTGAATCGTAAATACATTCAGCATGGGCTGAAAGTATCTTCTGAAGATTGGCTGAAGCTACAAAAAAAGTAACTAGGTTGTGGCTGTCTGCTGCCCTCTACTATTTCTGCACCTCTTATCATATAAAGCTCAGTCCCCGCCCCCACCTTCAGTCTACTCCAGTCAAGTCCATCAATACCACTCAAATTTCTGTTGCAGGCAATTCAACTCAGCACCACAAAAACAAAAACAAAATATTTCTCGAACCATCTCAAACAACAATGACTAAGTCCAATGTGGATCATTTTAGGAGTAAATCACACTTTCCTCCAAACCCATCATACTACTAATCGTCAACAATACTTAAATATATACAATTCTTACATTCACACACATTCTCTTTCCGTACCCCAAGGAAGTGTCATGGGCCCAATACTTTATCTACTTCACACGTACGACTTACCATCAGCTGAAGGAATCTTAGCTGTTGACACCCTCCCACACTTACCTTCCTCTAAAATCCAAAGTGGGCTACACAAAATTACTGACTGGCTAAAAAAATGGAGAATCAAGTTGAACGATACAAAATCAGTTCAGGGTACATTCACTCTCAAATGAAACACCTGCCCACCCGTTAAACTCAACGACATAAATATACCCCAATGTGATGAGGCTAGATACCTTGGGATGCAGCTCGACAGAAGATTAACTTGGAAAACACATATATTTACAAAACGAAAATCATTCGGTATAAAGCTCAGAAATGTACAATGGCTCTTGAATCGAAACTCCAAAGTCTCAATCGATAGCAAATTGCTTTTGTACTGAGCAACTTTAAAACCAATTTGGTAATGCCAAATATAGCAGCGTGCACTTGGCTCCTTATCGTGCTATCAAAAGCGGCCCCGAAATCGACAAAAAGATGGTTCAGAGAAGCAAAGCGGCTACGCTTGCTAGGTCACGTCGTGCAGATGGATGAATCTGCTCGAACTAGTGATAATTGCGCACTCAGTTTCGTGGTGGTATTTTATATAATCAAGAATCTCGTTGATAGGATTTACATATGTTTCATTATCAATAATGATTGTTTTGTCGAATAGGATTAAGTATGTTCTTCTGAAATTAGAATGGCTCCATCACATATAATTTCCATCGGTTCGTTTTTTTCTTTTAATCTCGTGCAGTTGGCCGATTGCTTATTTAATAATTGAGATAAACATATACTATTGTTAGTTATTTTACTATAGATTCAACTTTACAACTTTCAATGTTTAAAAATGTATAATTAAATTTAACAATTTTGTTCTCTAATTCCAATTTTCCATATTTTTGGTTTATTGCTCTAACAATGAATAAATTGCAATTTCTTAATATAATAGGGTATTGTATATGTATAACTATAATGTCCTTTTTCTGTAAAATTTTCAATTTAGATGCGTCTATTTAGATGCACTATTATAATAGTGATACAGTAGCAATAGTGTTCATCCTGAGTTATGTCTTTTATTTCGTCTAAGTGTAGTAAAGTTGAGCTTAAGGTACCTGTCCTTGCTAGTGCTATTGCGTTTGTTATGTTTTGTACTGCTAATTTATTTCGCTGCATTTATAGTGCGCTGTATTTTCTTTTACCATCTATTTTATTTGATCTATCAGATATGTTTTTGATACTTTTAAATATTTGTGAATTTATATTATATTGCTTATGGTTATTGTCAATAAATTTATTGATTTTTTTCTCTACTGCCAAAAAATCTCCATGGTCTGGAGACCCAGCTAGCTATTTCCAGGCCGTTCCTAATTCGTCTATGGCTCTTTTGGATTTTCTGTAGTCTTTCAATTATCGTAGAAGGGTTTCTATTAAACCTACTTCCATTTCTATATCATAGAAATCGTTATTATTATGTTTGTACGAGTTTCTTTTAGTATCAGTTCAAAATATGTTAGATTAGTTATGTGATATAAGTCTCCATAAGTGTTGTATATAACAGCACTACTGTCTTATATTAGAGCGTACGGATCTTGTGTTACATCAATTATTTTCCCGTGGTTGATAGGTTAGAAAATGAGGAACATGAGCAGCATTTTCTGTAAGAGAAGATGTTCATTAGTTCCGAATATTATCTTTATGAATTAATGTAGGTTTAGAGGATTGTGCATTTCTCGTGGTCACCGTATTTCCTTAGTCCTGTAAAACTGTTCTTTTTCTAAATCTATTTGTCATCTTATTTCGTCTATTTTCTTTAGTGTAAAATATTTCGCCTTCCTTGAAAATTCATGGTTCTCTACCTTTGTTTCTTGTTAATACTTTTTCTTGGCCTGCGTTTATCTTTTCTAACACTTCATCTTTATATTGGATTTTATTGTGAAATACTTCTATTGGCTTTTAATTAATTACTGTGTGAATACTTTCATTATATTTCTCCGCTAAGCATGGCATCTTCTATGTTTATTTTTGGTTGGTCAATTTTAATAATTCTAATTACTTCAATGTTGAATTGACCCTTTCTGTTGTTCCGTTTGTTGTTGAGTGAGCCACTGTGGTCTTTATATGGGTAATACCCAAGTTCTCTAGTGGCAGTGAAAATTGTGTTGTGTCTAGTGATTGTTCGTTATCTGTGATTATATATTTGACTTTTGGGAATAAATTAATGGCTTCAAAAATTCTTTGTCTTATTTCAGGTAAATCTGTTATTGAATTTGATATTAAAAATTTTGAATGAGCACATAAGATATTAACGAATCTTTTGTTTTTTTTGCATGGAATATGTCGACATGAAGTGTCTCTCCCACCTCTATAGGAATAGGAGCCTCTCCCATAAATATTTTTACTGGTTTTCGTTCATATTTCGCTAATTTATAAGTTTCACAATTGGCATTTATTCTTTTAACCTCACAGAATAGTTTCGGCCACCAATACTTCTTTGTAATTTATTTAGTTACTTCGCCTGCTTGACGATGTGCTCTTTCATGCTGTTTTACTATCATGTCAATTTGCTCGTCAGGTGCTGTAAAGTCTTTTAAAACTATGTCTGTGTATAAGATATTAGTTTTTGGAAAATTGTTTACTAAATCGTTTTCAATTTTATATAATGTTTCTGCTGTGCATTTTATTGCAATCATATTTTGGTGAATAAGTTTGGTGATTTCATTGACTAAATATCCAATGTTACTAAATTTATGGTTTTGGTAGTCATTGTCTGACAAAGAAATAATTTCGTCATTTGATAAAACATTTAGTTCCTGCCTTGAAAGGGCGTCGGAAACTATATTTTCTTTTCCCGCCTTATATATAATTTCGGGTGTAAATTGATCAAATCAAATCTCCACCGTCTAATGTTTGCATTATAGTTTTTTTAATTTAAAGCAAATGTTAAAGTTTGGTGATCTGTGTATATTTTCACTCCTTGTTCACTTTGCAGATAATTATTTAAATTTTTGAATGCCCAAACTATCGCTAACATTTGGCGATCTTTTGTTGCATAGCTTTTTTCAGTGCTAGCGAGTGTTCTAGATATGAAAGTTATTGGTTTTCCATTTTGGCTTAGCACAGCGCCTATGGCATTGTTACTAGCGTCAGTGGTTACCTCAAAAGGCTTCGAAAACTCTGGTTGTGTTAAAGAAATTGTTTCAGTAATGAGTCGTTTAATTCGATTAAAAGATTCTTTTGCAATTTTATTTAATTCTAATTTTACACTTTGACTTTTGTATTTTGATGTGGTGCCATTTTCACCTTTGAGATATGTTGTCATTGGTTTAGCTATATCTGCATAGTTTTTTAATAAATTTTCGATAATACTCAGCTAGGCCTAAAAATGAACGAAACTGCCTCAAGGTGGTTGGTTCTGGGTATTCTTGTATGCAATTTATTTTTTTGGAGTCTACTTTAAGAGCATTATAGCTCACTACGTATCCTAAAAAGCCGTCCTCTCACAGAAAATATTTACTTTTCTCTTCGGATATTATCATATTGGCTTTAGATACGGCTTCTAAGACTTTTTCTTTATGAACGAGGTGCTCTTCGCTATTTTTTGAGAAAATAAGTATGTCATCTATATAAACATATGTTGGGGACCGTGTTCGTTGATGCCCTCGGGAGCGTCCTCTTGCTGCCTGTCCTGAGCGCACCTGTAGCTGCAACCTAGCACTTTTTCACAGAACAAATAACACTCACTAGTTTTATTATAAAAACAACAAGCAGCTTTATTCTTAAAATACTAATTCTTATATACTATTTACAAAAATCACATTCAGTCTGCTTACTGACCTTTCTGGTGTTCCAGTTCCGCACATGTTAATTGGTGCCAGTTGGTCAAGCCAACGGTAAAGTGTCGACGGTGCATTCTAAATTTCAATGCCCCTAAAAATATGTGCTTTCTCACTTAACTAATTTGCTTAAATCTAACCACACCAAATGTGTAGTATCTGTTAGGAGTCGGTGCTGTGAATCAACTACTCACAACATCCCTCCCCTCTGGCTAAAATAAGTTAGTGCAACTAACTTCCATTAAATCTCTACAATATTTTTCTTGCACTGCAAACAATTATGTGCATCTATTTAACTCCATAGTACATATATATAATTTGTTTTATTTTTTTTTAATTAAAATCGCCTTATTTGGGTTCCATCATGGTTTTTTTCCTTTTTATTCTCTTCTTTTCCAAATATTTTTTTTTCTCTAGCTTTTCTTTTTTTTTCCTCCTTTATTTTTGTTCTTTTATTTTTATCTATCATTTCCTTCTTATATTCCCCTTTTTATAATTTGATCTTTCATTGACTCTTTTCTCATTGGCGTATATATCGGGTTTTTCAATAAGAGCGCTACAAAAGCGTTTTTAAATAAAACAAAACCGGTTTTAGATATCAATGAAATTCCTTATTCCTGTGAAAGTACGTTCGATGCCAGTATGTATGGAACTCGATTTCTTTTGCATGGCTACCACGGGCACGCTTGCAGAAGTCCAGACGCTGAACCCAATTTTCAACGGTTTTCAAGCATAAATCGGCCGGTACTACTGCAATTTCACGTTCGATATTCGTACGAAGTTCATCAATCGTCGCTGGCTTGTTGGCATAGACCATAGACTTGACGTAGCCCCTCAGGAAATAATCTAACGGCGTCAAATCGCACGACCGAGGCGGCCAATCGACTGGGCCATTTCGTGAGATAACACGTTCACCAAACTTGGTTTGCAGTAAATTGATTGTGGCATTCGCTGTGTGGCTTGTGGCGCCGTCCTGTTGGAACCACATGTCCTCCAAATCCATATTATCCAATTGGGGCCAAAAATATTCGGTTATCATTGAACGGTAGCGATTCGCATTCACAGTAATGTGCCGGTCTTGATCATCACGGAAGAAGTACGGCCCAATGACGCCGCCGGCCCGTAAACCGCACCAAACCGTAATTTTTTCGGGATGCAATGATGGCTCATGGAGTACGTGTGGATTGCTGTCTAACCAATAACGCATATTTTGCTTATTGACGAAGCCATTCAGCCAGAAATGAGCCTCATCGCCTAGATGTTTTTCCGATGAAAATCCGAATCATTTTCAAATTGTTGCTCAGCCCAATTCACGAGCATACGACGCTTATGGTGGTCAAGGGGCTTCAGTTCTTGCGCCAATTTGATCTTGTAAGGATGTAGGCCCAGATCTTTTCGCAAAATTCGCCACAACGACGTCACAGAGATGCCCAACGCTTGAGAACGACGTGTGAGAGACACATTTGGGCTTTCTTGAACTGAAGCCTCAGCGGCAGCAATATTCTCGACACTACGGGCACTTCTTTGTCTCACTTGCACGGGAACATTTTGTACTGTGCCTGTGGATTCAAATTTTTCCACTAGACGCTCAATTGTTGATCTGCTAGGACAATTATGACGACCATAAATTGGACGTAGCGCTCTTAAAGTTGAGGCGACTGACTCAGAATTTCGGTAGTAAATTTTAATAATTTCGACTCGTTGTTGGCTCGTATATCTTTGCACGATGAAATGGCAAACCTTACTGAAATGTCAAAAGAGCGATAAAAAAATATGGCGTCGTTTGCTGTCACTATCGATTTACCTTTGTAGCGTTTCTTTTGAAAAACCCTTTACAAACATCTATACAATAGAACAATTCTATTTTATACTTAAAATCTTATTTTATACTGCGACCTCTGCTACCTGCTGGTCCAGTTGACGGCCCTCGTTGACGGAGTGAAGTCCCGCTATGAACTCCGCATACCCCTCCCTTCTTTCTGCACCGGTACGTGCAAAGATGATACAAGCTTGTGCGACTCGATGCGCTTCTGACGAAGTCAAAATAAATATTCGCTTAGTAAGTGACAATGGATATTTACTTAGTTGGGGGAATCGTTATGAAGTTAGCCGATAAAGCGTGGCTATGTAGTGCTTGAATTTTTCGTGGTTAAAACGATTTTTTGCGCAAGGAGATTATTCTGCGAAGCTAACTGAACGATGGTAATTGTGGTTGTTATTGTTGTTGTAGCAGTTTCTCGCTAAAATTACGGAGAAACTTCGGGTTGTGGCTAAAATTATCTCTTCCTCTTTCTAGACCATAATACAATATACATACTGACATATGTTATAATGGCAGAGACGTTCGATTTTCTATACGGACAACGTACATGTTAGTGTTTTTCATGCCATTTCGGCAGTTATGCAATTAAACTCAAGTATTATCAGTCCTTTACTTGTCAGATAGAGACTCTTGTATTTAGTCGGTACCATCTCCATTTTTTCATAAGGTTAAATCGTAGTCATCTCGCACATGGGAAGTTGGAAGCTCTTCCACTCTTTCATATAAAAATTCTCACTAATTTCCTTTTTATTTTCTTCCAACCAAAAATTATCTCGGGACATCATCGTTGCAAATCTCGTCTTTATTCCTTTGTGGCTTACTCATTACCCTTCTTCCACGTCTTCTCACTTCTTCTTATTCAGTAAAATTTTTGTTCGCTGCTCTTGCATTTCATCTACCGGTCTCCTGGATGTTGGTTAACCTCTTACTCTGTCTTCAAAGCTTCAGGAAGTCCCTTCCAGGTTCATGCTGCACAATATTGAACCAACCAGATGTCCTTGTCTGTTCACCAATGCCAGAATTCCTAAAAACAATACTTTTATACATGTATCGGACTCTCCGAATTTTAATTATTCTTACTGGCTATTACAATTATTTCATTATAAATTAGAATTAAAATAATTATTTTCTGTAACTACTTTTGTTTTTAATGTGAACTTTTACACAGATTATAATTTTTTAATTTATAACTTCTCTTAATGCGGGTATATTTTGAATATTTAATATGTAATAATCCGTACTTATTTTCTGAAATTCTTAAGGACCAAAATTCGTTTAGGAAAAATAGTCATAGTCATTCTTTTTCAATTTATTTGTTCTTCATATATTGGTTTCTTTTTATTACGTTTTTTTTTGTTTAAATATTTCATAATTTGTTTCATATAATTTCTTTTTATATAAAATTTTTTTAAATTTTCCAATTCTTAGCAAATTTTTTGCCCTCTGACATAAACAAATTTTTATATCAATTCTGTGCAAAAGAAGTTGCCTATCTTACATAAGCGAGTATATAAAAGATAAACCCGTTCATGTGAAAAAATTGTCTATTGCATGAATCAATTTTTCATTGCATTTACCTGCTCTACATATTTCAATTTATTACTAGCCTGGTATGTATAAAGCCTCGTATATCCATTTCCCTACACCATGTAAGCTGCTCTTACATGAATACATACATACATTCAAGGCATATTATAATTTGGTAACCTAAATATATTATTCTAATATAATATATATATATATGTACATTTCAAATCCACACACGCTAATTTCCTAAGCGATAAACCGAAAAATCTATGTATACTTACATGAACCCTGCTGCAGTATGTAAATATCTGCAAATTCCCAATTTCCCATCGTATGTCTCTATATACTTACTTTTTTTTAAATATACGTTCGTACATTCACTCTGTATCTTATACTCTGCATATAGATATATATACTTACTTCACCGGCGGTTTCGTTGCCTGGCGTTAACTCTTACGCGTCGAATTTCAGTGCATAAACTGCCGTATGTATGTATGTATATATTTTAAGTATAGTTTTATATTACTTACCCACGACTGTCTTATGATTTTTTTTTTCGTATTCGAATTTTGTTGTATTATTATTCACAAAATAAAAATATTTTTCTCTACGGTGCTTCATTAGGCTACGGTGCCTAATAAGCATATTTACATTACATTCATTTTATTCGCCAGAGTTTAATTGGCACACTTCTGCTGGCATTGACTTTGAAAATTGGAGCTGTTCTATTTGATATACACACGTACGCGATATTAGTTTGTTTATGTTGTTATTCTTGTGTTTACACTTTTAAAACACTGTTAACACATGTCTCTAATTGTGTTGCCTTATATGGAATAATTTCATCAAATTATTATGCAGCTTTTTATTCTTGCCTTTAATTGTTACGACTGTTGTAACTGGGCTGCGGATCTCTGCTACTACATACGGACCTATCCAAACAGGTGAGAATTTGTTTCTTCTAGCCTGATTCTTCATTAGAGCCTGGTCACTCACATGAAATATTATGGGTTGTTATAGGCTTCCCTGGCTCCCCCTTTAGCACAATCCTGGTTTTCTCTAACCAACTCATGTGCTCGCTGTAGCTGATACTTTAGCACTTTATTCAGGTCATCAGCATTGTATACTGGCGCACATTTGCGCTTTTCCTGGCATGTTGAAATCAAACCCGTACAGTGTTCTAAACGGATTGTGTACATGCATTGTAGTGGTCAACCCTTGATCCCAATTCGGGCCGTCTTCCTTGGCAAAACTGCGCAAGCACTCGACCACGATGATGACTACGCTCCAATGAGCCATTCGCCTGTGGATGATATGGTGTTATATGCAATTTCTTGATTCCCAGCATTTTACACGTTTCTGAAAATAGTGTCGATACAAAATTTGAACCATTGTCGGTTATCAAAACCTTAGGTATGTTGTACCGTGCTATAATTTCGTCAAAGAATGCCTTGGCTACCGTACTTGCTTCAGCATCGGGTATAGCCACACACGCCATATACGTTAAGAAATCGTCTTGGAACGTCATGATGTATTTATTTCCCGAAACTGTCTCAGGTAAAATACCTACAATATCCATATGAACTTTATCAAATGGCTGTTTTGGTGTGTCAGTTAACACCATTGGCAACTTTGTTAGCCTTGAACTCTCGTTGGCCTGACATTTTGGACAACTCTTTATATACTTCAGCACATAAATATAATTTGTTTTATTTTTTTTCAAAATCACCTAATTTGGGTTCTATCACGGTTTTTATTTTTCTTTTTTATTCTCTTCTTTTCCATATTTTTTTCTCTAGCTTTTGTTTTCGTTTGTAGTTTTTTTGAATCTTACTTTGTTTTTGTTTTTTTTTTTATTTTCATCTATTATTTTTTTTTATATTCCCCTTTTTACAATTTGGTCTTTTATTTACTCTTTTCTCATTGGCGTATATACAAACATCTAGACAATAACACGATTCTATTCTATACCTATAATCTTATGTTGTACTGCGACCTCTGCTACCTGCTGGTCCAGTTGACGGCCGTCGTTGATGGAGTGAAGTCCCTCGATGAACTCCGCATACCCCTCCCTTCTTTTTGGACCGCTACGTGCAAAGATGATGCAAGCTTGTGCGACTAGATGCGCTTCTGACGAAATCAAAATAAATATTCTCTTAGTAAGTGACAGTGTATATTTGCTTAGTTGGGGGAATCGTTATGAAGTTAGCCGATAAAGCGTGGCTATGTAGTGCTTGATCTATTCGTGGTTAAAACGAGTTTTTGCACCAGGAGACTATTCTGTGAAGCTAACTGAACGATGGTAGTTGTGGCTATTATTGCTGTTGTAGCAGTTTCTCGTTAAAATTACCGAGTAACCTCGGGTTGTGGTTAAAACTATTTATTCTTCTTTCTAGGCTATAATACAATATACATACTGCCATATGTAATAATGGCAGACACGTTGGATTTTCTATACGGACAACGTACATGTTAGTGTTTTTCATGCCATTTCGTCAGTTATGCAATTAAACTCAAGTATTATCATTCCTTTACTTGTCAGATAGATACTCTTGTATTCAGCCGATACCATCTCCATTTTTTCACAAGCTTAAATCGTAGTCATCTCGCACATGGGAAGTTGGAAGCTCTTCCACTCTTTCATATAAAAATTAATACCCACTAATTTCGTTTTCATTTGCTTCCAACCAAAAATTATCTCGGGACATCATCCTGGCAAATCTCGTCTTTATTCCTTTGCGACTCATTACCCTTCTTCCACGTCTTCTCACTTCTTCTTATTCAGTAAAATTTTTGTTCGCTGCTCTTGCATTTCATATACCGGTTTCCTGGATGTTGGTTAACCTCTTACTCTGTCTTCGACGTTGTAGGAAGTCCCTTCCAGGGACATGCTGCTCAATATTGAACCATCCAGATGTCCTTGTCTGTTCACCAACGCCTGAATACCGAAAAACAATACTTTTCTACATGTATCGAACTTGCCGAGCTTTAATTATTCTTACTGGCTATTACATTTATTTCATTATAAATTTAGAATTTAAATAATTATTTTCTGTAACTCTAATTATTTTCTGAACTACTTTTGTTTTTAATGTGAATTTTTACACAGATAACGATTTTTTAATTTATAACTCTTTTTAATGCGAGTATATTTTGAATATTTAATATATAATAATCCGTATTTATTTTGTGAAATTTGTAAGAATCAAAATTCGTTTAGGAAAATTAGTCATAGTCATTCTTTTTCAATTTATTTGTTCTTCATATATTGGTTTCTTTTTATTACTTTTTTTTTGTTTAAATATTTCATAATTTGTTTCATATCATTTCTCTTTTATATAAAAATATTTAAATTTTCCAATTCTGAGCAAATTCTGTTGCCCTCTGACATAAACAAAATCTTATATCAATTCTGGGCAAAACTAGTTGCCCATCTTACATTAGCGAGTATATAAAAGATAAACCCGTTCATTTGAAAAAATTGTCTATTGCATGACTCAATTTTTCATTGCATCTAACTACTCAATATATTTCAAATTACTACTAGGTACTACTGGTATTTATATATATATATATATATATATATATATATATATATATATATATATATATATATATATATATATATATATATATATATATATATATATATATATATATATATATATATATATATATATACATATATATATATATATATATATATATATATATATATATATATATATATATATATGTACATTTCAAATCCCCACATGTTAATTTCCTATGCGATAAACCGAAAAATTTATGTATACTTACATGTAGCCTGCTGCAGTATGTAAATATCTGCAAATTCCCAATTTCCCATCGTATACTTACTTTTTTTTTTAAATACTTACTTTTTTTTAAATATATGTTCGTACATTCACTCTGTATCTTATACACATATATACAAATACTATATACTTACTTCACCGGCGGTTCCGTTGCCTGGAGTAAACACTTACGCGTCGAATTTCAGTGCATAAACTGCCGTATGTATGTATGTATGTATATATTTGAAGTTAATTTTTATATTACTTACCCACGATGTCTTATGATCTTTTTTTCGTATTCGAATTTTGTTGTATTATTATTTACAAAATAAAAATATATATTTCTCTACGGTGCTTCATTCGGCTACAGTGCCTAATAAGCATATTTACATTACGTCAATTTTATTCGCCCGAGTTTAATTGCCACACTTCTGCTGGCATTGACTTTGAAAATCGGAGCTGTTCTATTTGATATATACACGTACGCGATATCATTTTTATTAAGTTGTTATTCTTGTGTTTACACTTGTAAAACACTGTTAACACATGTCTTTAATTGTGTGGTCTCATGTGAAACAATTTCAATAAGTAGCTTTTTATGCTTGCCTTTGATTGTTACGACTGTTGTAACTGGGCTGCGGATCTCTGCTACTACATACGGACCTATCCAAACAGGTGAGCATTTGTCTCTCCTAGCCTGATTCTTCATTAGTAGTTGGTCACCGACATGAAAGACTACTGGTACCTTGTTGTAGGCTTCCCTGGCTACCCGTTTAGCACAATCCTGGTTTTCTCTAACCAACTCGTGCGCTCGCTGTAGCTGATACTTTTTCACTTTATTCGGGTCATCAGCATTGTATGCTGGCGCACATTTGCGCTTCAGATTTGCTGGCATAATGAAATCAAACGCGTAAAGTGTTCTAAACGGAGTTTGCTTCGATGATACATGCACAGTATTATTGTGTACATGCATTGCAATGGTCAACCATTGAGCCCAATTCGAACCGTCTTCCTTGGCAAAACTGCGCAAGTACTCGGCTAGAGGTCGATCACTACGCTCCAATGAGCCATTCGCCTGTGGATGATATGTTGTTATATGCAATTTCTTGATTCCACGCAATTTACACGTTTCTGAGCATAGTTTCGACACAAAATCTGAACCATTGTCGGTTATCAAAACCTTAGGTATGTTGTACCGTGCTATAATTTCGTCAAAGAATGCCTTGGCTACCGTACTTGCTTCAGCATCGGGTATAGCCACACACGCCATATACGTTAAGAAATCGTCTTGGAACGTCATGATGTATTTATTTCCCGAAACTGTCTCAGGTAAAATACCTACAATATCCATATGAACTTTATCAAATGGCTGTTTTGGTGTGTCAGTTAACACCATTGGCAACTTTGTTAGCCTTGAACTCTCGTTGGCCTGACATTTTGGACAACTCTTTATATACTTTTTTCTGTCTCGGAGCATACCTTTCCATCAGTATACTCGCCTAATTCTGTCATGGGGTTTTCAGAATACCTGGTGTCCACCTAGAGGTGAATCATGGAAACCCTTTAACACAGCCTGGATATCTTTTTTATCCTCCAGCCATTCCACATTACTGGCTGTTTGTTCATTGGCATCGAAACCCGCATTGCTAACATCTTTTGTCGCATCAATTTTATCCCCTTGAATTCTCTCGGCTTTCTCCCTCTCTGTCCTTGCTTTGGCCCTAGTTTGCACTACCGATATCTTCTGTGCCTGCGGTACTTTACTGAGCTCAACCGCATTAGGTTAGGTTAATGTTGCAGCCAGTCCAATGACCAGCTCACTCAGACCACCATGGGTCCATTGTGATACCACCGCGCCACAACGCACCTCCGATTCACTCGTCGAACCATTTCGAAGCCCTAATAAAGCGCAGGATTTGTTTGATCTTCGCGCTAGACACCTCTGTAAGAGAGCTAAAAGCGTATTTGCCTCAAGAGCCCGCTCTTCTTCTAGCCAGAGCGGGGCAACTACAGAAGAGATGTTCCACAGTCTCCTCATCCTCCTCATCCCAACAGCTTCTGCAGAATTCATGAGAGAATACCCCCAGCCTGAGAGCATGTCTGCCGAAAAGCCAGTGACCAGTTATACATGCCACGACCTTAGAGATATTCTCTCTCGGCAGGGCAAGCAAGTCTCTAGTTTTCCTACTATTAAGTTCCGGCCACATTAGCCTAGTCGTTAAGCAAGTTCCATCTTGTGCCCAAGACCCATTGGTCTCACGCACGATCCTATCCTTCAGCATCATTTTTCAGGTGGCAATTGGTATTCCAATCTCACATCTGTCCGTGCCTAAAGGAAGGTTGGTACCCCGTCTGACTAAGTCATCAGCCCTACAGTTTCCCGCAATATCTCTATGCCCCGGAACCCATATAAGACGTACCTTGCAAACGGTACTGATATCATTTAGGGCTTGTCGGCAGTCCTGAGCAACCTTTGATTTCAGTGCCACCGAATTCATTGACAAGATGGCCGCCTGGCTATCCGAGTAGATATTTATAATATTTTTTGTTACGGCATGTCTATTTAAAACGGCTACCTCCTTTATGGCTAGGACCTCTGCTTCATAAACACTGCAGTGGTCGGGGAGACGGAAAGAAAGTTCCAGTCCCAATTCTTGTGAGAAAACTCCAGAACCGACTATATCGTCAAGTTTGGATCCGTCATTGTAGAAATTCAGTTCCCCCCTTCTCCAAGGCATTGGTGTTTGCCACTCTCTTCTAGACGGAATATATGTCTGGAAGTGCCTATCAAAGTTGAGATTAGGTATAGAGTGGTAAATGTGTTGGATAGAACTACTCCAGGTATGCGCAATAGTCGAGTGACCAATCTGCCGATCACGCAATAACGCCGTACATTTCAGCCTTAGTGCTCATGTGGCGGACACTTGTTTCCCTACCAGCTCTAATGAAGGTAGGTTGAGTACTACTTCTAAAACTTTAGTAGGCGTGGTCCTTAAGGCACCAGAGATGCATAAAAAAGCCGTTCTTTGGACCTTGCTCAGAAGCTTCAAATAGCTTTGTTTCTGAGTGGCTGGCCACCATACCAGTATTCCATATAGCAATATGGGTCTGAAAACCGAGCTGAATAGCCAGTGCATAATTCGTGGGGATAGCCCCCACCTGATTCCGACCGCTTTTTTACATGTGTACAAAGCAATATTGGCCTTTCTGACTCTTTCTTCAATATTGAGTTTCCAGGTAAGTTTTCTATCTAGTACTAGTCCCAAATATCAAACTGTCTCCTTCATCGGAATTTCCACACCTTTGTATGTTAGCGGGGAGACCTCAGGAGATCTATTTTTCTTAGAAAAGAGGATTAATTCCATTTTATCAGGGTTTAACCCTAATCCCCTAGATCCATTGACCACCAAGGTGGATTGTCCTTGCCTCTCAGTTTTACAACTAGGCACCCATCTGTCATTGAACTATTCAGGGCCATGGTTACCTGATTGATCAGCTCGTCTAATTCCACAGGGTCTGTGGGATCAGACAGGCGATTTATTGGCAGCGAGGCACTGAGAGTTTTCCTATACTTCCCCCAGTCCGTTCTCCGTATATTTCTAAAGGTCTTAACTGGAGCTACTGAGAAGTTCACTTCGTATTCTATATAGCGATGGTCAGAGTATGAATTTTCATTCGACACTCTCCATATTTTTATGTTGTTAGAAAACTTATCGAAGGTCAGGGTAATATCTAACACTTCCCTTCTATTTTGTGTTATAAACGTCGGCTCTGAGCCAAAATTTAGGACACTAAACTTATTCTCTATAATGAAGTCTAAAACTGACTCACATCTTGCGTTAGTGTTCGAGCTTCCCCACAATGTGTTGTGTGCGTTTACGTCACTGGAGACAATCAAGTTCCTGTTGGCTGCGGCTGCCTCCATGACCACTATCCGAACCTCCTCCGGTGGAGCGTCCTTGTCATGTGGCATATATGCAGAGGCTACCCAGAGACTGCTATTTTGCAGCTCAATGCTTGCCGCCACCGTATCCCCATTACTTAATTGTGGGAGCAAAAAGATGTTAATGTTATCCTTTGCTACTATACAAGCACGAGGCGTACCTGTGCTCTGAGCGGCTATCATCTTTAAGCCTCTCATCTTCAAACCTCAGATTTTGTTGCCGCATATCCACGGCTCTTAGATGAGGGCCACGTCAAAACCACCAGAACCCAGGCGGACCATCGAGTTCGCAGAGGCGAGTTTACAATGGTGGAGGTTGATTTGGATCAGCTTCATAAGAATCTGTAATTCTTACCTCCACCATCGTAACGTCCGCGTCCTCCTCTTTTTCGGTGTAGTCAAGAAAGTCGTCCTCCTCAAAGAGCTGCCCGACCCCGGTCAGCTGCTCTGAGTCGGTCGACCTTTGGCTGCTGGACAACCCTTCTTCACCACCGCCAGCCTCGCTAGCCTTGTCACCCTCTATCTCCTCCGGTTCCAAAACTTGCTCGTCGCTGCGGTAGATCCGAACGGTCGCGTCAACGAACCCGAACCTGACTACCCCATTTCTCTCTGCCAGTGGGGCAAGGGACTCAGCGTTGAGTATCAGTAACACCTGCCTCCTACCTTCCACTGGCTTCTCGAGTTTCGCTACCTTCCAGTTATGGGTTGGCAGCTCTCTGTTGCACGATCTAAAGATCGCATCTATTTTCTCCGGTTCAGCTTGCCTAGCCGGGATCCAGACCAGGGCTCTGGGTCTGCTGGGAACTTCTTCCCTGCTGACGGCCTCTAGCTTGGCTCCCGGCCGCTACCTTCCAGTTATGGGTTGGCAGCTCTCTGTTGCACGATCTAAAGATCGCATCTATTTTCTCCGGTTCAGCTTGCCTAGCCGGGATCCAGACCAGGGCTCTGGGTCTGCTGGGAACTTCTTCCCTGCTGACGGCCTCTAGCTTGGCTCCCGGCCAGATCTCACCAACCTTGCTTACCGCGATCTTGTAAAGGCTGGCTGACCTGCTGTCATCGCATGCGATAAGCTTGGCCCTGCCCTGGTACCAGCCCGTATCGTGACAGAAAGGGGGGGTCCAGGGTTTTCCTCTAAGACTTGGAGGTAGACTTCGGCAATCGCTTGCTCCACCCACCTCCACTTCTCTTTGGGTATGACCCCTTCCTCCTCCTTCCGGTCAATGATGGCCAGCATCTCACCCCCACCTTTGACAACGTCGCTGTAGGATGGGTATTTCTGGCCGCCGACTTTTTGTCTTTTAGCGACCTCACCCGCCTCTTCAGCCGAACGTTGTCTCTTTGGGGCTGTACCCGCCGGTTTGCCCAAGCCGAAGAGCACCCCCCTTGCCCACTCTACCGATTTGGCCTGCTCCTCAGTGAGCTGGTCTGTGGGTAGAGTCTCATATTTGGCCATGACCCTCATGGCCGCCTTCCTATCATAATAGACCTGCTTTGACACACGGACGGGCTTAAACGACCCCCCTGGACTACCCCAGCAACCTTCTTTGAGCTGCTGGGCCCCTCTGCTGTCTGCTGCCGATAGATCCCCGGGGTAGCCCCCGCCCCCTGACCGCAGTCAGCGTTTGCACTCCTCTGAAAGAGACGAGACCGGTTTTCCAAAGCCTCCCCGTCCCCTACTACCAGCACTCGTGCTGGGACCAGCCCTAACGCTTAAGCCCCTTCTGCCTCTTGCTGCTATCGATCTGTCTACCACCCTTATATTAGCGGTAGACAGGATCGCCTCTGTCGGTTTTTTGGGAGGAGCGTCCTCCTTTGGTTTTGGATTTAATTTTAATGACATATGTGGTCCCACGAGTATCGGACAAGAGAGGTCCGCTCGCGCAGAGGTCCGTATAAGCGAGTAAGGCTAGATAGAACCGGAGGACGCCAAGTATCCGGAGCACTCCGTTAGGGACTGGGCTATTTTTTGCCCTGGGTCCCCAACCAGGCTGAGCATCGACACGGGTCGTATGACATCTTACTCCAACCCAGAGGTATTTTATAGAGGTTTGCTCCTCCACACCCAGTATCCGGGGAGGTGTTTATTGACTCCTAAGTCTAGATCCGTAGTGTTCTGTTATAAATACCAGGGTTACCTCGGGCAGGATGTGACTCTTCGCCACGCACTATCGGTCTAGATGGAATAGAGGCTAATGTTCCTAGAACTATAATCGCATATTCCCATCCTGCGAAAATTTACGTTTCAACGAAACTTTTGCTTCAACGAAAACTGACGCTTCAACCGCATTTAAATTCTTCTTCCCAGGTTTGTACGAGTATATGATTTCAAAATCTACTATGGCTAGGAATTCCTTCTCTATTGTGGAGTATCTTTTCTCCGCATTGCTATGCGCCCTCCTTGCGAATGCTATTGGTCGGTCATTACCGACTTCCCCTTGTTACAACATTGCCCCCAATGCTTCATTGCTAGCATCAGTGGTCAAGAAAAAAGTTTGCTCAAAGTCGGGGTACGCTAAAATCGGTGGCGAGCTAATTATTTCCTTCAGCCTCTCGAATGCTTGCTGACAGCTCTCTGTCCATTCGAACTTTGCTTCTTTTCGTAGCCACTTATTAATGGGCAACGCAATTCCGGCTAGTCCTTCTAAGAACTTTCTGTAATAGTTCACCAGTCCTAGGAATGCTTGCACTTCCTTTCTATTTCTAGGAATCGCTAAATTTTTAACGCATTCCACCTTCTGCGGGTCAGGCAGTGATCCTGCCTCTGAGCAACGATGGCCTAAATAAACCACCACACTTTTCCGTGTTCAATTTCAAATTGTGTTCTCGTAATTTCTGGAGCAGCTTGCACAAGCATTGCGAATGCTGCTGCAAGTTCTTCCCATAGATTACAATATTATCCAAATGCACAAAACAATCTTACCCTTGTAAGCCTGTTAGCACATGGTTCATTAGCCTTTGGAAGGTAGCCGGTGCTCCTGTTAATCCAAACTGCATTCTATTAAACTCATAATGCCCCAAACCGGTGCTGAACGCGGTTTTCGGCTTATCTTGGGTATCCACCAGAACTTGGTGGTAGCCACTTGCTAAATCAAGTGTAGAAAAATATCTACTGTGTCCTAATTGGTCCAGGATTTCTTCTATCCTTGGTATCGGGAACACCTGCTGGTTAATGGCGTCGTTCAATTTCCTAAAATCGACGACCAGTCTCCAATTCTTTTGACCCTGAGCACCTCCCTTCTTTTCTACCAAAATTATTGGTGAGTTCCAAGGCGCGATACTCGGTGAAATTATGTTATCCTTTAACATTCCTTCTACCTGCCTGTTTACCTCACCTTTGTAAGCTTGCGGCAATCTGTATTGTTTCTGGTTTATTGGCGGTTGATCCACTCTAGTAGGTATTTCATGCTCTACCTCTGATGTATATGTTAGCTGGTCTCCTTCCAGCAAAAATATGTCATGGAATGACGTACAAATGGCTTCTTTTGATGCCTTCTCTTCTAAATTTACGCTTGGGTCTAACTTCAGTGATTCTAGCACCCTCTCCATTCTTTTCCTTATATCTACCTTCTTAATCTGTTTAACCGATCTATAATTCGGTTCTTTAAAATTATCATAACTAGTGAACTTAGGCCTAAAATCTTCATCAATCAGGTAGTCCTTTTCTGAGGCGTTGAGTACGCAAGCGTACACCTTACCCTTGTCAACGTGAGTTATGGTTTCTCCCATATACGAGTATACGCCCTCCGCTAGCTCCTGCTTGTGCAAAACAAGAGTCCTAAGTTCCGTGTTTACACGCATAGTAACTACTCTGGTTGACTTTGCATTCACTACCTCCATACAATTCTTAACCTTACTCACGGTTCCTTCCTGCCATGACATTAATGGAAAAGTAAGGATTATATGCTTATTGTTATCATAGAATGATAACTGCTTGTCGAGCGCATCCAGTATGGTGCGGCCCCAAAGACTATCGCGGCCAATTATCCCATCGGTCGGGATACCTACCCTATCCAATTCCACTGCGTGCACTCTAAAACTCATTCCCTTAACTCCACTGGACCCTATTCTGAGCGATCCCAGTGTCCTGATGCAACCTCCAAACGCTCCATTAAGCATTCTTACGTCCATTTGATTAATATCTAGCCCTTTCCGTAAAACACTAGATTTTACGAGGCTGCTGTCCGCCCCTGAATCTACCAAAAGCACTAGCTTTCCACTAGCTGATTCCTTGCAGGGCATTACTTATCCTGCTCATAACGTAGCAATGTCCTTTTGTTCCCAACATGGACGTGTATCCACTTCCTAACTTTTCGTGATATTGGAGAGCCTCTTGCTCCTCCTTCTACTGGAATGTAGTTTCTACATTACTACTCACACGTACTTCCGGCCAAATTGTTACTTTCTTTCTTTTGGCTTTCCAGTCTACTGGCCTCGACTGGGCCGCTGGAAGTTTCCCTGGTTCCTTTGTTGGGATTGTCTCTCCCTACATTCCGCTGCCTGATGTCCCATTCGTCCACATGAGAAGCAGCTCAACCCCTGTTTGGTGTTGTTTATCCCTGGTTCACTTCTGGAATTCCAATTTGGTCGCTGCTGACCACTCCCAGCTTTGAAAGGATTTCCTCCTTGGTTAATTCCTTCCGTTAAATTAACTCGGGGACTAATAAAGTTACCCCTGCTGTCCCTCAAGGGTGGCACCGGGCGCCTCGTAGCTGGCTGCCTTCTACTTTGATCCCATTTAGTGTCTATTTGGCACTGTCTACTTGCCTCATGACCGCAAGTTTGGCACTTCATACAGTACGGCGTGTTTTTCAATGTAACGCATTCATCCCTTGTATGCCCTGCCTTATCATAGAATGAGCAAATGGGTTTCCTTGGGTGGAACCTCTCAACCAGGAATTCTTGGTCTCCTTGCTTTGAAGCGCCTTATCTCAGTTCTCAGATCATACAACTCGACTCCTGAGAACATGGGCACCAACTTCTCCACCGCATGAGCAACTTCCAGAATGCCCATTTTACTCCTTTCTGTTTTCTCAATTGCTGGTAAAACCTTAGCTTTATTAATTTCTTGGGGGCTTCCACATTCTCTTCTCCTGGATCTGAGAGGTCCTGGACCAGTGACGGACTCAAACTGATTAGTCTTCGAACGTTTGCTCGTACAGGCGTTGCTGCACTGTTATTGCTTCTGGCTCTTTTAGCGGATATCCCTGATTTTTATTATTTATCGGACTTCCCACAGAAAATGGTTCGACACCGATTTCAGATGCTCAAACAAAAATTCCGCTTGCTTTTCTTCACTGAAAACTAATCTTGGCTTTACCATGCGGCTTATCCCTTCTGGTGTTAAATATTCCGTCCAGCGATCTTCCGGAGGCAATGTCAATACTGTCTGTGTAAATCCAGCCGATGCTGATTTTGATATCTCCTTTTTCGGTAAGGTCCTATTGGTCGCCCGTCCTCTTTTTAATTCTTCACACTCCTTTTCCAACAGCGCTGCTGCTTCCTCTGTTTCTGTCAATCTCTGAGAAACTACCTTTACCTTATTCTCAAGATACTCCTTTTGTGATCTCAAACCCTCTGTTTTCTTATGAAAATTGAAAAACTTTTCTTCTATCCTTTTGGATTTCCGTTAAGGCTTGATCCGCTACTTCCAATGGTGACACAGCTCCTTTGGCGGTCGCCTGTTTCCACAATTCCTGAGCTTCTTCCCTGCTCGTACTTGCTTCGAACTGGTCAACTATTTTCCCAGTAAACAGTTCCACCTCTGACAGTACTAATTTCAATCTGTTCCTTATTTCCTCGTCTGGCGAAAAGAAACTCATAGTTTTTTGTCCTAGTCCCTCTCATTCAGAACTATATGTATGAGCCCATTCATTGACCAGACTATTTACGGACTCTGCGTAATTTTTCGCAAAATATTTTCCTTTGCCGTTTTTGTGGAAATCTCTCCCCAGATTTTCCAAATGTGTTATCCGCTTGTGTTAATACGCGTTGTCCTTACGTAACTTGCAGTCTTTCGAACCAGTTTTTGAATCGCCTCGCCAATTTTCTCCTGTATCACCAGTAACCCCTGCGCTTCCTTTGTCATATCCAAAAACCAGAACAGGTGGCGCGTCCCCAAAATGACTGCGTTGATTTACAAATGAAACCCAATAATTTTTAAAACTTGTTTTATTGATTACTATCTTATCCCAATATTTTATTACATTTTACCTAACGGTTTCATACAAATTTATTTTAAATTACAATAATCTGATCTTGAGACGTCCTATCGTTGTTCCTCCAATTATCCTCAGAGAATCCAATCCAGTGTTACATTCATATCAAAAGCCAAAAGAAATGCGTAAAGCACTTGGACTAAACAAAAAAATTTTTTGTTTATGCTGGTTTCAAATAAAAGTACCAACATTGTCAGACTTCTTAATCTCATGATTCGACCATGACAAATTTATTAAACAAAATTTCACCGTAAATTCTATCTTTATATATATTTCTTCTTTACTTGTTTTCCATTACACGTTCCACATCCGCTATCTACTGGTGTCCATTAAGTCCTGCCATCAATGCAAATTGGTCCTTGACTTCCTCACAGATGCTCCTTGATTTCCTCACATGTATCCTCATATGTTCGCCCAACTCCAATTGTCCTTTTAACATGTTTAATACTCCCAAAAATCCATATAAAATGGCTATATGTTCGACAAAAACCGAAATTTGCTTTACATACAAAAGTGTCCTGATTCATTCCCGGTAATTTGAATCCATATTCAAAAATTAACTCTAACGTATTTATATATTAAATATATATTTTTTTAATTTGATGCATCAACTCGTGTTGTATGCTTCTATTTTCTTGCCTAATATCCTAAGCTTAGATGTGTGTTTAAAATGTATATTATAACAAAATGTGTATATAAAATGTCCCTAACGAAAAACAATCACAAATCCCCTACCAAAAAAAACCTCACAGCTTAGACGAAATATATAGACCGTCCGATCATACTGACGGTATATGGTTGCCCATACGAAGCTGCGTGCAACAGCGCAATCACGCCTGTATGTTGCAACATCTTTGACCAGCGCTACGGCGGCTTCAGGGTCGCAGAAGTATTTACTGATGATGTCGTTTACGCTGATGATGTCTTCTGATGTTGTTGCAGGATGCTCTGCCTTCTTCAGGGTTCCTTGCTCTGGGTTCTCCTTCAGATTTGTTGCAGGATGCTCCGTCTGCTTCAGACTTCCTTTCCCTGGGATTCCTCCAGTAGGTCCTTATGACCGGCTGCTTTATGTTGGCAGCCTTGCTGTCTCAAATACCGGCTGCGCCAAAATGTTGAGGTCCGTCTTTGTTGTCGTTTGTGGAGAGCGCCCTTGATTCTGCCTCACAACACATCCAATATTTTAACAACAGCAGTCGAACAGCTGAAGAGCAAAGCAGAGGTAATCACCGACCCAGTAAAGTTCGCATATTACTTTTTGGAAAACGGACACCTGTATCGGCTTATTTCAAGTTATAACGGTGACCAAGACTGTGTGCAATGGAAACTGTGCGTACCACAACCACTTCGGGAGCGCATACTACGGGAGAGTCCGGATGCACTAACAGCAAGACATTTTCGCATCTGGAAGACAATAGCCTGGATTGTAAACATATATTATTGGTCTGGTATGTTCCGGGATGATAGTCGTTATGTATGTCAGTATACTTCATGCCAACAGTACAGGTGCAGTTAGATCCCGCTGGGGAAATGCTAAGCCAGATACCCGAAGGACCATGGGCTTATGTGTACCGACTTCATTGGACCTTTGGCTCGTTCCACGCATGGGAACTCCATGCTAGTTGTGTTCCTCGACAAATTTACTAAATGGACCCTTCAGAAAAGCCACCATCGAGACTCTACAACGGGCTGCCGGGATAACATCTTATACCGTTTTGGATTACCCAATGTTCTGGTGACGGATAGTGGGTCGCAATTCTTCAGCAGGACATATTGACGATTTATCAAAGACTATGGAATCAGACACCAATCCTCGGCGTCTTACACTCTGCAAGAAAACGCAGTAGAACGCACAAAACTCACCATAAAGACTATGGTGGCACAGGTTGCGAATCGACGACAGCGGAAGTGGCATGAATTATTCCCAGAGTTGGCTCTGGCCACCAGCCCCAGCGTTTCGAAAACTACGTGGTACATTCCTGAATATTTAGTACAAGGACGCGAACCAAGTTTGCCAAAGGTGCTATATGACGAAATAACGTTAGGCACTGGACTACCTCGAACGAGCAGTGCAGCTCCAAGAAGCCTACCGTATTATGAAACAAAATCGTAAGCGGGCAACACAGGATCAGAGGAGGTATTAGAACTTGTCGCACCGATCGTAGAACCAGTCATTGGCCAACTAGTATTGGTTAAACAACACCACTTCTCCAAAGTCACAAAACACTTTGCCGCGATACGACGGCACTGCGATATGACGGCACTGCGATACGACGGCCCATTTCAAATCACGAATTTCGTTTCGCCAGTTATTGCGGAGTTAAGCCGCATGGGAGTCAAATGGGGAAAGACAGCCTATGTCGGCGAATTAAAACCTTACTTTCGCCTGGTAACATTGAAGGTCACCCCACAGCATCCGACCGACTTCAACGAGAAACATAAGAAAATAGCGGAAAAGCCGAAAAGCAAAATCACGGGATTGAGAAAAGCCGACTACCATTCTTCCAAAGTACCGTTACCACGGGCAACGTGTATAAAAGACCGCCCGCGCCACTGGACCGGACTCTGTGAACTAAGCAGCTGCAGACGAGTGAGTACCCAAAATGTTTATGATCAAAGAAAAAAAAATCCGAAAAATAGAAGCAATGGCCCCAATCCACGTGATTCAAGTCACCCGCATCAGCATTGAAGATCGAGATTTGGCCAATGAAAAGAAGACCTGGGGCCCAGAGACACCTGCCTTAACTATTAGTACGGAGCATGAAGACGACATGAATACTAGTGACGAATTGCTTATGGTGTACCCACAAGGAACAGGAGGAATTACCATCAGGAACAGGGGGAATCACCATAAGGAAGGATGCTGACTTCTATCTAAAATGGCTACAACAATATCTCGTACCACAACAACACAGGCTAAACATTTTCAGCACCCATTCTCCACCATAATCATCTGCACCGGGGAACAGCAGCTGACAAATACGTCGGGAGACCACACGATCGAGTGTCACAGTAAACCTCGTGACAAAAACAATTGCACAAAGACAATAACGAAATGTATCAAAGGGAAGTTTACACAAATAAATATGCAGACTGCACAAAAAAATATCCAAAGTCGAAGGCAAAGCATAAAGCAAATCACGACATTATGATCACTATGTTCGCAACCAACACGGAAATCGCACAAAGAGGACAAGAGAAAAAAGGCTATTCAAAACAATTTTTTACTTCAATATTTTTAAGTGCTTTTAAATATCAACAAAGTGCTGAAGGCGGCTGAAGCACGAATTACAACAACAAAAAACAAGACAAAGAACAAACACAAACTATTGAAGGTGGCACAAGGACAAATGACAACAACAACCAAGACAAGGAACAACATCGAAGTATTGAATGTGACCCTAAGGCAAATTGGCTGACTTCATAAACGCAAGTTGCAATGCAACACTGCAAAGTCGAAAGTTAATTAACGCCACTTCTTTATTTTTGACAATGTAGTGTGTTCACTAACGCAAAGCAGCCCTTTGTGATTTTATTATTCAATTATTTAATTTCCTGTTGCAACATGGATGATGGATGGATCAAAGACAGCAAAGTCAGTTTTTTATACAATATTTAATTATTTTCATTAAAAATGTATAAAATATTTAAGTTTATTCATTCCTGATTCATCTACCATTCTATTTACCATGGAAACGAAGCTCTGCTAATAAGTACAAGAATACGCTATGAGTGTGATTTTACCACCAATTAAAAAAAAGAAATACAGTCTGGAAAAGGATTTTGGGGGAGATAAACATTTTGATGCCACGGTCGACGAAATAAGTAGATTTTTTAAAAATATAATTGTCCGTTACAGACTCATCAAAAAAAGAGAGAATACATCTGAAGAGTATGCGACGAATTAGGAAAATTTTTAGCAACTCTACGAAGTTTATGGAAGCCGAAGCAGAGTGCATGTTCCAAATAAAAGAAGGCGCAATGAAGTACTATATTTTTTAAACGTAGAATTCGACTAATACCCAGAAACAACGGAAAAATTACTCAAAGAAAGTGAAAGATAGGAAGACGAAAAAGGAAATCTAAGTGAATTACGGAAAATTAGAGAAAGTCGTTCAAAGAACAATTAAACTTTTTTGTCTTAAATTTTTTTATTAAATAAACAAAATGTAATTTTTTTCAAAATACTTATATTTTTTAAAATCGGAACAGTAGTTTTAAAAAAGTATCTTCAGCTGACACCAAAGTTGCAATACATCTCTTTTGGCCTTAGCTTCTCCTATCTGTCTTGATGTGCCTCCATTTTTTTTTTTTGTAAATTATTGTTGGTGGAGGGATAGTCTTCTGCGATGTTGTCATCAATGCTATTTTCGTGACCTTCATACATAATTATAATGTGTCATAACATACGTGCTATCACAATAAGCCATGACAAATTTAGGCGTTGAACTTCAATATATTTAAAAATCTGAAATTTCTTGTTGAAAATGCCAAAACAATTTTCAACAAAGTCTGTGGTAGAGCTCAATACAGTATTAAATTTTGACAGTGTCGGTTTTAAAAATCCATTAACGCGTTTCAAACTTTCTTGTGCAATGGTGGAAGATGTTTCTTTCTGATTCTAAAAGCTCACTCAATCTTTAAGCGGTTGTGTTACGGGTAGATGTGTACCATCTATACACAATAAGTAAACAAATCTTCAAAATTACTTCAATCTTAAAATTACCATACTATAATCTCAAAATTACCGTGTAAGATATGCTTCGCCAATGCTAAGAATAATTAATATTATTTCATATTTACATATTTTTTTATTTATTTGAAGTTAAATTTTGTTTTAGAATAGAGAAAGGAAGATTGAAAGAAAATTAAAAACTTGTTCATTCTTTCGTTCAGAATACTCCTATATCAGTTGTTTTTTTAACCTTTTGGTATATTTTCTCTGAAGTAGTTTAGCTGCTAGTTTATTAGGATGCGATCTTAGCCTCTTAGCGTAGTTTGTGCCAAATTTTTACTTAAAAACAAAATTCAATTCAAACAAGCCATTTCCATATCTTATAGTATTATTACCTTCGAAGTGGCTTCGAAAATACGAATAAAAAAGATGATCTTCCATTGTTGAGATTGTTTTACAAAAATTTTTCTATTGTTTTTTGTCGTCTCACTTAAAAGTGCAGAATTCAGACGCTGTTTATTCTTTAATATGTTTTTAATTATTGGAAAAAGTATTTTCTGGCAGTTCCACAGAATTCAGCAACATCCATTGACTATTGATGTACACTGCGTAATTTTTCGCAAAATATTTTCCTTGGCTGTACTCAACTGCGTGAGGCAACAAAAACCCGTGGTTATTGTTGACCTCTCTCCCCAGATTTTGCAATTGTGTTACTGGCTTGTGGTAATACACGTTGTCCTTACGTAACCTGCCGTCTTTCTTAAAGTGACTGATCAGTTTTTCAATCACTTCGCCAATTTACTCCTGCATCAGCAGTAACCCTTGCGCTTCTTCTGTCATACCGGAAATGCCAGAACAGATGGCGTATCCCAATTACAAATAAGACCCAATAATTGTTAACACCTTTTATAAACTTATTCCAATATTCTATTCCATCTTACTTAATGATAAATACAAATTTAAGACAAAAAAACATTCCACCGTAAATTCTATCTTTATATTCTTTCTTTACTTATCTTCCATCACAAGTTCCATATCCGCTGTCTACTGGCGTCCATTAAGTCCTTCCATCAATGCAAATTGGTCCTTGACTTCCTCACAGATACTCCTTGCTTTCCCCTCACCATCTTCAATACTCCAAAAAAATCCATAGAAAAGGCTATATGTTCGCAAAAACCGAAATTGGATTTACTGGCAAACGTGCCTTGGTTCATTCCCGGAAATTTGAATCTATATTCAAAAATAAACCCGTAACGTATGCGCCACGTAATAATAGCATTTCAATTTCTTCTTCAACATTGCTACGCAAATCCTAGTTTCCGAACTACAAAAACTTTGATGCACCAACACGTGTTGTCCGCATCTCTTGAAATATTCTAACCTAATACCCTAAGCTTACAATGCCAAAAATTTAAATCAACTTTAAAACAATATAATTTACAACAATTTAAAAACAATATAAATGTCCATATCGACAAACAAACACGATTCACCCACAAAAAAAATGTTCACAGCTAGGACGACATACATAGACCGTCCGATCATACTGACGGTTTATGGTTGCCCATACAAAGCTGCGTTCAACAGCGCACACGCGCCTATATGTTGCGACTTCTTTGACCAGCGCTATGGTATCTACTTAAACTACGCTACTATATACTCTACTCACCATTATCTTGTCTGATGACATCTCCGCTTCAGAGTCCTCCGCCCTGGGTTATACTTCTAATGTGTTGGAGGATGCCTCCCTGCTTCAGGGTTCCTTGCCCTGGGATTCCTCCTGTAGGTTCTAAGGACCAGCTGCGCCAAAATGTTGGGGACCGTGTTCGTTGATGTCCTCGGGAGCGTCCTCTTGCTGCCTGTCCTGAGCGCGCGTGTAGCTGCAACCTAGAACTTTTTCACAGAACAAATAACACTCGCTAGTTTGATTAGAAAACCAACAAGAAGCTTTATTCTTAAAATACTAATACTTATATACTATTTACAAAAAGCACTTTCAGTCTGCGTACTGACCTTTCTGGTGTTCCACTTCCGCACCTGTTAATTGGTGTCGGTTGGTCAAGCCAACTGACCTACGGTAAAAGTGTCGACGGTGCATTCTAAATTTCAATGCCCTTCGTCGACTCAACTGCGGAACTGTAACACCCTAAAAGTTTACATAATCATTATTACATAAATTCTGGTTATTATAAGCAGCCTAAAAATATGTGCTTTTTTACTTAACATAATTGCTTAAAGCTAACCACACCAAATGTGTAGTACCTGTTAGGAGTCGGTGCTGTGAGTCAACTACTCGCAGGCAGCTTGATTCTAACTCACAACACATAGCAATAACCGTCCTGTATGCATTGCCTCAGAATATCATCCATGGCTCTTTGGAAAATGCTTGGCGCATTTTTCATACCAAAAGCCATCCTGCTAAATTCGTATTTACCATTATTAACACTAAATGCTGTTTTGGGAATATCCCGTTCCTCTATGAGGATTTGATGGAATCCAGACTGCAAGTCCAACGTAGTAAAATACGAAGCTTTACCTAACTTTTGATAAAATAGTAGACGTATCAGGTATGGGATATCTATTTGTTTCTTAAATTTTCGGAAGTCTACAACTAATCTTTGTCTTTGTTTTCCGTCAACCATAACAGGGGAGTTGTATGGGCTATAAGACTTACGGATAACGCCATTTTTTAAAAATGTTTCAATTTCATTATTGACAAATTCTGTTACACTAAAACGAATAGTATGTTGTTTAGACCATATGGGTATGTTGTTTAGACCATATGGTTTCACATAGTTATGTGTGGCACCAGTATCAATTAACATTCTTAGCCTATTTCCCGTTCCTTTATCTAACCTTTGGATGAACGGTAATCCTGCTCTGGGTCTAAAAAATCCTCTCTTTCTTTTAAGTTATGGAAATTATTCTGGTTAGGCGATCTCCAATTTCCTGATTGTTGTCTGTTTTTAAAGGGATTATTAAAAATTCCTACAAAATTTTGTTTGTATTTTGAAATGCCAGAGTCTATTTTCATAGGATCAGGTTTTTGGACGTTATTATAGTTTATACTTTGATATTGATGGGGTTGTACATAATTTTGTTGTGTCTGTCCATGGTTTTGATGTGTGTGTGTCTGTTATAATTTTTATAGCTTCTAGGTCTAAAATGTCTGTCGGCGTCATTGTATCGCATGGCTAAATGCAGTTTTTCCATTAATGCTTCCTCTGCAATGGCTATAGCTGTAGAGAGACCACTAGGCCCGAACGAGTAGACTACATTACTAAGTGGGTGATGCAATCCGTTATTAAAAACTTTTAATGCACTGTGCCTTCCCTTGACGTTTAATTCTAATGTCATTCTTGAGTGTGTCCCGTATGTCATAGTATTCTTATTAGTTATCAATGTTAGTATGAAGTTGATTTTATCGTAAAAATCTCTAGGAGAACTGTTGCCCTGTTTTAAGTTTTCTAGCCCTTTCTGAAGCATTCTTTTACACCGTTTGTCTTGGTAAGTAAAGTCTAATCGTTCTATTATTTCGTCGAAGTTAAGAATAGTTTGCTAACATAGCCTTCGCTTGACCAGTTATTTTACTTCTTAATAGTGCTAATGCAGTGTAATATTTATTGATGACGTTTTCGGTGCTTGCTTTTAAATATGTTTTCATTGCATCAAAAGCTTCAGAATGCCACGTTGCGTATTCCTTTAAGTTACCACTCAAATTTGGTAAACCTTTAATAAGTTCTGGCTGTCCGTCCTCTGTTGATATATAGCTAGCTGGCTCTCTTATTTGGACACTAGGGTTCGATAAATTAGCTTGCACTTGAGCAGTAATTCAGCTGGTCTTGTGTTAAAGTTATGAAAGATTCATTCGTTGCCATTACGTCTATAAATAAATTCCGTCTGTGTTCGTCAAATTAATTTTTTTAACTTATACATAAACTACACTTATATCTTAGTTGTATTTTAGACACTGAAAAAACTATTACATTTTGTCCAACGATGTGGATACTTCCGTTTAGAATTTACTGCTTCACATTTTGTCCAACGATGTGGATACTTCCTTTAGAGTTGATATATGATGAATTCTGGGATTTCCAACAGTCAGAAAGTTACTTATTAGTTTTCACTTTCATTTATAGCAAGTCCCTGCTCGGGCGCCAGTTAATTTTATTTAAAAAATATACAATTTAGTTTAGAATTCATCACAACTTCTTCTCTTTATTGTCGATTCTCGAGTAACTCTAACTTAAAATATATCTTGCTCTCCAGCGGAGCTTTGCATATTTTTCTTTTATCCATCTATATTATATATTTAGCAGCTGCCTGCACAAACAAATGCCGACACTGCATATTAACATATCAGGCATAAAGTGTGTGCATTTCTGTATGCCAACTTACGAGTATATTCATTATTTGTTATTTAGCAGTTTTCAGCACAATTGCTGACACTGCATATAGCATATCTAAAATAGATGGTATATGTACATGTTAGTATGCTAACTCCAGCGTTCAGGGAATACACCTTCTTTCAGACAGATGGTGAACATATCGCTGAAAATAACAGGATGTGAGAGCACTGCTGTTTTAACACCAAATTAGGTATTTTTGGTACTTTCTTATTTTGGCCGCTGATGAGGGAATTAAATCTTTGGTGACTTCTGTGATAATTTTTGTGCTACAGTCATAACTCCGGTATAGCTTTGGGGCTTCTGCGCTAGGAACAGAGTTGAGACGATGTTCGTCATGATGATGGGGCATACCGAAGTGATCGCTGCTCCATTTTTCAAGCGCTTCAATACTATTTTATAAGCTATTCCCCAGGGGTTATTATCAATATCCTCCATAAGAGCTTTAAATCCACTGCTTTTTGCACCAGATATTGCTTTCTTCAACTTTTTCCGTTTAAATTTGTAGCCCCGCTGTAGTTCCTGGAATTCAGGTTTTTCCTCTGTGTTGTAGTCTCTTTAGTTTTATGAAATATTTTCTCAGGTCAACCATGGTGTTATTCCACCAATAAACAGGTTTTGTCCTAGCACCATGTTTTTTCCTCGGCATTACTGGATCAATGATATCTTTCAGACTCCCATAACATACTTCGTCGATTCTATTGCTGATCCATAAGAGGTTGCATTTGGTTTATGGTGTACTCCATCATGTGGTGGGCAATTCTGTTCACGCTCCAGCGTTTTCTTTGGGCCTTTGGAGATTGTGTTCTTCTTGTCTGTTCAGGATTAGGGTACCTGTGGGCCCTTAATGGAAGTGCTTCCGAGACGTACCAACGTAGTCTCCTGGAGAGGGGTTTGCTTGCAAAAGTGATGTATATAATTAAGCCCCCGTTTCCTTTAGTGTAGGTATATGTATTGCCCTTATTGAGCACAATCATGTCCATAGCCGTAAGGGCTTCTAACACTGCTGTTCCTCTTACGTTTGTTATTTTACTACCCCATTCCACCGGCCAGGCGTATTGGGGGCATATTATAAGCTATCTGTTAGCTGCTAGAGGTGACAGCGGGCAGCGTAGAATTTTCGGATGATTACATATATATAAATATATTGTGTACATTGGGGCACGTAATGAGCTAGCGTTTTGTTTGAGTCGACAGCGGGCAGCAACAACATTGAATTTTTGAATGAGTTCTGTTTGCATATATTACATACATAAGTCAATATATTTTGTGTATTGGGGTGCGCGTGTGTTATGTTATTATTGAAATATTTTTATGTGAAAAGAGTTGAGACTGACCCTATGGTCTTATTCAAATTTTTCATTGTTGATAAGTATATGCAAATGTTATTGAAAATATGTAGTTCTTACAGTTAAGTAAAGACTTATCTCACAACAATTTACTGAAAAAAAATCATTATCGACTAAAGCGGATGATGATTGTGGTCCAGGTTCAAGTAGAGAGTCTTATGAGATTAAATACACAAAATCCTATTTACGTATATTGGAACGATCCAAACGAACTGGTTGATCGGTTGCGGTTGTTAATGTTATCGCAATCAGTTAGTCACAGCAATCCTAATAATGAAATCATTTTAATTGTTGAAGAATTGAAGTAATGCAACATACTTATATAAATATATATAGTAAATAAAAAATCAATTTTTCAATCTGAGAATGTCCGTTGATAAGTTTGGACACTATTCTAAGCAAATTCCTTCCACTATCTCAAGATTTACTCACACCTATAACAAAATCAAACAAGGACACCTTAAGTAAAGTTTCTGCTAAATATGCACTCATTGAAGATATGAATGTTAAAACAGAAACGTCTCTAAAATCATATATGGATAATATTTTAGATTCTCAAAGAAATTATATAGAACAGAGCCTTTGTAGAATTGAGAAATTTGTTTTTGATTACATAACAAAAATTGAAAAAATACCAATTAATATAGTTCCAATAATAACAGGATGAGTTGAAGACGATGAGTCATAAAAGTATAGTAGATGAACTGCAGTAAAAACTTTAGAAACGACGAGTAATAACAAAGGGCATAGATGATTTATGCCAAGCAGATTTAGTGGAAATGAGTTCTTATTCCAAATATAATAGTGGCTACCGCTTCTTCTTAACATTTATAGATAGATTTTCAAAATTTGCCTGGGCTGTATATCTTAAAACGAAAAATGCTGCTCATGTCGCTGAGGCTATGAGAAATATATTATTTTTGATAAGAATACCAACTAATTTACAAACAGACGACAGTAAAGAATTCTTCTCGAGTACAAACCTACAATCACTCTTGTTAATAAAAATACCACATTACTCTTTTACGTTAAAAAAATCAAGCCTTTTATTCTTAAAATCATAATTCTTATATACTATTTACAAAAAACACTTTCAGTCTACGTATTGACCCTTCTGGTGTTCCAGTTTCGCACCTGTTAATTGGTGTCGGTTGGTCAAACCAACTGATCTAATCTACGGTAAAAGTGTCGAGGGTGCATTCTAAATTCCAATGCTCTTCGTCGACTCCACTGCGAAACTGTAACACCCTAAAAGTTTACATAATAACTAATACATAGATTCTGTTTGTTTACAATACTCGCACCCTAAAAATATGTGCTTTCTTAATTAACTTAATTGTGTAAAGCTAACCACACCAAGTGTGTAGTGTCTGTTAGGAGTTGGTGCTGTGAGTCAAATACGCACAGGTACCTTTATTCTAACTCACAACAAGCGGATTATGTGTCTTAGGTTAGGTCTTAAGGAAAGAACCTAATGCTTCCCACTTGTCATATATTTTCTTCTTTTTATATGCAACAAAGCAACTAATTATCAATAAGTCTAAGCAAGAAATCTTAGCAATTAAAGGCAGTGATATAGCCTGCTTCGCTGCTGCATCTGCATAATCATTCCCAGATTTACACATGATTCTTATAAAGCTTTCAATTTCTAAATTTTAGTATGTATAATTATAGGCACTTCCTTTCCGATTTGCCAATGCCTTAAGGACTGTCAGAACATATTTGCGTCTTCTTTTTCTGAACAGTTGCATATTCAACTGCAATATATATTGCTACTTACTCAGTATGAAACACATTTGAGTGAAAAGGCAATAGACCTTGTGCCAGAATTTAAAAAGTTGTATTTGCATTTTCTTGCACAACCGCATAGGAACATGTTCCTTCAAGATACGACCCGTCCGTATAGAGTGTTATTTCTGGAGCAATATTTGACTGTACTTCAGAAAAAAGTTGTCTGAAAATCACAGGGTTTGTGCCATTTTTTACATAGACATATAATTTCTGGTTGTTGTTTACTTAGGTTGTTGTGGAATCTGAATGTTACGTTCAATCAGCAAAGTCAATATGTTGTTAATGCCAAACCATTTTTTGGCAATGGAGGAATGTTTTCCACTTTGTTTTAGTTTCTCCCAAAAAGGATTGTGTAGTCCATGGTAAGCGCATTAGCTCCAAGTCTGACCACCCTATTTTCAAGCAGCCAATTAAAATTATGAAGACGTGCTTCAACTTCTAGGGTGTTGATTGGTGTTGATGCTAGAATTCCAGGAGCTATTCTGAAACATTTTCTAAGAGCTGTGTCCAATTTCTTAATATTGGTTGCCGTACTCCAACCATAGACTGTTATGCATTGCATAATTATACCAGATGTTAGAGCTCTACAAATTCCAATCACCGTACCAATATGTGGACCTTTTTTTCTAGAACAGATCACTTTAAAAAGATTATTGATCTTACTTCATTTGTTAACTAGATATTTTGTGTGTTCGTTCCATAAAAGTGATTTTGTAAAGTTTCAAGAAATCTCATTTGGCTTATGTTCGAGTGTAGCAGTTACGTTTACGAAAAACGTGTATAATTTCACAGTTGTTGATAGAAATTCTTGCTCCTCTGCTTATTGCCCATTGGTTTATTTTCTTAACAAAGCTCCGAAGGTTCTCGGTTAGTGTTTGTACAAGAAACTATTGCAAAAATGTTATCAGCATATACGAGTATACCAAAAAAATCTTTTAGCACTTTAAGCAGTGAATTTGAGTAAATCTTGTAAAGAATTACAGACATGGGTGACCCTTGTGGGATACCATTTCCAAGAGGATATTTTTGTGACAGATGTCCATCAATCCTTATAGTAATATGTCTATTGGTATGAAATTATAGAATAACTTTAAGCATTTTTTTTTTGTATACCCCATTGATGAAGCTCATTGATCACAAAAATAGATATTACACGATCAAATGCTTTTTCTAGATCTTCAGAAATTATAGCCCTATGGGTTTTTATCTTAAAAGTTTCTTTATGCTGGGATTCTAATTGATGACAGAAGGTGTACCATAATTTTGTAAAAAATTCATGCTGTTCTCGTAATAGTTTTTCTTTTGAATATGTCAATACACGTTTTGAAATTATTTTTTCTAGTTTTTAATAGCACTGGTAGCAACTATATGGGACGGTATCCTTCAAGAAGATTATAATTTTTTCCAGGTTTAGGTATAGGCGATAAAACCGAATTTTTCCAGTCATGCGGAAAAATACCTGTGACAATAATATTGCTGTAGAGTTTGCATAGCCAAATTTTGAACTAAATAGATGCATTTTTAATCATAGAATATGTGATTTTATCTGTACACGCAGTGGTACCATTACAGAACGGAGTTAAGCTCAGAAAGAGTGAGCTCTTTGGTTACATTTTTGATTTCAGGCGTAATATCAGGCCACAAGTCAGTGCCTATTGCTAGTTTCTTAGTAATTAAATCATGATTAAATAATTCATTAGAACTGACAGAGCTCCAAAATTTTTCAAATATATCATCAATATCTTTCGGGTGAGTTATGACATCATTTTGAAGAAATATTGACGAAAAATTTCAGTCTCTAGCAGTCCTTATGTTCTTCACCTTATTCCTCAGAATACTAACATCCATCATTGAGTTCAAGGTCTTTAAAAAATGTGTCCACGTTAAACGTTTGGCTTCTTTGGATTTCCTCTTAACTGTGGCACATATTCTTCTGTAGTTGATGCAGGCTTGTTGCCTTCTTAGGCTGCAGGCAGAGTGCCGACTGGCGACCGAACCGAACCGAACTTATTGCTGACTTGTTTCAACTTATGGGATGGCAGAGTGCCGGCTGAAACTTGTGCTTTTTTTGTAAACAAAATCATACACTGCGTTGACAACAGCAAGAGGTAGGAGAAGTTGTTGGTGTGGAATGAAGGAAAAGAATTTTGTGTTTTGTATATACATATGTATGTATATTTCGTTCAAACGGTAAACAAAACCAATCATAAACAAAAAAGCAAGAGCATGGTATAATGATCTACATGATAGATACACACATACATATGTGTCAAACAAAACAGAAAGAAATATTTCAATAGCATCAAAGCATCAACTTAAATATTTACACATACAATCAAACATCAGTCACAATCGGTCACAAATAAGTCTCTAAAACAGTTTTGTCCAGTCAGTCAGCAATAAGTTCGGTTCGGTTCGGCTGTTACTCTGCCATCTCGACGCCGATTTGCACTAATTTATATTGAACCAGTTTTTTTTTTTCAGTCAGCAATAAGTTCGGTTCGGTCGCCAGTCGGCACTCTGCCTGCAGCCTTACTCTCCAGTATCGCTTCCAGGCTTTGTTTTTTTCTTGAATCAATTTAGCAATATAAAATTGAACCAAATTAGAATTGACTAATTTGCTGCCATTCTTATAATTTTTTTCATTGTTGCGGCCTCCTTGATAATGTTTGATGATCCTATAGAGTCATTGGAATAAATTATTGTTTTTGCATGAAATTTTTGCCAGTCAGCTTTTTTGTCATTGAATTTTGGTGTAAATAATTTATTTTTCGATGCTTAACAAATATAAATAATGATTAGGAAATGATCTTGATTCTCAGGTTGCGAAAGGCATGTCCAGGTGAGAGTTAGACCCAGATCCACTGATGCTAACGATACATATATTGCCGTTAGAGCGTTCCGCGTACTAAGTAATGTAGGTGACCCACCATTGAGAACAATGAGAAGTCGGTCATCAGCAAAATCTCCACAAATTACTCCACTACGTGAAGTTGAAGCAGATCCCCAAAATTGTATTTTGAGAATTAAAATAGCCAACGATAAGGTGGTGGCCATTGTTGAAAATATGAATCTCCGCAACTTGTTCAGTTGTTAAATAAACATCTCTTTCTTTATATATATATTAGTAATATGCAAATCCGTTTTACCTTTTATTGTTATTGATTGAAATAGTAGACTGTAAACTGAAGTTTTATGTTGAACAGCATTAATGTTGTTTTTAACTAACATTGCAATAGTTGATTTTCCATATGAAAATTCTTTATTATTGTGCGTTTCCTGTAATGCAATAATTTCTGGGTGGTGTTTGTAAACTAAATTTTCAAGTGCATATTTATTATTTATAAAACCTTGCATATTGCTTTGCAAGATAGTTAACTCTAGACTAATATTAGTTTATATTGTATTTGTATATTAGTATGTAATGTTAGTAAATTTTAAAAGAAAAGAGTGTATAGTTATTTATAATTTTTTTATATTCATTTGAATATCTAATTGTATTTTTCATTAGTTTACGTAAATCCAAATCATTAAATAATCAGTGGTGATTCAGTTTCCACTAATCCTTCATTGTGGTTAATTTTTGCAGTAATTTTGGTATTAAGAATTTCTTTTGTAGTTGTTGTTGGTGTTATGGTATTATTTCTCGTGGATGATATTTGATTGAGTTTTATTGCTTCTTTACTATTTGATGTATTATAGCTTGATTTTGATGGTGTTACATTTACAGAGTTGTTTCTTTTCGTTGTTCTTTACGTGATATATTTGTATTTTATTTGATTTATTAGTTGAAGTAGATGCTCCATTACTGGGTTCATTTAATTGTGTTATTTTATTCTTTGATTGAGACAGGATTTTTGCAAATGAAGGTATTGTTTTTTCTTACCGACTGGTTCAGTTTTGTAGCCTCCAGTGTTGTTTTTGTATATTTTCCATTCTTCTCTTGCTGTGCATCGTTGTTCGATTTTTATCTTATTGATACCTTTGTGTTTGAGGAAGCTTGGGCAAGCGGAGTCACACGAAGCATGTGTTTCATTATCGCAATTTATACAGTAATTACGAACACACAATGGGGTCCATAATAGTGTGTGTGTGCAAAATTTGGGGTCATAATACTACTACCTAGCCCACAATTATTCAAAAATCATTACTAGGTTCACATAAAATATTTATCAACGAAATTTCACAGGAAGATTGCGGGTACTAACATTAAACACCACCCAAAAGAGGGGGTATTATTTTTAGAGCCACGCCTACTATTGACATATTATTATAGCTTACGACCTATACAATATTTTTGGACGAACTTGTATATTAGTACATATATTGACCCTTACAACGGCCTGTACAAGAAATGGGGTCGATCAAAGAAAGGCCATGCCTCCCACTAATATAATCAATTCAAGGTACCCTACAGAAAATTATCTTAGATATGCTACTAATGATGATTTATGAAGAAAACATTCCCATTGTTTTACTTGCACGCACAAGGAAAGGTAAAGGGTATTTCGAAGTCGGTCTAACCCGAATGAGTGAGTACGTTCAGCAAAATATTTGCAATTTCACCACAGTCGCCGAGAAGCTCGTAGAAATTTGAGTTGGCCTCCAAGAGGAATTATTTGTAATAATGCTCCTCGCAAGTCTGACGAAAGACCACGAGAGCAAAATAACAACAAAAATAACGGATTTTTCGCGGCAGTCAGCAACAAAATTTTACATGCCAATGCTTCGTGCGTCGACAGCTTTTAAAAACACAGCAGTATGACATCACACTCGTTGAAGTTCTATTCGTACCGGGTTTGCATTGCAACTTCATATCAGTAATGATACCGATCAACAACGACTACATCGTGGAATTTCGAGGAAATACAGCAGCGATCATGGATAAGCACGGTAAAATAATTTTACGTGCAAATAAGGTCAGTGATCTATTTTTATTTGAGGCAAATAAAAACATATTATTTTTTGCAAGGAAGACTGTTGATGACGCAATGCAATGTCACAACCGTTTTGGCCATTTAAATTTCGCCAGTCTACGAAAAGTTCGAGGGTTGAAAGTTAACCTGCCGACACACATTAGCTGAGCGGGGTGCCTGACCAGCAAGTGCTGCCAGCGACCCTATAGCAGTGCCGAGAATCGTGCAACAGATTTATTGGGCATATTTGCGCAACGGCACACCGACGAGAGCATTACATTCTGTAACATCATACGAAGCATGGTCATAAACCATAGTAACACATTTACGAACATTTGGTTCATTCGCCATCGCATTGGATAACCGACAACGTGATAAATTCAAACCAAGAGGTAAAGAGTTTAGTAGGGTCGGTTACTCTGACTCATCGAAGCCATATAAGCTGTTTGATCGAGGAACGAGACAGTTAATTGTGAGTATGGAACCGAAAGAAACTAAACAGTATGCCTAACTATATGTGGAGGTAGCAAGTGCACCGCATAAGGGCACATTTTTAGATGAACACACAGTTCATCCAAATGTCAGCGGAGGTGCCACAACGGAACAGAAAACGCCTATTGTCGAAATCGATCAATCAACTACTACCGATGTGAAGTCAGAGAAAAGTGATGATGAGTTCGAGTCTACAGAGGATGACCCAGCAGTAATAGTTCCGATAAAGAGATGCCGAAAGATAGAGGTAGGCGAAAGATCATTCGTACTGGGGGAGCTGGTAGATCAAAAAGTAATAAAAATTTTTTAATATGATGAGTACTGATAATATTAAAATATAAAGTGTGTAATAGTAAAGTCAGTGAATGAAGCATTCTCCACTAAATTAGCAGATGAATGGTACACAGCTATGCAAGTTGAAAACAAGTCTCTATGGAAGAACGAAACATGGAAACTTCCAGAGCTTCCCAAATGACGAAAACCTGTACGTAATAAATTGGTGCGATTAAAAGCGATGTTAAGTGCGAAAGGCTGTTCGCAGATTTATGGGCTTAGCTACATCGAAGTGTTTCCACCCGTTGTACGTTACAGCACAATCAGAATGATATTCGCCATGGCGGCGGAATATGGTCTGCATCTTCACCAAATAGATGTATCTACCGCGTACTTAAACAACGAATTGTGCGATGAAATGCTTATGATTCAACCTGAGATGTTTGTTGGCAAGCACTTTCCGAAGCACTGTTTGAAACTGAAAAAGGCCCTCTATAGACTCAAATAGTGGAACATCAAATTGGACAACATATTAAAGAAGATTGGTTTCCGGCCATGAGAGAACGAGCCATGCGTATACACTAAACACCATGATGGTCAGTTGAACATTGTTGCAATCTGTGTTGATGATCTGCTGATTGCTTGTTCAGATTACAACCAAATGCAGCAAATAAAAGGGATGATTTGGATCGAAGTACAAGTAGTCGACAAAGGGCCTGTTGAACATTTACTGAGTATAGAAGTTGAAACAGATTGTGAAACTGGAGTATCGCAATTAGTCAAAAGTTACACATACAAATTACAATATTACTGAGCGAGCATGGTATGGAGGAGTGCCGATCGATCGCTATTCCTTTGGATCCAGGACATCAGGCTAATTGCAATGACAGTAGCTGCAAGAGGGTTGACCAGGTGCTGTATCAACCTCTTATAGAATCTCTTATGTACTTGGCTATATGTATGATCCGAGATTATTTTTGTTAAGCTTATATTTGAACTATTTGATCTTGAACTGTGACCCAAAATACGCAAAATGAATATTTTTTAACAGTAAGTTATTGTGTATATCAGATAATCTAAATCAACTTCTAAAATATATACTAAGTCTAATATTATAGTTGTTGTGAGAACATCAAAATGGGATATATTTTCAACCCATTCAAATCTACTATAAGGTAAATATTCAGACATTGCCCAACGATATAAGATATTTGCATCTAAGTACATCGAGTATTCTGAAGGTTTACTTTGATCATATTCAAGAATGTATTTATTATTACCATTGGAATATCGTTTAGAACATTGAGCAATAACACATCTAATTCTAATTTTAATAAAATAATTCTAATTCAATACCTGTTGTCTTGTTCTTTAAATAATTCTAATTCAATACCTGTTGTCTTCAACATTCCATACAAGGATAAACTTGGTGTAGTTAGATAATGAACAGGATCTAATTCATAAATACTTTTACATATTTTTCTAATGTTTTCAAAAACATCTGCCAAAGTATAACATCTGTTTTTAAATATAACAGCATTTAACGGAGTCAAGTTTTGCATTTGAAAGTATTCCAAAATTTTACAGAATGACCATAATCATCATTGGACCACTCTACATTATTTAATGTGGAGAAAAATTGTTCACGTGAAGGTAAATTGATACCTTCAAGTCGATGTACTGAACCTATATATTCATAGTGGAACACACATTCTCTTTTCGAGAGGTTGAACTCTTAAATGTTAGATAATACATATAAAGAGGAAGTTGAAGAATTCTGCATCACTCATCTTTCACGTGAAGGTAAATTGATACCTTCCTTAGTATGCAAGTTATACCATTATGGGCGAAAGTGAGGTCTATCACGGAACCCTTCCAGCCTGTCATTTTCTGCTGAATTCCACAATCGTTAAGTGCCCTTATAGCAGCTTTACCGTGGGCATCCTTTGCCCAGTTGTGACTATTTATATATCTATGTTGTTCACACAGTAGGACCAGGTCGAATTTTTTTTTCGAACACAGTTTGCTTTAGGAGATCCTGTGCCGCCGCGCATCTCTTTAAGTTAAGTTGCACGATTCTCATTGTTCGCTATCTTTTCTCGCATTCTGATATAAAGGACATTGTAGCTGCTAGCTGCATGATTGCCTTCGCATAGAGCGCACCTCTCTTTGTTCTTAAAGCTTGCTACCAGGTGGCCGCCATTTCTGCATTTTCCATACAGCGCATGAAGCACCGCTTGATTGATACTGTCACCCAAATTCTACAATTTACCCATCCGTGATGGATATTACGCGCAGTCAGTAATGTTTTGGCATAATTTGCGGGAATATCGATATACTCGTATGCTGTCTGTGTACCTTAACTACACTTTCTCATATTGTGTTTCTGATGTTTGCCATCTCCTTCAAGGCCTTGGAAATCTCACTGGGAGTAGTGATCATCTCCACATCTCTAACTTGTATTCTGATGGTGTGCGTTTTTGCCGCTACTTTTGCCGCGTCTCTGAGAACTGCCTCTACCGCCGCTTTATATTTTGCAGTCTTATTTTCGGGAGCACTCTTAAACTTGATTACCAGGTGTCTTTTGTTTGTTTGATATATCCTCCAAACATCTCTTCATAGTTTTTTCAACGCTATTCTTGATTTTACCGTTTTAAGGATGTCAGCTAATGACATTTCATCTCGTTAGTTGCTTTTGCTTGGTTTTTTCAAGCATCGCAGTAGGATCGTTGTTTGCTCGCACCCTTTTCACACACTCCGTTGTTGCTTCACCGTTCGTTATTATTTTACCCGTTGGACTGGCGTTGGCCCTTTGCGTCTACGCAGCTCCCGTGTTCACCCTAACTGTAATCGTTCTCACCTATGCTGCGTTTTTAATAGGAGGCATGCTCTTTAATTCTATTTCGACCTCGACGTGTGCTTTCAGAACCGTTGCTAGTCGTTTTACCTCATTGTGCACATTTGGCTACAACTCGCCACTATCACAGGAATTTCAACGGACTTGCTAGCTTTTCCACCACGCTCTCAGATTCCTCTTTTACTCTGAAGGTCTACCGACCTATGGTTACTGAAAAATAAGCCATGGAGACAACAGAGTCGCAAGTTATGACGTTGGTTATTCTGAGCGGAACTTCAGAATAATCAACGTAGAGCATGGTCAAAAACATGTTCAGAGGACCATCTGAAGACGTGTTGTTCTTGGCTTCCAACTCTGACGACACCGACAATACACCGTCGCACGGATGGACCCACAGCTCAGTGGATATGAGAATGGTCCAGGTTAGCTTTAACCACTCCAAAGCAGCTTCTGCTGCACGTTTCCTTCACCTAGATGAAAAAGAAGAGGAGATTGCCCTGCTGCAATATACGTGGGTTTTTGCGGATTCGGACAATGTGGTTGTGGCAATTGAATTAGCGAGTGCCAGCACGTGGCTGGCCTCCGCTTGAAAGGTCCACGATGATCCTGAGCCCCACCGAGGCTACTGAAGAAGGCTGCGGAAGCTGCATGACAGAGAAAGATGCCTCTGGAGCAGATGCCAACGCACACCATACAGTATAGGGAAGGTCGCATATAAACAAGAGGGATGAGTCACTGTTTGAAGTTATCACTAGCGTTAAGCTAGGGATTCTCAACACTGGGTGCGAACCCACGTTTATCACCTCGAACCGAAAGAGGGTCTTAGATATGTAGTAAAAGACTTTGTACTTTATTATTGAGAATGTTAGCGTTAGTAATTTCGCGATTGAATTCACTTTATTATCGATGTCTTCTTAAATTGGGAATAAATGCGAACATCCGCATTTATCCCATATAGCCTATTATATGCTTAAGACTAACGCTTATATATATATTTTCATATATATACTCGTATATGTATGTCTATTGTTTACTTGACATGTGCGTGTGTTGCTATGTGTATGTAAATATTGCTTTGTCAGCATATGCGTAAGCGGTGAGCATATGTACCTCGGTTTGTATAGCTTATGTGTTTTTATATATAGTGTGCAACAAAAGCGTATACACACTTCGCTCATGCTGACGACGATAACATTTACACTACAACGCACATTTCACCTTGCTTTTTAAAAAGAATACTCATATGTAATTTTTTAAATTTTGGAGTGTTGGAGTGTACATACATTTTCAATTATTTATTGCTTTAATATATTTGTTTTAATATAATGTTTTAATAATTATAATATTTTATGTTTAAATGCTTAATTTAATATCTTAATTTTAATAATGATATTAAGTAAAATATTTTATGTTTTAATTATAAATTTTATAATTTAATCTTAAATAGATTTTTTTATATTTTTTTATATTTAGCGATTATTTTCCTAAATCGTTGGCTCGTTTATATATATAACTTTCATCTATTGCTTATAGAGAATTACTTCCTTATCATTATTATCTTCTAAGATATAGATCTTATTATCAATATTTTTAATTTTATAAGGTCCCTTGTATTTATTTTCTAACTTATGTCCCGATTCACTTTTAACTAGTAGTAAATTTCTTATATTTATTACCCGTGGCCGAAATTGGAATTTCTCTGAAGATAGTTTCATTTTCCCACATGCCAGCAAAATTGCAAAAGTTGTTTTAATTTCGTAATATCATATATTTTAATGATAACATGCAATCTGCAACAAATTCGGTTGATCAGGAAAAGACACGCACACTTTTGATATAATGAACTTTTGGATCTAAAATTAAAACTAGCCGACCTATGCAGAAATATACATGGGGTCGATAGTAGTGTGTGTACAGCATATGGAGGTTAACTGTGGGATTGCCACGCCCAAAATTAACCAAAAATCATTTGGAGGTTCCTATTAAAGATTTATGTACGAAATTTCACAGAAAAATTACGGGTACTAAAATTATACATCACACAAAAAATGGGTGGTTTGTTTTTAGAGCCACTCATATTGACACTACAAAGCCATACACAAGAAATGGGGTCGATATAATCAATTCAAGGTACCCTACCGAAAATTTCAGTAGATAAGCTCCTGTACGAATTCATATAAATATCAATCGCACAACCTTCAACTGTAACATAATCTTTAATATGCAAAGTATATTTGTGTGTATCCGTACGTTTGTACTCACAAAAACAACAAGGAATATGCAGTCCGCGCGTGCAGTAGCATTGAGGCTCAAATGACACCTGCACAAGCATTAGGTGCATTCCCAAAAATGCAACATAAGCATTTAGGTGGCATTGAAACGTATGCTTCATTGAACTTGCACATGCTTTATGCTCTGGTTGTTATATTCTGCTGATATTTACTTTTAGTACTTATTAATTATTATTGATGATGTTAGCAATAAGTTATTATTTAAGACAATGAATTTCAATAAACAAATCACTCTTTCATTCTTTATCAACAAGAAAACTGAATCTTTTATTTCAGCGACGGATTGTTCAGGTTCAAGTGCTTGAACAATCAAATTATCATTCCTAGTCTCATATTGGTTCAAGTACCTGTATGAGACATCAATAAGGAATACATCACTACAGTCAAACGAGGCTGTATTTACAGCTACTAATGATGATTTTTGAAGAAAACATTCCCATTGTTGAACTCGCACGCACAAGGAAAGGTAAAGGGTATTTCGAAGTCGGTCTAACCCGACATCAGACTTCTGTACTCGTTTCATATATTTCTGATTATTATCATATTCGATTATGAAGGGGTTTATTATGCGTTGAAATATAATCATGGATGAACTACATTTTTCCATAGGACATATATTTAAAACGGTCGTGTAACCAAACGGACGTGAATCACACGGGCTTTGCCCTTGTGACATTTATCGTTGTTTAAAACCAAATAACTAATTTTACAAATCCCTCGAAAGAGACGCTTAAACGAAAGTGCAAATTTTCAATAAAGTGTCTAGTTCTGTTTAGATAAACTAAATACTTATAATAACTAATTCATAATTTATTAAAAGTGATAAATAAACAATCAAACAAACAAAGGAACTGTTATATACTCGTACATATATGAGTTAGCCGCCCTCTGTGGTCTAGTGGTAAGCATGGTAGACTCACACCCCGAGGGTTGCATGTTCAAATCCTGCCAGAGGCCTGGTCTCCAAAATGCTTCTTTCTATAAAAAACAACTAACTTAACTTGATATTTTTAAGCTAAGGAGCTGAAAAGGGAAATGTACATATTTTTTTTAAATATATGATTAACACTATAGATTCCAAATATATATATAATAATAATAATAAACACTATATAATAGTGATAAACACTATATATAATAGTGATAAACACTATAGATTCCAAAAATATATCCAGTTCATTTGTAACTAAATCTCCCAATAATCTCTCGATACATTGCAATATTAACAAGTGGACATAAGAGATTTGATCAATAATAATCCATGAGGCCAAATTTATATAACGACTAAGACTGCTATTTACTGGAATTTTACAAACTGAATTTTCAACAACCGGAATAGGCAATTGTAGCACATTATGTAGTGTTCTTCCAACTTGAAGAAATATTGACGCAATACCACTGAATGCAGTAACACGCAAATTTAGTGAATTGATTCTATGGATAATTGCAGTTTGTATAAATGTTTTACCATATCTTGAAGTGTAAAAAAAAACATTAGCTCGGGTAGAATGATGCTGTACCTCACTTATGACGCAATCAATAATATTGTACTGTTTAGCATTGACACTTTCATAACATTCATTAAATAAAAACTGTTCCTTCTGTGGGTCGAACGCGTCAATATCATCTCCACCAAAAACGAATGTTGGCACAGGTAAACCAAGATTAAAAATATCTTTAATTTCAAGTAATGCTTGATTAAATGAAATCGTTTCATCATAATCTCTTAAAAAATCTTCTGGAAGGAACAGCTTGAACTCATTCCATAATTCTAGAGCATTTGCTGGAACATTCAATAAACAAATAACAGCAACTAAATTGCGCATTGGATTTGTTGAATGGAACTCTTTCGCTTCATTCAAACAATCATACCACAATAAAAGTATTATAAATAACATTATTATAAGTCCTAACATCTTCAAAAGATTTCGGACCAACGACAGGCAATAGAAGCGGTCGGATATGAAAAAGTTCAATATTTTTCGGAGAAACTACATACATACTCGTACATGATTAATTTTATCACCACCACGTTGTCGCCTCTAGTGATCCTTCCAAACATAATGTAAGGAAATTTCGGTATTATGGCATTAATGTGCATAAGGATCATTTCTATTTAACGAAAAAAATGGCACCAATTGGTGTAGTAGTTTGTCTCACATTTTGCGCAGTTTGATGTACCTGACCTTCTCTAAAAATAACATTTTGTCTTTTTGGCAAGGGAATGTCAAGCCTTATATGGTATGATATTGAAAAGGCGTTGGATAAGCAAATTTTCATCAAGTCAATCAAATATATAGACCATTTAAAAAATTCCTAATTTCATCAAGTAGAAATACGATTATCTCATCTTCTATACAAGGGATAGCCATTAACAGCCGCCATTGTAGAATCAAAAAAATCTTTCGGAAAATTTTTCCAGCAATTGTTATCTCTGATTCAAACTACATTGGGATTAAAGAAACCACACGATCCGTGTATCATGTGCCGTGAAACGTACTCCTGCAATTTTGGTTGATTGGTGAAATCTGGAATTTCATAATATATAATTTTCACTAAAATTAATCAAAATATGACCATAAGGCAAACAAACGAATTCGATAGTGTAAATTATAGCTCTAACATAATCAAAAACTTTCTTTTTGTCAATTAAATATATCAAAAATTTCCCCTTAATGATTTCGGGTAGAAAATTAGACTTCACTGAAACCAACGGAGTTGTCCTCTCATAAGTTAACAGCGCGTGCGCCCGTAAGTATACCAACTCAGCAAATGTTAGCAGCAGGCGCCCCTGCAGATAACACGGAACAACAAACTACTGCTCAACTAGAGCAATCTGCACCTATGTTAAATCAGACGGTAAGTGAACAAAACTCTCTCAATGATAATTCCGCGCAAGAAGCAAAAGAAGAAAGAGTATAAAGCAGCCGCTCTCGAACCCACACAAACACACAAATGAATTCTCATGCAAATACAGCTAACACACGCTTGGTAAGCACAATATCGTCTGAGAGACAATCAAAAACAACAAATACATCAATTTCTGCTCAGTCTGCAACTATACAAACAGGCATGGATCGGTATATTAAACTTAAACGGTAACTAAGCCCCCCCAAAATATTAAAATAATAAGTCAGCAAAAATATATAAAAGAAATGAAATTGATCAACCTACTAACTCAATGTACCACAACAGGTTTGCCGCACTAAATGATGAGCCAATCAAAGAAATTGAAATAATTTCAAGTCAAATAAATTACTTTGTAAAAATCGTTAAACCGCCGCCAATCTACTTGCGTGAAAAAAGTTCAAACGTTCTAGTTGAAAATATTGCTCGCCTAATAAGAATAAGTTTCATATAATCTCACTCAAAGAAGGTAACATAGAAGAGACTAAAGTCCAAATATGTAACGAAAAAAATTAACGCTCTATTGCTAATTACCTCGACGATAACAAACAAAACTATTACACGTACCAATTGAAAAGTAGCAAAGGCCTAACTTTTGTAATAAAACGAATAGAACCAGCAGTCAAACCAAATGAAATAATGGAAGCGCTGGCAGACGCCGGATTCAATGCAAAAACAATATTTAACATTAAAAACAGGGATAAAATACGTCAACCATTATTTAAGGTGGAGCTCGTTCCAGAGAAGAGAAATCTGAAAAAAATGAAACCCATCCGGTTTATAGTCTACGTTACTTAATACATCGTAGAATTTCAATTGAGGAGCCTCACAAGCGCAAAGGTCCGCTACAATGCTCAAATTGCCAGGAATATGTGCACACAAAATCATACTGCACTCTACGCACAATATGTGTCGCTTGCGGCAATTTTCACCCCTCAGTTGAATGTAAATCTGACAAAATCGATAAAAATGTGAAAAGATGCTGCAACTGCGGTGGTAACCACACAGTCAACTATAGAGGGTGTCCAGTTTACACAGACCTGAAGATGAAGGTGCGTACAACACAAAAGCAAGTTCGCTGGGAACGTAGCAATATTGCACCTAACTACCCTAGCATAAATCCAGACAATGCTGCTCAATCGTCAACCTCAATGACGTACGCAAACGTGTTGAAAAAAGCACCTACTAAAAGTCTAGCTTGTTCTCCACCCGTTCAAAATGCAGAAGCAATAATTTGTAACCTAACGCATTGTATGACCCAATTTATGTCAACCATTCAAACAATGATTCATGAACTGATACAAAAATAGAATATACTGATGAAAACACTGCTCTCTCAAAAATAAATGAATGAATTAAAGTTAAGCTACTGGAATGCCAACGGTATTATCCAACACAAAAAATATATCAAGAGTTTTTTGTACAACAGCGAAATTGACATAATGTTTATCTCAGAAACCCATTTAACAGATAAGTACAACTTCAGTATTGCCAGTTTCAATTTCTACAAAACCAATCATCCAGACGATAAAGCGCATGGAGGCGCAGGAATTCTCATTAATGCTCGTATAAAACATTTCCTACGTGAGAAATATGCCGAAAGACAGATCCAAGCCACTTCAATCTCCCTTCAGTACTGGGGCGAAAGTATAACAATTTCTGCAGTACACTGTCCACCTATATTCCAAGTAACGTCAGAAAAATTCCTGCAGTTTTTTTAAAACACTCGGAAAAAATGTATAGCAGCTGGAGACTATAATTCTAAGCATACCTACTGGGGCTCTCGTCTGGTAAATCCAAAATGACAAAATCTAGATGATCATCGAAATCATCTAGATTTTGTCTCAAGTGGGCAACCCACGTACTGGCCAGTAGACGAGCGTAAAGTCCCTGATCTTATTGATTTCGCTGTGATCAAAAACATAAATAGGGCACCGTTTTCCTCTGAATCAATTTTCGACTTGTCCTCCGATCACTCACCTGTCATCATATACTTCAAGAAATTCCCTGAACTTGTACAAAAATCGCCCAAATTGACCACCAACCAAACAAACTGGCTCAAGTATAAGAAATACGTGAGTGCACATATTCCTAAAAACAAGGATAACTTAGAGAGAGCGCTCCACGAGTTTAGTTTCTTGTTAGCATCAGCGGCTACGTGCGCAACACCAGCAGAAATAACGATGCAGGTTGCTACCCGCTATATAACTTCAAGCCATGTGCAGTGCGTCGTTAAGGAGAAAAGACGCCTAAGACGAGAATGGCAGAAATATAGGTCACCTGCCCTAAAGAGGAAATTAAAATTTTCACAAAATCACCTTAGAGATGTACTTCAAAAGGAAGCTGAAGCAAGTGTTGACACCTATATTAAAGATCTGGGCCTGCTTAAATACACCAATTACTCACTTTGGAGACCTATAATGGTTGCAAAAAGCCCAAAGGAAAGTGAGCCACCAGTAAGGCTTGGAAATGTAAGTTGGGCCAAAAGCGACGAAGAAAAAAGAGCAGCGTTTTCTGCATATCTACAAACAGTTTTTTGCCCTAATGCTCCGTGCAATAACTTCGAGGTCCCTACTTTACCTAGAACCAAAGTGACTCAGTCGCTTCAACTAAAAATCAAAGACTCCGAGTGTGTCATTAAAACAGTTCTTAATGCAAAAAAGTCCCCTGAATATGACCTAATCACAAATAAAATGGTCATGGAATTACCATCTAATTCCTAAACCAGAAAGAGATCCAACGCAGGTGTCCTCATATCGGCCCATATGCCTTCTACCCACCCTCTGAAAAATATTTGAAAAATTGCTACTTGGGAAAATTATGCCCTATCTAAATCAAAATGGCAACATTCCTACTCATCAATTCGGATTAGAAGAGCTTTCGAACAGAAGAAATACTGTTCAGCAATATTTCTAGACATTACCCAAGCCTTCGATAAAGTCTGGCCTGAGGGGCTAGTGCACAAGATTAAAAAGTTTCTACCATACAACATACACAGAGTGCTGGAATCTTACGTAGCGAATAGGAAGTACAAAGTGAAATACAAGCAATTTGTAACCCCCGAATTTCAAATATTTGCTGGAGTACCACAAGGGAGTGTGCTTGGTCCTATTCTCTACCTTATATACACGTCTGACTTACCAATAAATAACATCCTAGCTATTTCCACATTTGCTGACGCCACAGCTATTTTAAGTACCCATCAAAATACGCATATCGCCTCTGGTGATCTAAAAGAACACCTTAAAGATGTAGAAATTTTGGCTGGCAAACTGGCGTATGAAAGTTAATGAAGTGAAATGTACTCACATAACGTTCTCCCTCAGAGCCAGCACCTGTTCAGCTGTGTCACTAAATGACATAAAAATACCGCAAGCAACAGAAGTGAAGTATTTAGGAATACATCTTGACCGTAGATTAACTTGGAGGAAGCACATAGAAGCGAAAAGAACTCAAATGAAACTAAAAGCTATCTCTCTGAATTGATTAATGAACAAAAAATCAAAGATGCGCTTGGAATACAAAGTCCTTCTATACAAAGCTATAATAAAGCCCATATGGACATATAGGGTGCAACTTTGGGGTAGTGCGAGCACCTCAAACATAGAACTTATCCAAAGGGCACAGTCGAAAATCCTAAGAACAATTAACGGCGCACCATGGTTTATCAAGAATAAAAAGATTCACAACGATATACATATATCCACTATAGAAGAAGAAATCAGAGAATTAAGGCAGAAATACCTGAATCGCCTGCAAAATCATCCGAACATACTTGCAAGAAGTCTACTCCAGCAGAATTCTGCTTCACGTCTAAAGAAACCGTGTTTCAAAATTGATTTACAAGCTAATCTATTTACAAGCTAGATACTATCTATATTAAATTTTGTTTACCTCTTCTTTTTAAAATTATAATTAATTAATATACGATTATATGAATACACTAGTAGAACCCAAATAGCTCCAAGCAATAGAAAGAGAATATTTAATACATTAGTTTTAATTTAATTTGATAACTTATTGTTGGTTTCCAATGGAGTACGATATAATGAACAAATAAATGGTTTTATAAAAAAAAAATTTAATTTGCATTACATTACTGATTTACTTGCTCGCGTAACATAAATATATGTAACCGCGATGTCAACAACATAAAAATGCAGTTTTTTGCAGGTTTTTTATTATATGGTTAAGAGTTTTATTTTTTCAACAATTACTGCATGACTTGATATGACTAATAATTTATTTTGTCATATTTTTCCAAACATATCGTTTTCTTATCTTTTGTACTGTTCGATTTATTCCAGCATGTCCGCATATTATCAATATGATATTTTGTTGTTCGTTATCTTCAGTTTTTCTTTATCTTCATAAACTGCTGTCACGACCGGCTTAAAAGCTATTTGTATATTATTTAATAATATATTGCCCTTTTCTGTTCTGATGTAGCTTTTCATGACCCCATGAATTTGTAATCTTAAGGTTGCGCACATTTTAATTTCACTCGAGTGCAATATTTCATATATATTGGGCTTTTCAGTACACAAATTTTTTGAATGTTGACTTTTTTTTAAAATCTCTTGGCATTAACCTTGTTTTTACTTTTAGTATTGTATGTAAAACTTTTAGAATTGTATTTTAAATCAGTTATATCTATTCTTGACACTCTACTACTTCTTATGTACTCTACTACAAAATCATACGCTTCAAGATATAAGCTCAATCTGGTTAATTTTGATGATGGATTCTTCATTGCGAAGAAATAAGACAGTGGGCGATGGTCGCTTTTAATAAAAATTTTCTACAATAAACATATAGCCGAAATATGTAATCGTTCAGTGTATAGCTGCTAATTCTTGTTCTGTTGTAGATTTATTAGATTCACCTTTGTGCTTGATCTGGAAGCGTAAGCTATTGATAATGTTTATCTTCATATAATTGACTAAGTAGTGTACCACAAGTATTTTTACTTGCGTCTGTTGTTATACAAAATGGTTTGTTCAAATCAGGAACTATAAAATTTTAGGATTCAGTAATGCGTTTTTATTGCTTTATTGAAATGCTTTTTGACATTCATTTGTCCATTCAAAAGTAACGTTCTTTTTACAAAGTCTTGTTAAGATGCGTGAGTGTTCTGCGAAGCTTTTTTTTAATCTTCTGTAATAATTGCGAAATGCAACAAACCGCTTTACTTCTTCACAATTCCTAGGATTAGGGTATTTTCTATATGATATTTACTGTCATCAGGCAGTAGTCCCTTGTCAGTACATTTATGACCAAGTTACTTCGTGACTGAAAAATGAACATTTACTTTTTTTTTTTTTATTTCTTCCTCTATATATTACAATCTATAACAATAATATTAAGTAATATTTTGTGCAGGTTTGGACTGAATATGCTCTTTTTGCCAATACCAAAAGAACTTCTTTTATTTATTTGTTTATTAAATTTTCTTTATTTATCGATCATTTTATTTATGTATATAATTAATTATTTATTTTGTTATTGTTATGTATTTATTTTTTTAAACCTTCCTGTCAGCTCTGCAGGGGTAATTCGCTTCAATCTTCTTGGAGTTGCATTCTCCGTGTCTGCTGCACTACGCAGTTCCAGGTTTTGATGGCCTCTCAGTCGGTGTATATGTTTGGTGCTGCATTTTGTGATTGTATCCGTGATGGTTTCAATGTGTAGGTCACGGTGTATAACCTCGTTCGGGATATACCATTCAGCATTTGTAATTGTTCGTAGTATTCTTGACTGCATTCGTTGTATTAAATTTAAATTTGATATGCTAGCTGTGCCCCATATCACGATTCCATATTTCCAGATAGGTGCTATTATTGTCTTGTATATTATTAGTTTGTTATAGAGAGGTAGTCTAGATGCTCGTCCAAGTAGCCAGCTTAATTGTCGGTACTTATTTTTGCATCGTTTCGCTTGTTAATGATGTGCTGCTTCCAAGTCAATTTTTCGTCTATGGTTATTCCAAGATATTTTGCAGCAGAGTGAGTTTTTATTTTTTTTGCCCTTTATAGCAAGGCTGTATTTTGTCGATTTTCTGTTTGTATATACAACTTGTACAGTTTTGTCTTTATTTATCTCTATTCCCCATAAGTCACACCATGCTACTACATTGTCCAATATACGAGGTGTGATCAAAAAATAACCGTTATTTTCATCTTTTCGTGAGTTACGTCTGTTCCGATGTCCGCATTTTTTTTTTCTGTTATGTTGGTACACATGTCTGTTATATATGTTGGCAATACCAACCATTTTCGATTGTCAGTTTGTTTTTGACAGATAAAAAGGTTAGTCGTGTTTTGGTGTGCTCTTCGATTTTGTACTATTCGAAAAAATGGATCAAAGAAACTGTATTCAATTTTTTTTTTTTTTTTTTTTTTTAATTTAAGTTACTTCAACGATGAAGAATTATTTGGCCAAACTTGGACAGTTATAACGCCACCACCATAAAATTTGAAACTTAAGTTTTATATATATATATATATATATATATATATATATATAAATATATATATATATATATATATATATATATATATATATATATATATATATATATATATATCAATATTCTTTAAAAAGTCGGTGATTATTTTGAAGGCGTGGTCTTCTTTAGCCTGGATTAGGGTTCTTAGAGAGTTGAATTGTATAAGTGCTGGGAAAGAATTTCTTGGCAAATTATATTTAGTACAATGAAAGATGATGTGTTCTGGGTCTTCAGGGCATTGGCAAACTTCACAGTTTCCATCTTCAATTACTCTTAGTTTCTTCAGCGTCTTGTTACAGAAAGCGTGTCCTGATAGGATGCGGTTAATTTGCTTGACTTCTTTAGGATTCAAGTTCTTATTTTTTTTAAACCAAGGATTTTTCAGAATATCGGGAAACAGTTCTCCATACTTCGTGCCTTTTTCAGAAATTAGATTGACATATTCCCTTTTCCATTGTTGTTGGATTTCATGCTGTATCTTGTTTATTGCATCTTGGAGTGGCCATGGGAAGTCAACTTCCTCACCTTCATGACTTGCATTTTTGGCTTCTTTATCGACTCGCTCGTTGAGATTTATTTTGCTGTGGCCTGGGATATAATGAATATATAGTGATTCCATAGTGCTATTTTTAATTTTTGATATTATTTGTGAAGCAATGAAATTTGTATTCAATTTTGTGTAAAAAATGAAATTAAATGCGCAAGGACATTTGAAATGTTGACTGTGGCCTTTGGCGAGTCTACTATGAGCAGAACACAAGTTCAATTGTGGTATAACCGGTTTAAGGAAGGCCGAGAAGATGTCAATGACGATGCTCGTCCTGGTCGCCCGAGCACGTCAACAACCGATGAAAACATTGACGCAGTGAAGAAAATGATTTTGGATAATCGTCGAATCACTATCAGAGAGGTTGCTGATGATGTTGGCATATCGTTCGGCTCATGCCAAGCAATTTTTACGGATGAAACGTGCGGCAGCGAAGATTGTTCCAAAATTGCTTATTTGAGCAAAAACAACGTCGCATGGACATCGCTCAAGAGCTGTTTTTGGCCAAAAACAAAACCGTTATCATGCCTCAACCACCGTATTCACCGGACTTGGCCCCCGCTGACTTTTTCCTCTTTCCAAAACTGAAGACACCGATGAAAGGAAAGCGTTTTGCTACGATTGAGGAGATAAAAGAAAAATCGAAACAGGAGCTGTTGGCGATACCAAAAAAAGCGTTTCAGAAGTGTTTCGAGGATTGGAAAAAACGCTGGCATAAGTGTATTATATCTGAGGGGAATTACTTTGAAGGGGACAAGATAGTTGTTGATGAATAAATAAATACTTTATTTGTTTATCACACAATTACGGTTATTTTTTTATCACACCTCGTATGTTGGATTGCATTTGTTGCCTTTTTTCGTCATTGTGTGATGCCATTAAAACTGTGTCGTCTGCGAATGTTGCTATCATCGCATTGCTTTTCGTTGGAATTGGTATATCTGCTGTGAATATTAAGTATAGTAGAGGTCCTAATACGCTGCCTTGTGGTACTCCAGCTGTCATTGGTAGGATGTCTGAGCAATCCGCGTCATATTTTATGTAGAATTGTCGTTCGCTTATATAGCTCTTTAAAATGTCATAATAATTTTGTGGAAATATTCGCTTAAGTTTATATAGTCCTTTGTGCCACACCTTGTCGAATGCTTTTGCAATGTCCAAGTATACAGCTACGCAGTATTTTTTGTTGTCTATACTTTCAAGGATTTTGTTTACAACCCTGTGGACCTGTGGCACAGTTGAGTGTTGTCTTCTAAATCCAAAGTGATGGCTGGGTATTAATTTTTTGTTGTTAAGATTGGCTCTAATCTGTCTTGTAGTATCTTTTCAAATACTTTCGATAGTATTGGCAATAGACTGATAGGTCGGTAAGAAGTTGTTTTGGTGCCATCTTTTCCTGGCTTGCTGATGGCTGTTATCTGTGCAACTTTCCATAAGCGAGAGAAATACTTAGTTTCTAGCATGCAGTTAAATATATTTCGGATATATATTATAGCTATATCAGGCATTTCTTTTAGCATTTTCCCGCTTATCAGATCATATCCAGGCGCCTTTTTGTCTTTTAATTTTTTAATTTTGTTTTTGATTTCTGCTACTGATGTCTTTTTTGTTTTGGATTGCGGGATATTTATTACATTGTCAAGATGAGAGGTTTGATTGTCCATTTCGCTTGTAACTATTTCAAGGAAATGTTTGGCCAGTGTGTTTGTCTCTACTTGTTTTCGCCCATGTACCGGTTTGTGTTTTGATAGGGGTTTGTGTATTATTGCACCAGTGAGTTTTTTCGTAGCCTTCCAAAGAGAGTAATTTGCTGATGTGGTCGTTCCCAAGTTCAGCATATGTTTTTCTATTTCCTTTTCTCTGTTTTTCTGAAGTAAAATTTTTAATTCATTTGTTGCTTTGTTTAGGTTGCGTTTATCTTCCGGATTCCTAGTGATTTGCCATGTTTTCCGGAGCTTCCTTTTCCATTTAATTTTTCCCTTGATGAACGCTGGTGTAGTGTCCGTATTTGCTAACGTTAGCTTTGGTGTTGAAGCTGTGATTGTTTCGATGACGCTATCATTCAAGTATGCGATTGCGGAATCGATTTCATTTTTTGTTTTTAATCGTATATCTATTTTTAGTTGTTTTTCCAGTGCTAGACGAAAATTATTCCAGTCAGTTTTATTGTTATAGATGCCTGAGAAAAGTCTTGTCTCTATTGATCCTAGTAATGTCATTAGGATTGGGGAGTGGTCTGAGGATAATTCTAAACATGATTTAATAGTTAGCTGTTTATGAAGAATATTTTTTGTGATGCAGAAGTCTATTAATTCTGGTTGTTTTTTTGTATCTGTTGGCCAATATGTTGGATCACCAGTGCTAATGAAGCGACCATTATTACATATATCGTACAGCTTTAAGTAACTCGCGTCCTTTTCCGTTTTTCAACCTTGATCCCCATAAAACATTTTTAGCGTTATAGTCACCTCCGGCTAAATAGCGATTCCCCAGTTTTTTTAAATAGTCTAGATATTGTTCTTTTGTGTTGTTATATTTTGGTGGACAATAGACAGCAGATACTACGATTTGTCCTTTCGAATCTTTTAGTGCTATTGTGGTTGCTTGAAGGTTTTCTTTTTTATATGCGTCAAGTTCAATGTAATTCATATTTTTTTTATAATGATCGCCGTTCCACCGTGAGATTTGTTGTCAGGATGATTTGTGTAATGGATGTCAAAGTTAGGGAATTTAACATATGTTTTGTCTGTAGCAAGTGTTTCCGAGATTAACATCACATCTATTGAATTATTTATAAGGAAAGTGTTTAGTTCTAGTTCATGGCGCGACAGTCCATTTGCATTCCATATTGCCAAATTTATTTCATTTACTGGGTTCATCTATTTTGCATACAAGCATAGTTACTATGTTCATCATACTGGTCATTTGATTTATTAGTTGTTTCATCATTGTTTTTAATTCGGATAGATCGTCATTGTTTGATATTATTTCATATGTGCTGTTGCTTTTTATTTGATTTGGCTCCTGTGATATTGTTTCCATTTGTGCAGCTTGAGCGTATGAAATACCAGAGATGATTTTCTGGCCATTTATTTTTGTATTGTGATTGTTTTGGTTTGTTTCAATATTGATTTGTTCATTTGTTTCTTTCTTGCGAAGTGTAGGGTATCTCTGGGCTTGTAGAGCTTCATCCTCTGTAGTTTGCCGCACATCCTCTGTAGTTTGCCGTGTGGTTTTCACCGCAATGTACGCATTTAATATTTACTCTATCAGCGTCGATTTTAATTGTGCACATGTTTGTCTTGTGTTTTCCAGCACATTTGACACACACCGGGTCTATCTGGCAGTAGTTTCTTGTCTGGCCATACTTTTGGCAATTTGTGCATTGGGGAATTGTTGTCTTTTGTCGGGGTGGCTCAAAGCTAATTTTGCAGTGTAGGAGGTGAGTAATGTCGTATATGCCTTTATTGTTATCTTTTATTTTCAATACAATTGAAAATAGTGAAAGTGGTTGTTTTATTTTGGCACCATTAGCTATTTGGATGTTATGGATATTTGTCACTTCATGGCCTAGTTCGGCTAATTCGTTTTTAATGTCTTCTGTGGATAACATAAGTTTTGAACAGTGCAGACGGGTTTAAGCTCGCTCCGCAAAAATTAATTCTTCAATACAAATTTATTAAGTTTAAGTAACTTAAGTTGTAAAGAAAAAGTGCAATAGTGCAGTGATCGAGTAGAACGAATCTACCGGTCACTTACTGGGACACATCTTTTAAAATAGAATAAAATAAGAACAAATCACAAATTTATAATGAGTGTGGCTGACACACTTAAAAAAAAACAGCAACAAAAAGAAACGCATATTTTTCTTTCGTCTCAAACGAAAACAACGGCAACTCCAAATTGCCGGTCGAAGTGACAGAGAGCAGAGCACGATCTTGCTCTCCCGCTCTACTAGGTGCCAGCAATTCCCTATCTTGGAGTGTCCAATGCGCGAATCCCACTATGGAGTTTCATCGACCAGTTACTACTTCAGCAACCACAATAACAACTCAAAGCAGCTCTACCACAACTGTAAAACCGGTGACTGCGACGGGAATAATTTTTAGCTGAAACTCACCAATAATGGCAATCGGAACAACACCAATTACACCAGCAACAACAAACACGCAAGTACAAAACATAAATATTAAAACCAGTAATAAAATTACCGAAAATAAAAACACAAAGCGAAACAATCACCAAACAAGTTAAAGGAACAAAATACTAGTAACAAAAGACCGAAAAGTAAAATGTTCAACACAACACAAACATCACTCCAAAAATATTGGCTGAGCAAGCCTATCCCTCCAAATACAACAAACAGATTCGAACTGTTAGCAGTAAATGACAACACGGACTCTCAAGACAACAGTGAAGAAGAAAACAACAGTGGAACAAATGCGAACATTAATATACAAAAACCAATTGCGCAACGTTTACAAAAACCGCCTCCTATATATGTTCAGAATGTTGAAAATATAAAAGCCTTATCTGAAGCACTAAATTCCATGCCAAATATATTGTACGAAATGAAAATTCTAAGCAAGAACGAAATAAAAATTCAACCAAAAGAATCCACAAACTACACAAAAGTAATTGAATTATTAAAGCAAAAAGGGACAAAGTATTACACATTTCGACAAAAGATGAGCGAGGCTTTAGAGTGGTATTACGAAATATGCACCATTCAACCGACACAGAAGACATTTACTAGGATGTAATTTTCAGTTACATTTTGAAAATACATCTTGGAGATTCTTCGTTATGTGGTTTTCAGAGCAACCTAATACAACTAAATCGTCCATGTATAGAAAAGCTTGTGCTGCCAGCGAATGCAAATGTCATCATTCTCTGGAATCAATTTGGGACTATTTTAAGTCTTTTAAATTGATATGACCCTTTGTCTGTGGAAAAAGAAGTTAAATTTGTATTCTTTACTAAGTTCAATTTGGTGAAAACTAGATGTTAAATCAATGCAAGAGAAGTATTTAGTGCTGCCTAGTTAATCAAGAATGTCATCAATTCTTTGCAATGAAAATTTATCTGCTATTAATATTTTGTTTATGCCTCCTGTAATCCACAACAAGTCTCCATCTTTTTTATTTATTATCAGGGAGTGATTTTTTTGGTACTAAAAGCAATGGACTATTATATTCAGAAATGGATAGTTCAATTATATAATCTCTTCTTAATTTCTTTATTTGTTTTGTTAATTGAGCATGAGGTATTCTATAATTTTTTAAATAATATTTTTTAAGCTTTTGTTTTTTTATATCTATAAAATCTGAATATAATTTGTGCAATTGATGTTTAACAAAATTTGGGAAATTTTTGGATAATTCTTCCAGTTTTTCTTTATTGTTTTCTTGATTTATGTTAGCTGATATTATTTCATAATCATTTAAATTTTCAGGTTTCAGTTTTAAATGTGATATTGTAGCGTTTTTGTTAGTGGTATTGATTATTATGATAAATGTTTGGGATTGCTTTGCTAATGTGCTGGCTACAAAAATTCCATCTTCTAATTGTTGATGTGGGATTAAAACCTGTTTTTCTCTAGTTTCTACATTTGTAAGTTTCATTACTTCGGATCTTGCAGGAATCGATATTGTGTTATCATATACGGTATTTCTCATTGGGATTGCTATATATTCGTGATAGTCTTCTGGACGTAGAATAACCCAATCTATTTGATAGTCCAAAAGACAATTGTACTTCTTTATTAAGTCACGTCCTAATATTGCAGTGCATGGAATTGGAAAATCGTCCTGAACGACATGGAAATCATGTTGTATGAGGAGATCTTCTATCTTTAAATCGGTGTTGACTTTTCCTAAAGATTTTAATGTACCCTATCCTATTCCATTTAGAAATTGAGATACCTGCTCCTGTATCGATTAAAAAGTTCCTAATATTGTTATTTAGGGTTGAACCTGCAGATATAAAGCTATTCAGATTTAGATTGAAGTAGTATACATTTTGTTGTGGATTTTTTAATTTTGATTATTGGGCATATTTTAGTTTTCCGATTGTTGGTAAGTTGAAATCTGTCGGACTTGGCGAGATTTGCATTGTCTGTTGTTGCTATTATTATTGTGGCAATTATTTCGCCCTCGACCTCTACAATTTTCTCGGCCTCCTCCTCTATTTCAACGGTTGTTTGTGTTGCTGATATTACTATTGTTATTGTTGTTATAGATGTTGTATCTGTTGTATCTATTGTTTATGTTAATTTGACCATGTCCTCGTCCGTAATATCTGTTTCGATAATTTTAAAGCATTACACTGCTTGCCTTATTTATATCTTTATTAGAGGCTTGTACAAATTTAGTAATTGTATCTTTGACGTCTGTAAACGGTGTAACCACTTTTTCCGCAGGGAAAGCTCGCCGGATTTCCAGGAGTCGTTTACAGAAAATATTAAAGATTTTGTGGTGTAGATTTTGCTTTATGATTTTTTTTATTTAATATTTTAAATATCAATAACATTGTTGAGTTTTAAATAATTGAACTTATTAACTACGGCTACTATGTCTCCCTAAGCTTTTGATCCTGCGGCTTTAGAAGAGAATCGATTACCAACCATAGAAGTTTTTAAATCCCTAAAAGTCATTTTGCAGAGTTTGTCAATTAGGGTTTGTAGCAGAGAATCAATTATAAACCATAAACTCTTTAGATTCCCACCTAGTCTCTATCGCGTTTGTCAATTTCAGTATAACTGCTGGAGTCAGAAAAATTGGGCGTCGCTGGGATTTCGTGGACTGCTGATGACGGAAATTGCTTAGTACGATGCGTCTTGGTTGGTTGATGCTGAAGGAAAGTTGTCCGTTGATACGACTTAGTCAGGCGATGCTGAAGGAAAGAGTTGTATGTTGATATGTCTTAGTCGACCGATGCTGAAGAAGAGATACCCAGTTGTCGGCTGCTAGTGCTTTTATCCTCCAGCCTCAGTGTATGCCCTCCAATAAGTTGTTGTTGTGCGCGAACTGTTGTTTGATGTGGCATCTGTCTGCCAACTCGATCTGATACATGTTTTTACTGTTTCCCGCATTGTTCTTGTTTGTTATTATTTGTTATTATTTATTATTTATTATTATTATTATTATTATTATTATTATTATTATTATTTTGCCTTGGGTCACCTTCAGCACCTTGTTGTTGCTTTTCGCATGTTTGTTGTCCTGTGGATTTGTCCTTGGGTGACCTTCAATGCTGCTTTGTTGTTGTGTGGATCTGAGCTTCGGCCACCTTGACCACTGTGTTGTTGTTTTCCTGTTGTTGTTGTCAAAAATATTTGCCCTTTGGTCGCTTTCGGTATGTTGTGAAATAAATATTTAAGCGTCTTAAATGATTTACAATATATTTAGTTTGGTTTTCGTGTCCTCTTTGTGCTTTGTTCGAACTGACTACACATGGAGCGATCGCTTTGTCGTGGTCCGCTTTCGTAACATGTGTGGCTGTTTTTGTATTGCATATTATTTGTTTTGACTGCGGTCGTTTGGTTGTTGGTGTAATATGTTATTGTTGGCATTTTTTAATGTTTTGGTCGTTAAGTACTGTGTTTCACTGTGTCACTTGATCTTATTGTAAGTACATGTTAAATATATATATATATATATATATATATATATATATATATATATATATATATATATATATATATATGTATATATATATATATATATATATATATATATATATATATGTATATATATATATATATATATATATATATATATATATATATATATATATATATATATATATATATATGTTGGATGTAGTATGGGAATATAAATATGTAGTGGCAAATTTATGCCTAAAATTTGCTCCTTACGACCACTTTTCATCAATGCTTTTGCTTGGTTAGTGGAATTATTTTTGAAAGCATCTGAGTTGCTATGGTCTCATTTAAGCCGTCATTTAAGTAAGCATTGTGAAGCAGTTGCAACTTGCCATCTAACCCCACGTCTCCACGGGCAATTTTTGACGGCATAACATCTGTCAAATTTGATTGCTATGGTTGGCAATATTTTAATGGTGGGCATTGCGATGTTCTGCCATTGTCATTTTGAAAATGCCGTCAAGCAATCTAGTTCGCTGTGCCCACGCTTGAAAAATTTTTTTATTTATACGATGAAGAGGAAAAAAGAAGGAAACCGAAATTCTGGATGAATCTTTTATTACAAATAATGCAAATGCACAGTCTCCATTCATTTTAGCGTTTTTATTAATTTAATAGATGCGGTAAAACGAAAATGTCCGACGATGCTTCCACTGTGAGCATCACGAAAAAATGAAAAAAGGCTGTCAAACAAACAAAATGACAACTGATTGCAACACAGCACGGTGGTAATTTATGGCATAACATATTTCATAACATAAATTGACAACTTGAAGCAATTTGCAGTCTCCATTGGCAATTTGCTTGAAATTGCCAATGCCATGCCATCAAAAATTGCCCGTGGAGACGTAGGGTAAAAGCGTTAAACTCGTTTGCCGTTAAAAGTTAGGCAACTTTTAACTTTTCACGCTTTTCGACGGCAAACAAATAGTGTACAAATAGATTGAAATTTAAAATAACAATAATAAAATTAAATTTTTGCTTTTGTATATTGGTTTACTAAAAAATTAATAAGAATTTTAAAATTGTTTGTGCATAATGGAGGAATAAATAATCGAAAAGACAATTTATGAAAAAAATAGTTTTGAATATAGAAGCAGGCAAAAACGTGCCGCTGCCTGAAATTTGTGAGCGAGGCGTTAAATATTGAAGGTTAGAGAGTTTTCACAGACAATATGTATGACAATTTTTGTCATCCAAAATATTTTAATAATTTCATAGAGTCCTTGTGCCAGTCAAGGTGGAAAAGTCTCCGTGACCGATAACTCAAGGAGTACACAAAAACCCTCCTTGCGTCATGTACTGGAAATTCAATGCATCATTTACACATAATATAATTAGAAGAAAATTAACAGAATCTATAGTCCTTCAGCGACTCCAGTTCCTTATTCATTTAAAAAATTTTTTTGTGCCTAATTTCAATTTTCGAAAACTTCATAAAATTTCACATCAGCTGATGTGATAATAATAATGAGAAGACGACGCGTCTAACGCGTGATATGTAGTATAAAGCAGCAAACGCGTGAAACGTATTTGCCGTCGAGAAGCTTTTGCCATCGGAAAGCGTGATATGTAGTTTCGCCTTTAGTTATTAGACTTCTAAATGTTCCATTTAATTTTGTGTTTACTATTTTTACAGCAAATTCCTAATGCTCTCCCACTATAGTTTGTAAAATGTCTATTGCGTTGTTGTTTCATTCAATTGTTTAATTGTTGTATTTGACCAATAAATAAGTTAATTTGTACCAAATGATCCAGAAAATATATGATTGTTCTTTCATCTTATGTTGTTAACTTATTTAAATTTTTTTTAAGATGATCCTAACCTTTTCTGTTATAGAAACAAGTGTATGACACATTTATATATTCTATAAAATTCTTACTTTTTATTTACAAGACTGTTAAGGATTTATTCACATGTTCCCATTATATTCTGTTTAAACTAACGGTTCTATTCAAATACCTCTTTTTGATTAGCTTATTGTGTATTGAATATATTTTTAGTGCTAAATTTATACAACTTACTACGGCGACGCTTAGCAAAATTTACCGAATGGAATCTAAACCTTCCTCCATTTTTGAAGTTGACACATCTATTTCATTTTTTACATTAGCATTTGGTTTATCTATTTTTGACTGGGTTTTTACCATCTTAAAACTTTGAATTGATCTCTGAAAATAGAGTTATATTTAAATAAAAAACATACACTGCACTATCTTAATAAGATGATATTTTCATTTTTAGTTGTACGAATTCACATCACAAGCAAACATCCACTGCTCACATTTCCGCCCTGCCTGCGCTCCACTTTGGGCTTTGACTTTTGGTTTGCCCGAAAGTCCAATATTCTTCTATCCTCAACTGAATTTTTATTGTTGTACCTTTGTTTTTTCTATTTTACATTCACATCAATATGAATTTTTTCCTTACGTAATATTTTTCTCCAATTCTCTCTCTTGTTATTCTTTTCCTTACTGCATTTCTGCTACATTGTTTGCTTGCATATTCACATTATAAAGCTTCTTAACGACCTTAATCAAAATGCCGATTTCAGTTGCTCATCAAATGAGGGATACAAGTATCTATGAGTGTAGAACACAATAGATTTTTTTTCTCAGGTTTGTATATTATTTCAAAATCATACTCACACAACTTGTATCATAACCTGTCTAACCCAGACGGCTGGACCTTCAAATTTGCTATGCCTCTCAATGGCTGGTGATCGGTGTAGATTTTGAAAGGTCGCCCAAAGAGAAGTTTTTCATAGCCCATACAATGGCTAGAAATTCCTTCTCTATCGTGGAGTATCTCTTCACAGTATCTGTAAGCGCCTCGCTTGCGAATGCTATTGGTCGGCCATTACCGACTTCCCATTCTGACAACACTGCTGTCAGTGCTACATTGCTAGCATCGGTCGTCAACAAAACGGGCTGTTCAAAATCGGGGTTTATTGATTGGCAACGCTATTCCAGCTAGTCCTTGCACGAAACTTCTATAAGAGTTCTATGAATGCTTGTACCTCTTTTCTGTTCTCTGTTTTTCGGGATTGCAATATTCTTCACGGATTCCACCTTCTGCGAATCTGGTGTGCTCCTGCCTCTGAACAACGGTGGCCTAAATGAACCACCACTCTTCGCAAAAATTGGCACTTCTCCGTGTTCAATTTCAAATTATGTTCTCGTAATTTCTAAAGCACCTTGCACAAGCATTGCGAATGCTGCTGCAAGTTCTTGACAGAGAATACAATATCATCGAGATACGCAAAACAAGCCTGTTAGTACATGGTTGGTAACCAGTGATCCTGTTAATCCAAACGGCATCCTATTGAACTGATAGTGTCCCAAACCGATACTAAACCCAATTTTCTGCTTATCTTGAGTGTCCACCAGAACCTGATTTTAGCCACTTGTTAAATCAAAAGTAGAAAAATAACTAATGTTTCCCAATTGGTATTGGATTTCTTCTATCCTTGAGATCGGGAATACCTGCTTGATAGTGGCTTGGTTCAGTTTTTTAAAATCAACGACCATTCTCCCATTCTTCTGACCCTGAGCACACCCCTGTTTTGGCACTAAAAGAATTGGTGAATTCCAAGGCGATATACTTGGTGAAATTATATTATCCTACAATATCCCCTGAAATTGTCTATTCACTTCGTCCTTATATGTCGGTGAATATCTGTACTGTTTTTGATTAATTGGCGGCTGATCCGCTCTATCCGTCGGTATTTAATGTCCTAGTTCGGGTGTGTATGTTAGCTGGCCCCCATCCAGGAGAAATATGTCATGAAATAACGTACAAATAACTTCTGTAGATGCATTCTCCCTAAATTTACGCTTGGGTCTAACCTTACTGATTCTAGTACTCTTTCCATCATTTTTCTTATATCTATCTTATACCTGTTTAATCTAGTTAACCGACCCACAATTCGGTTCCTCAAAATTATCGCCCTGTTCTCATGAGTTTAGTACGCAAGTTTACACCTCACAGCATGCGTTAAAACATTTTTTTGTGTGTCTAGAATTTCATTTATTAATTTATTGTGTTTTTTGCGTTAGGGCGTCTATATATTTAATGATATTTATGGATATATATGCCTTTTCTATATAATGCTAGTCGTCCCTGGTCTTTTCTGAGTTTGCCATATATTTTCTTGGTCTGTGTACGTTTTTTATTATGTGGTAGAGGTTCCTGGTCGTTGATGGTTACTGAAATTATAGGGGCTATGTATATATGAGTATGAATGCCTTCTATTATAGAAATTTGTTGCCACAGAATTGATAATATATGCCCACTCTGTCAGTTGCTCTTCTCTCTCCTTTGCACAAGTTTACAATTGTTGACCACTGCGGTTATAGAATGGTCAGGTTTTTGAAAGAGCTGACCGTGTATAGTGGTGAAAGTTGATTTCAGTTCAATTGTTAAATTTGCGCTCCTAAGAGTATACAACCTGCTCTTGCTTATTAGTAACAATTTCTATTATATTATAAGTGCGTCTTAAAACCGTTCACGTATTTCCTAATTATTAAAAAAGGAACGTTAGCGTCACTGAGGATTAGTTGATATTGTGAGGTTGACTCACAACATCCCCTCCTCTTTCTAGATGGGCAGTAAAACTCCCTCATAGTGATAATTATTCTTGTTTTGTAGTGTTCTACCAGCACCGAAAACAATTTATACAATATACAATACATAAATGTTGTGTCTTATTATAGGACTTTGCCATATTTTGAATATTCTTTTTCTTATTTCCTTTTATTTTATTTTTATTTGTCATATTGGTCCTTATATTTTTCTTCCCCCTTATATGTGTGTGCACAAAATTTTCCAATGGAAAATATGACAGGGTAAGGAAGTTTGTTTTTATTTTCATTGCTTGCCAATAAACCCATCCACCACGTGTTGAAATATTTTTGCAAAAAATACATCAGCACATCAGTCCGCATTTATCCTCAAGCCATTGAATAACACGTTTGTCCTCTATTCTGCACAGTCATCTGATTTGCTCTGTTCCTGGAACTTCCTGCTTTGTGTCACATCCTCAGAGCTGAATCCTTATAATAATTTTCTTAATTTTCTAGCTAGCATTTTAAATTCATATTTTTATGTTGAGAACAGCGAGACGGATGTGTTTTGAATTTTTTATTTAAATTTTCTTATTTTTAAAATTATTTAGCAAAATGCTAAAAATTATTATCGCTTTTTGTTTTATAACTTAACTAAGAAAAGGTTAAATGTAAATGAAGGGAACGAATTTTGAAAATTAAACTCTAAATTGATTAAATTTAGTTTTGTACCTATTTCAATTACATAACAATGAAATTAACGTTAATCATAATATTCATTACACATAATCGTTCGGCGCTCTCCGACGCGGTTGATAGCAGCCACAGCAAACGCGAGTGTTAGCGACACAAACACACGGTCCTCCCTACTTGATGGGAGAGTAAATAACGTTAGCACTCAAACACCAGCAAACAAAGCCAGCGCAGGTATGCAAAATGAAACTTTTAATGCACAGCACAATCACACAACTACTGATGCAAGTTAATACAAAGTCCGAGAAGTCAACAAAACAGCGATCTCTGCATGAAGGCAACAACTGTATATTTCCAACTGTAAGTACAGTACAGCACAATATCACGATGATATCATTGCAAACTGTAACTGAAAAACTAATTTGGAGCTCGCAACCTCTATGATTCCCACTCCCGCCCTCTATGATTCGTCAGTAATAAACTTTGAGGAATCCCACTGACAACTGATTGTGAGAACTCATTTGCATATCTTAAAAATTCTTTACTAACACCCAAAATATTAAAATACCCAGATTTTAAAAAACCTTTCTGTATAACCACTGATGCAAGCAAAATAGCTTGTGGCGCTGTGTTAAGCCAAAATTACAATGGTACACAATTACCCATTGCTTTAGCCTCGAAAACATTTACAAACGGGGAATCTAATAAGTCAGTCATAGAACAAGAGCTGCGGGCAATTCATTGGGCTATACATTTTTTCAAACCGTACATTTCTTGTACCAAATTCCTCATAAAAAGCAATCATAAACCTCTAACATTCCTGTTTGCAATGAAAAAGCCTTCCTCTAAACTAACAAGAATGAGGCTTGACCTCGAGGAATTCGATTTTGATATAGAATATATCATTATCTCGCATTGATTTCGTGCAAATCAAGCGACTTAAAGAAGGAAATTCTACAATCAAACAAATGATCGCAAGGTCCAAGACTAAAAACACACCCCCTAACACTAAACCACACAAACTGAACAAGACCTAACACAACACGTGTATAACACAATTACTAGTCAAGAAGTGAACAAGTTACCTCGCCTTACATTTATAACAAAACGGTGCACCATAAATAAAATATTAAAAGAATCAAACAAAACAAAATCTTAAAAAAGGTAACAATTGGTATAACACCACAGATAAACAAAATCACTTTACGAACACAAAAACTAGAAATACTTCAAAAATCTCATGACGACCCTACATTCGGAGGACACCCAGGTGTCACAAGATTGTTATAAAAAATTAGACGACAATACACATGGAAAAACATGGCTTCAGACGTGAAGTCTTACGTTAAATATTGTGAAAATTGTAAGAAAAATAAGTCTGGTAAAAATAGAAAAGAACCCTTAGTCATAACGGGCACACCAGCAACCGCTTTTGACGTTGTTCAAATCAATACTATAGGCTCTCTTCCAAAATCATTTAACGGGAATGATTTATCTACATTTCTAATAACAGTAGCAATACCCAGCAAACATAGTAGCCAAAGGTATAGTAGAAAACTGCATCTTAGTTCACGGACCCATTCAACAGATACTAACGGACATGGGTACCTAATATAAAAACAAACTCTTTGAAGAAATATGTATATTATTAAAAATATAAAAGAGAACATCCACCCCATATCAACCCCAAACACTAGGTACGACTGAACGTTCACACAGAACATTTAATGAATACATAAAGTCATATATTTCAACAAATAAGCTAGACTGGGACCATTGGCTCAAATATTTCAGGTATTGTTACAATACAACTGCTTCAACAACTCATGGCTACACACCTTTTGATCTAGTTTTCGGTAAAACCCCTGTACCTTACTCCTTCATATTAAATGGTAAAGTAGATCTAATTTATAATATAGATTACTATAAAGACAAGAAATAGATTATTTTGGAAATTGCGAAATCGATATCAACTCAATATCAACAATTGTACATAAAAATAGACTAAAATCAGCATAATAATTTTTTTTTTTAAATATATTCGCCCTGCCCAGAACATTAATATAATTATTATAAGAACAATATTATAAGAACAATATTATAAGAACAATATTATAAGAACAATATTATAAGAACAATATTATAAAAACAATGTTAGAAAAGCAATAATATACTAATATAAGAGTATACAAATATACAAATATACAAAAATACTACTTAATAAATTGACAATATGTCAATACATGAAAAAAATTTATCTAATGTATATAAAAACTTACATTAACAAAAATTACGAATACCTGCTTCATTGTAAAGCATGATCATCCAAATCATTTCAATTTTCATGATCATGCTCATGGGCATCACTCCAAAATTTTGTCTTTCAAAAATCGAATTTTATATATTATTTCAATAGTTTTTGGTATTGTTGGATAATTTTTAAATATACAAATATTTTGTTTATATGTAATGACCGTCAGTGAAAGTAGGTAACCATCAAAACACAACTAAACAGTGCCATAACATTGAATGAGTCAATTGAGTCTTTTATTGCTTGTGAGTGTGAGATGTCAATCGGTAATTCTAAACCTTTTGACATAGTTCGTAAATATGTGACACAGGTATGAATTGGTAATTGCAAACCTTTTAATATAGTTCGGAAGTCTGTCAATAACACATTGCTCACATATGCGGTTACGGTTTGGTTTGTGTTCAATAATATATAAGTAGAATATTTTATTAGTTTAACAATTAAGTGTTCAAACATTAAAAGACGCGGATGTCGGATACTGCCGGATACCGGTCCGATCTGATTAATAAATGAACTTTAATAAAATAAAAACCCGTCTTTTAATAACAACATATAATATAACAATGTATTTCCCATCTAGGCCCTCATAGGAAATGCATAGCACCTCTTACACCCTTTGCAATTTAAAAAGCACTGCCGCTTATCACACAAGATATACCAATGAACTGAAACCAATCAAATGTGTTATTTTTTAATCAAAACTTTTAAATTATATATTAAGCAAATAAGCATGGACTAGTTATATTTTGCCTATCCAATAAATCCAAAATTAAGCCTTAAAATGTATTTGTTTATTATTATTAATTTTTTATTTTTTCCTCTGAAATGCGCTCAAACAATTTTCAAATTATATCGATATCAATGTCAAAATAAAGTGAAGTTGGCAATAGATCACAAAAAAATAAATCCACTAAAAATTGTGGTGAATCAACTCAAAATCGTTGTGTGTCCGCTGAACTATAGGAAACACTAAGAAGGTATATGCCTTTTGATATACACTTTTTCTTGGTAAATATTTTTCATAATTTGGAAAAAATAACGTAGTTTTTTAATTCCATTTTTGTTTTTGTCAAAATTTTAAATAAATCCATCTTAAACCTGCTGCTACTCTTTTAGAGTATCTTGTTTTTGACTGTTTATATGCCCATACCCGTTTGTTTTTAAATTTCGGGTATTTGTAACTGGTAAATGTTAGTGATGAATATTTACAATTGAAAAAAAACTGGATTAATTAATTTTTATAAATTTATGAAATCGCGTGTAAAACTAAAATGTATTATATTAATAAACTTCATTGTTAATATATTTAATTAATGTAATTATATTTTGATTGAAATTATAGAACAATGTTGTCTTCCTTATTTATAACATCGTATTAAATAAATTTCACTATAGTCATAAAATATTTTACATACAGAGTCTAGTGGATATTTTTATTTATAGTTGTTTTTTTAGAATTTCCAGTTAGTTGCATAAAGTAGTAAAAAACAATATTAAAATTACATTGGGTTAGGCACACTTAATCTGCCAGAAGACACAATTAACCGTAATTTAACAAAATCTTTCGCAATATCAATGAGCACCTTCAACACAGTTATCATTTAAAAAAAAATTATTGAATTTGATTAATATACAAATTGTGAAAAAAATTATCGATAATTTAAATAGAGAAATTATTTTGTATATTCCAATTCTAAAATACTCCTTTCGCAACAATGAAGTAATTTTAATTCAATAAAAAATGAGCTATAGTTTACTACTTAGTTCACATAATAACTGTATATCTTTCGACATGAATGTGAATAAAACAATTGCCTTTTCATATATATCGACCGCTTAGTTAAAGCAAGCTGTTTGTATTCGCTTGTTGGTTAGCGCCTCAAACAGAAGTGCTGCCTAGAATATTTTGTTGTCTATTGTGAACGAGGAAACAGATTAAAAAAAGAATAAATCGCTGTAATTATATAAAAAACAAAAAGGAGAATAAAGAAGAAAAAAATAATGTAATAACTTTTAATTTAAATTAAAATATAAAAGAAACTTTTGAATTGAAGTTTATAAATATTTTGATTGTTTGAAATTAAATCGAATTTGTTGTTTTTTGTGTGTTTAATACCAAACGGAAGCGGTGGACTCGAGAATAGACCACGGGGCTGCTCAGATGTTACCAGGCGCGAAAGGAGGAATTTGAACAACCCAAGGGCAAACGAAATGCATACAAACATTAGCTGGTGGATCTGGTATTCTGTCCTGCAGGAGCTGGAACTGGAACTCTGTGCATACACCATGTCAAGCAAATATTTTATTTCGGATTGCTCTTTTTGGCGACTCAAAGTGCCGTTGTTCTCCAAAAAGTAGTAACCTAATTATTCACATATATAGTACATTATCGTGTATTAATTAATATGTTAATTAAAGTTAAATTACTAGCGGTTGCTCAGAATTTGCCATTTTCCATTTTTCCTGTTCCTCTTTAAAATTTCCTTACAAATGTCAAAAATAGTGCTACCAAATAGTATACTGGTTGAAAGAAACACAGCTAATGTTATTCTATTCTATTACAGATTTAACTAATTGACTATATTGATAGTAATACGAATTTACAACCTATTACAAAATGATGTGCTTCGGTAAGACTCTTTTGTAAAAGGAGTAAAAATGGTGTATAAGTAGTTTTTTTCAGCAGGGTCACTTGTGTTAATGGTCCCTGGTAAGAAATGAGTTTCCCGCATACTATAGCAATCCATTTTCTATTGATTTTGTTGTTGGATTCGCCAAGCTGCATATCTATTAAAGCTGAATCGCAATGGTGCATCAGGTCGGACGTACGTTGAACTAACATTTCACCGCTTTGAGGGAACTTTACAATACGATATGTCAAACATGTGGAATCTGCGTTTCTGGTGTGTATGGAACAATATAAATATAATCTGCCCTGGAGGCGCTGGGTCGGAGTATTATAATTACAAAGGAAATCCCTCTATTGTGCTTCTCGATGCGTGCGATGCAAATTATACATTGACAGTGATGGTGGCATATTTGCTGAATCTGCGTGTGGAAGGCAGTGTTCGAATGACGAAATTAATCTTCCACCACCGTTTATGCTTCCGAACTATTACGTAGTAGGCGACACAGCGTTCCCTCTGAAACCCTTCCTAATATGTCCATACACAGGAAGGCTTTTAGGAGACGAGAAAGCCTACTTCAACAACTGATGATCAAAAACTAGACGAGTTATAAAGAATGGGTTTGGTATTCTCCTTGCTAGATGGCGCATTTTACAGCCAACTCTAAACATGTTACCATCAAATGCAGATAAGTTTGTAAAAGCGACGTTGGTTTTGCATAATTTCATCAAATTGAATGAAGAAAAGAATAAGATGATATGTACGATGCCAATGGTGAAATTGATCAACAAAGCTAGAGGCGCAACGAATGTCAGCCATTGCCATCTATTGGAAGATTGGGTAGCAACTTTGCCTATAATATTGCATAGAAAATGCGAGAGGCACAGAAAGCTTATTTGTTTCCCAATAAAATTTAACTTACAGTACCATTTACACAAGACTTGTTTTTGAATCAATTTTATTGAAAAAATAGCAAGCTTTTAAAGTGGTAATACATTTCAATTTTGCATGTGGTACTAATACGAGGCACATAGCTGAATATATGTATATGAATTGATTTAATTAGACACTTAGGGAAGTGACTGAGGAGATGAAACAGACTTATATATATATATATATATATATATATATATATATATATATATATATATATATATATATATAAATATATATATATATATATATATATATATATATATATATATACGAGTATATATATATATATATATATATATATATATATATAAATTTATATATATATATATATATATATATATATATATGTATATATATATATATATATATATATATATATATATATATATATATATATATATATATATATATATATATATATATATATATATATATATATATATATATATATATATATATATATATATATATATATATATATATATATATATATATATATATATATATATATATATATATATATATATATATATATATATATATATATATATATATATATATATATATATATATATATATATATATATATATATATATATATATATATATATATATACTAGCAAACCCCCCGCACACTTCGTAGTGCGAAATAAAATAGGAAAATATAAAATCAATTCCAAGTTCATTTTAATCAGTGTTAAATAGTTTTTATTGTAAAGCTCTGTGGTACACAACATTTTTTGTTTTTCCATTTTCGGTGTAAATATACATATAAAACCGATGGTTTGCCAACACGCGAACAGGCAACATACAGTTGTCCATGTGAGAAAACTGGATACTCTAAATTAACTCCACAAACGATAGGCATTGCGCCTTATTAATAGTAACCGCAAAAGCAACGCAAACAGGAAACTGAAGTCGTTTAAATTCAAATGGCATATCAAATGGAACAATTGGGATGCGTGGAATGAATACATCTTCGCCTTTGAATTTCCCAGTGAAAATAGTAGCTTCAATTACATAAGCCATCAATCTTTTAACAGCAAGTTTTGTACCATTACACAAACGGGGTTGATTAATATTTCGTACCATAAAGATAGTGACGCCAACTGACAATTGGAAAATATGTGGAGGCGATCCTGGTAAATCTAACGAATTCAAAAATTCTGTTGGATAATTCACAATATCTTCTTCATTGGTAACACTATCCACAGACTTGTACTGAATTAAGTCGCCTGGAATCTTGGATTGTATAGCCATGTTTAATTCCCTAACATCTTTGTTCTTAGCCGCTAAAATTGCTCTATCACTCAACCATGCATGGCATTTATACTGTTGTGCTATGTAAGGAAAAGCACGTCAATCTTTTGACTGTACAAAATGGCAAAAATCGGTTGGCAATGTAACCAATCCAGTTTCGTCAGGCATTGCACCATTCTCAATTCAGCAATTGCTTAGAGAACTTATCGGCAGATGGATCATTCTGCAACTGAACACGAATGTTAGTAGTAAGATTCAATGCTTTAACAAATCTCCATAAATATGAAGACTTCAAGCAAGCGTTAATTCCATCGGCAGCTGTCGATCTAGGAATGACGGGCAATGTTTGTCTGAAATCGCCTGACAATAAAATTAATACACCACCAACTAAGCCTGAATTAACTCGAACATCTTTCATGGTTCTTTCCAAAGCTTCAACAGATTTCTTATTCGCATTGTGCATTAATTCCAAATAATAATACCGCCGTTCCAGATGTTTTTGAAATGTTACATGTTGGAGTTTTATTAACTTTGTAATTCAATGACAATTTTAATGCAGAATGTGCTGTCCGACCATAATCTAACAAAGTGGCTGCAGTGCCAGAAGACGCCAACGCCAATGCAATTGTATTCTGGGAACGTATCGTTGCCAACAACAGTGAAATTAGTAACGTTTTCCGGTGCCTCCATGAGCATCCAGAAAATAAAATCCACCGGCATCATCATTGACAGCTTGCATAATAGTATCGTACGGTTTTTTCTGCTCCGCATTCAATGTCGAAAGATTTGCTTCAAGAAAATCATTCAATTCGTTGCGATCGTATTGTTGTTCACGTTGCAGTTTTAGCTCAAAAATGTCATGCATGGCACGATTAGGAGATGGCATTCCCAACTGTGCCAATGCTTTATTAGCAATCGACAAACACAAATCAATGCTTCATTGTAAATTTCCGGCTTGAAATCCATTGCGGGATTATAATTTACTTGACGCACTTGAAACAGAATATCTTCCGATAGATAGTCTTGAAATTTGCCCACAACTCAGATGGATTCGATGGAAAACAGGTAGAAAAAAAAAATCGCAAACAAAGTTCGGATTTGATAAGGATGAGTCACAACTGCTGTATCTGCAAGTGTTTGTTCCCAATGAGGATCATTTTGCAACAAATTAAGCTGTTGACACGCTTTTCGATACGTCGTACATAGTATTATATTGACTGTTCTTAATTGTCGAAATGATGTTGGGCCACGAACATTTATTAACAGTAAACGTGAATAAAACACTCAGCATTATTTGGGTGAACAGTATAAATACGTCCCAAAGCATCGGTAGAATACAAATTTTGATATCCATCAACGCGATGTCCTTGCTTACGGCGTTGGAACTCTTTTTTTATGCATTCCACGAAAAATACTTTTGCATATAATAACGTTCTGGCAAAGCACCAAATTCACACAATTTAAAAAAACGCAGTTAGAGTTGTATGAGGTGGTGATAAAGCTCTATGCGCAGCATTTACGGTAGTGAAATACACATGTTGGCTATTTTCAAGATGCACAGCTTAATGAACAACAGCTGCAGATCTGTCGTGTATTTGAAACGAAAAAATACGCCAAATCGCTTCATTACTACTAATGTAACGCCCCATTTGATACTGATGTATTTCATCGTTTCTGTTCGGATCAGTAGCTTCAAATGCGGCCATATCACTACCTTTATTTACATACCTTAAATGTATTTAATGGACTTGACAGAAATGCAGTATTCGCCATTAATATGAGCTTTGAATACTTTCGACAATAACGGTGAATATGGCACATCCCAACGATTATCGGCCTCAACGTCTTGATTCCGTACTGTTATAGTATCTGATCTACAATTATCTTCAGTTGATCGACGACGATATAATGGGTAACCATCTTTTCCAGTGACTGTATCCGAAACCAAAGCTCTTGGATAGCGTTTACTACATTTGCCATCAACCAAACATGGGGAGTTAATGTTGAATTCTGCACATGGACCCTGCATCATATGTTGCACAACAGTTTCTGGTCTGGAAATTCTGCATATATCACATTATCAACTTAATCCGGTGTTATTTTATTGACCAAGCAAATTAATATATGAGCAGGCAAACCACGCTTTTGCCATTCCACAGAATACATCCAGCACTTGACTTCCCCAAATACTTTTGATTTTACGATGAAATCCATAAGGGTTTTTAACGAATACTTAAAAACATGGGCAGTGATATCATGGCGGTCAGTTGGGCTTTGGCCAGCGAATAAATGATCCTTAATGTCACTCCATTGCGGATTACACGTAAACTCTATAAATAAATCTGGTCGGCTGTAATGACGCACGTAAGTCATTGCATCCTGCGCATACTCATGCATATGACGTGGACTGCCTGTGCACGTTGAAGGCAAAATGATCATTTTTCCGAGATCATTAACATTACCGTCATTATTTATAGCATCACGGAAATATTTGTACTCCTCCGAACGTAATTTCTTCTGATTAAACCGTATGAAATTAAGTCGTTCAGATTCAATTTTGGCGTGCACGTCAACAACAAATTGATGGAAAAGTCGACGACAATTCAAAATATGGTAAAAATCATTTTGACGCACCATAAGACGATATGAATAATAATTCATTGCGCTGACTTTTTATTTGTTTCCGCTCCTAGAATGCAAAATTATGGGAAAAATGAAATAAAACATTTCAAAATGAAATAGAGATGAAATCACTAACCGGTATTGGTCATATTAATGTTAAAATGATAACCGTCTTTTCCTCGCCAAAACAACAAAGGGTACTGTAATCCATCATAGCAGCGATGAGTTTCAGACACTCGTTGCAGTTGCATATTTCCACGATGCAGCACAAAGTCACGGGAATTAAATTCATCGCCCACGAATACAATAGCGACATCATCCATTGTTGGTGTATTAAATCGTCTGACATGCTGGCCAGGTGGCGTTTTATCAGCTGGAATCACAATTGCATATTCATCGGAAGGCATTTGATCGAGAGCAGTTTGAAAAAGCCGCAATAACACATTTTCAGTATGCAACATATTCTCCAAACGCTCGTCAGTCTCACTCTGTAAACTTAAAGAAATATTACGACGACGATCGGTTTCAACATTTGAGTTACCCACAAAGTATATTTGCAAAAATTGATAACTTTGATCAGGAAAAGGCAACAAAGATCCGTCGATAAAAAACTTGGCCTTGAACCTGTTGAATATCAAAATTTTCACAATCGTACATTTCACTATTATCCAACTAAACACAATCACCTTGAACGTTGGAATAATATTGTCGCGTAGAATATTTGTCGCACCGAGCGAAGTCATTTGAAAACCGGAGTTATACGCTTATATGTTTGCCAAAAACTGTTTCGAAACCGTTGTGGCACCAGTTACCAAAGAACGCAAGGGCTCCGGTGGTGGATTCAATTCAAGTAATTTAACTTGTCCGTTTGTCCGACGAGGGACTCGGAGGTGCGTTGTGGCGCGGTGGTATCACAATGGACCCATGTTTGTCTGAGTGAGCTGGTCCTTGGACTGGCTGCCACATTAACCTAACCTAATCTAACTTGCCCATTTGCACAACACAATCCAGGCACCTCATGTTTAAACTTAAATGCCATGCATTGACTGGACAGTAGTCATTGATCCAATTGAAACCTTCGCATGAGAAACGTAATCAAAGTTTTCATCATAATTGAATGCTGCACGCTCCAAATTATTTCGCACATACGGACGTGGAGCTGAATTTCGCGCAGCCCTAACACGTGCCATGGTATTTCGAGCAGCCAAAGTATTATCTTCGTGCTCTTCGCTACTTTGAGAAGCTTTAGATGCCGCAGCATTTGTAGCAGTACGTGTTCGACGCCCTAAATTACTACGTCTTCGTACCATATTGTGTTAAAAAATGTGGCAACACCAACTAAAAATGAAATTTGATTTATTTGCAAAATTTTGTATTATTTTTTTTTGTGTTAAAGCAATTCATATTTATTGTAACAATTCATATGGAGACTAACAATAAGTAAATATATCTTAAAACTAGACAACAATGTATCACTGCTCCTTACCACTGTATGGCGAAGATATTAGTGAACACTTATTATTTTAGAAAAACAATAAATATAAAAGTAATTAGAGAAATTAGTAATGATGCCTTGTTTAATAATTGTTTATAATGGTGATAAGTCTGCTCTCTTCAAGCGGGTCGTGGACTTGTTTGTAGTAAATTCCTAGCTAGTATATTGTGGTGGTTCAATAATTTTAGTTGGTACTTTTTTTGACATCTGAATGCCTCTGACCTATTAGGGGCACACCTAGATCTCGGTGAATGTTTCGGTTTTTCATGAACCACGGTGCACCAGTAATCGTGCGAAGTATTTTAGACTGGGTCCTTTGCAACAGTTCGGTGTTTGATGTTTTTGCTTCTCCCCACAGCTGAATTCCATATGTCCAGATGGGTACTATTATGGCTTTGTATAAGAGTACTTTGTAGTCAAGGCTTAGTTTTGAATTTGGATTTAAAAGCCAGTTAAGACTTGCAGCTTTTAGTTTGATATGAGCTCTTTTCTTTTCTCTGTGTGTTGTCCAGCTAAGGCGTCGGTCGAGGTGAATGCCTAAATATTTAACTTCTGTCTCCTGTGGGATAGTTTTGTTGTTGAGTATGATTGGAGCACACGTGTGTTTGTTGAGTGTAAATGTTATGTGTGTGCTTTTTTGTTCATTTACTAAGATGCGCCAGTTCAAAAGCAAATTTTCAACCACGTGTAAATGTTTGTTGAGATCACGCGATGCTATTTAACGATGCTTGTGGCAAGATAAAATCGCAGTGTCATCGGAAAAAGTTGAGGTGAGCAGATATTTGTTTGTTGGAAAATCTGAGGTATATACTGTGTACAATATCGGTCCAAGAACACTTCCTTGACGTACTCCAGCCAATATATATATTTCTGGTGAAAGGTAATCTTCACATTTTGCCTGAAATCGCCTACCCTTTAAGTATGATTCCAGGATACTATGGATATTTGAAGGCAGAAGTTTTCTTATTTTATAGACGAGGCCCTCGTGCCACACTTTGTCAAAGGTTTGTGCGACATCGAGGAACACTGCAGAGCAGTATTGTTTCTCCTCGAACGCCTTTCTGATTTGGGACACTATTCGGTGTACTTGTTCAATAGTGCCATGCTGTTTTCGAAAGTCAAACTGGTGGTTAGGTATTACTTTATTCTGTACCAGATATGGGGTTAATTTTGATAGCAATAATTTCTCGAATAGTTTCGAGACGACGGATAACAGGCTTATTGGTCTGTATGATGAGACTTGCGTTGGAGTTTTGCAAGGTTTGGGTATCATGATTACGTGGGACAGTTTCCAAACTTGAGAAAAGTAACCTTGTCTAAGAATTGTGTTAAATAATATTGTTAAATGCTTTACTGCAAGCGGAGGTAGCTCCATCGACATCTTTGTGGTTATCAGATCATGACCTGCCGCTTTCTTTTTATTTAAATGAGTTGAGATAAAATGCCACACTTCTTTAGGCCTCAACCGTAGGTCCTTCTGGGGAATTAGGTTGTCTAATGGTGGTATTTTAAAGTTGTTACTAGGAGGATTTGGTTGGAATGTGATTTTAAGATGTTGAGCAAAAGCGTGCCCCTTCTCCTCATTGCTTCTTGCCCATTTTCCGTCTATTAGTCTTATAGGCGAGTCCCAATCAGTAGCTTTATTCGTGTTTTTGACTGCCTTCCATAAGGAGTAGTTTGTGGATTCAAGGGGGTTCAGGTGCGAGATGTAGGCCTGTATACCTCTTTCAGTTACGTCGCGCAATACGTTTCGCAGTTTGTTTTTGGCTGTCGTGAATTTTCGCTTTAGCGCTGGTGACTTGTGCTTTTGCCACAGTCGTCTGAGCCTTCTCTTTGCCGTTATCAGTCTTTTAATTTCGGATGATGTTGAGCATATTGATTTGCGTGGGATTTGGCCATTTGGGTATGTAGCGTGGATTGCTGCTGATACCAGTGTGCAGTTGAATGATTGTACTGCGGAATCTAATTCATCCGGGCTTTTAAGACTACATTTATCAGGAAGGTGACTGCAAATATATTTACGGAATTTTAACCAATTTGTTTTACATTTTATATTTAGTTTGGTTTGTGTCTTCTGGGTATTTCCTTAGGTGCATTATAACTGGGGTATGATCTGAACTCAGCTCAAAGCATTATTCCGTAGACACAAGTTCTTGTTGGAAAATCTAGTAAGTCCGGGATCTTCCGTTGATCCGTAGCCCAGTAAGTTTACCAGCAGACACATAGTCAATTTTGTTTCGCCGATTCGTCAAGGCGTAGCATAACTGCTTACCCTTGGGATTTATAAGGCGTGAACCCTAATGCGTATGTTTAGAGTTGTAATCACCGGCTGCTCTAAATTTTTCTCCCAACGACTTGAACAAAATTTCAAACTGAGCTGTTGTGACAGTGTGTCTAGGTGGGCAATAAACAGATGATACCGTTATGTTGGCGTCCCAACATTGCAGGCAGATGGAGGTCGCTTGGAGATATTCCTTGTCGTAGTTTTCTAGTATGTGGTGTTTTATGCAGTCTTTTATGAGTATACCGGTCCCACCTCGAGCTTTGCCATCCGGATGCAACGTTTTGTAGAACTTATACCCTTTTATTTTAAAATTGTGATTCAGAGTAAGGTGAGTTTCAGAATTGAGTAATATGTCTATTTTGCTGTTAATAAGGAAATTTTGCACTTCAAGTTGGTGATGGCTAATACCATTCGCGTTCCAAAGACAAATTTTTAGCGTATTTATTTGTTTGCAAGTATGGATTTCAAAAGTTGATTTTGATTATTTATTAGTTCTTGCATCATTGATTGCATAGAGGACATGAACTTTGTCATACATTGCGTTAAGGTTAAGCGCACTGCTTCTAGATTTTGCGATTGTTTATTGGTATTTGAATTTTCAGCTAAATTTGATTTCAGTGCATCAGAGTAACTCATGACAGGTGGAGCATGTTTGTCGTTGAACGAAGTCGGGGTTTGGTGTAAAGGCGCTGCGGAAGTAACTTCGTGTCGACCTCTATCCTTCTGTTGGCGTATTTTATTTTTCAGCTCAGCATACACTGAGGAACCTCTATAGTTTGCTGTACGACTTCCGCCGCAATTATTGCATTTTTGAATAAGAACATTTTCATTTTTTTTATCGACCGTTTAGGCAGAGGATGGGTGGACGTCAACACAACCAACGCAAATGGGGCGTAGGGTGCAATATGATTTGGTATGACCAAGTGGCAGTTTGTACATTGTACAGGGCCTTTGCGTTTATGGGGTTCTTCAACTGAAATTCGGCGCTACATAAGGTATCGCATATTTTAGAATGGATTCTTGATTCTGGTTCAAGCTCCACTCGGAACATTGGATGTGGGATATTATTCTTAATTTTTATGTTATATATGGATTTTGGGTTGAAACCGGCTTCGGTCAGTGTTTCTTTCATCTCAGATTGGTCGACATCTGATTTTATTCTATTTAATACGACAATCAAACCTTTTCTGCTTTTCAGTTGATACGTATAATAGTTTTTTTTACTACTGTCAAGGTAGTTGATTGCCAAGCGATAATTTTTGTCAGTATAGATCTGAATTTTTGTTTCGTGTAAGTCACCCTTCTTTATTGCAACTATATGGAAGTTCTTTTGCCCTATCAAGGTAGACAGTCTAGAGACCAGCATATTAGAGCTGCGTTTGCGCAGATAATTTGGGGGAGGTTTGACTTCTTAAAGTATTTTTGTACCTTCATTTTTTTGGTCTGGACCTGCTACATTATCGGCAAGTAAGGCAAAGCGATTTTGGATCCGTACTGTGTTGGTGCATTCTTCATATTTATTTGGTTTATAATTTTTTTGTGTTTTTTGTCACGTTTTTAAACAAACTTAGCTTTCGCTTAATATTTATATAGCGGTCCATGCCAGTCTGTATTGCCGAACTATTCTGTTTTGCAGTTTGTTTAATGTTGTTGGTTAATGCTTTGATGGTGGCTGTAGCGGTTAATGTGTTTGCTGTGGAGAGAGCAGATAGTGAATTAGCGCGTAGGCGCTGAATATCATTAGTTTTTGAAACTATGCTGATTGCTTTACTGTTTAGTGTACGCTGAGCTTTCATCACCAAACGTTCGGGCGACTGCTCAAGCATCAAATTATCTGTGTCCTTAGAGAGCATCAGATCTTTGCTCACATTGTACGATGCGTTAGCTGCTCTGGTTGGGGAGAGCGTAATGTGCTCATAAGCACGCCCTCTCAGCTATTGTTTGTTTACAGTTTCTGTTTATGTTTATGTGTGTGATTTTTCGTTTCAATACTTACTCGAAACACGAATAATAATTTAATAATTTTTAATTAAATCTCTGTCTGAGATTTAATTAAATATTGATTGCCAGATTTGGCTTACAACCTTTTTCGCCTTTGATTTGAACTAAATTTCTTTAAATACTCTAAAAAATTACGGAGCCCGAAAAAAACCACATCCGCTCACTTTGAAAATTACCGATCAATCCAATTAACAACTCAACCCTATCTCAATAAATGACTTAAAATCAGTGTAATGGAGAAAAAAGTGTATAAAAAATGCAATACGCATTGAAATATGCTAGTAAATTCATAGAAACAAATCAGAGTACGTATTTGGTCGCCGGACCATCAAAAAAATACAAAAAACCTACGAAAGTTTTTCTAAAGAGCGAAGGCCAAGGGAATAACAATAACGACACAGTGGCTGAATGAAGCATTGGAAGTCAATAACATCAAATAACACTGTTGTGTTATTGTTATTCTCGCTCTCTGAGAGATGTAATCATCAAGCAGCACCGCTGTTGTTGTTGTTATTGTTATTCTCCCTTGCTAAGAGAAGTGAACAACTAATTTACATGCATACTGGTCTAACCAAGAGTACACCAAGGAAAGTTATTCTAAACAGCGAAGGCAAAGGGAAAAACAATAACGACACAATGCCTGAATGCAGCATTGGAAGTCAATAAAATCAAAAAGCACTGTTGTGTTATTATTATTCTCTCTCGCTTAGAGATGTAAACATCAAGCAGCACCGATGTTGTTGTTTTTATTGTTATTCTCCCTTGCTTGGACACGCGATCAGCTAATTTACACGCATACTGGTCGAACCCAGACTACACCAACATTCATGTATGTGGATATTGCTGTAAGAATAAGAGAACGACCCTAATATTGGTGACCCGGGATTCAATACTGGTAAAAGAATGTACATATTTGAAAATCAAATAATGTAAAATAAAAGATGTAGAGCGATCTTATCCGGCACTCACTAATGCCTATAACTCAGGAACCAATGCAAATACAAAAACGGTTTATTTATAAAAACCTTGGGATTGTCGTAACCTTTCCTGGAAAAGTTACAAAATCGGTTCGCGCATTCAACAACATCAAATATATGTATATATATATATATATATATATATATATATATATATATATATATATATATATATATATGTATGTATATATATATATATATATATATATATATATATATATATATATATATATATATATATATATGTATATACGAGGTGTGATCAAAAGATAACCGTTATTTTCGTCTTTTCGTGAGTTACGTATGTTCGATGTTCGCATTTTTTTTCTGTTAAGTTGGTACACATGTCTATTATATATGTTGGCAATACCAACCATTTTGGATTGTCAGTTTGTTTTTGACAGATAAAAAGGTTAGTCGTGTTTTGGTGTGCTCTTCGATTCTGTTCTATTCGAAAAAATGGATCAAAGAAACTGTATTCAGTTTTGTGTAAAAAATGAAATTAAATGCGCAAGGACATTTGAAATGTTGACTGTGGCCTTTGGCGAGTCTACTATGAGCAGAACACAAGTTCAATTGTGTTATAACCGGTTTAAGGAAGGCCGAGAAGATGGCAATGACGATGCTCGTCCTGGTCGCCAGAGCACGTCAACAACCGATGAAAACATTGACGCAGTGAAGAAAATGATTTTGGATAATCGTCAAATCACTATCAGAGATGTTGCTGATGATATTGGCATATCGTTCGGCCCATCCCAAGCAATTTTTACGGATGTTTTTGGCATGAACCGTGCGGCAGCGAAGATTGTTCCAAAATTGCTAAATTTTGAGCAAAAACAACGTCGCATGGACATCGCTCAGGAGCTGTTTTTGGCCAAACACAAAACCGTTATCATGCCTCAACCACCGTATTCACCGGACTTGGCCCCCGCTAACTTTTTCCTCTTTCCAAAACTGAAGACACCGATGAAAGGAAAGCGTTTTGCTACGATTGAGGAGATAAAAGAAAAATCGAAACAGGAGCTGTTGGCGACACCAAAAAAAGCATTTCAGAAGTGTTTCGAGGATTGGAAAAAACGCTGGCATAAGTGTATTATATCTGAGGGGAATTACTTTCAAGGGGACAAGATAGTTGTTGATTAATAAATAAATACTTGATTTTTTGATCACACAATAACGGTTACTTTTTGATCTCACCTCGTACAAGAGTCTAAAATCCAAATATATAACGAACAAATTTATTGCTCTATTGCTAATTACCTCGACGATAACTAAAAAAAAAAAAAACGATTACTCGTACCAATTGAAAAGCAGCAAAGGCCTAACCTTTGTAATAAATGGAATCGAACCAGAAGTTGAACCAGATGAAATAATGGAAGCGCTGGCAGACGCCGAATTCAATGCAAAAAGAATATTTAACATAAAAAACTGGGATAAAATACGTCAACCATTATTTAAGGTGGAGCTCGTTCCAGAGACGAGAAATCTGAAACCCACCCTGTTTATAGTCTACGTTACCTAATACATCGTAGAATTTCAATTGAGGAGCCCCAAAAGCGTAAAGGTCCGGAACAACTCTCAAATTGCCAGGAATACGGGCACACGAAATCCTACTGCCTTCCTTGATCCTTGATCATATTGATTTCGCTGTGATCAAAAATATAAACTGGGCACTGTTTTCCTCTAAAGCTATTTGCGACTTGTCCTTCGATCACTCAGCTGTCATTATATACTTTAACAAAACTCCTGAACTTGTACATAAATCGCCCAAATTGACCACCAAGAAAACGAACTGGCTCAAGTATAAGAAATACGTGAGTACACATATTCGCCTGGAATCTCCTCCTAAAAACAAAGGTGACTTAGAGAGAGCGCTCCAGGAGTTTAATTCCTTGTTAGAATCAGCGGCTGCGTGCGCAACATCAGCAGAGAAAACGATGCAGGTTGCTACCCGTTATATAACTTCAACCCATATGCAAAGCCTCGTTAAGGAGAAAAGACGCCTAAGACGAGAATTGCAGAAATATAGGTCACCTGCCCTAAAGAGGAAATTTAAATTGTCACAAAATTACCTTAGAGATGTACTTCAAAAGGAAGCTGAAGCAAGTATTGACACCTATATTAATGATCTGGGCCCGCTTAAATACACCAATTACTCACTTTGGAGAGCTACAAAGGTTGCAAAAAGCCCAAAGGAAAGTAAGCCACCAGTAAGGCTTGGAAATGTAAGTTGGGCCAAAAGCGACGAAGAAAAAGGAGATGCGTTTGCTGCACATCTACAAATAGTTTTTGCCCTAATGCTCCGTGGAATAGCTTCGAGGTCCCTACTTAACCTAGAACTAAAGTGACTCAGCCGCTTTAACTAAAAATCAAAGACTTAGAGTGTGTCATTAAAACAGTTCTTAATGCAAAAAAGTCCCCTGCATATTACCTAATCACAAATAAAATGGTCATGGAATTACCACACAAAGCGTTAATACACCTAACCAAATTGTTCAATGCTATCCTTCGCTTGGGTTATTTCCCGCATATATGGAAGATATCGCAAATTATAATGATTCCTAAGCCTGGAAAAGATCCACGCAGGTGTCCTCATAACGGTCCATAACCCACCCTCTTTTAAAAAATATTTGAAAAATTGTTATTTGGGAAAAATATGCCCTATCTAAATAAAAATGGCATCATTCCTACTCATCAATTTGTATTTAGAAAAGAGCACGGTACAATAGAGCAGGTGCACCATATAACAAGCCAAATTAGAAGAGCTTTCGAACAGAAGAAATACTGTTGAGCAATATTTATAGACATTGCCCAAGCCTTCGATAAAGTCTGGCAAGAGGAGCTAGTGTACAAGATTAAAAAGTGTCTGCCATACAACACACACAGAGTGCTGGAATCTTACTTAGCGAATAGGAAGTACAAAGTGAAATACAAGCAAATTGTAACCCCCGAATTTCAAATATTTGCTGGAGTACCACAAGGGAGTGTGATTGGTCCTAGTCTCTACCTAATATATGCGTCTGACCCACCAATAAATAACAGCCTACTTACTTCCAGATTTGCTGACGACAAAGCTATTTTAGGTACCCATCAAAATCCGCATATCGCCTCTCGGGACCTAAACGAACACCTTAAAGATGTAGAAATTTGTCTGGAAAACTGGCGTATTAAAGTTAACGAAGCGAAATGTACTCACATTACGTTCTCCCTCAGAACCAGCACCTGTTCAGCTGTGTCACTAAATGACATAAAAATACCGCAAGCAACAGAAGTGAAGTATTTAGGAATCCATCTTGACCGTAGATTAACTTGGAGGAAGCACATATAAGCGAAAAGAACTCAAATGAAACTAAAAGCTAACTCTCTGAATTGATTAATGAACAAAAAATCAAAGATACGCTTGGAATACAAAGTCCTTCTATACAAAGCTATAATAAAGCCCATATGGACATATAGGGTGCAACTTTGGGGTAGTGCGAGCACCTCAAACATAGAACTTATCCAAAGGGCACAGTCGAAAATCCTAAGAACAATTACCGGCGCACCATGGTTTATCAATAATAAAAAGATTCACAACGATATACATATATCCACTATAGAAGAAGAAATCATAGAATTAAGGCAGAAATACCTGAATCGCCTGCAAAATCATCCGAACATACTTGCAAGAAGTCTACTCCAGCAGAATTCTGCTTCACGTTTAAAGAAACCGTGTTTCTACAAAGTAATCTGTAATATGTATCTATATTAAATTTTGTTTCCCTCTTCTTTTTAAAATTATAATTAATTAATATATACGAGTATGAACTAGTAGAACCCAAATAGCTCTAAGCAATAGGCAAATAACATATTTAATACATTAGTTTTAAGATTCGATAACTTATTGTTAGTTCCCAATGGAGTAAGATACAATAATAAATAAATGGTTTTTATAAAAAAAAAACAAAAAAATAACAATGTCGCGTTGGGTCGGTCGTGCGTTTGACAGCTAAAGTAAGACCAACGTCGCCATACGAAAGCTACCGCAATACAACTTGCGTAATTTTTGGCTAGTATCGTCACGCATCCGGCAACTCAGTATTATTGCTACTTTCTGCTAGGTCGTGCGTCTAACAGTTGGGTGTGATGCTGTTGTTTTTGTTGTGATTGCTGCTGGTACTGGTGCCGCAGTGTTTGAGTGAAGAAGCTCGGTGCGTCATTACGTTTCACAAATTTTGGGTCGTGCATTTTGACAAGTCATATCGTAAATTTCGCTCAAAGCGGTGAAATGTTAGTTCAAGGCACGACCGACCTAAGACAATATTGCGATTCACCTTTAAGCGTGTCAGACATTTTTAAAAGAATCTTTCAGTTAGTGCATCGCTTGGACACTTTTCAGTGTTGGAATTCTCTTTCGGGAGCGGCGAAAAAATGAAACTCTCGTTTGCAGTAGGAGAATCCTCGCTACTTGCGCAACTGGTGTTGAAGGCGTCGAAGTTTCCAACATGCCTGTAGAAATTGGTTCCAAAAATATCACTTAATCTATATGCAAATAGTCTAGGTAAACAAGCTTACATGCGTGTTTTCAAGTAGTCGGCGAGGAATTGGAGGAGGACGCTTTTTGAAATACTATCATTCCTCCTCCTCCCTCGTCTGCAGCACTGCCTCTCGGCTGTTTTTTTCCGCTGTCATAACGGTCGCTCAAGCTCCTCCAACGTTGTTTACATTCTTCAGCTATAAAAAATAACAAAGAAAGTATCAGTTGGTTAAAGCTGAATACCATATTATGAAAATTACCTGTCTTCCCCAGATTCGTAGCTCTTTTTGACCAAGTGCCGTCTCTTAATAAAATGTTCTTATATTTCCGTTACTTCGTATTAAATAAATATTCCTCCTGTTGCACTAAATCAATCAAAACTTCCTCAGAACACATTATTTACTCGAAATATTATTTTTTCTTCACTAATACACAGCGGGACCAGTTCCAGAATCAATCACAACGAAAGCAACAACATCGCATCCAACTGCAAAACGTACAACGAGTAGAAAGTAACCCTACTTCAATGTTGCCGGATGCGTTACGAAATTAGCCAAAAATTGCGTTGTGATAGCTCTCGTATGCCAACGTTCATTTTACTTTAGTTGTCAAACGCACAATCGATCCAACGCGACATTTCGATTCAGATGTTAGTAATCTCTATGATAGCAGCTGTTGTGCATTATTGATCGATGTAACGATTCTTATTTTTGAATGCGGAAAACATGTGCGAAAATAAAAAAAAATTGGGTACCATTTATCATTGACTTCGGAGGAAATTATCAAATGTGAAAATTTGAGTTTTTGAGGACGTAGGCATCTTAAATGCACGTTTGCAAATTATTTTAGAGGGACATTGGGACATATCAAAATTATCGGTAAGATGGGTTCCGCGATTGCTAACTGTAAACTATAATCTTGATCGACCGACAATTTCGATTTGAACCGCAATCCATTCGTCCTCAATTGCACCGCAAAATTGTTTGAAGTAAGTTGCGGCATCCTCCCGCATCCATTTTATTTTATAGATTTAGGCCCCAGTACCTTCTTTTTGTTTCTAAACATGAATAAAATGGATTGACCGAATGAGATTCGATTCCAACAAAGAGGTCATAGCCGAAGCTGAAGCCTAGTTCTTAGATTTCGACAAATCTTATCTTTTCAGAAGGCTTTACAAAGTTGGGTAATGAATGATTCAAATGATTCTACCTAAAAGGGGACTGTTGAAAAATAAATTATAACTAAGAAAGGCTAACACAGGCACTTCTTGTATATAATTTCTTTAGTATATTACTGGCACTTTGAAGAAAGCGTATGTAATATACTCGTATCATCTTAGTAATATTCATTATTTTCTCTTATATAGAGAAAAGTGATTGGATATTAATATAAAAAATTGTATGCGGTGATAATTAAGTTCGGTTCTACTGAAACTCAGGAAAATTAATTTATCCCTTATAAAATGAAAAAACTAAAATTTATGAAAAGTTTAGTTTGGTTTGATGTCGCATACAATTCATAGAAACATATCAGAATATTTTAAATAGAGTACATTTTTTTATGTTAATTTTTGTTCTCAAATTGGAACTATTTCCTCAAATGAATATTAAACCAAAAGGGAAGATTACTTATACCTTAACAAAAAAAATCGTATAATAATTTTATTTTATGTTTAACTAAGAACAATTTTTGGGATTGCAATAAATTATCATAATTGCAGCAAATTATTTTTAATGGCCTTACAAAATAGATTTATTCTCTTATTTTTAGGATCGCATCACAATTTTTACAGGTGTGCATGACATAACCAAGTACGGAATAATTGACAAATACAATGGTAAATCGCATCTTCCTCATTGGCTTAGTGGTGAATGTAATCAACTGAATGGCACCGACGGATCAATTTTCCCGCCTCATATCGATAGAAGTCGCATTTTGCACATATACGACAAAGATCTATGCCGACTATTACCACTAACATATGAGAAAGAAGTTGAAACTAAAGGAGGAATTTCGGGATTTCGTTTTACACCACCTGAATATGTTTTTGCAGATGTTACTAGTCATCAAGAAAATCTATGTTTTTGTCCTGCAGGAGAATCTTCATGTTCGAAAAAGGGATTATTTAATGTGTCCTTGTGCCAATATGGTAAGGTATATATATATATATATATATATATATATATATATATATATATATATATATATATATATATATATATATATATATATATATATATACAAATATATATATATATATATATATATATATATATATATATATAAATATATATATATATATATATATATACATATATATATATATATATATATATATATATATATATATATATATATATATATATATATATATATATATATATATATATATATATATATACGAGTATATATAGATAGATACATTTAATTAATATATAAATAAATAAATCCGCAGATTCTCCAATAATGTTAAGCTTTCCACATTTTTATTTGGCGGATGAGAATTTACGAAAAGCGGTTGAAGGCATTTCTGCACCGGAAAAGGAGAAACATCAACTGTTTATTGATGTACAACCCGTAAGTTAATTCTTATAAGTAGTTTTAGTTTTTCCTTTTAATAAACAGAAAAATAGTGGATTGTATTAATTAATAACATTTAATAATTATTTATGTCTCCATTAATCTATGACGCACAAGAAAACAAGAAAACTAATGAAAAATATTAAACAAATTAAGAGAAGAACACAAAACAGTACTGGTAGTAACAAAGTATTGTGAACCATACTTCCATTCCTGAAAAAATTTCAGCAAAAAGTTTTTTTATTGGTGAAACCATCTGAATTGGGATAAGTTAATGTGGTTTTGCCCAACACCCATTTAGTAGCAGCTTACTATATAGTCTTTTGAGAACAATAATATCTCTGCATAATTGCGGTAGGCATAGTCAGTTCCAGTCACTACTATTTCGAAAATCTTTGTAACGTGTTATGAAGCCAATTATAAATTGTTAACTTTGATATTGAATTTCTATATTTAATAGACATGAAAATGGTTCACGCACTAAAAATTGCGTTAGAATCAAAATTTCGCATAATGGTACGGGACATAACTGGAAAAAGAAACCATAAATAGACGACGCAATTACTATTTTTTAATTCAATTTAAACTATCATACGAGGGCTGATTGATATTGAAGCTACCTAAGTAGGAAAAAAACATTTTTTTTTTCAAAAACCATTTATTTCTCAACATTGTCTCCTTTTACTTCGACACACTTAGTAAGACGATATTCCAACTTTTTTATACCATCTGAATAATACGATTTCGGGAACCCCTCAAAATACGCGTTAGTTTCGGTAATCACTTCTTCGTTTGAGATGAATCTTTTTCCTGCGAGCCATTTTTTCAAGTTTGGAAACAGGAAAAAGTCACTAGGAGCTAAATCTGGACTATAAGGTGGATGATTAACAAATTCGAAGTGTATTTCACGTAATTTTAGCATCATATCTAATGCTATGTGAACCGGTGCGTTGTCTTGAGAAAGAGCATTTTTTTCTTCTTTAAATATGGTCGTTTTTCCTTTATTGCATTAACCAATTGATCAAATAATGCACGATAATACTTTCCTGTGATTGTGGATCCTCTTTCAAGATAATCGATGATCAATATTACGTGTGCATCCCAAAATACAGTAGCCATAACCTTGCCAGCCGTTTTCACTGCCTTCGCCTTCTTCGGAGCACTTCCACCAGCTTCCACCCATTGTTTCGATTGATTTTTGGTTTCAGGTGTTTAGTGGTGGACCCACGTTTCATCAACAGTTATTAATCGACGCCAAAAATCAACAGGATTACGCTTTATCATGTCCAAACACCGCTGTGAAGTGATCTGTCGAACTCGTTTTTGTTCGACAGTGAGCAAACGCGGCACCCATCTTGCCGATAGCTTTTTCATATGCAAATGTTCATGCAAAATGTTGAACACACGTTCATATGATATGTTTAACATTTCAACAATCTCACGCAACTTGACTCGGCGATCATTCATAACGATATCGAGGATTTTCTTGATATTTTCTTCAGTAACCACCTCTTTTGGCCTTCCTGTTGACGGTATTGTTGCAGTGCTTGTTCGGCCGCGTTTAAATTCAGCAATCCAATATTTTACCATGTAATCTGACGGAGCACACTCACCGCAATGTTTTTCTTTTGTCTCTTTCGCCGTTTTCCCTTTCAAATAATAGTGTTTAATCACTGCACGAAAATCGCTTTTTTGCATTTTTCAAGAAACACAAAAGTTGCTTACTTCAATCGACTACAACAAATAAACTAATCGATGAATTTGGGTGAAATTTTAACCGCTGACGTTTGCCAGATCGCAATTTCTAAAAAAAAAAGTTTTTGTGTTTATGCTGACATCTAGCGCTAGATAGCTTCAATATCAATCCGCCCTCGTATATAACTGTAGTAGGATGAAATATCAAGTTGTTTCATCTCTCAAAAAGAAGTCACTAATGATTTTGATACACATTTGTTTTAGTAATAATGTGGATTATTGGTCAACAACTGTGCGCATTATAAAAACTTGTGCCGTTAGAAGAACCGTACAAAATTCTTCATTTTCATTAAAAATTCACCATTTTCATTTATAAACTGGACAAGCAAAGTCATAACCTACACAAAGTTCAAAGGTGATTGTACGAGTATATGAACAATTGGTCATTTGATTTGTATGATATTTCAGCAATGTCATATCCTAACAAAAGCTAAAAGTCTTAGACGATTTTACACGAAGAGCTGGTAAGAAAGCTATGATTTGTGATAATATTTGAGCACGTAATATAAAACGTTGTTCACAATTTATTGTCGCCTTTCTAAAAAGATGTCGTGCACTCAAGATCCAATAGAGTTAAGTCATTGAGATGAACTAAATATCTAATGTACCTTTACAATAATTTCGCTTAAATGTCGTTTGAGTAATGTGATAAAATGCTTAATATTGAGTGTTCATGTTTTTTTAAACATCTATATGGAAAAGGATAAAATAGTATTATTCAAGACTTTCATTGAGATATATTTTCAGTAGAATAACTGGGATTCGCACATATTGGTGTTGCGATGTTATGTAGAGTCAGTGTATTTAAATTTCAACACGGGCTTATTCATTGCTGGCTCAGAGGAAATACCCTTTATTGAGTGGAAATTCGTATCCGTAAATAGAATTCCAGTTAATTCGGCTGAATTGGAACAAGTATGAAATAGGTAAATTGGTATTGAGTATTTAGCACTGAGTCGAATTAACAGCTGTTGATTTTGAAATAAATCAATGTTTAATGTCACTGTGATTTGCTGCCCTAATATAGTTTTAGCACTTTTAACTCCGATTGTATATCTGAGGTCGGCCACTAGGGCTGATTCCTCTTCAATCAATGATGCGCAAAGCTTTCTGCATATTAACCTCGATATGCAAAAGCAACTTATTTATCAGTAGTACCAACATGATTACAAATATTTGTCGATATGGGATACAAAATGGATTCAGTGCTTTTTTAAATATAAAATAAGATTAACAAGTGGGGCTCAATTCTCTAATCGGTAAATAGAAAACAATTTTTATTTGGGACGTTGGTCTTTACTGCCACTATTCCAATCGATGGTGGATATAAATCATGTTTAAACAATATATCACAGCAGCGTATAGAGATACTGATGAATGACAAAAGCAATAAGTTCACTTTTTTTTCTAAATGATTTAGGGTTTTTGAAATTTCGAGACGCGCTGACGATATTGAAGTATGTGCTGAATCATATTATTGAATCTCTTTCAGTCTGTAGCGAGAACTAAAAACACATCAAATCAGCGAAATACTTAAAAAAATATTGATTTTCAAAGCATCAATATGGAATTATGAGTTGCTATATCTGACAATATATTTTTGAACACAATGATATTCTCATCGGCATAACGATCTCCAGTTTTTCTTGTCTGGGCTCAGTATTGTAAATTGTTCTGAAAATTCTGTAATGATGATCTTCATACTGGAATCAATCGCTTCGAATTCAACATAAAGAGAATCCATATTAACTTTTTTTGAATTTTAATTGGATATGTATAGAAACTGTTTTATGCCTAACATTGATTCCTATACAGGCACTTTAACTTGGATAGGAGGTAGGAAATTAAATTAGTTGTTTCAAGCACTTGAACTTGAACAAATTGCTGAGGGACGAAATAAACTTCACTTTTTGTAAGCTTGGATATAATTCACATTTTATTTTCTATTATCGCCGTATACGAGTATACAATTCTAACTAAAATTATTTACAATGACAAAAAAATTAGTTGGTACGGTAGGTTAGGTTAGGTTAGGTTAACGTGGAAGCCAGCGCGTAACAACGCACCTCCGATTCACTCGTCGAACCATTTCGAAGCCCTAATAAAGCGCAGGATTTGTTTGACCTTCGCTCTAGACACCTCTGTAAGAGAGCTAAAACCGTATTTGCCTAAAGAGCCCGCTCTGCTTCTGCCCAGAGCAGGGCACAGAAAAGATGTTCCACAGTCTCCTCCTCCTCCTCATCCCCACAGCTTCTGCAGTATTCATGAGAGAGTACTCCCGGCCTGAGAGCATGTCTGCCGAAAAGCCAGTGACCAGTTATACAAGCCACGAGTTTAGAGATATTCTCTCTCGACAGGGCAAGCAAGTCTCTAGTTTTCCTACTAGTAAGTTCCGGCCACATTAGCCTAGTCGTTAAGCAAGTTCCATCTTGTGCCCAAGACCCATTGGCCTCACGCACGACCCTATCCTTCAGCATCATTTTTCAGGTGGCAATTGGTATTCCAATCTCACATCTGTCCGTGCCTAAAGGAAGGTTGATACCCTGTCTGGCTAAGTCATCAGCCCTACAGTTCCCCTCAATATCCCTATGCCCCGGAACCCATATAAGGCGTACCTTGAAAACGGTACTGATATCTTTTTGGGCTGCTCGGCAGTCCTGATTAACCTTTGATTTCAGTGCCACCAAATTCATTGACAAGATGGCCGCCTGGCTATCCGAGTAGATATTTATAATATTTTTTGTTACGGCATGTCTATTTAGGTAGACGGCTACTTCCTTTATGGCTAGAACCTCCGCCTGATAAATACTGCAGTGGTCGGGGAGACGGAAAGAAAGTATCAGTCCCAGTTCTTGTGAGAAAGCTCCAGAACCGACTCTATCGTCAAGTTTGGATCCGTCAGTGTAGAAATTAAGTTCCGCCTTCTGCATGGCATTGGTGTTTGCCACTCTCTTCTAGACGGAATATATGTCTGAAAGTGCCTATCGAAATTGAGATTAGGTATAGAGTGGTCAATGTGTTGGATAGAACTACTGCAGGTATGCGCAATAGTTGAGTAACCAATCTGCCGATCATGCCATAACGCCGCACATTTCAGCCTTAGTGCTGATGTAGCGGCCACTTGTTTCCCTACCAGCTCTAATGTAGGTAGGTTGAGTATTACTTCTAAAGCTTTAGTAGGCGTGGTCCTTAAGGCACCATAGATGCATAAAAAAGCCGTTCTTTGGACCTTGCTCAGAAGCTTCAAATAGCTTGGTTTCTGAGTGGCTGGCCACCATACCAGAATTCCATATAGCAATATAGACCTGACCACCGAAATGTACAGCCAGTGCATATTTCGTGGGGATAGACCCCACCTGATTCCGACCGCTTTTTTTTACATGTGTACAAAGCAATATTGGCCTTTCTGACTCTTTCTTCAATATTGGGTTTCCAGGTAAGTTTCCTATCTAGTACTAGTCCCAAATGTCTCCCTCATCGGAATTTCCACACCTTTGTATGTTAGCGGGGAGACATCAAGAGATCTATTTTTTTTGGAAAAGAGGATTAATTCCATTTTATCGGGGTTGAACCGTAATCCCCTTCTTCCCGTCCAACCAGTAAGCGTGGCCATGCTGGAGCGCAAAATATCCATAAGAGTGTTTGGATATTTTCCTCTAATCACAATTGCCAATTCATTAGCATAGGCGACGACATGGCAGCCCCCCTCTCTAGGGCTAGCAGTAATGAATTTACCGCCAAATTCCAGAGCAGGGGGGAGAAGACTCCTCTCTAAGCAGTGTCTCTGCAGACCTGTCTGCTTAAGGTTTTGGAACCTAGGTACATGGTGATGGAAAGGGCTCTTTCTGTTTTAAATATTATCAATCTTACACACGCCACGTAAGTAGATATCTCAGCATTCGTTGGATAGTGAGCTGTGCAGCGACTTTTGACTGACACTAACAGCGTTACGCGCAGGGTTTGGGACCCCCCACTCAAAAAACCAATCCAGTGAAGACAAAGAAACAAGTCTCTGGTGAGAACCTTCTTAACGTTGACGACCACCGCCAAACGAAAAAGGATAATAACTTAAGGATGTGCACCTTGAATGTCCGGCACCTCAATTGGGAAGGAGCCTCGAATCAATTGGCGGCCACCCTCGAAAAATAAAGGCTGACATGGTTGTTCTTATCGAGCGAGCTGCGACATCTACTTGATTTGCCACGTGTAATGGCATGAATTCGGATGCGCATTTGGGGTACGCGGCAACCAAAAAAAGTATCCTGTTTCACGGCCGTGAATGAAAGGCTTGCTATGACCCGCATCAAGGCTAAGCTATTCAGTTTTAGCCTGATTTACGCGCATGCCCAGACGGAGTTAAAGGATGGTGCTGTTAAGGATGCATTTTACGCGAGTCTAGAGACACATATAACCGCAGCTCGACATACGACGTGAAAATTATCCTCGGGGACTTCAACGCATAGTTGGACGAGAAAGCATATTTAGTCCCGCTGTCGCTCAGTTCAACCTTCATGAGACCAGATCAAACAATAGTCTAAGAGTGATCGATTTCGCGAAACATGACAGTTAGTAGAAGAAGATTCTACATACGAACGCTGCAGTCTGCCGCAACTCGAGCCGTGCGTAAAAGTTACCGGGAAAAGAGAACGGAAAAGAGCCGCCTTTTCAGACGAAAAAACACGAGCAGAAAAGGCATCGGTACGAGGATATTGAGATGTACCGGGGCAGAAATGATGCTTGAAAATTCTATCCACTGGTCTGGCGTCTGACACACGGTTTTAAGCCCGGAGCATATACCTATAGAGACGAAAATGGGAATCTGGATACGGATATTCAGTGTACACTGCGATTATGGACGGAAAATATCTCTAAGTTACTTGCAGCCGACGATGCCACCAATATAGCCTCTGAGAAATCAACACGATACTACCAATTGAGTAGTGTGGGTTCGGTTGAGTTGCACTCCTGATGAGCACTGGTCTGGCTTTTAGCACTTCACCCCGTAAGGGCTTGTCCCAACCCTCGCTTGGCCTACCTGCTTGCACCAGCCATGGGACCATACTTAGTGACCACACGTTGGGACTGAGATAGCGGCTTAGAGTGGGGAATATTTTAGCATGGACACAAGATAAATCTTTAAAAACACAAGCAAACCTTCCGCGCCTATCCCCTCAGCCTAGCGCTAAACCCTGGCTAGCCAAAGGCGCACCAGCAACCTCCCGTCCTTGGTTCGAAGTCAAACAGCATCAGCACTGCTCCTTCAACAATCATTATAGCTTCGGCTGATAAGTACGCAAGAGCTCTTCACTGTGCCCAGGCTCTTCAGCCGCTGCCAAGTTATTGACTCACAAATCAGCAGCAAATGCTCCGCCTAAACACCCTTCAGTAAACGCCTCGTCATTGCTTCACAAGTCGACGGAAGCTGCTCCTCGTATCGTTCCTCCTTCAGGTGCACCTGCCAACATTAACCCGAGTACCAGGGCGTACGGACTCTCAGAGCGGCTTCCCGTATTTTGATGAAGCTCAACGATACCGAACCTTCTCAACGGTTAGAATACGATAAGGGCAAACTTGAGTGGGCAAAGGCAAACATTGATGTGCGTGTCTCCTCCTCAACTGCACAAGCAACAGGTAACACCAAGAAGCACAGATCAGTCGATCCCCCGGCCAGTTAACACAAAGCATCCCTAAGCGGGTAAGGCTGGCTACTCCCAAGCATAAGCTCTCGAAACCGCTTAGCGTGATCGCCAAAGAGAGCCCCACATGGGCCGTGGTCGACTCTGTCAATGCTGATGGGATCATTACTCGTGCCAATTAGAGAATGGTCGAACTGGCTCTGTTACCGGTTTTCGTTGAGGTGTAGTGTACCACACAAGTGTACACTGACGACCACACATCGTCATAAGCACCGCAGCAAGTCGCATATGCGAACGAACTGACAATAGCGCAACGTGCGCAATTGCACTCAATACCCAAATACACTAGACAAGCATTTTGGTGGTGCAATAACACACGCTGCCTATATTGCAGAGTATGCATATTGGACAGTGCAGTGACTTTAGCCCTGAACTTGCACTCAAAATTATTAATATAAACAAAGACGATGATTCGTCAATGAATAATATCGGTAATCCGATACTTGGGACTAATTTCGGGAATATGATTTGTAACTAGTAGAAATAAGATAGATATATTTAATGTTAGTTAGAATAAGAAAAGAAAAAGAATTAAATGATATAAAAGAGCCAGCGAGCCACCAAATAAACCATAGTTAATCTGAAGACAACTAAAACTGCTACTCGCATTAGTCAATTCTTTTATCTCTCGTGCTCTAAGTCAGGAAAGAGTTAGAACAGCACAAGCAATAGCTTGGCCAACGGGTCACTCTGCCGGTCAAAACCTTTGCTGAGGGCGTCATTCCGCTTCGTGACAGGCATTTCTTTTCTATAGCACTCTTTTGCATCTATACTTTGTATGGAATCTGCAATTGAATCAATAGCCGATCCTGCGTGACCAACGTATGCAATCTGTTAGAATTTTCTTGATGCAAAAAGATAAAAATATAATCAACTTGTAATAAATCTGTAGTACTTTATTCGAGAGCAGGAAAAAGAAGAAGGAGAATAGAAACTTTACTAGAAATGTCAAACTTATAGAAGATAGAAAATTAATTTGTAGAGAAAAGAGAAGTGATGCCAGACTTGCGTATTGTCGTCTTACAATAATCTTGACACGCCCCCTCAATACGCAGGTATATCAGTTTATCATTCCAGAAACCCAAGACCTTGCCGACATTTCACATGATTAACTTTTGGCAGCGATTTTATCAATACGTCTGCAATCATTTCTTGCGTTGGTATGTGCTTTAACTGGAACATAGAGGCAGCCACGGCATCCCGAATGAAATGGTGCTTGATGTCAATATGTTTTGTTCGTGCATGAAAAACTGGATCATTAGCCAGAAATAAGGCCCCCTTATTATCGACAAAAAGCGTTATTTGTTGAACAATGTGAACAAGACCAAGCTCATGTAGCAACCCACGTAAATAGATAGCCTCTTTTCCAGCTTCAGTGTAGCTTACGTATTCCGCTTCAGTAGAAGATAGCGCAACAGTTCTTTGTTTTTGTGACTTCCAACTTATCGCAGCTCCACTCAGAATGAAAACGTAGCCTGAATAGGATCTCCGGTCGAGAGTGCATCCACCCCAGTCAGCATCAGCGTATCCAACAAGTGACACATTTGTTTTTCTGTAGATCAGTCCAAGCTCCTTTGTTCCAGCAAGGTATCTTAGAACTCTCTTGGCAGCATTCCAATGATCTTGGCTAGGTTCTTCAACAAATTGTGCAAGTCTTGAACTAATGTCTGCTATATCAGGCCTCGATGCTACGCTCAAGTACATAAGGCTTCCAATAAGTTCTCTATATGTTTCCTTTTTGCATGTGCCATCAGATTGGCTGTAGTCTAAGTGCAAATTTACTTCAGCGGGAGTTGCCAAAGAATTGCATTCACTCATACCATATCTAGTGAGTAATTCTCGTATATAATTCGATTGCTTCAACTCAATTGAGGAACTCCGTTGATTTATCTGTGTTTCTATACCGATTAGTTGGTTTACTAATCGGTTGCCGATTCCTTGGGTGCAATACCGAAGGATCGTGATGATGACTTCAAGTGCAATACTGAAGTCTGATATCTCTTTGGGTACAGTACCGAAAGAGTGTTGTGGCTAATCAAGTATTATTCTTGAATTAACCTTGTGGTCGATAATTGGCGACAAAGAAAACACTGTTGACTGTTTGACTTCAAAAGTATATCTCAATTTTTATTTATAAATTGATTGAATTTATATTATAATTTTGATTACGCTAACAAAAAAAATATATTTGTGGTGTCTGCAATTATGTGCAAGGCACCAGCGTTTGTGCGTACGTAGGGCAAATTAATACTTTAGCCCGCACGTGTACGGAAATGCTGATGAGGCTTCACACGCTGTATATCCGTTCATCGGGTGTACTGCTTATTCTGCGTTCACGAGCGGGCATTGGTGATGGGAATTGCTGATTGGAGTTTTGCGTTGGAGCAGGTACAAACATCCTCCCGCCTGTTGAGCATATTCTCAACTTCGAATTAAATGCTGTTTGCGCGAACCCGTACTCGAAAATCTGGAGCTCGTCGCCTCTTTTGCTTCGAATATCGCTGGTAAGAGATCCAGATAAGACAGATCAATGTGATGAGCAAGCTGATATATCCAATGCTGAACTGATGGACTTCTCGGCTCTTAAGCGGTAGATCCATTTGCTCATTGTTTTGCAATTGTTGCACATGTTCATGTAGTACTTGAATATCGTCCGTCAGGTTGGACTGGTGTTCGAATGAGTGTGTTGCAGCCATTATATAATCTGCGATCAACTCAGTTAGATTCACTTTCGATATGATTGTGCTGGTGACCTTTGAAACATATGTCCGATGTGCCATTATGGTTGTATACTCATCTCTTATGGTGCATCCTTGTCTCAAGGTTAAGGTTCCTATTCCCTCCAGTAATTCTGTAAGGATATCTGAACCGCAAATGACGCTGATTGTACGAGCTGGCTGTGCGATGTAGATCCATGAGTTTTCTTTAAGTAATGGAATCCATTGAGGTGAGTCGTATGTGCGATGAACCTTGCAGCTTTTTGGGTTTGGAGTTTGACATAATATTTCCATCTCACATAGTCGATTGGTTGATGTAATGCGATGTGTTGGATGTAATTGCTTGCATACATGCATATTAGAATTGAATGCAGTGCATGTTGACAATTCTCCTGCTGATAACGAATAATATTTGTCTCGATGTAGATTAGTGACTATATACTCGATTGTCCCTTCCAACATGAGAATTCCACTGCCTCCCAAAATAGGTAGTCGAGTCACATGTACCAATTCGAATGGTTCTTGATTAGTCAATGGTAACTTAAGACGCACAATCATCTCAGTTGGCGTGATGCGTGCTTCCACAGAGATGAGTTTAAGGATCTCAATGGTATTCTTGCTGGGAACTTGTAACGTTGGTGGGAGATGGTCTTTGATTGCTCTCAGTTGTTGTTGCAGCTGAGACGGATACAGCAGAAGAGGATTGAGCTGTCCATGATGTGTGTCCGTCAGTACATCTAAAAACAGCTCTTGATTTCGTTGGTAGTCCTGCATAGCCATAAGTACTCGACCGGACATCGCATTAAACATTTCGGCTATTGCATGGTGAGATTCTGACTTTGTAAAGTTGTCCTGCTGGCTATATAAATATTTTATTTGCTTGTGTAGTTGTTGAATTTGATCGTCAGATTTCTTTAAAATATTGCTAGTGGAGTCAATTACCGATGTTTGGTTTCGAATTAGGTGCAGAAGATGTTCTTCGTTGCGGGATATGCCGTTTATCGTTGCAGACATTTCTTTAGCATAGTTGGAGTCCAAAATTCCAAACAACGCATTAGACAAGCTTCCAACAATTGCTAATGGAGCGTCTCGCCGTTGACGATGGATTTGTTCGTCGTATTGTAAGTACTCATCATCTTGTTGGATTAGCTGCCATTTATTACGGAACTGGTCCACAGTTTTCTCACAATTAATTGCACCGCTTTGGATACGTGAACACGCTCGCTGCATTGCAGTTATTCCTTGCATTATGTTGTTGCGCTCAAGCCAATATTGGGACATATTGTAATACACAACTATATTCCAATCTGTTGTTGTTAAGTAAGTCAGACCCATTTTTTCGAAATATAGTCCTGTTTGACTTCCGAAAGGTACCTTAGTAAGGGGGTCGTCACCTGCTACTAGAGCAATTAGAAAGCATATGCATAGCAACAATACTGACGAGGGTGACACAGATCGTCTTCGCTTAGCTGGTGTATGACTTATGCCGTCTTTGAGATTTGTGGCTTCTTCTACTGGAGCTGGATGCTTATCAGGTTGTTCTACTGGATTACTTTCGGTAGACATGGGTAATGGCGCGAGTAAATGGACGCCTCTTCTGGTGAGGCCTGTTGAAGTTCGAATTTCCGCTACTCGCACTAGGCCGTCAGCGCCAGGAAATGTTTGAGTTACTCGACCAAGCCGCCATTTAATAACTGGCAAGTTATCCTCCTTCATTAATACCATTGTACCAGGCTGTAAATTATGACGCATGGTCTTCCATTTGTAGCGATGCTGGAGTTGGTTTAGATACTCCTTACTCCACCGACTCCAAAATTCCTGTTTCAACCTTGTGACTAAGTCCCACTGCTTCAGTAAATTTATGTTCAGATTCTCAGTGGGCTGGTCGACAACGCTTGTCAATGGTGCACCTGTTAAGAAATGACCTGGAGTTAATGCTGCGTAATCGTGTGGATCATCTGACATAGGAGTCAGCGGCCGCGAGTTAAGAATGGCTTCTATTTCAACCATAACTGTCTCTAACTCTTCGTATGTTAATCGGGCATTGGACAAACTTTTGTAAAATAGATTCTTTGCCGATTTAACCGCTGCTTCCCAGAAGCCGCCAAAATGTGGCGATCTAGCAGGTGCGAAATGAAACTCGATTCCCTTGTGTGCGCAGAATTTCATCAGCTGTGATTTGGTATCTACGTTGTGGATGATGTCCGCAATCTGTCTCAATTGATTTCGTGCTCCTACGAAATTAGTCGCGTTGTCACAATGAAGATGCCGACAGTTCCCTCTTCGGCTCACAAACCTCTTCAAGGCTCCGATAAAGGCGTTGGTCGTAAGGTTGCTTACCACTTCAATGTGTACGGCCTTAGTTGCAAAGCAACAAAATATCGCCACATAACACTTTTGTGGCGTCTTTCCCCTTTGATTGTAATGAAATTTAAATGGCCCACAAAAATCGACTCCAGCGTGAGTGAAAGGTTTATTTGGTTGAACCCGCGATGCAGGTAACTGTCCCATGAGTTGCTGCAATGGCTTCGGCATAGCTTTAGTGCAAGATACACAGTTTTTCACGATTGATCTGGCTATTGTTTTCGCATTAACCGGCCAATAAGCTTCCCGTGTCGCTGCTACTAGACCTGCTGGGCCAACATGCTTGTTATCAATGTGGATGTGTGTCATCAATATTTTAGTGATATCACTCCGATATGGCAATAGGGCTTGATATTTTGCTTCATGTGGTAGGGCTGAATTTGCTAATCGTCCTCCTACCCGCATAATGTCGTCTTTATCCAGAAATAGTGTAAGATCACCCATCCCCCTTCCAACTGATTTGTTGTGCTTGAGAAGTTTATATTCAGGATTGAATGCTTGTCTCTGCAGGTCCTTGATTATAGTCTGAGTAGCACCTTTAATTTCTTCTGCGTCGAGGTCGATGGATGTTGGAACTGGCATATTACGACAATTTTTAATGAATCGAAGTGCATATGCGGTGACTCTTTGAAGATGTGTCCATGAATTTCGATGATCAATCATTGAAGTAAACGACGGAATCTGTGACGTAGTAAGACATACCTGTCTCTTTTCTAATTCTGTGGTTGAATTGGCTGATGCCGCTGGCCACGATGACGGTGGTCCGTATAGAAACAGTGGTCCATAAAACCACATGCCTTGTTGTTTGAATTGACCCGGGTTGATGCCTCGTGAGATCATGTCTGCCGGGTTTTTGTCTGTAGGTACGTGACGCCATTGTTGCTTCACCGTTACTTCTTGTATAGCTGCCACTCGATTTGCCACAAAGGTGTGGTAGGAAGACGAACTGGCAGAGATCCAGGCTTGCGTCACTTCAGAGTCAGACCACAGAAAGCATTCGCCTGTCCATTGTAAAATATGTTTTACCCTGTCCAATAACTGGGCTGCTAACCGTGCAGCACAGAGCTCCAGCCGAGGGAGCGTTTGTTGTTTTGGTGGTGTAGTCTTTGATCTAGAACACAACAGCTGAACGCTCACAGATCCATCTGTTTTGATCGACCTTGCATAAATAACAGCTCCATAGGCCTGCTCGGATGCATCGGCAAAAGCGTGTAATTCTCTCTGATGCACATTGTCCTTTGTGGTTGGAAATACGTAGCGTGGAATTTGCAAGTTTTCAAGTTCCTGGATATTTTCTCTAAACTGGCTCCAGAAGGTATGCAAGTCCATAGGGAGTGCTTCGTCCCAGCTTAATTTTAGACGCCACAGCGATTTCATGAATATTTTTGCACATGAGACAACTGGTGACAAAAAACCTATTGGGTCGAAAATATGCGCGATGTCCGACAGTACTTGGCGTTTCGTTATTTTGGCTGTTGTGCTCCATTTGGTCCTTATTAGGAAGTAATCAGTCGCAGGTTGCCACGTTAAACCAAGCGTTGTGATGGTAAAACTATCGTTGTCAAAATTCAATTGGATTGCTCGATCCTCTGCGTTGATGTTCGTTAACAGTGTTTTATTACTCGCACACCATTTCCTCAACTTAAAACCTGCTGACTTGGTGAGGGAGTTCAATTCCTCCTGTACACGCAAGGCCTCTGCTAACGTGTCGGCTCCACTCATAACATCGTCCACATAAAAATCTCGTTGTAAGCATCTGGAGCCGTGCGGATATTGTGTGCTATGTTCCTTGGCTAATATGCGTAGACATTTTATCGCCAAATATGGTGCCGATGTGACTCCATAAGTCACTGTGTTTAATTGGTAACTTTTCAGAGGTTCGCTTGGCGTGTTCCTCCACAAGATTAGTTGATGCTTGCGGTCAGCTTCGTTCACGATAATTTGTCTGTACATTTTCTCGATATCTGCTGAAAAAACATATCTGCGTACTCGAAATCTCAAAAGAACCGCAAATAAGTCTTCTTGAAGTTTTGGACCTGGTAGTAGCACATTGTTCAATGATACATTTGTTGACGTCTTCATTGATGCGTCGAACACGACACGCAACTTTGTGGTGGTGCTGTCTGGCTTCAGAACGCAGTGGTGTGGTAAGAAGTAGTGGGGTTGGTTTATGCTTCCGCTAACTTCTTCCATGTGACCTAGCCGCAGGTATTCCTCCATGAAGGCCGTATACTGCATTTTGATGACGGGGTTTCTTTGCAATTTACGTTCGATGGCGTAAAAGCGTTGTAATGCGATAGCTTTCGAGTCTCCAAGAGGGCTTGCGTTATCAACGAAAGGCAAGCGCACAACGAACTGTCCGTTCGCTGCTCGACACACCGTTTGGTTGAAAAATGCTTCGCAAGTTCTTTCTATCGCTGTTAGCGGCGGGCTGTTGGTGTCAAATTCTTCTAGCTGCCAGAAACGCTCGAGCTGTTGGGTTAATGATTCATCTTCATTCGTAACTCCAATACCGCAGAACGTAGTCTCAGCTGTTGATGGAACTGTGATGTGTCCACCAAGCACCCATCCGAACACGGTGTTTTGCAATATGGGGAGTCCGGTTCCCAATTTGATTTGGCCGACTACTAGCAATTCCAGATAACATTCGTTGCCTATAAGAATGTCAATTGGACCTGATTGATTAAACTCCGGATCAGCCAATTGAATATTTTTAGGAATAGGCCAGGCTGTCACGTCGAAACTCTGTGTTGGCAGTGGATGTGTAATTTTTGGCAGTATGACAACTTCAATTCGGGCTGAGTAACTAGTCAATCGTGACTCAAGTTTAATGTTGGCTCGGTGAGTAGCGCGTTGTTGAATTTCCCCAATTCCATCAAAGTACTGCGGATTGTATTGTGTTGGTAATCCGAGCTTCTTTGCCAACCTGTCCGTAATGTAGTTTGTCTGCGAACCGCCGTCCAAAATTGCACGGCATTGAAATTCATTGCCACGGAAGTCATTGACTTTTAAGACGACAGTGCTCAACAGCACATGTTTCACGCCCGCACGATTGACCGGGGACACTAATGAAGTGGTGAGTGGTTTTTCTATGGCACTGGAATAGCTCTGTAACTCCACGATAGGCTCACTTACGAATGTTGTGAGTGTCTGAGATGACCCTTGACTGGACTGACCCGAGTTATTGGATGGGCCCTTAGCTAGCTGTTGATCAAAATGCACTAATGAGTTGTGCTTCTTGTTGCATTTGGTGCATCCTCTCATTGAACAAGTTTTTGATGTATGACCATTTCTCATACAATTCGCACATAACTTGTGTTGTTTAATTATATCAAAACGCTGATGCGGCGTTTTCGCCAAGAATTGTGCGCATGCAAACAGTTGGTGATTGCCTTTGCATACGAGACAGCCCGTTGCGGCCTTGGTTGTTGAGAATAGCGTTGAATGATATTTCGCGTTTGTCGATTTATTGTTGATAATTTTGTGTTGTGGTTCTCGGTCTTCACATGATTGAAAACGTTTTTCTAAGAATTTCAATAGGCGGTCAATGGGTTGGAACTCCTGAGGCTGATCTAGCGTCAATTCATACTCGGATCTTGACGTTTTATCTAACTTCTGCAATAAAAGATACTCCAAAATTGTGTGGAAGCTATCTACGGGAACTCCTTGGCTTTTTAACGCGTAAATGCATTCCTTGGCTGCATCGTGTATAGTTTTAAGCGTTGAGCCCATTTCACTGCTAGCATTCTTTATATTAAACAGCTTGCTATAGATAGTTTTAACCAATTTGCGTTTATTGTTAAACCTATCGCACAAGATTTGCCAGGTTGCGTCATAGTTTTCCTCGCATGCTGGCAAGTGACCGATGAGTGCTTTAGCTTCTCCGGTTACATTGGCAGCCAAGTAGAACATTTTTTGTGTGTTGCTTATTGGCTGAGTATGTATCATCTTAGCATACAAATCGCGAAATGGTATCCACGTTGAATAGCTACCGTCAAAAACTGGCAAGGTAACTTTAGGCAAATGCACATTTAATGCCTGTGGTATGGTGTGGATTGGCGAGGAGTTGCTCGGTGTACTGACTGGAATATGTTGTCGTAACTTAATGAGTACGTTTTGAAGCGCATCTTCGATCTCGTAGAATTTGTCCGCATCATAACCATCAATTTCCGCCAGGTTTGTTCGTTGCCATATCCATTGGTTATTTTGCACCAGATTATCGTGGTAACGTATCAATAGTTTTGTTTTGATATCATAGTACACTGGTGGATGTGACTGATCAGTTTCCGAGTGCACATCCCCAATGACTCGAGAAATTGCACGCACCAACGCCTTTTGCTGCCGTACTAGGGCTAAGAGTCCATCGCCTTCCTGATGGCTGGTCCGCGGTGTGCTGTCCTTGCGGTTAGAGCCTCCTTGATGGACGTGCAAGGGAACTTCAAGTTGCACTGGCGTTTTACGCTTCTCTCCTTCCTCATTGATGATGTGATGTAATTTGGTGAACAGCCAGTCGTAGAGGTTTGCTACGTTGCCTCTATAATCCTGTTTGAAGTACTCATGATTAACTTCGTCTAGCTCGAGTACGAGATGATGTTGATGTTCGAACGTAGACCATGCCTCCTTCAGAGTCTTCATGCGTTTACTGGCATATTCGATGGTTTTACGGTCTTGTGTGTCCTTTTTAAAGTTGCTCACCAGTTGCTCTATTGCCGAGCCCACTTCATACTGTGCCCTGGTCAACTTGTCCAACTGCTCAATTGTTTCTTGGTGATGCGCCATCCTTCAGAATCTCGCCTTGTGGTAAACAGGAGATCGTGAGTTCTTATCTCGCCGGGGCCTCCAAAATGTTTCTATACCGATTAGTTGGTTTACTAATCGGTTGCCGATTCCTTGGGTGCAATACCGAAGGATCGTGATGATGACTTCAAGTGCAATACTGAAGTCTGATATCTCTTTGGGTACAGTACCGAAAGAGTGTTGCGGCTAATCAAGTATTATTCTTGAATTAACCTTGTGGTTGATAATTGGCGACAAAGAAAACACTGTAGACTGTTTGACTTCAAAAGTATATCTCAATTTTTATTTATAAATTGATTGAATTTATATTATAATTTTGATTACGCTAACAAAAAAAATATATTTGTGGTGTCTGCAATTATGTGCAAGGCACCAGCGTTTGTGCGTACGTAGGGCAAATTAATACTTTAGCCCGCACGTGTACGGAAATGCTGATGAGGCTTCACACGCTGTATATCCGTTCATCGGGTGTACTGCTTATTCTGCGTTCACGAGCGGGCATTGGTGATGGGAATTGCTGATTGGAGTTTTGCGTTGGAGCAGGTACAAACATTCTGTAAACCAAGGCAATGCTTTGCTTCACCAATATCTTTTATATCAAAATCCATCATCAAATGACCTTTTATTTTTAGAAGGCTTTCATCATTGCAAGTCGCCACCAACAAATCATCGACGTATACCAAAACAAGTGTCAGAGTTTCATTGTCTTTAACATAGAATAGGCAAGGTTCACTTTTCATTGGTTGCAGTCCAATTTCAGTTAGCTTCTCACTGAGCTTAGTATACGATTGTCGCCCAGCTTGTTTAAGGCCATATAATGCCTTATTAAGTTTACATACATTGGCGCCATCATGAATGTTATGCAGCATCTCTTTGGCTCCGATATATACTGCCGAAAGTTCATCTTCATTTCTTAAAATGCGTTCGAGCATCTCAATCATCATATCTGGAATCCTCATAAAGACTGTTTCGTTTAACGTTCCATTCAGGTAAGCCGTCACTACATCAAACTGCCATATCTTTAAACCAAACTGCGTGGACAAGGCCAGAAGAAGTCGAATAGTTTCCAGTCTTGCAACTGGTGCAAAAGTTTGATGATAGTTAACACAAAATTTTTGGTTGTAACCCTTAGCTACAAGGCGTGCTTTTCGGTGATCAATTTCTCCATTATGTGAATATTTGTTAGTAAGCACATAGCGGCATCCAATTATATCCACAGTGTCAGATGCTTTAATGAGATCGCAAGTCTGGTTTTTAATTAAACTTTTGACTTCGCTCTCTATTGCTTGCTTCCACTCTTCGCTTTCCTTTCCATCAAGGGCATCTCGCATGTCAACTTCAGCAGCATTAACAAAAACTTCGTTCTCAAAATCATCACATTGATCATTTGCACTTAAGATGCCATCATCTTCAGTTGCCACACTCAAAATACGTGCTTTCCTCGGACGCAATTGGCGATCAGTGAGTAAAGGTGTTGGTCGTCTCACATTCCTTTTAGTTTTCTCTTTGTTTTCAGTCTCAGGTGCGGCAACAGTTTCTATAGAGTTGGATAGCATTGGAGTATTCAACATAACCTCCAACTCACATGCGTTGTCACCTTTCTCTCCTTGATCGATTAAATTATATTCATCGGTTGATGTGTCTGACCTCTCTTCGGGATCCTCAATAAATTTTACATCACGAGCGTGTAGTATTTGTCTGCTAACCGGATTCCAGATTCGATACCCTTTTCGGTCCCTTGGATATCCAACAAAAATTCCTTCAATACCCCTGGGATCAAGTTTACTTTTGCTTGGATCTTTGTTTAGCATGACTGCTTTTGAACCAAACACTCGAAAATAATTTACATTTGGTTTTTTGTTGAATAGCCTCTCATAAGGTGTATTGCCAGCAAGAGCACTTGTTGGACAGCGATTCCGGATCTCTGCAGCCGTAGCGACCGCATCGGACCAAAAAAATGGAGGCAGTCTGGAATGCAGCAGTAAACACCTGGCCATATCTAACAGAGTACGATTCATTCGCTCAGCCAGTCCATTTTGTTCCGGGGTGTGGGCAATCGTTAATCTTCTCCGTATGCCATTATCTGAAAGAAACTTATCAGAATCATTATTACAATACTCACGTCCATTGTCGGACTGCAAAGCCTTTATTTTCTTCCCGGTATGCCTCTCAAAATACAGCTGGTATTGTTTAAATGCACCATCTCGTACAATCATCGTCGAAAGTAACAAAGTACTTTGCGCGACCAGTGCCTTATACTCTAAATGGACCGACAACATCAGTATGCACAACTTCTAAAGGTTTCTTACAAGGAATATTTCCTTTCCCAAATGGTAAAGCTGACATTTTTGCCCTTAGGCATACAGTGCAATTAATTACATGTTTGGTCTCCTTAGAATTGTTCAACGTAATAATACCACTTTTAATCAGGTGTAGAAGGTCCTTCGCGTTTAAATGACCAAAACGACAGTGCCACCTCGACAGTTCGGAACACTTCGTTTCGACGTTAGCACATTCTACGCTTTCACGAATAAAGAATAAATCGCCTCTTCTTTCAGCAAACATGGATTGGTTGCCAAATTTATCAGTGACAACTGCATCAGATTTTGTAAATTTCACAGTATAGTCCTTATCTGTGATTTTTGCCACGGACACAAGATTTAACCTCAAATCAGGGACAAAAAACGTGTTCTTAAGCTCAATTTTTAGATTCTGGCCAGTTCGTGGAGCCACAGACAGCTGAACAGCACCTTGTCCATTCACTTTTGCAGAAGTATGACTTGCTAGATTAACTTTTTTCATTCCTGATTCAATTATTGATGAAAAAGCTTCTTTGTCCCCGCATAGATGGGATGTGCAACCGCTATCATGAATCCAGCTACGCGCCTGGCTGGTAGTTCATCGCGAGATTCAATAGCATAACGAAAATTTTCATAAGTAGACGGCAAGCTGTAGAGCAACATTATGGTTAGGAGATCACCATTTATTTTCACATCCATATTCTCAAGTTTGTCAACTGCATCAAAAAACCTTGCTATATGCTCACGAACATCACCATCTTCGTCCAATTTCTGCAACATCAACTGCTTAAGCAACGTTGCCTTTCGAGCTGGTCCACGTGAGGCGTAAATAGACTCCAACTTTAACCAGACATCGCGCGAAGTGTTGCAGCCTCGTACCTGTTTCACTTCTGAAGGATGGATTGATAAAATTAAGTCCGCCTTTGCTTTTCTATCGAGTTTATGCCACTCATCTGTCGCTGTTGCATTCGCTGCAGCGGGTAGCACATTTGCTCCGCTTACAAACTCCCATAAATCATTCTTCACCAACAAGGCTTCAACTTGCATACTCCAGGTATCAAAATTATCTTTCGACAATAATTCAATGCGCGTTGATGCCGACAAAACATTTGCTGACATGTTTGACATGGTAAAATAATTTATCGCTTCACTTGTTTCCAAAACAGGTTTATCAAGAATTGATTCGTCGTTTGTTTTTATCGATGCCTTACTCATTTAACTTTAGGTATATTCAGAGAGCCTTAGAAGTACTCTGGGCCCATAACCTGTTAGAATTTTCTTGATGCAAAAACATAAAAATATAATCAACTTGTAATAAATCTGTAGTACTTTATTCGAGAGCAGGAAAAAGAAGAAAGAGAATAGAAACTTTACAAGAAATGTCAAACTTATAGAAGATAGAAAATTAAGAGAAGTGATAGAGAAAAGAGAAGTGATGCCAGACATAATTGGAGAAAAAGGAAGAAGAATAGAGAAGACAAACAATCATATTAAAGTACGACTACTACAAGTAATTGAATTAAAAATTGATATTGATTTATAATGTTAATCAATAATATGATGTTTGCTTTAAAATATAAACATTTTATTGCTGAAATTACAATACTATGTATTAGTTATAATTCATACATGTATTGAAATGAAACAAAAGCATTAGAAAACTAAAAATTATAAAAGTAATATAACTCCAAATTCCCAAAAATGTACTGCGAAACAAAAAATTGATTAAAAATGATAATGGGGACGTAAACAACAAAAAAAAAATCTTTATGTAAAATCAGATTAAAATTAAATAAATTTTGGGCTTAATTTTTAAGAAATAGAAGACAATTTTATGATAAAACACCAGTATAGACTACCACAAACTCATACAGAAATAGTAAATGAACAAGTATAGAAAATGCTACATGAAAACATCATTGAACCTTCAGTCAGCCTGAACAATGCTCCACTCCTTTTGGTTCCCAAAAATAACACAAATGACAAAAAGAAATGGAGACTTGTAGTGGACTTAAGAAAACTGAACGACAATACAATCAATGACAAATTCCCGCTAACTCGACTAGAAGACATTCTAGACAGGTTAGGCAGAGCAAAATTGGTTTTCAACTCTAGATATGACCAGTTCATTCCCCCAAATAGAACTTGACAAACAATCAAGACCACTTATTAAGTTTCTAAGAAATAGTGTAAAAACAATTTTACAACAATTTTATACTTAAGTTTTGAATTGAAAATATGTTTAGATAAACCAGTAACTGAAAAGCAATTTTTACAATTTATATGGTTAAAAATTTATAGTTGCAACTAACCATTAGTATCGTTTTTAACAATGACAAAAATACCATTTTGATTTTAACATACTATAAAAAAGGATAAAATGAATTCGAACAAAGTAGCGTTATCAAAAATACAATTAAACTCCAGCATACTCAAGAATATGATACCAATGAATATTGATGAATATCGCTAAGGGGCATGTCTGAAGCGGAAAAGTTAAGAGAGGAAATAGAGAACTGTATATCTCGGCAGCAGTCTGATCAACTTCAAATTTGGGATTGCACATCTATAAGCATGCAGGAATCAATGATAAATCAGCGAGACTAGACTCGATTCTGAGGAAATTGATATCCAAAACGAACAAAGAAAAGATAATGAATAAACTAAATACATATACTCGTATATAGCAAACAATGATGAAATATTTAAAATATGTGCCAAAGAAAAATTTTATGAAATGAATGCGTAAATAAAGATAATTAATGAAAATCCTCAAATTAAAAATTATGACATATGCCGCCCCAGAAAGAGAATTAAATGAATATAAACTGATAGATGAGTATCATAATGCAACACATGGAGGTCATTTAACAATTAGAAAAATCCTGATAAAAAAATAAATAAATTAAAACAGATATATATATATATATATATATATATATATATATATATATATATATATATATATATATATATATATATTTAGAAATATGAATAAAGTGGTAAAAGAATTTATTACGAACTATGACTTATGTGTATGACACAAACAAACAACACACACAAAAGAACCACTTACAATAACAGACACCCCTAATAACAGCTTTGAAGTAATATTCATCGACACCGTAGGACCACTTAAAATTTGAAACGAAAACTGACCATGCAGTGCGAGCTGACAAAATTTGTAATCGCACACTCAATGATAACAAAAGATGCACAAACAACAGCCAAGACACTAGTTGAACAATTCATTCTAAAATACGGACACTTTAAAATACTTAAATCTGACAACGGGACAGAATTTACAAACGAGCTAATGGCAAACATACGAATATGTGCACTGCTCAAAATACAACAAAAATTTTCGAGTTCATAGTTAATCACCCCCTCAACTCCCGCGAGGGGGTGATTAACTATGGTTTTGGAGCCATCACTCTCCGCAGCTACAAGTGCGATGCCCAAACCCCCCAACAGCCTCCCCCAGCCGGTGCTGTCCCACAAGCCACTGCCAATGCGCCTAGCTGCTCGGGCCCGACTTTTACCCCTTTTCCGGGTAGTGACAACGAGGGTATGTGCTCCGTAACAAACAAAAGCACCCGCTTCTCAACTTCCGAACTGGTCGGAGAATTCTTCGACCACATGGATAGGGATGCGGCTGGTTGATACATTTCTCCAATGTCTGAAGAGGAAGAGTTGAACACCACAACCTTCAAGATAAAGCTGAAGGTACTTCAAATTAGCCTTAGCATTCGAAAAGTGCTTCGGTAGCCCTGCTTCCCCGAGTCTCTGATATAGGGGAGGATCTCCAAGATTTGGGTCGTAAATGCCCAGGTTTCTGGGTTCAATACATACGGATATCGTATGATATATATCGGTTATCAAGGTTAACCTTGATTCTGCATTCTGGTACAAAAAAACAGCGTTAATGCCCTTTTACTTCCTAGATTTAGTGACAATGACAATGTAGCCATGGTCATTGAAATGGGTCCGTGGTGAGACTCGGAAGTTGCAACCCTTCGCAAACCTTTTAGAATGTTCTTAGGCGAAGCTAAAGTTACAGCTGATTCGGCCCCTTTCAAAACTAACCCAAAATAGTTTAAATACGCCATTAGGCGAGGGAAACGAGCGTCATGGAGAGAATTTTGCGCAATCGATGGATCTGCATCCGAGGCTAGCCGTCTTCGAAAAATTCTCCACTCCTCTAACAAAGCTCGAGTACTTTATTGTCACAAAATTTCAAGGTTTTATTACGTTCCAGTAAAAAGTTACAAGTATTTGAATGTTGCACACTTTGATAAGTATAGAACGCAGAGAATAGAAGTTAGGGCCATTTGAAGTTTTAGCAGTGTTTGATTTGGGACTCAAGGGTAGCATAGCTTGACTGTATCCAAAAACCAGATGGCCTCACTCAAATGCCGAAACCCTTGATATCCTACTAGAAACCCACTTCCCAGGGAGTTTAGCCTCAGCGGATCAAGCACTCTACCAGGTGGATCAGGTTTCCCAGGATAGCCTGCCTACATTCCAAGTGACAAAAACTCACCTTGAGCGGTCCTTTCAAACCTTTAAGCCATACAAATCCCCCGTGCCGGACGGCATCATTCCTGCCGATATATAAAATGTGGAAGAGATAATGGCCGCTACAAATATACAATCCAAGCCCCAGATTGCAATATGGAGGATTGTAGACCCATAAGTCTAACATCCTTACTTGTCAAGGTTTTAGAAATAGGTCTTGATGTACATATCAGGACATCGATCGACCCTTCTTTTCTGTCTGTATCTCAATACGCCTACTCTAAATATAAATCGGTTGAAACAGCACTTCATTCTCTCATTTCTCAAGTTGGCGAATTCCTCCCGTTCAAGGAATTCACACTTGCCATATTTCTGGACATGGAGGGAGCCTTCAACAATGGATGCCACAAAGCTGTCATTTCCGCACTCTATAATCTTAACCTGAATTCAGGTTAAGGCCTTCCTAAATTTATAGAGCTTCTACTAAAATCTAGAATCATCACTTCCACTATATGCGCTATATACTGCTATAAAAGAGCAGTTGATGCACGATGGGGACTTCGTCCTCGAGTTATGCTCTGGCTCTACACGGCCATCGTTGAACCAAACCTGTTATACGGGTCGGTCTTCTGGTGGCAAGCTCTCAAAAAAGCCTACAATATTAAACCCCTCGATAAAATCAGAAGGTCCATTGCTCTACTGATCACTGGCGCTCTTTGTAGCACACCCACGAAAGCCCTTTTTACTATGCTGCACTGGCTCCCTTCGGGACTCCTGGTTAAGCAACAAGCCAAGTTGACAGCGATTAGACTGAACGCTCTTCGCACTGGCGCATAACTCTCACGGGCCATGCTTCTATTATGAATCAGGACCCACCTATCCCCAACTTTATCGATTACATGTCGGTCTATTCCGATTTGAATAGGAAATTCGCACTATTCCAAGCAGAATTGACTGTTCCAAACTTGGAGGTAGAGTCGGCAGCGGTATCTTTGCCGACAAACTGGACTTAACCATCTTCCTACGTCTCCCAGATCATTGCAGCGTCTTTCAGGCTGAGGTCATAGCCATAGCAGCCAAATGGATGCTGAGTAGCGATATTGGCGCAGTCGACGTATCTACATTGGAATCTCAGTGCCTGTATTGAAAAAACGACACCGGCGACAGTCATTTCCAATTCACATAAGGCACTGTTGAGCGTTTTGTTTCATCGATCAAAACAATATCCCAATTCACTGATTGGACCCTATCAGGGAATTTTATTCCTGAAAAGTCCATCACGCTATGCCAATTCCTGGAAAAAACCCATGAGAGACAGACTGACACCCATCATCTCTTTGTCGACTATAAAGCTGCTTTCGATAGTCCGATAAGCGATTACCTCTATGCCACCATGTCTGAGTGAGATAATTTTTCAAAGGTAATACGGCTCTGTAGAATGATATTGAGCAATGCGTCCAAATCTGTGTAGGTACGAAGTGACCTCTCAGAACCATTCAATACTTTGCCAGGTTTCAGGCAAGGCGATCCATTGTCGTGAGCCTCTTCAATTTCATTATCGAAGGGGTACTTCGGAAGGCGGGTGTACATCGGAATGACACTATTTTCTACAAAGGTGTCCAACTTCTCGCATATGGTGATGACATCGACATCATTGGACGTTGCAAGGGAGATGTTATTTCTGCATTTTCCTCAATTATAGCGGACAACTGAACTTTTGAAGTCAAGGAATTCATATACCTTACCTCCGCTATTAATACTGAAAACGATGTCAACCTGGGGTTTAAAAGAAGAATCACGCTTGCTAATTGATGTGAAGCAAATGTATAGTAGAGCCCTCTCTCGACGACAAAGCTCACACTTTCCAAGACGCACATCTTACCCATGCTACTGTCTGTCCAGAAACATGCGTCGTGTCGTAGCCTGATGCTGCTGCGTTTTTGGTGTTCGACAGGAAAATTCTTCGCAAAATCTTCGGTCATGTTCCTGTAGGCGATGACTACCGTATTCGGATGAACCATGGACTCTACTAGCTCTACGCAGATATAGACATTGTCAGACGCATCACTATAACACGTCTGCGCTGGCTTTGACATATCGTGCATTTGCACCAAGAAACTCCTGCGATAAACGTGTTCAAAGCGGAAGCCGCTCGACTATGATGTAGAGGATGAACATGCCTCCAATGGAAGGACCCTGTCGAGGTAACCGTACCCACGCTTGGTGTAATGGAGTGGAGAAGATGCGGGCAAAGTAGAGGGAGCTGGCAAGCGCTATATATTAATTATTTCGTTCATTTTGAAATTGGTATTAATTGAAAATTGGTATTAAATATTTGAATGTTAATTTATTCTTTCGTATTAAATAAATTGTTTTTAATTGTACGAGTAATGTATTATGATGACTATATTAAGTACTGCTGGAGATTATAACTACTAAATAATCTGCTATGAGGATAATACTTCGCAAAACATTCGATGAGCTACAATAAAAATTAGCAGTGATAGCAACAAGCAAAGAATTACGGTATGCATATTCAATATGAGACAACAACAACCATGAAGCCTTGAGTTAAATCAAGAAATTTTCTTCGTTTTCGCTCTTTAATCAGTTAATTAGTTTTCGGTACTTAGAATTAATTAGTTAAAACCTGTGACTTTATTTAATATATAATATATATTATATATATATATATATATATATATATATATATATATATATATATATATATATATATATATATATATATATATATATATATATATATATATATTGTTAATTAAATAATTGAACTAAGAAGCAGCGGTTTTTATATATTAAATTATTGAAAGCTTACGGGGACGTCAAATACTGTTAATTGAAATGGTAAGAACTGGTACTTTTACGCCATGCAATTTGGCAAGCAACAACTTTAAATTGCTGGAAAACATTCGACCTGATCATCCTGCAACGAAACGATCGCTGCAGTTAAATTCAAACGAAAAATTAAAGACTTTAGGAATGCACTGGAATCCACCGACGGACAATTTCACATTCAGCATTAATTTTCAGCTCTCAATTGTTCCTGCTACGAAACGTATAATCTTATCTACTATCGCACGTGTTTTCTTTAAAGCTAAGCAACTAATGCAACAATTGTGGTCGTTTAATATAACTTTTGATGAATTCGTGCCACCAACAATGCCGTCTACATGGAACAAATGGCTCCTAGAGCTTAATTCTATATCGGATATTCAAAGACCACGCTGGTTGAGACTTCTGCATTAAAATGCTCCGGTCAGTCTTCATCTATTTTGTGACGCGTCTATACATGCATTCGCTGCCACAGCTTACTTCGGAGTGCAAGATAGCCAAGGTGATTATCATACTAATCTACTCTACTGATTATGTTAACACATGTTTTTGGATAGAGTCTATGATAGTACTGGGATGCATTCGCGGTGATTCAAATCGGTGGAAGACTTTCGTGGCTAATAGATTAGGTTAGGTTATGATAATGTGGCAGCCAGTCCAAGGACCAGCTCACTCAGACCACCATGGGTCCATTGTGATACCACCGCGCCACAACGCACCTCCGATTCACTCCTCGAAACATTTTGAAGCCCTAATAAAGCGCAGAATTTGTTTGATCTTCGCGCTAGAGACCTCTGTAAGAGAGCTAAAAGCGTATTTGCTTCTAGCCAGAGCGGGGCAACTACAGAAGAGATGTTCCACAGTCTCCTCCTCCTCCTCATCCAGCTTCTGCAGTATTCATGAGAGAATACTCCCAGCCTGAGAGCATGTCTGCCGAAAAGCCAGTGACCAGTTATACATGCCACGACCTTAAAGATATTCTCTCTCGGCAGGGCAAGCAAGTCTCTAGTTTTCCTACTATTAAGTTCCGGCCACATTAGCCTAGTCGTTAAGCAAGTGCCCTCTTGTGCCCAAGACCCGTTGGTGTCACGCACGACCCTATCCTTCAGCATCAGTTTACAGGTGGCAATTGCGTATTCCAATCTGACATCTGTCCGTGCCTAAAGGAAGCTTTGTACCCCGTCTGGCGAAGTCATCAGTCCTACAGTAAGGCGTACCTTGAAAACGGTACTGATACGGTGGCTGCTCGGCAGTCCTGAGCAACCTTTGATTTCAGTGCCACCGAATTCATTGACAAGATGGCCGCCTGGCTATCCGAATAGATATTTATAATATTTTTTATTACGGCATGTCTATTTAAGTAGACGGCTACCTCCTTTATGGCTAGGACCTCTGCTTTGATAAACACTGCAGTGGTCGGGGAGACGGAAAGAAAGTTCCAGTCCCAATTCTTGTGAGAAAACTCCAAAACCGACTCTATCGTCAAGTTTGGATCCGTCAGTGTAGAAATTAAGTTCCGCCTTCTGCATGGCATTGGTTTTTGCCACTCTCTTCTTGATGGAATATATGTCTGGAAGTGCCTATCGAAGTTGAGATAAGGTATAGAGTGGTCAATGTGTTGGATAGAACTACTCCAGGTATGCGCAATAATCGAGTGACCAATCTGCCGATCATGCCATAACGACGCACATTTCAGCCTTAGTGCTGATGTGGCGGCCACTTGTTTCCCTACCAGCTCTAATGTAGGTAGGTTGAGTATTACTTCTAAAGCTTTAGTAGGCGTGGTCCTTAAGGCACCATAGATGCATAAAAAAGCCGTTCTTTGGACCTTGCTCAGAAGCTTCAAATAGCTTGGTTTCTGAGTGGCTGGCCACCATACCAGAATTCCATATAGCAATATAGACCTGACCACCGACTAGTCCCAAATATCTAACTGTCTTGTTGTATGTTAGCGGGGAGACCTCAGGAGATCTATTTTTCTTGAAAAAGAGGATTAATTCCTTTTTATCAGGGTTTAACCCTAATCCCCTTCTTCTCGTCCAACCAGTAAGCGTGGCCATGCTAGAGCGCCAAATATCCATAAGAGTGTTTGGATGTTTCCCTCTAATCACAATTGCCAAGTCATCAGCATAGGCGACGACATGGCAACCCTCCCTCTCTAGGGCTAGCAGTAATGAACTTACCGCCAAATTCCAGAGCAGGGGGGAGAGGACTCCTCGCTGAGGAGTGCCTCTGCAGACCTGTCTGCTTAAGGTGTGGGAACCTAAGCTGGCAGTTACCTTTCTACTGAAAGTATCATCTCTACCATCGCTACCATATCAGGATCGACGCCCAGAGCTTCTAACGCTCCCGTAATGGCGTTCGCATTTATGTTGTTGAAAGCGCCTTCTGTGTCACTGAACGCCGCTAGTGCGAAATCCTTCTGCTGGATGGCTTTTTCCACTATACCAATAAGTTCCTTTAACGCCGTCTCCATCGATTTGCCCTTCGTGTATGCATGTTGAGCCGAGGATATTCTACCAGTTGGTATAGTTTCCCGTAAGTGTGCATCCATCAATCTCTCCAGTGTTTTTAGGAGAAAAGACGTGAGACTAATTGGTCTGAAGTCTTTAGGATTTACATGTGAGGACCTGCCCGCTTTAGGTATGAAGGAAACTTTCGTTTCTCTCTATCTTAGCGGAAAAAAATCCATGTTAAGACAGCTTCTAATTGCAGTCACAACCCAGGGCGTTATTATGTCCCGTGATTGTTGCAGTTCTGCTGGATAAATTCCATCCGGAGCCGGAGATTAATATGGACCAAAGGTGTTAATGGCCCACTCAACTTTCTCGACTGTAACTATTGCATTCCCTATCTCAGACTGGCTGCCCCTAGGTATCGAGTTATCACCCTCCACAGTGCTACTGCCTGGAAAGTGCGTATCTAAGAGAAGAGCCAAAGATGCCTCGCCCGATTCGCTCCACACATCACCCGGACCTTTAAGGTACCCCAGGTTGTATGGTGTCATCGCAAGGATTGTTCTTAGTCTAGCTGCTTCCGCTGTTTCTTCCACATCCCTACAATAATTTTGCCAGGCCTGCCGCTGCGCAGTTCTGGTTGCTTTCTTGTATATTATTAGCTCAGCCTTGAAGGCTTCCCAGTCCGCGGGCAGACCCGAAGTTATAGCCCTGTTAATTAACCGCCTATTGAACTTCCGGAGAAGGCCTGGATCCATTGACCACCAAAGTGATTTTTTCTTGCCTCTCAGTTTTACAACCGGGCACTCGGCTGTCAGTGAACTATTCAGGGACGTGGCTTCCTGATTGATCAGCTCGTCTAATTCCACAGGGTCTGTAGGATCGGACGGGGGATTTCTTGGCAGTGAGGCCCTGACAGTCTTCTTATACTTCCCCCAGTTCTCCGTATATTTCTAAAGGTCTTTACTGGAGCTACTGGGAAGTTCAATTCGTATTCTATATAGCGATGGTCAGAGTAGGAATTTTCATTCGACACTCTCCATATTTTTATATTGTTAGCCAAGTTATCGAAGGTCAGGGTAATATCTAAAACTTCCCTTCTATTTTGTGTTATAAACGTCGGCTCTGAGACTAAATTTACCACACTAAGCTTATTCTCTATAATGAAGTCTAAAACTGACTCACATCTTGCGTTAGTGTTCGAGCTTCCCCACAATGTGTTGTGTGCGTTTACGTCACTGGAGACAACCAAGTTCCTGTTGGATGCGGCTGCCTCCATGACCAATATCCGAACCTCCTCCGGTGGAGCGTCCTTGTCATGTGGCATATATGCAGAGGCTACCCAGAGACTGTTATTTTGCAGCTCAATGCTTGCCGCCACCGTATCACCACTTAACTGTGGGAGCAAAAAGATGTTAAATCCTTTGCTACTGTACAAGCACGGAGCTTACCTGTGCTCTGAGCGGCTATCATCTTGAAACCTCTCATCTTCAAACAGCAGATTTTGTTGCCGCATATTCACGGCTCTTGGATGAGGGTCACGTCAAAACCACCGGAACCCGGGAGACCATCAAGTTCGCAGAGGCGAGTTTACCATGGTGGCAGTTGATTTGGATCAACTTCATAAGAATCTGTCCTTCTTACCTCCACCATCGTAACGTCCGTGTCCTCCTCTTCTTCGGTGTAGTCAAGAAGGTCGTCCTCCTCAAAGAGCTACCCGACCCTGGTCAGCGGCTCTGAGCCAATCGACACCCTTCTTCGCCACCGCCAGCCTCGCTAGTCTTGTCACCCTCTTCCCTCCGGTTCCAAAACTTGCTCGTCGCTGCGGTAGATCCGAACGGTCGCGTCAACGAACCCGTACCTGACTACCCCATTTCTCTCTGCCAGTGGGGCAAGGGACTCAGCGTTGAGTATCAGTAACACCTGCCTCCTTCCTTCCACTGGCTCCTCGAGCTTCGCTACCTTCCGGTTATGGGTTGGCAGCTCTCTGTTACACGATTTAAAGATCGCCTCTATTTTCTCCTGTGCAGCTGGCTTAGCCGGGATCCAGACCCGGGCTCTGGGTCTGCTGTGAACTTCTTCCCTGCTGACGGCCTCGAGCCTGGCTCCCGGCCAAATCTCGCCAACCTTGCTTACCGCTATCTAGTATAGGTTGGCTGACCTGCTGTAATAGCATGCGATAAGCTTGGCCCTGCCCTGATACCAGCCCGCATCGTAACAGAAAGGGGTGGGGTCCAGGGATTTCCTCTAAGACCTGGAGGTAGACTTCGGTAATCGCTTGCTCCACCCACCTCCACTTCTCTTTGGGTATGACCCCTTCCTCCTCCTTCCGGTCAATGATGGCCAGCATCTCATCTTATGGGCAATCAACTGACGTTGACTCAAGGCCAACGCAACGTTATATTGTTGTTAATATGTTTGGGTGCATGACTATTTCTGCTCACTCGCCATCATACGGGTGTTTCACCTATTACTACCAAAGTTAATTGAATTGGCGCGTGCTGTTTTGTAGTGGATGACGATATTTTACGCCTACGAAAAATTACTTTTCGTACAGAAACCAAGGACCTCTGTTCTTCAAGGGATACGTGAGTCAGCAAACGGTCAACGGATACGTGAGTCAGCAAAATCTAATAATATCAAAAGTTTGTATGTATGCAATGTAGGTCAAATGACCCCTTCTACTGTGCTATGAAAGTCAAATTGGAAAATGCAGTTATAAACATTTTTTTTGCAATCTGCATGTTAGCACCGAAAAATGCATTTTGTTTTTGTGACATATAAAATACCGTTAGAGAGAACTCACTTAAAATTTGTTTATATGGTTATGGTTTGAAAGTGGTTTTTTATGTATTATTTTGATGAGTACTTATTACAAAATTTTTTGTAATTATCCTCCACCCACGTCTCCACACAAAATACTGCGTTATCGATGTTTTTGGGTGCTTGATTCCCCTATACGCCTATTTCACCTTTGAGAATATATTGCAAAATAATCATTATCTAAATTTAAACAAACTAAGATTATCAAAAGTAATGTACTATGACACCACTGAAATGTTATAAAGTAGAAAGAAAGACTTAACGGAACAAATGAGGGGTAATAATACCGCAACGTCTCATTAGCCTTATCTCTGGTTCGAATTTGACTTTAGTCGTCGACCAGCAAGAACAGGTGAAGGACACACTGCGGTAAGCGTTTAACTTAATTTAATTCTCTTTTTAATACTGTGGTTTTTGAAAAATAAACCAGGAAATAGACAATATAAAGACCGATTATTTTCTTGCGTTAAATTCGCCAGCGGGTTGACGACAAATTCTTTATTTCGCACTGTCAAGGTGCCCAGGTAAATCGATATGTCTACACCGGTGAGCCAGCCAGCTTCGAAAAGCAGCGCATCTGGATCAATTGCCGCACCGCCCAAGGTTACATCGGATGTCAGTAAAGATGCCCCAGCCCCTTCCATTGCCGAAGGGGTTACGACTCGTGCTTCATTAGCTGCTGCCACACGCCAGGAAGCGATGTTTCAGGCAATGCAGTCGCGCATCGCCAAGCTTGAAAGCAGCCTGAAAATCGCTTACCAAAAAATAAAAAGGCACGAATCTGCCAGTGATAGCCAGGATGCCGAAGTGCAAAGCCTAGCCAGTGCAGCCACTGACAGCCCCGCTAACGGAGTGGCTTGGCCGTCGGGACTACCAACATCGCAACCATCGGGCATGGAGTTACGATCGCCGATAGCCACCAACACCGCCATAAATCGACCGTTGCCGCCATTTAACGGTTTGCGCTACCCGCCGTATACCGCTACCCGTTACACGCCATTTACATATACATCCAAAGCAACTGTTTCAACTGTTGGAACAGCAACAAATAATATGTACACCAGCTCAGCCATGCCTCCATGCAACTATATTTCATCAACGGCGCCCATTTCTGCCAACATGGGAGTACCGTTACAGTTGTCATGCCAACCAAGAAAACTGCAGGATTTGCCTGTGTTTTGCGGGAAGGCGTAAGATTGGTCATTGTTTTATACCGCCGTTGCAGAGTCGACAGCGGTTTATGGATATAGTTGTTTTGAGAACAACCTGCGATTGCAAAAGTGTTTGAAGGGTAAGGCGCGAGAAACAGTTAAATCGCTGCTCATCCACCCAAACAACGTAAGCAATACCATCGACCAGCTCAAATTCCGATTTGGCCGCCCGGAGCAATTAATTCGCGGCCAACTAGCACAGGTGCGAGAAATTGCCCTTATATCGGAAGGTTCGATGGTAAAGTTGATACCATTTGCCACGAAGGTTAACAACGTTTGTGCATTTTTGCATTCTGCGTATGGTGGAGAGCAGCATATCGCGAATCCAACGCTGCTGGATGAACTCGTTGTAAAGCTGCATATGAGCAAGCGTATAGAGTGGGCAGTTTCCGCGGCTTTTTTGCACCCATATGCGACAGTTACACATTTCAGCGAGTGGCTAACAAAATTAGCCAACGTCATCTGCACGGTGTACGATGGAGATGCAACTCGAGACTCCAAGCGTCGAGTTGTGTTGTATGCCGCCGAAACACAACGCCATCCCAGGTGCTCAATATGCCAGGGCCAACATAGGCCAACCGACTGTAAGCAGTTCAGCGCACTTCCAGTGTCGAAGAGGTGGGCGGAAGCAAAGCGACGTCATCTTTGCTTCGGGTGTCTCAATATTGGACATGGTTCGCGCAATTGCTGACGGCGCAAACCGTGTGCCATCGACGGGTGTAAAAGGATGCACCACAACTTGTTGCACGAAATTGGAAATGCTGCCAACGAGTCTCCAAATGAGTCAACGCCGCCTCAAGACCGTACCAGACGCGGTTCCATCGCCGAACTATGCAAAGGTCGTAGCACACGGGCACAGCCAGCGTCGCATATTCATCAGCAAGGTGATACAGGTGCAGCGGTTCTTGGTTGCAGCAACGATATTGCCGAAGGAAAGCTACTCTTTCGAATCCTGCCAGTCGTCCTTTATGCGAACCAGAAGTGCGTCGAGACATATGCGCTCTTTGACGAGGGTTCGTCAATAACAATGGTTGACAGCGCTCTTATTGAAGAACTTGAGTTGCGAGATCAACGCTTGAATTTACAGTGGTTCGGAGGACGTGGTGGATTTGCTCATCAATGGTGCCGGTATGCAAAAGAAGCACAGATTGCGGAACGTATACGGTGTCAAATTTACAATTGCCTTCACAAAGCTTGAGCAAAGCTGACATGAGCTGCTATGATACACACATGAAGAAGCTGCCAGTACAACCATATACGCAGGTAAAGCCAAAGCTTTTGATTGGCCTTGACCACTGCCATCTTGGCTTGCCATCAGCCACTATGAAGACGAAGAAGAGTGGCCCGTTCGCTGCTAAAACCGAGTTAGGATGGGTGGTTTTTGGCCCAACAACTAACACACATGCGCCGTTGCCATCATGCTTGTTCTTCAATTGCCACACTGAGCAGTCACTGCACAATGCGGTAGCTGATTACTTCGAAACTGAGAGTTTTGGAGTCAGGGCTAATGTAGAGCTACCTGACAACTACGCCATGGCGGAGAAAAGGTTAAGCAGTATTGAAGCGAAAATGATGCGCGACGCGGACTTTGCTACAGAGTACAAACGAATTATGAAAAACTACGCACGAAAATTCTCGCCAGCAGTGGCCACCCTGCCCAGCGCTAGGACATGGTACTTGCCACACTTTGCCGTGGCAAATCCCAACAAGCCAGGCAAATTACGTATGGTGTTTGATGCTGCAGCGGAAGTGAACGGTGTGTCTATCAATTCGCAGCTGTTGAAGGGTCCACAGGAGTACCGAGCCTTGCCTGCTATACTGTTTCATTTTCGTCAAGGAGCAATTGGGGTGTGTGGCGACATCAAGGAGATGCTCCACCAAGTATTGATTCAGCGTGACGATAGGTGTGCTCAAAGGTTCCTTTGGAGTAATTAGTGACGCCGCAAAACCACCCGAGGTTTATGAAATGCGCGCGATGACCTTTGGAACTGCGTGTTCGCCTTGCGCCGCCCACTATGTTAAAACGGTCAACGCATTGGAGCATCGCAAAGAAGTCAACGGTGCATCCCGAGCTGTAAAGTCCATATTGGATTACCACTATGTTGATGATTACGTTGACAGTTTTGGCACGGAGGAGGAGGCAGTTGACATCTCGCAGCGGGTGCGAGCAATTCATATGAGAGCCGGCTTTGAACTTCGCAATTTTACGTCGAACTCGTCGAAGGTGGTAGTTGCGCTTGGTGGTAACGAAGCTACGCGTCAAATGGCAAAGAAGGAGGGAGTACTAGTGGAAAGAGTTCTCGGCATGTTTGGAAGCATGACATCCGCAGGGAAGAACCACTGCCAGACGACGTAAATGGCTCGTGGGAAAGATTCCTCGATATTATTATCGGTGTGGCACACCAAAGGATCTGCAGCTTCATGTATTCGTTGATGCCAGTGAGGATGCCTTTGCCGCGGTAGCCTACTGGAGATCAACGAACGCTTTTGGTGAGGTTGAGATCGCATTTATTTGTGCAAAAACAAAATGCGCGCCGATGAAGTCATTAACTGTGCCACGACTGAAATTTCAAGCAGCTGTGTTGGGTACACGACTAATGAACTGTTTTCGAGAGGAGCATTCTGTTGGCATCGAAGACTGCACAATCTAAAGCGATTCAAAAACGGCAATCCAGTGGCTCCGCAGTGAACATCGGCGCTACAAGCCATTTGTGCAACATAGGGTTGCCGAAATATTACCACCATTGCTAATTGGAGGTGACTGCCTACAGAACACAATGTTGCCGACGAGGCCACACGATCCAACGATCATATTGATTTTAGGTCCACAGCCCGATGGTGCAGCGGTCCACCTTTTTTGCTACAAGACAATCGCGTCTGATCGACAGAGGGCTCAACAATTAATCATCAAGAAGAAGCTAACAAAGAACTTCTCCTAAATATGCCCTTGTCGTCGTAAACTGTAAGTTTTTAAATTTTAATAGATTTTCTTCACTTGCTGGTGAGAATGACAGCATGGGTCCCGCGATTTATCGATATTTGCCGCTGCCGTGTTCATCCATATCGATGCTATGGTCTGACCGCAAAAGAGGTTGAAACTGCTAAACTTTGTTTGTGCCGCCTTGTTCAACGTGAAGAACTATCTGCGGAGTTTCAAGGGATTGAAAACGGTCAAGATCTAGCCCGCACCAGCTCGTTTCTTCAACTTTCTCTATATATTGATGAAAATGGAGTTCTTCGTGTTCGAGGACGCATAGACGCTGCCAGTTGGCTTCCAATAAGCACGAGGCGCCCCATTATTTTGCCGCCAAGCCATGTTTTCACAAAGCTGCTCGTGATGCACTTACACTGTAACATGCGTCACCAAAATTCAGAAGCCACAATTTGTGAAATTCGTCGAAGTTACTGGGTGCCGCGTCTAAGGAACTTGTTGCGCAGTGTAATTGCCTGCTGTAATGTATGCCGATTGAATAAAGCCAGCGCCGTGGCACCATTGATGGGACCGCTTCCGGTCGATAGGCTTACTCCGCATATAAGGCCGTTTAACTATATGAGTCTGGACTACTTCGGCCCGATAAATGTCACAGTACGACGCAGTACCGAAAAAAGATGGGTGGCATTGTTCACTTGCCTAACCGTGAGGGCTGTGCATTTGGAGTTGGTCCATGACCTTAGTATCGACTCATGCATAGTCGACATACGCAACTTTATAAATCGACGTGGCATTCCAAAACGTATGAGGTCCGATGATGGGAAAAATTTTGTCGGTGTCAACGCGTAAACAAAACGATTCAGCGAGGTTTTTGACTGTGTCGGTTTGCAGAATGAGCTGTCGCAGAAGGGTGTTGAATGGATTTTTAATTCGCCCTTCAACCCCGCCGAAGGAGGCGCTTGGGAGCGCTTGGTGCAGTGCGTCAAACGCGTCCTACGTCAAACATTAAAAGAAGTATCGCCGCAAGAATATACACTCAACTGCTTACTCATCGAGGCCGAAAATATTGTCAATTCTCGACCGCTGACACACTTGCACGTCGATGTCAACCAGGAGCAACCACTTGCGAACAACAGTGGCGGATTTCTCGACAACTAAGAGACCATTTTTGGAAGCGATGGATAGCGGAGTATCTCCCCACAGTGACACGTCGGGTGAAGTGGTGCCAAAAAACGAAGCCTTTGCAGATAGGTGACCTCGTCTTCATATGCGATCCCAACGTACCTCTTCGAGAATGGTGACGAGGTAAGGTGGAAGCCATATATCCTGGAGCGGATGGTGAAGTCAGAAAAGTTGATGTACGCACTGCAAGTGGGCTAAAAAGTCGTGCCGCTTCCAAATTAGCCGTTCTCGACGTTGATGGTGGTGAATCAGGTTGATTCACGGGGGTGGGGATGTTGGGAACCCCTGTTTTGTATTTTATGTATTTAAGAAAGAGTTCCGTTAAACTATATGTATTTTTAATTGTTATTTACATGTAAGCGTACGTAATTTGTTTTTGTAAGTTTTCGGTGTTTGTTTCTGTTTTTTACATTTTGTTTGTGGATTTACCGCAACGTCTCATTCGCCTTATCTCTGGTTCAAGTTTGACTTTAGTCGTCGACCAGCAAGAACAGGTGAAGGACACACTGCGGTAAGCGTTTAACTTAATTTAATTATATTTTTAAGACTGTGGTTTTTTTTAGAAATAAACCAAGAAATAGGCAATATAAAGACCGGTTATTTTCTTGCGTTAAATTCGCCAGCGGGTTGACGACACAGCTTGTATATATATGTTTAGTTTCATTTTATTACTTAATAAATGTTACAGATAGTATCCTTAGTTTAATTAATATTAAAGTTAATATCCTTAGTTTATTTAATATTACAGCTAGTATCGTTAGTTTAATTAATATTACAGTTAATATCCTTAGTTTAATTAATAGTACAGCTAGTATCCTTAGTTTAATTAATATTACAGCTAATATATAGAAGTCCAAGGTAGAGTCGGGGAAAACCATAAACTCCTAGCACTATTTTAGTTAATATACAAGTCCCAGGGAGAATCGGTGAAAACCATAAACTCCTCGCTCTATGTTAGTATACAAGTCCCAGGGAGAGTCGGTGAAAACCATAAACTCCTGGCTCTGTCTGAGTTAATATGCAAGTCCCAGGGAGAGTCGGCGAAAACCATAAACTCCTGGCTCTGTGTGAGTTAATATACAAATCCCAGGGAGAGTCGGTGAAAACCATAAACACCTGGCTCTGTTTGAGTTAATATACAAGTCCTAGGGAGAGTCGGTGAAAACCATAAACTCGTGGCTCTGTCTGAGTTAATATACAAGTCCCAGGGAGAGTAGGTGAAAACCATAACCTCCTGGCTCTATGTGAGTTAATATACAAATCCCAGGAAGAGTCGGTGAAAACCAGAAACTTTTGGCTCTGTCTAAATTACTATACAAGCCCCAGGGAGAGTCGGTGAAAACCATAAACTCCTGGCTCTGTCTATGTTAGTATACAAGTCCCAGGGAGAGTCGGTGAAAACCATAAACTCCTAGCACTATTTAAGTTAATATACAAGTCCCAGGGAGAATCGGTGAAAACCATAAACTCCTGGCTCTGTCTTAGTTAGTATACAAGTCCCAGGGAGAGTCGGTGAAAACCGTAAACTTCTGGCTCTGTCTAAGTTAGTATACAATTATAATTAGTATTTAATTATACCTTCATTGCTGCTGATGTCGACGATGGTAGATCTATGTATCTTCGTTGACTGTTGCTCCAGAAAAGGCCCCGAGTTCTTGGTGGTGGCTGCTTTTATAGGCCAGCCGCAGAGTATGGCCTTCTGGAAGTGTTGTTGTACAGGAACCGTTAAATTCGAAAAAACCGTTAAATTTAAAATAATTGACATTCTTTTTGTTCTCCATCGCACCCGAAGCGACCTATCCATCGCCGACTCTTGTGTGCTTCTCCTCTCACCCGTGTATTGTGTTCGTGAAAAAGCCGTTAAATTCAAAATAGCTGACACTCTTTGTCTTCGTCATCGCACCCGAAGCGACCGATACATCGCCGACTCTAGTGTGCTTTTCCTCTCACTCGTGTATTGTTTTCGTTGAAAAGCCGTTAAATTCAAAATAGCTGGAATTCGCCGCTTGTATAAGTATTAATGTACTGCGTACATTATCAAGTGCTCCTGCTTTCGCCGTGGTTTTAATTGGTGCGATTGGTATGAGAGCTGGTTATGTTCGCTTATGTTCCAACGTTCTCCTCTTATTGCTGGTAGAATAACTATGCTGGTGAGTGTGTATGCGTTTTGAGTGATCTAAGGTGGGAGGTAACTTTTGGTTTTAGCATTGTTCAGGGTGAGTTATTTTTTAAGCACAAGGCCCCTATGCTAAATGTATCTTTGGTGCATTATACGCTTTTTTGGTGCTTTTTTTGTGTGATGAAAATACTTGCACTTGTATTTTTCATCTTCACAAGCTGAAGGGACAGGTTCGATACCTGAGAGGGTTCATAGTTGGTGCTGTATATTTCTGAGACATAATAAATGCTTGGGAAAAAATTGCCTTTCATTGAAAGATCTCTGATGAGGACAAATGGCATGTCCGAAATAGCTATAAGATCTGCCAAAATGTTTCAATAATTCTACTTCTGGTCTTACATTGCAATTTCCCATATCTTAAGGTGGGCAAATTAAAATGTTTTTTAATGCAATTTAAATATGGAATAGCGTTTCGTTGAGAAACAATATCAATAAAAACAAAGTTAATAAATTAATTTAAGAAGATTGATGTAGCGCTAATTTCAGACACTTATTTCACGAACAAAAGCTGCTCATTAGTATTTTTTGGATATACAATTTATGTGACAGACCATCCTGATGGAAGAGCCCATAGTGGAACAGTTATCATAATAAATGCACTTTTTAGACATAATTAAAGGCAACCATATGCATCACTTCACATCCAATCTACCACTCTGCAAATTGAAGATAAAAAGCTCATTAGTATTTTTTGGATATAAAATTTTGTGACAGACCATCCTAATGGAAGAGCCCCTATTGGAACAGTTATCATAATAAATGCACTTTTTAGACATAATGAAAGGCAACCATATGCATCACTTCACATCCAATCTACCACTCTGCAAATTGAAGATAAAAAGCTCATTAGTATTTTTTGGATATAAAATTTTGTGACAGACCATCCTAATGGAAGAGCCCCTATTGGAACAGTTATCATAATAAATGCACTTTTTAGACATAATGAAAGGCAACCATATGCATCACTTCACATCCAATCTACCACTCTGCAAATTGAAGATAAAAATGTTTCAATTCTTATTTCACCAATATACCTATACTCCCAGACATCTGATAGCGACGGATCTATGACTACGTCAAGACGCTTGGCACAAGATTCATTGCAGCTAGAGATCTGAATGCAAAACACAGTAATTGGGTATCTAGGTTAACAAATAGAAATGACGAAATTTTATTAATGCTATAAAAAAAAATAGTTGCAAGTTTTTAAGCTCAGAAGAATCCACATACAACGAACAGAAAGAAAATAGCAGACTTTAGCATAACAGAAAACGTTGCGTGTGACCAATTGAAAATTTAATCCTGTTTTTACCTATCTTCGGATCACCCTCCGATAATACATGAGTACACAAATGATATAAAGCCTATAGAACCAACCACTCAGATTTTCAACAACAGAACAAACTGGAATGAGTATCAACAATATATTGACAATCTACTAGAAATTAATATCTCACTGAAAACACAATCAGACATTGAACGTGCCATTATAGACTTCAATGATGTAGTTCTAGACGCAGGTAATAAATTAACCCAACAGTTTAAATACAGAGGAAATAAACCTTCAACTGACATTCTCATCAGGAAAAAAATCGTTGGGAAGCGAAAGCTAAGGAAGAGGTGGCAGTTAAATAGATCACGAATAAACGAAATTTAAACCTAGCCTGCAAAATTTTAAAAAAAGTTTAAATAAAATACTAAATATAGACGTTGAAAATTATTTTAAAAACTTGTCGCCTACCCAGGATACTAACTATTCATTGTGGAAAAGCATAAAAAAGCTAAAAAATCAGATAAGGTATCAGTCACCACTGCGGAAAGATGACACCTCAGCGGCTTCTACCAATGAAGAAAGAGCAACAACACTGGCTAAATACTTTGAAAAAGTTTTATTAAATAACACAGTCAAATATATTGAAACATGCAATGGCTTAAATATTTATATTGACACCAAAATAAAGACAACAAACACGGCAGAAATAATAAATTGAATTAAAAAAGAGTAAACCACAAAAACAGGCACCAGGGTACGATATGTTGACAGGCAAGGCACTAAAGCACTTGCAGAGCTACCTTCAATAGATAATATATACTTACGGAATGCTATCAACTCAATGTTTAGAATGCAATTCTTTCGCAAAGTATGGAAAGTTGCTTAAATAATTGCACTACCGAAACCGGGAAAAGATACTACAAGTGCATCATCGTATAGACCAATAACCTTACTTCCCATAATTTCTAAAATTTGTGAAAAGCTATTGCATGATAGAAACAAGCCAGATCCTTGACCAAAAAAAAGTAATGCCAAATTATCTATTATCTATTATTTAGAAAACAACACTCAACGATTCAACAGATACACCGTATAAAAAACATAATTACAGCAGATCTGGAATATAAACATTACTGTGTTGCTGTATTTTTAGACGTTGAAAAAGCATTTGACAAAGTATGGCATAAAGGCTTGCTGCACAAACTGAACACAATGCTGCCACTTGACTACTATTTGATCTTCAGAAGCTACCTTAGTTATTGTTACTTCTACGTCAAATATAATGATGAGAGTTCGCCTATTTACCCTACAATAGCCAGAGTTCTTCAGGGGAGTGATTTAGGACCGCTGATATGTGTTATATTCACCTCAGACAAACCAGTTCCAAAGAAAATAATAACAACCATTGCTACCTTTCCTGACGATACAATCTTATTAACAGCTGAGAAAAACCTAAATATTTCGACAGCAAATTTGGAGAAGTAGACAGATGCTGTTAAGGAATAATTTGATAAGTAGCGTTGAAGGGTAAACTAAGGTAAAACCGTACAAGTAATATTTACAACCTAACAAAATACACCGCCATACCTATTAACATTAACAATAAACAAGTAAAAATAGAGCCTACTGCTAAACACCATGGTATACACATGAACTCAAAGCTAAATTGGCACTACCACATCAAACAAAAAGCGAAACAAATAAAATAACGTTTCCTCCAACTGCATTGGTTCATGGGTAAACAATCCAAAAACACAATTAACAACAAGTGGCTGCTATACAAGTATGTTATTTGTTGAAATGTGAAAGAGGCATTATTAGCGTCAATTTTTAATTTTTATTTTTTTTATTTACGCATTCTATTTATAAGTTTATAAAATAAATTCTTATATTAAAAAATGCGTACAAGTATATACTGCAACTAGCTATCTTAAAATTAACTAGCAATTCTTTTAGAAATTTTTTTATTGACCACTCCTTAATATGTTAGGTTTGGTTTATCAGGTCACTAGGTTTAGTGCATTTTAATCTGCATTCTATATTTTTTGTAATGAGCTGGTTAGATGCTTCTTTGTTAAGATGGTAACTTAGTCTGACTGCATGAGCTTCAGCAAACCGTTTTACTTCGTTCTTCACTGTTCCGACTTCAAGGTCACGGTGGAGTCACAATTTCTGATTTACCAGGGGGCATTGGTAATACATCTCAAGACTTTGTTTTGAAATCACTGTATGGTAGTTATATTGTTCTGACTAGCGCAGCCCCGGAATTGGACGCCATATGACCAGACTGATTTCAACAGTTGCTTGTATATGCAAATTTTATTTTTAAGTGATAGAACGGATCTACGTCCTATGAGCCATTTTATCGAGATAAATTTCTTGTCCAACTCTTCCCTTTTGTTTTTAGTGTGTGCTTTCCAGCGAAGCTTAGCGTCGAATGTCATACCCAAGTACTTGGCATTATTAGTATATGGGATCTATATATCATCGATATAGATAGGAATATATTGGGTATTCTTGTTTGTAAAGTTTATGTGAACCGATTTAGTGTTGTTTAGTTTAATTTTCCATTTTTTAGTCCATCTTATGACGTTATTTATTTCTGCTTGCAACATCACTTCTCTGTTGTGCCTGTTGCAGTATGACAGTATCAAAGCATAAAAAAATTGCACGAAATATCAAGACTGGCTTTCAAACCGCGGAGGCACCAAAGACAAAGGGAAAACCAATAAATTTGATAATAAAATTAATACAATTGAGGAGAAGCCAGCTGCTAAAAATTGGCAGTCATTTTTTGATGACAATGATTTTTTATTCATTATTGGAAAGCAGCAAATAGGATAGATTGTGGACTCCGGAGCTACACAGCATTTTGTCAATGATAGGTATTTCTTTGAAAAGTTTAACGGCGCATATAAAAGCTCTGTTGAATTAGCAGCACCAGTACAAGGCATGGGAACTGGATATATAGCGCTTGTTAACGATAAAAGGTCTGTTTCTAAAACAAAAGCATTTGAAGTTTTGTATGCGCCAGATTTGGTAGGTAGCGTGCTTGAACTGAAATGGGGTTTGAGATTATATTCAAGAAACCTTTCAATCGAATTAAGCAAAAATAGAAACAAATAGGTATAGCGGATACGTTTAAAAATATATATCGTTTACGACATATAGCAAACCTAAATACTATTATGGAGCACAGCGAAAATTGTAGTCATGAGGGGCACATAGAGATTTAAAAATGGCATATGAAGGTTTGATAAATGGTTTAAAATTAACTGAATCCGGTTAAAAGCTATATGTGATACATGCTTGAGAGGAAAATAACCGCGCCTACCATTTCCAACAGTTTCCAAAGGCAAATAACTTACACCCTTCGACTTGATTCATACGGATATATGCGGCAAAATGCAAACCAAAATACCCAGTGGTAAACAGTATATTGTAACATTTATCGATGATTTTTCTAGATTTACAGTAATAAAATTGTTACGAAAGAAGTTTGAAGTAGAATCTGAAGAATTTGTGAAGAATAAATTTGGGTGGAATCCGAAGGCCATTCGATCTGATCGCGGTGGCGAATATATTAGAAAAATGGTAACAGATTTTTTAAAGTCAGAAGGAATCGATATTCAACTAACGGTTAGTTATAGTCCTCAATAGAATAGAGTGGCAGAACGGAAAAAAGGACACTGATTGAAATGGCACGCTGTATGTTGATTGATGCTGATTTACCATATCCTTTTTGGGGTGAAGCAGTAGCTGCAGCTAATTTTATTCAATATCGCGTAATCACTAGAGCAACAAATGCAATGCTATTTGAAGATAGGAACGGCATCAAACCTAGTATTAAAAGTTTTCATGTTTTTGGTTCCAAATGTTTAGCTGCAGAAAAAAGACAAAAAATGGATGATATTGGTGTAGAAGTTATCTTTCTATGTATGATAGTAATTCAAAGGCATATCGATGTTTCAATTCAGAAAGCCTAAATGTTGTTCTAAGTCGTAACGTGAGATTCAGTTATTAACTCGCACGATAAAAGGGATACTAAAATTGCAATAGATATAGATTCATCTGAGAAGCTACTGCCGATGGTAGATGCATGTATTGAGGAGGAGATAGCTAGCCCTAGTGAGTATCAAAATGGTTTAAATGGTAAAGAAAGTCCAGATAATGAATATTTACTCAAAAAGTGCTGAAGACTACAATGAGGTGTTCACGCCAGTTGTCCGACTAACAACGTTTCGATTACTTTTAGCCATCGCAGCGAAACAAAACATGATAGTACATCTTTTGATTGCAAAAACAGCTTTTTAAAATGTAAATTTAAGCGAACCAATTTACATGAAACAGCCACCGGGGTTTACAAAAGACTCAAAGAAGGTTTCTTTGCTAAAAAGGAGTATATATGGGTTAAAAGTGGTGGCAAAAGTATGAAATAATGCGCTGCAGACTCTACTAACCCAAACAGGATTTCAGCAGAGTGAATAGGAGCTCTGTTTATACCCAAGGAACCTAAATAGTAGTTGGTGCTTCTTACTAATATATCTTGATGATTTGGTTTTGGCATGTGAAAGTGAGGAACATTTTAAAGCTCTTGAAAAAATGTTGTCTTCTAAATGAATGAATCCAAACAATTTTAAATTCGAAAATAATACTTTTTCTCTTAAACTTCGAGTAGTTCTCTTTGTATAACTTTGTATATCTGTTTAATACCCTTCCTAAATCGCTATCAGGCCTTTGAGGCTTAGCGTAATTGTTAGGTTAGAGAGGTGGTTTTAATGAGTAAAACTCTTACACTCTTTGTTGGAGCGTACACCCTCCTGTCTTTTTGAAGATTTCCCCTCCCTTCGGAAAAAAAATTTCAAAAGCAAAATCTTGTACCCATCAAACATTTTTTAGATATGTCAATCTCAAAGCACATTCATGGAAAGTATTAGCTAAGTCAATCCAGCTATATCGAGAAAATTGCATTTAAGTTTGGGCTACATAATTCAAAACCCTCCAAAACCCCCATGGAGCTTAATTGTGGTAAAACAGGCACATCAGAACAACTAACTGGATGATTGCTTTATATATCTTTTAATACGCAACCTGGTATATCAGCAAGTGTTAGCATTTTGGGGCTGGGTTTGAACCCAACTAAAACGAGTACTAAAGGGTTTAAAGGGCACATCAGGCATGAATCATTGAGAAAGAAGGAGCTGACTTGATTGGATATGCTGATGCAAATTTTGCCGAGGACAGAACTGATCGCAGATCTAATAATGGTCGAGTATTTTTTTTCAAGGTGGTACTATAAGTTGGACTTGCCGAAAGCAAGATTTTTTTGTACTCTCGGCTACAGAGGCCGAATTTATTTCATTATGTGAGGCTGGAGAGGAAGTAATATGGTTGTGAGATGTGTTGAACGCCCAAAATCAAAAGGTCACTGCACCAACCTTAATTTGCAAAGACAATACAATTGCTTGGAACTAGTAAGAGACGACAAATTTCCTTTTGAAACAAAGCATGTGGACATAAGGTACAAATTTATCAAAGACATTAATAAAAACGGTACTGTAAGGTGCGAGTATTGTCCAACTGACGACATGATTGCAGATCAGCTGACGAGGAGGAGTATTGAAATGTGAACGAGCCATTATAATAGAGTCGTGTGATCCACCCTTTATAAAGTTGAAAGTACATTAACCAATTGCTTTATATTTCTTTTTATGGTCTACATTTTTTTCTGGTTTAACGAATTCTTTGTTCACTTATTCAGATCCGAAGTATCATATTAAATTCAATTTAATAAATTATTAAATCTTAGTTATTAGTTTTGTAGTAGTTCCTCTTTATTCTGCCCAAAAATATACAATATTTATTCACAATAAGTTTTTATCTCCCTACCAGTAAACAATGTTGCAAAATAAGTACAATAATACATACATGGTAATGATATTTCCACAACTCGGCCGTCCTGACTTGTAACCGCCACGGTTACCTTTGATCATTATTTATTTTAAACCAAGGTTTTATATTTGCCGCATCCCAAGTAACCTCGAAGGGAATTTGACTTAATTGGAAACCCTCCACATCTTTTACTACATACCTGTCATTGCCTAGTACTTTTTTGATCTCATAAGGGCCTTTAAACTTTGGAACAATTTTCTTTGATACTCCTGGTGTGCTAATAAATTTATTGACCATAACATAATCACCTACCCTGTATATTCGTTCTTTTTTTCTATATCCATCAACTATACTTTTTTTATTCTCTTGTGATTTTGCTTGCTTTATGATTGCTTTGGATTTCAAATTATAGACGTCTCTTGTTTTTATATTTTCCGTGCTTTCATTTAAATATTCGCTTAGAAAGTCAATAACAATGTTTCACTCCAAATAAAATTTCACTAGTTGACGTTCCTATACCGCGATGTACAGTATTCATTGAAAACTCAATATCTGGTAATATAACATCTAGAATCTTCTTACTACCACTAGCTGACTTTGCTATCATTTGAGCAAGACTCCTATTAATTCGTTCCACCTGTCCATTAGCTTGAGAAGATCCTGTCGCTATTCTGACGTGCCGTACATTATTTGTCTCAAGAAATGTAGCAAAGTATTTAGTAGTAAAACTAGTCCTAGTCCCCTGTCTGAAATTATTATTTTTGGACGACTATAATTTCCAAAGTAAGACTTGAGTTTGATGAGGACTTCATTCGTGTTTGTAGTCCGTACCGCATATAATTTAACGAATTTTGTGAAGGCATCTACTACCAATAAAACAATTTTTTTTTTTTAGTTAGATAACACAACTGGGCCAATGTGATCTATATGGACGGTGTTAAATGGTAAGTCGCCTTTTGGTATATTGTTCAACAATCCCTCTCGTTTCCCAAATTTTGGTGAAAAGGCAATACACTTCAAACAATTGTCTATATAAATAGCAATTTTTTGTTTCATATTTGAAAACCAATACGTTTTAGTAATCGATTCTAATACCTTATCATGGCCAATGTGTCCTAAATCATCATGATATTTGTGTAATATTTGGTTTTCCATATCCGATGGAACATAAAATAAAATTTTCGCTTTGTCCGTTATGCATTTCATAAAATTTGCTTTCAGAATTTTCTAACTGTTTGCATATTCTACGCACACTCATCTTTATTTTGACGAATTGACAAATTTTGCTCAAATGTGTTTTCTTCTAAAACCAAAATATTAGTTGTTCGACTAATCATAATCTTGCAGTTTTAAACCCCAGCGGGCAATACGAGGATTAATATCCTTTTCATTAATCGTAAGTATTAAAGAATTACAATCCGTGACAATCTTAAATTGTATTCCCTGCAGATATATCCTAAACCGTTCAAGAGCATATATGATTGCTATGGTTTCCAATTCGAAACTATGATATTTTTCTTCACATGGGGTTGTTCTAATTGAAAAAAAAAAATTGGATGTAAAATTCCGTCTGCTTTCTTTTGTAATAGAATAGCCCCAAACCCTAATGTGCTGGCTTCACAATGTAACTCGGTCTCATCGCTGGGATCATAAATAGCTAAAATAGGTGCTTCAACTAATTTACTTTTTAGAAGTAAAAAACAATCAAATTCTTTTTTTCCAAAAATAAAGTCCGAATTTTTCTTTATTAAATTATATAGAGGCTGAGCAATAATTGACAAATTTTCAACGAATCTCCTAAAATAAAAGCACAATCCTAAAAAACTGTGAACGGCCTTGACATTTTTTGGCACCGGAAAATCAGTTACTGCACTTATTCCATTTTTAACGGGACGGATTCCGTCATTAGATACCGTATAATCTTAATATTTTACCTCGGTCTGCAAAAATTTGCACTTATCAATTCTTAATTCAAGATTATTCCTTACTAACCTTTTTAAAACTTCCTTAAGAATATTAAAGTGTTCGTCTATTGTGCTAGTTGCGATCATAATATCGTCCATATATGCCAAAGGCCACAGTCAACATTTCAAATGTCCTTCCGCATTTAATTTCATTTTTTACACAAAACTGAATACAGTTTCTTTGATCCATTTTTTTCGAATAGTACAAAATCGAAGAGCACACTACTAACCTTTTTAACTGTCAAAAACAAACTGACAATCCAAAATGGTTGGTATTGCCAACATATATAACAGACATGTGTACCAATGTAAAAAAAAAAAAATGCGAACATCGAACATACGTAACTCACGAAAAGATGAAAATAACGGTTATCTTTTGATCACACCTCGTATATTGTCATTTTACCAGTCTCTACAAGATCATTAAAAATTCGGTTCACATATCTTTGAAAGGTAGATGGTGCATTTTTAAGACCAAAGGGCATTCTAAGAAACTCATATTGCCCATTTGGAGTTACGAAAGATGTGTAGTTAATCGACTCATTTTCCATGTAAATGTGGTAAAATGCGCTCTTTAGGTCTAGCAGTGTGAAGAATATTTTGTTCGCTAATTTGTCACCTTCAAAACATTCTTTTATTTTAATTTTCCCATAACAAATTAATTTTGTTTTATTAATTCCATAGTAATGTATATTATTATTTATATTTATTTTCAAACGATTTGGTAAAAACATCCGTCGGATAAAACTGATGGGACTTCCCGAGTCAATCAAGCATCCTAATAAAGGTCTATAATTATTATTCAGTGAATAAAAATAAATATACATTTGTCTTACAAATTCTTCGCCATTCTCACTATGCACGTTATGAACAGTAAAATTCTTCTTTTTGTACTGCGGGCATTCAGAAGCGTAGGGTCCAAACTCTCCGCATGCATGACAAGCACCAACTTCTCGTTTCGGCTTACGACATTCCGATGCAATGTGTCCCACCGAGTTACAGTTATAGCACCGTGTCTTTCTTTCAGTGATGTCATTGGCGTTTCCTACCACAGTTGGCTTTGGCAAAGAAACATCTGAAAACGCCTCCAATAACTGGTTTTCGTGATTAAATCGATGCATCTTCGCCTGCGCTCGAAGCTGACTATTAGGTATTCCCTCGATAATATATTCCATAAGTTCTTCATGTCCAAACTCAATTTTGTTTGCTAATATCAGTTTGTCGTGAAAGTAACTTTGAAAACGCTCGTTAGCTTGCCACTTACGTGCTTCAAATTCTCGACGTATGGTGAGTTTACTGATTCTATTGTCAAACAAAAATTTCATTTCAGCAAGCAGGCCTTGAATTGGAATCGTTGCAACGTCTTCTCTTGAGTGCCGCTATTTCAAAGCCTTTCCTTTTAGTTTCGTTGCGATCAAGGCTCGCAATTTGTTGTCGTCTAAGTTGAACGATTTTTTTACACCCAACAGCTGATATTCCCACAATTGAAACTGATCACCTTCTCCTGAATATTCGGAAATTAGATATTTCACCATTGACATCTTGTTGATAAAGATTTGATAAGTAATTTCATTTCCTTTTAATGACGGTTTACTCGCATTTGTTACTTTAACAACATCTTCAGCATTCTTTGCTTTCTGCTTCTCATTCGATTTCTGCTGGCACTCATTTGACTTTACATTGTTTATATGATTTTACTTTGTTGTCTTTGCCCGCTCGTTTGTCGCTTCATCTTCACACATATTTGATGTTTCGCTGTTACCTGCTTCGTTTGAGCACTTGTTTAAAATTTCATTTCCGGTAATTTTCTGCATACACTCTTTCTCTCTCTTTAACAAATGAATTTCTTTACGTTGTACTTCCATCTCTTTCCTCATTAATTCTATCTCTTTTCTCATTAGCTGGAATTCCTTAAATTCGTTGTTGACTACATGCGCACTGCTCTGGCTTAAGCTCTTCTTTTTATCATCCATCTCGATGTTGACCTCCTTCTTCTTGTGCTTCTGCGTACGTGACTTCTGCATTATCGTTTTCCTTTGAATTTTTACTGCGGTTGCCGGCCATTGCTTCTGCGTCGCCGGGCTCACTGCCGTTGTCCACTGTTTCAAGGTCTTCGGCAGAGCCTCCAGTAGCCATATCGACTACTGGCCGTGGACACTCTCAGTTCCATCATTTTTAATCCAATTTGGTTATTCGATAACGAAGTGATCTTTATTGTAATGTAAACTATAATATATATATTCTAATATCTATTATAAACAAACAAAATTAAATGTATTTGGCACTGGCCGCAGTGTGATTTATTTACTTTCTTTTCAAATTGTCAAATCATGTATTAGGTGTCAACATATTAGTGACAGTTGTATAAAAACAATGGAAAAAAAATTATAGCACAAGCATGACAGTAATTAGGTAGAATATGAATTATATACTCGTACATAATAGATAAAATACATAATATGCATACATAGGGTGTATATAACTTGCAAGCCTTTAACTCCTGTATAGGATATGGAAACTCACGAACTTTCATTAAATCCTCTTCTAGGTAAATTCTTTAATTCTTAATTTCTGAGCATTAATTTGGGAATGTGTTGCACATCAGGTGTACCCTATTTTAATAGAATAACTTAATTTGGAAAATAATTTAGTTTCTGTAGTGAGCAGCCTCGAAATGTTTCTGTTGATAAGGTTTCTCCAACCCTCCCAACATTATTATATAATATCATAAAAATAAATTGCTTCCAAAAGTAAAAATGTCATGATGCCTATAAAGAACCCGCATTCAAAGTGAGCAATGCAGTGCTCATTGAAGTCGATGTAAAATCCGAAGTAACATGAAAGGTTTGTAAATGTTGCCACTCTGAACGATTAAAAATAAACTGTTTTGAGAATAAAACACTTTGTTACAAGTGCCAATAAGACAGAACTTGACCATGAAACACTAAGAAGATAAAAGCCTTTTGATACACACACTTTCTTGGTAAATACTTTCCTTAAATAGTGAAAAATAACGTACTCGTACTTCCAATTAATTATGGTGTAAGGTATAATAATAATAATAATAATAATAATAATAATAATAATAATAATAATAATAATATTTCGAATGATATAAAATATGACTATAGTGAAAATGATATCACATCTTTTGAAGTTTTCCTAGCTGTTAGAAGTGCCAGGCGATACTTTAGACGGTGGAAAAATAGTGTAGTCTGTTTTAATTTACGAGAATTCTCAAAACTGAAAGACATTTCTTCAGATAATACTGCAACAGATGAAGCTAAAAATGACTAGCAACTAAGACCTTCGACTCAAAGAGAAAACAATTTACAAAACAAGCATTTCATATGAGTTCGTGAATGTGAAAATTGTACTTTTTTAATTACAAGTTATAATTATAAAGCTAAGAATGTTATAAATTTATATATCTTTTTATTTATTTATTTATTTAATATTATTAATTACAATAATTAATTATTATAACTAATGTGTACATCGAGTACTAGCTGCCAGGGCTTTCGACTCTATAAAATATAATATGAGTTTTGTTGTATAAACTAAATATCTAAAACTAGATTACAATTTTTAAAATAGGATTCAATGGCATAGATGTTGGGAGAGGAAATTGTTTTTAAAAACTCAGTAGGAATTATTTCTTTAAAAGTATCTTTCCGCTGCTGGTTAAAATGGCTACATTCGTTAAGTATGTGTTCAATAGTTGGTGGTCCATTGCAAAATCTGCAATTTGTCAAAGTGGTGCCGTTTAAAAGATGTTCGTGGGTTAATTTTGTATGACCAGTTCGAAGTCGAACGAAAAGTCTCGTTTGTTGTCGGGAACATGTTGCAGGATAAGTAGCTTTGGATCCATCTGTATTATAGATTTTGTACCTATGACTATAGTTGGCCCACTCATCTGACCGGTTTTCGTATAGTCGTTTTTAAATAGAATTTGCCAAGTCTTTGTTATCGGATATGTATGTAGTTGGACATGGTGATTTGGCGGCGTCTTTTGCTTCTTGGTCTGCATGTTCATTTCCAGCAATGCCAGAGTGGCCAGGAATCCACATTAGTTGAAGCTTTTTTGGGTTTTTGATAAAGGAATCACTGAGATTGGATATGGTTTCGCTGCTATTGTTGATGTTCAGAATGCCGTCTATTGTAGATTTGCTATCAGAACAGATGACAAATTTTCCTTTATTGCGGACGCAATAGTCGATGGCCGTTTGAATTGCCAGAGCTTCGGCGGTAAAGACTGATGCATAATCTGGAAGTATTCCTTTAGCAATTAAGTTACCATTCTGATGCGCGACGGCAAACGAGGTTCCATCGCTGGACTTCGAGCCGTCGGTAAAAATTCGTGTATAGCCTTTTGCTTTTAGTTGGCTTTCTTTATCGAAAAAAAGTTGTCGGTAAATAGCTGGATTAGTTGTTGATTTTGAATGATCTGCTAAACTAAGTATAAAAGACGATTGACTAAGGTGCCAAGGTGGCTCCTTATTCTGTTTTATCAGACGAGGTTTGATGTTTAACTGCATGGTCCTTAAACCATCAATGCAGTGCCGTATGGTGGATTTTGTTCTGACCGTTTTTTTATGAGCCAATGCTCTGGTTACATCTTGGTGTAGGATCGCGTTGTTGCAGTTGAAAAGTTTAGGAATAAGAAGATATGTAGACCATTTTATTCGCTCAGCTATTGTTGGAAGACCAGCCTCAGCCAAGATGTTTTTGATAGGTGGTGTCGGGAATGCGCTGATACTTCTTCGAACGGCTGTGTGGTATGGTGCGTATAGGCGTTTGATGTGAGTTTGTGCACACCAACCAAATATTGGGAGTGCGAAATCAATTTTTGATAATATTAAAGCTTTAGTTACATTTACGAGTGTCTTTATATGAATCATTGAGTGTTTTGAGGGTAAATATTTTATGATGTTAAGTCTGGCAGCTAGTTTTGTCCTTAGATCTAGACAATGTTGTTTATAGGTAAGCTTACTATCAAAAATTATTCCTAAAATTCTTAAATAATTGACAAATTCTATGACAATATTGTTGTATGTTAGAATAAATTTTGAACAATTAATTTTTTTGCAAATATGTAAAACTTTACATTTTCCAATTGAAAGAGCAGCTCCTGAAAGCTGGCCCCATTTTTTTATTTTATTTAATATATCTGCAAAATTATCTCTAACTGAAATACTATTATTTGTTTTGGAAAAAATAATTGCGTCGTCTGCATAAATTGCATGTTCGATGTTTTTGTAGCCAGATAAAATTCTACTCAATTGGTCAAACGCAGTGATAAAAAGAATAACTGACAATGGTGATCCCTGTGGGATCCCGTTGTGCAGTGGATACATCTCAGATGAATTATGATTAATCCTAACTCGAAACTTGCGATTGATCAGGAAGGCTTTGACAAAGTTAAAGATCCTCGGACCAACTTTCCAGGTCTGGAGTTGATTCAAAACTACATGCACTCCTATGCGGTCAAAAGCTCTTTCAAAATCAGTCGCCAGAATAGAGACATGATTTTTGCTTGAAAGAGCATTTGACACATAGTGCTGGAGATGCAATAATACGTCTAATGCGCTTTGTTTTTGTTTAAAAGCGACCTGATTGGCGCTAATGAGGCTGTTTTTATTTAGGTACCAAGAGATTCTTTTTGCAATTATTTTTTCCAAGGTCTTTGCCATACAAGGCAAAAGCGAAATTGGGCGATACCCAGAAATATCCGAAGCTGGTTTATTGGGCTTAGGAATCGGTACAATCTCGGCTGTTCTCCAAGACTGGGGATAAATCCCTAGTTCAAAAATATTATTGTACAATGTAAGCAGTCTGTCCTTTGCGGAACGTGGCAAGTTTTTGAGCATAGGATATGATATCCTGTCAAAGCCAGGGGTTTTTCCTTTAGCGAGATGCAAGGAGTTTTCGAGTTCAATCATCGATATCTTATTTTCGATTTTCCTAGCTGAAGAAGAGACTCGGCTTGCACTGTATTCGTTTTGCAAAGTTTCAGTTTTATTTATGAAAAATTCCTGTGAAAAACTTTGATCCTCAGAGTAGAGGGACCAAAATCTTCCAAAAGAATTGGCTATGTCCAGAGAAGATGTTAACTGATGATTATTAAAATTTATTACTCTTAAATTAAGATTAGAATTGTTCCCTGTTAACGTTTTTATATCGGACCAAATTCTTTTTATGCTGGAATTAGGGTTTATTTTTTGTGTAAACTTTTCGAAGCTATTATATTTGGCTGATTTTAGAGCTTTTTTAAAAGTAGCATTTGACTGTTTATACGAAATTAGGTTCTGAGTATTTTGAACACGTTTATAGTTGTGCCAATGGATTTGTTTTGCTTTTCTCAATACACTAAGCTCTGTGGACCACCAAGGGACTGTTGATTTGACAGAAGTATTTTTGGTTTGTGGGATAGCTATATTAGCTGCCGATTTAATCAATTTGTTAAGTTGGGCAGCTTCTTTATTTACATTACCAGAGTATGTTGTGGTATTATTGTGATCACATAATATTTGGAACTTAGGCCAATTTGCGAGATCAGTTTTAAATTTTGGTTTAGTCTTTGTTTTCTCAAAGTTTAAATTAGATAATACTTCCGTAACAATCGGAAAGTGATCGCTACCGTGAAGGTCGTCTAATCTTTCCCAATTGCACTTTGGTGCAAGCTGGGCTGAACACATTGTCAAGTCAACATGTGTGAATGTTTTGTGCGTTGAGAAGTGAGTGTAACTACCGTCGTTTAATATTATAAGATTTTCCGCTAGAATGACATCTTCTAAAATTTTTCCTTTGTCGTTGCATTCTTTGGATCCCCAAATAGGGCTCCAAGAATTAAAATCCCCTAAGAGAATGAAAGGTGTATTTATTTGTCTAATAATTGAAAATATATCTTGCGGTGTTAAGGTTTGTGAAGGTGGAATGTATAAATTTACTATGGTAAATGAAAAACCAATATTTATTTCTAAAGCTAAAGCTGATATGTTTGCAGTGATTGGGACGCACTTATGGGGAATGTGTTTCTTTACAAGAACTCCAATTCCCTGTTTGGATGAGGTATTCAAAGGCAGATTGTGGAAAAAACCTACATAGTCTTTTGGTGTAATTGAATTGTGGATATTACAAGAAAAATGAGTTTCTTGTAATGCGAGGAAATCTGGTTGTATATCTTTGATAAGAAGTACCATTTCATGATAATTATTAACAAAACCGTTCATATTCCATTGCACAATTTTAAATTTCATAAAGAGATAATAAAGAGAAGATTTCGTTTTTATTAAAAGTTGTCGTCTTCCATTGAGAGATCATCATATGTTATGTCATGTGTCGAGCTGAAGTATTGATTTAAGTTGGAGTCGATCGAGCTAACGTTGCTACTGGATTCAGAAAACTGAGAGGCAATATTGTTAGTGGGGGAGAGATAAGAGAGAGTGGAAGTTGTTTTTGAAGAGTTACTGTTTTCGTGAGTGTTAAGGTGTGTGGGTTTTGTTGAAGATGTGGGGTTAGAAGAAGAGTCTGTTGCAGACGAAGAGTGGATAGAAGAATGAGGAAGAGAGGGGTTTTGGATTGCAGAGGGGGGAGTGGTAGAGAGGGACCCTGGGTCAGGTAAGTTTTTATTGTTGTTGTTTACATTGTAATTTTCTTTGATATTAGTTTCTTGTGTTTTTGTGTGTTGTGTTTTTTTGTATGTAACATTTTTTTGTGTTGTTTGGATGTTATTTGATATTTCTTTTTCTGAGTTACCAGTGTTCGATTTCGCTGCCTCTGAGTAGCTAACAGTAACGGAATCGTTACCATTGTTTTGCTGTTGTTTACTTATGTTTTGTTCTATACTTATATTTCTTTCGTAAATTGTTTTAGCAGTGCGCATAGTGCACTTGTTTTTAGTTTTAATTTCAAGAACTGCTTTCTGTTCAATATATTTTTGCATTCTTTGGAGGATGCGGGGTGTTCTTTTTACTTACAATAATTCATGCAATATATTCATTAATTCATATATATATATATATATATATATATATATATATATATATATATATATGTATATATATTTATATATATATATATATATATATATATATATATATATATATATATATATATATATATATATATATTTATATATATATATATATATATATATATATATATATATATATATATATTATACAATACAAATTCAATAGAATACGCATACCGAGTCAACTATATGCGTACACTCGCTACTATAAAGAAAGTGTCATCGGCACGACTTCACGTATATCGAATTGCTAGAGAGGTTGAATTCTGTTCAACACTCCCACTATTAGTTGTAAGTCAATTTACGTTACGTTAAATATTTATGAAAATTAAGAAAACTATTCAAAATCTAAAATATACATAAATTCTGACAACTACGAATAATGAAAACAAAACAAATTAATTTTTCTTTGCCAAAATATTTAACATTGTACGGAACCCCAAATGCTTATTCTTTGGCGGAGGCTTCTTCATTATGTCTGCCAACTGGTCGTCGCTTCGAATATATTGCAAAACGAAGATCCCTTCTTCGAATTTTTCACGGATAAAATGGTAACGTACGTCGATGTGTTTTGTTCTTTTGTGAAACTCTGGGTTTTTCACAAGTCGTATGGCACTTTGATTGTCCATACAGAATATCGGCACGTCAGTCTCAGTCAGGAACAATTCGCACAAAAGTCGCTTTAACCATACCAATTCTTTTATGGCAAGCGATGCTGCCATATATTTGGGCTCCAATGTTGACAACGCCACTGATTTCTGGCGCTCTGGGCGCCAACTGATGATACCGCTTCCGAACAAAAACACGTAATCCGATGTTGAACTGGCGTAGTCTGCATCGCTGTATCCAACAAAATTCAAATCGAATCCGTTTTCGAAAACGATGCCTGTATCAGTCGTACCCTTAATATATATTAGAATTCGTTTCGCTGCATTCACGTCAGCGTGCGCCGCTTTATCCAAATATCGACTGCAATTGCCGGAAGCGTTGCCACAGCCAAATTCATTCGACTGCCGATCACTTCACGATATATAAAATCAACCTTTTATCTGCCACAAAAATACACAATTTTTGGGCATTATCCGAAGGCATTGATACGGCGGTACAATCTGTCATGGTGAAACAATTGTTTACCCTCTGTGGGTATGTTCGTTGAATGGCATGAATCGATCCGTCCGATCGCTGTTCAATTTCGAGACCCAAGAAACATTTTGCCTCGATAGCCTTGACATCGAATTCTCGTCATAAATGTTCAATCACCAGTGCAATGGCTTTCTTGTTCTCTGCAGCAATCACTCCGTCATCGACGTAAATTGCTAACACCATCATGACATTACCAACGTGTCGCATAAACACACATGAACCTGATTCACTGGTTTTAAAATCGAATTTGTTGATGAACGTCGAAAATTTCGTGTTCCAGCATCGCGATACTTGCTTCAAACCGTACAAGTTTTTCGCTAACTTGCGCATACGTCCTCTGTCGTCGTCATATCCATCAGTTGATTCATGAACACATTCTCTTCCAAATCGCCATTCAATATGGCGGTTTTTACGTCAAATCGTTTCAATCTTATTCGTTTCGATTCCGCTATTGCCAGAATGGCTTGAATTGACGTTCGATACCATACTCTTTCGTGAACCCGAGCACCACCAAGCGCGCTTTGTATCGCTCGATGCAATCATCTGGATTATATTTTAAATTGTAAGCCCAACGGTTTTTAATTACATTTTGTTATGCTGGCGGCTCAACCAAGGTCCATGTATGATTTCTGATACGCGAATCGTATTCTTAGTTCATCGCCTACTCCCACTGCTTATGTTCATCCGATTCAATCGCTTGCACTTACGTAAATGGCTCTTCGTTGACTGCCAACATCGCATGATTCGATGATGCATAAAACAGCTAACGTTGCGGTATTCTGAGGCTGTTTCGATCACGCTTAGTATCGTTTAATGATGTTTCCTTGATCACTGTTGCAAATAGCGACACCATCTAAATGTTGATTTTCCGGCGATGTATCAGATACGGTAATTGTTACCGTTCGATTCAAAATGTGCACCGCCGAACTAACTGCTTCTGCCCAAAAAGTCAGATCCATTTGCTTGGAGTGAATCATTGTTCGTTCAGATTCAATGATTGTATGCATGTCCCGTTATGCATTTGCCCGTTTCATTTTGTTCCGGCGTATACGGCACAGTTCGCTGATGCACAATGCCAAATTTATAAAAACAAATTTTTTATTCGTCGTTGACAAATTCTGTTCCGTTGTCAAAAATTCCGAACGTAGTGTCCATTCTATCGTTGCATTCGATTCACCAAATTTTTTACATCACATGTGACCTCGGATTTCCGCTTCAAAAAATGTACGAAACGATAATGTGAATAATCGTATTTTAGAATCATGTGATTGCTTGCACCCGAGTCTAAAACCCAAACATCTTTCTCGTTGATTGATGTTGAAATTTGGCAATAAAACCTATCAGTTGATGCATTTCCTGATTTGTTGTCCGCCTTGCCATCCCTTTTTGGCCAGTCGCGCTTCCAATGACCCTGTTCCAAAACCGTCGCGCCAAATCCTTTCATTTGTTGCACGACTGCTTACTGTTTCGACATAAAAGTTGAAATGTCGTCAACCGGATCATTTTTTAAGCCATAATTCTTTTGTTGTAAATACAACCGATTTACTTTCGACGATTGCTCGTATACGAGTAAGCCCTTTAATTTGGTCTATATTGCATTTGCCGTTTCACAATTCATCACATGTCAACATGCATTTCTACCGAGCGTACCCGAAATCGCACGTAGGCTTTTGCATCTTCTAGTTTCCATGCCGCAATCGCAGCTGTATTTGCATTTTCAGCCGGGTCCTTTTTCATTGGCACTACACATACACCTAGAATTAGTCGTATTAGAAATTTCCACACTGACCACTGACTCGCCTCTTACAACTTTTCGATTTTCATAGATTCTTTTCCAGTTTTTGTTAAAAAAATCGAATTAAATTACAAAACAACACTTTCAAAAAAACGATCGATTCTTTTTTTTTTACTTGTTCACTGCGTATTTGTTACGTAATTTGCTCTCATAGCAAAAAAAAACATTATTATTCCGTAATTGTCCACTTTTGATTTTAAAAAAAAAGTCTTCCAGCGTACAATATGGAAAAATAAAAAAAAATTAACGTTCGATATTAATGGCTTTGCACAATAAAAAATTTCAAGAACGTTCTCAGTGTGTTTAGTTGCAATCTCTTTTTATCAAAATACGCACGGACATTCACTGTACGAATGTTCAGATGTTCCGTCGCACACCAACAAAAAAAATCACAATATCGAATGTTCTTTGTTTATGCTGATAGAAATTTTCAATTTTTAATTGTCTTCAAAATTCAATCGTTTTACTTTTCATTTATTTGCCAGCATGGTCTGGGCCCATAACTTGTTGAATCAATTATCTCTTGATATAATTCGACAAAACGTTAATATAATGAATATAATGAATGATTAAACGGAACTTAACTAGACAATGACTCAAATACAAAGAATACGCATACCGAGTCAACTGTATGTGCACAATCGCTACTACCTATCCGTATACCGTCATAGGAACGACTGCAACCGAATATCGAACTGACAGGGATGTCCAATTCTGTTCAACAGATTTAAATAAAGTTCATATTAGTAATCAAATATTGTATATAGTTACGTTTGCAAGGTGGACCGAAAAATAAAACAACGCATCTTTTCATATTGGATGTCAACTAAAAACTGGACTTTATTCTTAACGAAAGCTTCTTCTTATTTTTACAATAATACATAGATACATAACATGGCAAAAGTAATCGGTAATCGAGAAGAGATCATAAGGTTATTATCAGGGTTGATTAGTTATGTAGGAGTAATAAGTTAGGATAAGGTTACATATGTGACTCCTCCCCGATCTAAGAATCAACAGTCCCGGTTGATTTAACATTTTAATTATAAGTAAAAATAATTATTTTTCATTTGTTTTGTTATTAACAATCTGAAGAAAAAAAATATTTAGATATTGATAAATTATCATTTGAATTCATATTTTCGATTCTTATTATTGTAATTATATCAATTTACAAGTTTTGTTTAGTTCAAACTTTCATTTATGAGTTTTTCTTTTTTTTATTTCGTATTACTATTTGATCTTTTTTTTTCTAAACATTTTCCTTTTCTTCTTTACTTGATTAATGTTAGCTAATGTATGAATGTAATAGTTTTGTCTTATTCACATTAATTTAAATGTCTTTTCATGTATCATTATATATGTATGCATTTAACGTTTTTAACAATTTTTTCTTTCTATGTTTTTTGAAAAGTTTTGTGTATTACATTTTATATAGGAACATTTCTTCCAATTTTTTTTTCTCCTTTTTTTTTTTTAAATTTACTAAATGAATTATTCTTTATGCTATTTTTATGCTTCTCTATATAACAATATAACTATTTATTACGCCGAATAAAAAAAAAAATCAAACTTAATGTTTCAATTACAGAATTTTGGGACAAGATTGTTTCATTAATTGTTATTTTGTTACTTTCAATTCAATAATGTATTCTGGATTATTGTAGAAATTTGTTTCTTTCTTTTTACTTGAGTTTTGTAAATTTTTGGAAATTTACCATCTTTGGAAATAGGATGATTATCTTTCTTTTCGAAATTTGATATTTTCTTATATTTAGGATCTGATTTTCCCACTCTGTTATTTTTAACGTAACAATTCTCAAAATTATCGACCAAACGCCTATTTGTTCTTTCGTTAACTATATCGATCCTATTTACTTTTGATCTATGCAAGTCCTGAGCAAATTCTTTTATTTCTTCTGTCGAAATTAAGTTATTTAGGAAATCTATGGGTCGTTTTTTCGTGCTAGAATGTATGCTTCTATTGTAAGCCATTATTGCCCTATGGACATTATCTCGCAGTTCGTTAGAATTGTTGGGATCAGCATGGAAAAGTCTTAAATGTTCGTTCAGGGTACCGTGAACTCTTTCCACATCTGCATTTCCTGTTTTGTTGTAAGTTGTGGTAAAATTTACTTCTACGTTGCTGTCACTGAAAAACTTCTTAATAGCCGTGGTTTTTAATTCATTGTCTGTAACGATCATTCTGGGTTTTCCTAAATATTGAAATCTTTCCCTTAGTGCCTCTGTTATTGATACCCATGTTCTGTCTTTGAGTTCAGACACCGTTGCGTATTTCGTTAGTCTGTCAACAGACGTCATATAGATCACGTTTCGTTTGGGAACCCAAATATCCACATGTACGATGTCATTCTGTCTTTCAGGGGTTCGCGTGACGTTAAGTGAATGTTTGATGGGTCTTCTGTCAAACTTTGCCAGATTGCAAATATCGCAATTGTTAATATATTGGTGAATCTGCTTCTGTAATCCCGGATAGTAATAGTTCAGCCTAATTTCCGAAAATACTTCGTTCATTCCGCGGTGATTGTTTCTCAAGTGTTCTCTCTCAATAATTTCTAAAAGCCTGACTTTATCTGTGATATCTTCCAACCTTGTATTCGATCTTATAACTCTCAGGTTTCTGTCTCGCACAAAATAATCCCGGTAATGGTCCTCGAATTTTTTAAATAACGCGTCGCTCTCACTAAACACAACTACTAATCCTGTCTGCGGGAGGTTTTCCCTCATTATTTTCAACAACTCACTGTTGCTCGTAACTCTAAACGTGTGTCTGACCATTTTTCTAAATAATATTTTTGAGTTTATTTCCTCCCTATTTGCCTGTTCTAAAACAATTTGCAACATAAAAAGATTCATAGGCTTTTCCGTAAACCTTATGAAATCCGAACTGTCAGTTTCTGCACTGTGGACAGTTTCAATATCATCATCAAAAAGTTCATTTAGATTAACCACAAAGTCCTCATTCAAAATATCCTCGATTTCGTCCCTGCGCTGACCAACTGTGAGTCTACTCAAAGCGTCCGCAATAACGTTTTCCTTCCCTTTTACGTGTTCGATATCAAAGTCGAACTCACCTAGCATGACCTTCCATCTGTGAATCTTCCCTTTTACGTGTTCGATATCAAAGTCGAACTCACCTAGTATGACCTTCCATCTCTGAATCTTCATATTTAGGTCCTTTATGTTACTCAACCAAACAAGAGGCTTATGGTCAGTTTTTATCGTGAATTTTCGCCCGTATAAATAATGCTTGAAATGTTTTACAGCCCATATGACCGCGAGCAGTTCTTTCTCAATCGTTCCATAATTCTGCTCATGTCGGTTGAGTGTTCTGCTTGCATAGGCTACCACTTTGCCGTCCTGCATCAAAGCTGAGCCTAGGGCATAGTTGCTGGCGTCGGTCATAAGGGTGAATCTTCTCGAAAAATCGGGGCGAACTAGAATAGGGTCGGTCTTTAAAATCCTTCTTAACTTGTGAAAAGCTTCAACATACTCGGCGTCTTTGACATTTACTCTAACATTCTTTTTAAGGTATTTCGTCCAGTTGTACGCTACTTTCGAGTAGTCCTTGATAAATCTCCTGTAAAAACCTGTGACCCCTAAAAACGTTTTAATTTTTTTTTGCGTTCTGGGTAACGCGATCTTGTCTATGGCTTGAACTTTTGACGGGTTTGTTCTGATTCCCTCCGTGGTTGTAATGAGACCCAAAAAATCTGTCTCTCTTCTCAACAATGAACATTTCCCTATCTGTAATTTTAAATTTCCCTTTATAACTCTTTGAAATATTCTGCTTAGTGACTCTATATGTTCGTCAATACTAGTTGAGAAAACTAGAATATCATCCAGGTATACCACACAAATTTTTCCTATGAATTCTCTAAGTACATTATTAATCATCTGCTGGAACGTTGCCGCTGAATTCCGTAAACTAAACGGCATACGTAAGAATTCGTAGTGGCCTGTTGCAGTTGAAAACGCGGTTTTAGTCCGGATGCATCTCAATTTGGTGGTAGCCTTTAGCGAGATCTAACGTGGAGAAATACTGACATCTACCAATTTTATCAAATATGGCCCCCATATTAGGCATTGGGTATCGAACTTCAGTCGTGATGTTATTGAGCTTCCTGTAATCTATTACTATTCTCCATTTCTTCTAATTTGAACTACCTGACTTTTTCGGCACTATCCAGATTGGACTGTTATATGGACTATTCGACTCTCTAATTATTCGTTGTTGCAACATTCCCTCTATCTGCCTATCTACTTCTGCTCTGTGAATCTCTGGGTATCTGTATAACCTTGAATAAATTGGCGAATCTGTTGTCGTGTCAATCCTGTGTTTAATTTCATGCGTAAATGATAGCGACTCATTTTCCTTATAGAATGCTTTTCTATTGGTTCTAATTAACTTATTTACCTTATCTCTTTCCCAGTCTGTTAAATGTCGGAGGTCAAATAATTTTGTTAAATCATGTGGCATTGCCTCATTACTAAAAACTTCAATGAGATTTCCTTTGTATGAATCACGATAGTAAGCTTCCTCTTCTTTTGAGAAAAATAATGGCAACACTGTATTTCTAGTAATTAATCGTCTGTTAGTCTATAACTGTATCTAATTTATTCAAAATATTATTCCCAATTAGGCCATCAAACTTCTCATTAAAATCCATTTCAAAAAATTCGCACGATTCGTTATCCAATTTAAATTCTTTAAACAATGGGAAACGACATAATTTTGTCAACACTCTTTCCTTTCCTAAAGCCTTTATTTTTATTCTAGCATTATGTTTCCATAGAGGGTTACACACATTCGGGTTGACTAAACTGAATTCGGCGCCGGTATCTATTATAAAGTATAAAGTTATGACAGACGTTTCTATTGTTATATAGGGTAATTTTGGTGGGCTCGGTCCCGAAAATTTACCGAATTATTTCCAATCTCCATCTGCGTGTCATTTCTATTTTGGCTACTGTGGGGTTGTGTTAGTCTTGTTCTGTCTGTTTGCATACGGCTTACCGTCGAGCTCCGATTGTCATTACGGTCTCTGTACTGACGATTATTTCTGCCTCGTTCTGCATTATCCACAATTGGCGCATTACCAGTGTTTGGCCCAAAATTCTGTCCAAAACGTCGATGATTTACTGCCTGATTAAAATACCGTGAATTATTAAGAAAATTACTATCTCGATTCCGATAATTTAGATTTTCCAGAGAACGTGTGAAATTTTGATTGAAATTATCATTGCTCTGTATGCAACTATTCCTGTTACTAGAACGTTCCCGGACTTTGGGCGGTAGGTGGGTGACCTACATTCGTCCCTAGATCATTGTACAAAACTGGCCTCGCCAACGCATTTGTTTTTCACGAAATTGAATTTAACAGCTATACTATTTGCGTCAAACTGTGTAATCATTGTTGCATAAATGTTCTCAATCTCCTGGATAAAATATGCCAATCTATTCAGATCTGATCCATCGAAAGTTGCAATATCCCTAATACATGTCATAACGACACTAAACAATGAATTCGATATTTCCATCGCCATGACTTTTGGTATTTCCACTTTCCCCCAATTAATGATCTACCTTTATGTTTGGGTTTTCGAAAATTGTTACGCGGTTGAAAATTATAAAATATGGATTAGCAAAATTTAACCACAAATATTTCGTTTCTATGCAATTTTGGCTATTTTTGCTGCCGGTTTTTTTTTTTTTTTTTTTTTTTTAGTTTTACATATGTACATCACGCCACATTGTATGCACTTATATATGCTTTTTCGAATAGCTTCACATTGTTAATTACAAAAGAACGTTATAATTTTTTTTTTTTAATACCTGAAAATTACTTTTATTTGCTATATGTCATGTATGTAATTTTTCCACTCGGCACTTTCAACAAATTATATGTACATAGATATGTATGTATGTTGTTGGTATAAAATCTTTTCGCGTTTCAACGAAAATGCAAACAAATGTCATAGGCAAAACTTTTTAGTTTTATTTTATTTCTATATTTATTATTTTACAATAGCTTTTTAGCCGGCGGGAAATCAAACGAGTGTCTCTCTGCCAATGGGTGTTCAACGACTGATCTTTATTTCTTCATGTTCTAGTGTTCTTATCGAGTAGTTATCGTAGTGATGTATCTTAGGTAGTAATCGATATTCACAATAACTAAATAGTAAATACATATAAGCACATACCCGTATACGAGTACTTGCTACTACAACTCGGCCGTCCTGACGACAAGATCCCCTGATCTTTGTATACAAGAAGACTTACCGATAACTTAGAAATACATTACAGTTTTTCTTAATCTTCTAATTCTTAATCTATTATGATTTACAATATTTTTTATTTTTTATTTTTTTTTATAGACTCTTTTCTTTGTTGTTAATCCATTGTCTAATGTTCTGGACACTCCAGACACCCTGATACGGAACGCGAGAAACTTGAAACCCTTCTACATCTTTTAAAAGAAACCTATCATTTCTAAGAATTCGCGCAATCTCATAAGGGCCCTTGTGTTTGGTATAAGTTTTCTAGAAAACCCTACCGTAGAATCAAAATTTTTCACCATTACATAATCTCCTACTTTGTATTTGTACGGTTCTCTGCGTTTTCCATCAACGTAAGATTTATTATAATTTTGAGCTTTGATTTGGTTATGCTCTCCCTCTTTCCGTAATTCTTCTAAATTTATTTCCTCTACGTTTTCATTAAGTTCCATCTGTTTTTCTTTAAATTCGTCTAATACTTTACCCTTTTGTTCTATTCCAAACAACATTTTGCTTGGAAATTGTTTTATACTTCTAAGTTGTGTATTATTTAACGAATATTCAACTGTTTCAATAACTACGTCCCAGTGTAATCCTCTTTCAGGTTCAACTAATTTGGCTATCATAGGTCCTATACTTCTATTAATGCGTTCTACCTGACCATTTGCCTGGGGAGAACCTGTCGCTATCTTAATGTGTTTGATGTAGTTGTCTTTCATAAACGCTTCAAATTCGCTTGACGTGAAACAACTACCTCTATCCGACACAATACATTTTGGCTTGCTGTATGATCTGAAATGTTCTTTTAAGGCTTGAACTACTTCCTTTGTATTTGTAGTCTTTGTGGGGTATAACCTAACGAATTTTGTAAAAGCATCAACTACTACGAATATGTGTTTCTTAACTCTTCTTGCATCTATCGGTCCATAGTGGTCTATGTGTACAATATCAAATGGCTTATTTCCCTTAGGAATGTTGTGTAGAAATCCTTCTTCTTTACCTGGTTTTGGAGAAAAAGCAACGCACTTAAGACAGTTTTCAATATGGACCGTTGACTTCGTTTTAATGTTTGGAAACCAATAACTTTTTGAAATTGCGTCTGTCATTTTATCTCTTCCCACATGTCCCATTTCATTATGATATTTGTACATCACGTGATCTTCCATATCTTCTGGGACACAAAACAACAACCTGTTATCATTACTTTTTCTGTACAATATTCCATTTCTCATCTCGTAAAGTTTGTGTTCTGAAGTAGTTAAAGTTTCTCTAATTTTTTGTAGCCTTCTATCTTTTGCTTGGCATATCAGTAAATTTTCTTCAAAAGTATTTGTTCCTATAACCATCACATTCATGCATCTGCTCAAAGCATCCACGTGTTGCATGCGATTTCCTGCTCTATGTTGTAATTCATAATCATAATTCTGCAATTCTAACGCCCACCTGGCTATTCTTGGATTTAACTCTACTTTATTCAAAGTGAGCGTTAGGGAGTTGCAGTCGGTAACAATTTTAAAACGTTTCCCTTGGAGATAAATACGAAACCTCCGTAACGCATAAATAATTGCTAATGTCTCCAGTTCAAAGCTGTGGTATTTTGACTCTACGTCTGTCGTCCGTTTGGAAAAATAAAACACTGGGTGTAGCTTGCCGTCTTCTTTTTTCTGCATTAATACTGCCCCAAATCCATGAGAACTTGCATCGCAACGCAATTCTGTAACATCTTTATAGTTATATATTGACAGAACTGGAGACTGAATTAGTTTATCTTTAAGACATAAAAAACATTCTAATTCTTTTTCTTCAAAACAGAATTTTTTATCCTTTCTTAACAAATCATAAAGGGGTTTAGCTATTATCGAAAAGTCTTTCATAAACCGTCGGAAATACGAGCATAAACCAAGAAAACTCTGTACATTGTGGACATTGTCTGGAGTCGGAAAGTTTTTAACAGCTTTAATACCTTTGTCATCCGCGCTAACACCTTCTCTTGTTATCAAAAATCCTAAATATTTAATTTGGTTCTGCAAAAAATCACACTTGTCTAACCTTAGGTCTAACCTGTTTTGAACAAGTCTGTGTAGGACCTCTAATATCTTCAGATGTTCTTCATAATTTTTTGTAGCGATCATTATATCGTCCATATACACAATAACTTTATTTTCTCTTATCAAATCAGCAAAAATTTTGTTTATGAACCTTTGAAATACTGAAGGTGCATTTTTTAATCCAAAGGGCATTCGTAAAAATTCATACTGTCCTAGTTGAGTGACAAAAGATGTATATTTAACCGAACTCTCGTCAACAAAACCATGGAAAAACCCATTCTTCAAATCTAACTTTGAGAACACGCATTTATCCACCAACCTGTCTAACAAATCGTCTATGTGCGGTAGAGGGTAATTGTCTTTCAAAGTCATTTTATTAAGGGTTCTATAGTCTACACACATTCTAAGTTCTCCTGTCTTTTTTCTCACTAACACTATTGGAGACGCATACTCTGATTCGCTTGGTCTAATAAATCCTTTTTGTAAATACTCATCAAGAAGTTTCTGCAGTTTTTGGCGTTCCTCAACAACCAATCGTCTAGCAGGGCGATTAAACGGCTTAGGGTTTTCTAAACATAATTTTATATTGCTTTTAACAAACGGCTCGCTTGGTCTGACAGTCTTATTATATATTCGTTCAAACATTTTAACAAATTTGCTTCTTGTGTCAAAATTAACATTTTTACCGACATTATATTCTTGTTCACCATTATCGACATAATTAATTTGTAACATTTCTTCAACGACCGAATCTAACTCATTTGTTTCAGTATGATTTTCCAACTGACTGTCTTTTTTCTGTAAATTTTTAATAACCTTGTACGTTAATTTTCGATCATTTGATTCTGCATACTTTTGTTTTTCTTTAACTTCTTTTATCGTTACAATTTTTAAAGAATCCATATTTAATTTTAATTTGCATGCATTCATAAAGTCTCTACCCAAAACTACATCGTAGCTCATAGATTCGTCGGCAACACTTTTCAAATTAAAATGAATTTTTTTATTTCTATTATTCATTACAAAACATAAAATCTTTCCATAAATTTTCAGTGGGCTTTTATTTAAGCCAAAATAAAAAGAATTTTCATCAGACTTCACTTGGATTTCTTCATTTAAAAGAGACGATTTCATAAAAGATATAGGGCTACCGGAATCTATGAGGCACGCTGAAATTATGGGAACATTAGGATCATCACCTACAAAAATCTTGAAATGCCTTACGTAATTATTTCCTCCATTTTTCCTGTCCGGGCACTGCGAGACCAAATGTTCCATACTTCCACACCCAAAACAGGACCCGGTTTGGCGTTTTTGCTTACGGCAGCCAGCTGCGTAGTGACCCATCGAGTTACAATTGTAACATCTGATGTCTTTTGTTGCAGGCTTCTGATCGCGTTTATCTGCACCCGTCATTGACGACTTCATCTGCACATTTCGAAACGAACGCAATAGCTGCGACGGATTCGCGAAGCATTGAATACGGGCCTGTATCTTTAGATATTCCACGGGGATGCCTTCAATGACGTAGTCTAACAGCTCATCCTGATCAACGTTGATGTCACGGGAAAGAGACATTTTGTCGTCGAAATATTTTTCGAAGTATTCGCCTACTTGCCAGATGCGAGATTCAAATTTTTGTCTAGCTTCGATCTTGTTGATTTTTTGTCCAAACGCTAACATTAACTGCTCCAACAGCGAATCAGTAGGTTCTTTAATTCGAACTGTGTCTGCATACAACCACTTTTGTGCGTTATCTCTTAATGTGCTTATTAACAGCAAGCGAAGAAAATTTTCATTTAACTTGCATGTCTCTGCAATGGTTTTAAGTTGTTTTATCCATATACGAGCGCATGTGTTGCCATCAAATTCTACCACCAAATCTTTTGCGAGCGAGAATGAGATGTGTAACAATTCGTCCTTTTCTTTCACATTTGCTTCTATCTTCTGTGTTTGTGTCTTTACATTTGCTTCGTTACTTTGTGTCTGTATATTTGTTTCGGTAATTTGTGTCTCTACATTTGTTTCGGTAATTTGTGTCTGTAAATTTGTTTCGGTAATTTGTGTCTCTGTGTTTTCGGTGCACATATTTTCACCGTTCTTTTGCAATTCAGAGTTTTCTGTACCAGTGTTCTCACTCATTTGCTTTGCCGTCTGTAGTACTTTTAACTGTTGTTGAAGTTCCGCTATGATTTGCTTCAATTCGACGAACTGCTTTTCAGTCGCTGCTTCCATCGATGTACGCACAAGCTGATGTTGATGTTGTTGTTGTGTGTCGGTGCCGACTGCTCGTTGACTTTGTGACTGACCGTCGTCGTTGGAATTTTGTGCAAATTCGTGTATGCCTGCGGTTTGTGCTGCGTAGTTTTCTGTAATTTTTTCGGCTGTACTTTTTTCTGCAACAGTTTGTTGGACGACGCCGTCATCCTTTTCTTTGACAGTTGGACAGACACCACGTTTTTCTAATGAAACACTGTCTATCTTAACTGCCATTTCTGCCTTTGTACCGCCAGGAAGTAACCCCAACCTCTTAAGCCACTCTCTGAGTTATAGGGCCGAATATTTGTTGTAGTCAACTGCGTCCATAGCAAAACTTTATAATTTAATTTAAACAAATTGTGTAAAAATTTTTTTTTTTTTTTTGCTTGGCGGATCACGACCACTTCTGAATTTTAGCCGGCGGGAAATCAAACGAGTGTCTCTCTGCCAACGGGTGTTCAACGACTGATCTTTATTTCTTCATGTTCTAGTGTTCTTAAGTTATCGAGTAGTTATCGTAGTGATGTATCTTAGGTAGTAATCGATATTCACAATAACTAAATAGTAAATACATATAAGCACATACCCGTATACGAGTACTTGCTACTACAGCTTTTTCTTTATTTACAACGCACTCCACCAAAAACACTAACATTACGCCTTTAAGTCATTTTTTTTTGGTTGTTTTTGTGATGGTATTTCACCTGTTGCCTGACTGTGCTTTTGATTTCTAGTGGTCTGCACATGTCAGTTTTTGTTATATTTTCAGTTTATATTATGTTTCAGTTTATATTTAATTAAATTTATTTATTTATTTTATGTTTTCAATGTTTTCACGTTGCGTTTTCGTTAACTTCTTTTTGATTTTTGTTTTTAATGTTTTCGACAGTGTGGCCACATTAGCTCTTTCGGGGCTAAATTTAGCTTTATTTTTAATTTCTATTTCATTTAATCTATTTATAAACACCATTTGAACTATAAAAATATATTAAAACAACGAAAAGTTGTTATTGCAGAGTTATAAAGAAAATTTAGTTTTTTTATTATTTTTAAAAAACTGGTCACACTGGTATTCAATGTGTTCCTTTCTATTCAGAATCTTGTTAATTTTTTTTTTTTTTGAGTTCGCTCTTCTAGTAATACACTTTTTCCTCTCAATATTTCAGGTAACGGGATTTATGTAGTAATTTGCAGAATTTTATAACTGTTTTCTTCTCGAGCAAAATTTTAATTTTAAAGAATAAGTACAGTTTGCACTTTTGATTTTTCTTAACAATTTTGTCGCTTTTGGACACGTTTTTTTTTTTATATTTCTTTGTAATTTAATATCTTTTTTTTAAATTATTTTGAATTATTTAAGCACTGCGTTCCTTCACTTGTCTTATATTTTTATTTGAAACATTGTACAAATTCCCTGTTTTTTCTTTCTTTACACAATTTTCTTAACTTTATTTATAGTTCTCCTTTTTTATCACTTTTATTAATCATTACTTACAAAAATGCCAATAATGATTCTTTTATTGTTTTTCCTCGTCGCCAGTTACGTTTGCCAGGTGGAACGAAAAATAAAACAACGCATCTTTTCATATTGGATGTCAACTAAAAACTGAACTTTATTCTTAACGAAAGCTTCTTCTTATTTTTACAATAATACATAGATACATTACATGGCAAAAGTAATCGGTAATCGAGAAGAGATCATAAGGTTATTATCAGGGTTGATTAGTTATATAGGAGTAATAAGTTAGGATAAGGTTACATATGTGACTATATACAGAGTCCAAGGACATTTTTTATTGTTCAATTTTTTTTGGAATTTCCAGTTAATTGTCTGAAGTAATAAAAAAATAATTAAGTTGCACACTTAATCTTCTGGAAGACACATTTAGGCTACGTAAAGTAGATTTGTGATAAAATCACATATCCTTCTGTTACAATTAATTATAAATGAAATATAAAAAATGTAACATCCAAAATATTGAAACGTGAAAGCATACTGCAACGTGATTGCATACTTTTAGGATCCCATATGGAGTTTGAGAATGAGTGCACAACCCTGTGGGTATATAAGTCAAGACACAATCTATTCGAACAAAAGCTTACTCAAGAATACCCTGTCGATGGTGGAGAATCCTCTAGTATGTTCGCGAAGAGTTTACACAAGAACACCTTCTAGAATGATCCAAAAACATCTACACTATTGTAGACGTTTCTACTTGAACCATTTTAAAGCTATAAAAACCACCAGACTGTTCAAAGTCGAGGACAGTTGAGCAGAGATCGTAACAGTATGTGCATTGTGCATTTTAATGGAAGCAGCAGTATTGTGATTTTGTAAAGTGATGAAATTAATTATTAAATGAAGTGCTAATTGTAATAATGTAAACTTTAAGACTAATATTAAGTGTGTAAATAGCAATAATTAAATAAAGTTAGTTATTTAAATTTGATTATTACACGATCCAGTGGTACGAATCCGAGTACAGAGAGTTAGAGTAGATTGTCAGGAGGGCAATTTCGTAACAGTATAAATTGTCAAGAGGGCAATTTCAAAACAATATATTTGATATTTCACAATATAAACGAACACCTTCAACACAGTTATAATTTAACAAAAAAGGTTCTTATTAACAAATTGTTTTCTATACAAGGAAGTTCTTTCGCAACCATAGAGTAGTTTTAATTTATTAGAAAAAAAACTAATAAACTTTATTTAATGTAATGTTTTTCCATTACTAATTCACTATACTAATAGTAACATGAACTTTCAACCTTCTACAAAATTAAATGATTCGGTAACAGTCTTTTGTTAACGGAGTAAAAATGGTAATAGTTTTTTTCATCAAGGTCACTTGTGTTAATCGTCCCTGGTGAAAAATGAGATTCCCGCATACTATTGCAATCCATTTTGCATTGATTTTCTTGTTGGATTCGTCAAGCTGCGTATCTATTAGTAATCAATGGTTATAAGTGTGTGTTGTGAAAATAAAAATAAAATTTGAAATGGAAAACGAGTAATAAGTAAGTATTATTGTTTTTGTGGAAAAACATGCCGATTTTGTAATTTTTCTTTAAAATAAAATAATTTTTTAACATAAACCGTAGAGGCTTAAATTGTTTTGTAATGCGTGTGGAACAAAGTTATGCAGATGGTCGATGGGCGAGGAAATGTATTTGCCGATCAAAACGCAACAGCGCACCATTACGTAAAAAAAGTGGGAAACACTATAATATTTTTAAGTTTTTTTTTTTTTTTTTTATTTAAGTTACTTCAACGATGAAGAATTAGTTTCGCCAAATAATTCTTCATCGTTGAAGTAACTTAAATAAAAAAAAAAAAATATTATAGTGTTTCCCACTTTTTTTACGTAATGGTGCGCTGTTGCGTTTTGATCGGCAAATACATTTCCTCGCCCATCGACCATCTGCATAACTTTGTTCCACACGCATTACAAAACAATTTAAGCGTCTACGGTTTCCCTAAATCTCCTACAGCGAAACCAAAGTAGGTCGGATACGCAGATTTCAGCGAATCTATTATATCTTTGCCATTCTTTGCAATGTAACAAAAATATTTTCTTTTAAGGAAGGACAATTGGACTAAAAATATGAAATTAATTCTTTAGAAAATATACGCCATATGCGAAAGCAAAACAATGAAAATATCATTTAAATTATATTTGACACTTATCGATGGAAAAGTTTAAATGTTTTGACTGGTACTAAGTCGAACAAAACTTGCCCTGTTTGTGATGCTACAGCACGTGACTTTTTGAATATTTCTGATTATGCTTGGAAAAAATTTCGTGGAAACGAGCATAACTTTAAATTCGGGCTAAGCCCTTTGTATTATTGGGTTCTTTTTTTTTTGAGTTTATTTTACACTTATGCCCTTATTCCGCATCGTCTGCGGAAAATAAAAGCTTTCGGAAAAGTTGTTACCTATTAATATTCCGCGCACAAATTAACCGGTAACAAGAAGTTCGCAGCTAGATAGGTGGCAACATCGGGGTAACAAGCAAAAATCAAAAAGAATAATTAACATAACACAAATATGTACTTACTTGTTTATCTCCATATTCACTTCAAATTAATTATATTATTATTTTGGTGGTAATAATAATAACTAAATTATATGTCATTTATTTCTGTCAGTGGTGGCAAACATGTGACTATAGCTTTTTCAGAGTGGCTTTTATTCAACTTTGAAATTGCTACCGCGCTGCGCGGATACCAATTAACTGGTGACAATGAACCCGGTAATGCTTTTTGGGTTGGGAACTTTTACTTATGATAAGAGTTAGAATAAAGACTTTAAACTACAATTGAAAAGTTAAAAAATGGCAGTTATGAATAGACCTTGACAAAGTAGCAGTTTCAAAAAGGAAAGAGAATATTCCAAACGTTATTTGGAAGGACATCGGTTTTCGTATAGATGTGGCTAAGGTTGGTGTCTTGGTAGCACAAATGACGGAAACACAGCGCGTCAAACTACACACCTTCCAGGCACTTTTAATTGCTTATAATTAATTGCTAAAGTTATTTCCCTATTAAGCTAAACATATTTTTTTCTTTCAACATACATATATATTTTCAATTTCCCATACGCTGTACTTTAATTTCCCAAGCGATAATTGAAGCATATTTACATTTACCATGTTACAGTATGTAGTTTGCAAATTCCCAATTTTTTATCATACGTCCATATATACTTAATTATACGTACACGCATTCCTCTTTTCCAGAATACTTATTTATTTAAATGTACGTTCGTACATTCGTTCTGTATATTATACACCTACATACATATATATACTTACTTCCACAAACGTTTCCGTAGCTTGCGCCTCCAAGCTCGTGCCCGGGGTTAATTTTTCGCATCAGCTTTCTACGTTACGCTTAGTATCATATATCTTATCCACGACTGTCTTATAATTTTTGTTATTTTGTTGCATTTTTTCAATGAACCTTTTTTATTATTTAATATTTAAAAAATATTTCTCCTATCTGCTTTTCTCCGCTTCATTCGGATATAGTGCCTCATGAGCCACTTTTAAATGACCCATTCAAATTGGCGCATTTCTGCTGATATTGACTTTGGAAGTCGGGGCTGTGATATTTGATATACGTTGTTCCTCTTGTGTTTAAACTTGTAAAACACTGTCAACACATGTTTCTAATTGTTAGTTCGCAAATATAATCACTTTAGTAAGCAATTGTGTAGTTTTTTTGGGTTGCCTTTCATCGTTTCCCTCGTGGTAACAGGGCTGGGAATCTCTGCTACCAAACAGGTGGGAATGCGTTTCTCCTAGCCTGATTCTTCATTACTACTTGGTCACCAACATGAAAGACTACTGGGTTTAGTACCTTGTTGTAGGCTTCTTGTCTAGCACGATCTTGGTTTTCTCTAATCAATTCATGCGTCCGCTGATATTTCCGCACTAACTTTGGGTCATCCGTATTGTATACTGGCGCACATTTGCACTTCAAATTTGCTGGCTGGTTGAAATTAAATCCGTAGAGTGTTCTGAACGGAGTTAGCTTCATTGACACATATACAGTATTGTAGTTAATCACTGATTCCAGTTAGAGCTCTTTGACGAAACTACGCAAGTTCTACCAGAGGTTTATGACTTCTAGCGAACTGTTCGCTTGCGGATGATAAGGAGTAATGTGTAATTTCTAAATCCCTAGCATTTTATACGTCTCAGAGAAGAATTGTGACACGAAATTCGAACCGTTGTCTGTCCAGAACACTTTCGGTATCTAGTAACGCGCTATAATTTTGACAAAAAAAACTTTGTCTACCGTACTCGCATCGGCATCAGGTATGGGTACGCATGCAATATACCTTTCAAAATCATCTTGGAACGTCATGATGTACTTATTTTCCTTAGCACAAATGACGGAAACAGTGCCCGTCGAATTTTCACTGATCATACAATGTTTGCTTTGATCAAAACTTAATTGGTTGCTTTAAAATATATTGATTTGTATGTTGTTCAACTTTCCCTTAAATTCAATCGTTCAAATCGCTGAAATTATTCAAAAGCTGTATCCGTGATTATCTCTGACAGCTAAGCTGCTAATCCATTCGAAGAAGATCATAGAGAATACATTACTTCCAATTGGTTTTCTTGGAGAAGCAGTTGTAGAATTGCGACATCAAATTAATAAAGCAGATAGATTGCATCAACAGATTGCCCGCACAAACAGTCACACTAATAATATTTTAGATATTTTTAATAGAGCTGCTGATACATCTGATATTTTCATAGAAAAAACACTGAAACTAACTTTGTTCATCTGTGACCTGATAACGGTTGACGGTCTTAACTAACGGTTAATTTTTTTAAAAATTTGTTAACATTTTACTTTTTTCTCTTTACTATATTTTTTGCTTCAATTTCGCATAGCAAAAGGGGTCATATGACCTACTGCGCTATGAGAAGTCCAAGTTCCGTAGAGGTATGGCGGAGCTAACCTTCGTAGAAACCTAGAGCTTTCTATTTCAGTATCATCAATTTTGTTTTTTGCCGTTTAGATCTGGTAGAAATGAAATGATTTGCCTTGTCGGTAGAAAGTAAAAATTATGAACGGAAAATAAAACTATTCTTTTTAATACAACAAGTAAATCAATATGCCTTTTCACACTAAATGTTCTGCAAATTATGTACTTTTTGCATATAACGCATTGCGTTATGCACACACCTTCAAAGCGATTTGCCTTTTCCCCTTTCCTCTTACCCTAAGTATACCCCACTCCATCCTAAATTGAGCAAAAGGCATGCTTGTATTATCAATGTACCCGTATGAGCTGAGTTGGGAATCACCAAATTATATTATTCAATGAATTAGCTAGTGTAAGCAATTGATATGACCAAACCAATTTTTACAGTATCATTGTTGGTTAGTCTAAGAGAAAACTCTAAATTTCCTTTATTTCAACCTAAATCAAACAAATGTATTGTAATTGAATTTCCAGTCATTAATCCAATGTTGTAGAATGTTAAATAAAACTAAAAAAATATGTTATATAGATTTAATAATGTGATCACTTTTGATGGTTTTTTATTTATTTTTATTAGGATTTTCTGCTTTTAGTGGAAAGCATCATGCCGAGGTGTGGGACACTAACCCAATTAAACTACATTTACTTCAATCCAGTGGTACCATCAGTTAAGTTATTCCTTCACGGGCAGGCAAGAGTTTCCCCACACTCGTTTCTTGGTTACTCTAACGGCCTTAGCTCGCTAAAACTCCTTAGTACATATTGTTAAAAAATAACCCTCCTGTTAATTTATTCTGTTACGAAATTGCTCTCCTGACAATTTAGTCTATCTCTGCATACTCGCATTCGTACCACTGGATTGTGGAGTAATCACATAATCGCTTGTTAAATTAAAAATATTCACTTTATTTAATTATTGCAATTTACACAGTTAATATTAGGCTTAAAGTTTACTCTTTTACAAATTTCACTTTATTTAATAATTCATTAATCAATTTATTACTTCTTAATCACAATTACAAATACTGCTGCTTCGATTAAAATGCGCAATGTACACACTTTTACGGTTGCTTTTCAATTGTTCTCGACTTTTAATTGCTGGTCTCTTATATACCTTTCGAACGGTTCAAGTAGAAAATTCTAGACTATTCCCTATACTTTGGTAGAAATCCGAGAACATTCTCGAATTTTATTTATACCTCGAAAGAGGGTTCTGGAGTAAGCTTTAACTTTCGAGAACATTCTAGAACATTCTCTACACCTCGAAAGAGGGTTCTTGAGTAAGCTTTTATTCAAATAGATCGTTTCTTGACTTATACACACCTCTCTCGTTGTGAACTGCACTTAGTAGAAGTATCCTAAAAGTATCGATGAAGTTTTTATCTGCATGGAGTGTGGTGCACTCAAACTACAAATGCGGTCCGAAAAGTATGCAATCATTTATGTCTCAATATACAGAATAAATAATTATTTTTATTAAAATTGGTAGCATTCAAGATCAATTAACCTAGCATACTTTCTTCTGTACCTAGAAATATTTTATTTTTTATTATAATCCTAGCACACTTTTAGACTTTACGTCAAAAATACTCCATTTAAACTCTACAATAGTTGGTATGTAAATTTTCTGTACATGCTAGTTAGAACGTAAGAAATAGTGTATAAAACTGTATTAGACTTAAGGAAATATACAATAATTGTTAGTTTTAAGAAAATTTGTTGGTTGAACGTAAGCATGCATTTTATATAAAACACCGAATGTTTGTATGCAGAAATTAGAAATAAATTTAGCATACGAGTACACCTGCACACAAGTTGTTTCTCTCATCAGCGTATTGAGCTATGAACGTTTTGAAAGGAATTTTTCCCAGTCACTAGCGGATTCGCCAGTGATTAGGGCAAATTTACAAATCAAATTAGAAAAATTTTTACAGGGCGATCCTGCCAGGAGCAATGTCAAGTCTTAAAGAAGATCTGAAATACAAGACAACAGAACGACCACCTTTAACTATCGCCCAATACAAAGAGAGGCAATTAAAAAAGTTAACAAAATCCACAACAAAGAGGCTAACAGGAGGCAATTGTGTGAAGCGTCGCACGCAAATTGCCATTATTATAGAACAAGTCAATACAGAACCACCCCCACCATGGACATAGCATGCCAATTATGGCGACAAATATATAAAATAGGAGAGCAGTTCATATATCAAAGAAGTACGGGAGAAACAAAAACTAAATAGAAAAACAATAAACAAATAACAGAGCAGCATAAAACATACTACAGGTATATTAATATATTGATCACTATAAACTGTTCGGACGCGTTTTTTGTGCGCTACAATCGGTCTATTATAAAGGCCGCCAGAGCAATTTTTAATAAGGACGCTTTTCCAAAAATATACAGTTATTGTTCCTGTAAGAATAATAGAACGACAATATTAGGGTGGCCCGGGATTCAATACTGAAAAAAGAATGTACATATTTGAAATTCAAATTATGTAAAATAGGAAGATTATTTTTGTAACGAATTTATTGATAAGACAAGTTACAATAGTAGTTGCAATTGCATATGTGGTTATGCCACCGTAATAATTTTTCAGAAGAAGAAGAAGAATTATTGAAACATTTTTTTTTGGCAGATCTTATGGCTATTTCGGACACGCCACTTGTCCTCATCAGAGATCTTTCAATGAAAGGCAATTTTTCCCCAAGCATTTTTTATTATGTCTCAGAAATCAACAGCACACCAATTATGAACCCTCCCAGGAATCGAACCTGCGTCTACAGCTGTTGTAATCTGTCCATCCAGACAACTACGCTAACTGCAGGTGGTGAACTGACTGATCAAATTCTGTTCATGTACTGTCTCAATCCACCACACACTCTAATAAACTCTGTGTCATTATTACCCCTCTTTTGTTCCGTTAGGTCTCTCTGTCTGTTTTTTATTACATTTCAGTGGTGTCATAGTACATTGCTTTTGTTAGTGGCAGGCTAATTAAGCCTGATCACACTGACCTTCTAAGGATACATTCTATAAAGTTTACAATTTCTTGTGAAGATTCGTCAGTAAACATAGTTGTCACCTTTTTACCGCATTCATTCTCGAAATGTGAGTAAGTCGATAGTCGTCAATTCTGTGTATATGAAGATTATTTTTGTAACGAATTTATTGACAAGACAAGTTACAACAGTAGTTGCAATTGCGTATGTGGTTATGCTACCGTAATAATTTTTCAGAAGAAGAAAAACTATTACGGTTTCATTTTAAAATGTATGCATTTTGGTCCTCTTAGTAAGTCGTAATAGTTTCGTTAAGAAATCGATCAAAAATGTCTTATAACTCGTAATAACAAAAAAAAAAAAAAAAAAACTCAGAGAACGGAAAGAAACAAGAGAATGCTCTCGTAGTAAATATTTACTGTAATGTTTTTGTAATTGTTTTTGATGCGCTTTTTTCATGTTAATTTTTCATTTTACTAATTTCATTCAGTAAAAATGTCGAAGCGGAGTTGCAACAGTTTGTCTGTAAAAACAAAGCAGGAAATTATTAAAGTCGTATCAAACTGCGAAAAAAAATTTAAGTGGCGATATTAAATTACTCCATCAACTTTGACATCGATTTTAAAAAAAGTTACTTTTACGTAGATCTTTCATCAAAAACAAAGTTGAAGAGAGAAAAGCTATGTGAATTCCCGGAATTGGAGCACGCGCTGATGAAATTCGAGCAGTGTCGTCATTCTAACATTCCAGTTGGTGGAGCACTGATGGAGGAAAAGGCAAAGATTTATGCAGTTAAATTAGGCCTAACTGAATTTAAAGCGAGAGATGGTTGGTATGATCGGTTTATAAAAAGGAATAACATAAGTTTTCGGAAATTTTGTGGTGAAAGTGCTTTTGTGGATGATGGTGTGTGTTCAGACTGGTATGGTAAACTTCAAAACTCACAGACGGATATGAGCCTAAAAATATTTTTAATGCAGACGAAACAGGTCTATTTTTAAAATGCCTTCCTGACTGTACAATGAGTTTAAAAGGTGAAAAGTCTCATGGCAGTAAACATAGTAAAGATCGCATTACAAAAATGTTTGCTGTTAACATGGATGGCACAGAAAAACTAAAGTCATTTATTATTGGAAAATCAGCGAAGCCTAGATGTTTTAAGAATGCGAAGACAATACCCGTAACTTACCGTTCCAATAAGAAAGCATGGATGACTGGCCATTTCTTCACTGAATGGCTCCAATTCTTGAATAGACAAATGGAAAGACAACAACGTAAAATTTTACTGTTTGTTGATAATTGCCCTCACACAATGTTAAAGAAGATTTAAGTCATATGCGTATACAATTTTTGCCTGTAAGCACTACTTCCAAACTTCAGCCACTCGACAAAGGCATTATTTAAAATTTTAAGACATTATACCGGAAAGCAATAGTATTGCAAATGCTTGAAAGTCTAGAATATAAAAAACAGTTGAGCTGATAGCCTTTGTAGCTCGTGCTCCTTTTTTATTACATTATAATTTTAATTATCATGTAATATTAATAATAATAATAAAAAACAGTATACTATCACTTTATATTCTGCAATAAATATTGCTTTTAAAGCTTGGTAAAATATTTCTAAATCAAAAAACTGTTATCGAGCTTACGGTTTTATCGATGATTCAAACGCAATGTTAGTGAGCAGTGAACTTAACATAGCGGAGTGGGATAAAATTCCACAAAATGAAGAATGGCGTATAACCTTCAATGACTACATTCATTTTGATGCTTATTTGGCTACAGAAGGAATTTTCACCGATGATGATATGTTAGGGCTAAAAGCTGCTGACGAAAATGATTCTGAAAATGATGACAATGATCCGGAAATATCCCAGGTTTCCTGTAAATGTGCCAAATCTAGCATGGCAAACATTCGTGATTTCCTTTTGCAATCTGAAAATGACGATACTGCGATTGAAGTTCTTGTAAAATTGGATGATATAATTGATAACATTCGTGTAAAAGAAGCATAGCAAACACAAATAACTGATTTTTATGATAAACAATAAACGTCATATAAAAAATAAAATTTATCTTATTATTTATACTTCAAAAAGGAAAATCCCTTTAACTCGTATTTTTTTTCAATTTTGCTGCCCAAAACTCGTAATTCCGCTAACTCGAAAAGCCCGCTAATTCGTAATAATTGCTCAGTCCCTTGAGATTACGAATTATCTGGATATATATATATATATATATATATATATATATATATATATATATATATATATATATATATATATATATATATATATATATATATATATATATATATATATATATATATATATATATATATATATATATATATATATATATATATATATATATATATATATATATATATATATATATATATATATATATATATATATATATATATATATATATATATATATATATATATATATATATATATATAAGTTAAGATTTTCATTTCTTTTGGTTGTTTTTAAAAAAAGGCCGAAGCCAACTTTATTGTTTCACTTCTAATTTACAACTGAATTTAATCTAACATAATTAAATAAATGCAAAAGCCAAATTCACCAACTGCTCTGCCGGACGCGTGGATCATATTCCATATGAAGTTTTTATACTATTTTCGTTGTTGTTGTTTTCGAGTACATGACTGTGGGCACTGCAGACACTTCGTCAGCATTCTTATTCGTGGGAATGGAATTTTGGTTCCAAGTTGCAACTTATTTGTTCTTAACTCTTCCCCTCCTGATTTAAACCGTCCTCGGTTGAACCGTTAAAGATTTGGTTAAGCTTTTCTATGGCCGATTCAGAAAGTTGGGGGTGTCGTTCCTTTAGGCTTATTGTATTTGTTACTTGACCTTTCATTCTTCTGCGTATGTGACTTACAGCCATAATTATCCCAAATAGTACTATAAGAATAGCTACTACTGTGCCAGATGTTAATGATATTTTGTTGCGTACATCTAAAGATTTGATGAATTCAGTGTTTTTCACATTCAATTCTTTCATAATTTGTAATGAAAGTACCTCTTCTGTATCTCTTGGTAAAATTTTCGGTTGCAGTAAAGCGGGTAATGGTGCGTAGACGACGGTTTCATTTAAAGTATATGTTATGTTCCTGATATTTATGGTTTCATTGTGGTATTCTAGAATGCTTGTCTCGTTATTTATAATGATGGATCCATTCAATTGATTTAAGAAAATTAGCCCTGTTGAAATTTCTTCTATTTCTGGTATGTGTTGATTGTTAATTAATTGGCAGGAAGACTTATGGCTTGCCAGTAAATTTGGAATGCATGTTGAATTTCTTAGATCTATTACATTTTTATGTAAACAAATGGATAATTTATTATGTCTTACAATTGTTTTTAATTCCGTAAAACTGATTTTTACATTGTAATATTGAATTATAATTGATTTTGTAAATTTTTGATTTTAATTTAACTGGTTTTACAACAATTTTTTTACAATATTCTGTATCGGTTTCTGGCAAACTAATTATATAAATAATAGTCTCATCATTCGTGGCTATTTTAATCTCTGCGAATTCTAGCAATTCATCAATGTTAATGTAAGGTATGTTTTCTTTACTGAAAATTTCTTTAGCAATATTTATTTCGGTATTTGATAAAATATAAGAATTAATTACGTTAGCCTTTGCCCAATGAATGGCATACTCTATATTGATTATTTCCTCTTTCATGAGGTCAAGTTTGTATTTTAGTTGCGTGAAAGATTTATAATCACTATTCCTGTCTGATTGCATCACCTTTAAAATTGTATTCGTTTTGTTAGTTATTTCATTCATTTTGTCTATTGTCATTCTATTAATTATTAGTTGTTTATTGTTATTTTCGAGAGCATTATTAATTTTTTCCGTCAAAGTAATTTGGTCAGAGTGGTCCGGGTTTCCGGCTATCCACTTCCATGCACTGCCGATAAAGTCGAGTGATCGTTTGGTCCTTCTGTTTATACTGAGTCTGTTTAAATGGATTTTTATTTTTTCAATCTCATCGGAAATAAATGGGTATAAGGGGTGGTCCGTATTAATTTTGGTTCTAAATATTGTTTCGAGGTTATTAATTGAATCTTCGTATTTCTTTAAGCCTATGATGTGAATGATTTTGAACGTTCCTGTTTGTAATTTAGCTAATTCAGTCTCTATTGTTACTAGTTGCGAATTTGAATAATCCAATATTTCAACATCGGCTTTGCATAATGCAAAGAAACAAATTATTAACTGTAAAACGAGTAAAGAAAGAAATTTTTAATTTCTTATCAAGCTTTTGTGTACTATTCTACCGGTATCGGTCACGACTGTGCTATTTCGGTTTTCCCTGACTATTTCCTTGGCAAACGGCTTCGAAAGTTTTGGCCCTAATCGCCTATTTCTTTTAACAAAATTTGTTTGTCCTGGTAGATATTGTTTAGGATCATGCTTATTCTTGTTGTGGTATTCTAAATCTTTCCGTTGTTTCTTCTGAAGGGTTTCAATGTTTGAATTTCTAATTCTTTCATAATGGTCAGGTGTAAAGCCCATGTTTCTACCAAAAAATAAATCGACAGGCTTTTTTCCTGTAACTGAGTGTATCGAGTGGTTATATTCGGAAACAGCGCGTTCCAGAAGTTTTTCAAAATTCCTTTGGGTTCCTATTCTCTTTGAGACATCTCATAATTTCTACCAAAGTTGAATGGAAGCGTTCAACCTGTCCGTTAGCCTGACTTCGGTATGGTGGCAATGTATAAATTTGAATACCTAGTTCATCTTTCATCATGAATTTCATCGATGCTGAGTTAAGGGATAGTTCATTGTCGATGATAATAGATTTCGGAACTCCAAATGCAAAAATTATGTCCCTAAGTGGTCGTCTTATGTCTTCTATTGATCTACTTTTAAGAATTTTTGTCATGGCATATTTCGTAAATTTATCCAGAGCTGTCATAACAACTTTATTTTCTGTTAGGAATAAATCTATATGAACTGTATGTTCTGGAAAGGACGGTATAGGCGTTTCTCCTAATTTACTTTGACTGGGATGCCTTTCGTACTTATTTTCCTTACATATTTGACAAATTTTCGTTGTTTTTTATTTTATTTATCATTGAGGGAAAGTAGTGCTTTCCAAGAATCTGGGATTTATTTGCAAGGGCATTTCAATGAGCGCGGTTATGGATTTCAAGAATTATATTTTCTTGTTCTTGTTCGTTAATTATATCTTCAACCATTTTTTGAGTATAACGTGCTTTGTAGTTGGAAACATTAAGGGGGTAAATATTCTGTATCATTCCCATAATTCTTTCTTCTGTAGGGATACCATTTATAACTGAGGGATTTAAATATCTTTTAAAAAGTTGTAAAAGTTTTTCTTCTGTATATTGTTGCTCTGTAATTATGTGTCTATGGATTCCTGGGAAAACTATTTTAAATTGATAAGTGGAAGTTTCGTCGATTTTAAGAATAACCTGATTTTTAAAAACATTTACTGGAGTTTCAGTGCAAGGTATCAAATTGTGACTAGAGCTTTCATCGCTATGCACTGTAGGAGTTAGTGAATTAATTTGGGCCGGTATTCTTGATAAAGTATCAGCTACTACGTTTGCCTTACCAGGTTTGTAGATGAGTTGGTAGTTATATTCTTCCAAAATGGCTTTCCATCTTTTCATCTTGCTGTTGGAATTTTTTGCACTCAAGGCGTAGGTGAGTGGTTGGTGATCTGTATAAATTTTAATTTTTTTGGAACCGTACATGTAATTTCTGAGTGAATTCAGTGACCATATTATTGCCAGCAATTCTTTCTCGTTTGTGGCATAATTCTCCTCTGTTTTTGATAGCGATCTTGAAATAAATGTTATCGGCTTATCATTTTGCGAGAGCAGTGCTCCTATCGCATAGTTCGAGGCATCTGTGGTCAGTTCAAATTCTTTTTCAAAATTTGGATGTGAAAGAATTACTTCTTTCGATATTAATGCGTTTTTTATTTTATCAAAAGAGAAAGACTGCATCCTTATCAAGAACAATCGGTTTGCTTTTGGATGCATGTTTGGACACTCGTCCATCTTCCCCTCGTAAAAGATTTGTTAGGGGTTTTGCGATTTTCGCATAATCCCTAATGAATCGCCTGTAATATCCGGACATTCCTAGGAATGAACGGAGTTCTTTCAATGTTTTTGGTTCTGGCATTTTGTTTATCGCTTCTACTTTGGATGGATTAGTTTTTATTCCGTTTATTCCCACTACGTACCTTAGAGTTCTACATCTTCCCTTAAAAACACGCACTTGTCTAGCTGTCTGTTCTCAAATTTTCGAGGTGTTCTTCTAAATCTTTCCAAAGATAATTATATCATCGATGTAGACATAACATCTTTTACCGATGTGCTGTCGAAGTATGTCATCTAGCGTTCTTTGGAAAATCGCCGGGGCGTTTTTTAATCCGAACGGCAATCTCAGAAACTCATATTTTCCGTTTTAACGGAAAATGCAGTTTTTTCGACATCGCATTCCCTTAGCGGAATTTGATGGAAACCGCTTTTTAGGTCAATAATAGAAAAAAATTTGTTCTTTCCGAGATTGGAAAGTACTTCTTGGATTTCCGGAATCGGGTACCTATCAGGGATAGTCACCTCATTGAGCTTACGGTAATCAATTACCATCCGGTATTTTTTCACTCCCGATGCATCCATCTTTTTCGGGACGACCCATACAGGCGAGTTGTATGGTGAGCGTGATGGTCGTATAATACCATCGGCCAAAAGTTCCTCGACCTGTCTTTCTACTTCCTCTTTCAAGGCTAAAGGGTAAGGGTAGGATCTAGAATAAATTGGAGTATCGTTGGTTGTTCGAATTTCTCCTTTAACTATTGAAGTGTATGTTAAACTCCTATTTGGGTCAGAAAACAGATGTGGACAATTTTTAATTAAATTAATTAATTTTTCTTTTTGATTCTCTGTTAAATGTGAAACACGTAAATCGATATTATTCACATCCTGTGCTGCTTGCTGTTTTAAAGCAATAACTAAATTTTGTAGAATTATCATAACGTTCTTATCTGTAAGTATTACCGCTCCTATCTGTTTAAGTGTGTCGTTACCTATTATACCATGGAAGGATTCAAGTCCAGGTAAAATAAAAAATTTTAATTGTGGTGTCTGTGGTCCAAGAATGTTTGCAAATGTATGGTGATTAACTTCAATTTTTCCCGCTACTGAAGTAACGAAAAATGATTCTTGGTTTTTTATGGGATCTGATATTTTTGTAGATTGAATATAATTCTTATTCGATCCTGTGTCTATTAGAAAGTTACGGGTGTCTCCACTTCCAGTGATATATTCAAAATAAGGTAGTGAAGACGATCTTACTCTAAAAAATTAATATTGTCTAATTGTTTAGGAATAGAATTAAAATATTGTTCTTTTAAAATTGAAATTGAGCACTCTGAGTTTCTTGGAAGATGTTTGGTTTGCTTCATCCAAGTGTGGTGAAAATATGTCATTAGGGTCGTTGTAAGACGGTGATTGGAAAGTTTCCTGGAAATAATTTTGCTGAAACTCTGCATAAGCATTTGCATCATGGTCTGGATATTGATATCCAGTTTCAACGTCGTTGGGACTTGGCTGATGTCTGTCGTAATTGTAAGTTTCGTTATTAAAATATGGATGTTCAACTTCGTAACAATTATGAAGGTCTGTGCTGACAAAGAAGTTTCTTTGCATCTTGTTTGGAGTGTGTGTTTGGAAAGTCATTGGTCGTTTTTGACCATTGTTATTGTGTTGAAAATTAGGCCTTTTTTTGATAATTTACGTTTCTGGTTTGTATCGAATGGTCTATCTCCATAGGCTGTGGGGGGCATGTTTGGTCTGGAATTAAATGCTTGTTTTGGTCTTGGAAATTGGAAGTTTGGCTGAAGTGTATTATTTTGTTTAAATGGGTTACCGTTTTGCATAAAAGGGTTTGTGCCCTGGTAATTTTGAGTTCTCCAAGTATTATTTAAGAATAGGTTTGCCCTACTTTGGATGAAAGGATTAGTATTTCTGGCAGGTGGCCAATGAACTAATTCAGGATGAAAATTATTTCTATTTGTGGGAAAATTAAATTTTTTTGGTGGTCTAGGTGGTACCATTTTGTAATTTGCTGAGCTATTCTGTGCGTAATTCATACGGAAAGTCATATTATCAAGTTTTTGGCATAAATTAAGAGCCTGCGGAAGAGAAGTAGGTTCTCTTATGCTAAGCAAACGGGGTAAGTCTCCGTTAAGTCCTCGAATAAATGTATCGAGTGCCTTATCTCTATAGCAATTGGTCATAGCCTGCAGTGAGTCAAGGCAGGAAATTTTGTCTAGTATCAACGATAAGTGTTGATACACCTTCTGATAGAACTCCTGAATTGAATTATTTCGTTGAGCTAGGGTGGTGAGTTGATACTCCACTGACTGTATGGAGTATCGCATAATACATTGGAGTTCCTTTTAAGTTCTCGTATACGGAAAATATGCGATCTGTGGTTCTTCTCCAGGAGTTAAATTCTCCCGGAGCCCCTGAAAATTCCCTAAGACATTTCACTATGTCTGGGATCCTGTATAGCTCGTTAATATTTTCTCTTGTCAATTCTACTTGGCAATCCGTGCTATCGTCATTCGAAAAAGGATTATTCAAATTTTGTATCGTTGAGGTTACCAAGTCAGTTATTTCTTGTTGTAGTGCTTTGTCCATCTTTAATGCTCGATTTTATATGCTGGGTGTCGTATTGTTAAAATTCAGTCTGCTTAATCGTTCAGTTAATTCGTCAGCAGTCACTTTTGTCATTTTCAACGAATACAATTTTTTGAATTTTATTTCCCTGTTTGTAAATTTTTATACACTAGAGTAAATGGCTGTAAGAGTCACAGTGTGAATTTTTTACTATAAGTTTTTTAATTAATTATGGTTTGAATTTGACCCTTGAATTCAGACAATTCTTGAAAATCTTTTAATCGGAATTAATAATAATGTGCTGTTTTCAGTGGAAAAAATTAAGATATTATCAAAATAATTAATTGATTACAAATTAATTATTTTGATAATATCTTAATTTTTTTTCAGATATAATATTTAGATACAAATATAAACTAAGTTATGTATTTTCTAAGCTGAGTAATTAATTCCTTCCTTTTTTTTATTTACTGCAATTTCTCTAATCTCTATATTTTTCGTAAATATTTTCCTCTCTATTTTTTATCAACTTTGTAAATTTTCGTTTTTCAATATATTTTTTCTTTCACTAAAAAATATCTAAAAGCTAGTCTTACGAATATCATTCCAACGATGTCAATGGAGGTGGAGCTCTTGGTGTTCTCCCTTTCCGTTCGTACTTAGGCACCTCGTAGTTACGTTATTCCTTGACCTTTTTTGTTGAAAATCCGCCAACTGTTGTCCAAGGATGGATATTATCCAGAACTTCACTGTTGGGTTTTTGGTCCCAAATTGCTGCTCCAAAGATTTAATGTATCCCGAACTTCACATTTGGGTCCCTGCTCGGGCGCCAGTTCAGATTTTTATTTCTTTTGGTTGTTTTTAAAAAAAGGCCGAAGCCAACTTTATTGTTTCACTTCTAATTTACAACTGAATTTAATCTAACATAATTAAATAAATGCAAAAGCCAAATTCACCAACTGCTCTGCCGGACGCGTGGATCATATTCCATATGAAGTTTTTATACTATTTTCGTTGTTGTTGTTTTCGAATACGTGACTGTGGGCACTGCAGACACTTCGTCAGCATTCTTATTCGTGGGAATGGAATTTTGGTTCCAAGTTGCAACTTATTTGTTCTTACCTTATATATATATATATACGAGTATATATATATATATATATATATATATATATATATATATATATATGTATATATATATATACATATCCATATACATACTCGTATTCATATATATATAGATTTTCTTTGAAATAGCAACGAAAGCAGGGCAGCCCAGCAAAGTGTCTCACAAAACTCAGCAGCAGTAAGAAGTCCAGCAACAATATCTCTGCAGTTGGTAACACCCAGTGAGGTAAATAAACTAAAAAAAGTGGCGGTCGTGCAGACTGGTATTAACCGCTATATTAATACCAAAAGAAAGATAGTTCCTCAAAAGGTCATGGCCGTCGCCAAAAAAAAATAAAATTTCTTCTCTGGAGAATAATCGACAATTCTACTACTGTATCGAAGGGTGAACCTGCAGTCAGTAATGCCAGAAAGCCACTAATTAACTTGCGCGAGCTTAGTTCCAATCAATTAGTATTGAACATCGCAAATATTATAGACAAAAACAATTTTCCCATTGTGCCTCTTAGAAAATGTAGTATTGAGGAGATAAAGATCCAGGGACTCAAGGGTAGCATAGCTATTAGCGATAGCTTAAATTGATAAGAGGCACGAGTACTTTATTGTCACACAATTTCAAGGTTTTATGACGCTTCAGTAAAAAGTTACAAGCAATTGAATGTTGCAAACTTTGATAGGTGTAGGACGCACCGTATAGAAGTCAGGGCCATTTGAAGTTTTAGCAGTGTTTGGTTTGGGACTCCAGGGTAGCATAGCTATGAGCGATAAGTTAAATTAATAAGAGGCACGAGTACTTTATTGTCACAAAATTTCAAGGTTTTGTGATGCTTCAGTAAAAAGTTCAATAGCATTTGATTCTTGCAAACTTTGGTAGATGTAGGACGCACCGTACAGAAGTTAGGGCCATTTAAAGTTTTAGCAGTGTTTGATTTGGGACTCAAAGGTAGCATAGTTATGACCGATAGCTTAAATTGATAAGAGGCACGAGTACTTTATTGTCACAAAATTTAAAGATTTTATGACGCTCCAGTAAAAAGTTACAGGCATTTAATTGATGCAAACTTTGATAGGTGTAGGACGCACCATATAGAAGTTAGGGCCATTTGAAGTTTTAGCAGTTTTTGATCTGGGACTCAAGGGTAGTATTGCTATGAGTGATAACTGAAATTGATAAGATGCTCGAGTACTTTATTGTCACAAAATTTCAAGGTTTTATAACACTCCAGTAAAATGTTACAAGCATTTGAATGTTGCAAACTTTGATAGGTATAGGACGCACCGTTCAGAAGTTAGGGCCATTTGAAATTTTATCAATGTTTTATTTTGGGACTCAATGGTAGCATAGCTATGAGCGATAGCTTAAATTGATAAGAGGCTCGAGTACTTCTTTATTGTCACAAAATTTAAAGATTTTATGACGCTCCAGTAAACATTTACAAGCATTTGATTGTTGCAAACTTTGATAGGTGTAGGACGCACCGTATAGAAGTTAGGGCCATTTGAAGTTTTATCAGTGTTTGATTTTGGGACTCAAGGGTAGCATAGCTATGAGCGATAGTTTAATTGATAAGAGGCTCGAGTACTTCTTTATTGTCACAAAATTTAAAGATTTTATGACGCTCCAGTAAAAATTTACAAGCATTTGATTGTTGCAAACTTTGATAGGTGTAGGACGCACCATATAGAAATTAGGGCCATTTGAAGTTTTAGCAGTGTTTGATTTGGGACTCAAGGCTATGAGCTATAGCTTTAATTGATAAGAGGCACGAGTACTTTATTGTCACAAAATTTTAAGGTTTTATGACGCTCCAGTAAAAAGTTTCAAGTATTGGATAGGTGCAAACTTTGATAGATATAGGACTGATAGTACATAAGTTAGGGCCACTTGAAGTTTTAGCAGTGTTTCATTTGGGACTCAAGGGTAGCATAGTTATGACCGATAGCTTAAATTGATAAGAGGCACGAGTACTTTATTGTCACAAAATTTAAAGATTTTATGACGCTCCAGTAAAAAGTTACAAACAATTGAATGTTGGAAACTTTGATAGGTGTAGGACGCACCGTATAGAAGTTAGGGCTATTTGAACATTTAGCAGTGTTTGATTTGGGACTTCAGGGTAGCATAGCTATGAGCGATAACTTAAATTATAAATTTATAAAGCACTATCGTGATATTGTAAATTTTTTAACTGGGAACAACAAAAATTATTATTCCAATCCAGCTAAAGAGCTCAAAAGGCCTTGTTTTTGTCTTAAAAGAAATCGATGCCACAGTAGACTCTGGCGATATAAAAGAGGCTCTTGAAGTGGAAGGGTTCCCCGTAAAGGTTCTGATTAATACTGTGAATAGAAAAAAGCTACCACAACCTATATTTCAACTTGAACTGCTCCCCAACTCAACCTAGCTTAAAAAGAACGAGACGCACCCAATATATAACCAAAGGTATCTTTTACACTATGAGAGTTCTCGTCAGCACAAACGAGGAGATGTACAAACGGGTACACGGTGAGCATGAGAAAGGGAAGCTACAGATGATAGGCCGAACCACCAAAAGCACCCAAACATCGCCGCTGCTTAATCGACTGGAAGGTGCCCCTAAAAGACACCGAGAGGACGAAGAGACAGATGCAATATCTAAGAAGAAGAAGACGTTGCAGAAGAGCGCTAATTGATAGTACAAAATCGGTACTATAGTGTTGGGGTCCTGTGCGTTGTCGTCGCCGGTTCTAGCAAGCGGCCTTTAGCTGTCGGTGGTAGGCGCGGGCGTGGGCGAAGAGTTGGTGGTTCCTAAAAAGGTTGCTTATAGCTGCCAGGTAAAACACCGTATTCTTTTAGTCGTAGATTCCGAGAGAGAGTTTATCCTTAAAATTATAGAACTTAAATACTATTTACAGTTCTTCTTACTTGCTAAGGTAAACACTTTTCTGGTGTGCCGGTTACGTATTGGCTGATGGGTGTCAGTCGGTCAATCCAACTGACTTACTCAATATAAGAATATCGATAGTGCATTCTATAGGCCAATGTCAACCCAAAAGTGCAACTGTAATATCATAAAAGTTTACATAATAATTGAAACAAGAATCAACGCACCCTAAAAGCATGTGCGTGAATATAACTTAAATGTTAACTATACCAAATGTGTAGTATCTGTTATGAGGGGGTGCTGTGAGTCAACTACACGCAGGTAGCTTGATTTTGACTCACAATATCCCTCCCCTATTTCTAGAAGAGCTGTAAAAAAATATATACGAGGTTTGATAAAAAAATAACCGTTATTTTCAATTTTTTCAAAAAGTATTTATTTATTCATCAACAACTATCTTGTCCCCTTCAAAGTAATTTCCCTCAGATATAATACACTTATGCCAGCGTTTTTTCCAATCTTCGAAACACTTCTGAAACGCTTTTTTTGGTATCGCCTACAGCTCCTGTTTCGATTTTTCTTTTATCTCCTCAATCGTAGCAAAACGCTTTCCTTTCATCGGTGTCTTCAGTTTAGGAAAGAGGAAAAAGTCAGCGGGGGCCAAGTCCGGTGAATACGGTGGTTGAGGCATGATAACGGTTTTGTTTTTGGCCAAAAAATTACGCACAAGCATCGATGTGTGAGCAAAATCCATCATGGTGCAAAATTCATGATTGGTTTTTTCACAATTCTTGGCGTTTGTGATGAATTGCTTTTCGCAAACGGCGCATAACTTCAAAGTAGTATTCCTTGTTGACGGTCGGACCTTGTGGCAAGAATTCATGATGCACCACGCCATTGCAATCAAAGAAAACTGTTCGACCGAACTTGACGTGCTTTTTTCGGTCTTGGCTCATCTGGACGTTTCCATTGGGATGATTGGGCTTTGGTTTCAATGTCATAGCCATACACCCACGATTTGTCACCAGTTATGATCTTTTTGAGGAAATCTGCATCGTCGTTGACGATGTTCAACAACTCCTGAGCGATGTCCATGCGACGTTGTTTTTGCTCAAAATTTAGCAATTTTGGAACAATCTTCGCTGCAGCACGTTAAATGCCTAAAACATCCGTAAAAATTGCTTGGCATGAGCCGAACGATATGCCAACATCATCAGCAACCTCTCTGATAGTGATTCGACGATTATCCAAAATCATTTTCTTCACTGCGTCAATGTTTTCATCGGTTGTTGACGTGCTCGGGCGACCAGGACGAGCATCGTCATTGACATCTTCTCGGCCTTCCTTAAACCGGTTATACCACAATTGAACTTGTGTTCTGCTCATAGTAGACTCGCCAAAGGCCACAGTCAACATTTCAAATGTCCTTGCGCATTTAATTTCATTTTTTACACAAAACTAAATACAGTTTCTTTGATCCATTTTTTCGAGTAGTACAAAATCGAAGAGCACACCAAAACTCGACTAACCGTTTTATCTGTCAAAAACAAACTGACAATCCGAAATGGTTGGTATTGCCAACATATATAACAGACATGTGTACCAACATAACAGAAAAAAAAATGCGAACATCGAACATACGTAACTCACGAAATTTGAAAATAACGGTTATTTTTTGATCACACCTGGTATATATACTCGTATTTTTTAAATCATCTTACTTTGGTTTCTATCATTATCTTTATCTTAACTAATTTCATTTAAAAATACTAACAAAGTATACAGCATGCATTTAATGTAAAAACACTAATGTACCATATTTATTACACGAGAGCTGAAAGCCGCAGTTGCTAGTGCTCCGCTTACAAATTGTACACTAATTCATTTTTGTACAAATTATAATAATAATAATAATAATAATAATAATAATAATAATAATAATAATCTTTATTTTACATTTTGTATTCGTTTCTTTTTTATATTTAAAAAAATTTTTTTTTTGTTTTCTCTTGTAGTTTTCTCTCTCGTTTTTATATTTGTTCTTTTATTTTCTATCTGTTTATTTTTTAACTTCCCCCTTTTTTATATCTTGTGGTCCTTCATTGACTCACTGGCGTGTATACAATCAAAATTACAAATTAATTACAAATTTAGCTTCTGCTACACTATTATAAACCGCGTCTTCTGCAACTGCTGGTTCTAGAAACAGCCGACATTGTTGGAGTGAAATCCCTCGATGAACTTCTTTCTGGAATGGTACGTACAAAGATAATGCAGCTTATGCGAGTAGTTATGCTTCTAATGAAGTCAAAACAAATATTCGCTTAGTAAGTGTCTGTGGATATTTTTTAATTATAGAAAACGTTATGAAGTTAGCCGATAAAGCTTGGCTATGTGCTGCTTGATCTTTTCGTGATTAGAATTGATCTAGATTATTCTGCGAATCTAAATGAACGATGGTAGTTGGGTCTGTTATTGGTGTTGTAGCCGTTTCTCGCTAAGATTACGGAGAAACCTCGGATTTTGGCTATAATTATCTCTTCCTCTTCAGACATATACATACTGACATATGCAATAATTTCAGATACATTGGATTTTCTATACTGCCAACGTAAATGTTAATGGTCTCATGCCATTTTGTCAGCTATGCAATTAATATCAAGTATTATCAGCTTTCTACTTCTTAGATAGAGATTCTGGTATTCACTCGGTACCATCGAAATTTTCTCATAAGTCTCGAACCGTAGTCATCTCGCGCATGGGAAGTTAAAAGCTCTTCCACTCTTTCATATAAAAAAAGAATTCCCATTAATTTAGTGGTTCTTTTCTTCCAACCGAAAATTATTTGGGGACAGCATCGTTTCAAATCTTTTGTTTGTTCCTTTCTGGCTTATTGATTACCCTTATTCTACGTCTGCATACTTCTACCCTTTCAGTCAGCTTTTCGTTCGCTGCTCTTGCATTTCATTTCCCAGTCTCCTGGATGTTGGTTAACCTCTTCCTCTGTCTTCGACGCTAGAGAAAACTCCTTCCAGGTTCATGCTGCATACTGTTGAGCCATCCAGGTGTCCTTGTCTCTTCACCAACGCCTTAATACCTAAAAATAATACGTTTATATATATATCGGACTTACCGAGATTTAATTAATAAATGAAAAATTCTTACTGGCTATTACATTTACTTCATTATTAAAATTTTTTCTAACGTAAACAGTAAATTTTGTGTATTATTTAAATCTATATAGCGCATATCTAATACGTCTTAACAACCAAACTATACGTAATAAAAACTGTTTTCTTAACAAATATTATAAATTAACTATTATACAATTATTTACTATTTTGTACCGACAATTTATAAACAAAATTTTCTTTTTTAAATCTCAATTCTGGAAAAAACTTTTGTCCATCTTACATAAGCGAGTATATACAAGAAAAACCCGTTTAATAAACATTGTCCATTGCATGACTCAATTTTTCATTGCATCTAATTACTTTATATTATTTAAATTTCATTCTAGCCTGGTATGTAAATATCCATAAACGAGTGTATTCACCCGCTGTAACTTGCTTGTATATGACTACATACATACTTTCCAGGCACTTTTGATTGCTTATAATTAATTGCTAAAAGGTGTATCCCTATTAAGCTAAATATGTTCTTTTTCTTTCAACATACATATATATTTTCAATTTCCCACACGCTGTACTCTAATTTCCGAAGCGACAATTGAAGCATATTTACATCTACCCTGTTACAGTATGTATATATCTGCAAATTCCCAATTTTTTATCATACGTCCATATATACTTAATTATATGTACATTCATTCCTCTTTTCCAGAATACTTACTTATTTAAATGTACGTTCGTACATTCGTTCTGTATATTATACACCTACATACATATACGAGTACGAGTATATACTTACTTCCACAAACATTTCTGTAGCTTGCGCCTCCAAGCTCGTGCCCGGGGTTAATTTTTACGCATCATATTTCTACGTTACGTTTAGTATCATATTTCTTACCCACGACTGTCTTATAATTTTTTTTCTTTTTGTTGCATTTTTCCAATGAACCTTTTTTATTATTTAATATTCAAAAAATATTTCTCCTATTTGCTTTTCTCCGCTTCAGTCGGATATAGTGCCTAATGAGCCATTTCTTAATAACCCATTTAAATTGGCGCATTTCTGCTGATATTGACTTTGGAAGTCGGGGCTGTGATATTTGATATACGTTGTTCCTCTTGTGCTTAAACTTGTAAAATACTGTCAACATATATAAATTTGAATATCATCGAGATTCACAAAACAATCTCACCCTTGTAAGCCTGTAAGCACATGATACATTAACCGTTGGAAGGTAGCCGGTGCTCCTGTCAAACCAAACGGCATTTTATTAAACTCATAATGCCCTAAACCGTTGCTAAATGGAGTATTTTGCTTATCTTGGGTATCCACCAGAACTTGGTGGTAGCCACTCGTTAAATCAAGTGTACAAAAATATCTACTGTGTCCCAATTGGTCCAGGACTTCTTCTATCCTTGGAATCGGGAACACCTGCTTGATAGTGGCGTCGTTCAATTTCCTAAAATCGACGACATTCTCCACTTCTGACCCCGAGCGCCCCCTTTCCTTGGTACCAAAATTGTTGGTGAGTTCCAATGCGAGATACTCGGTAAAATTATATTATCATTTAACATTCCTTTCACTTGCCTGTTTAGCTCATCTTTGTGAGCTGGGGAATTCTATTCTGTTTTTGGTTTATTGGTTGATCCACTCTATGAGGAAGTTCAGGATCTACTTCCGGTGTATATGTTAGATGGTCTCCTTCCAGCAAAAATATGTCATGGAATGACCTACATATGGCTTACGCTTGGGATCTAACTACATTGACTCTAGTATCCTTTGCATCCTTTTTCTTATATGTACTTAATCTGATTAACCGATCCGTAATTCGGTTCCTTAAAATTATCTTAACTACTACTCTTGTTGACCTTGCGTTTACTACCTCCGTACTACTATTCTTAACCCTTTTCACGGTTCCTTCCTGGCATGACTTCAATGGAAGAGAACTCCTCAAGGTTTTTCATCCATGTACCGCAGTTATCCTTTACGATCCTATATTCCCTAAAAATTATCAGAATTACCTTAACTATTATCTCCCGTACCGTACATAATCCTTACATTACTCGGTGCGTGGTATTGGAGTGCCTTTTGCTCCTCCTTCTCATGGAATGTAGTTCTTACATTACTGATCACGCGTATTTTTGGCCTAATTCTCTCTTCCTTTCTTTCGGCTTTTCAATCTACTGGCCTTGACAGGGCCGCTGGTTTTCCTAGTTTCCTTGTTGGAACTGTTTCTGCCGGCATTCCGGTGCTCGATGTCAAATTCGACCACATGAAAAGCATTTCAACTCCTGCGTGGTGTTGCACCTCCTTGCATTATTTCCGGATCTCCAGTTCGGACCCTGCTAATTACCCCCAGTGTTTCTTCCTTGGTTAATTCCTTCTGTTGAATTAACTCGGGTACTACTGAAGTTACCCCAGCCTTCCCTCCTGCGTGGAACCGGGTGCCTCGTAGCTGGGTGCCTCATTCCCTGATCTCATTTTGTGTCTCCTTGGTACTGTCTACTTGCCTCATGACCGTATGTTTTGCATTCCGAACAGTAGAGCATGTTTTTGCGTGTGATACACGAATGAACTAATAGGTCTTCTTTGTTGAAATCTCCTGTCCGAATTTATTGGGTTTATCACTCTTTTAGAGCATACATCTGTGTTATATATTTGGGATCTCTATCCACGATATCAGAAGTGAACATGTCCTGCCTGTTTCCCAGTACATGTACTTCGCCCAAACCAGAATTATTCCGCTCCACCAGGAATTGTACTGTAATCGCCTCTTCTGCTAATTCCTCCAGAGTTCCTACTCTGCTATTCAGCATATGAATTTTTATAGCGGGGTCGCGAGACACAGAATGAAGTCTGTTAACACCGACTTGTCCACTTCGGACAATAGAGCTATATCTCCAATGTCATTGTATTTATCCCTCACTATTTCTGTCGCCAGTCCCTGTAGTGATCATAGACGCCTGGCAAAGGCTCGTATGTCCTCACTTGCTAGCTGTTTTACCATTCAGATATCTTGAGTTATATCTTCCAAAGGCCTCACCTTCAGGTAAGTTCTCCTCAGGAGGCCGCAAAGCTCGTCCGCACTGGCGAATAGCTTTGGCAGTACAAGGTTTAATGCATCTCCAAACATTCTTTGCATAACACAGTCAAATAAATCGTGCAATTCACCAGTGCCGTATGCTTCTCTTTGCAAGTTCACAACCTTCAATGAACCTGTTTACTTCTGACCGTAAGTCTTCTGAAGCAGCACCAGTAAATAGGCTGGCCACTGTTTTCGAAATCTTACCTATACCCATCTTTTTTATACTGCCCGTTAGTTGTTCCTTTCTAAATAAAGGTCCAACATCTGGTTTTCTTTATCCACTGATTCCTGAGCCTTCAATGATTCGTTAGCTTTATTTGCCAATTGCATCGAATGCCAATTCATAAAACCATAATCTCATTATGACTACGTAATTTTTTCTACAATACATATTTCTGCAAAAAAATGCAACATTCCACCGTAAATCCTATCTTTATATATATTTTTTCTTTACTTATATTCCATTTCAAGTTTCACATCCGCTGTCTACCGGTGTCCCTTAATACAATACTTCTTACATAAATACAAATTGGCCCTTGACTACCTCACAGATCCTCCTTGACTTCCTGACATGTATCTTCACATGTTCGCCGAACTCCAATTGTCCTTTCACCATCTTTAATACTCCAAAAAATCCATATAATAACCGAAATTGGCTTTACAGACAAAAGTCTCATGATTCATTTCCGGTAATTTGAATCCATATTCAAAAACTAACCCGTAACGTATGCGCAACGTAATTAATTAATTTTTTTTTTTTTGTATCTCCATTTATTTAACTACAATCTGTCCAGCTGGATATTCAGTACTACTTATATTATATTTGGTTATAAACATGTGAATGAATTTTCACTAGCATTCAAAACATTAAGTACATTGATTTAACAAAGTTAGATTTCATATATATTAATTTCATTCATTCCTTATTATGATTATTTTTTTAATTTCATCTTATTCTTAAATTTTTAATTCTAATTTAATCTTAGAGGGTAAATCTGAATGGTAAGTCCGATGGTACATATTTTTTTAGTCTTCGCGCGCTGGTAACGCTGGTTATCAAATCTACCGCCAGGTTGTTAGGATGGACACTAAGACGTTTGCGATATGAGTGGCTATATTTCATGATTTCATCAATTACTTTTGGGATGTTTAGCTCGCGATGAATGATGTCGTTGCTTACATACCAAGGTGCATTAGCACACAGTCGTATGACTTTTGATTGGAATCGTTGTAGGATGTCCAGGTTTGACTTGGATGCTGATCCCCAAACTTGAATACCATAAGTCCATATGGGATTCAGTATTACCTTATATATTAGGAATTTATTTCCAAGTGTTAGAGCTGACCTTCATCCAAGTAGCCAGAACAATGACCTAAGCGTTAGTCCAAGTTGTTTCCGTTTGGAGAAGATGTGACAGCGCCACGTAAGCCGCCGATCCAGGTGCACCCCAAGCTATTTTGCATGGTCTGCTTGTGGCAATTGGGAGTTATTTAGTGTCACTGGAGGGCAAGAACCTGCACGTAGGATAAAAGTCGTTTGCACTGATTTTATTGCATTTGATTTTATTCGCCACTTTTCTACCCATAAGTCAATTTGATTCAGGTTCTCCTGCAAATGCTTCGAGGCTAACACGGGGTTTTTGTTCCTGGCCATTACAAAAGTATCATCTGTAAAAGTTGCGGTATATGTGGTATCAGTCAGAGGCAGGTCAGCCGTGAATAGTGTGTAGAGCACAGGTCCCAAAACGCTCCTTTGTGGAACACCAGCTTTGATTGGATAGAGGGAAGTTACGTCGCTGTTAACTTTGACCATGAAGAATCTGCTTTCTAAGTAGGACTTTAATAAGGCAAAGTAGTGATATGGTAAATGCATTTTCAATTTGTACAGTAGCCCTTGGTGTCACATCTTGTCGAATGCTTTTGTGATATCCAGGAATGCGGCTGAACAGTATTCTTTATTTTCTAGTGCATTCCGTGCAAATGCCTATACTCGGAATCCAAATTGATGGGAAGGTATAAGTTGTTTTGACTCGATGATTGGGAGGAGTCGCTTCAAAAGAAGTCTCTCAAACGCTTTGGAAAGTATCGGAAGCAAGCTTATTGGTCTATATGAGGTGACCACTTCTGCCTGTTTCCCAGGTTTGGGAACAAGGATAATTTGAGCCACTTTCCATTGGCTTGGGAAGTGGTGACATCGGATAATCGCATTGAATAATTGGGCAATGAATTTATAGCCGCCATCTGGTAGCTGCTTTAGGATTCTGCTCGTAATAAGGTCATATCCCGGCGATTTTTTGTCTTTTAGCGTATTCTTGATAATTCCTCTAATTTCTTTTATTTTAAAATGCTGGATCGGAATATCCATTTGGTATGGGACATCTAATAATTCAGCTATTCTTATGTCTTCCTGTGGATATTTGCTTGGAAACGGCGCAAATACTTCTAATAAATGAAGAGGAAATGACTGTGCTTTTTCCTTGTCAGATCTGGCCCATCCGCCATCTTTCGTTTTAATAGGTGGTAGATGTGATGTTGGTTAATTTAGTTTTTTTCCTGTGTCATAGGGGCTTCTGATCATTTGCCAAATTCGACGCAGTCTCCGCTTTTCTTTTAGTTGCTCCTTTACAACCTAGATTACATCACGATGATTACTTATACTGCTGGGCTCCGATGTGGAAGTCCATGAAGCATGCTGAATGGTTGAGTTCAAAAGTTCTACTCCATCGTCTATATTGGTTTTGTTTTTTAAAGGAATATTGGTGACTAGAGTCTCGATAATGCTTTGTCTAAACAACTCCCAATTTCTGCTTTTGTTGCGCAGACAGCTTGTTCTTGCTCTGATCTGAACCTCACAGCTTATTGTTAGAACTATCGGTGAGTGATGTGATGACAGGTCCAGGCACGATTCCATGGAAATGTTTGTTTTTGGAACACCTTTGGTCGATAACGTCTGGAAGCTTGTTAGTGTCAGTTGGCCAGTAGGTTGGCTCACCCGTTGATAGGTGGGACAAGCTGTTTTGTTGCATTGCTTTGTATAGGTTACGGCTTCTAGGAGTTGTTATTCTAGACCCCCATTGCGGATGCTTAGCATTATAGTCACCCCCAGCGATGAATCTTGATCCAAGGGAGTTATAAAATTCGTGGAACTGTTCACATTTAACTGGATGGTTGGGACGGCAATATACCGCTGGAATTGTTATAGGGCCTTTATAATCATCCATTTTTATAACCGTTGATTGTAGGTATTTCTTTTTATAACATTCGTGGTCAACGTGTGGAATACTGTTACGAATAATTAAAGCAGTTCCCCCACGCGCAGTGCCAGCTGGGTGGTTTGTGGAGTATAGGTCATATTGCGGAATTTTTGCGTAACTTTTTTCAGTGAAATGGGTTTCAGATATCAACATAATGTCAATATTTTTGTCTGCTAAGAAAGCTGATATTTCATGGATATGACGACTGAGCACATTGGCATTCCAGACTGCGATTTTTAATGATTTATTCATTTGGACATATTTGCTACGACTGTGGTTAGTAGATTAAGTAATGTACTCACTTGACCCATCAATGCTTTAAGCATGCTTTTTAGCTCGGTCATATCTTCATTGAATTGAGTATTTGGATTGTTGAGTGGAATGGTTAGGTTCGTATTGGTTTCTACCGGAGTATTGTTTCGTACTACATTTGCACACTATGTTGTTGTTCGTGGAGCGGATCTTTGAGGCGCTTCCTGGTTAATGTTCCTCGCTTCTCTGTTTCTGAGAGCTGGGAACGACTTTTGTTGCAGCTCCTTATAGACAGTGCAACCTTTATAATTAGCGGGATGATTGCCTACGCAAAGCACACATCGAACGTCTTGTGCGACGAGTTTGCGGGAACATTCGGAAGTAAGGTGGTTTCCTGTACATTTAACGCATCGTGGGCTACGGTTGCAATATCGCTTGGTGTGTCCGTAACGCTGGCATCGGACACATTGGGGAATTTCACGTTTCTTCCTAGGTGGCTCAATTTTAATTCGTTTGTTTAAAAGTGTATTACATTCGCATATGTCTTTGTTATTGGTGCATTGCTTCAGACACATAAAACATAGGAAGCGGCTTTTTTGTAGTTATTTGTCTAATATTGCTAACGTTAACAACTGAATAACCCAACTCCTCAATTGCTTCTCGTATTTCGTCGATTGGGGTTGAAAAGTGCAACTACTACATTAAAGTCTCTTTCCTGCTTCAACTTAAAAGTATGAAACTCAGTGTTCTTTTCGGTTAGAGCCTTTGTAATGGCTGAGTATTTTTCAGCGGACTTTGGTTGTATTTTGTCAACGTCGCCGTTTATAACTCTGAGTTCATATTCTTTCTTAGCAATTACTTCAAGTAATTCTTTTAGGGGAATTATATTACCCACGCCTGAAACAAAAATAGGTGGAGGTACGTAATTAGAGTATTTTAATTTTGATGCAACAACCCGTGCTGAATGCATCTCTTGATATTTTCTTGTCTAATAGCCTAAGCTCAAATGTGTGTTTAAAATATGTTTTAAAATAAAATGTGTATCGACAAACAAACACAAACCCCTACTAATAAAATCCTCACAACTAAGCTGACATACATATACCGTCCGATCATACTAACGGTTCTAAGGTTGGCAAGACATAGTCACGTGCAACAGCATAATAGCGCCTAGTGCTACAACTTCTTTGACAAGCGCTACTGCGCATTCGGGGTATATTACGCTAGTGGCGAGTGCCCTTTTGCTGCCGGTAATAGGGCGCGGGCGTGGATGAAGATCTGGTGGTTCCTAATGAGGCGCTTAACGCTGTCAGGTAAAACACTCTGTTGTTTTTAGTTACAAGCGAGACAAGACAAGGCCTATAATACCTAAAATCATAAGTCTTACATACTATTTACAATGAACACTTACAGTCTAGGTAAGCACCTTTCTCGTGTTCCAGTTACGCAATTGTTAATTGGTGTCAGTTGGTTAAGCCAACTGAACTACTCGATATAAAAATGTCGATGGTGCATTGTAAAGTCCAATGCCCGTCATCAACTCGATTGCAAAACTGTGACATCATAAAAGTTTACATAATAAATGAAACAATACTCAACGCACCCTAAAATAATGTGCGTGACTATAACTTAAATGTTAACTACACCAAATGTGTAGTATCTGTGAGGAGTGGGTGCTGTGAGTCAACTACACGTAGGTAGCTTGATTCTGACTCACAACTATAGCTACGGCGAGCGACGAGTAGAAAATAGCCACTGGACCCACCGAAGAATCTGCATCAAAGCGAAATGATGAGATTGGGAAAAATGTTAACAAAATCAGGAAGACCGCCAAATGAGAACTGCTAATGAAGCTCAAAGACCGGTCAGGAGACCAGGCTGGCAAACTTGGGGAAATAGCTCTGCGGATCCTCCAGAGCTCGGCAAATGTTATAGCTCTCTGCCAGGAAAATACAATTGAATGCTGGGACCTGGATGAAGTAACCACACCTGAAGAAATATGTAGTGCCAAAGGAGAACAATCTCCCGAAATTGCAAGCATTGGCAAAAACGCAATTAAGTGCATGCGAAGCTTTAGATGCGCAGCAGACAAAGATGCGATGAAAACATTAACAAAACGGGATGGTTAAATGTGTCCAAATAAATATAGACCACTATGAGACTGCTCAGGATTTGCTAAAGCAGACTATAATAGAACAGAAAGTGGACATTGCATTAATTAGCGAACAATATAAAAGACCTATATATTATTCTAATTGGGCAGAAGATAAAACAAAGGGGCAGTCATCTGGGTCTGTGGCACCATTCCCTTCGAATGTAAAGCCAAACGGCAACAGGAAGGGATTGTATTTGCGCAAATAAAGTGTGTCCAATTTTACCCCACCAAGTGCAGGCATGCAAGTTGTATATAAGAGGTGTCACAACTGCATACAGGCTACCATCAATGAGAGTATGCTGTGCATTTAGGGCTATATCCACTGATGCAGTCAGCGTCATGGGGGGACTAATGCCAATAGATCTCGCCGGAAAAGAGGCCACGGATATACGAAACCTGAATAACCAAGACAAAATTGATTCAGCCATATTTGATTCAATCAAAAACAACTCACAAAATAAAGGCAGGAAAGATGGAATATATCCACCAAAGGACGGTGAGCTGATCCCAAATATACAAGTATGGATCCCCCGATGACACGGTGAACTTAATACCACCTAACGCAATTTCTATCAGCACATGGATGTTTCGAAAATATCTGCACAATTATAGATATGTGGAGGAAAAATACTCGCGGCAGGTATGAGAATGCAGAACATATGATGGTGAAATGCGGCAGATTTACGGGTGCACGACGCCTGCTTGAGCGTTATATAAGAGATAAAGTAATCCCAGCTAATGTTCTCCGGTACACGCTTGTGACACAGGAGGCCTGGGATTCAGCAGCAGATGTACTGGTCAGTATCATGAAGCAAGTGAGATACAACGAGCAAAGCGCTACAGTTTTATCGAGCTAAAGTCGTTAGAATGACCAAGAAACAAGAGTGAGGAAACCCTTACCCGCAACGTGAAGGAATACCTTAAATGATGGGGACCCAAGGGATTGATGCAAAGGTGGTTTTGGTTTGGTTAGAGTCCCACACCTCGGCATAATACTTTTCACCTAAAGAAAAAAAAAACCCACATACAACACTGGGGCGGATTAAGGTGTCATAAAACCGGTAATCAACCTTGTTGGTTGGATGGTTGGCTTCAGTGGCTGATCCAAGTCGGTCCTCACATGTATCACAATTATCGCCTTAGCGACGTTTTGATACCACAACCTCTCCTAACGCCGGAGAAAACGATGGATTGTTCACTAAATCCACTTTATGGAGTTTAGGTATCTTAAAATATCTTTCGGTTTTACACCCGAGAGATCGGATCAACTAGCTAGGAAATAGTTTCCTAGTGTTCTATTTCTTGCGGCCACCAGAGCTGGGCATTGGATTGAGGTTTCCTTCTCTTCTGAATTTCCACAACTTCTACAATGGGTATTGTACGGTCTCTGCAATTTCTCTGCATGAGTACCCACGAGCCAGTGACCCGTAAAGGCCGCCGTGAGGCGGCTGGTGTCCATGCGGTCCCTGTTTATGAGATACCTAGATCTCGCTATGTTAAAGACTGGCCAGGTCGGCCGGGATGTAGTACATGACACAGACACCTAATAACGACGGATCAATATGATGACTACATAAAGACGCTTGCAAATGCAAAACACACTGACTGGGGATCTAGGCAAACCAATAAAAAAGGACGAAATCTGATTAATGCTATAAACAAAAATAACTGCAGATTTTTAAGCTCAGGTGAACTCACATACTGGCCACCAGATAGGAAAAAGATACCAGATCTAATCCACTTCAGCATAACAAAAAATATAAAGTGTAACCAATTAAAAATTAAAGCATGTTTTGAATTTTTTTCAGACCACTCTCCGATAATACTTGACTACACAACTGACATCAAACCAATAGAACAAAAAGCTAAGATTTTTAACCACAAAACAAACTGGAATGAGTATAGACAGCATATTGAAAATCAACTGAATATGTCTATCACACTGAAAACACAATTAGACATTGAACGTGCCATTATTCACTCCAACGAAGTGGCCCTAGACCCAGGAATCAAATCAAGCCAACAGCATAAATTTAGAAGAAATAAACCTACAACGGATATTTTCATAAGAAAGCAAATTATTGAGAAGAGAAAGCTGAGAAAGAGGTGGCAGCTAACTAGATCGCCTGAGGATAAACACAATTTAAATATAGCCTGCAAAAAACTCAAGAAAATATTAACTAAAAGACAAAACATTGAAGTTGAAAATTACCTAAAAAACTTGACGCCTACCCAGGATACGAACTACTCATTATGGAAATGCACAAAGAAATTAAAAACTCAGATAAGGTATCAGCCACCACTACGGAAAGATGACAACTCATGGGCTACTACCAATGAAGAAAAAGCAACTACATTGGCTAAATACTTTGAAAAAGTCCTATCAAATGACAAAGATAAATATATTGAAACAAGCAATGACTTAAATATATACATTACAAACAAAATTAAGAAAACAAACACAACAGAAATAATTAATTGTATTAAAAAACGAATAAACCACAAAAAGCACCAGGATACGATATGTTGACAGGAACAGCTCGCGCTGATCTACCTACTATAGGTTATAACTACTTAAGGAATGTTATCAACTTAATGTTCCGACTACAATTTTTTCCCAAAGTATGGAAAGTTGCTCAAATTATTGCACTACCGAAACAGGGAAAAGACACTACAACTGCTTCATCGTATAGACCAATTAGCCTACTTCCCATAATCTCTAAAGTTGCTGAAAAACTATTACATGATAGACTTAGCCAGATCCTTGACAATAAAAACATTATACCAAATCATCAATTCGGCTTCAGAAAACGACATTCAACAATTCAACAGATACACCGTATAACAAACAAAATTGAAACAGACAGAATATAAGCGGTACTGCGTTGCTGTATTCTTAGACGTTGCAAAAGCATTTGCAAATCTGCAGATATACACAGAGAATGTTAAGGAATGGTTTGATAAATGGTGCTTGAAAATTAATGAAGATAAGACTGTACAAACAATTTTTACAACTAAAACAAAATTTAACCCAATACCTATTAAAATAAACAATAAAAATATAAAAATAGGGTCTACTACTAAATACCTTGGTATACACATGGACTCAAACTTAAATTGGCACTATCACAGCAAACAAAAAACGAAACAAATAAAAGAAAAATTTAGGCAACTATATTGGTTAATGGGTAAGCAATCTAAACTCACAATTAACAACAAGTTGCGGTTATACAAGTGTGTAATAAAGCCAATTTGGACGTACGGACTCCAATTAGGGGAATGGGAAAGCGGTCACACATACAAAAATTTCAAAGACAACAATCTAGAATATTAAGAGTTTTCATAAAGTCTGGTTAGTACACAACAAATGAAGATATACACCTCAAACTAAATATGACAAGAATTGACGAAGAAATAAAGAAGATATCCACAAAACACTACGATACACTGCATGGGCATAGTAACGAAGAAATAAACGAGTTGCTACATCTAGAAGAAACCACCATGCGCCGCTTAAAGAGAACTCGATCAAACGACCTACTGAACTAGGAAATCCAGACTACACATATTAGTAATAGTAATATAAATGTAAATGTAAATAATTATTATAACCATAATTCTGATCATAAATTGTTATAATATAATTATAGTGAATTATTATAATTAATGTAAATAATTTTTGTACTATCATGTACTAGGTGTCAATATAATGGTGACAGATCGGATATAAAAAGAAAAAAAAACATGTTGTAAGTGTCCTCCATCTATTGCCCGCTAAGGTAAGATAGTGCATGTAGATGGCTCTCTTAATCGCACCCATGGAAACAGGTACTGGTTCCATGGGTTAGATCGAGAGAGGCTCCTCTGCTCGCCAATTCATCAGCCTTCTCATTTCCATCTATTCCTGTGTCCGGGGACCCAGATGATTGTGATGTCAGCATGGTGACCTAGCGCCCCAAGTTCCTCCCTGCACTGTCTGACCAGTCTGGAGTTGATGGTGTTTGATTGTATCGTACTCCATTTGGAGTTTCATTTTGGACCACAATTTTCTTGAGGGGAATCTAATCTTGAAGTCCTTTTTGAAGTCCAGTTGGGGTACTATGTAATCTGTCGTCATTTGTGTTAATTCCCTCGGCACTGTGTATAGTACCTTACCATGACCAGCAGTTTGTCGCTTTTAAACTTAGCGCAATGTTTTAGGCTAGGTTCTTAATGTACAGTTCGATAGGGAGGATGTGTAACATTTCGTTGAGTGCCTCCGCTGGACATGTTCTCAGGCTCCCTGCAATGCCAGCAGCAGCTGCGCTTTGAACCCTACTGAGTCTCTGAACGTTACAACCCTTATCTAGAGCTGGCCACAAGACTAATTAAACGTAAGTTAGTATTGGACGCACGATTGCTTCGTACATCCAGTGAGTGATATGGGGGCGTAGTCCCCATTTTTTCCCAAACATTTTCTTGCATGCGTAGAAAGCTACGTGGGCTTTTCTGACTCGTAACTCCATATTGGTTCTCCAATTTAGCTTGGGGTCCAGAATAACTCCCAAGTATTTCGATTTCTCCGCTAGCTTTAGCTGTTGTCCATTAAGTGTCGGAAGTTTAAAGATCGGAATCTTGGTCTTGTTAGTGAAAAGTATCAGTTCTGCCTTTTCTGGATTCACACCTAGTCCACATCCTGTGGCCCAGGAATTCAGTTTGTCGAGCCACTTTTGCATAATATCACTTATTACACAGGGGAACATGCCTGATACAGCTATCACTACATCGTCCGCGTATGCTACCGTCTTAGCCCCATTGAATTTAGTATGCCGAGGATGTTGTCAATTACCAGTAACCACAATAGGGATGAAATCACCTCATCATGTGGTGTTCCTCTACTGACGTGTTTAATGAGAACCATATCACCCAGCACAGACTGAATAACCATAGTCCTAAGCAATGTAACTCTCCACTCCCTAAGAACTTGCACAACCCCTACCCTGATGAGAGAGTCCAGAATTGCTTGGTTACTAACATTGTTAAAATATGTCCAGAAAGGCCGCCAACGTGTACTGATCGAATTACCTCATGTAAAGCTGTTTCCGTAGATTTACCCCTGAGATATGCGTGTTGCGACTTCGAGAGGGGAAACTAATCCACTGTATGCCTAAGGTGGATTTCCAAAGCCCTCTCCATTGTTTTAAGAAGAAACGACGTAAAACTAATGGGTATAAAATCTTTTGCCGACTCATGCCCAATCTTCCCCGCTTTTGGGATGAAAACTACCTTTACCTTCCTCCAACTGAGGGGGATGTAGTTGAAGCGTATACATGCATTATATATCCCCTGGGGCTGGTGTGTTCCTTGGACAGTATCTTGCTGAAGTAGAGGTTGCCTCAATTGATTCACAAAATTTTCTCCAGCCATTTTTCTTGGCTTCCCTGATATATTTTTTGTAAACTTTGAGACTCCCTTTATATCGTGCCCAATCTTCGTCCCTATAACATTGGTTGAACAGTTTCCTGGTTCTCTTCCTGAGATCCGATAATTTTTTGGACCACCATGGTGGAAGAGTTTTTCTAATCCTAGTGATGGGACAAGCGCACTTGTAAGCTATATTAAGAGCTTCCTCAAGATTCCCCACTTTTTTTTATCTATCGGCTCAGTAGATTCAAATTTCATTGTGTTAGAAATTTTAAGTTTTGAGCCAGCTACCCTCGTAAAAGTATCCCACTTTATTCTCCACGGGTTTCTGTAAGAAATAGCATCTACGGTTTTGAAATTTACCTTGAAAACTATCCAACTATGGTCCGAGAAGGACTTCTTGTTGGATACCCTCCATTCTCCTACCTGGACTGATGCGTCTTCTGAAATTAGATTTTAATCTAGGACTTCTTCCCATCCAGCACATTTATTAGAGCTGGGGAAGGTAAATGTGGGAGTATTCCCTCTGTTGCATACTGTGAGGTTCGAATTATTTATAAAGTTAAAAAGTGACCCACCCCTTTCATTATCCTCGGTGCTACCCCATAGCATGTGCCTCGCGTTGGCTTCGCATCCTAGAAGGAGTGGGACATTTTTGGCAGCAGCATTGGCGACCAGGGTCGCTACCTCTTCAGGTGGTGCGTATCTGTTGTGCGCCATATAAGCTGATGCCGTTAGAAGGTCTGATCCACTTGGCACCTCGATTTTTACGACTGTTAAATCGCCTGTGCTGTACTGTGGGCAGATAAAAGCATTAATTGTTTTCTTAACTAGGATACATGATCGAATCTTATCACCGTTCCTGATATGGTGCATATTGTATTTGGTCAGCTTGAGCAACGTCATTTCCTCTGACCCATGGCTCCTGCACAATGCCGATGTCCGCGTCTTCTTCACCCGGAAAAACGGCAAAGTTATCTGATGCATTCTTAGAATGCTGCAGATTAATCTGCACCACCTTCAGCATCGGTACCCTGTTGTGCAGGCGCTTTGGATACTTCTTCCTGAAGGTCCGTGTCCTCTGGAATCTTGTTGACCTCCTCCAACTCATCCGCGTCGCTCTCGGTCGGGCGGAAGATGTTTAATTTGGCGTACCTAACGCCAAAACGCATTTTGCAGTCGGCTGCTTCCAGGAAACCAACGGACTCCTCGTTAATTGCCAGAAGCAGGGACATGTTTGTTTTCTGGGCACCTTCGTTCTTGATGATCGCCCAGTCGTTGATTGGCATATTGGGGTTTAGCAGCTGTAATAGCTGGATCACCTTCCCGTCCTCGAGCTTCAGTATGGGTAGCCAAATACGGGCTCTCGGTGGTCTTGGGATATCCCCGGCTGGTATCAGCTTAAGCCTTAAGCCTTCCAATGCTTCGCTAATCTTAGCTATGCACTTGCCGAGGAGCTCCTCCGACTTTCGATCATCGCACCTGCACACCCTGCATCCCCGTACCACATTGGAGGAGTCGAAGCCAGAAGGAGAAGCATCCGCATTGGACAAGAGGAGTTCCATCACCATCTCTGCCACTTTGGATTCAATCTCCACCCATTTCTCCAGGATAAGCTCCCCCCCCCCCTTGGATATATAGTCGATGAGCGCCACATGTAGCTCATCGCTAGCCACTTAGCTGTATGGTCGCCTTGTGCTCGTCGATGGACCCTCTGTTGGTGTAGATGTTTTGGCGTCCTTGTGTCTCTTTGAAACCGAAAACGTCACATCCTGTGATCTGTTTCGCTCCGTCGCCTTTTCTGGGACGGAGATTTGGTACTGCTCGTACCCATGGACAACAGTTTGGTACTTGGCCTTGTCCGCCTGGTCAAACTCATGTACCGACCCTCCCGCCTCATTCTTACCAATTTTGCTTAGGATGAAGAGAGCTTTCTGGTACCGGTTTTTCCAGGCCGCTGCCTCGGACTTTGGCTTTTTCGGTTTTGGCTTAGAGTCGTTCTTCGCCGCTACCGACATGTTTGTTTTTGTTAGTGTTGTTGTTGTTGCACTGCTTGTGCTAGCAGTGGGTTCACTGTTTGCCGACGTGCTCTTGCCATCGTCGGCTTCCATGGTCTCCTGACTGGAGGCCAGCAACTCATCCTCTGAGTGCGTGGTGCAAAGCACCGGGGTGGTTTTTATGTGTTTTTTGTTTGTATTTTTTTCAATCTTTTTCGTACGACTGCCATCCCCCGAAGGCTTGGGCAGTCAAGGATTTTTTGAGGGAAATGGCGGTCCATCGTGCCAGAGCCCTATGCCACGGTAAGGTCACCGTTACTCCCCGATGCGGCCTGGTTTCGGAGAGGCGCCGTTCGAATACAGTCTACGCGGATAACCCCCTGACTGCAAAACCCATCCAATAGGCACGGAACATGCATAACACCCTGGATTAGGGGGGAAGTGTTTATTGGCTCTCCAGTCTAGATCCGTTGTGTTCAGTAAGTGGCAGGGTCACCTCGAGCAGGATGTGACACATCGTCACAGGTGGTGGATAGCTGAACGGTCTGCAGACATGTAGGTCAGCTGCGAATATGAAATAAGCAGTCCCCGACCATTAGTGGTAGGAATGGAAGGCGTGGCACTAAAGTTCACAAAAGCCTAATGAATTTACTGTGACAGGGCGAGGCGATGCCGCCTCTTAAATAAGCATCAAACATCCCTGAGGCGTAGGAAGGTCTCAAACGGCCCGTGCCGATAATCAACTTGAAGAGAATGTTGGAACCCTCAGGTGAAGACTTTCGCCAGCATTTTCGCTTCGAACCCAAAGAGGCCCAGAGATGGAACCGAAGGGGAGAAGATCAGCCCAACTAGCTGGGCCATCTCCATGAGGCGAAAAGAGGAAACGCCAACAATCTCAGTCGCCATAAAAACAGCTGAAGCAGAAGAGAGCGTGGTGACAAAAGTTTCTGCAGAAGTGCTGCAGCAACGATGATTGGTGCGGCAAGTGATTCAAATGTGGAGCAGAAGGCCGCAATTCCAATGGATGCGACAAGATGCCAAACTGTACACTATGGAGCGCCTAAAAGATGTACAGCACCAAACAGGTTGCGGCTCCTGTCCATCCTACCAACGTCAGCGAAGGAAATGAAATGTAAAATATAATATTACTCCAGCTCAACTCTCAACTACTGCGAGGAAGCACAAACGTGGTACTTATGAACACAGGGGAGAGCACCTACACCAGGGAGGTGCGAGCTCAGTAATACACCTCACATATCTAAACGAAGACTAGCCAGAAAAACCAAATGGCAAGTGAGCAATCACTACACACACAGTAACCAAACGGTAGCATCGATAGGAAAAGGTTGGAGGGCAAACACATTGGATCATGAGGTCCTTCAAATTATGCTTGAAGACCTAACTCCAAAAGGCACGGCGGACAAAATGGTAAATAAATGGAAAGTGCGTGTGATGCTGCAATGTGAAGGAAAAGCTATATACGAACCAGTCTATTGGTGGACGGACTAGATATCTGATCTACCCACGGCATGCCATGCAGCAAGGCGGAGATATCAGCGCTTTAAAAAGAAGCAGAATTGTGCGGAGATGCAACAGCATTTAGGATCTTAAGAAAGCCATTAAGAAGAGTCTGAGCAGGAGTTTCACGGAGATTTGTGCGCAAGTCGAAGACGACCCATGGGGAATAGCATACAAGCTAGTGGTGAGAAAATTTCCCTGCTACAGGCACCCTGCTCCAAGTTACCCGAACTTACTTGACCGAATTGCCAAACACCCCTTCCCGCCACAAAGCTGTTGCCCTGAATAGCTTCCTAATGCGCTGAGGTTGGAAGGAGATATACCGGAGGTGACATTGGACGAGGTGTTTCGGGCGTTTCGTAAATTCAGAGACCAGAAGGCACCTGGCCCAGATGGAATGCCCGATTGTGCCTTCAAAACCGCTGCTGCATTGCATCCGGCACCACTAAGGCAGCAAGCATGAAACAGAGAGTCTTCCCTGCGCGGTAGAAGAAACAAAAGCAGGCCCTGCCGTTTGAGGGCCACAAGCCACCAAACGAGGCATTTGCGTACCGTACACTCTGCATGCTGTCGATGCACTAGTAGAATTGAAGGTCCACATCTACTTAAGATGTATGGTAGCCAGCTATTTTAGCGATAGAGTCCTGCAGTATGACACGGATGAAAGGATACGAAGGCGCAATATCTCCGGCGGAGTCCTTCAAGGGTTAGCCCTTGGTCCTCTCCTCTGGAACGTTATGTATGATGACACTCTCTGCATACAAGTACCGAATGCTGTTAAGAGCATAGGTTATGCGGACGACATAACGTTAGTTGGGACACGTCCCCAAAACGTCGATGGACAAAGCTGATCCCTGTCATAGAGCGGTGGATAAAATGGTCTCATGCTGAGGTGAATTTCCACATCACACAGCTGCTGACCCGGCATGGAGTTTTCCGGAGAGCCGTTAACATCCGGATAACATAGTGAAACACATGCTCGAGTGTCCGGAGAAATGAGATGCGGTGTGTGATACTGCAGCTGCAGTTATGAGTGACCGCCGCCAAAGGGAGCGGCAACGTCGCGCCCAGCGCGAATACAAGAAGCCTATGACTTTAATCTCTCCTTGCTAAGTACTATCTTGCTGTAGTCCCGTGGGGAGTAGTGAGTTTAGCAGGTGTTTCCGGCACGCTATGGGATGGGAGTCCCATAGTATCGCAAGAAAATTTCATTCTCCCTTCGATGAAAAAAAACATAAACACGTACACAACTAGGCTGTGGCAGCCTGCTGCCTTCTAACTATTTCATCAGCTATTATCACCATACGCTCAGTCCTGGTCTGCCCCCCTAAGTGTATCCTGAAGTCAATCAATATCATTAAAATTTCTAGGCAATCCAACTCACCACCACAACAGCAACTAAATAGTTTTGCTGTTATACAAACGTATGTTCTAGACCACAACTAAGACTAAGCCCAGTATGGGCACTTTCGGAGCAAATCGGAGCAAAACTCAACTTTACTCCAGTACATTTATACAGCTATCTTTAACAATAATTAAACATTGTGCTAATTATTACTCCGATTCACATACATTATTTTTCCCCATTTCACCATTTTTACTCCACAATCCCCATAAATAAAAACCACTATAAATCATACCAATGGAGCAAAAATAGATCAAAATGGTCCAGAAAAGATCTTTCTGTACTACTAGATTGTTTTTCGATTAATGTTATTGGAATAATTATAGTTAGTTGCAATCAGGGAAAATTCAGACTGTTACGCCTAATAATATATTTTATAAAATTGAAGAAACAATAATCTTCGCCCTAGACCTCATTTTATACCAAGTATGGTTAGTTCAAATAGTTTTTAAAACACAATTTAATGTTCGATTATATTCTAATAGTAACGACAGAATTCCAGTGCTAAATATTGCCAATGGATCCTCCATTCATCGCTTTCGAAAAGTTGAAAATATACATCTTCTCATATATTAAATTTACTAGCTGTAAAAGAACACAGTCATATATATTTTTTTCTTATTTGTATAAAATTTGGAATATATGTTAATAAGTAAATATTAGTTATATTCCAACATTTTATTAATTTTTGTTTTCTTTTTCAGGAGATGGGTACAACATTAAGAGCTAAAGCCCGTATGCAAATTAATTTAGCAGTAAGTCAAGTACTTGATATTAAGCAAGTTGCTAATTTTCCTGACATTGTTTTTCCAATACTCTGGTTTGAAGAGGGCATCGAATTTTTACCGGATGAAATTACTGATCTGATAAACTTTGCAACAACTGCACCACCGAAAATACGAAAGATTCTTTTAAATACATTCTTTGTTTTTGGAGCACTACTGCTCATATTGGCTGTATTCTGCCTGATAAGAAATTCACATAGGCAAAGTACATTGCACTTGGAAGGATCGAATTATCGGGCTACTGCAGAAATTGATTTGGCAAAAAAAAATTCTAAAAATGCTGGTTATTAAATAAAATTTTTAAATTAGGTACCAACATTGGATTTGGGAAGATTATATACATTGGTTTACAGTATCATCCTTCAACATTTAAATTAGTTTTTCTTTCCATTGCGTATTGTCTTACTTAAGGCCTAATGATACAAATAACAGAATTTATATACAATATATTGCTTTTATTTTCAATTATATTTCCTCTAAGTAGATTTGGAAAATTATAGGTGAAAATTGTCTTAGTCATCATATATTACTCAGGGTTGGAGAATGGAAGCGAAGTTTGCACATGGAAAATTGTTTTAAATATATTTTATATATAGTATAATACTTCTAATTAATGTATGTTAGAATGAGCATTGTTTTGTATCATTAGGCTTTTGAAAAACGTACAAACTACTTGTGTTGTCACACTCTTATTATTAAGTGGATTGTGTGAAATATTGAATTTCTTAAAGAATTTGTGAGGTTAACTTTAATTTACCATAATTTTAATTTGGATAATAAATTTCATTTTAATACAAAAACATACAAAATAGGGTCAGATATTAATTTGCTAAAAGCACAACGCATTGCAGACATATAATTATTACTATTAAAAATAATAATTTTTGATTATTTAAGCTATGTGGCTTAATTTATTTCTTTGTAAATATTGATTATACAGGGGAACAAGTGCGGCGTAAGTTTATAGGGTCTATTTAGATACATATGACAATTATTACTTAAAATATTTTGCTTGAATTGATAAACCGTTTGCTTGAATTGATAAACTGGTTCTCATGATAAACCGTTCTAGAAAAAATACACTTTTTTACTAATCTACCCTCATTAACTCATCTTTTTCGCAAAGTAGCAACAGCAGTAATTGCACACGAGATTAGGACAAAAACAATACACAAAAATCTCGTTCACATAAGTTACGCTTAAGGGAAATAATAACATCAACTTAAAAACTCGTTCGAAAGAAACTACTGAAGCAGTAGTAATATACAATAAAAAAATGGGAGAGAAAGGAGAGTGAAATATTGAAACTTAAAAATTGAAATAGTTAAACTTAAAAAAACATTTTAAATTTATTGGGCGCTATTGTTAAAAAAAAAGTAGTAGTTCGTTCCGCAAATCTTGTGTTGATAACCCCGACCATTTTTGCTACATATGTGGTAAATTTTTATCAATAAAACCAACGAAAGAATATAAAAGATTTTGTGAAACAAAGTTATCGGGTATATTTTGGAAAACAACTTGGACAACAAGACAAATGTTGAGCCCCACACAGAGATTGTAAAACTTGGGTGGGGTCACTTCGATATTGGAGTCAAGGAGGATGAAAAGGGCAGCCGTTGGGAATACCGATGACATGGACAGAGCCAAGAGACCACCTTGATGATGATGATGATGTTGAAATGTTACATAGTCAGACTAAAATATTAAACTTGCAATAATAGAACAGTTTGTAAAAGCTTTAGATAGGAATGGTGAGTACTTTAAATATATTTTTAAATCATTTCCTGGTCTCAGTATAGAAAAGTTAAAAGCAACGATGATTTCAAAAATCACATGACTCAAGTTGAATTGGATGCATGGTCAAGCTTTGTATCAGTAGCCCAACATTTTTTTGAGAATAACAAAGCTAAAGAATGCTCCAAAATAGTAGACAAAATGCTCCAGAATTTCCAAAAGCTAGGAGCTAATATGAGTGTCCTATTGCATTATTTGAAATATGTCAAGGCCGTTGGGATCACCATATTATGGCAGACCAAAAACAGCATAAAAAATCCCATACAAAACGGTTTCTTTAACTCGTATTGATATGTTTTTGTTTTTTATGATTAACTTTATTATTCTTTGTATCATTTACAGCACTTCGTTTGTTTGAGATCGTTTGATCATTTTAAAATAACCGTTTTAAAATATATTCTCCTTTTAAAAATTGAATTTCCAGTATAAATGGCTTTTATCTAAAAAAGTAGTCAATTGAACAAAAATATTATTATTTTTGTTTTCAGCAGACCAAAATTACCAATTTACTAATAAATCCCATGCCGCAGAAAAAGTGTTCCTCTTTGCTATAGATTGATTATTGCATAGTGGATGTAAATGCTTCGCGACCTTAAGATCTACTGTGCCCGTATCAGAGGTACAAAGTACATTGCGCCCTATCTTCTGAAAACGCGATGACGACTTTTAGGTACAGAGATTTCACATCACTAGCACAGCATTGGAAGAATCCCAAGTGTTTCCTGCGGGTGTCCATGAGAGCCGGACATTATATCAGCAAATGCAAAGACGTCTCCTAGTCCTCCATACTAAATCTGGAGGAGCATTGGAGGTGACCCCCTTCTCACCATCTGTGATTTCAATGTACAATGTCCTGTGATTAGGCCGGTCATCATCCTAATAACCATCCATGAACCGTTTGCCTTTTCCTGCACCGCAGGAGGGTTCTGGTTCTGCTGCAGGCACTTCCCTTGCAATTTCGTCGTCAATCTCGTTCCTTTCTATGCCAGTACAGGCTAGTAGTTGCATGAGCCCAGAGTACTAAGTTTTTTGATGTACCCCATACCAGTTTTCAGTTTAGCTGATAAGTGGTAAGCGCCCTAATGGTCGCTTGGCTATCCGATAGGATGGCAATTTTCTTGCGCTCATGGACTTTCTCAATATTAAATTGTGCATTTCTCTCAAAAGCGTGGATTTCCGCCTAGTATTCTTGCTTACATTCATTCATACATTTATTCATAGTAATTATGTTGTAGGTGCCGCTGACACCACTCCACGAGTGTCTGTAGCTCCTCTCATTTAAAAAAAGTTTAGTGAAGCTATAGCGCGTGAGTTACGTCCCCACAACCCATTAAAAAAATTAAAAAAAAATATAAATTGCAAAATTGATGAAGAATCAATTTTGCATCGTAAACAAAATTAATTGCCAAAGCAGAAAATTTTAAATTCTATTTTATATTAATAAATTCAATTTTTAATTTTTCTTTTCATTTTATTACTGAGTTGAGTAAAAAGTCAATGAAATTCACTTTTATCGTATTGTAAAGTTAGTAAAAATTATAATTATTGTATATAAAAATATATACGACATTTATAGTTCAAGACAAAAGAACGAAAATGTAGCCTATAAGGTGGAGAGTACAATAAGTTAGCATTAAAGTTTAGTCTTAAGATTAACTAGGAGAAATAAAGATGTAACCAAAACCAAACTCTGAATTTATTATATTTTATTTCACGAAAGTCGTGTTTGATAAGTCTTTCGGTATATAGATGTCTGGAATAGCCTTTGATAATGATTCGACCTTCTGATGACCGATGAGGCTTCTAGGACCATTTCCGGTTTTTGCCATTCTGTAGAGAAGAGGGCTCTGTCTTGTGTTTCCACAAATATGTGCTGCGGTGTAAGTTTTAATATGAAGTCTAATGCGGCTGTAGGACAAGTTCTCATAGCCCTAGTTATACAGACGCAGCAAGCTTTTGAACCTTACCTACCTGCCTGCGTTATGGTCAGTTGTTTTGCTTTCTTAGTTCAGAGACCCGCTGCATACGTAATCATTGGGCGTACTATCATGATGTACATCCAACACAGTATCTTGGGATTGCATCTCCAATTTTTCCACTCGATTGACCTGCATATCACGGGAGATGTTTTCGCTTTGCTGATTTTCTCATTGATGTGAGAAAACCGTCATCGTTTTCTATCTATTATAATTCCTAGAAACTCCTTTTCTGAATGCACTGTGATCTCCATTCTATTTAGTTTAATGTGGTTAAGGTTTTTGGGTTCATATTTTCTAGTGAAAGGGACAACAGTAGTTTTACTCGGGATTATTCTAAGTCCCCAGTGTCAGTAATCTTTAAACTGATGGCTACGTCGTCAGCGTATTTCTGCCATCATAGACCCAAGGTGGTTATTTCCCAGAGAAGTTCGTCCACCATAAGGTACCACAGCAGGGGAGATAATACACCACCCTCCGGACATCTCGAACAGTATTGACCAATATGGTTGTTGAGGTAAGGGATGATACTTTGGTTGTTCTGGTATTCAGCATTTGCTCTATATAAATGTAGACAGTAGAATCGACCTCTTTGCGAACAAGAGTCCTATTCATTGGCTCGTGTGAGGTGTTATCAAAGGCTACTTCGATGTCCAAGAAATCCACTGGCGTCACCTCCTTATCGTCGAGGGCTTCCTGGAGTTTTTCCATCAGCTGATACAGAGCAGTTTCAGTAGATCTCCCCGCCATATATGCATGGTGGTTCGGATGAAGAAGTGCATGCTCAATAATCAGAGTTCTGATGAAGTTATCTCAGACTCTTTCAGCAGTTTTCAGGATGAACGAGGTTAGGGAGGTTTGTCTAAAGGATTTGGGATGGAGTGGATTCATACTCCCAGCTTTCGGGATAAATTCTACCCTGCGATTTGAATGGCTTTAAGCTATTGATGACCCATTTTAGCCGGTTACCAGTTCATATGGCTTTTGAGAGTGAGCAATGAGATGTTGGGTCTCTTTGCTAGAGCCTTGTGCAGTCAGCTAGCGTCCGGAGCTCCAGCGCTACCCTCACAGTATTTCCTGAAACTTGTACCCTTATGTTTTTGAGGTAGAAGACTGATTTCTTCGGTGACATTAGCCACCGCCATCGCATCAGCCACCTTGGATGCGACATCCGCTTGTATAACTGGTTATACCGACGCATTAGGAGTGCTAATTGTTGTCGTTGCAGCCCTCTTTGTTCGAGGTGTATGTAGGTGTACAGATACACGACCAAACCTTTAGTGCAAAAAGGTGCGTAGCTTTCTTATCGTGTCTAGGCGTATCCTATCATCAGCAGCTTGCCGTTATTTTTCTGCTTGCTCCTCAATATTCTCCAAAACGGGGTATGGAGACCTCCGTTCTGAGTAACAATGATATCTAGGATATTTCGTCGCTCCCTGGAACCTTGGACAAATAGACCGTTCCGAGGTGTTTACCTCATAAATTATCATCCAGACACGTCGTCAGATGCGCTCCCTTCCAGCAAAGTATTGTAGGGACTAATTCCTGCAGCCTCATTGCATTTTCTTTGCCGAGGGAATCCACAATGTATATATGTCCTGGTCGAAAGTAGATACCTTCGGAGGCAATCGGCGTGTTCCAGGCCTTCGCAAATGCGACCAAGAGTGCTTCTTCAGTTACACCGATTTGATCTCGTTCAGGACCTACTCGGGAAACGCCTTGGGTAGAACAGCCATTCAGATGGTCCTTGTGCCGCACCAGACCTCCTGGCTATGATGTTTTTTTTGTAAGTATGAAATATCCAAAAACTGGTTATTTTTGCTGTTTGAAATTAACATTTATTTGTTATAAATGCTTTTGCAACATCGGAACGTTTGTTAGGGATTCTGGTTTCCATATAAAAAATTACATTTCAAAATATATAATTTTTGCATCCTGATAATCAGGCATTATTATATAGGCGGCATTCAAACAAATGTATAGTTAATTTCACTTATTAACAAAAGTTTTTATATTCAAAAATTTTACAACAAAAAATAAAAGTATTTAAAAAATTTTCATAACATTACATAAATTTGGATTTTAAACTACAACTGGTTTACTTACATTGAAGTAAGCAAGTCTGAACTGAATCAAAGCATACTCTGTTTGTAATCTTATCGTGTCTTGTTGAAAACAGAATTTAGTATTGAAACTTTTGAACTATTTATAGTGTAGTGAAATAGAAACTCCCATTTTTTTTTATGATTTTTTAATATATAATTTTACGACAAACTGAGCTTTCAATTTCAACTGTAAACAGAAAATAAAATTTGTAAACAAATGGACGACAATTTTTGAGTGGCAATAAGATAAGAAAATATGTATTTTGATAATGGCATGCAAAGCCATGCTGATTAAATTGAGTGTTGAAAATACTTCGACGACAAGTGGCTAAGCGAGGACAGCTTATCTGATATTGCCAAAAAGACCAGATATAGACTACGACTGTTTACTGTATAAATAACAAGTAGTTTGGATCAGTTACATAAATATAGTGAAAACTAAAAACATTCTTAAAACTCGGTGGATGTCACTATTCCCAGCATAGCAGGATGCTTTGACGATATTTTGAAATCGTTTGATGATTTCTAGGATGGTTCGACTGGCACACATCCAGAGTTTAGCGCCTTAAGCCCACACAGGTTTAAGAATTTGCTTATACGAGTACATCTATATTTTCTTTTGCACAGAAAGTGAAGATTTTCGACGCATCCCCTCTTTTCTTTTTTATATGATCCTTCCAATGAAATTTAGCATGCAAAGTTATACCCAGATATATTGAAGAGTTAGCATATGGTGGCTGACTATCCAGGATAAAAATATGTGAGAGTGGGATTTTGCTATTTGTAAAATCTGTATGCGCCCATGTTATTGTATTTAATTTAATGCCCCATCTCTTTGTCCAATTTAAAATAGAGATGGCGGCTGCTTGTAATCTAATTGTAGATTCTAGGTAAATACGCTTCTAGCTTGTGGAGAAAGGCTTTGTGCCAAACCTTCTAAAAGCACTGAGCCGAATCAAGAAGAAGAGTGCAATAGAATTTTTTACCTTCAAATCTTTTTTCTATTTCTGCAATAATTCGATGTAGTTGGTCGATTGTGGAGTGCTTGCACCGTAATCCGAATTTGTAAGTGGGAATTATCTTTTTTGCTTCAATTACACAAGTCTTTTGTATATTAATTTCTCAAAAAGTGTCCAGATTGTTGGCAAAAGTGAAAGCAGCCTGTATGAGGAAATCTATTTTGGTGATTTGCCTGGCTTCAGAATCATTCTGACTTCAGCAACTTTCCATAAGCAAGAAAATATATTTGATGCGAATTGATGCGTTGACCTGAGCTTATGAATTGCTATGTCTGGTAGCTGTTTTAGTATTTCGGGTGTGATAAGGTAGAAAGCTGACGCTTCTTTATCTTTAAGTTCTTTGATTACCGCAATCAGATCTCGTTTTCTTATAAGTGGAATTATGCAATCATCGTATTCTACAATGTTTTTTAGTTCGTCATTTTTCTCTTCATTTGTTTGAAATGTATTATACATGTGATTTGCAAAAGCTGCCGGAATGCATTCGTTATTTTTAGCCCAATTGCCATTACTAATTTTTATCGCGCTGATACGATTGCTTGGTGTGACTTCAAAATATGCGGATTTCAACAGCACTGTTCCTTTACCTTTTGCTCTCATTTTGTTCTCTCCTGCATTCCAAGCAGTTACCTAAACGGTAACTTTTCGGAATGGTTCGTTTGGTCTATGGATCTCACTCAGAGTTTTCAATGCTTAACATGCACAATTTGCATTGACGTTATACTAAGTATAATTGTGGCATTGTCGCTATCATCCTTTGTTTTCCAGTGTCAATTTTCCTGTTCAGGCTCTGGTTTCGGTGTAGCTCCTGAAGTTACAGACCATAAATCTTGGCAAATCGGAACACTTTTCACTTGGAAGGTGCAAGAGTCCTAATTGGACTCATTCAAATTTTCAATATTAAAAAATGAGCTCATTTTACTTTATTTATCTAAACACTTTCATTAAAACGTGGATTTCAGGAATTTCCTGATCGTATACCTGTTATAAATTTGCTTTCCAATAAATAAAATATCACACATTTTTAATTATATTATGATTTATTGAAATCGATGGTCACACAAAGACGATTGTATGCAAAGTAAGTAAAGCAGAAATAAAAAGTTAGATATGAAGTAAAAAAATAAGAGGATAAAGTAAAACCAAAGAAATGAAAAGATGCAGGGCAGCAACTATAGAGAAATATGTAAGACGGTGCATGGTTGCATTTCAAAATCTAATCTTACCCTATAATTTTAAAGTACATTCCGCAATACTGTTGTCGCTCTGTTTTCTATTGGAAGATTCGGCATAATTACATCCTTTATTAATAAAAATAGTCTCTCACGTTATGTGCATTTACATATATGTTCATATACCTAGATTATTGGCAAATAACATCAATGTGGTAAGTAGTAGCAGCATTGGCAGAATGTATTATTTGATCTTTTTGCTCATGTTCCGTGTTAGATCGGCGAGAAACGAAATTCATGATATAGGGGTCTGTAAATCCATATTTTTTAAGAATTACGTTCTATTTAATTTATGTACATATGAAGTTAAAATCGAAAAGAAACACAAGTCAGAAACGGTGAATGTTAGAGTTTCTTAACAGCTTTTAATAGTTCTTTTCAATAATTAATAAAGTGCTTTAAATAAAACTTAATTACAAAATTTCTGCTAGTAGCGGTATTCTAGAAGCCAATGGAAGAGCGCATCGAATTCTGCTCTCTGAGCAGCGATCTACATCGATAAATGCTAGTGGATTAACCATGCATAGTCCTCGTTCTGCTAGCGTGTGTGCTAACTAATCAATTGGAAGCAAACCCGATGCGAACTGCATACTTCTAAATAACATGAAATGCCTCCGTGCACAACCTAATCCAAATGGAACAAATAAATCCATTATAGAAACCAAAACTAAAGATGCTATACTCGTACACACAAGTGAGTAAAATGCACTATTCCCCGAGGTACCCTAACCTGAATTATCTTGGAGTGGTCAATGGATTTAACCAACTATCACTTCAACAACAACAGCACAAACGAATAACGTTCTCTTATCTAATTTAGTAAAACACCCAGTTGGCAAAAAATACGAAATCTCAGTAGGAAAACATGCACAATCAAAAGTAATAAATATAAAACTATCCCAACCGGAATTGCCCATTTTATATTACAGTAATGAGAACCTCAAAGAGGTTGAGGACGAATACAGGAATACAATCACTTATATTTTGCAGAGTGAAGAAAAGTTACTACACCTACAAATTAAAAAGTATCAAAGGCGTATTGAAAGGTGTATAACACAATGTCGGCATTGATAACATTAAGCAAGCTCTTTAAGAAGAAGGTTTTCAAGTCAAGTCCGTATTCAATATATTAAATAAAAATTGAATACCGCAGCCATTATTCCACATTGAACTGCACCCTAAAATCAAAACATTCAAAAAGGGGGGTTCACCCATTATACAATTTGGAGATATTAGGCTTTGCCAGACATCCCATGATTTATTACAAAAATTAAAGAACTTATACAATTGATAGAAGGCATTGATAATGACTGGTAAGGATTTGGTACCCAATTCGGTCTATGGGGATACCAAAGGAAGCACAACATCAAGGAGGATGGTCTGACAAATTAAAATTCCGTGCTAGAAGAATTAAGGGAACTAGTTGGAAGTCCGGGTTCATTTGAGGCAGAAGGTCAGAGAAAGTTGCGGTCATTGAAGTTTGTTGCGGTCAGAGGTAGGACTATTGACGGAGAAACTATTGGACCACTTTTACGCGGATTGTACCAACGAAGAAGCTAAGGAACTCTGGAAGTAAGGGAAAACCTACGGAATTTTTCACCTCTGGAAGTGGCGGATCAGGCATGGACTACTATTCAGAGTAAAACGAAAAAAAATTTAAGAGCGCAAAAAGGGTATCTCGAGAACAAATTGAAATTAAAAAAGGGAGACTGTTCATTAAGACATTAGAGAGTTAGAGAGAGGTCAATATCAGCATCTGATGTACATACCAGACAGTGTTGGCGTTGTCTCCAGAAGTTTGGTGGTCGGATTCTTTTTCACCTGCGGGGATACATTGGGTGATGAAGCCACGAATTGTGTTAAGTGATCAAACAAGGTTGCAGGTGAGAAAATTTAAAACCGGAATGTTCCCGTTTTCTGCAGGAAGTCCAGAGAATGCTGGAAGGCTTGTATCTCTATTAAGGGAATCTGAAAACAGGGCTTGTATCTCTATTAAGGGAATCTGAAAACAGGGAGTAACAGGGCAACAAGTCAGTAACCAGCTTATATAGTCTGCGAGGAGAAGATCAAACACAAATTAGTTCAAGAGCTTCTTTAGTCACGTACCTCCTAGAACCGGAAAAAGTAGATCTCGGAACAAATAACACTTAAGACCTAAAAGCAAACAAAATAAAGGAAACACGTAAAGTGGGTGTAGAAGAGATTTCGAAAAAGGTTAGTGCCAGTAAACACTGGTGTGGAATCAGGAGATTACATTAGGAGGTAAAGAGTTTCATTCAAGGTTATGAACTTGCTTGGAGCAGCAGCAATCCAGATGAATTATAGGATTTATTGTACTGTGTGAAGCAAAGTTGTTTTGAAGATGCGTATAACGCTGTGTTTAGTAATGGGGACGACCTCTACGAATTGATTAGAGAACTCTTGAGAAAGTTACCTAGGAAATTAGGAATTAGATGTCAACTCGCGGGTGAGGGCATACGGGCCTTCGAGAGCAGTCTAGGATCACTGCAAGGGCTGGCCACTGAGAAAATAAGGAGCAAGTACAAACGCGTTGTAGATAGTTGTAGATAAGGCACTATTGTATGAGATCACAAAGTCTGTGCTAGAAGCAGGACTCTGTGAACTTACTCTCAAGATTCAAATGCTGAATGGCAGTAGAGGAACTTTGGAATAGTTAGCGGAAGAGGCAATTAGGGCACAATTCTTGGTATATCGGTGTAGGAAAGAGACATGACAGGTAAACTTCTGCTATCGTGGATAGAGAGGTGAGCAATTCTGTCAGAAATATATCCAGAGGAGCATATAACCCCGGGGTCTCAAATAATGAGGGCATGAATCCGAGAAGTCCGGAAAGGAGGTTTCAACGGAGTACACCCACACGTTCGTTTTGCCATACACCAGGTTATACAAGAATAAATAAATGCACCTTATTGCATGGGGTGTCATATGTATGACAACGAAGTTGGCTGTAGGTGCACTGGACATGCAGGACTCGGGCAGAATATGAGACAATCAGCAACGTGGTGCCCAGTGATATTTGGGGGAGACACCACGAAAAAGAGACCTTTCGCCCATGCAGATGGAAGATCTCATCTGCGTCGGAGAATGAACGCTGCGGGCAATATTAGGGAAGACAATACTAGGCAGGGATTAAAGTGTTTTTCGTGTGGACAAGTCGGTCACTGAGCGGTGGACTGCAGGAGCAGATATTTCCAGCCCAATCAGGGAGGCTTTCAATGGCCCTGCCGAGGCCAGTAGACTGGAAAGCAAAGAAGAAAGAATTAGACCAAAGGTACGCTTGCCCTGTAACGTAAGGACTGCATTCAAGGAAAAGGATTGGCAAGAAGCTCCCCAACACAGCCTGCCGTTTAATGTCCAATAAACATGGTCCTTGGTCCATGATACGGAGGAGCAAAAAAATATTTTAGATATCGTTTTGATTTGGGCAACTGTTGGGTTTCTAGTACTTAGGTTAAGTTTTAATAAGGTTAAGAAATATAGGCTAATCGCCGCGAACGCGGTACGGGACTTTATGTTTAAGGTAGCTTGTAGGGAGTTTAAGGTCAGAAAGGTTAACTGTGGTTCTCGGCGGAAAAGATTCGTAGAGCTAGGAAGGGAATATGCATCCATGTTGGGAACAAAAGGACGTTGTTTCGTTGTTAGCAGGATCGGTGATGCGTTCATCCAGATAACCTGCAAGGCAGCGTCTAGAAAGCTAATGCTTTTGGTAGATCCAGTGGCGGACACCAACCTTGTAAAATCTGGTATTTTTCACAAAGGGCTGTAGATTACTCCGACGAACGTAAGAACGCTTAACGGAGCGTTTGGTGGGTGCATTAGGATGTTAAGCTCGATCAGAGTGAACCGCAGCGTCGTCAGTGATATAAGTGTTAGAATGCACGGAGAGTTGGATAGGGAAGGTATACTGATAATATATTCCGATAATGTAATAGTTCCCGATCCCAAGAATACAAAAATCTTGGACCAATTGGAACGCGGTCGATACTTTTCAGATATTTTTAGATATATATCAGGTCCTGGTGGATACCGAAGATCAGCAAAAACCGCGTTTAGAAAAAATTTAGGGCAGTATGAGTTCAACAGGATGCTATTGGTGTTGAGAGGAGCACGTGCTATGTTTCAACGGCTGGTGAATCATCTGCTAAACAGGCTTGCATGGGATAGATTACTTTGTGTATCTCGATGATGTTGTAATCTATGGGAAGAACTTGCAGCACCATTTGCAATGCTTGTGCAAGATGGTCCAGAAAATACGAGAACACAATTAGAAATTGAACACGGAGAAGTGTAAATTTTTATGAAGTGATGTCGTTTATTTGGGCCATCGTTGTTTAGATGAAGGATCACAAGTGGAATCCGTGAAGAAGATAGGAATCCCGAAAAATAGAAAAGAGGTATAAGCATTCTTAGCACTAGTGAACCATTATAGATCGTTCGTAGAGGGACTACCCGGAATTGCGTTGCCAATCAATAAGTTGCTGCGTAGGAAGCAAAGTTTCAATGGGCATATCTCGATTTCCACCAAACTTGTTGACCACTTGCTGTTGGCAATGAAGCATTGGGAGCAGTGTTGTCACAAGTAATTTCTAGCCATTATGTGGGCTACGAAAAATTTCAGGGCATATCTGTTAGGGCGGCTGTTTAATATCAATACTGATCACCAGCCATTGCAAAGTACAGCAAACTTGAAGGACCAAACATCCCGGGTGACCAGGCTGAGATATAAGTTATCCGACTGTGATTATGAGCTAATAAACAAGTCTGGGAAGAAAAATGTGAATGCAATTGCAATCAGCAGTGTGCCACAAAACCATAAAATCTCGGTGGTCGAAACTAGAGCAAAAGCACGAGCCGTCAACGAAAAGGTCAACGGTGAACAGTCCGAAATTGATGCTGAAGCAGCAGGAGGAGAAGAAACCGATTTCGGAAAGGACAGGCAACCAGCAATTAGGTTAGATTGGCTTTAAAATGAAAACGATATCGTGGGTTATTGAATGTTCCCATGATTCACGTCGAGGCGGACACCGGAAGTCTTGAAAACTTAAAGAATAAAAGAATCAAGCGAATATACGCCTGGAAACATATGCTCAGAGATGTAAAGAAATTCGTAAAGAATATTCCAAAGTTTCAAGTCAGCAAGGGTTTTCGGTTTGCAAAATGCCCATGGTGCTGGCTGATATAGCAACACAAACGTTTGACAAGTTCATCTGGATATTGTGTTCATCTTACCAGAAACTGTATCTGGCAACGAATATACACTGACATTACATGTTGATTTCAGAAAATAAATGGCATGCGAAACCATACGGGACGCTGAGGCAAGTACGGTAGCCAAATCATTTTTCGATGAAACCATCTGCGTGTCAAAGTTGTTTTCTGAAACGTGTAAAATGGTTGCCTATTAAAAAATTGTTATTGACTCTATATCAAACATAGGCAAATAATTCGTTGGAGCGGAGTCTTCGACCACTAGCAAAATACTTGCGTAGTTTCGCCAAGGAAAACGGTTCCAAATGTGACCAGTGGTCGACTACAGCAATGCATGTACATAACAACACGGTTCATGGGTCTCCTAAGCCAAAAAACGTTTCAAACACTGCACGTGTCTGACTTCGAAATGACAACGCATTAGAGCGAAAATACGCTCCCGTATACATTACAATTGACCTTAATAAAGATAGCAAATACGTTCACAGCCTTAACGAACACATGAGCTGGTTAAAGATAACCAAAGTAATAATAATCGAATGGTCAGGGAAGCCAATAACAAGACTCTGAACCCAGTGGCGTTTCAGGTAGGAAACAAGGTATTGATGATAGAGTGAATTCAGAAATAAAAAATTTTCACCAGTGCAGATGCCCGTATACGGTATCAGAGATCCGAAGTGCATTTGTAACAGTCGTAACGATTATAGGTAATCCCAAAACAGAGCCTGGGTGGTATGTATGCATCATATATGTTTGCAGGATGTAGTATGATAAAACCGTTTATGAGTATATACATACCAGACGATGGTTTAGTTAAGAACAGTAGTTGTAATTAAAAGTCCGCCAACATTAGATCAGGAGATATGGTGATCATAAAGGAAGACAACGTCCCAGTTAGGAGGTAGCCTCTAGGACGAATAGTCTAAGTATACAAGGGAAGATGGATATGCACGGGTCGTTGATGTAAGAACTGGAACGGGAGTTTTTAAAAGTGCAATCCACCGCCTTGCTCTAATACTCGTTGATACAAATAACCAGCCAGAACCAGATCAAGAAGCAAGGACGTTCTCCAAGCCAATAAAAATATGACATTTGAACCGGTTTCAATTCAGGAACCCAAAATAAAAAAGAAGGATAAGTCATGTCGGTTTAACTTTACTCACGACACTATTAATATTGCGAACAGTGTTGGGAACCCTAGTTGAAAACAAGAAGTTTGGATCAAATTTAGGCTTTCGCTATTTCATCAAGCGATAGAAATATTTTGGTATATTTTGATTTGACAACCTATTGGGCTGAAACAACAACATTGGTTTTTTATTTTTTATACTATATATCCGAAGTTTATTACACTTGTCTAAAAGAAAGAGACTAAATTATATTTTTTAAAGTCCAGTGGAGCAAAATCGTAATTTTAAACCATTACATATTAGTACATATTGAAATTATATTATTTATTATCGTTTGTGAATTATATGTGCTTTCCATTATCGATTTTAACAGGGTTTGTGTTAATGGTTAAGTATTCTTCTTGGTATATTCTGTGTATGTATGCAGAGTGGGCCAAAAGTCACCATGGGGTTTATTTATTGAAGAACTTTTTCGTTTACATATAAATGTATTTTTTTTCAGATTATATAAGTAACACCTGGTGAATAAATAGTGGAGAGATTCACAACTGAACAAAGAAGAGTTAAATTTCAACAGTTTGCATGAAATGAAATCAACTTTATTGAAAATCTGATTATGAGTGAAGCTCATTTTCATTTGAATGGCTTCGTTAATAAGCAGAACTGTAGGTTCTGGAGTTCTGAAAATTCAAGAGCCAATCATTAACGCGAATTTAATCCCATTAGGTGTTCAGTATAGTGTGGTATTACATCTGAAAATATCATTAGGCCTTACTTCTTCGAAAATGAAGATGGAAGTGCTGTAAGCTTATATGGAGAGTGGTTTCTGTTCATAATACAACATTTTTTACGTCCTGCTCTTGAAAACAGACCTGAGATGTGGTTTCAATAGGACGGAGCCACTGCCCATACTGCCACATTTGGAGAGCGAATAATTTCCAGCGCGTTCGTCAGATTTGTCAGCACTGAGGTAAAACGATTAGTAGCGGTTATGAAGGCAAAACACTTCGAGATAGAGATGCCATTAAAGAGCATGCCTACCATTAAAAACGCTCCACAGGTGAGCACGATCACAATTGGAATGAACACGGGATCTGTGAAGAGGAGAAGCGCCAACACCAGTCCGAAAGTTAACATAATAACGAACTGTGAAGCAATAAAAAGGTCCGGGAAAGGGTGCGACCAAACAACGATCCTACCGCGACTCTTGAAATTCCACCTGCGCAGGAGACTTGTCACAAGTCACCAGACCGGCAAGAGGTTGACACGCCGGCACAGCGCCCCCAAACAGGAGATGATGCCCTAAAATCTCACAAGAAGGAGGAACGGTGGTCAAAGTTGAAAAAAAAACCAAGGAAAAGCCACCAACAAATTAAAACCGGATGCCATGATAATTACGGCAGCAGATGAAACGTCATACGCTGACATCCTTAAAACGGTTAGATCCAGAATTGCGTTGAAAAACCTATGAAGAGGTTATATCAAGCTAACAAAAGACACCTGGTAATCAAGCTTAAGAGTGTTCCCGAAAATAAGACTACAAAATATAAGGCGGCGGTAGAGGAAGTTCTCAGAGACGCGGCAAAAGTAGTGGCAAAACCGCACATCATCAGAATACAATGTACATGATCACTACCCCCGAGGAGATTTGCGAGGCCTTGAAGGAGAAGGGCAACATCAGTCGGCCTAACGTCTCGGTAATATACAATATGAGAAAGTGTAGGTAAGGTACGCAGACAGCATATATCGATATTCCCGCAAATGATGCCAAAACATTACAGACTGCGCGTAGTAAATCGGATGGGTAAATTGTAGAATATGGGAGACAGCATCAAAAAGACATATGTAGAAAGTGCGGCGAATGGGGCCACCTGGGAGCAAACTGTAACCCCGAGATTTCCACTGATGAGGTAGTGTTCACTCTGCGGAAAATCGCTGACGGCAAAACAGTACAAGCTGCGGTCAAGGCAACACCTAAAATCTTCACGCAGGTGTACAATGTGTGCTTAAACGAGGTAGTATACACAGATATTTGGAAAAGGCAGAGGCTGTTATTACTGCTTAAGCCCGGAAAACAACCAGACCACCCATCCTCGTAGAGGCCAATTTGCATGGTCGATAATTGGGTTAAACCTTCGAGAGAATTACCTACCATAGACTGCAAGAATCACTTGAAAAGCCAGGAGGATTGGTCGTAGCCCAATTTGCATTTCGGAGATCGCTATCCACCGTAGATGCAAGGGAAGCTCTCAGCGGGAAGAAACGGGTAAATGGAAGCAGTTGAAGGCGTTCTTCACATCTAATGTGATTATTGCGCAGTATAATAATCACATTAGATGTGAACAACGCCTTCAACTCTACGAGTTGGCCCTTAATCATAAGAGCCTTCCGGAAATTCGCTGTCCCGGAGTACTTGTTGCAAATTTTGGCTAGTTATTTTGACAACCGAGTACTACTGTACGATACGGACGAAGGGGCCAAGCTATATAAGATCACGGGGGGAATACCTCAGGGTTCTGTGTTCGGTCCTATATTATAGGATGGTATGGTACAATGACATACTCCAACTGGCTCCACTCCAACTAAAGATATTATGCGGACGACATTGCCGTGCTAGTAGTAGCAAAACAGCTGGATATACTACAAACGATATGCAATGATGCGATCGTCAGAATAAGAATCTGGCTTGATGACTGAAAACTGAAATTGGTGGCCCAGAAAATAGAGGTGGTCCTGCTGCGCTGCGGAAAAGTGCGATGACATATAACAATAACGATGGGCGACCACGAAATTACATCACAGCCGTATCTGCGGTACTTGGGAGTGATCATAGTCGCGAAATTGACCTGCGCGGAAAAGTTGCTCGCGTCAACGGTGCGCTCACGAAGATGATGCCGAACTTGGGAGGGCCCAGACTAAGTCGACAGCAGCTACTATCGAGGGAACAAACTCGATCATTCTTTCCGGCTCCAATTTGGGCAGAAGCGTGCATAGAGAGAGGGTATCAAAGGAATCCGATCTGTACACAGGCTCAGCGCGCTAAAGGTTGAAAGGGCCTTTCGGACAGTTTTAGATGATGTCATTTGTTTTTTATCAAGTAAGCCACCGGTCGAACTGCTTGCATATGAAATGCAGGATTCGTTTTGGAGAGCGGCAACACCAACGGCTGCAGATAAGCTTGAAATAACGTAGAAAGACATGCAACAATGGCAGCAAAAATGGGAGCAATCCAGCAAAGCCTGATGGACATTCCGACTGATACATAATATCAATGAATGGTACTCGCGCACACACGGTGAACTTAACTTCTATTTAACGCAGATGCTTATTGGCCACGGGTGCTTCACGGAATACTTGCACAAATACAAATACGATGATGACTCTTTTGGTCCAAGTTGCCGGGGAGAGCACGAATACCCGCAGCATGTACTCTTTCATTGTCTGCTATTTATCGTGAGCAGAAACAAATTTAGGGCTATCTTAGGGAACAACCAAAAGTGGCAAATCTGGTAGTGCAAATGTGTGACCGTGACTCAATTTAAGGCAGATTGTTCTACAGTGTCCATTACGATGATAACTCTGCGGCACACTGAACGGGCCCGAACAGCAGCACGCATAAGTCAGCGCAGTGCTGAGGAAAACGTTAATAGGGGTGGATCAAGAAGTAGGACTAGAAATTGACAGACCTAAGACTGACGATTGAGCGGCAACGTTCGTAACGGTCTCTCGACGTATTACCTTAAGGTGAAGTCCCGAGAGGATAATCCGGCCGGATATCGGTGTGAATTTAGTGGGTTGACGACCCACGCTACATGGGTTTTTGACTGCTTTACACCTCGTAAAAAAAGACATACAGATACATATAAATATACATATGCATATACATATACATAAACATTGTAATTGTCTTTTTCGCCGCGGTAAGCTCGCCGGATTGCCAGGAGTTGTTTGCAGAAAATCTCTAAATTATTTAATTATTTTATTTATTTATTGTTTTTTAAAAAAAGCTTAACTACATATAACAATTATTTTACTAACTTAAATACGGGCACAGTTGAATTCTATGTCTCCCTAAATATCTGTCACGTTAAATTTAACGAGAATGACGATTTCATACCAAAGGCGGGTTTAGATTTTTCTCTAGGTTCTGCAGCGTTTGTCAGTTTGGGTTTCTAGCAGAGAATCGATTATAAACCATAATCTCCTCTAGATTCCACTAGCTTCTATAGCGTTTGTGAGTTTGGGTTTCTAGCAGAGAATCAATTATAAACCATAATCTTTTTAGATCCCCCTATCTTCTGTAGCGATTGTCAGTTTGGGTTTCTAGTTGTTGTTTTCTCTCAAAAATAAATATGTAGGGGAAAATTTACGCCTAAATTTGCTCCTCACATGTCCTCCCTACTTTGCGGACGATGAAAAGCCTTTCAGAGGGTGATTTTGCATGATCCTCGCTGGAATCGGATTCCTTTCCGTTGTGTACACTGTTCTCGTCAAATGCGTCTGTTAATTACCGTATGCTGTGCTGTCACCAGGCGCGCAGAATAGTTTTAGCTCGCTAATATGCGCCGTCTTTGTCTCCTTGCTTCCCTCACGCTTCATCTTGACAATGACTGGGGAGGTGAAGGTGTCTATCCGGTATGGCGCCATTGACGGCGAAGTGGTCAATGGCTTTGGACAAATGGTGCTGTTTTACTAAAATCAATTGTCCTACTTCTGGCTTCCAGGGCCTTCGTCGTAGGTTGTAATAACGCCATTGAACTTCAAATGCTCGCTGCAGATTCCTTGTCACTAATGTATATGCTTCCTTGAGTAGCATGACTCTTTCCTTGGGTGTTTGTTTCCATTGTCCTGTCCCTGGGGTGGTTTCATCATACAACGCTCCTGGCTGGCGTGGCTGCCGTCCTTGTATTAGGAACGCGGTTGCCAGTGGTTTCTGATACGCTGGCATTGATGGCCAGGGTTATCTCCGGCAATAAGTCATCCCACTTTTGTTGCTGTTTACCGGTGTATTGCGCGTCCATTGGCTTAACTGTCCGGTAGGTGCGTTCGGCGGCATTTTCCAGTGGTGGTTTGATACCGCAGTCTTCGACAAAGCGCAGAAACGACTTGCTTGTGAACTGTGAACCGTTGTCCGTCACTAAGACCTTTGGAAACGGTTTAAGATGCGCTCCCGAAAGGCCCGTTGTAGAGTCTCGGTGGTGGCCTTCCGAAGAGGCGCAATCTCTGTCCATTTTGAAAACTTGTCATGGAAAACTAGTACCATTGTGTTTCCATGCTTTGAGCGGGGTACAATATGGCCCACGGCTCCTACGGTATTTGCATCAGCATTTCTCCAGCAGTTTGTTGTTGGCTGGGCTTGTACTTCTGGCATAGTGTGCACTGACGAACGTAGCGGCTGATGTCCCGGAACAGTCCTGGCCAGTATTACCTGTTTGCAACTCGGGCTATCGTTTTCCGGATGCCTAGGTGCCCTTCGATTGGCGCGTCGTGGTTCTCTTGTAAAATGCGTACCTTCAGAGGCCTAGGTACGCATAGCATCCATGGTGTACAGTCCTCATCACCCGTGCGATTTGGTATATGGCGATACAGCTGCCCGTTTTCCAGTGTGTAGTCGGAGAACTTAGCCGAGTATTTCTCCTTTCCGCTTGATCCACCACTTGCAATTTTGCCATGCTTGGTCCTTTATGGTGTTTAGCCACTTCAACGGTAGGTGGTCGGGGATCACGGTAAAGTGGTAGCCCTCCAGATATGGCCGTTCTCCTGCGTAAGTACTGCTCCCAACCCGTAGTCACTGGCGTCGATCTGGAGGGTGAGCTTTTGATTCAAGTCTGGGCAGGCGAGAATCGGAGCTTCCGTCAATCGTTGTTTGAGTAATTCAAAGGCCTCCTGTTGTTCGGTACCCCATCGGAAATGTTTTCCTATCTTTAGCAGCGCCGTGAAAGGGTGTACTGCTTTTGCAAAGTCGGGTACAAAATGGCGGTACCACGATGCGATGCCCAAGCAGCAGCGTAGCTGTCGTATTTTCTCGGGTGGTTGCAACTCCCGTATGGCAGCGATTTTATCTGGGTCAGTATGTAAGCCCATGTCGCTGACCACGTGTCCCAGAGATTATAAGCTCCTTCCGAAAGAATGCAAACTTCTCTAGATTTAGATTTATATTTAGATTTGCCTCCCTCAGTCGTCGGAACACCTCTTGCAGGTTTCTCATGTGCTCTTTTAGGCCTCTCCCTGTGACAATAATGTCATCAAGGTAGGCAAACGCATGTGGCTCCATGTCGTGGCCAATAACTTGGTCCAGTGCTCTCTGAAACATTGCTGGTGCGGAGAGTAGTTCGAAAGGCATAACACGCCACTGGAAGAGGCCTCTGCCGGGTACCGTGAATGCGGTATATTCCTGGCTGTGTTCCTCCATTGGAATCTGCCAATACCCGTTCTTCAGATCAAGACTACTGATGAATGTAGCCTCACGCAGTCTGTTAAGATGTGGTGGATTCGCGACAGTGGGCATGCGTCGGGTATGGACTTGGCGTTGAGTTGCCGATAATCGATGCACAGACGATATTTCCCATCCCGTTTCCTTACTAGCACAATCGGTGCGCTGTGGGGGCTATGCGAGGGCTCGATACAGCCTTTAGCTATCAAATCGTCCACTTCCGCGCCAATGATTTCTTGCTGCGCTGGATTTCTTGGTTAGTATCGTTGTTCGATGGGCCGGTCATCGCGCATCAGTATCTTGTCACGCTTGGCCCCTCTGTGAATTTAGCTGTGGCCAGAAACAATTTTATCTTTGTTTCGTCCGTAGCGGCTTCTTGTCGTATGGTTGTGCACGATGCGATAACTTGTGATTGCATACCATCCGTCTGGAGGCCTAGCTGGATTTCCTGGCCTCCACATGTCAGGGACAGGCCTTGCTGTGTCATGAAGTCTAGGCTGATCAGTAAGTCGTCGGTGGAGTCGGGCATGCTAAGTAACTCCAGCTGACATACCTTTCCTGCAAGCTTGACACACGTCACAAATGCTTGAGTAATATCTCTTGTTCGACCGTCTGCCATCCGTGCTCTAATGTATGTAGAGTTTACTCTACCGGTGGTAGCACCTAAATGGGAAATGAGTCGCTCGCTGATGAATCTCCTTGTGGCGCCTATGTCCAGTGTGGCCGTGATGTGTTCTATACCAATGGTGACTGCGGCACAGATACGCTATCCATCGTAGCGTAATGCACTTACTGCGTTTGAGGCTTGTTGTCGGTGGGCTGCTCCATGCCTCGTTGCTGGCGGCAGCCCCGCTCGTTTCCCCCTACCGTCCTACAGCATTGAACTGTTCTAGTGCCTCTCTTTCCGCACTCCCAACAGAAGAGTACTTGGGCATTGCGGGAGTGACGCGCTTTGTGGCCAGACTGACCACATCGTCTGCATGCTGTTCGTGGATTTATAGGTACCACATTGTTAGTACAGTTGGCCGGTGCTACCTGCTGGTTCCTGGCTTCGCGTCGGGCCATGCGCTCGACCCGTGGTTGTATCTCGTGGCGTGTTGGTGTTGGTCGTGGTGGTTGCGGTCGTGGTGGTGCTGCTCGTAAAGTTTCGCTGTCACCACGTACACCCTCGAGGGCTTCCGCCATTTCCACCAGTTCTTCCAGCGTATCGAAATCAGTTCGCCGGACATACCACTGGTATTCCTCCAGGCAGATTCGTTCTAATTTCTGGGCCTCCGTGTATCCCGCGTGACGCATCAGGTTTTGGAGTTCTACCACGTACTGTTTAAAGTGTTTACGTGGATTTTGCCGTCGTTGGCGAATTTCATCCTCCAGCTTTTCGAAGTACCTGGTGGGTAGGAAAAATTTCAAGAAGTCCTTTTTGAATAGCACCCAATCGACCCATGCTCCGTTGTTGTTTATATACCAGAGCAGCGCACACTCCTTTAGGAATTCTGGCAGAGTTCGAAGCAGCATGTGCTTGTTTAGTCCATAGACTTCCGACAATTCTTCCACCCGCTCTATGAAAGCTATCGGGTTATACCCTCCATCATATTTCAAGGACCATTTCCTAACGTGGTCGATGACTGCCGAGTAGATGGCAATCCCGCTCCGTTAGACTTCGGGGACTACTGTCTGGAGCGCGGCATCAGATATACCCGCTAGAACATTTCCAGCTGGCCATAGCGTATCTTTCTTCGTGACTTAAGATGCTCCGGGGCTTATAGGCCGCTCTGCGCTAGGGCTAGCTCTCAAGTGTGGACTGGGTCCAGTCGACAAACTCCTCGTGAGTCGGGCCTGTAGCTCTGCCAGCCAAACCTCCTGGTCTACAGTCATCTCCGTGTTGGTTATGAGCTCCGCAAGCCTCTTTCGTAGGTCTTTCACAGTGCTCGTGGCCTCTAGGCCAAACTCAATACAAGAGACTACCAGTTGGTCTTTATGCACAGTGTACACCCAACTCGTCTTTCCCATTTTGTGTCAGACTCTGGTGATGGGGCGTGAGTTGAAAAATCTAGCTTTGTTTTATTTACTCTCTTTATTCAGAGAGTCCCTGCTCGGGCCCACTGTAACGACTCTTTTTCGCCGGGGTAAGCAAGCCGGATTTCCAGGAGTCGTTTACAGAAAATCTCTAAATTATTCCAAACTTATGTATGTGGATTTAATTATTTTATTTATTTATTAATTTAAAAAACAGCCTAACTAAGTGTAACAATTATTTTACTAAATTAAATACGTCCACAGTTAAATTCCATGTCTCCCTCAATATCTGTCTCGTTAATTTTTACGAGAATGGCGATTTCACACCATAGGCGCGATTAGATTTTCTCTAGCTTCTGTAGCGTTTGTCACTTTGGGTTTCTAGCAGAGAATCGATTATAAACCATAATCTCTTTTAGATCCCCCTAGCTACTGTAGCGTTTGTCAGTTTGGGATTCTAGCAGAGAATCGATTATAAACCAAAATCTCCTCTAGATTCCCCTAGCTTCTGTAGCGTTTGTCAGTTTGTATTACTCTGTTTAGTACGATGCGTCTGGTCTGCCTGATGCTGAAAGAAAGAACTATCTTGTTTGCCTGATGCCGAAAGAAAGATACTGAGTTGCCTGTTGTTCCTGCTTTTATACTCCAGCTTCAGTGTAGATCATCCAATAATTTTTGTTGTGCGGGAACTGTGGTTTGTTATGGCACCTGTCTGCTATCTCGTGCTATTGCATGTTGCTACTGTTTCTCGCATTGTTCTTCTTGTTTGAATTTGACCTTGGGCCACCTTCAGCAAATTGTTGTTGTTTTCTCGCAAAAATAAATATGTAGGAGCAAATTTACGCCTAAGATTTGCTCCTCACAACATATACATATAACTTAACATATCCATATACATATACCTATCCATATACAGATACATATACATGTACATATATATATATATATATATATATATATATATATATATATATATATATATATATATATATATATATATATATATATATATATATATATATATATATATATATATATATATATATATATATATATATATATATATATATATATATATATATATATATATATATATATATATATATATATATATATATATATATATATATATATATATATATATATATATATATATATATTGTAATGCATTTCTAAACACTTCATGCAAATGCACCTTAATGCATTCAAAAGCACTCCGTATGATGCACCATAATGCACCCAAGCATACAGACAGCCTTCACGAGTGATATCATGTGCCCAACAATTAAACGGCACACACTATCCCTTGTCTGTCATTCTCCCACGATTTGTTTATCTTTATGCGATAACAAGAAACGAGTATCGATACTCGTGCCACAACCGCAACGTTCGACGATATGACGTACAGTCAAAAGAGCGGGCAGAACGACAGGCAGACGATCTTGTTGCACTTGTCTGCCACACTGCAGACCATATATGTACTCCATCTAATGCAGTATATGGTCGCAAGTAAATAGAGCGCACCAATAGGGTACGTGCTCCACACTCGTGAAAGAGTATGCACTACAGCGCGTTGCACTTAGGGTAAGTAAATCATATAATATTTTAGATTCAACAAACTGTATAAGAGATTAGAATAAGTTTATTATAACACCCGAGGTTACTTACAAAAAAAAAACACAGAAGATGAACACTCGGAGTCCTATTTAAAAACAGAACGCAACAGTCTTTTAATTCCATGGCAGTTAAATAGAACTTGCCTTTTTCATTTTATTATAATACATGAACATTTGGGCAGTCGACTTGCCACCTTCATAGGCAGCGACCAGCATGCCAATCTAAACTGGTCCGGACAGATATACTATACTAATATAACAAACTAAACAGAGATACTATACAGTTATATTATAATATATTGTAAGGAAATTTCCTGCCTAGCTTGTGCTGAGGTGACGCTCGTCGTTGTCCAGGGCTCTTACAAAATTTATTTATTTGCATGGTTGATTTATAATTATTATTTTATTATAAGAAAACTTATCTAACATTGATATATATTACCAGACCGTAGGTTTTACAATGGTATGATATTTTACTATATTTACGTGCGGTGGGGAAGAATCCCAACGCCCTGTGGTGTTGACTTATCTACTATACATTATGTCACGGGCGTATGGGTTAGGACCGAGAAAGACAGACGAGTCCCGGAATTCTCGGTGAAACTAAAGGGACAACGTGTCCGTAAATATTTCTAGACGCTGCCTTGAGCAAGAGCTGAGAAAGGCAGACGAATCCCGAAATTCTGAGTCTCGCAAAAAGCCATAGTCTCAAGCGAGTATCCTATGTCCTGGTTAACAATGAGAAAGGCAGATAAATCCTGGAATTTTCAGTGTAGCGAAAGCTACAGTATTCAGTGAATATCGCTAGGTACTGCTTTGAAGAAGAGCTGAGAAAGGCAGACGAATCCCGAAATTCGCAGTCTTGCAAAAAGTCAGAATCTCAAGTGTAGTGTATTACACCGGAGATTAATGAAACGCGTTCTTGATAATATTGAGTTCATTTTATGTCTACTTTAATATCTTCAATTGCTTATGGCTATTCTCTTACATTTGTTAATACTAGTATAGGGTGACCGTGTTAATGGTTTAAGTAGACATGCCATATTGGCTAAACTCCTAACACGCTCCTCCTTGACCTGTTGAAGTATGAACATTTTTAAGGTTAGAATGCTTACACAGATTTAGTACAATTCAATTTAATTTCAATTTAATTAATATGAAATATTTTAATATTACAATATTTTCAAGGATTTAGTTCAATTTATGTAATTCGGTATCATAGAACATAGATACGATTTCAAATAAATTCAAAATCATAATTTGCTGCTACTTTTAATTACTTTGCCCTCGATTCTAGGCCTTAATTGTCTTATTCGTGGCTCTTCATCCACTACCAAAGATTCATTGTTGCAGACTTGACCTGTAGAACCCTGCTCATCACTACCAACGTCATCTTCTGCCTTCATTTCATCGTTAGTGTCAATTAACTTTTGGACGTCATTATCATTGTTGTTGTTACTGTTACTTTTACCTACACCACGTATTTGATCTAAGTGCCTCTAAATTTCTCTATTATTATCCGTGAGTGTACATAAATAAGATTGCGTACCAATTTGTCCTTTGACAGTGGCTGGAGACCAGCTGGGTTTATTGGGATCTCTATAGTCACGTATAATGATATAGTCACGTATGATGACTAGCTAAAATATTGTCTCTTACTAGTGGTGGTTTTAGGCTGCTAAAGTGAGTTTTTAAAGTTCTGCCAAAAAATAACTTTGCAGGTGACTCATTTGTGCTACAATGCTCAGTGTTTCGATAGTCTATCAAAAATCGATTTACAATTGTGTCCAAATCCGTTTTTCTTTGATGTTTCAAATGTGCCAAAATAGATTTCTTTACTATTTTGACCAAATTTTCGGCATGTCCATTTGTTGATGGATGCCCAGGAGCAGTAAGGACGTGCCTTACCTTATTTTTAGACAAAAAAATTTTTAACTCACCGGATGTGAACTGACGCCCGTTGTCACTTATGACAACATCCACTAAACCATATCTACCGAAAAGTGTTCTTATAGCTTTAATTACAAATGATGAAGTAATTTCCTTAGTCAGCAATACTTCAATCCATTTGCTAAATGAATCTATTATAACAAAAAGATATTGACCCTTAATTGGTCCGGCAAAGTCGATATGAATGCGGCTCAAACTGAGTAAGTTGGTGCCCATGACACTAAAATGCTCTTTTCAGGGCTTGCTTGCAGTTCCTTGGGTGAAGTGGTTTGTGATCGGTTCGAAAAACGAATCGATGTCCTAATAAATATTGTTTTAATTTAATGACACAGAAAATTATTGCCAACGCTTCCTTTTCTAATGTACTGTAATTCAATTGAGTTTTTGATAGTGCTCTTGAAACAAAAGCGATGGGTTTGACTGTATTACTTGGACAAATGTGGGATAAAACACCAGCCACAGCAGTGTTACTTGCATTAGTTGTTAACACAATTGGTAAATTGGGATTGAAATGAACTAAAATTTGTTCAGATATTACGTCTTTCTTTAATGTTTCATATGCCTCTTGACACGACCTCGTCCACTGAAATTTCAAACCTTTTTTTAATAAATTGTAAAGTGGAACCATCTTTTTAGCAAAATTCTCGTTAAATTTTGAGTAGTAATTTAACATTCCAATTAGAGCTCTTAGCTCCGGAACATTTTTAGGAGTGGGTACATTACTTATTGCAGACGTTCGCTCTTCATTTTAAACTAGGCCATTCGCATCAATGGTAAATTCTAAATAGGAAATTTGCTGTTGAAAAAATTTGCACTTATGTACATTTAGCTTAAGCCCAGCAGACTGTAATCTGTTTAGAACCATCTTCAAGTTCTTGATATGATCATTTAGATCCTTTCCAGTGACAGTTATGTCATCTTGGTATACAACGACTCCTGGAATTTCCGTTAACAAGCTCTCTATGGTCTTTTGAAAAATGGCTGCTGCCGTTTTAATACCAAAAGGTAATCTTTTCATTTTAAAAGTCCCTATATGAGTGCTCCATGTACACAAGAGTTGTGACTCTTCAGATAACACTAATTGATTGTATGCATTCGCTAAATCTAGTTTAGTGAACAAGCAGGCACCCTGTAAAGAAGCAAAAATCTCATCAATCCGTGGAAGCGGATATTGGAAATCAATTAGGTACTTGTTGATTGTGACTTTATAGTCACCATACAAACGCAAATCACCATTAGGTTTTAAAATTGGAACTAATGGTGTGCGCCACTCAGAATGATCCACCTGCTCTAAGATACCATAATCAATTAATTGTTTTAGTTGACTTTCGACTTTATCCTTCCACGCAAGTGGTAACGGGCGTGGCTTAAAAAAAATGGGCTTAATATTTTCGGTAACTGTTAAAGAAATTTCGGCACATATATACGTTCCCAACTGATTATTGAACATTTCGAAATACTGATTCTTAATTTCGTCTTCCAAAACATTTACATGAGTTATTTGATTAAATGTTTTGGTTTGAGCCAGATCAAAACTGAACGCACGTAAAAATGTTCTTCCTATCAATGGAGGATTATTCATATCAGCAACAACAACAACAATATTTTTCTTAACACCCTTATACACAAAATTTGCACCAAACTCACCAATAATCTTAATTTTCTCTTCACTAAAGCTTACATAGTTGTTCTGATATATTTGCAAACGCTTTCTTATTTCATACTCGTCCAGAAATGACCTTGGCAACAAATTACTGGGTGCTCCAGTGTCACAAACTGCCTCCAACTGTACACCTTCAATTATTACTGGCAGTGTATAAAGATCCATCAAATTATTATTAAAAATGCTACAAATAGAAAAATCAAAATCAAAATCTTTAAATTTATATTCAGAATCTGATACGTAGTTTACAGTTTTCTGAGATTTGAATCTGCAAATGGAAGCCAAATGCCCAACTTTACCACACCAATGACATTTGCTATTTTTAAATTTACATGTGTTGGAGTCATGGTTTCTCCAACCACAATGATAACATGCCGTTTTCGTGTTCATGTTAGTGCTGAGGCCTCTGACGCTGCTATTACCACCACCTCTGCCGCTGCTACTACCACCGCCTTTGCCGCTGCTACCACTGCCTCCTTTATTGCTACTTCTGCTGTTATAGTTGTCAAACTTTTTCCCGTTGCACCTTTGTTGACCTTCATTATTACTTTTGTTCTTTACATAATTTACTCCTTTTCCATCCACATCTTTTGATAAGTTTATCTTAGTTTCAAATATTAAGGCTTTTTTATATGCACTTAACAGGGTTTCTTTTTCGTCTTCTTCGCACATTAGCTCGAACATTCTTTTTGGCAGACCCATTACAAACTGATTTAGCCTATAAGTTATCTCCAAAACAACAATTTATTGCCAACTTTTTTGCCCGAGCATACCAGCTTGAAATATTTTCTTGCTGATGACATACCGACTGACGAAGTAGACATGCCAGATTGTCTAAATACCTAACATCAAACGAATATCCTTTGTCTAGTTTAGCACTGAGAAAGGTAGACGAATCCCGAAATTCTCAGTGTAACTATGCGTCAGTATCATAAGATAGTTACCTGTACTGGTGTTGTCACTCAGCTGGCTCTCCTTAAAAGTAGGGCTGAGTTATGCTCTGTATGCGTTTATATAATCCCTTCTCAGCTGTTTGTGGTGTGTGGTGTTCGGGCACGTTACCCTATGGCCACCAAGTGTGCTACGTTCGACCTTGAAGTTGTGTGTAGCACTGGTGGGCGCTAGATCGCGGTGATGTGTGGGCAACTCACATGCGCACGTGCGTGCTCATGTTGTGAGAATGTTGAGAATTTGGTTCTTCACAATATCCCCATAATACATGTACTCGTACATATACAAATAGATATACATATACATATACATATACATATACGTATGCATATACTAGTACATACACATATACTTGTACATATACATATTTTATTGTACTTATATATAAATATATATATATATATATATATATATATATATATATATATATATATATATACATATACATATATCTATACATATACATATACATATACACATTGTAACGACTCGTTTTCGCTGGGGTAAGAACTCAGCGGGTCCCAGGGTCACTTACAGAAATTTATTTCAATCGCGTTAGTTTTTATAAGTGCTTTATTTATTTTCAAACTTACTACTTATACATATATATATAATTATATTTAATAATTTTACCCTACTCTGTGTTGTAGTGTCCGTGGTTTGTACGAGTGTCCCAGGGAGAGTCGGTCAAAACCATAAACTCCACTGGCTCTGTCTGCGTTGCGAATGTGTCCCAGGGAGAGTCGGTCAAAACCATAAACTCCACTGGCTCTGTCTGCGTTGCGTGTGTGTCCCAGGGAGAGTCGGTCAAAACCATAAACTCCACTGGCTCTGTCTACGTTGCGTGTGTGTCCCAGGGAGAGTCGGTCAAAACCATAAACTCCACTGGCTCTGTCTGCGTTGCGTGTGTATCCCAGGGAGAGTCGGTCAAAACCATAAACTCCACTGGTTCTGTCTACGTTGCGTGTGTGTCCCAGGGAGAGTCGGTCAAAACCATAAACTCCACTGGCTCTGTCTGCGTTGATTTATTGTCAATAGTCAAAATACCTAGTTTCGATGCTTGGTGCGTCTCTAGGAGCTTGGTGCGTTGTCTACTTACGGAGCGATGCTGGATAAAAGAGGCTTGGTGTTTGGTTCACTCCGCTTATATAGCGAAAGCTTGCCAGGGGATCAGTGCTCGTTGTTGTTGTGGCCCAGTTGTCCTTAGGCCACCTTCAACTTCCGCTGGTTGTCCACCTTGTTGTAGTTCCCCTAGTTGTCCATCGTAGTTGTTGCTTGCCGTAGTGTGGCCTGATCGCTGCTGTTAGTTGTCGCTTTGCTGTTGTTGTAGAAACGTTTCTTCGTACTCTGCCTGTTTACAGCTTTGCGCTTGCGATCGGTTGGCGTGTGTGTGATGCTCTTTCGGGTTTCTCTGTGTTCCGCCTTTGGTCGCTGCACTGTTGTAGAAATGTTTGCTTGCTGTTTCTTTTCTCCTTTATAGCCGTACTAGTCCCCCTTGATGTTCTTTGTACTATTAAGCCGTCGTCGCCATCAGGCTAGCTCTTTCGGTTTCTGTGCTCCTCACCACCTGTACGTTTATTGGTCCGATCCTCTGTGCGTAAATGTTTTGTGATACTTATCCGTTGTCTTTGTTGTTGCATTTAGCGTGGGAGGTGGTTACCTTTTTAAGCTGCATGATATCGGGGATGGTTGCATGCTTGAATAATGTTTGTGGTTAAAACAAATAAAATATTGTGGACATCGTTATTTGTTTTTGGACTTAGCACGGTCTCTGGTGGTAGCATATAGTTTTGTTGTGTATGCGGAAAAGACTTCTGGTATTTTTCCGTCTTTACAACATACACATACAAACATACACATACGTATATATATACATATACATAAACATATACACATACGTATGCATATACGGATACATACATATATATAATCGGCTGGTAAAAAATCCTTCGACTAAACCCTCCCCAAGGGTACCGGCTGGTAATAGGTCTACAATGGCATCGATTGTCTGATGATGCTGGATCCAGCTAAGGTCAGGATGTAGCGCTCAGTGTTTGATACTTCATAATAGTACAGCTTTGAGAAATACACATTGACTAAGGTTCGAAGGTAAGGGCTGGATCAAGGTGTCAAGCGACCCGTGCTGAAGATCTACCAGGCTAGAGGCCCTGTTAAATAGTCTAGTCGTAAACGGAGCCCCCGAATAAAAGGCGCCCTTCGGTGTTAATAGCCTAGCTCGGATATTGCGGATCTCTGTTCGAGTGGTCTTTACATTATCCGCAAAAAGAATCACGAAGAAGTAAAAATTCAACAAAAAATTCGGCGGGACGTCACCGCTATTCAATTGGCAAATCAGATGGAGCAAAGAATCCTTGATGAGCCAATGCTTAGTGGGGTAAGATCACCCGCTAAGCCCAAATCAAATGCTGCGGCGGTCAATGAACGGAGACTTTCATCCGTGACCAAAACAGTGTTGGACCTATGGGACCCCCAATGACAGTAGATGGGATGGATGGTGCAGGAATTCGGAATTGCTGCTGCCAGGGCAAAAATGTTACCAACTCAACAAACTTCCATCTCCACAGTAGTCCAGAGCCAAACTGATATTGTTAACAATTGGAAGGTTTCGGACGAACCCTCTCTGCCGGACCACAGCATAATTGAGTTCGATATTGGAGGTATCGTGACAAAAACGGTAGTTTTTAGATATCCTAGGTATACTAACTGGGAATTCTTCGATAGTTCAGTGCATTCACTACTCTCATTTTCAAACATCCAAGGAATATATAAAAATCCGGTGGAGCTAGAGGAGGGTGTCAATGAGCTGAATGAAATTATTTCCGAATACTATGTTTTATCTTGTCCTCTAAGAACAAAGAAAAACAGCAACTCTAGTCTGTCTACTAGATGTACTAAGGTGCGTAGGCTATTCAATCTAGCTAATCGACGGGGGACTGGGAAGAATATAAAAAAGAGTTGACGATCTATAACAAAGAGATCAGAAAAGCCAAAAGGTCTAGCTTTAGATCCTTTTGTGAAAGTGTAAAATCGACTCCTGAAGTAGCACGACTCCATAGAGTTCTTGCGAAAAGCAAAGTCGATTTAAAGCTGGCATTTAAATCTGAGGATGGGACATTCACGGCAAATGAAGAGGATCACACTCTCTTTCTGCTGCGTGTGCACTTTCCTGGGAGCTCGATCCAGTTACCGCCATCTTTGCAGAAGGATGCTCTTCCTAGAAGAACAAGCAAGATTGGCTAGGAGGTGGCCAAAGGAATTATATCTACTGAGAGGTTGAGATGGGCCATCAGCTCTTTTCAGCCATATAAATCGCCGGGTGCGGATGGTATTTTCCCAATCCTTCTGCAAAGGAGTGGTGAGGCACTGATTCCGCGACAGGTAAATATCACTAGGGCAAGTCTTGCTTTTGAGTATATAACGGAAGCATGGCGCACAGCAAAAGTGGTATTTTTCCGCAGGGTAGACAAGAAGGATATGGCCCATCCCAAATCCTTCAGGGCTATCAGTTTGATATCCTTTGTACTAAAAGCGTAGGAGAAATTAGTTAATATCCATCTCCTTAAGACCGTATTGAAAAGGGAGCCTTTACATCCTTGTCAGTTTGCATATATTGCAGGAAAATCGACTGAAACCGCACTGTACCATCTGACTGATTTTATTCAGGCAGCACTGGATAAAAAAGAAATAGCACTTTGTGCCTTTCTCGATATTGAGGGGGTTTTGACAACACTCCTCACGAATATGTGATTAGGGCTCTTAAACCTAGAGGAAAAGATAATATCACTTCAAATTGGATACGAGCTTTACTCAACAGTAGACTGACTGAAGATGAAGCAGGTGACAAAACTGTTAAAGTCAAAGTCAATAAAGGATGTCCTCAGGGTGGGGTATACCCATTTATATACCCATTTTGTGGAGCATAGTAGTTGATGATCTTCTGGTAAAACTCACAAATCTAGGCATATCATGTCAAGGATATGTGGACGATATTGTGATAATAGCTAGAGGAAAATCTGAATCCATTCTTTGTGATGTTATCCAGAGGGGCTTATTAGCAGCTAGTGAATGGTGCAGGGGAACAGGATTGAATATCAATGCCTCAAAGACTACCATTGTGCCGTTCACTAGAAAAAGATCTCTACCATATATGAAACCTATTCTTCTAAATGGTACACAGGTCGATATTAGCTCTGAGACCAAATACCTAGAAGTCATTTTCGACAAAAAGTTATTGTGGACCAAGAGGCCTACACTTCCTTAATGATATGTAGACGGCTTGCTGGTAAATCTTGGGGATGTAACCCAAAAATCTTTCGCTGGATGTATACCATGATGGTGAGACCTATGGATCTGTAGGCTGGTCAAATAGAGTCAGAATTAAGACAGGGAAATCTGCTTTAAGTAAAGTACAACGCCTTGCCTGCCTTGTTATCACTGGAGCTATGCGCACCTGTCCAACAATGGGCAGCAATGGAAGTTATACTAGATCTAACACCCTTACATCTAGTAATTCAAGACTCTGCTAGGAAATCTCTTACCAAAATACAAGGAATTTTCTCGAGAGAATCAAATTACACCCAAAATATATGGGGTAAAAATTATACTCAAGAATACGGTATAATAAAATCTCACAGGGATTTTATGCCAAGAAAATTCAATTTTGCACACAAATACTGTGTTGCAAAAAAGAATGGAAAGGTCTAACTGAGACGTATAAAATTAGAGAAAATTCAATCTTATGGTATATTGATGGTTCTAAGACAATGGACGGAACTGGGGCAGGAGTAGTTGGGCCTAGAACCAACTATTAGGAACCAATTGGTTTTTTTCCAAGCATTTTTCAAACGGGAATTCACACTATTGAAAGATGTGCCCAGATCAACATTGACACGAAGTATCGGGGGAAAAACATCGTATTATTATCTGATAGTCAAGCAGCACTCAAGAGTCTGAGCTCACCCTTAGTGAGGTCTAAGCTTGTGTAAGACAGTATTGGGAAGCTAAACTCCCTAGGCAGTATGAACAAGTTATCTCTAATGTGGGTTCCAGGCCACATAGGAGTAGAGGGGAATGAGAAGGCTGCTAGCTTAGCTAGGAATCTCACTTCAACGGCCCTGAACCCTTCTGTGGACTACCATCCAATACCATTGGGATCTGCTGAAGAAGTGTACAGATACAAAAAGAAGTCATACCTGGAAAGCTCTTCCGGGATTAAGACAGCCCAAAGCTCTTCTGGGAGATTATAATCCTAAAAAAGCTAAGGACTTAATAAATATGCCTCGCAGTAAATTAAGAATCATCACAGGTATGTTAAGCGGACATTGTAGACTCAACTACCATTTGACCAAGTTGGGTATATCTTCAGATGCCATATGTCGAATCTGTGGAGAAAGTGACGAAACCTCACTGCATCTGATCACAGACTGCGGACCATTGGTACACAAAAGTCACAGGTGTTTTGGAGAATATATCTTAGATATGAGCGAGATCCCTCATCTATATTCCAAAATATATGAATTCCTGTCGGAAATTAACCTGACAGAAGATTTATTGATGAGACTATCCTCATCTTTCAAATAAATAGGGTCATCACAATAGATCTTTCAGGTCGCAGGCCCTTAAATATATCTATCTATCTATCTATCTACATATATACGAGTATATGTACATATACATATGCATATCGTATCTAGGTGACTTTTTGGTGTTAGTTTGTGTTGTGATACAGTGTCTTATTTCTCTGGGAGTCACTTTGGTGACGGTAATGTTATACAATATTTTTTAAAGGTGACGTTGGAAAGGCGCTGATGCTCCTGCGGACAGCTGTGTTGTAAGGGGCTTCCAAAGATTTTAGTTTTTTTTGAGAAAACCATCCATAAATTGGCAATGCGTAATCTATTTTTGAAAGTATGAGAGCTCTGGTGATGTTAATTAATGTTGAAATGTGTATTAAACTGTAAACAATGCTCCTTAAAGTTAAACTTATTATCAAAAATAACACCAAGAATTCTCAGATGTCTTACAAGTTCAATATTTACATGATCATATTTAAGGCTAAAACAATTACATTTGGTTTTTATACATACGAGTATATGTAGTATTTTACATTTACTAACAGATAGTTTGGCGCCAGAGAAGTTGCCCCAATTTGTAATTTCATTAAGTATTTTTGTGAAAGTAGATTTGATAGTATCGAGATATGTTGTTTTAGAAAATATAATGGCGTCGTCTGCGTAAATTGTGTGTTGAATATTTTTGTATGTATCGAGTAATTTACTGAATTGGTCGAATGCAATAATAAATAGAGCAACCGAAAGGGGGGAACAATGCGGAATTCTATTGACGAGGGGATATGTATTTGATAGTTCTGTATGGTTGATAAGAAAGCTCTGACGATATTAAACATTTCCTTTCCTATACCCCAACTCGCCAGTTGTTGAACGACAACATGTATTCCTATGCGGTCAAAGGCTCTATGAACATCAGTAGCTAAAACGGTAACATGGTTTTTGGTGGAAAGTGCAGTTGTAACGTAATGTTCAAAGTGAAGAAGTGCATCAATTCTTTGATATAAACCACCATATTCTTTTAGCTATTATTCTCTCGAGTATTTTTTTTCGGTGCAAGGTAATAGGGATATAGGTCTGAAACCATTAAACTCATACTTGCTTTTATTGGGTTTTGGGATGCTGTTCAGCTGTTCGCCAATTTTGGGGGTAAATGCCTTGTTCAAGGATATTATTGTATAAATTTATGATTCTAATTTTTGCATGTTTGGGTAGGTGTTTCAACATTTGGTACGAAATACGGTCAAAACCAGGAGTTTTGCTTTTTTCAAGGTGCTTGCCTCCTACAAGGCCCCTAATGTCGGACCAGATTTTTTTGGGGCTGGTTTGCGGGTTTATATTTTCCGTGAGTTTTTCGAGACAATCTGCTTTGGAGTTTTTGATTGCTTTTCTGAAGACAGCATTGGCTTTCCTGTATAAGATCAGATTAGGTATACTTATATGTCTATGTACCATGAATTTTGTTTTTCCTCTCGCAGGTTGGATAAGTGGGTACTCCACCAAGGAAAAGTAGCTTTAACTACATTTCCTTTAGACTAGTGTATTGCTACATTTGCGGTACTACGGATGATTTTTTGTATTTTTGCAGCATCTTTATTCACATTACTGGATTGAACGCAGGTTGGAAACTGTTTCTCACAAATTGAGTTGAAAAGTGTCCAGTCGGCTAGGTCTATTTTAAATTTTGATTTATTTTACTTTTTTCTACATTGAATTTAGAATTTATTTCTATGAAGATCGGGAAATGATCGCTTACGTGCAAATATTCAGAAATTTTCCAAGAACATATAGGAGCAATTTGTGAGGAGCATATGCTGAGATCTATGTGTGAAAAGGTTTTCTGAGTAGAAAATGCGTAGGCTTAAGACTATTAAATTTTCACATAAAATAAGATCCTCCAAGATTCTTCCTCGTTGGTTGGAATTTCTTGATCCCCATAGCGGACTCCATGAATTAAAGTCACCTACTATAATGAAGGGTGTGTTTATGGAGCGTGTATTTGAATGTAAATTTTTCGAAGAGAAGTTTTGACATGCGGGGATATACATATTGATTATATTGAAAATGATGCCAATATTGATTTCGATTATGTGTGTTGCTAGAAAAGAATTAACTGAAACCAGTTTGTGAGGGATGTGTTTTTTTGTTGATCAAACCTATGACTTGTTTAGAAGTAGTGTTAGTTGTCAAGTTATGAAAGTACCCTACATATTGTTTTGGTACTATTGTATTATTTGTTGAAAACGGGATGTGTGTTTCTTGTAGCGCAATTATGTCCGGGCTAAAATCTTTTATTAACAATTGTAATTCGTGGTAGTTGTTTACGAATCCTTTTATGTTCCACTGTAAGAGTTTAAGGTTCATTTATTGTATACTTAATGGAAAAGTAAAAAAACAAAAAATGCGTTGTTTATTTTATTATTCTTCTTCGTCAGACGAAAGAAGAGTTTTGTGTGTTGTTTTGGATGAATAATTATTTATATTTCGAAGGGAATTAAAAATGGGTAGGGTATTATTGTTTTTGGATTCAAGAGATGAATTTGTAATATGGTTAGAGATGGTTTTTTAATAAGAGAGGAAGTGTTAGAAGTAGAGCTGTTTGAAGCGTTGTCATTTTTTGTTTCTTTGTGTGTTAAGAAACTACTAAAACTGGTTTGTTTATTGCTGTTGTTGGATTCGAGAGAGAAGCTGGTTGAAGTAGTTGATTTTTTACTAGTAGCGGTTAGTTCTGTTGTGGGAGTAATTTTTACTTTATTTGTTGTGTGGTTTGTGGTTTCATTGTTTTCGTTTAGTTTTGTTTCTGTTCGATAGCATAGCTATGTACAGAGGCATTTAAAGGTGTTTGGTTGCTATCAATTTGCCTGGCTTCCCGTATTGTGCATTTGTTTTTTTGTTTTTATGTGCAGAAATTCTTTTTCTTTGATGAACCTGATTTTTTGGAATTTGTGGATGGAAGCGACTCCTTGGGAACTTAGTTCACGAACGATTTCTTCGTCTGAAACAGTATTTAAATAGGGCGCATATACTGTACCCTTTGTACTATTTAGGGTGTTGTGCAATGTGCAATTAATTGGGCATAGTCCATGTAGTGTTTTAGCTGCTAAAATTTTCTCGGCTTAGTTTGGTTTTTGACTAGAAGCAGCAATGTGCCGTCACGAAGCTCTGAGATGGAGGTGAAGTCTTTGCTAATAAGCTGAAGAGATATTTGCACTGAGAAACAGGAGAAATTTGACATCGGAGTTTTTTCATCAGCAGAAGCTACAACAATGAGTTTGGGATTAGCCTGGATGGTTTTTGGGGAGATCGGGGAAGCTGATGGAGGAACTAAGGTTGTGCAGTTTTTTTTTTGTCTCAGGGCCGTCCGCAAGTACCGCGAGTAGTATGAACAAGTTATCTCTAATGTGGGTACCAGGCCACATAGGCGTAGTGGGAAATGAGAAGGCTGATAGCTTAGCTAGGAAATCTGCGGCCTCCCACTCCAACGGCCCTGAACCCTTATGTGGAGTATTATCCAATACCATTATAGGTCTGCTGAAGAAGTGTACAGATACAAAACGAAGTCAAACCTGGAAAACTCTTCCGGGATTAAGACAATCCAAAGCTCTTCTGGGAGACTTTAATCCTAAAAGAACTAAGGACTTAATAAATATGCCTCGCAGTAAATTAAGAATCATCACAGGCATTTTAAGCAGACATTGTAGACTCAACTACCATTTGAACAAGTTGGGTATATCTTCAGATGCCATCTGTCGATTCTGTGGAGAAAGTGACGAAACCTCACTGCACCTGACCACAGACTGCGGCCCATTGGCACACAAAACACACAGGTGTTTTGGAGAATATATCTTAGACATGAGCAAGATCCCTCATCTTAATTCCTCCAAAATATATGAATTCCTGTCGGAAATTAACCTGACAGAAGATATATAGATGAGACTATCCTCATCTTTCAAATAAATAGGGGCATCACAATAGATCTTTCAGGTCGCAGTGTACAACACCCTTAAATAAAAATCTATCTATCTATCTATCTACATACATATATGTACATATGTATATGCATATCGTATCCAGGTGACTTTTTGGTGTTAATTTGGGTTGTGATACAGTTTCTTATTTCTCTGGGAGTCACTTTGGTGATGGTAACGTTATTTTGCCGATGATTTTCAAGTAGAGCATAGTTGGTGGTTGTTTTTTTGGTTTCTGAAAGTTGTTGTGAAGTGCGGCGCCAATAAATTAGCTTTCTCAAGGGGGTATTCTTGACCATTTATGGCTTTTATGGCAGGTGGATGCAAAACGGAATGATTGGCTTTTTGTGGCAAAGGTTTTAGTTGGTAGCCTTGTGGTGCTTCATATTTGATCTTAGAAATTCTTTTTCTGAGCTGCCTCTTTTCTTTCATCTTATTTTTTATATGATCTGCTATCGAGTAATCTTCAGAGATTTTGTTTATTACTGGAGTCGCATCAACCGCTGCTGGGGCTATTGTGTTACTGAAAAAGGCTTTCGCACTGTTAGTGACACATTTCACTGTGAGTTTTCAAAGAAATTTGGTTTTCAATTTTGTTTCTACCAGCTCGCGATATGACTCCCTGCTGGTTTTGTGGTTAAATATGTAATGTTTCGATGGAGTAAGGCCGGGCGTTGTGTTGTAGTACATCATCAAAGGTGAGTGGTCTGAATATAGTTCAAAGCATGAGCTTATAGAGAGGAACTGGTGATTAATGTCTTTCGTTATGATGAAGTCAATGACATCAGGAGTTTTTCCTATATCGGTTAGCCAATATGTTGGTTCTCTTGTGCTTATAACCATAGGTTTGTTTTGTAATATCGCCTCAAGCAGATTTTTTCCTTTTGCATTAGTGAATCGAGATCTCCAAACAGTGTTTTTGGAATTAAAGTCACCTCTCAATATAAAGCGATGGCATTGGGTTTTCAAAATGTTTAAGTAAAAATGTTTATTGTTACTTTACTTCGGAGGGCACTTAATGGAAGACGGCCAGATTTCTCATTAACGGCAAAATATGTGACTTCCACATGCTGTTTTGCATATTCAACTAGTTCACAACATTATTGCTATGTTATATAAGTATTAGAGTTCCAGCATGAGACTTATTATCAGGTTGTTTGGTATAAAAGCCATTGGGAATGCAAAAATACGATTTTTCAGAAAAATTTGTCTCGGACACCAGAAGTACATCGACTAAGTTTTGATAAAGGAATGCTTTGAGCTCCAGAATATACTTTAAAACCTCTTTCTTTTTTTGGTTTATATATGTAGAACTCAGTTTTTCTTTCTATTAAAATTTGTATGAAGGCAGTATAATATATTTATTCAGCAGGTCGCATTTTGACTACATTATCGGGTGAAACTCTGAATTCATATTAGCAACTCGGAAGTGGATTTAAAGATTCGAGGAGAGGGTGTACGTTTTGAACATTATGCCCAAAAATTGGGGGAGGCTTCGATACATTGAATTTTTTTTTTCTTTTTCAATTGATCTTCTTCATTGTTGGCATCGTTATTTTTATCATTTTGATTTAACTCATATTCACTTTCGACACTTAATACTTCATATCTATTTGAATATTCACTACTTTTACTATTCATGTTTTTAGTTATTGCCCAAAGTAAAGGAAAATAAAGTTCACTTACTAAGGTTGTTCAAAACATCAATTGTCGATTCCACAATTAATATCATAAAAGAACACCAGATCGAAGCAGTGGCTACATTTGACTACTCCTTAAGGAAATAATTCTCATAATAATCAACATACGAGACAACAACCAAGAATTATATCAACTCCAGCTGGTTCAACTTTTCAATCCAGGACCCATACAGTTAACGCTAACCGCCAGCAATTTGCAGAGTGTGCAAGCATCAATTTCACTTGGAACTACTTGTTGCAGAAGAAGATCTGTCGGCCTCACTCAACATCATGCTGTTTTCAATATAAAATTACCGTTGGTTGAACATGACCGATTCGAAATCTTCAATTTGCTTCCCGTACCCAACTGGATAAACAACACTATTGTAGCTGTAGAGCGATGTAGCTCTATCTTGGCCATAACTGTACCTCGTAGGCAATGCTTTCTAATGACAATGTCCGAGTTAGGCTCTTGCGACATCATAAACGAAGGCATCCTCCTTTGCAAGCAAATTCGATATGGCTCCGAAATATGTGCATGTGAAATATGCTTATTTAATAAGAACACAATGCCTAATTTCCAGTTAAAGAAAATTGCCAGCAATGCGAGTTGGGTACCATGGAAGCACAGAAATCAGTGAATATATGTAAAATCATTTTCGTCACGAGCTACAGCAGTATATGAAAAGGAAATCATCACACTGACATTGATGGGTTCCGGCTTATTGACACTTCAGCCAGAATGTGTGCTCAAACACAACTTCATTTCTGTAAAAGGGCAACAGTCAATATCCAGAACTCTGAGCTCTTCCTACACCAGTCTAGGTAAAATTTCAGAACTATCGAGACAACAACAATTAAAACCGTTACTAGACATTTTCACCAACAACACACATTCAACACAACTGGACAATCAATAAAGCACACATTTAAAAGAGCTCATAAAAGGTATTGGAATTACAGCTGTAACCATAGTTTCGCAGTTGGATACTCGTTGTTATCAATAAGCCTTGTCGTCATCATCATCATGCTGGTGAAGAATAATTGCAGAAGAAGACAACAATAAAAAGGAGAGACAATGCCCCTTCCACACACTGACATAGGGAACCAGGAAGTTCCCTCAACTGCACCATCGAGGATAAATCAAGCACATCAAGAAGATGTCAGCATAGCCCCTCAAGAAATATCGCGTCAACAATCGCAAGTATTCACCACATATGTACAGTTGGACTAACTACGAAGTACATATTTGTATCTTATATCTACAACATGCAACATTAACTACCGTATTTTTCTCTCTGTTGAAGATTCGGTCAACGCGGAGCTTATTTATTATTTAAATTAACCTTGACATTGGTTGTCGGCTAATAAACTTCTGAACATGCGCTGCCTTAATATGCTAACCCATCAATGCATTGTGAAGGTTATAATCATTTATATTATATATAATTATATATTCTTATTGTTAACATTTTATTTATTTTGTTATGCTATTAAAAATCAATAAAGGACATAATTGATTGCAAAATTGGGTTAATTGATTCACGACCACAATGAAGTGTGTTTTCATTTGACAATTCTTCAAGTTCAAGGGCTTGTAAGAAATTAGTGAGCTTAGATGCAATCCAGTTTCAAGTACTTCTGTTTACGCCAATAATAAGGATGCTAACAATTGCCTTATGCTTGCATGGGAGCTCTGCAAACTTTGACCATTTTTTAAATCAGTCCTTATGGATGAAATTAATTATATTGAAAATGACAATTTTCGAACGGAGGCAGATGAAGAAACTCTACTCCGTTCGCTACTTAACGCTGGAAACAATCAGGCCATGGAAGTGGCCGGTGATGACGAGCTCATGGATGTGACCATCATCCTTCAACACCAAACAGAGGGACCAAGCGCTCCATGTACCAGCACTACTCAGAATCTAATGGAATCAAGTGCTAGTGACGCGACCACAGGGACGGTCCAGGGGCCAGATGCTCCAGACAACAGCGCCACTTAGAAGGAATATGAATATTTCACTGGAGTGCAAAAGCGACGAATAAAAGCCATGATAAATGGAGGCATGGCAGCTGAAGAAGCCAAAGCCAAGGAACAGGGGTGATATGCCAAGGACTAAACCGTCCAAGGAGCGACCCGACCAGGCTCAAGCAAACATTGTCGGTGAACAAGCAACTCGCCCAACGAAGTGGCACAGCAAGCGAAGAAACAGCGAAAATCAAATCTGATGCCTCGTTGGCATGAGGAACTTCTAAATTGGTCGACCTTACTGAACATTCCACGACATCATCCAACCTTCAGAGATGGAGCTCATGTAAGGTGGCTATCATCCAGATGAAGATGACTATGTTGGAAGAGGTGGACAGGTCCAAAAACCGCAACATCAACCACAGATTTGTAAGCTGTGTGACTATGGATGTATGGCAGTTTCTAAAGTGTGGAGTTAACGAGACGAAGGTTTGGATTGGATGGACTTTGAAGAACCTCAAATCATTCCCCGGTACGAGCGTCAAGATGTCTCAGGGTCCTCATATGTCCAAACATTAATATGCGCGACGTACCTGCCACTTTAAGTTGTGCCAGCTCCAGCCATTTTCCTTACTGACTGGATAATACATCACTCCGTCAAGGAATAGAATGGGGGTATATTTGCCACCATATCTATTGAAGAAGTGTCAAGACGCAGAATCTTGGCGCAGAATGCAAAACTATTCCTCAATTTCTCGCAGATTCAGTGAAGACAGGTAACAAATCCACCAAAACCCCGGAAGTCGCAAATCGCGGCAGCAGCAGCGACATCAGCTGCAGTAGCAGTATTCACTTCGACACCTCTGATAGTGACCGCAGCAGTAGAGGTGGCAGGAGCTGCATCAGAGACGGAGAAGTGGCCAGAAAGAGCGTATCTCCGAGAAAGCAAGTGGCAAGAAGACTGATGCATCTGGCTCTTCCTCGACAAGCACACAGCAGCTTCATCCGAGGAAGGGTCCTAAATGGATGCGGGAAGGGTACAAGAAGGGGCTTAAAAAATAAGTAAAGAAAAATAGGGGTCAGGTTCATCCAGGTAAATCTGCAACATGACAAGGCAGCTACGGATGTTGTGAGTCAAACTCATAATGTCCACAAAACCCCAGTACCGCTTAGATTTTATTATTAATAAAATAAAATAAATTGTAAAGCCATAAGGCTCACGTATAATTTAATAAAATTATTATTATTAAATAAAAGTCGATTGCATGCTTTTAGGTGCGCTCATTTGACAATTGAACTGCAATGAATTTCACTATTGACTGGTCAATACTTTCCAAAAGTGTGCCAGTCAATGGTTGCATTGGCAAAGAATTGCAGAATGTGCAAACCAAAGAGTAGAACAATTAGAAATAAGAAAGTAGAGTATTAAGAAGTAGTAATAAATGTAAATAGTATATAAGCAAGCGCTTTTAAAATAAAGAACGAATTTTAACAATCAAATTCTAGCGCGTTTTAGCTCTCGCGGTTAGAACCGAAACAAGTGGACTCATGCTGCTAACAAGCGCCCAGTAAATGTCCCGCAGTGTTTCACTATCCGGCAAGCAAAGATATATCCTACATAAGAATCATTTCGGAGGAATCCCAGGATTAGTGGAAAAAAAATCCTGACACAGGAAGAAGAAACTTGCAACAACAATAACAGCAGCTTTATCAGCAACAATATGAGCAGCAATAACATCAACAAACCAATACAATCATCGATGTAGGGAGCAAATAAAAAATTGTAAGTATTTATTTATTGTAGCGTAGTATAAGTAGATATTTGTGCGACCCTGAAGGCGCCGTAGCGTTGATGAGAGAACTTGCAACCTAAAAGCGGTATTGCGCTTTTGCAGGCAGCTTTATATGGGCAACCATAAACCGTCGGTATGATCGGACGGTCTATGCATGTCGTCTTAGTTGTGAGGATTTTTTTCCGTAATGGCATGGGTTTCTGTGTCGGTAGGGACATTTAGTTTTTTTTAGCACTGATTCTAATTTTTAACGCAATGTTAAACAGGTTAAGCTTAGGATATTGGGCAAAAATACATCAAGAGATGGATGCAACGGGTAATTGCATCAAATCTTGTGTAGTTCTGTACCTACGATTTGCGCATAAATGTTTAGTTAATATTTTGCAAGGAAAAGCAAAATGAAGAAACTGTAAATTATGCTTCAAATGGAGACATGTTAGTAGTGCTGTAATCATTCTCTGTTTTTGAAAATTTTGTTTTGATAGGGAGAAAAGATGGAGAATTATATCGTAAAATCGATCACCTTCAAAATAGGTTCATCGAAAAGCATTACATAAATAAACGACTATTTTCATTATTATAAATAATCTGTATTCACGTTCAGTAATTGTTCAAAAAATTAAGTATAATGCTTTTACTTACAAAGTTTGAAACATCTTGTTTTCTCTACGTCACTATCCACAGATGTATTTCTATATTGAGTAATGTTTCTTTTACTAAGTAATAAAACTAAAAACTTATTGGTATACTATTACATGTTTTACTGTAGAAAATCAACCTTATGACCTTCAAGTGAAGCTAGTTTAATGAAAAATAATGTAAGAGGAAACAAGAAAACATTCGAATGGAAAATAATCTTAGTGAAGTAAAAACTATTTATTTATCATGAGATTATGGGGTTAATCGTGGGGCGGACTTCAGTTGGTATACATTGAAGTCGATGTTAAGTATAATTCGGTGAGTTAATGATGATTGAAATAAAAATTTAATAAATTTGAGATTAATTGAAGTTATAAAGTAAGTGGAATTATCAAGGCAAGTTTAAAAACTACAAAACTAAGTTGTAACATTTATTTTGTGGAAGTCACGGGTTCGTGGATAAGAATTAATTCGGTCTAATACCAAAAGAAGCTAAAAGATTCCTAAAAGCGCAAAAACGGCAGAGCAGGGCAATCGTGAAGAAATTCAGGAATTGTAGAAAGGAAAATAAGGCACGAAAGAATAGCGAGTCCTACCCCGAGTGCATAGCGGAACTACAAACCTTGTTGGACTTTTAACCATACTAACTAGGAGCTGTTAAGTTTTAAGGAGTGTTGTGGTGACACGGAGTACCTTGCCAAGGATTATCCGGTATATGTCAACGGTTTAATACGGACTCGTTGACCAATTTAGATGGATCTAGAAGAGTTGGAAGCACAAGTAGATAGTCCTAGTTCACCGAAGGACAAGACACAAGACCAGTTAAGATCCTCACAGATGGAAGTAAAGTTATTTACAGAAAAACTGTATGAGCAATTAGAAGTAGCTACGAACAAAAGTGAATTCCAGGTACTCTGGAGATTAGCGAGGGACAGTGAGAACTTGTCATCTTTGGAAGCGGCAAACCAAGTATTTCCGACTATTCAGAGGCGAACGGAGGAGAAATTTTTTGAAGCCTTCAAAGTGTTGAAGGTAAATACGGAATTTCTCGAAAATAAAACTAGAGACCTTTCTAGGCAACTCCGAGAGGCCGAAGAAACCGCATCATATTTGGAGAGGAAAAATCTAGAGCTCAAGGGAATATGGGCTACTGCTAAGCCAGGGACACCAAGAGTAAGATCGGCGTCAACCTATCAAATACATACAAAAATAGTACTAGCTTTGCCACCAGAATTGCGCTGGCCGGAGTACTTGTCACCCGAAGGGACCAATCGGGTTATTAAGCCAAAAATTGTGGTCAGTGACAATCACAAACTAGTGTTAACAGCTGTCGTTGTGGGTCTCCGCGACCCCGCTCTTAAGACTCATATGCTGTATAGCAGAACAGGAACTCTGGAGGAATTAGCAGGAGAGGCGGTTAGAGCACAATTCCTGCTGGAGCGGAGTAACGCAGCTTCAGGCGAGGCCCATATGTTGGAAACAGACAGGACATGTTCACTGCCACTGTCGGATAGAGAGGGAATCAATTCCGTCCCAAACCTATACAGATGAGCGTATAATCCCAGTGTCGCCGACAACAGAGCCGTGAATATGAGAAATCCGTACAGGGGGTTTGTACTGAGGTCACCCATATGTTCGATCTGCCGTAAGCCAGGGTGTACAGGGGATGAGTCCTTTGCACGAAAAAACAAGCAGTACTGTATGAAATGCCAAGCATATGGTCATGAAGCAGACCTACAGTGCCTAGGGGCCACAGAATGGGATCAGAATATGAGACAGCCAGAGACGAGGTGCTCGGATCAGCCCAGGAGAGAATATGGGAACAATTTCAACAGACCTAGAGTTAATTCCACGGAAGGAATTAGCCAAGGAAGGAATCCCTTCAACACTGGGAGTGGTCGGCAGCGACCAAATTTGAAATCCATTAGAGAAGGCGGGATGAGCAGCACAATGCGAGAATCGCAACAAAGGGACCAGGGAAACTTGCCGCGGCCCAGTAGAGGCCAATAGACTAGAAAGCCAGAATGAAAAAGTAAATAGGTGGCCGAAAGAAGCAAGGATAGTGAATCGCGTGCCAATCGATATAGGAGCGATGACCCAAGAGAGGGAGGAGCACAAGCAATTCCAAAATATTCTTGTTGATTGCGGTTCGATTTAGTTTACAGTGGTGATTCTTGTACTATGATTAGGTTTTGATAAAATTAGGAACTATAGGCCGATACAAGGATAATATAGCTAGGCTAGCACGTAAGGAATATATGTATATGTAAGGAAGAACTACAACTCTTGTTGAGAGAGTATCAGAGAGTTAGGGAAAAGATACGCATCCATTTTGAGAACAACAATGCGCTGTTTCGTGACTAATCGAACAGCCGATGCGTTCATCGAGATATCCTGCACGCAGGCAGCTAGTGGAAAACTATTGCTTTTGGTAGACTAAGGAGCGGACACAAGCCTCGTTCTACGAAAAGTACTGGCAATTGATGAAACGAGTATGAATACTCTTAACGGTAGCTTTGTGGGATGCATAAGGATACAAGGTTCAGTTGGGGTAAGCCACAGCATGTTCAGAGGCGTAAGTTTAAGAATGAATTTATTGAAAATTGCTAAGGAAGGTGTTCCGGCTGAGGGTATACTCTTGCGGCATAAATTTTCGGGCCGCAGCATTCGGGATGAACTAAATAGTCATAAATTTTCGGTAAGAATAAGAATAGGATTCTGACCCTACCACTAAGGTCACGGAAGGAAGGAACCGTGAACTGGGTTAAGAATAGTAGTCAAGATATGGCAGGCGCGACAACAACGAGAGTAATTATTCTCCGTTTGAAAACGAAACTTCGGACTGTTGTTTTGCATAAGCAGCAGCTAGCGGAAGGCATATATATGGGAGAGACCCAAAGCATGTTGACAAGGGTAAGGTATGCGTTTGCGTACTAAATGCATCAGAAGAGGACTATTATATGGATAAGGATTTTATGCCAAAGTTCACTCGTTATGATAATTTTAAAGAACCAAATTTGGTTAACCAGATTAAGCAAGTAGAGATAAGGAAATGTATGGAGAGAGTACTAAAATCACTGAAGTTAGACCCAAGCATAAAGTCGGAAGAGAATGCATCTATAGAAGTCATTTGGACGTCATTCCATGACATACTTCTAGTGGACCAGCTAACATACACACCCGAGAATAAATATTTTTTTCTCATTTATTATTTATTGTATCTTCAATATAAATTGGACTAACAATAAGTAATAAAATTTTTGACATAACACGGAGCGGCTGTAATCATTCGGAGGATTTTATTTTGTCGCCTTTGAATTTTATTTTGACGTTGAGGCAGTACCCCATAACTGAATCCCGTAGCACCATATTGGTTTTAGAATCGAGTCGTATAGTAGAAGTTTACAGCCTAGGCTTAGTGTAGAATTTCTCCAAATAAGCCGGTTAGTTTGAACTGGTTTTAATTTCATTTGGAGCAACTTTGCTTTTATGTGGATTTCCATGATAATCGATGATCAAGATGAATACCGAGGTATTTAACCTCGCTGTGTTGTCTGGGTGTTAATATGGATAGGCGGGCATGTTGCCCTGAGCAATGTAAATGTAATATGTACACATTTTTGTTCGTTCACCTTTATCCTCCATTGTTGTAGCCATTTTTCAACTGAGATATATATTCCTGTAATTTGTGGGATGCTTCTTGAGGGTTTTCGTGGACACTTAGGAAAGCTGTATCATCAGCGTATGTTGATACGTGGATATTATTGCTTATTGGCATATCAGAGGCGTATATCAAATATAAGATAGGACCCAAGATGCTGCCTTGGGGAATTCCGGCTTGAATCGGTTGAGGTGTGCTCAGAAAATTACCTTCTTTGATGATAAATTTTCGTCCATTTAAAAAGTTTTTAAATAGCTTATGAGTGTTTGCGGGTAAGTTTTGCTTTAATTTCAAAATGAAACCTTCATGCCATACTTTATCAAAAGCCTGGGAAACGTCAATGAAGAGGGCAGAACAATATTTCTTTTCTTCGAACGCTTTTCTAACTATGTTTACAAGTCTATGTGTTTGTTCAATAGTGCTATGTTTTCTTCTGAATCCAAATTGATGATCTGGAATGCATCCATTCTCATTTAGTGTGGGGGTCAGCTTGCTCATAAGTAGTTTTTCAAATAGTTTTGACATGTTAGATAATAAGCTAATAGGTCTATAAGATTCTGGTTTCGTGTGGTCTTTTCCTGGCTTAGGTATCATGGTAATCAACGAAACCTTCCATTCAGTAGGATACTGTTGGAGGCGTAAAATAGCATTAAAAATGAAAAGAATTATTTTTCTTACTATACGGGGCAGTTCTAAATGCATCTTATCACTGATTTTTGTCATCACCTGGGGCTTTCTTCCGGCTTAAGCCAGCAATAGCGGTTTCAATATGCCGAATATTAAATCTCAGAGGAATCGCTGCTTCCGCGACCACTGTTGGCAGCTCAAGTATATCAGCAGATATGTTTGGAGTGAAAATAGTTTTCAAATGGTTAACAAAAAGATTCCCTTTTTCAGTATCAGTTCTTGCTCAAGCTCCGCCCAAAGTTCATAGGGGAGTCTTACATATCTCAGGTTTTTTAAGTCCTGTGGTTGCTCGCCATAGCGAATAATCTGTTTGTGGCGTTGCATCGAGATCTTGGAGAAATTTCTGCAGAGATGCTGATTTTTTATATTCTAATAATTTTCTAAGCTGTTTGGTACATTCTTTGAGCTTAATTTTTAACTGCGGGGATGTGTATCGTTGCCATTCTCTTCGAACTCTTCTTTTTTCTGTCAATAGCCATTCTACATTTACAGAGTGGATTCTATGGTATCTGACCTGTCGATTGGTAGAAGTAGCATGTTCAACAGCTTGCTTGAGGATTGCATCTAGCTTTCTAATAGAGCCATCTATGTCTGCAAGCGTTCTTAACAGCATGCTATCCGTGCAATGGGCACTGAGGTATTTCTTGTATTTCAACCAGTTAACATGTGTAACTGTCGTCGCCAACTCACCAGTTTCTCGGGGGTTCCGTATGGTAACAATAGTGGGAGAATGGCCTGAAGATAATTCTAGTGAGGCCTCAACTAGAAACATTTCGCTGGGAACAATCTTTACCACTCCAAAATCAATAACATCTGGAGTCTTTTTTCGATCTGATGGCCAGTAGGCTGGTTGTCCGCATGAAATTACTTTTAACCCCATTTTAGTAATTGTATCAAACAGAACACGTCCCTTCGGGGTGATTAGCCGTGATCCCCAGAAAGTATGCTTAGCGTTGTAATCACCAGCTGCCAAAAAACGTGGTCCTAGTGATTTGTAAAATTTACTGTATTGACTTTCTGTGATTGAAAATCTGGGAGGAGACTAAATCGATGAAATAAATCACCAAGTCCTGGTGGAAATTTTCGACGCAAATATTTGTTGCCTGAAGGTAATCCTCACGAGTGCCTCCCAGAGAATAGTGTTTGAGTCGCAACTTTATAAATATTGCCGAGGCACCACAAGCTCTTCCTCGGGGGTCCTTGGTGTCGTATAAAGTGTATCCATTTATTTTAAAAAAGCTTCTAGACGTCAAATGTGTCTCAGAGATCAGCATTACGTCAATTTGTTTATCCAATAGGAAATATTCCAGATCGTTTTTATGTGCGGATGCCGTTTGCGTTCCAGAAACAGATTTTTAGGTTAATGCTTTGGTTAATACCGCCTGCAGCAGTGTAGATTGCATTTTCAACATTTCCTGCATAATGCAGGTCATATTGGTTGTAAAACTATTTACTGACTGAATTAAAATCTCTATTAAAGCATGAATATTACTAAAATTAAAGCTGTGGATATCGTTTGCTGGTAGCTCTTTTTGCACTATAGTCTGGCTAGACTAAAACATTTGCGTAAGAAAATTACCTGGTAGATGGTTGGGCTGACTCTGGGAAATTTGAGTTAAGCAGATTCATTGGCTGAGTGGATGTAGGAATCGTTTCTTTGTTCAAAGATAAATTTACGTGCGCATAAACAGGGCAGCCCCTATAGTTAGCAGTATGGTTACCACCGCAATGCTACATTTTTTTTTTTTTTGGTTCATCTTTTGGTTTGACACATTTGGCGGTACCATTGGTCCCCACACACTACGCAAACGGAGGGTAACTTGCAGTAAGTCTTAGTATGGCCAAATTCTTGGCAGTTCTGGCATTGAACGGGTCTTGCACGTTTATGCGGTTCTTCTACAGTAACTCTACAGTGCAACAAATATTTTAGGTTATAAATGGGGTGAGGTTCGTTCTTCTTCAGTTTCATGTCACCTGGTTCTAGTTCCACCTGAAATAGTGGTTGCGGGACTCTGTCTCTGTTTCTGATATTGGTAACATTTTTAACTTTAAAGCCTTTGATTTGCAAGCCCCCCTTTACCTCCTCTGGAGGAACGCAGGAGTCTATGCCTTTTACAACAATCTGAAGACCCTTAGCGCTTTTTAGCTGGTAAGTGAAGAAGTTTTTCTTTTGTTCTTCAAAATCTGACACAATTTTACGGTAATCATTTTCCCGGTTTTCCTGGATTTTCGTTTCTAAAATGTTACCACGTTTTTTTGGAAGTTACGTAGAACGCCTTTTCATCAATTAATGATATTAAGCTCTTTATTAGCTCGTTAGAGTTAAGCTCCCTCAAATAAATCGGGGGTGGTTTACTTGACCTTTTCAGAGTGTTAGAATCATTCGTATCATCTTCTAGAACTTCGATACGATTTTGGGAACTTGGGATGTCTGCATTTCCATCTTTGGGTACTTTTGCCATTGAAGCGATCTTCGAATATTTTGGGCTTCGTCCCCGTTTAAGCACGGTTACGTACGAGTATCTGTCCAATCCCACTTGAATTTTTGATTTTTTCGGACAACTCACTGGGGGTGTAATTTTAAGCGATACTCCAGTTGTGGGGTTAGTCCGATTAATTTTTGTTGTTTTTTCGTTTGCTTGTGGGAGCAATTGTAGGTGTAGATTCGCTCTTTAACATTAATGCAGGAGAACATGAACGAGCCCGACTTATTGTCTTGGTTGTTAGGTACAAGTTATCCTTAGTTATTTCTTGTTTGTTTCTGCAGCAATCTTCAGCAACCACCGTCACATAAGCAATTCTGATGTTTGTAAGTTTGCTTATATTCGGGAAACTCATTAAGGGTTGAGAAAATGAAAAATTAATAAATGGCTCAAATGCAACTCTGAGATTTTTTAATTTAAATAAATTAAAATTAACAGGCATCACCAATCTTCTTAGAGTACTGACAAGGGTGGCAACTCCTGCTACTTGTTTTTTGGCGCGCACTTTTATTTTTAATGATGCTGTTGTTTTTAAAATGTTTTATGAATTTTACACTTTACTTTTAATCTGTTCTTGCAGAATAAAATATTGTTAAAGAATGAATTCAATTTAAAAACAGTGAAAAACCGTCCCAATCACGGAGCACGTATGAAATCTCGTCCGCACAGTTCAAACAAACTTGTATTCTTGTATAGAAAGATGGATCAGCCGCCAATTAGCCAGAAGCAGTATATATTACCACAAGCTCACAAGGATGAGGTAAACAGGTTAGTTAAAGGGATGTTAAAGGATAATACAATGACACCAAGTACATCGCCTTGAAATTCACCAATTATTTTAGTGCCTAAGATTGGGGGTGCTCAGGTTCAGAAGAAGTGGAGAATGGTCGTTGATTTCAGAAAATTTAACGACGCCACTATCAAGCAGGTGTTCCCAATTCCAAAGAAGAAGAAATCCTGGACCAAATAGGACATAACAGATATTTTCCTACACTTGATTTAGCAAATGGCTACCATCAGGTTCTGATGAGTACCGGTTTGGGGCAATATGAGTTCAATAGGATGTCATTTGGATTCACAGGAGCACCATCTACCTTCTAGCGGCTAATGAACCATGTGCTAACAGGGTTGCAAGGGTCAGATTGTTTTGATTGTATCGCGATGATATTCTAATCTTTAGGAAAACTTGCATCAGCATTCGCAACGCTTGTGCTCCAGAAATTGTGAGAACACAATTTGAAATTGAACACAGAGAAGTGCCAACTCTTACGAAGAGAGGTGGTTCACCTAGGCCATCGTTGTTTAGAGGCAGGCGCACAGACAGATCCTCAGAAGCTGGAATGCGTAAAGAATTTAGCAATTCCAAGAAACAATGAAGAAGTGGAAGCATTCCTAGGAATAGTGGGCTATTATAGAAAGTTTGTAAAAGGACTATTAGCTTTCCACCGATTTTGGTGTACTCCAACTTTGAGTAAACTTCTTTGTTGATCACCGATGCTAAGAGTAATGTTGTCACCAGGGAAGTCGGTAATGACCGACCAACACCATTCGCAAGCATGGCGCTTAGCGAAATGGAGAAGAGATACTCCACAATAGAGAAAGAATTTCTAGTCATAGCGTGGGCTACGAAGAATTTTAGGGCATATCTGCTTGGACGCAATTCAAAATTTTTACCGACTTAATGCTGATAACCCAAATAAAGTGCGGAATTATCAGATACAGCACACGCACGAGTTGGTTAGAGAAAATTAAAATCATGCTAAACGGGTCGCCAGAGAGGTCTTCAATAAGGTACTAAGCCCAGTAGTATTTCATGTGGGTGTACTGGGACTGGGAGTCCTAATGAAGATCCGCTGATAATCCGCAGCCCTGTTAACACGGTGCTAACGATTAAAGGTAAACCCAAAAAACCCCACAATAACTTACAAAAGTTATTCCATTTCTGAACTCACAACTAAATAACATGTGTACTACAGTGTAAGGAATCTCTAGCTGGGGTACGCTCAGTCTTCCCAGAGTCCTGTACAATATTTATTTTATTGACCTTAACACAACACGTTTGATGTAGTTTGTTTTACTTTTTTTATTATTCAGTAAATTATAACTTCATCTTAAACTAATTATAACTAAATCCTGTATACTCTCCGCTTCGTCTAATTGCAGTGAAGTGGGGTAGTAGCAGACGTAGAAGCAATAGCTGCTTTGAAATTCAACGCCGGTTAATACCTCGCGTTTACTTCGCCTAGGGTGGAGCACTCTCTTACGTGGTAGTGATGTCGGTTAAAACCTCACACCACCAATCACGTAAGAAGTCTCAAAGTCTAAATTGAAGCAATAGCTGCTTTGAAGTTAAACGCCGGTTAAAACCTCGCGTTTACTTCGTCTAGGGTGGAGCACTCTCGTACGTGGTAGTGATATCGGTTAAAACCTCACACCACCAATCACGTAAGAAGTCTCAAAAGTCTAAATTGAAGCAATAGCTGCTTTGAAGTTAAACGCCGGTTAAAACCTCGCGTTTACTTCGCCTAGGGTGGAGCACTCTCTTACGAAGAAGTTTTTCTTTTGTTCTTCAAAATCTGACACAATTTTACGGTAATCATTTTCCCGGTTTTCCTGGATTTTCGTTTCTAAAATGTTACCACGTTTTTTTGGAAGTTACGTAGAACGCCTTTTCATCAATTAATGATATTAAGCTCTTTATTAGCTCGTTAGAGTTAAGCTCCCTCAAATAAATCGGGGGTGGTTTACTTGACCTTTTCAGAGTGTTAGAATCATTCGTATCATCTTCTAGAACTTCGATACGATTTTGGGAACTTGGGATGTCTGCATTTCCATCTTTGGGTACTTTTGCCATTGAAGCGATCTTCGAATATTTTGGGCTTCGTCCCCGTTTAAGCACGGTTACGTACGAGTATCTGTCCAATCCCACTTGAATTTTTGATTTTTTCGGACAACTCACTGGGGGTGTAATTTTAAGCGATACTCCAGTTGTGGGGTTAGTCCGATTAATTTTTGTTGTTTTTTCGTTTGCTTGTGGGAGCAATTGTAGGTGTAGATTCGCTCTTTAACATTAATGCAGGAGAACATGAACGAGCCCGACTTATTGTCTTGGTTGTTAGGTACAAGTTATCCTTAGTTATTTCTTGTTTGTTTCTGCAGCAATCTTCAGCAACCACCGTCACATAAGCAATTCTGATGTTTGTAAGTTTGCTTATATTCGGGAAACTCATTAAGGGTTGAGAAAATGAAAAATTAATAAATGGCTCAAATGCAACTCTGAGATTTTTTAATTTAAATAAATTAAAATTAACAGGCATCACCAATCTTCTTAGAGTACTGACAAGGGTGGCAACTCCTGCTACTTGTTTTTTGGCGCGCACTTTTATTTTTAATGATGCTGTTGTTTTTAAAATGTTTTATGAATTTTACACTTTACTTTTAATCTGTTCTTGCAGAATAAAATATTGTTAAAGAATGAATTCAATTTAAAAACAGTGAAAAACCGTCCCAATCACGGAGCACGTATGAAATCTCGTCCGCACAGTTCAAACAAACTTGTATTCTTGTATAGAAAGATGGATCAGCCGCCAATTAGCCAGAAGCAGTATATATTACCACAAGCTCACAAGGATGAGGTAAACAGGTTAGTTAAAGGGATGTTAAAGGATAATACAATGACACCAAGTACATCGCCTTGAAATTCACCAATTATTTTAGTGCCTAAGATTGGGGGTGCTCAGGTTCAGAAGAAGTGGAGAATGGTCGTTGATTTCAGAAAATTTAACGACGCCACTATCAAGCAGGTGTTCCCAATTCCAAAGAAGAAGAAATCCTGGACCAAATAGGACATAACAGATATTTTCCTACACTTGATTTAGCAAATGGCTACCATCAGGTTCTGATGAGTACCGGTTTGGGGCAATATGAGTTCAATAGGATGTCATTTGGATTCACAGGAGCACCATCTACCTTCTAGCGGCTAATGAACCATGTGCTAACAGGGTTGCAAGGGTCAGATTGTTTTGATTGTATCGCGATGATATTCTAATCTTTAGGAAAACTTGCATCAGCATTCGCAACGCTTGTGCTCCAGAAATTGTGAGAACACAATTTGAAATTGAACACAGAGAAGTGCCAACTCTTACGAAGAGAGGTGGTTCACCTAGGCCATCGTTGTTTAGAGGCAGGCGCACAGACAGATCCTCAGAAGCTGGAATGCGTAAAGAATTTAGCAATTCCAAGAAACAATGAAGAAGTGGAAGCATTCCTAGGAATAGTGGGCTATTATAGAAAGTTTGTAAAAGGACTATTAGCTTTCCACCGATTTTGGTGTACTCCAACTTTGAGTAAACTTCTTTGTTGATCACCGATGCTAAGAGTAATGTTGTCACCAGGGAAGTCGGTAATGACCGACCAACACCATTCGCAAGCATGGCGCTTAGCGAAATGGAGAAGAGATACTCCACAATAGAGAAAGAATTTCTAGTCATAGCGTGGGCTACGAAGAATTTTAGGGCATATCTGCTTGGACGCAATTCAAAATTTTTACCGACTTAATGCTGATAACCCAAATAAAGTGCGGAATTATCAGATACAGCACACGCACGAGTTGGTTAGAGAAAATTAAAATCATGCTAAACGGGTCGCCAGAGAGGTCTTCAATAAGGTACTAAGCCCAGTAGTATTTCATGTGGGTGTACTGGGACTGGGAGTCCTAATGAAGATCCGCTGATAATCCGCAGCCCTGTTAACACGGTGCTAACGATTAAAGGTAAACCCAAAAAACCCCACAATAACTTACAAAAGTTATTCCATTTCTGAACTCACAACTAAATAACATGTGTACTACAGTGTAAGGAATCTCTAGCTGGGGTACGCTCAGTCTTCCCAGAGTCCTGTACAATATTTATTTTATTGACCTTAACACAACACGTTTGATGTAGTTTGTTTTACTTTTTTTATTATTCAGTAAATTATAACTTCATCTTAAACTAATTATAACTAAATCCTGTATACTCTCCGCTTCGTCTAATTGCAGTGAAGTGGGGTAGTAGCAGACGTAGAAGCAATAGCTGCTTTGAAATTCAACGCCGGTTAATACCTCGCGTTTACTTCGCCTAGGGTGGAGCACTCTCTTACGTGGTAGTGATGTCGGTTAAAACCTCACACCACCAATCACGTAAGAAGTCTCAAAGTCTAAATTGAAGCAATAGCTGCTTTGAAGTTAAACGCCGGTTAAAACCTCGCGTTTACTTCGTCTAGGGTGGAGCACTCTCGTACGTGGTAGTGATATCGGTTAAAACCTCACACCACCAATCACGTAAGAAGTCTCAAAAGTCTAAATTGAAGCAATAGCTGCTTTGAAGTTAAACGCCGGTTAAAACCTCGCGTTTACTTCGCCTAGGGTGGAGCACTCTCTTACGTGGTAGTGATGTCGCGTAAAAAGTCTCAAAAGTCAGGAACTATCTGCCGTGGTCGCCACTGTCCGCGAATATTATACCCACTTACTCCATGCTCGTTCGCTGTTGTCGCCGCTGCTGTTGAAATCGCAAGAGAGAGAGCTCGTCCGCTGTTGTCGCCGCTACTGTTGAAATCGCAAGAGAGAGCCTGCTCGTTCGCTGTTGTCGCCGCCGCTGTTGAAATCACAAGAGCGCCTGCTCATCCGCTGTTGTCGCCGCCACTGTTGAAATCACAAGAGAGAGAGCCTGCTCGTCCGCTGTTGAAATCACAAGAGAGCGCCTGCTCGTTCGCTGTTGTCGCCGCCGCTGTTGAAATCACAAGTGATGGCCTGCTCGTTCGGTGTTGTCGCCGCCGCTGTTGAAATCACAAGAGAGCGCCTGCTGTTGTCGCCGCCGCTGTTGAAATCGCAAGAGAGCTCGTCCGCTGTTGTCGCCGCCGCTGTTGAAATCGCAAGAGAGAGCCTGCTCGTTCGCTGTTGTCGCCGCCGCTTTTGAAATCACAAGAGCGCCTGCTCGTCCGCTGTTGTCGTCACCGTTGTTGAAATCACAAGAGACCGGTTCCTCTGTGCACCGGCCTTTTATACATTTTTTCATGCGAGCGTCGACAAGTCCCGTATTTCGGCACTGTGTCGTGTTCGCGCATACGGAATTCCCGCATTTCGGCGTTGTGTCATTTTCGAGCATAACCACGTGTGGCGTGGTTTTGGCTACATGTGCTCGCATGGTGTTGTTATATGGTGAGGGCGGTATTTTGTGTGACCTTAAATTGCTACAAAATTTAGGTCTTCACAACAGTCATAGACACTCATATTTCTCATTTGATGAGCAACTGAAATCAGCATTTTAATAACAAGTATAACGCCAGTTCTATTATCAAAGTCAAAACCAACGTGAAATTTAACGATGTTGACTTAGGCCATTAATAAATTATATAATGTGAATATGCAAGCAAACAGGTAAAAAAAAGTTGAAAAATATTAAGTAAGGTAATAATTAGTGATGAAAAATTTTAAAATAGTAAAAACACATATAGTAGAATCAAAATTTAGCGGAAGAAAGAAATAATATGAATAAGATTTATTTAATGCATTTGGGCAAACCGCAAGTGCATTGAGCAACCAATTGTGCAAAGCGCAATGTGTAGCGCATGCAGGGCGGAAATGGAAAGAGGAGTATATTGATTTCCTATAAAAGATGGAAATAAGATGTTAATATAAATAAAAATGAAATTGGAAAAGGTATTGTGGGAATTAATTTGATTAATAGCTAAATAGAATCTAGTATATACAAGATAAACTAAAATTTAAGAGGAGAGATAGTGTGGGACAACGTAATGGATTTGAAAGCATTTCAAGGGAGATATTTAAATACAAGTAAGAATAGTTAAAAATTTAAGTTCGATGAAATGGAAAAGTAGTTACGGAAATAAAAGAAATAAATAAATAGTTACAAATAGTACCTACAGTACAAGGTACGTCCACGGTTAAAATTTCACTCCTCTTTCCCAATGCATATTACTATATTAATATTAAAAGGGAAAGACAAGAAAAACAATATTAAATTAGAAGCAAGAAAAAGTGCCTGGAATGTATGTACTCGTATGTGATATTATATTGAAAAGTATTTTAAAAAATTATAAAATTAAAATTGATGTGAAAGTAAAATTGAAAACAAAAGTAGTTTGTAAAAAATATTTTTAAATATATAATAAATGAAAAATTGCTAACACAGAATTCCTATATACGAGGTGTGATCAAAAAATAACCGTTATTGTGTGATCAAAAAATAAAGTATTTATTTATTCATCAACAACTATCTTGTCCCCTTCAAAGTAATTCCCCTCAGATATAATACACTTATGCCAGCGTTTCTTCCATCCTCGAAACACTTCTGAAACGCTTTTTTTGGTATCGCCAACAGCTCCTGTTTCGGTTTTTCTTTTATCTCCTCAATCGTAGTAAAACGCTTTCCTTTCATCGGTGTCTTCAGTTTTGGAAAGAGGAAAAAGTCAGCGGGGGCCAAGTCCGGTGAATACGGTGGTTGAGGCATAATAACGGTTTTGTTTTTGGCCAAAAAATTACGCACAAGCATCAATGTGTGAGCTGGTGCGTTATCATGGTGCAAAATCCATGATTGGTTTTTCCACAATTCTGGGCGTTTCTGACGAGTTGATTCTCGTAAAGGGCGCCTAACTTCAAGGTAGTATTCCTTGTTGACCGGACGACCTTGTGGCAAGAATTCATGATGCACCACGCCATTGCAATCAAACAAAACTGTCAGCAAAACCTTTACGTTCGACCGAACTTGACGTGCTTTTTTCGGTCTTGGCTCATCTGGACATTTCCATTGGGATGATTGGGCTTTGGTTTCAATGTCATAGCCATACACCCACGATTCGTCACCAGTTATGATCTTTTTGAGGAAATCTGGATCGTCGTTGACGATGTTCAACAGCTCCTGAGCGATGTCCATGCGACGTTGTTTTTGCTCAAAATTTAGCAATTTTGGAACAATCTTCGCTGCCGCACGTTTCATGCCTAAAACATCCGTAAAAATTGCTTGGCATGAGCCGAACGATATGCCAACATCATCAGCAACCTCTCTGATAGTGATTTGACGATTATCCAAAATCATTTTCTTCACTGCGTCAATGTTTTCATCGGTTGTTGACGTGCTCGGGCGACCAGGACGAGCATCGTCATTGACATCTTCTCGGCCTTCCTTAAACCGGTTATACCACAATTGAACTTGTGTTCTGCTCATAGTAGACTCGCCAAAGGCCACAGTCAACATTTCAAATGTCCTTCCGCATTTAATTTCATTTTTTTCACAAAACTGAATACAGTTTCTTTGATCCATTTTTTCGAATAGTACAAAATCGAAGAGCACACCAAAACTCGACTAACCTTTTTATCTGTCAAAAACAAACTGACAATCCGAAATGATTGGTATTGCCAACATATATAACAGACATGTGTACCAACATAACAGAAAAAAAATGCGAACATCGAACATACGTAACTCACGAAATTTCGTATATAGGTTACGTATATTTTTAAGTTTTAAGGCGTTATGGGCAGATAAGAATTTCTTGGTTGATCATCATATGCAACATGGACTTAAAAGGAGCGTACTGCAGCGTGGAAGCCAGAGCGTGAGATAAACCAACTTCCCTGAGAACGGTGAATAGTATATTGAAAGCAGTAGCAGCGGCAAAATAAAAGTTAGCGTCAGAAAAGTTAACTGAAGAAGACGATGGAGTAAAGGTACAAGAAGGAGAAGTACAACAAAGAAACTAACGACAAAACGATGTCTAACATGTGCAGGTAGGGGGTAAATCTGAATGGTAAGTCCGATGGTGCATATTTTTTTAGTTTTGGCGCGCTGGTAACGCTGGTTATCAATTCTACCGCCAGGTTGTTAGGATGAACTCTAAGACGGATTACATCATTATTTCATCATTTTCTTTTGGGATGTTTAGATCGCGATGAATGATGTCGTTGCTGACATACCAAGGTGCATTAGCACACAGTCGTATGACTTTTGATTGGAATCGTTGTAGGTTGTCCAGGTTTGACTTGGATGCTGATCCCCAAATTTGAAAATCATAAGTCCATATGGGCTTCAGTATTACCTTATATACCCGTATCAGGAATTTATTTCCAAGTGTTAGGGCTGACCTTCATCCAAGTAGCAAGACAATGCCCTAAGCATTTGTCCAAGTTGTTTCCGTTTGGAGAAGATGTGACAGCGCCACGTAAGCCGCCGATCCATGTGCACCCCAAGGTATTTTGCATGGTCTGCTTGTGGCAATTGGAAGTTATTTAGTGTCACTGGAGGGCAAGAGCCTGCACGTAGGGTAAACGTCGTTTGCACTGATTTTATTGCATTTGCTTTTATTCGCCACTTGTCTACCCATAAGTCAATTTGATTCAGGTTCTCCTGCAAATGCTTCGAGGCTAACATGGGGTTTTTGTTCCTAGCCATTACAAAAGTATCATCTGCAAAAGTTGCGGTATATGTGGTATCAGTCAGAGGCAGGACAGCCGTGAATAGTGTGTAGAGCACAGGTCCCAAAACGCTCCTTTGTAGAACACCAGCTTTGATTGGATAGACGGAAGTTACGTCGCTGTTAACTTTGACCATGAAGAATCTGCTTGCTAAGTAGGACTTTAAAATGGCAAAGTAGTGATATGGTAAATGCATTTTCAATTTGTACAGTAGCCCTTGGTGCCACATCTTGTCGAATGCTTTTGTGATAACCAGGAATGCGGCTGAACAGTATTCTCTATTTTCTAGTGCATTCCGTGCAAATGCATATACACGATTCATTTTTCTACCGTAGCGTGATGCTTTCGGAATCCAAATTGATGGGAAGGTATAAGTTGTTTTGACTCGATGATTGGGAGGAGTCGCTTCAAAAGAAGTCTCTCAAACGCTTTGGAAAGTATCGGAAGCAAGCTTATTGGTCTATATGAGGTGACCACTTCTGCCTGTTTCCCAGGTTTGGGAACAAGGATAATTTGAGCCACTTTCCATTGGCTTGGGAAGTGGTGACATCGGATAATCGCATTGAATAATTGGGCAATGAATTTATAGCCGCCATCTGGTAGCTGCTTTAGGATTCTGCTCGTAATAAGGTCAAAACCCGCCGATTTTTTGTCTTTTAGCGTATTCTTGATAATTCCTCTAATTTCTTTTATTTTAAAATGCTGGATCGGAATATTCATTTGGAATGGGGCATCTAGTAATTCAGCTATTCTTATGTCTTCTTGTGGATATTTGTTTGGAAACAGCGCAAATACTTCTAATAAATGAAGAGCAAATGACTGCTTTTTCTTTGTCAGATCTGGCCCATCCACCATCTTTCGTTTTAATAGGTGGAACATGTGATGTTGGTTGATTTAGTTTTTTTCCTGTTTCAAAGGGGCTTCTGATCATTTGCCAAATTCGAAGCAGTCTCCGCTTTTCTGTTAGTTGCTCCTTTACAACCTGGATTACATCACGATGATTACTTATACAGCTGGGCTCCGATGTGGAAGTCCATGAAGCATGCTGAATGGTTGACTTGAAAAGTTCTACTCCATCGTCTATATTGGTTTTGTTTTTTAAAGGAATATTGGTGACTAGAGTCTCGATAATGCTTTGTCTAAAAAATTCCCAATTTGTGCTTTTGTTGTGCAGACAGATTGTTCTTGCTCTGATCTGAACCTCACAGCTAATTGTTAGAACTATCGGTGAGTGATGTGATGACAGGTCCAGGCACGATTCCATGGAAATGTTTGTTTTTGGGACACCTTTGGTCGATAACGTCTGAAAGCTTGTTACTGTCAATTGGCCAGTAGGTTGGCTCACCCGTTGATAGGTGGGACAAGCTGTTTTGTTGCATTGCTTTGTATAGGTTACGGCTTCTAGGAGTTGTTATTCGAGACCAACAAGTTATTTGTCTAATATAGCTAACGTTAACAACTGAATAGCCTAACTCCTCAATTGCTTCTCGTATTTCGTCGATTGGGGTTGAACTTATTACTACATTAAAGTCTCTTTCCTGCTTCAACTTAAAAGTATGAAACTCAGTTTTCTTTTCAGTTAGAACCTTTGTAATGGCTGAGTATTTTTCAGCGCACTTTGGTTGTATTTTGACAACGTCTCCGTTTATAACTCTGAGTTCATATTATTTCTTAGCAATTACTTCAAGTAATTCTTTTAGGGGAATTATATTACTCACGCCTGAAAAAAAAATAGGTGGAGGTTTTGGTCTATCCGGACGTCAGTTGTTGTATCTTGACGTGCCTCTTCTTGGTCTAGAGCAGCGAATCCATTCGAGCTGTTTAAAGAAGGTGTTGCGAGCCATCTATTCCTCTTCGGGTTTGCTTTCTGCCATATTCCAGATGCCTCCACTCCAAATTATGGCAGTTTAAGGCTCGTTGAAGCCACCATACCAGTGATGTTTTCACCTCGATTACCTTCGCTTTTATTTTTTCCTGGTTCTACGGTACTGCACTGATCACAACCAGTATTTTTGGCGATTGTGTCCGCTTGTGGGTTAACATTTTTGGAACCCCCTTTGGGGGAGCGGATAACACTCATACTACTAAGTGTAGGGGGGGCTTAAGCAAAAAAAAAACTTAGTGCATACACAATCCAACTAGACTGAGATTTACAAAGTAATAGATTGAACTGTTTATGTCAATGAGACAGCTGTTGTGAAGCATATGCTGTTTATTTTTTATTTATTTTATTTATTTGCAGATCTCTCTTTTGAGTTAATCAAGGTAATATGTATATAAATAAAATCCTTTAACCATTAATACAATTTCACTGTTACCGCCTGCGGAAGACCGTGGTTACCACCAGGAATACCGACTTCTGGACCAGCAGTCAGCGGGGCAGAAATCACTACAGGTACGCACAAGTTTTAACGTTTTATTAAATAGTAATTTTTACACTTTTTAGAAAACTTCACGGAGCACCCCGACACGCGTCGAAACACACTAAAGAAAGTCACACAGAAAATCACTCTACTCGAACTGAAAGTTACATGAAAATTTATTTGCGAATCAAAAGAGTGGAGGGGTTTGTAACTCCCCATGCGCGAGGGGACTGCGAACTAAGCCCTATGAGAAAATGAATATGGTACCAGGAGAATTTGTTAAGTATAGCCAAGATATACCACGGCGGTGGTAAAGAAATTTCTAAGCTATTTTGACGAAACTGAAGATAATTATTATTATGGTGACAATGGTGATGATACGGGACAAACCTCTATGGAAACAACGAAATATGTGTTTTCAGAGAGGAAGATATCAAGGTATCAGACATTATTTCAAACGTCAGTATGCATACTTTCTTATTCCTGCTCAGACAATATTATGTATGTGTATTTATCATTACAAAAAACAAAACACAAAAACAAACAAAACAAAAAAAGGAGAAGAAATAATAAGGGAACAATAAAAGATAAAACAAACAATAACAACCCAAAACATTGCAAAAAAATAATGATAATAAAAATAAAAGCAAATGTATTGTATAGTATATAGGATGTCCAAACTGTTTTTGGAGCAGGTATATAGTTAAGGATTAATAAGAATTATTTACTAGGAGGTAGTTGCACTACTAACCTAGAGAGAGGGGAGGGATATTGTGAGTTAAACTCATTATGTCCACTAAAACCCTTAAGTTAGATTTTATTATTGATAAAATAATAAACGTGCATAGCCCTAAGGCGCACGTATAATCTAATAGAAATGTTATTATTATTACATGCTTTTAGGTGCGCTCATTTGACAATTGAACGGCAGTGAACTTTCACTACTGACTGGTCACCACTTTCCAAAAATGTACCCCTCAATGGTTGTATTTGTAAACAATTGAAGAATGTTCAAACCAAAAAGCAGGGCAATTAGAAATAATAATGTAGAGCAATTAGAAATAATAAAGTAGAGCATTAAGAAATAATAATCAATGTAAATAGTATAGAAGCAGGTGCTTTTACAATAAAGATCAGATTCTAACTGTTCGCGCCGGAGCCCGCCTGACGATGGCTGCCGCCTGCTCCCTGTCACCATGACATTTTGAGCGGGACTCAGTGCAGAGAGAATTTCTCTCATTGCGTCCTGCCAAAGTGTACAGCAGGCTGCAGCCATTTTTTGCTGTGGTGTTTGCCGAGAAACGAGTAGTTAGTAGCAAATCAGTTCTCCACCGTGCCACTACCCAAAGAAGCGTCGTTTTTCATCGTATTTAGAATTGTTGGATTTTGGTAATCTATTGCGACATAATTGATTCAAAGTATTATGTTAGTTAACAAACTGAAAAGAAAATAAATCTATAAACAAAAAACCAGAAAATGAGTTACAGTCCCCACAGTACTCCAGAGGTAAACACTAACCAACAAACTCTAAAGCGTTTTAACTCGCGCGGTTATTACCGAAATAAGTGGACTCAGACTGCTGACAAGCGCTTAGTGAATGTATCGTTGTGTTTGAACATTAGGCGAGCATAGACATATACGTCCCAACTCATGAAGCTGCAGTTTTAACACTAAATCATACGCGGTGAAGTTTTGAAGTGTCAAGACGCAGAATCTTGGCGCAGAATGCAAAACTATTCCTCAATTTCTCGCAGATTCAGTGAAGACAGGTAACAAATCCACCAAAACCCCGGAAGTCGCAAATCGCGGCAGCAGCAGCGACATCGGCTGCAGTAGCAGTATTCACTTCGACACCTCTGATAGTGACCGCAGCAGTAGAGGTGGCAGGAGCTGCATCAGAGACGGAGAAGTGGCCAGAAAGAGCGTATCTCCGAGAAAGCAAGTGGCAAGAAGACTGATGCATCTGGCTTTTCCTCGACAAGCACACAGCAGCTTCATCCGAGGAAGGGTCCTAAATGGATGCGGGAAGGGTACAAGAAGGGGCTTAAAAAATAAGTAAAGAAAAATAGGGGTCAGGTTCATCCAGGTAAATCTGCAACATGACAAGGCAGCTACGGATGTTGTGAGTCAAACTCATAATGTCCACAAAACCCCAGTACCGCTTAGATTTTATTATTAATAAAATAAAATAAATTGTAACGCCATAAGGCTCACGTATAATTTAATAAAATTATTATTATTAAATAAAAGTCGATTGCATGCTTTTAGGTGCGCTCATTTGACAATTGAACTGCAATGAATTTCACTATTGACTGGTCAATACTTTCCAAAAGTGTGCCAGTCAATGGTTGCATTGGCAAAGAATTGCAGAATATGCAAACCAAAGAGTAGAACAATTAGAAATAAGAAAGTAGAGTATTAAGAAGTAGTAATAAATGTAAATAGTATATAAGCAAGCGCTTTTAAAATAAAGAACGAATTTTAACAATCAAATTCTAGCGCGTTTTAGCTCTCGCGGTTAGAACCGAAATAAGTGGACTCATGCTGCTAACAAGCGCCCAGTAAATGTCCCGCAGTGTTTGACTATCCGGCAAGCAGAGATATATCCTACATAAGAATCATTTCGGAGGAATCCCAGGATTAGTGGAAAAAAAATCCTGACACAGGAAGAAGAAACTTGCAACAACAATAACAGCAGCTTTATCAGCAACAATATGAGCAGCAATAACATCAACAAACCAATACAATCATCGATGTAGGGAGCAAATAAAAAATTGTAAGTATTTATTTATTGTAGCGTAGTATAAGTAGATATTTGTGCGACCCTGAAGGCGCCGTAGCGTTGATGAGAGAACTTGCAACCTAAAAGCGGTATTGCGCTTTTGCAGGCAGCTTTATATGGGCAACCATAAACCGTCGGTATGATCGGACGGTCTATGCATGTCGTCTTAGTTGTGAGGATTTTTTTTCGTAATGGCATGGGTTTCTGTGTCGGTAGGGACATTTAGTTTTTTTTAGCACTGATTCTAATTTTTAACGCAATGTTAAACAGGTTAAGCTTAGGATATTGGGCAAAAATACATCAAGAGATGGATGCAACGGGTAATTGCATCAAATCTTGTGTAGTTCTGTACCTACGATTTGCGCATAAATGTTTAGTTAATATTTTGCAAGGAAAAGCAAAATGAAGAAACTGTAAATTATGCTTCAAATGGAGACATGTTAGTAGTGCTGTAATCATTCTCTGTTTTTGAAAATTTTGTTTTGATAGGGAGAAAAGATGGAGAATTATATCGTAAAATCGATCACCTTCAAAATAGGTTCATCGAAAAGCATTACATAAATAAACGACTATTTTAATTTTTATAAATAATCTGTATTCACGTTCAGTAATTGTTCAAAAAATTAAGTATAATGCTTTTACTTACAAAGTTTGAAACATTTTGTTTTCTCTACGTCACTATCCACAGATGTATTTCTATATTGAGTAATGTTTCTTTTACTAAGTAATAAAACTAAAAACTTATTGGTATACTATTACATGTTTTATAGTGAAGCTAGTTTAATGAAAAATAATGTAAGAGGAAACAAGAAAACATTCGAATGGAAAATAATCTTAGTGAAGTAAAAACTATTTATTTATCATGAGATTATGGGGTTAATCGTGGGGCGGACTTCAGTTGGTATACATTGAAGTCGATGTTAAGTATAATTCGGTGAGTTAATGATGATTGAAATAAAAATTTAATAAATTTGAGATTAATTGAAGTTATAAAGTAAGTGGAATTATCAAGGCAAGTTTAAAAACTACAAAACTAAGTTGTAACATTTATTTTGTGGAAGTCACGGGTTCGTGGATAAGAATTAATTCGGTCTAATACCAAAAGAAGCTAAAAGATTCCTAAAAGCGCAAAAACGGCAGAGCAGGGCAATCGTGAAGAAATTCAGGAATTGTAGAAAGGAAAATAAGGCACGAAAGAATAGCGAGTCCTACCCCGAGTGCATAGCGGAACTACAAACCTTGTTGGACTTTTAACCATACTAACTAGGAGCTGTTAAGTTTTAAGGAGTGTTGTGGTGACACGGAGTACCTTGCCAAGGATTATCCGGTATATGTCAACGGTTTAATACGGACTCGTTGACCAATTTAGATGGATCTAGAAGAGTTGGAAGCACAAGTAGATAGTCCTAGTTCACCGAAGGACAAGACACAAGACCAGTTAAGATCCTCACAGATGGAAGTAAAGTTATTTACAGAAAAACTGTATGAGCAATTAGAAGTAGCTACGAACAAAAGTGAATTCCAGGTACTCTGGAGATTAGCGAGGGACAGTGAGAACTTGTCATCTTTGGAAGCGGCAAACCAAGTATTTGCGACTATTCAGAGGCGAACGGAGGAGAAATTTTTTGAAGCCTTCAAAGTGTTGAAGGGAAATACGGAATTTCTCGAAAATAAAACTAGAGACCTTTCTAGGCAACTCCGAGAGGCTGAAGAAACCGCATCATATTTGGAGAGGAAAAATCTAGAGCTCAAGGGAATATGGGCTACTGCTAAGCCAGGGACACCAAGAGTAAGATCGGCGTCAACCTATCAAATACATACAAAAATAGTACTAGCTTTGCCACCAGAATTGCGCTGGCCGGAGTACTTGTCACCCGAAGGGCCCAATCGGGTTATTAAGCCAAAAATTGTGGTGAGTGACAATCACAAACTAGTGTTAACAGCTGTCGTTGTGGGTCTCCGCGACCCCGCTCTTAAGACTCATATGCTGTATAGCAGAACAGGAACTCTGGAGGAATTAGCAGGAGAGGCGGTTAGAGCACAATTCCTGCTGGAGCGGAGTAACGCAGCTTCAGGCGAGGCCCATATGTTGGAAACAGACAGGACATGTTCACTGCCCCTGTCGGATAGAGAGGGAATCAATTCCGTCCCAAACCTATACAGATGAGCATATAATCCCAGTGTCGCCGACAACAGAGCCGTGAATATGAGAAATCCGTACAGGGGGTTTGTACTGAGGTCACCCATATGTTCGATCTGCCGTAAGCCAGGGTGTACAGGGGATGAGTCCTTTGCACGAAAAAACAAGCAGTACTGTAGGAGCGATGACCCAAGAGAGGGAGGAGCACAAGCAATTCCAAAATATTCTTGTTGATTGCGGTTCGATTTAGTTTACAGTGGTGATTCTTGTACTATGATTAGGTTTTGATAAAATTAGGAAGTATAGGCCGATACAAGGATAATATAGCTAGGCTAGCACGTAAGGAATATATGTATATGTAAGGAAGAACTACAACTCTTGTTGAGAGAGTATCAGAGAGTTAGGGAAAAGATACGCATCCATTTTGAGAACAACAATGCGCTGTTTCGTGACTAATCGAACAGCCGATGCGTTCATCGAGATATCCTGCACGCAGGCAGCTAGTGGAAAACTATTGCTTTTGGTAGACTAAGGAGCGGACACAAGCCTCGTTCTACGAAAAGTACTGGCAATTGATGAAACGAGTATGAATACTCTTAACGGTAGCTTTGTGGGATGCATAAGGATACAAGGTTCAGTTGGGGTAAGCCACAGCATGTTCAGAGGCGTAAGTTTAAGAATGAATTTATTGAAAATTGCTAAGGAAGGTGTTCCGGCTGAGGGTATACTCTTGCGGCATAAATTTTCGGGCCGCAGCATTCGGGATGAACTAAATAGTCATAAATTTTCGGTAAGAATAAGAATAGGATTCTGACCCTACCACTAAGGTCACGGAAGGAAGGAACCGTGAACTGGGTTAAGAATAGTAGTCAAGATATGGCAGGCGCGACAACAACGAGAGTAATTATTCTCCGTTTGAAAACGAAACTTCCGACTGTTGTTTTGCATAAGCAGCAGCTAGCGGAAGGCATATATATGGGAGAGACCCAAAGCATGTTGACAAGGGTAAGGTATGCGTTTGCGTACTAAATGCATCAGAAGAGGACTATTATATGGATAAGGATTTTATGCCAAAGTTCACTCGTTATGATAATTTTAAAGAACCAAATTTGGTTAACCAGATTAAGCAAGTAGAGATAAGGAAATGTATGGAGAGAGTACTAAAATCACTGAAGTTAGACCCAAGCATAAAGTCGGAAGAGAATGCATCTATAGAAGTCATTTGGACGTCATTCCATGACATACTTCTAGTGGACCAGCTAACATACACACCCGAGAATAAATATTTTTTTCTCATTTATTATTTATTGTATCTTCAATATAAATTGGACTAACAATAAGTAATAAAATTTTTGACATAACACGGAGCGGCTGTAATCATTCGGAGGATTTTATTTTGTCGCCTTTGAATTTTATTTTGACGTTGAGGCAGTACCCCATAGCTGAATCCCGTAGCACCATATTGGTTTTAGAATCGAGTCGTATAGTAGAAGTTTACAGTCTAGGCTTAGTGTAGAATTTCTCCAAATAAGCCAGTTAGTTTGAACTGGTTTTAATTTCATTTGGAGCAACTTTGCTTATATGTGGATTTCCATGATAATCGATGATCAAGATGAATACCGAGGTATTTAACCTCGCTGTGTTGCGGTATAGTCTGGGTGTTGATATGGATAGGCGGGCATGTTGCCCTGAGCAATGTAAATGTAATATGTACACATTTTTGTTCGTTCACCTTTATCCTCCATTGTTGTAGCCATTTTTCAACTGAGATATATATTCCTGTAATTTGTGGGATGCTTCTTGAGGGATTTCGTGGACACTTAGGAAAGCTGTATCATCAGCGTATGTTGATACGTGGATATTATTGCTTATTGGCATATCAGAGGCGTATATCAAATATAAGATAGGACCCAAGATGCTGCCTTGGGGAATTCCGGCTTGAATCGGTTGAGGTGTGCTCAGAAAATTACCTTCTTTGATGATAAATTTTCGTCCATTTAAAAAGTTTTTAAATAGCTTATGAGTGTTTGCGGGTAAGTTTTGCTTTAATTTCAAAATGAAACCTTCATGCCATACTTTATCAAAAGCCTGGGAAACGTCAATGAAGAGGGCAGAACAATATTTCTTTTCTTCGAACGCTTTTCTAACTATGTTTACAAGTCTATGTGTTTGTTCAATAGTGCTATGTTTTCTTCTGAATCCAAATTGATGATCTGGAATGCATCCATTCTCATTTAGTGTGGGGGTCAGCTTGCTCATAAGTAGTTTTTCAAATAGTTTTGACATGTTAGATAATAAGCTAATAGGTCTATAAGATTCTGGTTTCGTGTGGTCTTTTCCTGGCTTAGGTATCATGGTAATCAACGAAACCTTCCATTCAGTAGGATACTGTTGGAGGCGTAAAATAGCATTAAAAATGAAAATAATTATTTTTCTTACTATACGGGGCAGTTCTAAATGCATCTTATCACTGATTTTTGTCATCACCTGGGGCTTTCTTCCGGCTTAAGCCAGCAATAGCGGTTTCAATATGCCGAATATTAAATCTCAGAGGAATCGCTGCTTCCGCGACCACTGTTGGCAGCTCAAGTATATCAGCAGATATGTTTGGAGTGAAAATAGTTTTCAAATGGTTAACAAAAAGATTCCCTTTTTCAGTATCAGTTCTTGCCCAAGCTCCGCCCAAAGTTCATAGGGGAGTCTTACATATCTCAGGTTTTTTAAGTCCTGTGGTTGCTCGCCATAGCGAATAATCTGTTTGTGGCGTTGCATCGAGATCTTGGAGAAATTTCTGCAGAGATGCTGATTTTTTATATTCTAATAATTTTCTAAGCTGTTTGGTACATTCTTTGAGCTTAATTTTTAACTGCGGGGATGTGTATCGTTGCCATTCTCTTCGAACTCTTCTTTTTTCTGTCAATAGCCATTCTACATTTACAGAGTGGATTCTATGGTATCTGACCTGTCGATTGGTAGAAGTAGCATGTTCAACAGCTTGCTTGAGGATTGCATCTAGCTTTCTAATAGAGCCATCTATGTCTGCAAGCGTTCTTAACAGCATGCTATCCGTGCAATGGGCACTGAGGTATTTCTTGTATTTCAACCAGTTAACATGTGTAACTGTCGTCGCCAACTCACCAGTTTCTCGGGGGTTCCGTATTGTAACAATAGTGGGAGAATGGCCTGAAGATAATTCTAGTGAGGCCTCAACTAGAAACATTTCGCTGGGAACAATCTTTACCACTCCAAAATCAATAACATCTGGAGTCTTTTTTCGATCTGATGGCCAGTAGGCTGGTTGTCCGCATGAAATTACTTTAACCCCATTTTAGTAATTGTATCAAACAGAACACGTCCCTTCGGGGTGATTAGCCGTGATCCCCAGAAAGTATGCTTAGCGTTGTAATCACCAGCTGCCAAAAAACGTGGTCCTAGTGATTTGTAAAATTTACTGTATTGACTTTCTGTGATTGAAAATCTGGGAGGAGACTAAATCGATGAAATAAATCACCAAGTCCTGGTGGAAATTTTCGACGCAAATATTTGTTGCCTGAAGGTAATCCTCACGAGTGTCTCCCAGAGAATAGTGTTTGAGTCGCAACTTTATAAATATTGCCGAGGCACCACAAGCTCTTCCTCGGGGGTCCTTGGTGTCGTATAAAGTGTATCCATTTATTTTAAAAAAGCTTCTAGACGTCAAATGTGTCTCAGAGATCAGCATTACGTCAATTTGTTTATCCAATAGGAAATATTCCAGATCGTTTTTATGTGCGGATGCCGTTTGCGTTCCAGAAACAGATTTTTAGGTTAATGCTTTGGTTAATACCGCCTGCAGCAGTGTAGATTGCATTTTCAACATTTCCTGCATAATGCAGGTCATATTGGTTGTAAAACTATTTACTGACTGAATTAAAATCTCTATTAAAGCATGAATATTACTAAAATTAAAGCTGTGGATATCGTTTGCTGGTAGCTCTTTTTGCACTATAGTCTGGCTAGACTAAAACATTTGCGTAAGAAAATTACCTGGTAGATGGTTGGGCTGACTCTGGGAAATTTGAGTTAAGCAGATTCATTGGCTGAGTGGATGTAGGAATCGTTTCTTTGTTCAAAGATAAATTTACGTGCGCATAAACAGGGCAGCCCCTATAGTTAGCAGTATGGTTACCACCGCAATGCTAAATTTTTTTTTTTTTGGTTCATCTTTTGGTTTGACACATTTGGCGGTACCATTGGTCCCCACACACTACGCAAACGGAGGGTAACTTGCAGTAAGTCTTAGTATGGCCAAATTCTTGGCAGTTCTGGCATTGAACGGGTCTTGCACGTTTATGCGGTTCTTCTACAGTAACTCTACAGTGCAACAAATATTTTAGGTTATAAATGGGGTGAGGTTCGTTCTTCTTCAGTTTCATGTCACCTGGTTCTAGTTCCACCTGAAATAGTGGTTGCGGGACTCTGTCTCTGTTTCTGATATTGGTAACATTTTTAACTTTAAAGCCTTTGATTTGCAAGCCCCCCTTTACCTCCTCTGGAGCAACGCAGGAGTCAATGCCTTTTACAACAATCTGAAGACCCTTAGCGCTTTTTAGCTGGTAAGTGAAGAAGTTTTTCTTTTGTTCTTCAAAATCTGACACAATTTTACGGTAATCATTTTCCTGGTTTTCCTGGATTTTCGTTTCTAAAATGTTACCACGTTTTTTTGGAAGTTACGTAGAACGCCTTTTCACCAATTAATGATATTAAGCTCTTCATTAGCTCGTAAGAGTTAAGCTCCCTCAAATAAATCGGGGGTGGTTTACTTGACCTTTTCAGAGTGTTAGAATCATTCGTATCATCTTCTAGAACTTCGATACGATTTTGGGAACTTGGGATGTCTGCATTTCCATCTTTGGGTACTTTTGCCATTGAAGCGATCTTCGAATATTTTGGGCTTCGTCCCCGTTTAAGCACGGTTACGTACGAGTATCTGTCCAATCCCACTTGAATTTTTGATTTTTTCGGACAACTCACTGGGGGTATAATTTTAAGCGATACTCCAGTTGTGGGGTTAGTTAGATTAATTTTTGTTGTTTTTTCGTTTGCTTGTGGGAGCAATTGTAGGTGTAGATTCGCTCTTTAACATTAATGCCGGAGAACATAAACGAGCCCGACTTATTGTCTTGGTTGTTAGGTACAAGTTATCCTTAGTTATTTCTTGTTTGTTTCTGCAGCAATCTTCAGCAACCACCGTCACATTAGCAATTCTGATGTTTTTCAGTTTGCTTATATTTGGGAAACTCATTAAGGGTTGAGAAAATGAAAAATTAATAAATGGCTCAAATGCAACTCTGAGATTTTTTAATTTAAATAAATTAAAATTAACAGGCATCACCAATCTTCTTAGAGTACTGACAAGGGTGGCAACTCCTGCTACTTGTTTTTTGGCGCGCACTTTTATTTTTAATGATGCTGTTGTTTTTAAAATGTTTTATGAATTTTACACTTTACTTTTAATCTATTCTTGCAGAATAAAATATTGTTAAAGAATGAATTCAATTTAAAAACAGTGAAAAACCGTCCCAATCACGGAGCACGTATGAAATCTCGTCCGCACAGTTCAAACAAACTTGTATTCTTGTATAGAAAGATGGATCAGCCGCCAATTAGCCAGAAGCAGTATATATGACCACAAGCTCACAAGGATGAGGTAAACAGGTTAGTTAAAGGGATGTTAAAGGATAATACAATGACACCAAGTACATCGCCTTGAAATTCACCAATTATTTTAGTGCCTAAGATTGGGGGTGCTCAGGTTCAGAAGAAGTGGAGAATGGTCGTTGATTTCAGAAAATTTAACGACGCCACTATCAAGCAGGTGTTCCCAATTCCAAAGAAGAAGAAATCCTGGACCAAATAGGACATAACAGATATTTTCCTACACTTGATTTAGCAAATGGCTACCATCAGGTTCTGATGAGTACCGGTTTGGGGCAATATGAGTTCAATAGGATGTCATTTGGATTCACAGGAGCACCATCTACCTTCTAGCGGCTAATGAACCATGTGCTAACAGGGTTGCAAGGGTCAGATTGTTTTGATTGTATCGCGATGATATTCTAATCTTTAGGAAAACTTGCATCAGCATTCGCAACGCTTGTGCTCCAGAAATTGTGAGAACACAATTTGAAATTGAACACAGAGAAGTGCCAACTCTTACGAAGAGAGGTGGTTCACCTAGGCCATCGTTGTTTAGAGGCAGGCGCACAGACAGATCCTCAGAAGCTGGAATGCGTAAAGAATTTAGCAATTCCAAGAAACAATGAAGAAGTGGAAGCATTCCTAGGAATAGTGGGCTATTATAGAAAGTTTGTAAAAGGACTATTAGCTTTCCACCGATTTTGGTGTACTCCAACTTTGAGTAAACTTCTTTGTTGATCACCGATGCTAAGAGTAATGTTGTCACCAGGGAAGTCGGTAATGACCGACCAACACCATTCGCAAGCATGGCGCTTAGCGAAATGGAGAAGAGATACTCCACAATAGAGAAAGAATTTCTAGTCATAGCGTGGGCTACGAAGAATTTTAGGGCATATCTGCTTGGACGCAATTCAAAATTTTTACCGACTTAATGCTGATAACCCAAATAAAGTGAGGAATTATCAGATACAGCGCACGCACGAGTTGGTTAGAGAAAATTAAAATCATGCTAAACGGGTCGCCAGAGAGGTCTTCAATAAGGTACTAAGCCCAGTAGTATTTCATGTGGGTGTACTGGGACTGGGAGTCCTAATGAAGATCCGCTGATAATCCGCAGCCCTGTTAACACGGTGCTAACGATTAAAGGTAAACCCAAAAAACCCCACAATAACTTACAAAAGTTATTCCATTTCTGAACTCACAACTAAATAACATGTGTACTACAGTGTAAGGAATCTCTAGCTGGGGTACGCTCAGTCTTCCCAGAGTCCTGTACAATATTTATTTTATTGACCTTAACACAACACGTTTGATGTAGTTTGTTTTACTTTTTTTATTATTCAGTAAATTATAACTTCATCTTAAACTAATTATAACTAAATCCTGTATACTCTCTGCTTCGTCTAATTGCAGTGAAGTGGGGTAGTAGCAGACGTAGAAGCAATAGCTGCTTTGAAATTCAACGCCGGTTAATACCTCGCGTTTACTTCGCCTAGGGTGGAGCACTCTCTTACGTGGTAGTGATGTCGGTTAAAACCTCACACCACCAATCACGTAAGAAGTCTCAAAGTCTAAATTGAAGCAATAGCTGCTTTGAAGTTAAACGCCGGTTAAAACCTCGCGTTTACTTCGTCTAGGGTGGAGCACTCTCGTACGTGGTAGTGATATCGGTTAAAACCTCACACCACCAATCACGTAAGAAGTCTCAAAAGTCTAAATTGAAGCAATAGCTGCTTTGAAGTTAAACGCCGGTTAAAACCTCGCGTTTACTTCGCCTAGGATGGAGCACTCTCTTACGTGGTAGTGATGTCGCGTAAAAAGTCTCAAAAGTCAGGAACTATCTGCCGTGGTCGCCACTGTCCGCGAATATTATACCCACTTACTCCATGCTCGTTCGCTGTTGTCGCCGCTGCTGTTGAAATCGCAAGAGAGAGAGCTCGTCCGCTGTTGTCGCCGCTACTGTTGAAATCGCAAGAGAGAGCCTGCTCATTCGCTGTTGTCGCCGCCGCTGTTGAAATCACAAGAGCGCCTGCTCATCCGCTGTTGTCGCCGCCACTGTTGAAATCACAAGAGAGAGAGCCTGCTCGTCCGCTGTTGAAATCGCAAGAGAGAGCCTGCTCGTTCGCTGTTGTCGCCGCCGCTTTTGAAATCACAAGAGCGCCTGCTCGTCCGCTGTTGTCGTCACCGTTGTTGAAATCACAAGAGACCGGTTCCTCTGTGCACCGGCCTTTTATACATTTTTTCATGCGAGTGTCGACAAGTCCCGTATTTCGGCACTGTGTCGTGTTCGCGCATACGGAATTCCCGCATTTCGGCGTTGTGTCATTTTCGAGCATAACCACGTGTGGCGTGGTTTTGGCTACATGTGCTCGCATGGTGTTGGTATATGGTGAGGGCGGTATTTTGTGTGACCTTAAATTGTTACAAAATTTAGGTCTTCACAACAGTCATAGACACTCATATTTCTCATTTGATGAGCAACTGAAATCAGCATTTTAATAACAAGTATAACGCCAGTTCTATTATCAAAGTCAAAACCAACGTGAAATTTAACGATGTTGACTTAGGCCATTAATAAATTATATAATGTGAATATGCAAGCAAACAGCTAAAAAAAAGTTGAAAAATATTAAGTAAGGTAATAATTAGTGATGAAAAATTTTAAAATAGTAAAAACACATATAGTAGAATCAAAATTTAGCGGAAGAAAGAAATAATATGAATAAGATTTATTTAATGCATTTGGGCAAACCGCAAGTGCATTGAGCAACCAATTGTGCAAAGCGCAATGTGTAGCGCATGCAGGGCGGAAATGGAAAGAGGAGTATATTGATTTCCTATAAAAGATGGAAATAAGATGTTAATATAAATAAAAATGAAATTGGAGAAGGTATTGTGGGAATTAATTTGATTAATAGCTAAATAGAATCTAGTATATACAAGATAAACTAAAATTTAAGAGGAGAGATAGTGTGGGACAACGTAATGGATTTGAAAGCATTTCAAGGGAGATATTTAAATACAAGTAAGAATAGTTAAAAATTTAAGTTCGATGAAATGGAAAAGTAGTTACGGAAATAAAAGAAATAAATAAATAGTTACAAATAGTACCTACAGTACAAGGTACGTCCACGGTTAAAATTTCACTCCTCTTTCCCAATGCATATTACTATATTAATATTAAAAGGGAAAGACAAGAAAAACAATATAAAATTAGAAGCAAGAAAAAGTGCCTGGAATGTATGTACTCGTATGTGATATTATATTGAAAAGTATTTTAAAAAATTATAAAATTAAAATTGATGTGAAAGTAAAATTGAAAACAAAAGTAGTTTGTAAAAAATATTTTTAAATATATAATAAATGAAAAATTGCTAACACAGAATTCCTATATACGAGGTGTGATCAAAAAATAACCGTTATTGTGTGATCAAAAAATAAAGTATTTATTTATTCATCAACAACTATCTTGTCCCCTTCAAAGTAATTCCCCTCAGATATAATACACTTATGCCAGCGTTTCTTCCATCCTCGAAACACTTCTGAAACGCTTTTTTGGTATCGCCAACAGCTCCTGTTTCGGTTTTTCTTTTATCTCCTCAATCGTAGTAAAACGCTTTCCTTTCATCGGTGTCTTCAGTTTTGGAAAGAGGAAAAAGTCAGCGGGGGCCAAGTCCGGTGAATACGGTGGTTGAGGCATAATAACGGTTTTGTTTTTGGCCAAAAAATTACGCACTAGCATCAATGTGTGAGCTGGTGCGTTATCATGGTGCAAAATCCATGATTGGTTTTTCCACAATTCTGGGCGTTTCTGACGAGTTGATTCTCGTAAAGGGCGCCTAACTTCAAGGTAGTATTCCTTGTTGACCGTACGACCTTGTGGCAAGAATTCATGATGCACCACGCCATTGCAATCAAACAAAACTGTCAGCAAAACCTTTACGTTCGACCGAACTTGACGTGCTTTTTTCGGTCTTGGCTCATCTGGACATTTCCATTGGGATGATTGGGCTTTGGTTTCAATGTCATAGCCATACACCCACGATTCGTCACCAGTTATGATATTTTTGAGGAAATCTGGATCGTCGTTGACGATGTTCAACAGCTCCTGAGCGATGTCCATGCGACGTTGTTTTTGCTCAAAATTTAGCAATTTTGGAACAATCTTCGCTGCCGCACGTTTCATGCCTAAAATATCCGTAAAAATTGCTTGGCATGAGCCGAACGATATGCCAACATCATCAGCAACCTCTCTGATAGTGATTTGACGATTATCCAAAATCATTTTCTTCACTGCGTCAATGTTTTCATCGGTTGTTGACGTGCTCGGGCGACCAGAACGAGCATCGTCATTGACATCTTCTCGGCCTTCCTTAAACCGGTTATACCACAATTGAACTTGTGTTCTGCTCATAGTAGACTCGCCAAAGGCCACAGTCAACATTTCAAATGTCCTTCCGCATTTAATTTCATTTTTTTCACAAAACTGAATACAGTTTCTTTGATCAATTTTTTCGAATAGTACAAAATCGAAGAGCACACCAAAACTCGACTAACCTTTTTATCTGTCAAAAACAAACTGACAATCCGAAATGGTTGGTATTGCCAACATATATAACAGACATGTGTACCAACATAACAGAAAAAAAATGCGAACATCGAACATACGTAACTCACGAAATTTCGTATATAGGTTACGTATATTTTTAAGTTTTAAGGCGTTATGGGCAGATAAGAATTTCTTGGTTGATCATCATATGCAACATGGACTTAAAAGGAGCGTACTGCAGCGTGGAAGCCAGAGCGTGAGATAAACCAACTTCCCTGAGAACGGTGAATAGTATATTGAAAGCAGTAGCAGCGGCAAAATAAAAGTTAGCGTCAGAAAAGTTAACTGAGGAAGACGATGGAGTAAAGGTACAAGAAGGAGAAGTACAACAAAGAAACTAACGACAAAACGATGTCTAACATGTGCAGGTAGGGGGTAAATCTGAATGGTAAGTCCGATAGTGCATATTTTTTTAGTTTTGGCGCGCTGGTAACGCTGGTTATCAATTCTACCCCCAGGTTGTTAGGATGAACTCTAAGACGGATTACATCATGATTTCATCATTTTCTTTTGGGATGTTTAGATCGCGATGAATGATGTCGTTGCTGACATACCAAGGTGCATTAGCACACAGTCGTATGACTTTTGATTGGAATCGTTGTAGGTTGTCCAGGTTTGACTTGGATGCTGATCCCCAAATTTGAAAATCATAAGTCCATATGGGCTTCAGTATTACCTTATATACCCGTATCAGGAATTTATTTCCAAGTGTTAGGGCTGACCTTCATCCAAGTAGCAAGACAATGCCCTAAGCATTTGTCCAAGTTGTTTCCGTTTGGAGAAGATGTGACAGCGCCACGTAAGCCGCCGATCCATGTGCACCCCAAGGTATTTTGCATGGTCTGCTTGTGGCAATTGGAAGTTATTTAGTGTCACTGGAGGGCAAGAGCCTGCACGTAGGGTAAACGTCGTTTGCACTGATTTTATTGCATTTGCTTTTATTCGCCACTTGTCTACCCATAAGTCAATTTGATTCAGGTTCTCCTGCAAATGCTTCGAGGCTAACATGGGGTTTTTGTTCCTAGCCATTACAAAAGTATCATCTGCAAAAGTTGCGGTATATGTGGTATCAGTCAGAGGCAGGACAGCCGTGAATAGTGTGTAGAGCACAGGTCCCAAAACGCTCCTTTGTAGAACACCAGCTTTGATTGGATAGACGGAAGTTACGTCGCTGTTAACTTTGACCATGAAGAATCTGCTTGCTAAGTAGGACTTTAAAATGGCAAAGTAGTGATATGGTAAATGCATTTTCAATTTGTACAGTAGCCCTTGGTGCCACATCTTGTCGAATGCTTTTGTGATATCCAGGAATGCGGCTGAACAGTATTCTCTATTTTCTAGTGCATTCCGTGCAAATGCATATGCTCGATTCATTTTTCTACCGTAGCGTGATGCTTTCGGAATCCAAATTGATGGGAAGGTATAAGTTGTTTTGACTCGATGATTGGGAGGAGTCGCTTCAAAAGAAGTCTCTCAAACGCTTTGGAAAGTATCGGAAGCAAGCTTATTGGTCTATATGAGGTGACCACTTCTGCCTGTTTCCCAGGTTTGGGAACAAGGATAATTTGAGCCACTTTCCATTGGCTTGGGAAGTGGTGACATCGGATAATCGCATTGAATAATTGGGCAATGAATTTATAGCCGCCATCTGGTAGCTGCTTTAGGATTCTGCTCGTAATAAGGTCATATCCCGGCGATTTTTTTGTCTTTTAGCGTATTCTTGATAATTCCTCTAATTTCTTTTATTTTAAAATGCTGGATCGGAATATCCATTTGGTATGGGACATCTAATAATTCAGCTATTCTTATGTCTTCTTGTGGATATTTGTTTGGAAACAGCGCAAATACTTCTAATAAATGAAGAGCAAATGACTGCTTTTTCTTTGTCAGATCTGGCCCATCCACCATCTTTCGTTTTAATAGGTGGAACATGTGATGTTGGTTGATTTAGTTTTTTTCCTGTTTCAAAGGGGCTTCTGATCATTTGCCAAATTCGAAGCAGTCTCCGCTTTTCTTTTAGTTGCTCCTTTACAACCTGGATTACATCACGATGATTACTTATACAGCTGGGCTCCGATGTGGAAGTCCATGAAGCATGCTGAATGGTTGACTTGAAAAGTTCTACACCATCGTCTATATTGGTTTTGTTTTTTAAAGGAATATTGGTGACTAGAGTCTCGATAATGCTTTGTCTAAAAAATTCCCAATTTGTGCTTTTGTTGTGCAGACAGATTGTTCTTGCTCTGATCTGAACCTCACAGCTAATTGTTAGAACTATCGGTGAGTGATGTGATGACAGGTCCAGGCACGATTCCATGGAAATGTTTGTTTTTGGAACACCTTTGGTCGATAACGTCTGGAAGCTTGTTACTGTCAATTGGCCAGTAGGTTGGCTCACCCGTTGATAGGTGGGACAAGCTGTTTTGTTGCATTGCTTTGTATAGGTTACGGCTTCTAGGAGTTGTTATTCGAGACCCCCAAGTTATTTGTCTAATATAGCTAACGTTAACAACTGAATAGCCTAACTCCTCAATTGCTTCTCGTATTTCGTCGATTGGGGTTGAACTTATTACTACATTAAAGTCTCTTTCCTGCTTCAACTTAAAAGTATGAAACTCAGTTTTCTTTTCAGTTAGAACCTTTGTAATGGTGAGGGCGGTATTTTGTGTGACCTTAAATTGTTACAAAATTTAGGTCTTCACAACAGTCATAGACACTCATACTTCTCATTTGATGAGCAACTGAAATCAGCATTTTAATAACAAGTATAACGCCAGTTCTATTATCAAAGTCAAAACCAACGTGAAATTTAACGATGTTGACTTAGGCCATTAATAAATTATATAATGTGAATATGCAAGCAAACAGCTAAAAAAAAGTTGAAAAATATTAAGTAAGGTAATAATTAGTGATGAAAAATTTTAAAATAGTAAAAACACATATAGTAGAATCAAAATTTAGCGGAAGAAAGAAATAATATGAATAAGATTTATTTAAGGCATTTGGGCAAACCGCAAGTGCATTGAGCAACCAATTGTGCAAAGCGCAATGTGTAGCGCATGCAGGGCGGAAATGGAAAGAGGAGTATATTGATTTCCTATAAAAGATGGAAATAAGATGTTAATATAAATAAAAATGAAATTGGAGAAGGTATTGTGGGAATTAATTTGCTTAATAGCTAAATAGAATCTAGTATATACAAGATAAACTAAAATTTAAGAGGAGAGATAGTGTGGGACAACGTAATGGATTTGAAAGCATTTCAAGGGAGATATTTAAATACAAGTAAGAATAGTTAAAAATTTAAGTTCGATGAAATGGAAAAGTAGTTACGGAAATAAAAGAAATAAATAAATAGTTACAAATAGTACCTACAGTACAAGGTACGTCCACGGTTAAAATTTCACTCCTCTTTCCCAATGCATATTACTATATTAATATTAAAAGGGAAAGACAAGAAAAACAATATTAAATTAGAAGCAAGAAAAAGTGCCTGGAATGTATGTACTCGTATGTGATATTATATTGAAAAGTATTTTAAAAAATTATAAAATTAAAATTGATGTGAAAGTAAAATTGAAAACAAAAGTAGTTTGTAAAAAATATTTTTAAATATATAATAAATGAAAAATTGGTAACACAGAATTCCTATATACGAGGTGTGATCAAAAAATAACCGTTATTGTGTGATCAAAAAATAAAGTATTTATTTATTCATCAACAACTATCTTGTCCCCTTCAAAGTAATTCCCCTCAGATATAATACACTTATGCCAGCGTTTCTTCCATCCTCGAAACACTTCTGAAACGCTTTTTTTGGTATCGCCAACAGCTCCTGTTTCGGTTTTTCTTTTATCTCCTCAATCGTAGTAAAACGCTTTCCTTTCATCGGTGTCTTCAGTTTTGGAAAGAGGAAAAAGTCAGCGGGGGCCAAGTCCGGTGAATACGGTGGTTGAGGCATAATAACGGTTTTGTTTTTGGCCAAAAAATTACGCACTAGCATCAATGTGTGAGCTGGTGCGTTATCATGGTGCAAAATCCATGATTGGTTTTTCCACAATTCTGGGCGTTTCTGACGAGTTGATTCTCGTAAAGGGCGCCTAACTTCAAGGTAGTATTCCTTGTTGACCGTACGACCTTGTGGCAAGAATTCATGATGCACCACGCCATTGCAATCAAACAAAACTGTCAGCAAAACCTTTACGTTCGACCGAACTTGACGTGCTTTTTTCGGTCTTGGCTCATCTGGACATTTCCATTGGGATGATTGGGCTTTGGTTTCAATGTCATAGCCATACACCCACGATTCGTCACCAGTTATGATATTTTTGAGGAAATCTGGATCGTCGTTGACGATGTTCAACAGCTCCTGAGCGATGTCCATGCGACGTTGTTTTTGCTCAAAATTTAGCAATTTTCGAACAATCTTCGCTGCCGCACGTTTCATGCCTAAAATATCCGTAAAAATTGCTTGGCATGAGCCGAACGATATGCCAACATCATCAGCAACCTCTCTGATAGTGATTTGACGATTATCCAAAATCATTTTCTTCACTGCGTCAATGTTTTCATCGGTTGTTGACGTGCTCGGGCGACCAGGACGAGCATCGTCATTGACATCTTCTCGGCCTTCCTTAAACCGGTTATACCACAATTGAACTTGTGTTCTGCTCATAGTAGACTCGCCAAAGGCCACAGTCAACATTTCAAATGTCCTTCCGCATTTAATTTCATTTTTTTCACAAAACTGAATACAGTTTCTTTGATCAATTTTTTCGAATAGTACAAAATCGAAGAGCACACCAAAACTCGACTAACCTTTTTATCTGTCAAAAACAAACTGACAATCCGAAATGGTTGGTATTGCCAACATATATAACAGACATGTGTACCAACATAACAGAAAAAAAATGCGAACATCGAACATACGTAACTCACGAAATTTCGTATATAGGTTACGTATATTTTTAAGTTTTAAGGCGTTATGGGCAGATAAGAATTTCTTGGTTGATCATCATATGCAACATGGACTTAAAAGGAGCGTACTGCAGCGTGGAAGCCAGAGCGTGAGATAAACCAACTTCCCTGAGAACGGTGAATAGTATATTGAAAGCAGTAGCAGCGGCAAAATAAAAGTTAGCGTCAGAAAAGTTAACTGAGGAAGACGATGGAGTAAAGGTACAAGAAGGAGAAGTACAACAAAGAAACTAACGACAAAACGATGTCTAACATGTGCAGGTAGGGGGTAAATCTGAATGGTAAGTCCGATGGTGCATATTTTTTTAGTTTTGGCGCGCTGGTAACGCTGGTTATCAATTCTACCGCCAGGTTGTTAGGATGAACTCTAAGACGGATTACATCATGATTTCAGCATTTTCTTTTGGGATGTTTAGATCGCGATGAATGATGTCGTTGCTGACATACCAAGGTGCATTAGCACACAGTCGTATGACTTTTGATTGGAATCGTTGTAGGTTGTCCAGGTTTGACTTGGATGCTGATCCCCAAATTTGAAAACCATAAGTCCATATGGGCTTCAGTATTACCTTATATACCCGTATCAGGAATTTATTTCCAAGTGTTAGGGCTGACCTTCATCCAAGTAGCAAGACAATGCCCTAAGCATTTGTCCAAGTTGTTTCCGTTTGGAGAAGATGTGACAGCGCCACGTAAGCCGCCGATCCATGTGCACCCCAAGGTATTTTGCATGGTCTGCTTGTGGCAATTGGAAGTTATTTAGTGTCACTGGAGGGCAAGAGCCTGCACGTAGGGTAAACGTCGTTTGCACTGATTTTATTGCATTTGCTTTTATTCGCCACTTGTCTACCCATAAGTCAATTTGATTCAGGTTCTCCTGCAAATGCTTCGAGGCTAACATGGGGTTTTTGTTCCTAGCCATTACAAAAGTATCATCTGCAAAAGTTGCGGTATATGTGGTATCAGTCAGAGGCAGGACAGCCGTGAATAGTGTGTAGAGCACAGGTCCCAAAACGCTCCTTTGTAGAACACCAGCTTTGATTGGATAGACGGAAGTTACGTCGCTGTTAACTTTGACCATGAAGAATCTGCTTGCTAAGTAGGACTTTAAAATGGCAAAGTAGTGATATGGTAAATGCATTTTCAATTTGTACAGTAGCCCTTGGTGCCACATCTTGTCGAATGCTTTTGTGATATCCAGGAATGCGGCTGAACAGTATTCTCTATTTTCTAGTGCATTCCGTGCAAATGCATATACTCGATTCATTTTTCTACCGTAGCGTGATACTTTCGGAATCCAAATTGATGGGAAGGTATAAGTTGTTTTGACTCGATGATTGGGAGGAGTCGCTTCAAAAGAAGTCTCTCAAACGCTTTGGAAAGTATCGGAAGCAAGCTTATTGGTCTATATGAGGTGACCACTTCTGCCTGTTTCCCAGGTTTGGGAACAAGGATAATTTGAGCCACTTTCCATTGGCTTGGGAAGTGGTGACATCGGATAATCGCATTGAATAATTGGGCAATGAATTTATAGCCGCCATCTGGTAGCTGCTTTAGGATTCTGCTCGTAATAAGGTCATATCCCGGCGATTTTTTTGTCTTTTAGCGTATTCTTGATAATTCCTCTAATTTCTTTTATTTTAAAATGCTGGATCGGAATATCCATTTGGTATGGGACATCTAATAATTCAGCTATTCTTATGTCTTCTTGTGGATATTTGTTTGGAAACAGCGCAAATACTTCTAATAAATGAAGAGCAAATGACTGCTTTTTCTTTGTCAGATCTGGCCCATCCACCATCTTTCGTTTTAATAGGTGGAACATGTGATGTTGGTTGATTTAGTTTTTTTCCTGTTTCAAAGGGGCTTCTGATCATTTGCCAAATTCGAAGCAATCTCCGCTTTTCTTTTAGTTGCTCCTTTACAACCTGGATTACATCACGATGATTACTTATACAGCTGGGCTCCGATGTGGAAGTCCATGAAGCATGCTGAATGGTTGACTTGAAAAGTTCTACACCATCGTCTATATTGGTTTTGTTTTTTAAAGGAATATTGGTGACTAGAGTCTCGATAATGCTTTGTCTAAAAAATTCCCAATTTGTGCTTTTGTTGTGCAGACAGATTGTTCTTGCTCTGATCTGAACCTCACAGCTAATTGTTAGAACTATCGGTGAGTGATGTGATGACAGGTCCAGGCACGATTCCATGGAAATGTTTGTTTTTGGAACACCTTTGGTCGATAACGTCTGGAAGCTTGTTACTGTCAATTGGCCAGTAGGTTGGCTCACCCGTTGATAGGTGGGACAAGCTGTTTTGTTGCATTGCTTTGTATAGGTTACGGCTTCTAGGTGTTGTTATTCGAGACCCCCAAGTTATTTGTCTAATATAGCTAACGTTAACAACTGAATAGCCTAACTCCTCAATTGCTTCTCGTATTTCGTCGATTGGGGTTGAACTTATTACTACATTAAAGTCTCTTTCCTGCTTCAACTTAAAAGTATGAAACTCAGTTTTCTTTTCAGTTAGAACCTTTGTAATGGCTGAGTATTTTTCAGCGCACTTTGGTTGTATTTTGACAACGTCTCCGTTTATAACTCTGAGTTCATATTATTTCTTAGCAATTACTTCAAGTAATTCTTTTAGGGGAATTATATTACTCACGCCTGAAACAAAAATAGGTGGAGGTTTTGGTCTATCCGGACGTCAGTTGTTGTATCTTGACGTGCCTCTTCTTGGTCTAGAGCAGCGAATCCATTCGAGCTGTTTAAAGAAGGTGTTGCGAGCCATCTATTCCTCTTCGGGTTTGCTTTCTGCCATATTCCAGATGCCTCCACTCCAAATTATGGCAGTTTAAGGCTTGTTGAAGCCATCATACCAGTGATGTTTTCACCTCGATTACCTTCGCTTTTATTTTTTCCTGGTTCTACGGTACTGCACTGATCACAACCAGTATTTTTGGCGATTGTGTCCGCTTGTGGGTTAACATTTTTGGAACCCCCTTTGGGGGAGCGGATAACACTCATACTACTAAGTGTAGGGGGGCTTAAGCAAAAAAAACTTAGTGCATACACAATCCAACTAGACTGAGATTTACAAAGTAATAGATTGAACTGTGTATGTCAATGAGACAGCTGTTGTGAAGCATATGCTGTTTATTTTTTATTTATTTTATTTATTTGCAGATCTCTCTTTTGAGTTAATCAAGGTAATATGTATATAAATAAAATCCTTTAACCATTAATAAAATTTCACTGTTACCGCCTGAGGAAGACCGTGGTTACCACCAGGAATACCGACTTCTGGACCAGCAGTCAGCGGGGCAGAAATCACTACAGGTACGCACAAGTTTTAACGTTTTATTAAATAGTAATTTTTACACTTTTTAGAAAACTTCACGGAGCACCCCGACACGCGTCGAAACACACTAAAGAAAGTCACACAGAAAATCACTCTACTCGAACTGAAAGTTACATGAAAATTTATTTGCGAATCAAAAGAGTGGAGGGGTTTGTAACTCCCCATGCGCGAGGTGACTGCGAACTAAGCCCTATGAGAAAATGAATATGGTACCAGGAGAATTTGTTAAGTATAGCCAAGATATACCACGGCGGTGGTAAAGAAATTTCTAAGCTATTTTGACGAAACTGAAGATAATTATTATTATGGTGACAATGGTGATGATACGGGACAAACCTCTATGGAAACAACGAAATATGTGTTTTCAGAGAGGAAGATATCAAGGTATCAGACATTATTTCAAACGTCAGTATGCATACTTTCTTATTCCTGCTCAGACAATATTATGTATGTGTATTTATCTTTACAAAAAACAAAACACAAAAACAAACAAAACAAAAAAAGGAGAAGAAATAATAAGGGAACAATAAAAGATAAAACAAACAATAACAACCCAAAACATTGCAAAAAAATAATGATAATAAAAATAAAAGCAAATGTATTGTATAGTATATAGGATGTCCAAACTGTTTTTGGAGCAGGTATATAGTTAAAGATTAATAAGAATTATTTACTAGGAGGTAGTTGCAATACTAACCTAGAGAGAGGGGAGGGATATTGTGAGTTAAACTCATTATGTCCACTAAAACCCTTAAGTTAGATTTTATTATTGATAAAATAATAAACGTGCATAGCCCTAAGGCGCACGTATAATCTAATAGAAATGTTATTATTAAATAAAAGTCGATTACATGCTTTTAGGTGCGCTCATTTGACAATTGAACGGCAGTGAACTTTCACTACTGACTGGTCAGCACTTTCCAAAAATGTACCCCTCAATGGTTGTATTTGTAAACAATTGAAGAATGTTCAAACCAAAAAGCAGGGCAATTAGAAATAATAATGTAGAGCAATTAGAAATAATAAAGTAGAGCATTAAGAAATAATAATCAATGTAAATAGTATAGAAGCAGGTGCTTTTACAATAAAGATCAGATTCTAACTGTTCGCGCCGGAGCCCGCCTGACGATGGCTGCCGCCTGCTCCCTGTCACCATGACATTTTGAGCGGGACTCAGTGCAGAGAGAATTTCTCTCATTGCGTCCTGCCAAAGTGTACAGCAGGCTGCAGCCATTTTTTGCTGTGGTGTTTGCCGAGAAACGAGTAGTTAGTAACAAATCAGTTCTCCACCGTGCCACTACCCAAAGAAGCGTCGTGTTTTTTCATCGTATTTAGAATTGTTGGATTTTGGTAATCTATTGCGACATAATTGATTCAAAGTATTATGTTAGTTAACAAACTGAAAAGAAAATAAATCTATAAACAAAAAACCAGAAAATGAGTTACAGTCCCCACAGTACTCCAGAGGTAAACACTAACCAACAAACTCTAAAGCGTTTTAACTCGCGCGGTTATTACCGAAATAAGTGGACTCAGACTGCTGACAAGCGCTTAGTGAATGTATCGTTGTGTTTGAACATTAGGCGAGCATAGACATATACGTCCCAACTCATGAAGCTGCAGTTTTAACGCTAAATCATACGCGGTGAAGTTTTGAAGTGTCAAGACGCAGAATCTTGGCGCAGAATGCAAAACTATTCCTCAATTTCTCGCAGATTCAGTGAAGACAGGTAACAAATCCACCAAAACCCCGGAAGTCGCAAATCGCGGCAGCAGCAGCGACATCGGCTGCAGTAGCAGTATTCACTTCGACACCTCTGATAGTGACCGCAGCAGTAGAGGTGGCAGGAGCTGCATCAGAGACGGAGAAGTGGCCAGAAAGAGCGTATCTCCGAGAAAGCAAGTGGCAAGAAGACTGATGCATCTGGCTCTTCCTCGACAAGCATACAGCAGCTTCATCCGAGGAAGGGTCCTAAATGGATGCGGGAAGGGTACAAGAAGGGGCTTAAAAAATAAGTAAAGAAAAATAGGGGTCAGGTTCATCCAGGTAAATCTGCAACATGACAAGGCAGCTACGGATGTTGTGAGTCAAACTCATAATGTCCACAAAACCCCAGTACCGCTTAGATTTTATTATTAATAAAATAAAATAAATTGTAAAGCCATAAGGCTCACGTATAATTTAATAAAATTATTATTATTAAATAAAAGTCGATTGCATGCTTTTAGGTGCGCTCATTTGACAATTGAACTGCAATGAATTTCACTATTGACTGGTCAATACTTTCCAAAAGTGTGCCAGTCAATGGTTGCATTGGCAAAGAATTGCAGAATGTGCAAACCAAAGAGTAGAACAATTAGAAATAAGAAAGTAGAGTATTAAGAAGTAGTAATAAATGTAAATAGTATATAAGCAAGCGCTTTTAAAATAAAGAACGAATTTTAACAATCAAATTCTAGCGCGTTTTAGCTCTCGCGGTTAGAACCGAAATAAGTGGACTCATGCTGCTAACAAGCGCCCAGTAAATGTCCCGCAGTGTTTCACTATCCGGCAAGCAGATATATATCCTACATAAGAATCATTTCGGAGGAATCCCAGGATTAGTGGAAAAAAAATCCTGACACAGGAAGAAGAAACTTGCAACAACAATAACAGCAGCTTTATCAGCAACAATATGAGCAGCAATAACATCAACAAACCAATACAATCATCGATGTAGGGAGCAAATAAAAAATTGTAAGTATTTATTTATTGTAGCGTAGTATAAGTAGATATTTGTGCGACCCTGAAGGCGCCGTACCGTTGATGAGAGAACTTGCAACCTAAAAGCGGTATTGCGCTTTTGCAGGCAGCTTTATATGGGCAACCATAAACCGTCGGTATGATCGGACGGTCTATGCATGTCGTCTTAGTTGTGAGGATTTTTTTTCGTAATGGCATGGGTTTCTGTGTCGGTAGGGACATTTAGTTTTTTTTAGCACTGATTCTAATTTTTAACGCAATGTTAAACAGGTTAAGCTTAGGATATTGGGCAAAAATACATCAAGAGATGGATGCAACGGGTAATTGCATCAAATCTTGTGTAGTTCTGTACCTATGATTTGCGCATAAATGTTTAGTTAATATTTTGCAAGGAAAAGCAAAATGAAGAAACTGTAAATTATGCTTCAAATGGAGACATGTTAGTAGTGCTGTAATCATGCTCTGTTTTTGAAAATTTTGTTTTGATAGGGAGAAAAGATGGAGAATTATATCGTAAAATCGATCACCTTCAAAATAGGTTCATCGAAAAGCATTACATAAATAAACGACTATTTTCATTTTTATAAATAATCTGTATTCACGTTCAGTAATTGTTCAAAAAATTAAGTATAATGCTTTTACTTACAAAGTTTGAAACATTTTGTTTTCTCTACGTCACTATCCACAGATGTATTTCTATATTGAGTAATGTTTCTTTTACTAAGTAATAAAACTAAAAACTTATTGGTATACTATTACATGTTTTACTGTAGAAAATCAACCTTATGACCTTCAAGTGAAGCTAGTTTAATGAAAAATAATGTAAGAGGAAACAAGAAAACATTCGAATGGAAAATAATCTTAGTGAAGTAAAAACTATTTATTTATCATGAGATTATGGGGTTAATCGTGGGGCGGACTTCAGTTGGTATACATTGAAGTCGATGTTAAGTATAATTCGGTGAGTTAATGATGATTGAAATAAAAATTTAATAAATTTGAGATTAATTGAAGTTATAAAGTAAGTGGAATTATCAAGGCAAGTTTAAAAACTACAAAACTAAGTTGTAACATTTATTTTGTGGAAGTCACGGGTTCGTGGATAAGAATTAATTCGGTCTAATACCAAAAGAAGCTAAAAGATTCCTAAAAGCGCAAAAACGGCAGAGCAGGGCAATCGTGAAGAAATTCAGGAATTGTAGAAAGGAAAATAAGGCACGAAAGAATAGCGAGTCCTACCCCGAGTGCATAGCGGAACTACAAACCTTGTTGGACTTTTAACCATACTAACTAGGAGCTGTTAAGTTTTAAGGAGTGTTGTGGTGACACGGAGTACTTTGCCAAGGATTATCCGGTATATGTCAACGGTTTAATACGGACTCGTTGACCAATTTAGATGGATCTAGAAGAGTTGGAAGCACAAGTAGATAGTCCTAGTTCACCGAAGGACAAGACACAAGACCAGTTAAGATCCTCACAGATGGCAGTAAAGTTATTTACAGAAAAACTGTATGAGCAATTAGAAGTAGCTACGAACAAAAGTGAATTCCAGGTACTCTGGAGATTAGCGAGGGACAGTGAGAACTTGTCATCTTTGGAAGCGGCAAACCAAGTATTTGCGACTATTCAGAGGCGAACGGAGGAGAAATTTTTTGAAGCCTTCAAAGTGTTGAAGGTAAATACGGAATTTCTCGAAAATAAAACTAGAGACCTTTCTAGGCAACTCCGAGAGGCCGAAGAAACCGCATCATATTTGGAGAGGAAAAATCTAGAGCTCAAGGGAATATGGGCTACTGCTAAGCCAGGGACACCAAGAGTAAGATCGGCGTCAACCTATCAAATACATACAAAAATAGTACTAGCTTTGCCACCAGAATTGCGCTGGCCGGAGTACTTGTCACCCGAAGGGACCAATCGGGTTATTAAGCCAAAAATTGTGGTGAGTGACAATCACAAACTAGTGTTAACAGCTGTCGTTGTGGGTCTCCGCGACCCCGCTCTTAAGACTCATATGCTGTATAGCAGAACAGGAACTCTGGAGGAATTAGCAGGAGAGGCGGTTAGAGCACAATTCCTGCTGGAGCGGAGTAACGCAGCTTCAGGCGAGGCCCATATGTTGGAAACAGACAGGACATGTTCACTGCCACTGTCGGATAGAGAGGGAATCAATTCCGTCCGAAACCTATACAGATGAGCATATAATCCCAGTGTCGCCGACAACAGAGCCGTGAATATGAGAAATCCGTACAGGGGGTTTGTACTGAGGTCACCCATATGTTCGATCTGCCGTAAGCCAGGGTGTACAGGGGATGAGTCCTTTGCACGAAAAAACAAGCAGTACTGTAGGAGCGATGGCCCAAGAGAGGGAGGAGCACAAGCAATTCCAAAATATTCTTGTTGATTGCGGTTCGATTTAGTTTACAGTGGTGATTCTTGTACTATGATTAGGTTTTGATAAAATTAGGAAGTATAGGCCGATACAAGGATAATATAGCTAGGCTAGCACGTAAGGAATATATGTATATGTAAGGAAGAACTACAACTCTTGTTGAGAGAGTATCAGAGAGTTAGGGAAAAGATACGCATCCATTTTGAGAACAACAATGCGCTGTTTCGTGACTAATCGAACAGCCGATGCGTTCATCGAGATATCCTGCACGCAGGCAGCTAGTGGAAAACTATTGCTTTTGGTAGACTAAGGAGCGGACACAAGCCTCGTTCTACGAAAAGTACTGGCAATTGATGAAACGAGTATGAATACTCTTAACGGTAGCTTTGTGGGATGCATAAGGATACAAGGTTCAGTTGGGGTAAGCCACAGCATGTTCAGAGGCATAAGATTAAGAATGAATTTATTGAAAATTGCTAAGGAAGGTGTTCCGGCTGAGGGTATACTCTTGCGGCATAAATTTTCGGGCCGCAGCATTCGGGATGAACTAAATAGTCATAAATTTTCGGTAAGAATAAGAATAGGATTCTGACCCTACCACTAAGGTCACGGAAGGAAGGAACCGTGAACTGGGTTAAGAACAGTAGTCAAGATATGGCAGGCGCGACAACAACGAGAGTAATTACTCTCCGTTTGAAAACGAAACTTCCGACTGTTGTTTTGCATAAGCAGCAGCTAGCGGAAGGCATATATATGGGAGAGACCCAAAGCATGTTGACAAGGGTAAGGTATGCGTTTGCGTACTAAATGCATCAGAAGAGGACTATTATATGGATAAGGATTTTATGCCAAAGTTCACTCGTTATGATAATTTTAAAGAACCAAATTTGGTTAACCAGATTAAGCAAGTAGAGATAAGGAAATGTATGGAGAGAGTACTAAAATCACTGAAGTTAGACCCAAGCATAAAGTCGGAAGAGAATGCATCTATAGAAGTCATTTGGACGTCATTCCATGACATACTTCTAGTGGACCAGCTAACATACACACCCGAGAATAAATATTTTTTTCTCATTTATTATTTATTGTATCTTCAATATAAATTGGACTAACAATAAGTAATAAAATTTTTGACATAACACGGAGCGGCTGTAATCATTCGGAGGATTTTATTTTGTCGCCTTTGAATTTTATTTTGACGTTGAGGCAGTACCCCATAGCTGAATCCCGTAGCACCATATTGGTTTTAGAATCGAGTCGTATAGTAGAAGTTTACAGTCTAGGCTTAGTGTAGAATTTCTCCAAATAAGCCAGTTAGTTTGAACTGGTTTTAATTTCATTTGGAGCAACTTTGCTTCTATGTGGATTTCCATGATAATCGATGATCAAGATGAATACCGAGGTATTTAACCTCGCTGTGTTGCGGTATAGTCTGGGTGTTGATATGGATAGGCGGGCATGTTGCCCTGAGCAATGTAAATGTAATATGTACACATTTTTGTTCGTTCACCTTTATCCTCCATTGTTGTAGCCATTTTTCAACTGAGATATATATTCCTGTAATTTGTGGGATGCTTCTTGAGGGATTTCGTGGACACTTAGGAAAGCTGTATCATCAGCGTATGTTGATACGTGGATATTATTGCTTATTGGCATATCAGAGGCGTATATCAAATATAAGATAGGACCCAAGATGCTGCCTTGGGGAATTCCGGCTTGAATCGGTTGAGGTGTGCTCAGAAAATTACCTTCTTTGATGATAAATTTTCGTCCATTTAAAAAGTTTTTAAATAGCTTATGAGTGTTTGCGGGTAAGTTTTGCTTTAATTTCAAAATGAAACCTTCATGCCATACTTTATCAAAAGCCTGGGAAACGTCAATGAAGAGGGCAGAACAATATTTCTTTTCTTCGAACGCTTTTCTAACTATGTTTACAAGTCTATGTGTTTGTTCAATAGTGCTATGTTTTCTTCTGAATCCAAATTGATGATCTGGAATGCATCCATTCTCATTTAGTGTGGGGGTCAGCTTGCTCATAAGTAGTTTTTCAAATAGTTTTGACATGTTAGATAATAAGCTAATAGGTCTATAAGATTCTGGTTTCGTGTGGTCTTTTCCTGGCTTAGGTATCATGGTAATCAACGAAACCTTCCATTCAGTAGGATACTGTTGGAGGCGTAAAATAGCATTAAAAATGAAAAGAATTATTTTTCTTGCTATACGGGGCAGTTCTAAATGCATCTTATCACTGATTTTTGTCATCACCTGGGGCTTTCTTCCGGCTTAAGCCAGCAATAGCGGCTTCAATATGCCGAATATTAAATCTCAGAGGAATCGCTGCTTCCGCGACCACTGTTGGCAGCTCAAGTATATCAGCAGATATGTTTGGAGTGAAAATAGTTTTCAAATGGTTAACAAAAAGATTCCCTTTTTCAGTATCAGTTCTTGCCCAAGCTCCGCCCAAAGTTCATAGGGGAGTCTTACATATCTCAGGTTTTTTAAGTCCTGTGGTTGCTCGCCATAGCGAATAATCTGTTTGTGGCGTTGCATCGAGATCTTGGAGAAATTTCTGCAGAGATGCTGATTTTTTATATTCTAATAATTTTCTAAGCTGTTTGGTACATACTTTGAGCTTAATTTTTAACTGCGGGGATGTGTATCGTTGCCATTCTCTTCGAACTCTTCTTTTTTCTGTCAATAGCCATTCTACATTTACAGAGTGGATTCTATGGTATCTGACCTGTCGATTGGTAGAAGTAGCATGTTCAACAGCTTGCTTGAGGATTGCATCTAGCTTTCTAATAGAGCCATCTATGTCTGCAAGCGTTCTTAACAGCATGCTATCCGTGCAATGGGCACTGAGGTATTTCTTGTATTTCAACCAGTTAACATGTGTAACTGTCGTCGCCAACTCACCAGTTTCTCGGGGGTTCCGTATGGTAACAATAGTGGGAGAATGGCCTGAAGATAATTCTAGTGAGGCCTCAACTAGAAACATTTCGCTGGGAACAATCTTTACCACTCCAAAATCAATAACATCTGGAGTCTTTTTTCGATCTGATGGCCAGTAGGCTGGTTGTCCGCATGAAATTACTTTTAACCCCATTTTAGTATCAAACAGAACACGTCCCTTCGGGGTGATTAGCCGTGATCCCCAGAAAGTATGCTTAGCGTTGTAATCACCAGCTGCCAAAAAACGTGGTCCTAGTGATTTGTAAAATTTACTGTATTGACTTTCTGTGATTGAAAATCTGGGAGGAGACTAAATCGATGAAATAAATCACCAAGTCCTGGTGGAAATTTTCGACGCAAATATTTGTTGCCTGAAGGTAATCCTCACGAGTGTCTCCCAGAGAATAGTGTTTGAGTCGCAACTTTATAAATATTGCCGAGGCACCACAAGCTCTTCCTCGGGGGTCCTTGGTGTCGTATAAAGTGTATCCATTTATTTTAAAAAAGCTTCTAGACGTCAAATGTGTCTCAGAGATCAGCATTACGTCAATTTGTTTATCCAATAGGAAATATTCCAGATCGTTTTTATGTGCGGATGCCGTTTGCGTTCCAGAAACAGATTTTTAGGTTAATGCTTTGGTTAATACCGCCTGCAGCAGTGTAGATTGCATTTTCAACATTTCCTGCATAATGCAGGTCATATTGGTTGTAAAACTATTTACTGACTGAATTAAAATCTCTATTAAAGCATGAATATTACTAAAATTAAAGCTGTGGATATCGTTTGCTGGTAGCTCTTTTTGCACTATAGTCTGGCTAGACTAAAACATTTGCGTAAGAAAATTACCTGGTAGATGGTTGGGCTGACTCTGGGAAATTTGAGTTAAGCAGATTCATTGGCTGAGTGGATGTAGGAATCGTTTCTTTGTTCAAAGATAAATTTACGTGCGCATAAACAGGGCAGCCCCTATAGTTAGCAGTATGGTTACCACCGCAATGCTAAATTTTTTTTTTTTTGGTTCATCTTTTGGTTTGACACATTTGGCGGTACCATTGGTCCCCACACACTACGCAAACGGAGGGTAACTTGCAATAAGTCTTAGTATGGCCAAATTCTTGGCAGTTCTGGCATTGAACGGGTCTTGCACGTTTATGCGGTTCTTCTACAGTAACTCTACAGTGCAACAAATATTTTAGGTTATAAATGGGGTGAGGTTCGTTCTTCTTCAGTTTCATGTCACCTGGTTCTAGTTCCACCTGAAATAGTGGTTGCGGGACTCTGTCTCTGTTTCTGATATTGGTAACATTTTTAACTTTAAAGCCTTTGATTTGCAAGCCCCCCTTTACCTCCTCTGGAGCAACGCAGGAGTCAATGCCTTTTACAACAATCTGAAGACCCTTAGCGCTTTTTAGCTGGTAAGTGAAGAAGTTTTTCTTTTGTTCTTCAAAATCTGACACAATTTTACGGTAATCATTTTCCTGGTTTTCCTGGATTTTCGTTTCTAAAATGTTACCACGTTTTTTTGGAAGTTACGGAGAACGCCTTTTCACCAATTAATGATATTAAGCTCTTTATTAGCTCGTTAGAGTTAAGCTCCCTCAAATAAATCGGGGGTGGTTTACTTGACCTTTTCAGAGTGTTAGAATCATTCGTATCATCTTCTAGAACTTCGATACGATTTTGGGAACTTGGGATGTCTGCATTTCCATCTTTGGGTACTTTTGCCATTGAAGCGATCTTCGAATATTTTGGGCTTCGTCCCCGTTTAAGCACGGTTACGTACGAGTATCTGTCCAATCCCACTTGAATTTTTGATTTTTTCGGACAACTCACTGGGGGTGTAATTTTAAGCGATACTCCAGTTGTGGGGTTAGTCCGATTAATTTTTGTTGTTTTTTCGTTTGCTTGTGGGAGCAATTGTAGGTGTAGATTCGCTCTTTAACATTAATGCAGGAGAACATGAACGAGCCCGACTTATTGTCTTGGTTGTTACGTACAAGTTATCCTTAGTTATTTCTTGTTTGTTTCTGCAGCAATCTTCAGCAACCACCGTCACATAAGCAATTCTGATGTTTGTAAGTTTGCTTATATTTGGGAAACTCATTAAGGGTTGCGAAAATGAAAAATTAATAAATGGCTCAAATGCAACTCTGAGATTTTTTAATTTAAATAAATTAAAATTAACAGGCATCACCAATCTTCTTAGAGTACTGACAAGGGTGGCAACTCCTGCTACTTGTTTTTTGGCGCGCACTTTTATTTTTAATGATGCTGTTGTTTTTAAAATGTTTTATGAATTTTACACTTTACTTTTAATCTGTTCTTGCAGAATAAAATATTGTTAAAGAATGAATTCAATTTAAAAACAGTGAAAAACCGTCCCAATCACGGAGCACGTATGAAATCTCGTCCGCACAGTTCAAACAAACTTGTATTCTTGTATAGAAAGATGGATCAGCCGCCAATTAGCCAGAAGCAGTATATATTACCACAAGCTCACAAGGATGAGGTAAACAGGTTAGTTAAAGGGATGTTAAAGGATAATACAATGACACCAAGTACATCGCCTTGAAATTCACCAATTATTTTAGTGCCTAAGATTGGGGGTGCTCAGGTTCAGAAGAAGTGGAGAATGGTCGTTGATTTCAGAAAATTTAACGACGCCACTATCTGGTGTTCCCAATTCCAAAGAAGAAGAAATCCTGGACCAAATAGGACATAACAGATATTTTCATACACTTGATTTAGCAAATGGCTACCATCAGGCTCTGATGAGTACCGGTTTGGGGCAATATGAGTTCAATAGGATGTCATTTGGATTCACAGGAGCACCATCTACCTTCTAGCGGCTAATGAACCATGTGCTAACAGGGTTGCAAGGGTCAGATTGTTTTGATTGTATCGCGATGATATTCTAATCTTTAGGAAAACTTGCATCAGCATTCGCAACGCTTGTGCTCCAGAAATTGTGAGAACACAATTTGAAATTGAACACAGAGAAGTGCCAACTCTTACGAAGAGAGGTGGTTCACCTAGGCCATCGTTGTTTAGAGGCAGGCGCACAGACAGATCCTCAGAAGCTGGAATGCGTAAAAAATTTAGCAATTCCAAGAAACAATGAAGAAGTGGAAGCATTCCTAGGAATAGTGGGCTATTATAGAAAGTTTCTAAAAGGACTATTAGCTTTCCACCGATTTTGGTGTACTCCAACTTTGAGTAAACTTCTTTGTTGATCACCGATGCTAAGAGTAATGTTGTCACCAGGGAAGTCGGTAATGACCGACCAACACCATTCGCAAGCATGGCGCTTAGCGAAATGGAGAAGAGATACTCCACAATAGAGAAAGAATTTCTAGTCATAGCGTGGGCTACGAAGAATTTTAGGGCATATCTGCTTGGACGCAATTCAAAATTTTTACCGACTTAATGCTGATAACCCAAATAAAGTGCGGAATTATCAGATACAGCGCACGCACGAGTTGGTTAGAGAAAATTAAAATCATGCTAAACGGGTCGCCAGAGAGGTCTTCAATAAGGTACTAAGCCCAGTAGTATTTCATGTGGGTGTACTGGGACTGGGAGTCCTAATGAAGATCCGCTGATAATCCGCAGCCCTGTTAACACGGTGCTAACGATTAAAGGTAAACCCAAAAAACCCCACAATAACTTACAAAAGTTATTCCATTTCTGAACTCACAACTAAATAACATGTGTACTACAGTGTAAGGAATCTCTAGCTGGGGTACGCTCAGTCTTCCCAGAGTCCTGTACAGTATTTATTTTATTGACCTTAACACAACACGTTTGATGTAGTTTGTTTTACTTTTTTTATTATTCAGTAAATTATAACTTCATCTTAAACTAATTATAACTAAATCCTGTATACTCTCCGCTTCGTCTAATTGCAGTGAAGTGGGGTAATGGCAGACGTAGAAGCAATAGCTGCTTTGAAATTCAACGCCGGTTAATACCTCGCGTTTACTTCGCCTAGGGTGGAGCACTCTCTTACGTGGTAGTGATGTCGGTTAAAACCTCACACCACCAATCACGTAAGAAGTCTCAAAAGTCTAAATTGAAGCAATAGCTGCTTTGAAGTTAAACGCCGGTTAAAACGTCGCGTTTACTTCGTCTAGGGTGGAGCACTCTCGTACGTGGTAGTGATATCGGTTAAAACCTCACACCACCAATCACGTAAGAAGTCTCAAAAGTCTAAATTGAAGCAATAGCTGCTTTGAAGTTAAACGCCGGTTAAAACCTCGCGTTTACTTCGCCTAGGGTGGAGCACTCTCTTACGTGGTAGTGATGTCGCGTAAAAAGTCTCAAAAGTCAGGAACTATCTGCCGTGGTCGCCACTGTCCGCGAATATTATACCCACTTACTCCATGCTCGTTCGCTGTTGTCGCCGCTGCTGTTGAAATCGCAAGAGAGAGAGCTCGTCCGCTGTTGTCGCCGCTACTGTTGAAATCGCAAGAGAGAGCCGTCTCGTTCGCTGTTTGCGCCGCCGCTGTTGAAATCACAAGAGCGCCTGCTCATCCGCTGTTGTCGCCGCCACTGTTGAAATCACAAGAGAGAGAGCCTGCTCGTCCGCTGTTGAAATCACAAGAGAGCGCCTGCTCGTTCGCTGTTGTCGCCGCCGCTGTTGAAATCACAAGTGATGGCCTGCTCGTTCGGTGTTGTCGCCGCCGCTGTTGAAATCACAAGAGAGCGCCTGCTGTTGTCGCCGCCGCTGTTGAAATCGCAAGAGAGCTCGTCCGCTGTTGTCGCCGCCGCTGTTGAAATCGCAAGAGAGAGCCTGCTCGTTCGCTGTTGTCGCCGCCGCTTTTGAAATCACAAGAGCGCCTGCTCGTCCGCTGTTGTCGTCACCGTTGTTGAAATCACAAGAGACCGGTTCCTCTGTGCACCGGCCTTTTATACATTTTTTCATGCGAGCGTCGACAAGTCCCGTATTTCGGCACTGTGTCGTGTTCGCGCATACGGAATTCCCGCATTTCGGCGTTGTGTCATGTTCGAGCATAACCACGTGTGGCGTGGTTTTGGCTACATGTGCTCGCATGGTGTTGGTATATGGTGAGGGCGGTATTTTGTGTGACCTTAAATTGTTACAAAATTTAGGTCTTCACAACAGTCATAGACACTCATATTTCTCATTTGATGAGCAACTGAAATCAGCATTTTAATAACAAGTATAACGCCAGTTCTATTATCAAAGTCAAAACCAACGTGAAATTTAACGATGTTGACTTAGGCCATTAATAAATTATATAATGTGAATATGCAAGCAAACAGCTAAAAAAAAGTTGAAAAATATTAAGTAAGGTAATAATTAGTGATGAAAAATTTTAAAATAGTAAAAACACATATAGTAGAATCAAAATTTAGCGGAAGAAAGAAATAATATGAATAAGATTTATTTAATGCATTTGGGCAAACCGCAAGTGCATTGAGCAACCAATTGTGCAAAGCGCAATGTGTAGCGCATGCAGGGCGGAAATGGAAAGAGGAGTATATTGATTTCCTATAAAAGATGGAAATAAGATGTTAATATAAATAAAAATGAAATTGGAGAAGGTATTGTGGGAATTAATTTGATTAATAGCTAAATAGAATCTAGTATATACAAGATAAACTAAAATTTAAGAGGAGAGATAGTGTGGGACAACGTAATGGATTTGAAAGCATTTCAAGGGAGATATTTAAATACAAATAAGAATAGTTAAAAATTTAAGTTCGATGAAATGGAAAAGTAGTTACGGAAATAAAAGAAATAAATAAATAGTTACAAATAGTACCTACAGTACAAGGTACGTCCACGGTTAAAATTTCACTCCTCTTTCCCAATGCATATTACTATATTAATATTAAAAGGGAAAGACAAGAAAAACAATATTAAATTAGAAGCAAGAAAAAGTGCCTGGAATGTATGTACTCGTATGTGATATTATATTGAAAAGTATTTTAAAAAATTATAAAATTAAAATTGATGTGAAAGTAAAATTGAAAACAAAAGTAGTTTGTAAAAAATATTTTTAAATATATAATAAATGAAAAATTGGTAACACAGAAGAACTATATACGAGGTGTGATCAAAAAATAACCGTTATTGTGTGATCAAAAAATAAAGTATTTATTTATTCATCAACAACTATCTTGTCCCCTTCAAAGTAATTCCCCTCAGATATAATACACTTATGCCAGCGTTTCTTCCATCCTCGAAACACTTCTGAAACGCTTTTTTTGGTATCGCCAACAGCTCCTGTTTCGGTTTTTCTTTTATCTCCTCAATCGTAGTAAAACGCTTTCCTTTCATCGGTGTATTCAGTTTTGGAAAGAGGAAAAAGTCAGCGGGGGCCAAGTCCGGTGAATACGGTGGTTGAGGCATGATAACGGTTTTGTTTTTGGCCAAAAAGTTACGCACAAGCATCAATGTGTGAGCTGGTGCGTTATCATGGTGCAAAATCCATGATTGGTTTTTCCACAATTCTGGGCGTTTCTGACGAGTTGATTCTCGTAAAGGGCGCCTAACTTCAAGGTAGTATTCCTTGTTGACCGTACGACCTTGTGGCAAGAATTCATGATGCACCACGCCATTGCAATCAAACAAAACTGTCAGCAAAACCTTTACGTTCGACCGAACTTGACGTGCTTTTTTCGGTCTTGGCTCATCTGGACATTTCCATTGGGATGATTGGGCTTTGGTTTCAATGTCATAGCCATACACCCACGATTCGTCACCAGTTATGATCTTTTTGAGGAAATGTGGATCGTCGTTGACGATGTTCAACAGCTCCTGAGCGATGTCCATGCGACGTTGTTTTTGCTCAAAATTTAGCAATTTTGGAACAATCTTCGCTGCCGCACGTTTCATGCCTAAAACATCCGTAAAAATTGCTTGGCATGAGCCGAACGATATGCCAACATCATCAGCAACCTCTCTGATAGTGATTTGACGATTATCCAAAATCATTTTCTTCACTGCGTCAATGTTTTCATCGGTTGTTGACGTGCTCGGGCGACCAGGACGAGCATCGTCATTGACATCTTCTCGGCCTTCCTTAAACCGGTTATACCACAATTGAACTTGTGTTCTGCTCATAGTAGACTCGCCAAAGGCCACAGTCAACATTTCAAATGTCCTTGCGCATTTAATTTCATTTTTTACACAAAACTGAATACAGTTTCTTTGATCCATTTTTTTCGAATAGTACAAATTCGAAGAGCACACCAAAACACGACTAACCTTTTTATCTGTCAAAAACAAACTGACAATCCAAAATGGTTGGTATTGCCAACATATATAACAGACATGTGTACCAACATAACAGAAAAAAAATGCGAACATCGAACATACGTAACTCACGAAATTTCGTATATAGGTTACGTATATTTTTAAGTTTTAAGGCGTTATGGGCAGATAAGAATTTCTTGGTTGATCATCATATGCAACATGGACTTAAAAGGAGCGTACTGCAGCGTGGAAGCCAGAGCGTGAGATAAACCAACTTCCCTGAGAACGGTGAATAGTATATTGAAAGCAGTAGCAGCGGCAAAATAAAAGTTAGCGTCAGAAAAGTTAACTGAAGAAGACGATGGAGTAAAGGTACAAGAAGGAGAAGTACAACAAAGAAACTAACGACAAAACGATGTCTAACATGTGCAGGTAGGGGGTAAATCTAAATGGTAAGTCCGATGGTGCATATTTTTTTACTTTTGGCGCGCTGGTAACGCTGGTTATCAATTCTACCGCCAGGTTGTTAGGATGAACTCTAAGACGGATTACATCATGATTTCATCATTTTCTTTTGCGATGTTTAGATCGCGATGAATGATGTCGTTGCTGACATACCAAGGTGCATTAGCACCCAGTCGTATGACTTTTGATTGGAATCGTTGTAGGTTGTACAGGTTTGACTTGGATGCTGATCCCCAAATTTGAAAACCATAAGTCCATATGGGCTTCAGTATTACCTTATATACCCGTATCAGGAATTTATTTCCAAGTGTTAGGGCTGACCTTCATCCAAGTAGCAAGACAATGCCCTAAGCATTTGTCCAAGTTGTTTCCGTTTGGAGAAGATGTGACAGCGCCACGTAAGCCGCCGATCCATGTGCACCCCAAGGTATTTTGCATGGTCTGCTTGTGGCAATTGGAAGTTATTTAGTGTCACTGGAGGGCAAGAGCCTGCACGTAGGGTAAACGTCGTTTGCACTGATTTTATTGCATTTGCTTTTATTCGCCACTTGTCTACCCATAAGTCAATTTGATTCAGGTTCTCCTGCAAATGCTTCGAGGCTAACATGGGGTTTTTGTTCCTAGCCATTACAAAAGTATCATCTGCAAAAGTTGCGGTATATGTGGTATCAGTCAGAGGCAGGACAGCCGTGAATAGTGTGTAGAGCACAGGTCCCAAAACGCTCCTTTGTAGAACACCAGCTTTGATTGGATAGACGGAAGTTACGTCGCTGTTAACTTTGACCATGAAGAATCTGCTTGCTAAGTAGGACTTTAAAATGGCAAAGTAGTGATATGGTAAATGCATTTTCAATTTGTACAGTAGCCCTTGGTGCCACATCTTGTCGAATGCTTTTGTGATATCCAGGAATGCGGTGACCACTTCTGCCTGTTTCCCAGGTTTGGGAACAAGGATAATTTGAGCCACTTTCCATTGGCTTGGGAAGTGGTGACATCGGATAATCGCATTGAATAATTGGGCAATGAATTTATAGCCGCCATCTGGTAGCTGCTTTAGGATTCTGCTCGTAATAAGGTCATATCCCGGCGATTTTTTTGTCTTTTAGCGTATTCTTGATAATTCCTCTAATTTCTTTTATTTTAAAATGCTGGATCGGAATATCCATTTGGTATGGGACATCTAATAATTCAGCTATTCTTATGTCTTCCTGTGGATATTTGTTTGGAAACGGCGCAAATACTTCTAATAAATGAAGAGGAAATGAGTGTGCTTTTTCCTTGTCAGATCTGGCCCATCCACCATCTTTCGTTTTAATAGGTGGAACATGTGATGCTGGTTGATTTAGTTTTTTTTCCTGTTTCAAAGGGGCTTCTGATCATTTGCCAAATTCGAAGCAGTCTCCGCTTTTCTTTTAGTAGTTGCTCCTTTACAACCTGGATTACATCACGATGATTACTTATACAGCTGGGCTCCGATGTGGAAGTCCATGAAGCATGCTGAATGGTTGACTTGAAAAGTTCTACACCATCGTCTATATTGGTTTTGTTTTTTAAAGGAATATTGGTGACTAGAGTCTCGATAATGCTTTGTCTAAAAAATTCCCAATTTGTGCTTTTGTTGTGCAGACAGATTGTTCTTGCTCTGATCTGAACCTCACAGCTAATTGTTAGAACTATCGGTGAGTGATGTGATGACAGGTCCAGGCACGATTCCATGGAAATGTTTGTTTTTGGAACACCTTTGGTCGATAACGTCTGGAAGCTTGTTACTGTCAATTGGCCAGTAGGTTGGCTCACCCGTTGATAGGTGGGACAAGGAGCTTCTAGGAGTTGTTATTCGAGACCCCCAAGTTATTTGTCTAATATAGCTAACGTTAACAACTGAATAGCCTAACTCCTCAATTGCTTCTCGTATTTCGTCGATTGGGGTTGAACTTATTACTACATTAAAGTCTCTTTCCTGCTTCAACTTAAAAGTATGAAACTCAGTTTTCTTTTCAGTTAGAACCTTTGTAATGGCTGAGTATTTTTCAGCTCACTTTGGTTGTATTTTGACAACGTCTCCGTTAATAACTCTGAGTTCATATTATTTCTTAGCAATTACTTCAAGTAATTCTTTTAGGGGAATTATATTACTCACGCCTGAAACAAAAATAGGTGGAGGTTTTGGTCTATCCGGACGTCAGTTGTTGTATCTTGACGTGCCTCTTCTTGGTCTAGAGCAGCGAATCCATTCGAGCTGTTTAAAGAAGGTGTTGCGAGCCATCTATTCCTCTTCGGGTTTGCTTTCTGCCATATTCCAGATGCCTCCACTCCAAATTATGGCAGTTTAAGGCTTGTTGAAGCCATCATACCAGTGATGTTTTCACCTCGATTACCTTCGCTTTTATTTTTTCCTGGTTCTACGGTACTGCACTGATCACAACCAGTATTTTTGGCGATTGTGTCCGCTTGTGGGTTAACATTTTTGGAACCCCCTTTGGGGGAGCGGATAACACTCATACTACTAAGTGTAGGGGGGGCTTAAGCAAAAAAAAACTTAGTGTATACGCAATCCAACTAGACTGAGATTTACAAAGTAATAGATTGAACTGTTTATGTCAATGAGACAGCTGTTGTGAAGCATATGCTGTTTATTTTTTATTTATTTTATTTATTTGCAGATCTCTCTTTTGAGTTAATCAAGGTAATATGTATATAAATAAAATCCTTTAACCATTAATAAAATTTCACTGTTACCGGCTGAGGAAGACCGTGGTTACCACCAGGAATACCGACTTCTGGACCAGCAGTCAGCGGGGCAGAAATCACTACAGGTACGCACAAACGTTTTATTAAATAGTAATTTTTACACTTTTTAGAAAACTTCACGGAGCAACCCGACACGCGTCCGAAGCACTCTACTCGTACAAAGAAAGTCACACAGAAAATCACTCTACTCGAACTGAAAGTTACATGAAAATTTATTTGCGAATCAAAAGAGTGGAGGGGTTTGTAACTCCCCATGCGCGAGGTGACTGCGAACTAAGCCCTACGAGAAAATGAATATGGTACCAGGAGAATTTGTTAAGTATAGCCAAGATATATCACGGCGGTGGTAAAGAAATTTATAAGCTATTTTGACGAAACTGAAGATAATTATTATTATGGTGACAATGGTGATGATACGGGACAAACCTCTATGGAAACAACGAAATATGTGTTTTCAGAGAGGAAGATATCAAGGTATCAGACATTATTTCAAACGTCAGTATGCATACTTTCTTATTCCTGCTCAGACAATATTATGTATGTGTATTTATCATTACAAAAAACAAAACACAAAAACAAACAAAACAAAAAAAGGAGAAGAAATAATAAGGGAACAATAAAAGATAAAACAAACAATAACAACCCAAAACATTGCAAAAAAATAATGATAATAAAAATAAAAGCAAATGTATTGTATAGTATATAGGATGTCCAAACTGTTTTTGGAGCAGGTATATAGTTAAAGAATAATAAGAATTATTTACTAGGAGGTAGTTTCACTACTAACCTAGAGAGAGGGGAGGGATATTGTGAGTTAAACTCATTATGTCCACTAAAACCCTTAAGTTAGATTTTATTATTGATAAAATAATAAACGTGCATAGCCCTAAGGCGCACGTATAATCTAATAGAAATGCTATTATTAAATAAAAGTCGATTACATGCTTTTAGGTGCGCTCATTTGACAATTGAACGGCAGTGAACTTTCACTACTGACTGGTCAGCACTTTCCAAAAATGTACCCCTCAATGGTTGCATTTGTAAACAATTGAAGAATGTTCAAACCAAAAAGCAGGGCAATTAGAAATAATAATGTAGAGCAATTAGAAATAATAAAGTAGAGCATTAAGAAATAATAATCAATGTAAATAGTATAGAAGCAGGTGCTTTTACAATAAAGATCAGATTCTAACTGTTCGCGCCGGAGCCCGCCTGACGATGGCTGCCGCCTGCTCCCTGTCACCATGACATTTTGAGCGGGACTCAGTGCAGAGAGAATTTCTCTCATTGCGTCCTGCCAAAGTGTACAGCAGGCTGCAGCCATTTTTTGCTGTGGTGTTTGCCGAGAAACGAGTAGTTAGTAGCAAATCAGTTCTCCACCGTGCCACTACCCAAAGAAGCGTCGTGTTTTTTCATCGTATTTAGAATTGTTGGATTTTGGTAATCTATTGCGACATAATTGATTCAAAGTATTATGTTAGTTAACAAACTGAAAAGAAAATAAATCTATAAACAAAAAGCCAGAAAATGAGTTACAGTCCCCACAGTACTCCAGAGGTAAACACTAACCAACAAACTCTAAAGCGTTTTAACTCGCGCGGTTATTACCGAAATAAGTGGACTCAGACTGCTGACAAGCGCTTAGTGAATGTATCGTTGTGTTTGAACATTAGGCGAGCATAGACATATACGTCCCAACTCATGAAGCTGCAGTTTTAACGCTAAATCATACGCGGTGCCAGTTTTGGATGATCATTGGACGCAATGCGATTCCGGTCGACGGGCATCGATTATGCTGGCCCCTTTAGCATTTCTATATCTAAAGATCGCAGACGCACTTCATCAAAGAATATGTGGCGCTCTTTGTATATTTGGTGTCGAAGTGTATTCAACCCGTTTTGGTGACTGATGCCTTCATTGTCACTTTGAGACTACTCATAAGCCGCCGAGGATTATGCACTCAAATCTACAGTGACTGTGTGACGAATTTCGTGGCTGACAACCGAAAATAACTAGGAAATCAAACTGCCTACATACTATCAAACTTACATAAAAACGAGTACAGAAGTCTGAAGTCGGTATAGACCGACTTCGAAATACCCTTTACCTTTTCTTGTGCGTGCGAGTTCAACAATGAGGATGTTTACTTTATAAATCATCATTAGGATCATATTCACGGTAACTTTGAGTAGGGTACCTTGAACTGATTATATCGACCCCATTTCTTGTGTATGGCTTTCTAGTGTCAATATAACCACTAATATAAAATTTCGTCAAAAAATATTGTGTGTATGTAATAATATGCCAATAGTGGGCGTGGCTGTAAAAAAACAGGCCCATTTTTTGTGTAGTGTTTAATGTTACTACCCGCAACCTTCCTGTGAAATTTCGTTGAAAAATCTTTAATAGGAACCTAGTAATGATTTTTGGTTAATTGTGGGCGTGGCAGTAGCAATAATTTGCCCACAATTGGAATGCATGCTAGTACAGACGCAGTGTATACATCTACCAATTTGTTTTCATATACACTCACTAGAGGCATAGATAGGGTAATTGTCTTTAAGTGGGGTCCCCAAAGTTCATTATATGGAGAGGAGGCGTATCCTTCCTCTGATCGACCGCGAATCTTATATATGGCTTTCTAGTGTCAATATAACCACTAATATAAAATTTCGTCCAAAAATATTATATAGGTCGCAAGTTATAATAATATGTCAATAGTGGGCGTGGCTGTAAAAAAACGCCCATTTTTTGTGTGGAGTTTAATATTAGTACCCGCAACCTTCCTGTGAAATTTCATTGATAAATCTTTAATAGGAACACAGTAATGATTTTTGGCTAATTGTGGGCGTGGCAGTTGTATAATGATTTCCATATTCTGCACACTCACTATTATGGACCCCATATATGTTTCTGCCGATTTTCATTCCGCTGGCATCAATACGAGCATAGGTAGGCTGATTTTAATTTTAGATCCGAGAGTTCCCTATATCAAAAGTGGGTGTGTATTTTCTTTGATCAGCCCCATTTTTTGCAGATAGCTTTATAATGTCCACATGTTCCTTCCCGTAAAATTACGTCCATAAATCTCTACAAGATCTTTAGTTATTAATATTTGATCATAGTGGGCGTGGCAGTTATTATATACCGCCCACTTTTTGCACAGTATACTAGGACCCACATCTCCATAACTGTCGAATAATATCACGATTGCGTCAATTTGACCGAAGTTATAGTCATTTAAAAAAAGGTGAAAAAAGTTCCTTATATGGGAGGTAGGCGTAGTCTCTGTCCAAATCGGCCCATATAGCTATCTGCTTCTGTATCTTTTTGCAGGCTACACTTTTGCAAAATTTCATTAAGATAGCTCTAACGGTGTAGAAAAAAGTGCCCATAGACGGACAGACTGACGGACAAAATAAAAATTGCTTAGAAAGGGATTCTGATCATATCTGTATATATATGTCCATACCTACCACGCCTCCTTCTCGAAATTGCAACCCCTCTCAAAAGCACAAAATTAGTATACCCTATTTACCTTTTTTAAAGATAAAGGGTATAACAAACGTCGTACCCTTCCTCGCCAATTTCATTCAATGGAATTTCATGCTGCCATCCGCTACACAACGTTGACGCAACCATTCGGATCTAACCCAGCGACGGACAAGCTTTGGAACCGGAGGAGATAGAGGGTGACAAACTAGTGTGTGAGGCGGTGGTGAAGAAGGGTTGCCCAGCAGCTAAATGTCTACTGAATCAGAGCCGCTGACCGGTATCAGGCAACTCTTTAAGGAAAACGACCTCCTCGACTATACCGAAGAAGAGGAGGACGCTAACGTGACGATGGTGGATGTTAGAAGGACGGATTCGTATGAAGCTGCTCCAAATCAACCTCCATCATTCAAAACTTTCCTCCCCGAATTTGAGAGTCCGCCTGGGTTCCGGTGGTTTCGAAGTGGCCCTCATCCAAGGGCCGTGGATATGCGGCAACCAAATCTGCGGTCTAAAGATGAGAGGTTTCAATATGATAGCCGCTCAGAGCACAGGTAAGACTCGTGCTTGTATACTAGCAAACATCTGCTTGCTCCCCCAGTGGCGATACAGTGGCGTCAAGCATTGAGCTGAAACATAGCAGCTTCTGGGTAGCCTCTGCCTACATGACGCAGCACAAGGACTCCCCACCGGAGGAAGTTCATGCATTAGTGACAGACAACCAAGTTTCTGAAGCCAAAAGGAACTTGGTTGTTTCCATTGATATAAATGCCCACAATACATTGTGCACCGACAGAAATGCAAGAGTTGAGTCAATTTTAAACTTTATCATATACAATAAGTTTAGTATCTTAAATCTAGGTTCAGAGCCGACATTCATAACAAAGAACAGAAAGTAAGTTTTGGATAATACCCTGAACTTCGATCAGTTCGCCAATAATTTAAAATGATGGAGAGTTCCGAACGAATATTCCTACTCTGACCATCGATATATAGAATTCGAACTGAACTTCTTAGCATCTCCAGATTAGACGTATTGGAATATACGGAAGACGGACTTGGGAAAGTATAGGAAGAATCTCAGTGCCTCGCTGCCAAGGAATACCCATCCTGACCACACAGACCCTGTGGAAATAGACGGGTTGATAGACCATTATAAGAAGAATTTACCACTCTACTTTGCCGCATTGAGGCGGTCCTAACTTCTCGGCCGCTTTCTCTGCTCTCCCAATATCCTAATGAGCTTTTAGCTCTCACTCCAGGTCACAGCCTACGAAGCGCCCTCCTCCTTCCGATCACCGAACCCAACTTGGAGAACGTGCCTCTCATAAACCGTTGAGAAATGCTGAAGGCTCTCCATCAACAATCCAGACGGAGATGGAAGGACGAATACTTAAAGGAACTCCATAAGAGATGCAAATGCTGGCTCTCGCACACTTAACTGTCTGCCCATTCGTTTTTACCACTTTACTCAGTCCTATTTTCATCTCTTTACGGCACCGATCAAGACGGACACACATCAATGCGCCCTCAGCACTCCTTACGATTTTGCAAGGGGCTTCTAGCCATGGGCATGAGCAACAGGAGAGCAGTGGTTCTGGCCCATAAATATTGCACCAATTGCCTCGGCGGGTCGCATACCGTAGCGATATGCCAGTCCACCAGTAGGTGCAGAATCTGCTATAACAAGCACCACAGCCTCGTGCATCCGGACGAGACACGTGTGAGCGCCTTCGTGGCACCAAAATGAGCAACCACTATCGCCTTCCAAAGGACGCTCGGTTCGGACCCCACGCGAGACAAAGGCGGAGGCAGCGCTCATCGGTGCACCTTCGTATCGGGAATCGTACCACAAATCGGCCTTGCTGAACGAAAGTGAGGCATGCGTCGCGACCAGGCTCTCGTCCCTCTCGACCACAAGCACTCTCCTAAGCGCGACGCTCTATCCGCCGTCCGATGTCAGCAGACACCAGCGTCCACCGAACAGCGATCCGCCTCACGTCCCGACGCCCGGAGAGGAGAAGCTGCCGGGAGCGGACGGCCAAGGCCTTGATTGACCGGGCCATCCAGTTCTTCGTGCAGCTAAAGGTTGCCCTAGAATCATACACGAGTGCATGCGGGTCCAGCCACCTCTGTATCACCAAATCCCTCCTAACACCTTCCAATATATTTCTTTATTGTAGTAGCAAACTGTAGCGGCTACCGCTACTGGGCACGCAGTCTTTTTCCGTTCCTACTACTAAAGTATACACTGATGTGTATATTTAAAGCACAGATCGAGAGCAACACAGCCTAACAGCCGAATCTCCCCTCGAGAGAACTCTCAAAAAACTGGCAGCCCACATTCATTCTTTTTTCAACCACGCTAGTTTCTTCTTGACGATTTTTTTTTTTTTTTTTTTTTTTTAATATCCAAATATTTTATTGCAGTCTGTTACATTCAATCACATTCAGCAATATTTAATAACTTAAGACTAATTTTTGTATTTACTGTCTTTTATGGACTACACCCAGTGGTGCAGCCATTGCCTATTAGCACCGGAGATCTGTTGTGGATTTTCTCTTCAGTCGGATGAAAGTGAAGGGGTTGGAAGTGAGTTCCGATATCAGTGGATTTGGGTGGACTAGGAGTCTCAGATTGTGCGAAGTAGAGAGCTTTTTTATTTCTTGAGCGACTGTAGGAACCTTGAGGTCACGATGGATTTGGTTGTTTGTGACATAATAGGGCGCGTTTACAATCATTCCTAGGGTCTTTGATTGGAATCTTTGAAGTATTTCAACATTGGAAGTTGCCGCAGTGCCCCACAGCTGAATACCGTATATCCAAACTGGTTTTAAGATTGCTGAGTACAAGAGCAATTTGCTATCGATTGAGACTTTGGAGTTTCGATTCAAGAGCCAGTGTAGATTTCTGAGCTTTATACCGAGTGATTTTCGTTTTGTAAATATATGTGTTTTCCAAGTTAATCTTCTGTCGAGGTGCATCCCAAGGTATCTAGCCTCATTACATTGGGGTATATTTATGCCGTTGAGTTTAACGGGTGGGCAGGTGTTTCGTTTGAGAGTGAATGTAACCTGGACTGATTTTGTTTCGTTCCACTTGATTTTCCATTTTTTTAGCCAGTCAGTAATTTTGTTTAGCCCACTCTGGATTTTAGAGGAAGCTAAGTGTGGGAGACTGTCAACAGCTAAGACAGCAGTGTCATCTGCAAAGGTACCTATGGTGACTCCTTCAGCTGATGGTAAGTCGTACGTGTGAAGTAGATAAAGTATTGGGCCCATGACACTTCCTTGGGGTACGCCTGCTGAGCTTTCATGGAGCTCAGATTGTTCCTCACCTTGCTTTACGAAAAAATATCTATTTGTAAGATAGGACTTGATTAACACATAGTAGTTAATGGGGAGTGTAGTTTTTATTTTGTAAAGCAAGCCATCGTGCCAAACGCGATCAAATGCTTGCGAGATGTCAAGAAACGCTGCTGTACAATATTGTTTATGTTCGAATGCATTGTGTATATACTCAACAATCCTATGAACCTGTTCGATTGTGCTGTGTTTTTTCCTGAATCCAAATTGATGATTTGGAATTAGCTTTCGCTCTTCTATAATTGGGAGTAGTCTTTTCAGGAAAATGGTTTCCATGAGTTTAGAAGCAATCGGTAACAAGCTAATTGGGCGATACGATTCAACTTTATCAGCGCTTTTTCCGGGTTTGAGAATCATTTTTAATTGTGACACTTTCCATTGGGGAGGTATAAAGCCAGATGTTAGTACCGCGTTAAATAAGTAGGTAAGATATGTCACTCCTTCTTCTGGAAGTTGTTTTACTATTTTTCCAGTGATAAGGTCGTACCCAGGGGCTTTCTTAATATTTAGCTTATCAATAGCTGCTTTCACTTCAGATTTGGAAAATTTACGTATGGGTAGGTCCATCTGATGGGTATTACTCAGAACACTTTTCACTTCTTCTGTTACACATGCTAGGGGCTCGATTTCCTGTGGGGTAAATACTTTTTTTAAGTGTCGGGCAAATGTGACTGCTCTTTCAAGGTCACTTTTAGCCCATTCGTTATTTTCCATTCGTAAAGCGGATTGGAACATTGTGGGTCTCTTTAGATTCCTAGTTGCTTTCCAGAGAGAGTATTCTGTAGCAGCTGTTGCATCGAGATTACTGAGGTAATGATGGAGTTGGGTGTTTCGTTCGTTATTAAGGATCTCTTTAAGTTCTTTTGTAAGCGCATTTAATTTTTTCTTGTCCTCAGGATGTCTAGTTTGTTGCCACTTTTTTCTTGCATATCGCTTTTCTCTCAGTTTTTCTTTTATAGGTTTGGAGATGTTCGTTGATTTTCGCTCATTTAGTGTGGGGGTGGAGTCCCACGCAGCTTGTTGCAGGCAGTTGTTGAAGTGTTCAACAGCCGCAATGATATCTTCTTCAGATTTCAGTGATAGTTTTAAATCAATTGTGGAAGATACCATATATCGGAAGCGATTCCAATCAGTTTTGTGATTATGTAAGCTACATTGACTGGGAAGAAGGGCAAGATTGTTGTTAAGCTCGACGAGAACTGGAGAGTGGTCAGAAGACAGCTCAAAACATGGGCAACATTTAAGATCACTAAGCATGATACCGTTCGTCACACAGAAGTCAATCAAGTCGGGAATTTTTCTTACATCTGTTGGCCAGTATGTTGGTGTACCTGAAGAGACAGGGAGTAAATTTAATTTTCCAATGGCCGCATAAAGCTGTCGACCTTTTGGTGTAGTGAGACGGGAACCCCAGTATGTGTGCTTTGCGTTATAGTCTCCTCCAGCTAGGAATCTGTTGCTAAGTGTCTTAAAGAATTTCTCATACTCCTCCATTTTTATTGCGTGTTTTGGTGGGCTGTAGACTGCGGAAATTGTAATTGGCCCTTTCCAGTCATCAACAATTATATTCGTGACTTGTATAGCTTCTGTGCGATAAGATGTGCTCTCACAGTGTTTTATGTTATTGGGTATTAATATTGCTGAACCTGCATGAGCCTTATTATCTGCGTGCAGGGTGTGATAAAACTTAAAGTTCGGAATCTGAAAATGGTTTTTGTTTGTGAAATGGGTTTCAGATATTAGGAGTATATCTATTTCGTAGTTTTAAGGAATTTTTTAATTTCTAATAAATGTTTTGACAGCCCATTAGCGTTCGATTGACGATTGGATGTTAAATATATTTTGACACCAGACCGCAAAGAGTTGCTAAACACTAATTGCTTTTTTAATATTTTTATAAAATTATCAAATAGACCATAACTCATTGAATTGTACTCTTTTTTGAACGTTGAAGTCCCTTTAACTTTCTGCATTGTTATTATGTTGCAACGCGCTATAATTTTGTCTAAAAATGCTTTGGTTTCCATACTCGCCTCGGCATCAAATATGGCTAAGCGTGCCATATACTTTGCAAAATTGTCTTGGAACATTAATTCCCGAAAATTTCCCAGGTAAAATTCCTGAGTGAACTTTATCAAATTGTTGTTTTGGTATGTCATTTAACACCATTGGTATCTTTGTTAGACTCGAACTCTTGTTGGCGTGACATTTTGGGCAAGTCTACATATTTTTTATGCCTCTGAGCATACTTTTCCAGGCGTATACCCGTTTGATTATCTCGTATATTTTCCAATATCCCTGGTGTCCACCTAGAGGTGAATCATGGAAACTCTTTGCTATGTTATCTTTACTGTTCAGCAGTCCTTTTGGTGTTTTATCCCGCTGTTTTTCCTTCCCGTTGTTAACCCTTGTCCTTGCTCTGGTCTGAACTACAGATATCTTCTCTTTTAGCGGCACTCTGCTAATTGCATCCGGTTTTTTTCCCAGTCTTGTAAATGATTTCAAATTCATACTCAGACAATTTGTGCTGAAAAAGTGCCAACCGAGAAGTTTGATTTTTAAGATTCGCTGTGCCTCTCAGCTGTTGATGGTCGGTATAAATTTTGAATTGCGTCCAAGAAGATATGCCCTAAAATTCTTCGTAGCCCACGCTATGACTAGAAATGATTTCTCTATTGTGGAGTATCTCTTCTCCATATCGCTAAGCGCCATGCTTGCGAATGCTGTTGGTCAGTCATTACCGACTTCCCTGGTGACAACATTGCTCTTAACATCGGTGATCAACAAGGAAGTTTACTCAAAGTCGGAGTACACCAAAATCGGTGGACAGCTAATAGTCCTTTTACAAACTTTCTATAATAGCCCACTATTCCTAGGAATGCTTCCACTTCTTCATTGTTTTTTGGAATTGCTAAATTCTTTACGCATTCCAGCTTCTGAGGATCTGGCTGTGCTCCTGCCTCTAAACAACGATGGCCTAGGTGAACCACCTCTCTTCGTAAGAGTTGGCACTTCTCTGTGTTCAATTTCAAATTGTGTTCTCACAATTTCTGGAGCACAAGCGTTGCGAATGCTGATGCAAGTTTTCCTAAAGATTAGAATATCATCGCGATACAATCAAAACAATCTGACCCTTGCAACCATATTAGCACATGGTTCATTAGCCGCTAGAAGGTAGATGGTGCTCCTGTGAATCCAAATGACATCCTATTGAATTCATATTGCCCCAAACCGGTACTCATCGGAACCTGATGGTAGCCATTTGCTAAATCAAATGTAGGACAATATCTGTTATGTCCTATTTGGTCCAGGATTTCTTCTTCTTTGGAATTGGGAACACCTGCTTGATAGTGGCGTCGTTAAATTTTCTGAAATCAACGACCATTCTCCACTTCTTCTGAACCTGAGCACCCCCAATTAGGCACTAAAATAATTGGTGAATTTCAAGGCGATGTAATTATGTGTCATTGTATTATCCTTTAACATCCCTTTAACTAACCTGTTTACCTCATCTTTGTGAGCTTGTAATTGGTATTTCATATTCTTTCTATACAAGAATACAAATTTGTTTGAACTGTGCGGACGAGATTTCATACGTGCTCCGTGATTGGGACGGTTTTTCACTGTTTTTAAATTGAATTCATTCTTTAACAATATTTTATTCTGCAAGAACAGATTAAAAGTAAAGTGTAAAATTCATAAAACATTTTAAAAACAACATCATTAAAAATAAAAGCGCGCCAAAAAACAAGTAGCAGGAGTTGCCACCCTTGTCAGTACTCTAAGAAGATGGGTGATGCCACTTAATTTTCATTTATTTAAATTTAAAATTCCTCAGAGTTGCATTTGAGCCATTTATTAATTTTTTATTTTCTCAACCCTTAATGAGTGTAGAGTATGATGAACGCTAGCCTCGTAGGATCGTCATGTATGGTGTAATGCATACGTTGGTCACGCAGGATCGGCTTTTGATTCAATTGCAGATTCCATACAAAGTATAGATGCAAAAGAGTGCTATAGAAAAGAAATGCCTGACACGAAGCGGAATGACACTACACACTCACCCTTAAGAGAAAAATTAGGGGTGTTAGCGAATAATTTTTCTGGAAATAAGGTTTGTGTTGTTTTACAATTGTCTTATGTAATGGATTTGTTACATGATTTTCATATTTTCTCATAATTGGTATTATTTGTTTATAAATTGTTTCTTATTATTATAATTCCAAGGTAGTGTTCTTAATTATATAGTTAAAATTACCAATTATTATTATATATATGTTGTTTTGATATAATTCCATATACTTATGATTACTAATTATATTGTTTTGATTACATTGTGTGATAGGTCTAATTATAGATCGTATTGTTGAATTTACATATTATGGTTTATTCATATTCTTTTTCCTATTTTCTACTTTTAATAGAACTAAATCTCCTAATTCTACCTTAAGTGTGTTCGTATTAGTTTTTAAGTCAGTTAGTGTATTTCGTATTTGAGTATAAATTGTTCAACTAATGTTTTGGCTGTTGTGTGTGCGTCTTTTGTTATCATTGGGTGTGCGATTACGAACTTTGTCAGCTCGCACTGCATGGTCAGTATGTAGCGGTATTCGTTTGAAATTTTTAGTGGTCCTACGGTGTCAATTGATATGACTTCGAAACTTGTGTTAGGGGTGTCTGTTATGGTTTGTGGTTCTTTGATGTGCCTTGTTTGTTTACATTTCACGCACGTGTCACAGTTGGAAACGAATTTCTTTACCATTTGGTTCATATTTTTCCAAATGTATCTTTGTTTTGAGTTTTTCTTACTCCGGGATGTCCTGTTTTGTGACATTCATCTATTAGTTTGTATTTTAAAATATCTTCCGTTATTCTCCTTGGAGGTATGTATATTAGTATTTTTAGCTGAGGACTTTTGCTATTCATTTTTATTTTTGCGTACGCTTCTTTAAATTCTTTTTTTTGTATATATTTTCAATATTTCATCGTTAATTGGAATTGTTAATTCTTTAATATTTTCTTTCTTCGTTTTGGATATCAATTTCCTCAGAATCGAGTCTAGTCTCGCTGATTTATCATTGATTCCTGCATGCTTTATAATTTCATTTATATTTTTATTTCTAGGTCGGAGCTTCTTCAGAGTCGAATCTTGATTCGGTGAATTATCGCTTTCGCCTATGTGCACAATATCATTTTATATATATATATATATATATATATATATATATATATATATATATATATATATATATTCATTTTTTCAAAGCTTTGATTTTTCTTGTCGACATTAAATTTTAATTTTTTTATATTCTTGACGTCATTTACTGATGTACATTCCCATGTTTGAAGGTGATCAGTCTTCTGAGATATGCAGTTTCTCAATTTCTCATTTTCATTCTTATTTGCCTTTTCATTTACTTCATTTTTATTTGCCTCTTAATTTATTTTATTTTTATTTTTATTTGCCATCCCTCTCGTGATTACTAGGGTTCTTTTGGCTTTTTCATCAATTTCTTTCGGTATCATTTCTTTTAGAATGTCCGAGTCAATTTCTATTCTCGACAATGCATCTGCATTTGTATTCATTTTTTATATACTATGTTGAAATCATAGTCCCTGAGGTCTAATCTAATTCTGGTCATTTTATATGAAGGATTTTTATGAGAGAATTGTGATATTAGTGGTCGATGGTCAGTCACTACCGTGAACTTGTGACCATATAGATAGGGTTTGAAGAAGTTAATACCCCAGTGTATTGCTGGTAGCTCTTTTTCTATTACTGGCTTATTCAAATCGTGTTTTTGTAAGGATTTTGTAGCATATGAAATGGGTAAATCTTGTCCTATTTCGCCTTGTGATAGTACGGCGCTTAGTTCATAATTCGATGCATCTGTAGTTAATATGAAGGGTTTATCAAAATTTGGGTATCGCAGTAGAGGTGGGTTTATTAATTTTTTTTAAGATTTTCAAAAGATGTTTGGCATTTATCTGTCCATACAAATTTGGCTGATTTCTTTAGTAAGGAGTTTAAACATTTTGCAATATCTGCAAATTCTGGTATGAATTTTCTATAGTAGTTGCAGAATGCAACGAATCTTCTTACTTCGTCTGCGTTTTTCGGTTGTGGGTAATTTTTAACAGTCTCGTATTTTGCTGGGTCAGTTTTAACTCCGTCTTGTGTAATCAAATGTCCTAAATATACGACTTCTGGTCTCAGAAAGTTGCATTTTGCTGCGTTTAATTTTAAGTTACGTCGTTTTAGTCTGTCTAGTACTTTGATCAGATTTTGATTATGGTGATTTAGACTGCATCCATAGATGATTATGTCATCTACATAAAGGAATGCTTCTGAGTCAAGTCCTGAGAGTGCTATTGTTAACATTCTCTGAAAGCTGTTGGATGAAATTTTGAATCCGAATGGTAGTCTTTTAAATTGGTAGTGTCCATTGGATGTGGAAAAAGCTGTTAAAGGTCGTGATTGTTTTTCTAATTTTATTTGATGAAATGAACTGGTCATATCTAAGGTTGAAAACCATTTTGCTCTGCCTAACTTGTCTAGAATGTCTTCTAGTCGAGTTAGCGGGAATTTGTCATTCAGTTTTCTAAAATCCACTACAAGTCTCCATTTCTCTGTGTCAATAGTATTCTTTTTAGGAACCAAAAGGAGTGGAGCATTGTATGGGCTGACTGAAGGTTCAATGATATCCTCTTGTAGCATTTTCTTTACCTGTTCATTCACAATTTCTGTGTGTGTGTGTGGCTGTCTGTAGTTTTTAATGTAAATGGGGGTGTTGTCATGTGTCGTTATGTTTTGTGTGTAAAAATTTTTGTCGAAAGTGGTTCGTCTTCAAGATGAAAAACTTCTTGGTATTGTCTTAGGATGTTTATGAGTTGGGTTTTTGTAATTTCGTCTGTGCAGTTAAAATTTAAAGTTTCAATGATTTTCTGTAGTCTATTTTCATTGTAATTATCTTGCGTACTGTACTTTAGTATGTCGTAATTTTTTTGTGAGTCAGTTTCAAATTGTATGCCGTCTAAAATTACCTCTTTGTTTGTTGTATTTAGAATTTTTATGTGGGTTATACCACTTTTGGGTGCTATGGAATTGCTTAGCAATATGCCTTCTTTTAAGTCTTTATTTAGAATTATTTTATCTCTATTTATATTTAATTTTAAGGCTTGTATTATTTCTGTTCTTGTTGTTATTTTTATTTTTTGAGTATCGTGAGATTTAGTGTGCATGGGTATAATGAATGTTTGTTTGTTTACATACGCGGAAATTGTAAACGTTTCATAATCGATTTTACATATATATTTATCAAAAAAATCCATACCTAGAATGCCATCTGTTTCTATTGGAAATGTTTTGTTTACTAATTGAAAAGGGTGGTTACACGATTATTCTCCAATGTCTAATTGTAGTTCTATTTGACCTTCAGAATATACCTCTTCATTTCTTATGCCCGTTAATTTGCATTTGTCGTCAGGAATGTATTCATGGTTTTCTAATTTGTTGCTTATTTTGTACAATGAGATGTCTGCACCTGTGTCTATCAAGAATGTAATTTTTTGCTTTTTGTGTTTCAGCGTGACGAAATTTGAGTGTATATCCGATATTTTGTACACATTTAATTTTGGCTGTCCAAAATGGTTATGCATTCTGGGCCTTGTTCGTTTCCCGCATCGTGTATCATGTTTATGCGGCGGTTTCTGTTTGAGTTATAATTGTTGTTGTTGTTCTGCTGTCTGAGTAAAGTGGTAAAAACGAATGGGCAGACAGGTAAGTGTGCGAGAGCCAGCTTTGCATCTCTTATGGAGTTCCTTTAAGTATTCGTCCTTCCATCTCCGTCTGGATTGTTGATGGAGAGCCTTCAGCATTTCTCAACGGTTTATGAGAGGCACGTTCTCCAAGTTGGGTTCGGTGATCGGAAGGAGGAGGGCGCTTCGTAGGCTGTGACCTGGAGTGAGAGCTAAAAGCTCATTAGGATATTGGGAGAGCAGAGAAAGCGGCCGAGAAGTTAGGACCGCCTCAATGCGGCAAAGTAGAGTGGTAAATTCTTCTTATAATGGTCTATCAACCCGTCTATTTCCACAGGGTCTGTGTGGTCAGGATGGGTATTCCTTGGCAGCGAGGCACTGAGATTCTTCCTATACTTTCCCAAGTCCGTCTTCCGTATATTCCAATACGTCTAATCTGGAGATGCTAAGAAGTTCAGTTCGAATTCTATATATCGATGGTCAGAGTAGGAATATTCGTTCGGAACTCTCCATCCTTTTAAATTATTGGCGAACTGATCGAAGTTCAGGGAATTATCCAAAACTTACTTTCTGTTCTTTGTTATGAATGTCGGCTGTGAACCTAGATTTAAGATACTAAACTTATTTTATATGATAAAGTTTAAAATTGACTCAACTCTTGTATTTCTGTCGGTGCACAATGTATTGTGGGCATTTATATCAATGGAAACAACCAAGTTCCTTTTGGCTACAGAAACTTGGTTGTCTGTCACTAATGCATGAACTTCCTCGGGTGGGGAGTCCTTGTGCTGCGTCATGTAGGCAGAGGCTACCCAGAAGCTGCTATGTTTCAGCTCAATGCTTGACGCCACTGTATCGCCACTGGGGGAGCAAGCAGATGTTTGCTAGTATACAAGCACGAGTCTTACCTGTGCTCTGAGCGGCTATCATATTGAAACCTCTCATCTTTAGACCGCAGATTTGGTTGCCGCATATCCACGGCCCTTGGATGAGGGCCACGTCGAAACCACCGGAACACAGGCGGACTCTCAAATTCGGGGAGCCAAGTTTTGAATGATGGAGGTTGATTTGGAGCAGCTTCATAGGAATCCGTCCTTCTAACCTCCACCATCTTCACGTTAGCGTCCTCCTCTTCTTCGGTATAGTCGAGGAGGTCGTTTTCCTTAAAGAGTTGCCTGATCCCGGTCAGCGGCCCTGATTCAGTAGACATTTAGCTGCTGGGCAACCCTTCTTCACCACCGCCTCACACACTAGTTTTTCACCCTCTATCTCCTCCGGTTCCAAAGCTTGTCCGTCGCTGGGTTAGATCCGAATGGTTGCGTCAACGGCCCCAAGAGATTCGGCGTTGCGGATCAACAACACCTATCTTCTACCCTCCACTGGCTCCTCTAGTTTCCCTAGCTTCCAGTTATGAGATCTCCTCAATTTTTGCTGGTTCAGCAGGATTAGCCAGGAAGCAGACCCGGGCTCTGGGTCTGCTGGAAACTTCTTCCCTGCTGACAGCTTCAAGCGTGGATTCCGGCAAACTCGCCAATCTTACTTACCGAACTCTTGTAGAGCAAAATTGACCTGCTGTCATGGCATACGCTGAGCTTGCCCCGCCCTGATACCCAACCAGCATCCTGACAGAAAGGAGGGGGTCCAGGGCTTTCCTCCAAGACTTGGAGGTAGACTTTGGCAATCGCTGTTTCCACCAACATCCGGTTCTCCTTGATGACTAGCATCACGCCCCCACCTTTGAAAACTTCGCTGTTAGACGGGTATTTCTGGCCGTCCACTTATTGCCTTTTAGGCTACCCCACATGTCTCTGACCCCGATCGTTGTCTCTTTGGAGCTATACCCGCCGGTTTTCATAAGCCGGATAGCACCCCCTTTCCCGTTCTACTGATTTGGTCTACTCCTCAATGAGCTGGTCCGTGAGTATAGCCTCGTATTTTGCCGTGACCCCCATGGCTGCCTTGCTATCACAATAGGCCTGTTTAGAAGGAAGAACATGTTTTGTCGATCCCCACTGGACTACTCCAGCAATCTACTTTGAGCTGCTGGGCCCTCTAATGCCTGCTGCCGTTTGATCCCAGGGGCAACAACCCGCATACTAACAGCAGTCAGAGTTTGCATCTCAACAGCTAGGTTTCCATATGCAGCACCCCTGTCTAAAACAAGAAACCGGTTTTGCAAAGCCTCCACGTCCCCCACTACCAGCACTCGTGCTGGGACCAGCCCTAATGCCTGGTCTCCCTCTGCCTCCTTCTGCTATCGATCTGTCTACTATCCTTTTATTAGCGGCAGACAGGATCGCCTCTATCGGTTTTTTGGAGGACCACCCTCATTTGGTTTTGAAGATTTGACTGAAAATTATATTTGTGGTTCCTTGCATATCGGACAAGACAGGGCCGCTCGTGCAGAGGTACGTGCGCGGGAAAGGCTAGATAGAATATAGCGAGCCTCCAATAATCCGCCGAAATGTGTAGCGGATGGCAGCATGAAATGCCATTGAATGAAATTGGCGAGGAAGGGTACGACGTTTGTTATACCCTTTATCTTTAAAAAAGGTAAATAGGGTATACTAATTTTGTGCTTTTGAGAGGGGTTGCAATTTCGAGAAGGAGGCGTGGTAGGTATGGACATATATATACAGATATGATCAGAATCCCTTTCTAAGCAATTTTTATTTTGTCCGTCCGTCTGTCCGTCTGTGGCCACTTTTTTCTACACCGTTAGAGCTATCTTAATGAAATTTTGGAAAAGTGTAGCCTGCAAAAAGATACAGAAGCAGATAGCTATATGGGCCGATTTGGACAAAGACCACGCCTACCTCCCATATAAGGAACTTTTTTCACCTTTTTTTAAATGACTATAACTTCGGTCAAATTGACGCAATCGTGATATTATTCGACAGTTATGGAGATGTGGGTCCTAGTATACTGTGCAAAAAGTGGGCGGTATATAATAACTGCCACGCCCACTATGATCAAATATTAATAACTAAAGATCTTGTAGAGATTTATGGACGTAATTTTACGGGAAGGAACATGTGGACATTATAAAGCTATCTGCAAAAAATGGGGCTGACCAAAGAAAAGACACGCCCACTTTTGATATAGGGAACTCTCGGATCTAAAATTAAAATTAGCCTACCTATGCTCGTATTGATGCCAGCGGAATGAAAATCGGCAGAGACATATATGGGGTCCATAATAGTGAGTGTGCAGAATATGGAAATCACTATATAACTGCCACGCCCACAATTAGCCAAAAATCATTACTGTGTTCCTATTAAAGATTTATCAATGAAATTTCACAGGAAGGTTGCGGGTACTAATATTAAACTCCACACAAAAAATGGGCGTTTTTTACAGCCACGCCCACTATTGACATATTATTATAACTTGCGACCTATATAATATTTTTGGACGAAATTTTATATTAGTGGTTATATTGACACTAGAAAGCCATATATAAGATTCGCGGTCGATCAGAGGAAGGATACGCCTCCTCTCCATATAATGAACTTTGGGGACCCCACTTAAAGACAATTAACCTATCTATGCCTCTAGTGATGGTATATGAAAACAAATTGGTAGATGTATACACTGCGTCTGTACTAGCATGCATTCCAATTGTGGGCAAATTATTGCTACTGCCACGCCCACAATTAACCAAAAATCATTACTAGGTTCCTATTAAAGATTTTTCAACGAAATTTCACAGGAAGGTTGCGGGTAGTAACATTAAACACTACACAAAAAATGGACCTGTTTTTTTACAGCCACGCCCACTATTGACATATTATTACATACACACAATATTTTTTGACGAAATTTTATATTAGTGGTTATATTGACACTAGAAAGCCATACACAAGAAATGGGGTCGATATAATCATTTCAAGGAACCCTACTCAAAGTTACCGTGAATATGATCCTAATGATGATTTATGAAGTAAACTTCCTCATTGTTGAACTCGCACGCACAAGAAAAGGTAAAGGGTATTTCGAAGTCGGTCTATACCGACTTCAGACTTCTGTACTCGTTTTTATGTAAGTTTGATAGTATGTAGGCAGTTTGATTTCCTAGTTATTTTCGGTTGTCAGCCACGAAATTCGTCACACAGTCACTGTAGATTTGAGTGCATAATCCTCGGCGACTTATGAATAGTCTCAAAGCGACAATGAAGGCATCAGTCACCAAAACGGGTTGAATACACTTCGACACCAAATATACAAAGAGCGCCACATATTCTTTGATGAAGTGCGTCTGCGATCTTTAGATGCTAAAGGGGCCAGCATAATCGATGCCCGTCGACCGGAATCGCATTGCGTCCAATGATAATCCAAAACTGGCACCGCGTATGATTTAGCGTTAAAACTGCAGCTTCATGAGTTGGGACGAATATGTCTATGCTCGCTTAATGTTCAAACACAACGATACATTCACTAAGCGCTTGTCAGCAGTCTGAGTCCACTTATTTCGGTTATAACCGCGCGAGTTAAAACGCTTTAGTGTTTGTTGGTTAGTGTTTACCTCTGGAGTACTGTGGGGACTGTAACTCATTTTCTGGCTTTTTGTTTATAGATTTATTTTCTTTTCAGTTTGTTAACTAACATAATACTTTGAATCAATTATGTCGCAATAGATTACCAAAATCCAACAATTCTAAATACGATGAAAAAACACGACGCTTCTTTGGGTAGTGGCACGGTGGAGAACTGATTTGCTACTAACTACTCGTTTCTCGGCAAACACCACAGCAAAAAATGGCTGCAGCCTGCTGTACACTTTGGCAGGACGCAATGAGAGAAATTCTCTCTGCACTGAGTCCCGCTCAAAATATCATGGTGACAGGGAGCAGGCGGCAGCCATCGTCAGGCGGGCTCCGGCGCGAACAGTTAGAATCTGATCTTTATTGTAAAAGCACCTGCTTCTATACTATTTACATTGATTATTATTTCTTAATGCTCTACTTTATTATTTCTAATTGCTCTACATTATTATTTCTAATTGCCCTGCTTTTTGGTTTGAACATTCTTCAATTGTTTACAAATGCAACCATTGAGGGGTACATTTTTGGAAAGTGCTGACCAGTCAGTAGTGAAAGTTCACTGCCGTTCAATTGTCAAATGAGCGCACCTAAAAGCATGTAATCGACTTTTATTTAATAATAGCATTTCTATTAGATTATACGTGCGCCTTAGGGCTATGCACGTTTATTATTTTATCAATAATAAAATCTAACTTAAGGGTTTTAGTGGACATAATGAGTTTAACTCACAATATCCCTCCCCTCTCTCTAGGTTAGTAGTGAAACTACCTCCTAGTAAATAATTCTTATTATTCTTTAACTATATACCTGCTCCAAAAACAGTTTGGACATCCTATATACTATACAATACATTTGCTTTTATTTTTATTATCATTATTTTTTTGCAATGTTTTGGGTTGTTATTGTTTGTTTTATCTTTTATTGTTCCCTTATTATTTCTTCTCCTTTTTTTTGTTTTGTTTGTTTTTGTGTTTTGTTTTTTGTAATGATAAATACACATACATAATATTGTCTGAGCAGGAATAAGAAAGTATGCATACTGACGTTTGAAATAATGTCTGATACCTTGATATCTTCCTCTCTGAAAACACATATTTCGTTGTTTCCATAGAGGTTTGTCCCGTATCATCACCATTGTCACCATAATAATAATTATCTTCAGTTTCGTCAAAATAGCTTAGAAATTTCTTTACCACCGCCGTGGTATATCTTGGCTATACTTAACAAATTCTCCTGGTACCATATTCATTTTCTCATAGGGCTTAGTTCGCAGTCACCTCGCGTATGGGGAGTTACAAACCCCTCCACTCTTTTGATTCGCAAATAAATTTTCATGTAACTTTCAGTTCGAGTAGAGTGATTTTCTGTGTGACTTTCTTTGTACGAGTAGAGTGCTTCGGACGCGTGTCGGGTTGCTCCGTGAAGTTTTCTAAAATTTGTAAAAATTACTATTTAATAAAACGTTAAAACTTGTGCGTACCTGTAGTGATTTCTGCCCCGCTGACTGCTGGTCCAGAAGTCGGTATTCCTGGTGGTAACCACGGTCTTCCTCAGGCGGTAACAGTGAAATTTTATTAATGGTTAAAGGATTTTATTTATATACATATTACCTTGATTAACTCAAAAGAGAGATCTGCAAATAAATAAAATAATTAAAAAATAAACAGCATATGCTTCACAACAGCTGTCTCATTGACATAAACAGTTCAATCTATTACTTTGTAAATCTTAGTCTAGTTGGATTGTGTATGCACTAAGTTTTTTTTTGCTTAAGCCCCCCCTACACTTAGTAGTATGAGTGTTATCCGCTCCCCCAAAGGGGGTTCCAAAAATGTTAACCCACAAGCGGACACAATCGCCAAAAATACTGGTTGTGATCAGTGCAATACCGTAGAACCAGGAAAAAATAAAAGCAAAGGTAATCGAGGTGAAAACATCACTGGTATGGTGGCTTCAACGAGCCTTAAACTGCCACAATTTGGAATGGAGGCATCTGGAAAATGGCAGAAATCAAACTCGAAGAGGAATAGATGGCTCGCAACACCTTCTTTAAACAGCTCGAATAGATTCGCTGCTCTAGACCAAGAAGAGGCACGATATAACAACTATAACGGATACAACAACTGACGTCCGGATAGACCAAAACCTCCACCTATCTTTGTTTTAGGCGTGAGTAATATAATTCCCCTAAAGGAATTACTTGAAGTAATTGCTAAGAAATAATATGAACTCAGAGTTATCAACGGAGACGTTGTCAAAATACAACCAAAGTGCGCTGAAAAATACTCAGCCATTACAAAGGTTCTAACTGAAAAGAAAACTGAGTTTCATACTTTTAAGTTGCAGCCGGAAAGAGACTTTAATGTAGTAATAAAGGGTATGCACTGTTCAACCCCAATCGACGAAATACGAGAAGCAATTGAGGAGTTGGGTTATTCAGTTGTTAACGTTAGCTATATTAGACAAATAACTACAAAAAAGCCGCTTCCAATATTTTATGTGTCTGAAGCAATGCACCAATAACAAAGACATATGCGAATGTAATACACTTTTAAACACACGAATTAAAATTGAGCCACCTAGGAAGAAACGTGAAATTCCCCAATGTGTCCGATGCCAGCGTTTCGGACACTCCAAGCGATATTGCAACCGTAGCCCACGATGCGTTAAATGTACAGGAAACCACCTTACTTCCGAATGTTCCCGCAAACTCGTCGTACAAGACGTTCGATGTGTGCTTTGCGAAGGCAATCATCCCGCTAATTATAAAGGTTGCACTGTCTATAAGGAGCTGCAACAAAAGTCGTTCCCAGCACTCAGAAACAGAGAAGCGAGGAACATTAACCAGGAAGCGCCTCAAAGATCCGCTCCACGAACAACAACATAGTGTGCAAATATAGTACGAAACAATACTCCGGTAGAAACCAATACGAGCCTAACCATTCCACTCAACAATCCAAATACTCAATTCAATGAAGATATGACCGAGCTAAAAAGCATGCTTAAAGCATTGATGGGTCAAGTGAGTACATTACTTAATCTACTAACCACAGTCGTAGCAAATATGTCCAAATGAATAAATCATTAAAAATCGCAGTCTGGAATGCCAATGTGCTCAGTCGTCATATCCATGAAATATCAGCTTTCTTAGCAGACAAAAATATTGACATTATGTTGATATCTGAAACCCATTTCACTGAAAAAAGTTACGAAAAAATTCCGCAATATGACCTATACTCCACAAACCACCCAGCTGGCACTGCGCGTGGGGGAACTGCTGTAATTATTCGTAACAGTATTCCCCACGTGGAGCACGAATGTTATAAAAAGAAATACCTACAATCAACGGTAATAAAAATTGATGATTATAAAGGCCCTATAACAATTCCAGCGGTATATTGCCCTCCCAACCATCCAGTTAAATGTGAACAGTTCCACGAATTTTATAACTCCCTTGGATCAAGATTCATCGCTGGGGGTGATTATAATGCTAAGCATCCGCAATGGGGGTCTCGAATAACAACTCCTAGAAGCCGTAACCTTTACAAAGCAATGCAACAAAACAGCTTGTCCCACCTATCAACGGGTGAGCCAACCTACTGGCCAATTGACAGTAACAAGCTTCCAGACGTTATCGACCAAAGGTGTTCCAAAAACAAACATTTCCATGGAATCGTGCCTGGACCTGTCATCACATCACTCACCGATACTTCTAACAATTAGCTGTGAGGTTCAGATCAGAGCAAGAACAATCTGTCTGCGCAACAAAAGCACAAATTGGGAGTTTTTTAGACAAAGCATTATCGAGACTCTAGTCACCAATATTCCTTTAAAAAACAAAACCAATATAGACGATGGAGTAGGCCTTTTCAAGTCAACCATTCAGCATGCTTCATGGACTTCCACATCGGAGCCCAGCTGTATAAGTAATCATCGTGATGTAATCCAGGTTGTAAAGGAGCAACTAAAAGAAAAGCGGAGACTGCTTCGAATTTGGCAAATGATCAGAAGCCCCTTTGAAACAGGAAAAAAACTAAATTAACCAACATCACATGTGCCACCTATTAAAACGAAAGATGGTGGATGGGCCAGATCTGACAAGGAAAAAGCACAGTCATTTCGTCTTCATTTATTAGAAGTATTTGCGCCGTTTCCAAGCAAATATCCACAGGAAGACATAAGAATAGCTGAATTACTAGATGTCCCATACCAAATGGATATTCCGATCCAGCATTTTAAAATAAAAGAAATTAGAGGAATTATCAAGAATACGCTAAAAGACAAAAAATCGCCGGGATATGACCTTATTACGAGCAGAATCCTAAAGCAGCTACCAGATGGCGGCTATAAATTCATTGCCCAATTATTCAATGCGATTATCCGATGTCACCACTTCCCAAGCCAATGGAAAGTGGCTCAAATTATCCTTGTTCCGAAACCTGGGAAACAGGCAGAAGTGGTCACCTTATATAGACCAATAAGCTTGCTTCCGATACTTTCCAAAGCGTTTGAGAGACTTCTTTTGAAGCGACTCCTCCCAATCATCGAGTCAAAACAACTTATACCTTCCCATCAATTTGGATTCCGAAAGCATCACGCTACGGTAGAAAAAATAAATAGAGTATATGCATTTGCACGGAATGCACTAGAAAATAGAGAATAATGTTCAGCCGCATTCCTGGATATCACAAAAGCATTCGACAAGATGTGACACCAAGGGCTACTGTACAAATTGAAAATGCATTTACCATATCACTACTTTGCCTTATTAAAGTCCTACTTAGAAAGCAGATTCTTCATGGTCAAAGTTAACAGCGACATAACTTCCGTCTATCCAATCAAAGCTGGTGTTCTACAAAGGAGCGTTTTGGGACCTGTGCTCTACACACTATTCACGGCTGACCTGCCTCTGACTGATACCACATATACCGCAACTTTTGCAGATGATACTTTTGTAATGGCTAAAAACAAAACCCCCGTGTTAGCCTCGAAGCATTTGCAGGAGAACCTGAATCAAATTGACTTATGGGTAGAAAAGTGGCGAATAAAAGCAAATGCAATAAAATCAGTGCAAACGACGTTTACCCTACGTGCAGGCTCTTGCCCTCCAGTGACACTAAATAACTTCCAATTGCCACAAGCAGACCATGCAAAATACCTTGGGGTGCACATGGATCTTCTCCAAACGGAAACAACTTGGACAAATGCTTAGGGCATTGTCTTGCTACTTGGATGAAGGTCAGCCCTAACACTTGGAAATAAATTCCTGATACGGGTATATAAGGTAATACTGAAGCCCATATGGACTTATGGTTTTCAAATTTGGGGATCAGCATCCAAGTCAAACCTGGACAACCTACAACGATTCCAATCAAAAGTCATGCGACTGTGTGCTAATGCACCTTGGTATATCGGCAACGACATCATTCCTCGCGATCTAAACATCCCAAAAGTAAATGATGAAATCATGATGTAATCCCTCTTAGAGTCCATCCTAACAACCTGGCGGTAGAATTGATAACCAGCGTTACCAGCGCGCCACAACTAAAAAAATATGTACCATCGGACTTACCATTCAGATTCACCCCCTACCTGCACATGTTAGACATCGTTTTGTCGTTAGTTTCTTTGTTGTACTTCTCCTTCTTGTACCTTTACTCCATCGTCTTCTTCAGTTAACTTTTCTGACGCTAACTTTTATTTTGCCGCTGCTACTGCTTTCAATATACTATTCACCGTTCTCAGGGAAGTTGGTTTATCTCATGCTCTGGCTTCCATGCTGCAGTACGCTCCTTTTAAGTCCATGTTGCATATGATGATCCACCAAGAAATTCTTATCTGCCCATAACGCCTTAAAACTTAAAAATATACGTAACCTATATACGAAATTTCGTGAGTTACGTATGTTCGATGTTCGCATTTTTTTTTCTGTTATGTTGGTACACATGTCTGTTATATATGTTGGCAATACCAACCATTTCGGATTGTCAGTTTGTTTTTGACAGATAAAAACGTTAGTCGAGTTTTGGTGTGCTCTTCGATTTTGTACTATTCGAAAAAATGGATCAAAGAAACTGTATTCAGTTTTGTGAAAAAAATGAAATTAAATGCGCAAGGACATTTGAAATGTTGACTGTGGCCTTTGGCGAGTCTACTATGAGCAGAACACAAGTTCAATTGTGGTATAACCGGTTTAAGGAAGGTCGAGAAGATGTCAATGCCGATGCTCGTCCTGGTCGCCCGAGCACGTCAACAACCGATGAAAACATTGACGCAGTGAAGAAAATGATTTTGGATAATCGTCAAATCACTATCAGAGAGGTTGCTGATGATGTTGGCATATCGTTCGGCTCATGCCAAGCAATTTTTACGGATGTTTTAGGCATGAAACGTGCGGCAGCGAAGATTGTTCCAAAATTGCTAAATTTTGAGGAAAAACAACGTCGCATGGACATCGCTCAGGAGCTGTTGAACATCGTCAACGACGATCCAGATTTCCTCAAAAAGATCATAACTGGTGTCGAATCGTGGGTGTATGGCTATGACATTGAAACCAAAGCCCAATCATCCCAATGGAAACGTCCAGATGAGCCAAGACCGAAAAAAGCACGTCAAGTTCGGTCGAACGTAAAGGTTTTGCTGACAGTTTTGTTTGATTGCAATGGCGTGGTGCATCATGAATTCTTGCCACAAGGTCGTACGGTCAACAAGGAATACTACCTTGAAGTTAGGCGCCCTTTACGAGAAGCAATTCGTCAGAAACGCCCAGAATTGTGGAAAAACCAATCATGGATTTTGCACCATGATAACGCACCAGCTCACACATTGATGCTTGTGCGTAACTTTTTGGCCAAAAACAAAACCGTTATCATGCCTCAACCACCGTATTCACCGGACTTGGCCCCCGCTGAATTTTTCCTCTTTCCAAAACTGAAGACACCGATGAAAGGAAAGCGTTTTACTACGATTGAGGAGATAAAAGAAAAATCGAAACAGGAGCTGTTGGCGATACCAAAAAAAGCGTTTCAGAAGTGTTTCGAGGATGGAAGAAACGCTGGCATAAGTGTATTATATCTGAGGGGAATTACTTTGAAGGGGACAAGATAGTTGTTGATGAATAAATAAATACTTTATTTTTTGATCACACAATAACGGTTATTTTTTGATCACACCTCGTATATAGTTCTTCTGTGTTACCAATTTTTCATTTATTATATATTTAAAAATATTTTTTACAAACTACTTTTGTTTTCAATTTTACTTTCACATCAATTTTAATTTTATAATTTTTTAAAATACTTTTCAATATTTTATGTGATATGTATTTTATTATTCATTCTACAATCTTAATACATCGAAATTATTTAATTATTGTTTTGTTTTTTCTTTACAAATTCGTTTTTCTTTTTAATCTTGAGGAAATTTTATTTGCCCATCCAAAACAGGCGAGAATATCCAAAATAAACCCGTTTATGAGAAAATATTGTCAATTGTATGACTAATATGTATTATATTAAATTAATTATGGTTTGTATATACCCATAAACGAGTGTATCCTCACACACCCTGTAACTTATTTGTATATGATCACATACGAGTACATACATTCCAGGCACTTTTTCTTGCTTCTAATTTAATATTAATTTTCTTGTCTTTCCCTTTTAATATTAATATAGTAATATGCATTGGGAAAGAGGAGTGAAATTTTAACAGTGGACGTACCTTGTACTGTAGGTACTATTTGTAACTATTTATTTATTTCTTTTATTTCCGTAACTACTTTTGCATTTCATCGAACTTAAATTTTTAACTATTCTTACTGGTATTTAAATATCTCCCTTGAAATGCTTTCAAATCCATTACGTTGTCCCACACTATCTCTCCTCTTAAGTTTTAGTTTATCTTGTATATACTAGATTCTATTTAGCTATTAATCAAATTAATTCCCACAATACCTTCTCCAATTTCATTTTTATTTATATTAACATCTTATTTTCATCTTTTATAGGAAATCAATATACTCCTCTTTCCATTTCCGCCCTGCATGCGCTACACATTGCGCTTTGCACAATTGGTTGCTCAATGCACTTGCGGTTTGCCCAAATGCATTAAATAAATCTTATTCATATTATTTCTTTCTTCCGCTAAATTTTGATTCTACTATATGTGTTTTTACTATTTTAAAATTTTTCATCACTAATTATTACCTTACTTAATATTTTTCAACTTTTTTTTAGCATATTCACATTATATAATTTATTAATGGCCTAAGTCAACATCGTTAAATTTCACGTTGGTTTTGACTTTGATAATAGAACTGGCGTTATACTTGTTATTAAAATGCTGATTTCAGTTGCTCATCAAATGAGAAATATGAGTGTCTATGACTGTTGTGAAGACCTAAATTTTGTAACAATTTAAGGTCACACAAAATACCGCCGTCACCATGCGAGCACATGTAGCCAAACCACGCCACACGTGGTTATGCTCGAACATGACACAACGCCGAAATGCGGGAATTCCGTATGCGCGAACACGACACAGTGCCGAAATACGGGACTTGTCGATGCTCGCATGAAAAAATGTATAAAAGGCCGGTGCACAGAGGAACCGGTCTCTTGTGATTTCAACAGTGGTGGCGACAACAGCGGACGAGCAGGCGCTCTTGTGATTTCAAAAGCGGCGGCGACAACAGCGAACGAGCAGGCTCTCTCTTGCGATTTCAACAGCGGCGGCGACAACAGCAGACGAGCTGTCTTGCGATTTCAACAGCGGCGTCGACAACAGCAGGCGCTCTCTTGTGATTTCAACAGCGGCGGCGACAACACCGAACGAGCAGGCCATCACTTGTGATTTCAACAGCGGCGGCGACAACAGCGAACGAGCAGGCGCTCTCTTGTGATTTCAAGAGCGGACGAGCAGGCTCTCTCTCTTGTGATTTCAACAGTGGCGGCGACAACAGCGGATGAGCAGGCGCTCTTGTGATTTCAACAGCGGCGGCGACAACAGCGAATGAGCAGGCTCTCACTTGCGATTTCAACAGTAGCGGCGACAACAGCGGACGAGCTCTCTCTCTTGCGATTTCAACAGCAGCGGCGACAACAGCGAACGAGCATGGAGTAAGTGGGTATAATATTCGCGGACAGTGGCGACCACGGCAGATAGTTCCTGACTTTTGAGACTTTTTACGCGACATCACTACCACGTAAGAGAGTGCTCCACCATAGGCGAAGTAAACGCGAGGTTTTAACCGGCGTTTAACTTCAAAGCAGCTATTGCTTCAATTTAGACTTTTGAGACTTCTTACGTGATTGGTGGTGTGAGGTTTTAACCGACATCTCTACCACGTACGAGAGTGCTCCACCCTAGACGAAGTAAACGCGAGGTTTTAACCGGCGTTTAACTTCAAAGCAGCTATTGCTTCAATTTAGACTTTTGAGACTTCTTACGTGATTGGTGGTGTGAGGTTTTAACCGACATCACTACCACGTAAGAGAGTGCTCCACCCTAGGCGAAGTAAACGCAAGGTATTAACCGGCGTTGAATTTCAAAGCAGCTATTGCTTCTACGTCTGCCACTACCCCACTTCACTGCAATTAGACGAAGCGGAGAGTATACAGGATTTAGTTATAATTAATTTAAGATGAAGTTATAATTTACTGAATAATAAAAGAAAGTAAAACAAACTACATCAAACGTGTTGTGTTAAGGTCAATAAAATAAATATTGTACAGGACTCTGGGAAGACTGAGCGTACCCCAGCTAGAGATTCCTTACACTGTAGTACACATGTTATTTAGTTGTGAGTTCAGAAATGGAATAACTTTTGTAAGTTATTGTGGGGTTTTTTGGGTTTACCTTTAATCGTTAGCACCGTGGTAACAGGGCTGCGGATTATCAGCGGATCTTCATTAGGACTCCCAGTCCCAGTACACCCATATGAAATACTACTGGGCTTAGTACCTTATTGAAGACCTCTCTGGCGACCCGTTTAGCATGATTTTGATTTTCTCTAACCAACTCGTGCGTGCGCTGTATCTGATAATTCCGCACTTTATTTGGGTTATCAGCATTAAGTCGGTAAAAATTTTGAATTGCGTCCATGCAAATATGCCCTAAAATTCTTCGTAGCCCACGCTATGACTAGAAATTCTTTCTCTATTGTGGAGTATCTCTTCTCCATTTCGCTAAGCGCCATGCTTGCGAATGGTGTTGGTCGGTCATTACCGACTTCCCTGGTGACAACATTACTCTTAGCATCGGTGATCAACAAAGAAGTTTACTCAAAGTTGGAGTACACCAAAATCGGTGGAAAGCTAATAGTCCTTTTACAAACTTTCTATAATAGCCCACTATTCCTAGGAATGCTTCCACTTCTTCATTGTTTCTTGGAATTGCTAAATTCTTTACGCATTCCAGCTTCTGAGGATCTGTCTGTGCTCCTGCCTCTAAACAACGATGGCCTAGGTGAACCACGTCTCTTCGTAAGAGTTGGCACTTCTCTGTGTTCAATTTCAAATTGTGTTCTCACAATTTCTGGAGCACAAGCGTTGCGAATGCTGATGCAAGTTTTCCTAAAGATTAGAATATCATCGCGATACAATCAAAACAATCTGACCCTTGCAACCCTGTTAGCACATGGTTCATTAGCCGCTAGAAGGTAGATGGTGCTCCTGTGAATCCAAATGACATCCTATTGAACTCATATTGCCCCAAACCGGTACTCATCAGAACCTGATGGTAGCCATTTGCTAAATCAAGTGTAGGAAAATATCTGTTATGTCCTATTTGGTCCAGGATTACTTCTTCTTTGGAATTGGGAACACCTGCTTGATAGTGGCGTCGTTAAATTTTCTGAAATCAACGACCATTCTCCACTTCTTCTGAACCTGAGCACCCCCAATCTTAGGCACTAAAATAATTGGTGAATTTCAAGGCGATGTACTTGGTGTCATTGTATTATCCTTTAACATCCCTTTAACTAACCTGTTTACCTCATCCTTGTGAGCTTGTGGTAATATATACTGCTTCTGGCTAATTGGCGGCTGATCCACTCTAATCGGTATTTCATATTCTTTCTATACAAGAATACAAGTTTGTTTGAACTGTGCGGACGAGATTTCATACGTGCTCCGTGATTGGGACGGGTTTTCACTGTTTTTAAATTGAATTCATTCTTTAACAATATTTTATTCTGCAAGAACAGATTAAAAGTAAAGTGTAAAATTCATAAAACATTTTAAAAACAACAGCATCATTAAAAATAAAAGTGCGCGCCAAAAAACAAGTAGCAGGAGTTGCCACCCTTGTCAGTACTCTAAGAAGATTGGTGATGCCTGTTAATTTTAATTTATTTAAATTAAAAAATCTCAGAGTTGCATTTGAGCCATTTATTAATTTTTCATTTTCTCAACCCTTAATGAGTTTCCCGAATATAAACAAACTTGCAAACATCAGAATTGCTTATGTGACGGTGGTTGCTGAAGATTGCTGCAGAAACAAACAAGAAATAACTAAGGATAACTTGTACCTAACAACCAAGACAATAAGTCGGGCTCGTTCATGTTCTCCTGCATTAATGTTAAAGAGCGAATCTACACCTACAATTGCTCCCACAAGCAAACGAAAAAACAACAAAAATTAATCTAACTAACCCCACAACTGGAGTATCGCTTAAAATTACACCCCCAGTGAGTTGTCCGAAAATTTCCACCAGGACTTGGTGATTTCTTTCATCGATTTATTCTCCTCCCAGATTTTCAATCACAGTAAATTTTACAAATCACTAGGACCACGTTTTTTGGCAGCTGGTGATTACAACGCTAAGCATACTTTCTGGGGATCACGGCTAATCACCCCGAAGGGACGTGTTCTGTTTGATACAATTACTAAAATGGGGTTAAAAGTAATTTCATGCGGACAACCAGCCTACTGGCCATCAGATCGAAAAAAGACTCCAGATGTTATTGATTTTGGAGTGGTAAAGATTGTTCCCAGCGAAATGTTTCTAGTTGAGGCCTCACTAGAATTATCTTCAGGCCATTCTCCCACTATTGTTACCATACGGAACCCCCGAGAAACTGGTGAGTTGGCGACGACAGTTACATATGTTAACTGGTTGAAATACAAGAAATACCTCAGTGCCCATTGCACGGATAGCATGCTGTTAAGAACGCTTGCAGACATAGATGGCTCTATTAGAAAGCTAGATGCAATCCTCAAGCAAGCTGTTGAACATGCTACTTTTGCCAATCGACAGGTCAGATACTATAGAATCCACTCTGTCAATGTAGAATGGCTATTGTCAGAAAAAGGAAGAGTTCGAAGAGAATGGCAACGATACACATCCCCGCAGTTAAAAATTAAGCTCAAAGAATGTACCAAACAGCTTAGAAAATTATTAGAATATAAAAGATCAGCATCTCTGCAGAAATTTCTTCAAGATCTCGATGCAACGCCGCAAACAGATTATTCGCTATGGCGAGCAACCAGAGGATTTAAAGAACCTGAGATATGTAAGCCTCCCCTACGAACTTTGAGCGGAGCTTGAGCAAGAACTGATACTGAAAAAGGAAATCTTTGTGTAAACCATTTGAAACCCGTTTTCACTCCAAACATATCTGCTGATATACTTGAGCTGCCAACAGTGGTCGCGGAATCAGCGATTCCTCTGAGATTTAATATTCGGCATATTGAAACCGCTATTGCTGGATTAAACCCGAGGAAAGCCGCAGGTGATGACAAAATCAGTAATAAGATGCTTTTAGAACTGCCCCGTATAGTGAGAAAAATAATAATTTTCATTTTTAATGCTATTTTACGCCTCGAACAGTATCCTACTGAATGGAAGGTTTCGTTGATTACCATGATACCTAAGCCAGGGAAAGACCACACGAAACCAGAATCTTATAGACCTATTAGCCTATTATCTAACATGTCAAAACTATTTGAAAAACTACTTATGAGCAAGCTGACCCCATACTAAATGAGAATGGATGCATTCCAGATCATCAATTTGGATTTAGAAGAAAATATAGCACTATTGAACAAACACATAGACTTGTAAACATAGTTAGAAAAACGTTCGAAGAAAAGAAATATTGTTCTGCCCTCTTCATTGACGTTTCCCAGGCTTTTGATAAAGTATGGCATGAAGGTTTCATTTTGAAATTAAAGCAAAACTTACCCGCAAACACTCATAAGCTATTTAAAAACTTTTTCAATGGACGAAAATTTATCATCAAAGAAGGTAATTTTCTGAGCACACCTCAACCGATTCATGCCGGAGTTCCCCCAAGGCAGCATCTGATATGCCAATAAGCAATAGTATCCACATATCTACTTTCGCTGATGATACAGCTTTCCTAAGTGTCCACGAAAACCCTCAAGAAGCATCCCACAAATTACAGGAATATATATCTCAGTTGAAAAATGGCTACAACAATGGAGGATAAAGGTGAACGAACAAAAATGTGTACATATTACATTTACATTGCGCAGGGCAACATGCCCGCCTATCCATATCAACACCCAGACTATACCGCAACACAGCGAGGTTAAATACCTCGGTATTCATCTTGATCATCGATTATCATGGAAATCCACATAGAAGCAAAGTTGCTCCAAATGAAATTAAAACCAGTTCAAACTAACTGGCTTATTTGGAGAAATTCTACACTAAGCCTAGACTGTAAACTTCTACTATACGACTCGATTCTAAAACCAATATGGTGCTACGGGATTCAGCTATGGGGTACTGCCTCAGCGTCAAAATAAAATTCAAAGGCGACAAAATAAAATCCTCCGAATAATTACAGCCGCTCCGTGTTATGTCAAAAATTTTATTACTTATTGTTAGTCCAATTTATATTGAAGATACAATAAATAATAAATGAAAAAAAAATATTTATTCTCGGGTGTGTATGTTAGCTGGTCCACTAGAAGTATGTCATGGAATGACGTCCAAATGACTTCTATACATGCATTCTCTTCCGACTTTATGCTTGGGTCTAACTTCAGTGATTTTAGTACTCTCTCCATACATTTCCTTATCTCTACTTGCTTAATCTGGTTAACCAAATTTGGTTCTTTAAAATTATCATAACGAGTGAACTTTGGCATAAAATCCTTATCCATATAATAGTCCTCTTCTGATGCATTTAGTACGCAAACGCATACCTTACCCTTGTCAACATGCTTTGGGTCTCTCCCATATATATGCCTTCCGCTAGCTGCTGCTTATGCAAAACAACAGTCCGAAGTTTCGTTTTCAAACGGAGAATAATTACTCTCGTTGTTGTCGCGCCTGCCATATCTTGACTACTATTCTTAACCCAGTTCACGGTTCCTTCCTTCCGTGACCTTAGTGGTAGGGTCAGAATTCTTATTCTTACCGAAAAGTTATGACTATTTAGTTCATCCCGAATGCTGCGGCCCGAAAATTTATGCCGCAGGAGTATACCCTCAGCCGGAACACCTTCCTTAGCAATTTTCAATAAATTCATTCTTAAACTTACGCCTCTGAACATGCTGTGGCTTACCCCAACTGAACCTTGTATCCTTATGCATCCCACAAAGCTACCGTTAAGAGTCTTCATACTCGTTTCATCAATTGCCAGTACTTTTCGTAGAACGAGGCTTGTGTCCGCTCCTTAGTCTACCAAAAGCAATAGTTTTCCACTAGCTGCCTGCGTGCAGGATATCTCGATGAACGCATTGGCTGTTCGATTAGTCACGAAACAGCGCATTGTTGTTCTCAAAATGGATGCGTATCTTTTCCCTAACTCTCTGATACTCTCTCAACAAGAGTTGTAGTTCTTCCTTACATATACATATATTAATTTTATCAAAACCTAATCATAGTACAAGAATCACCACTGTAAACTAAATCGAACCGCAATCAACAAGAATATTTTGGAATTGCTTGTGCTCCTCCCACTCTTGGGTCATCGCTCCTATATCGATTGACACGCGATTCACTATCCTTGCTTCTTTCGGCCTCCTATTTACTTTTTCATTCTGGCTTTCTAGTCTATTGGCCTCGACTGGGCCGCGGCAAGTTTCCCTGGTCCCTTTGTTGTGATTCTCGCATTGTGCTGCTCAATGTCACATTCCCCCACATGAGAAGCATTTCAACCCGTGAATAGTGTTGCTCATCCCGCCTTCACTAGTGGATTTCAAATTTGGTCGCTGCCGACCACTCCCAGTGTTGAAGGGATTCCTTCCTTGGCTAATTCCTTCCGTGGAATTAACTCTAGGTCTGTTGAAATTGTTCCCATATTCTCTCCTGGGCTGATCCGAGCACCTCGTCTCTGGCTGTCTCATATTCTGATTCCATTCTGTGGCCCCTAGGCACTGTAGGTCTGCTTCGTGACCATATGCTTGGCATTTCATACAGTACTGCTTGTTTTTTTGTGCAAAGGACTCATCCCCTGTACAACCTGGCTTACGGCAGATCGAACATATGGGTGACCTCAGTACAAACCCCCTGTACGGATTTCTCCGATTCACGGCTCTGTTGTCGGCGACACTGGGATTATATGCTCATCTGTATAGGTTTGGGACGGAATTGATTCCCTCTCTATCCGACAGTGGCAGTGAACATGTCCTGTCTGTTTCCAACATATGGGCCTCGCCTAAAGCTGCGTTACTCCGCTCCAGCAGGAATTGTGCTCTAACCGCCTTCCTCCAGAGTTCCTGTTCTGCTATACAGCATATGAGTCTTTAGAGAGGGGTCGCGGAGACCCACAACGAGAGCTGTTAACACTAGTTTGTGATTGTCACTCACCACAATTTTTGGCTTAATAACCCGATTGGTGCCTTCGGGTGACAAGTACTCCGACCAGCGCAGTTCTGGTGGCAAAGCTAGTATTATTTTTGTATGTATTTGATAAGTTGATGCCGATCTTACTCTTGGTGTCCCTGGCTTAGCAGTAGCCCATATTCCCTTGAGCTCTAGATTTTTCCTCTCCAAATATAATGCGGTTTCTTCGGCCTCTCGGAGTTGCCTAGAAAGGTCTCTAGTTTTATTTTCGAGAAATTCCGTATTTTCTTCAACACTTTGAAGGCTTCAAAAAATGTCTCCTCCGTTCGCCTCTGAATAGTCGCAAATACTTGGTTTGCCGCTTCCAAACATGACAATTTTCACTGTCCCTCGCTAATCTCCAGAGTACCTGGAATTCACTTTTGCTCGTAGCTACTTCTAATTGCTCATACAGTTTTTCTGTAAATAACTTTACTTCCATCTGTGAGGATCTTAACTGGTCTTGTGTCTTGTCCTTCGGTGAACTAGGACTATCTACTTGTGCTTCCAACTCTTCTAGATCCATCTAACTTGGTCAACGAGTTCGTATTAAACCGTTGACATATACCGGATAATCCTTGGCAAAGTACTCCGTGTCACCACAACACTCCTTAAAACTTAACAGCTCCTAGTTAGTATGGTTAAAAGTCCAACAAGGTTTGTAGTTCTGCTATGCACTTAGGGTAGGACTCGCTATTCTTTCGTGCCTTATTTTCCTTTCTACAATTCCTGAAGTTCTTCAGGATTGCCTTGCTCTGCCGTTTTTGCGCTTTTAGGAATCTTTTAGCTTCTTTTGGTATTAGACCGAATTAATTCTTATCCACGAACCCGTGACTTCCACAAAATAAATGTAACAATTTAGATTTGTAATTATTAAACTTGCCTTGATAATTCCACTTACTTTGTAACTTCAAATAATCTCATATGACTACCCATTGAGTCACCAGAGATAAATTTATTAAATTTTTATTTCAATCATCATTAGCGCACCGAATTATACTCAGCATCGACTTCAATGTATACCAACTGAAGTCCGCCCCACGATTAACCTCATAATCTCATGATAAATAAATAGTTTTTACTTCACTAAGATTATTTTCCATTCGAATGTTTTCTTGTTTCTTCTTACATTATTTTTCATTAAACTAGCTTCACTTGAAGGTCAAATAAGGTTGATTTTCTACAGTAAAACATGTAATAGTATACCAATAAGTTTTTAGTTTTATTACTTAGTAAAAGAAACATTACTCAACATAGAAATACATCTGTAGATAGTGACGTAGAGAAAACAAAATGTTAATTTTTTGGACAATTACTGAACGTGAATACAGATTATTTATAATAATGAAAATAGTCGTGTATTTATGTAATGCTTTTCGATTAACCTATTTTGAATGAGGTGATCGATTTTACGAAATAATTCTCCATCTTTTCTCCCTATCAAAACAAAATTTTCAAAAACAGAGAATGATTACAGCACTACTAACATGTCTCCATTTGAAGCATAATTTACAGTTTCTTCATTTTGCTTTTCCTTGCAAAATATTAACTAAACATTTATGCGCAAATCGTAGGTACAGAACTACACAAGCTTTGATGCAATAACCCGTTGCATGCATTTCTTGATGGATTCTTGCCCAATACCCTAAGCTTAACCTGTTTAACATTGCGTTAAAAATTAGAATCAGTGCTAAAAAAAACTAAATGTCCCTACCGACACAGAAACCCATGCCATTACGAAAAAAAATCCTCACAACTAAGACGACATGCATAGACCGTCCGATCATACCGACGGTTTATGGTTGCCCATATAAAGCTGCCTGCAAAAGCGCAATACCGCTTTTAGGTTGCAAGTTCTCTCACCAGCGCTACGGCGCCTTCAGGGTCGCACAAATATCTACTTATACTACGCTACAATAAATAAATACTTACAATTTTTTATTTGCTCCCTACATCGCTCAGATGTTTGATGCTTGTATCGGTTTGTTGATGTTATTGCTGCTCATATTGTTGCTGATAAAGCTGCTGTTATTGTTGTTGCAAGTTTCTTCTTCCTGTGTCAGGATTTTTTTTCCACTAATCCTGGGATTCCTCCGAAATGATTCTTATGTAGGATATATCTCTGCTTGCCGGATAGTGAAACACTACGGGACATTTACTGGGCGCTTGTTAGCAGCATGAGTCCACTTGTTTCGGTTCTAACCGCGAGAGCTAAAACGCGCTAGAATTTGATTGTTAAAATTCGTTCTTTATTTTAAAAGCGCCTGCTTATATACTATTTACATTTATTACTACTTCTTAATACTCTACTTTCTTATTTCTAATTGTTCTACTCTTTGGTTTGCACATTCTGCAATTCTTTGCCAATGCAACCATTGACTGGCACACTTTTGGAAAGTATTGACCAGTCAATAGTTAAATTCATTGCAGTTCAATTGTCAAATGAGCGCACCTAAAAGCATGCAATCGACTTTTATTTAATAATAATAATTTTATTAAATTATACGTGAGCCTTATGGCTTTACAATTTATTTTATTTTATTAATAATAAAATCTAAGCGGTACTGGGGTTTTGTGGACATTATGAGTTTGACTCACAACATCTGTAGCTGCCTTGTCATGTTGCAGATTTACCTGGATGCACCTGACCCCTATTTTTTTTTACTTATTTTTTAAGCCCCTTCTTGTACCCTTCCTGCACCCATTTATTTCCCTTGCTCGGATGAAGCTGCATGTGTGCTTGTCGAGGTGGGTTCTTTCCCTGGAGTGATATGAACACAGTTAAGTGCGAGGAAGAGCCAGAGGCATCAGTCTTCTTGCCACTTGCTCTCTCGGAGATACGCTCCTTCTGGCCACTTTCTCCGTCTCTGATGCAGCTCCTACCACCTCTACTGCTGCGGTCACTATCAGAGGTGTCGAAGTGAATACTGCTACTACAGCTGATGTCGCTGCTGCTGCCGCGATTTGCGACTTCCGGGGTTTTGGTGGATTTGTTACCTGTCTTCACCGTTGGCTGAATCTGCGAGAAATTGAGGAATAGTTTTCCATTCTGCGCCAAGATTCTGTGTCTTGACACTTCTTCAATAGATATGGTGGCAAATATACCCCCCATTCTATTCCTTGACGGAGTGATGTATTATCCAGTCAGTAAGCCAAATGACTGCAGCTGGCACAACTTAAAGTGGTAGGTACGTCGCGCATATTAATGTTTGGGCATATGAGGACCCTGAGACATCTTGACGCTCGTACCGGGGAATGATTTGAGGTTCTTCAAAGTCCATCCAAGCCAAACCTTCGTCTCGTTGACTCCACACTTTAGAAACTGCCATTCATCGATAGTCACACAGCTTACAAATCCGTGGTTGATGTTGCGGTTTTTGGACCTGTCCACCTCTTCCAACATAGTCATCTTCATCTGGATGATAGCCACCTTACATGAGCTCCATCTCTGAAGGTTTTTTGTGCACCACTCTGTCCTTCCTGAGAACCGTGAGAGGATGATGTCGTGGAATGTTCAGTAAGGTCGACCAATTTAGAAGTTCCTCATGCCAACGAGGCATCAGATTTGATTTTCGCTGTTTCTTCGCTTGCTGTGCCACTTCGTTGGGCGAGTTGCTTGTTCACCGACAATGTTTGCTTGAGCCTGGTCGGGTCGCTGCTTGGACGGTTTAGTCCTTGGCATATCACCCCTGTTCCTTGGCTTTGGCTTCTTCAGCTGCCATGCCTCCATTTATCATGGCTTTTATTCGTCGCTTTTGCACTCCAGTGAAATATTCATATTCCTTCTAAGTGGCGCTGTTGTCTGGAGCATCTGGCCCCTGGACCGTCCCTGTGGTCGCGTCACTAGCACTTGATTCCATTAGATTCTGAGTAGTGCTGGTACATGGAGCGCTTGGTCCCTCTGTTTGGTGTTGAAGGATGATGGTCACATCCATGAGCTCGTCATCACCGGCCACTTCCATGGCCTGATTGTTTCCAGCGTTAAGTAGCGAACGGAGTAGAGTTTCTTCATCTGCCTCCGTTCGAAAATTGTCATTTTCAATATAATTAATTTCATCCATAAGGGCTGATTTAAAGAATGGTCAATGTTTGCAGAGCTCCCATACAAGCATAAGGCAATTGTTAGCATCCTTATTATTGGCGTAAACACAAGTACTTGAACCTGGATTGCAACTAAGCTCACTAATTTCTTACAAGCCCTTGAACTTGAAGAATTGTCAAATGAAATCGAATGTGGTCGTGAATCAATTAACCCAATTTTGTATTCAATTATGTTTTTTATTGATTTTTAATAGCATAACAAAATAAATAAAATGTTTACAATAAGAATATACTCGTTTAATTATATATAATATAAATGATTATAACCTTCACAATGCTTTGATGCGTTAGCATATTAAGGCAGCGCATGTTGCTTAATTCTATCAAAAAGAGAGTCATGCATTTTTGCCTACAGTTTCATTGTTCGGGCATTGCGCTGCCAAGAAGTTCATTAGCCGACAACCAATGTCAAGGTTAATTTAAATAATAAATAAGCTCCGCGTTGACCGAATCTTCAACAGAGAGAAAAATACGGTCGTTAATGTTGCATGTTGTAGATATAAGATACAAATATGTACTTCGTAGTTAGTCCAACTGTACATATGTGGTGAATACTTGCGATTGTTGACGCGATATTTCTTGAGGGGCTATGCTGACATCTTCCTGATGTGCTTGATTTATCCTCGATGGTGCAGTTGAGGGAACTTCCTGGTTCCCTATGTCAGTGTGTGGAAGGGGCATTGTCTCTCCTTTTTATTGTTGTCTTCTTCTGCAATCATTCTTCACCAGCAAGATGATGATGACGACTAGGCTTATTGATAACAACGAGTATCCAACTGCGAAACTATGGTACAGCTGCGATTGAAATAATTTGAGAAGATAACTTACTTTGTGTGATTCCAAAACCTTTTATGAGCTCTTTTAAATGTGTGCTTTATTGATTGTCCAGTTGTGTTGAATGTGTGTTGTTGGTGAAAATGTCTAGTAACGGTTTTAATTGTTGTTGTCTCGATAGTTCTGAAATTTTACCTAGACTGGTGTAGGAAGAGCTCAGAGTTCTGGATATTGACTGTTGCCCTTTTCCAGAAATGAAGTTGTGTTTGAGCACACATTCTGGCTGAAGTGTCAATAAGCCGGAACCCATGAATGTCAGTGTGATGATTTCCTTTTCATATACTGCTGTAGCTCATGAGGAAAATGATTTTACATATATTCACTGATTTCTGTGCTTCCATGGTACATAACTCGCATTGCTGGCAATTTTCTTTAACTGGAAATTACGCATTGTATTGTTATTAAATAAGCATATTTCGCATGCACATATTTCGGAGACATAATTATATCGAATTTGCTTGCAAAGGAGGATGCCTTCGTTTATGATGTCGCAAGAGCCTAACTCGGACCTTGTCATTAGAAAGCATTGCCTACGAGGTACATTTAAGGCCAAGATAGAACTACATCGCTCTACAGCTACAATAGTGTTGTTTATCCAGTTGGGTACGGGAAGCAAATTGAAGATTTGGAATCGGTCAATCGGTAATTTTATATTGAAAACAGCATGATGTTGAGTGAGGCCGACAGATCTTCCTCTGGAACAAGTAGTTCTAGTTATGAATCCAAGTGAAATTGATGCTTGCACACTCTGCAAATTGATGGCGGTTAGCGTTAACTGTATGGGTCCTGGATTGAAAAGTTGAACCAGCTGGAGTTGATATAATTCTTTGTTGTTGTCTCGTATGTTGATTATTATGAGAATTATTTCCTTAAGGAGTAGTCAAATGTAGCCACTGCTTCGATCTGGTGTTCTTTTATGATATTAATTGTGGAATCGACAATTGATGTTTTGAACAACCTTAGTAAGTGAACTTTATTTTCCTTTACTTTGGGCAATAACTAAAAACATGAATAGTAAAAGTAGTGAATATTCAAATAGATATGAAGTATTAAGTGTCGAAAGTGAATATGAGTTAAATCAAAATGATAAAAATAACGATGCCAACAATGAAGAAGATCAATTGAAAAAGAAAAAAAAAATTCAATGTATCGAAGCCTCCCCCAATTTTTGGGCATAATGTTCAAAACGTACACCCTCTCCTCGAATCTTTAAATCCACTTCCGAGTTGCTAATATGAATTCAGAGTTTCACCCGATAATGTAGTCAAAATGCGACCTGCTGAATAAATATATTATACTGCCTTCATACAAATTTTAATAGAAAGAAAAACTGAGTTCTACATATATAAACCAAAAAAAGAAAGAGGTTTTAAAGTATATTCTGGAGCTCAAAGCATTCCTTTATCAAAACTTAGTCGATGTACTTCTGGTGTCCGAGACAAATTTTTCTGAAAAATCGTATTTTTGCATTCCCAATGGCTTTTATACCAAACAACCTGATAATAAGTCTCATGCTGGAACTCTAATACTTATATAACATAGCAATAAATGTTGTGAACTAGTTGAATATGCAAAACAGCATGTGGAAGTCACATATTTTGCCGTTAATGAGAAATCTGGCCGTCTTCCATTAAGTGCCCTCCGAAGTAAAGTAACAATAAACATTTTTACTTAAACATTTTGAAAACCCAATGCCATCGCTTTATATTGAGAGGTGACTTTAATTCCAAAAACACTGTTTGGAGATCTCGATTCACTAATGCAAAAGGAAAAAATCTGCTTGAGGCGATATTACAAAACAAACCTATGGTTATAAGCACAAGAGAACCAACATATTGGCTAACCGATATAGGAAAAACTCCTGATGTCATTGACTTCATCATAACGAAAGACATTAATCACCAGTTCCTCTCTATAAGCTCATGCTTTGAACTATATTCAGACCACTCACCTTTGATGATGTACTACAACACAACGCCCGGCCTTACTCCATCGAAACATTACATATTTAACCACAAAACCAGCAGGGAGTCATATCGCGAGCTGGTAGAAACAAAATTGAAAACCAAATTTCTTTGAAAACTCACAGTGAAATGTGTCACTAACAGTGCGAAAGCCTTTTTCAGTAACACAATAGCCCCAGCAGCGGTTGATGCGACTCCAGTAATAAACAAAATCTCTGAAGATTACTCGATAGCAGATCATATAAAAAATAAGATGAAAGAAAAGAGGCAGCTCAGAAAAAGAATTTCTAAGATCAAATATGAAGCACCACAAGGCTACCAACTAAAACCTTTGCCACAAAAAGCCAATCATTCCGTTTTGCATCCACCTGCCATAAAAGCCATAAATGGTCAAGAATACCCCCTTGAGAAAGCTAATTTATTGGCGCCGCACTTCACAACAACTTTCAGAAACCAAAAAAACAACCACCAACTATGCTCTACTTGAAAATCATCGGCAAAATAACGTTACCATCACCAAAGTGACTCCCAGAGAAATAAGAAACTGTATCACAACCCAAATTAACACCAAAAAGTCACCTGGATACGATATGCATATACATATGTACATATATGTATGTAGATAGATAGATAGATAGATTTTTATTTAAGGGTGTTGTACACTGCGACCTGAAAGATCTATTGTGATGCCCCTATTTATTTGAAAGATGAGGATAGTCTCATCTATATATCTTCTGTCAGGTTAATTTCCGACAGGAATTCATATATTTTGGAGGAATTAAGATGAGGGATCTTGCTCATGTCTAAGATATATTCTCCAAAACACCTGTGTGTTTTGTGTGCCAATGGGCCGCAGTCTGTGGTCAGGTGCAGTGAGGTTTCGTCACTTTCTCCACAGAATCGACAGATGGCATCTGAAGATATACCCAACTTGTTCAAATGGTAGTTGAGTCTACAATGTCTGCTTAAAATGCCTGTGATGATTCTTAATTTACTGCGAGGCATATTTATTAAGTCCTTAGTTCTTTTAGGATTAAAGTCTCCCAGAAGAGCTTTGGATTGTCTTAATCCCGGAAGAGTTTTCCAGGTTTGACTTCGTTTTGTATCTGTACACTTCTTCAGCAGACCTATAATGTTATTGGATAATACTCCACATAAGGGTTCAGGGCCGTTGGAGTGGGAGGCCGCAGATTTCCTAGCTAAGCTATCAGCCTTCTCATTTCCCACTACGCCTATGTGGCCTGGTACCCACATTAGAGATAACTTGTTCATACTACTCGCGGTACTTGCGGACGGCCCTGAGACAAAAAAAAAACTGCACAACCTTAGTTCCTCCATCAGCTTCCCCGATCTCCCCAAAAACCATCCAGGCTAATCCCAAACTCATTGTTGTAGCTTCTGCTGATGAAAAAACTCCGATGTCAAATTTCTCCTGTTTCTCAGTGCAAATATCTCTTCAGCTTATTAGCAAAGACTTCACCTCAATCTCAGAGCTTCGTGACGGCACATTGCTGCTTCTAGTCAAAAACCAAACTAAGCCGAGAAAATTTTAGCAGCTAAAACACTACATGGACTATGCCCAATTAATTGCACATTGCACAACACCCTAAATAGTACAAAGGGTACAGTATATGCGCCCTATTTAAATACTGTTTCAGACGAAGAAATCGTTCGTGAACTAAGTTCCCAAGGAGTCGCTTCCATCCACAAATTCCAAAAAATCAGGTTCATCAAAGAAAAAGAATTTCTGCACATAAAAACAAAAAAACAAATGCACAATACGGGAAGCCAGGCAAATTCATAGCAACCAAACACCTTTAAATGCCTCTGTACATAGCTATGCTATCGAACAGAAACAAAACTAAACGAAAACAATGAAACCACAAACCACACAACAAATAAAGTAAAAATTACTCCCACAACAGAACTAACCGCTACTAGTAAAAAAACAACTACTTCAACCAGCTTCTCTCTCGAATCCAACAACAGCAATAAACAAACCAGTTTAAGTAGTTTCTTAACACACAAAGAAACAAAAATGACAACGCTTCAAACAGCTCTACTTCTAACACTTCCTCTCTTATTAAAAAACCATCTCTAACCACATTACAAATTCTTCTCTTGAATCCAAAAACAATAATACACTACCCATTTTTAATTCCCTTCGAAATATAAATAATTATTCATCCAAAACAACACACAAAACTCTTCTTTCGTCTGACGAAGAAGAATAATAAAATAAACAACGCATTTTTTGTTTTTTTACTTCTCCATTAAGTATACAATAAATGAACCTTAAACTCTTACAGTGGAACATAAAAGGATTCGTAAACAACTACCACGAATTACAATTGTTAATAAAAGATTTTAGCCCGGACATAATTGCGCTACAAGAAACACACATCCCGTTTTCAACAAATAATACAATAGTACCAAAACAATATGTAGGGTACTTTCATAACTTGACAACTAACACTACTTCTAAGGAAGGCATAGGTTTGAACAACAAAAAACACATCCCTCACAAACTGGTTTCAGTTAATTCTTTTCTAGCAACACACATAATCGAAATCAATATTGGCATTATTTTCAATATAATCAATATGTATATCCCCGCATGTCAAAAGTTCTCTTCGAAAAATTTACATTCAAATACACGCTCCATAAACACACCCTTCATTATAGTAGGTGACTTTAATTCATGGAGTCCGCTATGGGGATCAAGAAATTCCAACCAACGAGGAAGAATCTTGGAGGATCTTATTTTATGTGAAAATTTAATAGTCTTAAATGATGAGTCGCCTACGCATTTTTCTACTCAGAAAACCTTTTCACACATAGATCTCAGCATATGCTCCTCACAAATTGCTCCTATATGTTCTTGGAAAATTTCTGAATATTTGCACGTAAGCGATCATTTCCCGATCTTCATAGAAATAAATTCTAAATTCAATGTAGAAAAAAGTAAAATAAATCAAAATTTAAAATAGACCTAGCCGACTGGACACTTTTCAAATCAATTTGTGAGAAACAGTTTCCAACCTGCGTTCAATCCAGTAATGTGAATAAAGATGCTGCAAAAATACAAAAAATCATCCGTAGTACCGCAAATGTAGCAATACACTAGTCTAAAGGAAATGTAGTTAAAGCTACTTTTCCTTGGTGGAGTACCCACTTATCCAACCTGCGAGAGGAAAAACAAAATTCATGGTACATAGACATATAAGTATACCTAATCTGATCTTATACAGGAAAGCCAATGCTGTCTTCAGAAAAGCAATCAAAAACTCCAAAGCAGATTGTCTCGAAAAACTCACGGAAAATATAAACCCGCAAACCAGACCCAAAAAAATCTGGTCCGACATTAGGGGCCTTGTAGGAGGCAAGCACCTTGAAAAAAGCAAAACTCCTGGTTTTGACCGTATATCGTACCAAATGTTGAAACACCTACCCAAACATGCAAAAATTAGAATCATAAATTTATACAATAATATCCTTGAACAAGGCATTTACCCCCAATATTGGCGAACAGCTGAACAGCATCCCAAAACCCAATAAAAGCAAGTATGAGTTTAATGTTTTCAGACCTATATCCCTATTACCTTGCACCGAAAAAAAATACTCGAGAGAATAATAGCTAAAAGAATATGGTGGTTTATATCAAAGAATTGATGCACTTCTTCACTTTGAACATTACGTTACAACTGCACTTTCCACCAAAAACCATGTTACCGTTTTAGCTACTGATTTTCATAGAGCCTTTGACCGCATAGGAATACATGTTGTCGTTCAACAACTGGCGAGTTGGGGTATAGGAAAGGAAATGTTTAATATCGTCAGAGCTTTCTTATCAAACCGAAAAATAAGAGTTAGAGTTAATACAGAACTATCAAATACATATCCCCTCGTCAATAGAATTCCGCATTGTTCCCCCCTTTCGGTTGCTCTATTTATTATTGCATTCGGCCAATTCAGTAAATTACTCGATAGATACAAAAATATTCAACACACAATTTACGCAGACGACGCCATTATATTTTCTAAAACAACATATCTCGATACTATCAAATCTACTTTCACAAAAATACTTAATGAAATTACAAATTGGGGCAACTTCTCTGGCGCCAAACTATCTGTTAGTAAATGTAAAATACTACATATACTCGTATGTATAAAAACCAAATGTAATTGTTTTAGCCTTAAATATGATAATGTAAATATTGAACTTGTAAAACATCTGAGAATTCTTGGTGTTATTTTTGATAATAAGTTTAACTTTAAGGAGCATTGTTTTCAGTTTAATACACATTTCAACATTAATTAACATCACCAGAGCTCTCATACTTTCAAAAATAGATTACGCATTGCCAATTTATGGATGGTGTTCTAAAAAAAAACTAAAATCTTTGGAAGCCCCTTACAACACAGCTGTCCGCAGGAGCATCAGCGCCTTTCCAACGTCACCTTTAAAAAATATATTCGCTGAAGCTGGGCTACTATCTATTCAAGAGCAATTATCATTGTCAACATCAATACTCATCCCTAAACTCTTCATTACTAACAACAGAGTACTGCACAAAGACATAATAGAGGTTGTTGTCAAGAACAAACGACAATATAAAATTAAATCCATAATTCGGAGATGTGTCCAACTCTCCAAAAACCTTGACTGGGATATAAAAGTCGGTCAAACTAAGTGACGAAGTGAACCACCTTGGAATATAAAAGATTGCTCCTTTGCATTGAATTTACTGCAATATCCAAAAACAGTTACCGATCCCAAAATTTATAGACAACTTTGTACAGAAACGGCAAGTGAATATATAAACAAAAAATGGAGCCTACTCTATACAGACGTATCAAAAGGAACTCTTGGCACATCATTTGCTGTAGTCCACCACAATGGAAATTTAATTACGTCAGGATGTCTTCCTCCTTTTAGCTCTGTATTTACTGCCGAAGCTTTTGCTGTTAAATGTGCCATCGACTTTGCCCACAAAAATAAAGGAAACTTCCTCTTATGTTCAGACAGCAAATCGACTATTGAAGCCATTCGAAACTTCAATAATAATAGCAGCAGGACCATAAATAATATCCGTAACTCGTGTATTAAATACTCCAAGAAAATAAAAAGTATGTGGGTCCCAGGACATTCGGGGATACCAGGTAACGAAGTTGCAGATATAGCTGCTGCAGAGTCAATTACGGATCCAAACTACGTCTTCCAAGTCACAGAAACTAAAGACCTACTGCGACATAAAATATCTCTCCATGTTGCCACGAACTATTGCACTTGGAAAAAATATAAACACTTTTACACCACCTTCAACACAAATGGAATGAAACCATATTATCCTGTAACTTGCTCTCGCTAACAAACAAAAAACTTTGTACGACTCCGCATCGGACACACCAAATGCTCAAACAAGCATTTGCTACGTGAGGAACCGTTACCTAACTGTCAATTCTGTGGGGAATCAATATCCTCGTTACACCTGCTAAATAACTGCCCCAACTTCCAAAAAACCCGTAAAAATATATTCCATAACCAGATTCCAAGTGCTTCTCTAAAAGATACATCAAAGAATAACATAACAAAGATTAATAAATTCTTAAAAGAATGCCACATCCAAAATTATATTTAAATACCTAAATAAGTAAATATGTAAAATAATATATTAAAATCGAGTTGAAGGCCCTGGTAGCTATGACTCTTCCTCTTAAATTAATCATAATAATTTATTATTGTGATGAATCCTTTTAAATAAATAAATAATTGTGGAGTCGACAATTGATGTTTTGAATAACCGTAGTAAGTGAACTTTATTTTCCTTTACTTTGGGCAATAACTAAAAACATGAATAGTAAAAGTAGTGAATATTCAAATAGATTTGAAGTATTAAGTGTCGAAAGTGATTATGAGTTAAATCAAAATGATAAAAATAACGATGCCAACAATGAAGAAGATCAATTGAAAAAGAAAAAAAAAATTCAATGTATCGAAGCCTCCCCCAATTTTTGGGCATAATGTTCAAAACGTACACCCTCTCCTCGAATCTTTAAATCCACTTCCGAGTTGCTAATATGAATTCAGAGTTTCACCCGATAATGTAGTCAAAATGCGACCTGCTGAATAAATATATTATACTGCCTTCATACAAATTTTAATAGAAAGAAAAACTGAGTTCTACATATATAAACCAAAAAAAGAGAGAGGTTTTAAAGTATTTTTACGAAATTGCCCTCTTGACAATTTACTCTGTTACAAAATTGCCCTCCTGACAATTCCTCTAACTCTCTGTACTCGGACTCGTACCGCTGGATTGTGTAGTAATCAAACAATCGCTGGTTAAATTAAAATAATTAGCTTTATTTAATTATTGTTATTTACACATTTAATATTAGGCTTAGAGTTTACTTAGTTATTATTTGCACTTTATTTAACAAACCATTAGTCACTTTATTTAATAAGTAATTTCATCACTTTATTTAATAATGAACTTCATCACTTTACACAATTACAAATACGGCTGATTTGATTATAATGCTAGATGTACACACTTTTACGGTCTCTGATCTACTGTCCTCGACTTGGAACAGTCTTGTCGCTTTTATAGTTTTCGAATGGTTGGAGTCGAAAATTCTACGCTATTCTCGTATTTTCTAGAAGCTTCTATCCACTTCGACAGAAGTCGAGAATATTCTTTTTGATATTACCGACGGATGGTTCTTGAATAAGCTTTTATTCGAATAGTTCGCATCTTGACTCACAGGGGGTACTCATTCTCCAGATGGGATCCTAAAAGTATGCAATCCCTTTTCACTGAGCTATCACGTTTCAGTATATTCTGGAGCTCAAAGCATTCATTTATCAAAACTTAGTCGATGTACTGCTGGTGTCCGAGACAAAATTTTGTGAAAAATCGTATTTTTGCATTCCCAACTACGTTGGCTTTTATACCAAACACCTTGATAATAAGTCTCATGCTGGAACTCTAATACTTATATAACATAGCAATAAATGTTGTGAACTAGATGAATATGCGAAACAGCATGTGGAAGTCACATATTTTGCCGTTAATGAGAAATCTGGCGTCTTCCATTAAGTGCCCTCCGAAGTGCAGTAACAATAATTTGAAAACCCAATGCCATCGCTTTATATTGAGAGGTGACTTTAATTCCAAAAACACTGTTTGGAGATCTCGATTCACTAATGCAAAAGGAAAAAATCTGCTTGAGGCGATATTACAAAACAAACCTATGGAGACAAACCTATGGCACAAGAGAACCAATATATTGGCTAACCGATATAGGAAAAACTCCTGATGTCATTGACTTCCTCAGAACCAAAGACATTAATCACCAGTTCCTCTCTATAAGCTCATGCTTTGAACTATATTCAGACCACTCACCTTTGATGATATACTACAACACAACGCCCGGCCTTACTCCACCGAAACATTACATATTTAGCCACAAAACCAGCAGGGAGCTGGTAGAAACAAAATTGAAAACCAAATTTCTTTGAAAACTCACAGTGAAATGTGTCACTGACAGTGCGATAGCCTTTTTCAGTAACACAATAGTCCCAGCCGCGGTTGATGCGACTCCAGTAATAAACACAATCTCTGAAGATTACTCGATAGCAGCTTATATAAAAAATAAGATGAAAGAAAAGAGGCAGCTCAGAGAAAGAACTTCTAAGATCAAATTTGAAGCACCACAAGACTACCAACTATAAACTTTGCCACAAAAAAAGCCTATCATTCAGTTTTGCATCCACCTGCCATAAAAGCCATAAATGGGCAAGAATAACCCCTTGAGAAAGCTAATATATTGGCGCCGCACTTCGCAACAACTTTCAAAAACCAGAAAAACAACCACCAACTATGCTCTACTTGAAAATCATCGGCAAAATAACATTACCGTCACCAAAGTGACTCCCAGAGAAATAAGACACTGTATCACAACACAAACTAACACCAAAAAAACACCTAGATACGATATGCATATGTATATGTACATATACTCGTATATATGTAGATAGATAGATAGATAGATAGATATATTTAAGGGCCTGCGACCTGAAAGATCTATTGTGATGCCCCTATTTATTTGAAAGATGAGGATAGTCTCATCAATAAATCTTCTGTGAGGTTAATTTCCGACAGGAATTCATATATTTTGGAATATAGATGAGGGATCTCGCTCATATCTAAGATATATTCTCCAAAACACCTGTGACTTTTGTGTGCCAATGGTCCGCAGTCTGTGATCAGGTGCAGTGAGGTTTCGTCACTTTCTCCACAGAATCGACAGATGGCATCTGAAGATATACCCAACTTGTTCAAATGGTAGTTGAGTCTACAATGTCTGCTTAAAATGCCTGTGATGATTCTTAATTTACTGCGAGGCATATTTATTAAGTCCTTAGCTTTTTTGGGATTAAAATCTCCCAGAAGAGCTTTGGGCTGTCTTAATCCCGGAAGAGCTTTCCAGGTATGACTTATTTTTGTATCTGTACACTTCTTCAGCAGATCCCAATGGTATTGGATGGTAGTCCACAGAAGGGTTCAGGGCCGTTGAAGTGAGATTCCTAGCATAGCTAGCAGCCTTCTCATTTCCCTCTACTCCTATGTGGCCTGGAACCCACATTAGAGATAACTTGTTCATACTGCCTAGGGAGTTTAGCTTCCCAATACAGTCTTACACAAGCTTAGACCTCACTAAGGGTGAGCTCAGACTCTTGAGTGCTGCTTGACTATCAGATAATATTACGATGTTTTTCCCCCGATACTTCGTGTCAATGTTGATCTGGGCACATCTTTCAATAGTGTGAATTCCTGCTTGAAAAATGCTTGGAAAAGAACCAATTGGTTCCCAATAGTTGGTTCTAGGCCCAACTACTCCTGCCCCAGTTCCGTCCATTGTCTTAGAACCATCAATATACCATAAGATTGAATTTTCTCTAATTTTATACGTCTCAGTTAGACCTTTCCATTCTTTTTTGCAACACAGTATTTGTGTGCAAAATTGAATTTTCTTGGCATAAAATCCCTGTGAGATTTTATTATACCGTATTCTTGAGTATAATTTTTACCCCATATATTTTGGGTGTAATTTGATTCTCTCGAGAAAATTCCTTGTATTTTGGTAAGAGATTTCCTAGCAGAGTCTTGAATTACTAGATGTAAGGGTGTTAGATCTAGTATAACTTCCATTGCTGCCCATTGTTGGACAGGTGCGCATAGCTCCAGTGATAACAAGGCAGGCAAGGCGTTGTACTTTACTTAAAGCAGATTTCCCTGTCTTAATTCTGACTCTATTTGACCAGGCTACAGATCCATAGGTCTCACCATCATGGTATACATCCAGCGAAAGATTTTTGGGTTACATCCCCAAGATTTACCAGCAAGCCGTCTACATATCATTAAGGAAGTGTAGGCCTCTTGGTCCACAACAATTTTTTGTCGAAAATGACTTTTAGGTATTTGGTCTCAGAGCTAATATCGACCTGTGTACCATTTAGAAGAATAGGTTTCATATATGGTAGAGATCTTTTTCTAGTGAACGGCACAATGGTAGTCTTTGAGGCATTGATATTCAATCCTGTTCCCTTGCACCATTCACTAGCTGCTAATAAGCTCCTCTGGATAACATCACAAAGAATGGATTCAGATTTTCCTCTAGCTATTATCACAATATCGTCCGCATATGCTTGACATGATATGCCTAGATTTGTGAGTTTTACCAGAAGATCATCAACTACAATGCTCCACAAAATGGGTGATAATACCCCACCCTGAGGACATCCTTTATTGACTTTGACTTTAACAGTTTTGTCACCTGCTTCATCTTCAGTCAGTCTACTGTTGAGTAAAGCTCGTATCCAATTTGAAGTGATATTATCTTTTCCTCTAGGTTTAAGAGCCCTAATCACATATTCGTGAGGAGTGTTGTCAAAACCCCCTCAATATCGAGAAAGGCACAAAGTGCTATTTCTTTTTTATCCAGTGCTGCCTGAATAAAATCAGTCAGATGGTATAGTGCGGTTTCAGTCGATTTTCCTGCAATATATGCAAACTGACAAGGATGTAAAGGCTCCCTTTTCAATACAGTCTTAAGGAGATGTATATTAACTATTTTCTCCTATGCTTTTAGTACAAAGGATATCAACTGATAGCCCTGAAGGATTTGGGATGGGCCATATCCTTCTTGCCTACCCTGCGGATAAATACCACTTTTGCTGTGCGCCATGCTTCCGTTATATACTCAAAAGCAAGACTTGCCCTAGTGATATTTACCTGTCGCGGAATCAGTGCCTCACCACTCCTTTGCAGAAGGATCGGGAAAATACCATCCGCACCCGGCGATTTATATGGCTGAAAAGAGCTGATGGCCCATCTCAACCTCTCAGTAGTTATAATTCCTTTGGCCACCTCCTAGCCAATCTTGCTTGTTCTTCTAGGAAGAGCATCCTTCTACAAACATGGCGGTAACTGGATCGAGCTCCCAGGAAACTGCACACGCAGCAAAAAGAAAGTGCGATCCTCTTTATTTGCCGTGAATGTCCCATCCTCAGATTTCAATGCCAGCTTTAAATCGACTGTATTTTTCGTAAGAACTCTATGGAGTCGTGCTACTTCAGGAGTCGATTTTACACTTTCACAAAAGGATCTAAAGCTAGACCTTTTGGCTTGTCTGATCTTTTTGTTATAGATCGTCAACTCTTTTTTATATTCTTCCCAGTCCCCAGTACGCTTAGCTAGATTGAATAGCCTATGCACCTTAGTACATCTAGTAGTTAGATTCGAGTTCCACCAAGGAACATTCCTGCTGTTTTTCTTTGTTCTTAGATGACAAGATAAAACATAGTATTCGGAAATAATTTCATTCAGCTCATTGACACCCTCCTCTAGCTCCACCGCATTTTTATATATTCCTTTGATGTTTGAAAATGAGAGTAGCGAATGCACTGAACTATCGAAGAATTCCCAGTTAGTATACCTAGGATTTCTAAGAACTACCGTTTTTCTGACGATGCCTCCTATTTCGAACTCAATTATGCTGTGGTCCGACAGAGAGGGTTCGTCCGAAACTTTTCAATTGTTAACAATATCAGTTCTGGACTATAGAAGGTCAGATCAAAAACTTCCTCCCTAATTACATTTCTGAAAGCGGGTGTGTTCCCCTTCTTCAATATATATATATATACTCGTATATTAAGTGATAATAAAAATTCTAAAACTGACTCACTTCGTTTATTGGTGTCACTGCTACCCCAGATGTTATTGTGTGCGTTTGAGTCACAGCCTACCAATAGTGCACTACTTTTGGATAGGCAATACGTCGCCAGCTTATACACTTCTTCCGGGATGTCATTCATATCTCCTGGAAAGTAGGCCGATGGAACGACTATATCGCGAGAGACCCTATCATCTATGTACTTTACCATGATGAGTGTGAGATCTCGCGACATTAATTCTGGAAGACTAAAGTAGTTAATTTCATATCTAATCAGGATACAGGTGCTGCGAATGTCAGCATTGGCATCCCATATTACCTTTGTAAACTTACTAGAAAGGCCCCTAATTTGACCTTTGTAATACCATGGCTCTTGAATGAGGGCCAGCCCCATGTTGTTGTTGGCAAACACCCTCCCGGTGACTGCCGAGGCTGCTCTGGCATAATGGATGTTTGCTTGAGCCACTTTCAGTCTCGTCATATTATGGAACAGGTTGTGACGGGATGGTGTAATTCCCATCTTCGTCCTCCTCATCCATAGAGACATCCTCCAGACTGTGTACCAGTGAAGGACAGTATGCGGCCTCAGTCCCTATCTCATCACTGGGGGCCATGGAAGATATTTCCGGGGCCATGGAAGATATTTCCGGGGCCACAATCTTCGGTTCAGCTGGGGGCAGCCTACTACTCGTAGTTACCTCTAACAGAGGTGGGATGTTTGTCTCCTTTACTTCCTCTACCTTGGGCTTTTCCTGAATACGTTTGGAACAACCGAATTTGATTTTGCTAAATCGGTAGTTCAACGCATTTCCCGAGCTCTTTATTAATTGCATAGATCCATCATCTATTTCTGCGGACAACAACTGTCCGTTGCCCTCGGCCTTGCAACTCCATACTCTCCAGAAATTGGTGTTCAGCCCAATATTTTGGGTGGAGAGAAACTTTAGAGACACAGCTACCTCTTGTCTAATACAAGGGAGGAAGAGGAACACTGTGTGTGGTTGTGGGATGTTGTCTCCCACTTTGGCGATCAAACTGACGCCCTCTCTCACTTATAGCTGCATCACGACCCCTTTCAGCCATTCCACCGAGTCCGTCGAACAGCAGTCGATGCTCTGGAAACCAGGCTTGATGTGGATCGAAGGAGAATTCTTTGGTCCACAAATCAACCAGCCTCTCAAGCCTCTCAAGCCTCTGCTCAACACTTGTCAGCTCCTCTCTAGTCAGGATGGTGTTCGGATAGTCCGCAGCAAGAGCAGCTACGTTGGTGACAGACGCCACCTTAGCGTAGCTACCTGCTGCCTTGGACTAGGTGGCTCTGATGGTGTTGCAGTCTTCCTCCTTTTGGCTGGGTCAAGATTAGGAAAAAAGGTGTTTCATACCCTTTTCTTCAGGTTCTTGTTTACATTCGGTTGTGATGTTGTGCCAGCCGAATCCTTTGCAACCCTGTGCTCCTTTGCCTAGGCAAGAGGATCATCTGGTTGCAAACTTTGAGACAGGTGGGTGGGTAACATCCCCACAGCTCCACTTAGCTCCTTTCTTCCCTTGTCATCCAATCCCCCAGGTTAGCCACGATCAGGAAGATGAATTCCTCTCTTGGCCATCCTGGAGGTTTTCTCCGAGGTGGTAGGTCGGGATGGCTTACTCCCTTTGTCCCCCAGTTTTACTCCCAGTGTCAACAATCTCTCCTTAGTGGAGATGGAAGTTGGTCCCATTTTTGCCCTGTCAGCAGCAACTTCCGAATTCCTGCACCATCCATCCCGTCTACTGTCATTGGGGGTCCCATAGGTCCAACACTGTTTTGGTCACGGATGAAAGCCTCCGTTCATTAACTGCCGCAGCATTTGATTTGGGCTTAGCGGGTGATCTTACCCCACTATGCATTGGCTCATCAAGGATTCTTTGCTCCATCTGATTCGCCAATTGAACAGCGGTGACGTCCTGCGGAATTTTTTGGTTTAATTTTGCTTCTTCATGAAGATTCTTTTGGCGGAGAATATAAAGACCACTGGGACAGAGATCCGCAATATCCGAGCTAGGCTATTACCACCGAAGGGCGCCTTTTATGCGGGGGCTCCGTTTACGACTAGACTATTTAACAGGGCCTCTAGCCTAGTAGATCATCAGCACGGGTCGCGTGACACCTTGATCCAGCCCTTACCTTCGAAGCATAGTCAAGGTGTATTTCTCAATGCTGTACTATTCAGAAGTATCAAACACTGATATTGACTTAGTATGGCCAGCGGACCCCTCTTAGCTATTTTCCAATGCGCGTCTACGTCACTCCTGGCGGCGGTGGTGTCACACCCCGCAGCCCATTTCTCCGGGCTCTCGAGCATATGCTGCACTGTGGTCGGGCACCACGGGCTCTCCACATACTCCTTGTAGTGCCACTCTAGCACTTTCATAACGTGGGCAATAGAAGAAGACATGTTTGGGATTTTCTATCTCTGTACCTCCACAGTTTGCACAGTAGGGAGCTTCCTCGTAGAGAATCTGTGCAGGTATGCCCGAAAAACTCCGTGGCCTGTCAGCAATTGTGTGACGTAGAAATTCACCTCACCATGCGACCTGCTTACCCATTGCTGAATATTGGGGATCAGCCTTCTTGTCCAGCGGCCATTTGTAGAAGTATCCCACTGGGCTTGCCACTCTTGAAGGGTCTTCCGCTTTCCAATTTTCAAGAGCTCCTCTACATTTTTCGCGTGTGTCCCTTTGGAGTGGTAGAGGTTCATCGCTTCTTTCTCTAGCAGGTTCACGGGAATCATGCCGGCTATTACCAAGGTGGCATCTGTGGATACGTTGCTGAAATGCGCAGATCACTCGTAGTGCACTTTTCCTGTATGCTCCCTCAATGGTGCGGACGTAAGCCTGCACATCCGCGGTTTCGGACCATATTGGCGCCCCATAGAGAATAATGGATCTGACAACCCCGGCGATGAGTCGCCTTTTCCGCTGTCTGGGTCCTCCTACGTTGGGCATTATTCTACATAGGAGAGAACATGTGTTTGCTGCTTTATCTCCCACGCACCGCAGATGTTCTTTGAAGGTAAGCCTCGCGCCTATCCACACTCCTAGGTACTTCAGGTGTGGAATCGTGGTTATGGCACATCTACCAACTCTTATTTCCACTACCTCCAATAAGTAGAACGTTTGCCAGCCATGTTCCGACGGTAGCCACAGTTCGGTTGGCCTCTGCTACCAGTTCCTCCAAGTATTTAGGTGTGATTACCAATGCTATGTCGTCCGCGTATCCGATGATTTTGACGCCATCAGGGACCTGTACGCGGAGGATGCCGTCGTACATAGCATTCCAGAGTAACGGTCCAAGCACCGATCCCTGTGGAACTCCTCCGATAATCTTGTGCGATTCCACACCTTTTTCGGACTGGTAGAGCAGGATCCTATCGCTGAAGTAGCTTGCAATCGTTCGCCTCAGGTAGATGGGTACCCCAAACTCTGTTAACGCTCTGGCTATGGGCTCGCAGCTAGCTAAGTTGAAAGCGTTTTTGATATCTAGGGTGACCACAAGGCAATACCTCTTGATTCCAACCCTCCATCGTTTCCCTGGATCGCTGTTTTAGCAGTCTGGACAAGTTCGTTGATGGCGTCCACGGTAGATCTCGCCTTCCGGAAAACATATTGCCCTTTTGAGAGCTCTCCAGATTTTGCAATGGCCTCATCAATCCTGTCACAGATTATCCGCTCCTGAGTTTTTCCGGCAGTATCTAACATGCAGAGCGGGCGGTACGCTGAAGGGTCCTCTGTTGGTTTGTTGTCTTTCATTGCCTCTTCCATCTCTTCTCCCAGGCAAGCGTCGTACATTTTCCTCAGTGGCTCTGGGTTCAGTGCCGCTGCGGTCTTGAGCACTCGGTTGGGGATTCCATCTGGGCCGGGTGCCCCATGGGTCATCCTCAACTTGTGCGCATAATTCAGCGAATCTGGTGCTCTTGATCTTCTTAATTGTCATTTTTTAGAACATTTCTGGTTTCCTTGAAGGCCTGGTGCTTCTGCAGGGAATCTGGTTTCTGTATGGAACGTTGATACCTTCTCCTCTCAGCATGGCATGCTTTGCGGAGCTCGCCTATTGCATCCGTCCACCAGGAGACAGGTTTATGCCTCCCACCATATGCTCTCCTGGGCATTGCCGCGTCGCAGGCGTTTTCTACCTTCCTTGCCAGCTGATTCGCCATTTCTTCTAGGATGTCTTCGTCAAGGCTGTTTCTCCTCCAGCCTTTCAATGTCGGACCTATCCGCTGCTGTTTCCGGGGCTTCTCCATTTCGCAGATGATAGCTTGGTGGTCGCTGTGGGTGTATATGTCACTCACCAGCCATTTTGCACCCCTCACCAGCCTGCTACTTACGAAGGTTAGGTCTATCGCAGAACTGGCACCTCCTCTGGCAAAAGTCATCTCGCCGGTATTCAAGAGGATCACGTCAAGTACTGCGTGTGCATCATAAGCTGGAGGATGAAATTTGCCAACGACGGCAAAACCCACGTAAACACTTCAAACAGTACGTGGTAGAACTTCAAAACCTGATGCGTCACTCGGAATACATGGAGATGGGGGAAGACCTCCAGTGTATACGTGGTGACAGTGAAACTTCAAGAGCAGCACCACCCGACCACAACCACCACGACCAACACCAACACTCCACGAGATACAACCACGGGTCGAGCGCATGGTCCCACGCGAAGCCAGGAACCGACAGGTAGCTCCGGCCAACTGTACTAACAATGTAGTACCTATAAATCCACGAAAGTAGAGTAGAACTCTACATACACTAGAGCAGGGATGGCGGATGGGTGAACGAGAGATATTACTCAAACGTTTGTGACGTGTGTCAAGCTTGCAGGAAAGGTATGTCACCTGGAGCTACTTAACATGCCCGACTCCACCGACGACTTACTGCTCGGCCTAGACTTCATGACACAGCAAGGCCTGTCCCTGACATGTGGAGGCCCGGAAATCCAGCTAGGCCCCCATACGGATGGTATGCAATCACAAGTTACCGCATCGTGCACAACCATACGACAAGAAGCCGCTACGGAAGGGGCATACATACTGACCCAGATAAAATCGCTGCCATACGGCAGTTGCAACCACCCGAGAATATACGACAGCTCGCCGCTGCTTGGGCATCGCATCGTGGTACCGCCGTTTTGTACCCGACTTTGCAAAAGCAGTACACCCTTTAATCAAAAGTTCACCCTCCACCACCCGAGTGGAGCTGACCTAAACTACTCCCCAACTAAGGAGTGCCTAGCCATAATATGGGGAAACCAGAAAATGCGGCCATATCTGGAGGGATACCACTTTACCGTGATCACCAACCACCTATCGTTGAAGTGGCTAAACACCATACAGGACCAAGCAGAGCAAAATTGCAAGTGGTGGATCAAGCGGAAAGAAGAAATACTCGGCTAAGTTCTCCGACCACACACTGGAAAACGGGCAGCTGTATCGCCATATACCAAATCGCACGGGTGATGAGGACTGTACACCATGGATGCTATGCGTACCTAGGCCTCTGAAGGTACGCATTTTACAAGAGAACCACGACGCGCCAGTCGACGGGCACCTAGGCATCCGGAAAACGATAGCCCGAGTTGCAAACAGGTACTACTGGCCAGGACTGTTCCGGGACATCAGCCGCTACGTTCGTCAGTGCACACTATGCCAGAAGTACAAGCCCAGCCAACAACAAACTGCTGGAGAAATGCTGATGCAAATACCACTGGAGCCGTGGGCCATATTGTGCCCCGCTCAAAGCATGGAAACACAATGGTACTAGTTTTCCATGACAAGTTTTCAAAATGGACAGAGATTGCGCCTCTTCGGAAGGCCACCACCGAGACTCTATAACGGGCCTTTCGGGAGCGCATCTTAAACCGTTTCCAAAGGTCTTAGTGACGGACAACGGTTCACAGTTCACAAGCAAGTCCTTTCTGCGCTTTGTCGAAGACTGCGGTATCAAACCACCACAGGAAAATGCCGCCGAACGCACCTACCGGACAGTTAAGCCAATGGACGCGCAATACGCCGGTAAACAGCAACAAAAGTGGGATGACTTATTGCCGGAGATAACCCTGGCCATCAATGCCAGCGTATCAGAAACCACTGGCGACCGCGTTCCTAATACAAGGACGGCAGCCACGCCACCCAGGAGCGGTGTATGATGAAACCACCCCAGGAACAGGACAACGGAAACAAACACCCAACGAAAGAGTCGTGCTACTCAAGGAATCATATACATTAGTGACAAGGAATCTGCAGCGAGCGTTTCAAGTTCAACGGCGTTATTACAACCTACGACGAAGGCCCTGGAAGCCACAAGCAGGACAATTGGTGTTAGCAAAACAGCATCATTTGTCCAAAGCCATTGACCACTTCGCCGACAATGGCGCCATACCGGATAGACACCTTCACCCCCCCAGTCATTGTCAAGATGAAGCGTGAGGGAAGCAAGGAGACAAAGACGGCGCTTATTAGCGAGCTAAAACCATTCTGCGCGCCTGGTGACAGCACAGCATACGGTAATTAACAAACGCATTTGACGAGAACAGTGTACACAACTGAAAGGAATCCGATTCCAGCCAGGACCTCGCAAAATCACCCTCTGAAAGGATTTTCCATCGTCCGCAAAGTAGGGAGGACATGTGAGAAGCAAATCTAGGCGTAAATTTTCCCCTACATATTTATTTTTGCGAGAAAGCAACAACAATGTGCTGAAGGTGGCCCAAGGTCAAATTCAAAAAAGAAGAACAATGCGGGAAACAGTAGAACCATGCAACAGCACGAGATAGCAAATAGGTGCCACAACAAACTATAGTTCCCGCACAACAACAATTATTGGATGACGTACACTGAAGCTGGAGCATAAAAGCAGGAGCAACTGGCAACTCAGTCTCTTTCTTTCGGCATCCGGCAAACAAGACAGCTTTCTTTCGGCATCAGGCAAACCAGATGCATCGTACTAAACAGAGTTATACAAACTGACAAACGCTACAGAAGCTAGGGGAATCTAGAGGAGATTATGGTTTATAATCGATTCTCTGCTAGAAAACCAAACTGACAATCGCTACAGAAGGTAGGGGGATCTAAAAATATTATGGTTTATAATTGATTTTCTGCTAGAGACCCAAACTGACAAACGCTATAGAAGCTAGTGGAATCTAGAGGAGATTATGGTTTATAATCGATTCTCTGCCAGAAACCCAAACTGACAAACGCTGCAGAACCTAGGGAAAAATCTAAACCAGCCTTTGGTGTGAAATAGTCATTCTCGTTAAATTTAATGTGACAGATATTTAGGTTGACATAGAATTCAACTGTGTAAGTATTTAAGTTAGTAAAATAATTGTTACACGTAGTTAAGCTTTTTTTTTAAATTAATAAATAAATAAAATAATTAAATAATTTAGAGATTTTCTGCAAACGACTCCTGGCAATCCGGCGAGCTTACCGCGGCAAAAAAGACAATTACAATGTTTATCTATATGTATATGTATATGCATATGTATATTTATATGTATCTGTATATGTCTTTTTTTACGAGGTGTAAAGCGGTCAAAAACCCATGTAGCGTGGGTCCTCAACCCACTAAATTCACACCGATATCCGGCCGGATTATCCTCTCTGGAGTTCACCTTTAGGTAATACGTCGAGAGACCGCTACGAACGTTGCCGCTCAATCGTCAGTCTTAGGTGTGTCAATTTCTAGTCCTACTTATTGATCCACCCCTATTAACGTTTTCCTCAGCACTGCGCTGACTTAGGCGTGCTGCTGTTCGAGCGCGTTCAGTGTGCCGCAGAGTTATCATCGTAATGGACACTGTAGAACAATCTGCCTTAAATTGAAGTTGTTTGAAATTCATCTGAGCTTAATTTATATTTTAGATGATGAGTGATGCTATTTTTAATCATAATTGCACTACCACTACCACTACCTCGCACACTTTTGAGGATGTATGGTGTGATAAAGGGTGTAGTCCAGAAAAGTTAAATGAGAGCGCCTCGTGAAATGTGTCTCAGCTATTAGACAGTTGTCGATGTCGTCGTTCTTTAGCAAAAGTTCTAGCTCATAATTATGTTTAGCTAAGCCGTTGGCGTTCCATAAGATTATTTTTAAGCACCTATTCATAATCAATGAACTGCATGTTATGCTCAAGAGCAGTTAGACGTTGTTCAATTGACTTGAAAGCTTTTCCCTGTTCATTACGTCTAGTTAATATAAGTGACAGTGTGTCAGAGTTTTGTGGAATAGTATTATCTCGTAAGGAATCTTTGGTTACTTGCGCATATGTAGGCGCTTTATTGTGGGTGTCATAATGGTGTTGCCATTGTATTCATGTGGTAAAGGGAGGTTTATTATTTTACACGAATAATAATTTTAGAAGCCTGTGATAATTTTTTTGACCGAATTTTTTGGAGTTCCTTTGCAATTACACAACCTCGATAGTTCGGTGGATGGGACTCTGCACAATTGCTAAATTTAGGGTTTTCAGATGTTTGTTTTAAACAATCAGTTGTTGCATGTTTTCCTGTGCACTTAGCACACCGAGGTTTGCCACAAAAGTTTCTAGTATGGCCAAATGATTGGCACTTCTTGCACTGGGGTATTAAGTTTGATGATTTTAATACTTCAATTTTAACAATTGTATTTAAAATATTTTTGATTCCATATATTTTTTCAGATCTTCTGCTGGGTGAAAGGTAAGAAGAAATATTTCGAGAGGCTGGTTAGTTTGCCACTTTAGTTTATTTTTGGCGCTAACTGCTTTTAGACATTGTGCTTTCAAATTTACGATTGATTCCTGGTCATACGAATGATGAAAATTCTTAGCGATGACTTTTCGTATGGTTTGCTTTGCGTTAGTCGCATGAGTCAAAAGTGTTTACTCTATAAGCACCGTTATTTAAAAGTTTAACAAAGAATTTATTTTTTATTGTTGTGAAAGCATAGAATGAGGTTTTTTAGAATCGTTAGTGTCATTAATAACAATTGTTGGTGATCGAAGTATTTTATTATCAATTGCAAATTTATTCGATTTTGTATTAACAACATTTGGAATAACAACAATCGGATTACTTTGTGTGATCACTTCGGGAAACGATTCGGCTCTTCGGCTTGTTTTTTAACTGTCCTTTTTAAGAATCGAGTCTATGGTTCGAGCAAACTCCTCCTCATCTGTTTGATATGAATTCTCGTTTTTATTGTCAGATTCACTGATTATTATATCATGTATCGCCACTGCCTATATATTTAATTTTAATTTTCTGGGAACACAAATTTTCGAAGTGCTTAATTTTTTGAAGAAAACCTTTATTTTGCATATCTTCTGCGGACTTTGATTCTTTAGAACCGCCACTCGGTGGTGGAGCAATTCAACTATTAATTTTCATTTTTCAGATACGTACTGTTTTATTAGTCAGTTATTTGTTTCAATTTCAGTTTGCAATTATTGTAGTAAGAAAATTACCGCATATTTTTTGGCTTCAAAATTTTGCCTTTTTATATGGAGAAGATTTAGCGCACCAAAGTATGGTTTTTGTAAATTTGCAATTTTTTTCTATATTGAATTTATCACTCTTAAAGTGACTCGCATATCAATCGCGGCCCTGCATAACACGCACTATATGTGTGTTTTTAGAATTTTTTAAGTTGGTTACTGTTCTTTGCACTCGCGAAATTTGTAAACGTATAATTTTCCACTTCCACGCTTAATCCAACTATTAATTAAAACCATTATAGTGACAAAACAGATGTACAGCTGTTCCACTTCTTCTCTTACATAACGTACAGAGTTAATTTTGAGTGATCCTTACATTGTATTGGTGTTTTATTACTCTATAGTTCGCAGTCAAATGTCTCGTGACAATGCGAACACCTGACCGAGTCAAGCTCAGTATCTTAGTAGTTCTCTTGAGCAAATGGAATGGCATGAACATTTTAGCTACCCAAATATCTTTTGTTTCCATCCAATATTGGTGGGATTTTTTTCATAGCCATTCCCTTATTTCGTATTCTGTGGATGGTTCAGAAACGTGCCTTCAATTCCCTGGCACCCATATCAAATTAACTCTGTTTTTTATGCTAGTCTCTTCAATAGAAGTGGGTAATATCAAACTATTTTAGTTTTAATTTCAAACGCACTAAGTGCTATCATTGCTGCGTCACTCTCTGAGTAAATATAGATCTGAAATTGCTGGTGTCATTTTCTAGTTCTTCCCTTAAGCAAAGTTATATTGCATAGATTTCGGATTGAAGCACAGAGTTCAAAATTACCATTTTAGAGCCATCTGTGTACCATCATGTGACATAGTTGCATGTTTAGGTCAGAGAATGTGACCTTGAAGTTGCCTTGGAAGCTAAATTTAGTTTTGCAGAAGTAGCTTAGGGTTAAAAAGTGTTTGTTCGTTCCCATCCCATCTCTAAAGAGAGACCTTAAAATCTGCGGGGAACCTTCTCCATTTCTAATGCTATGTTCTAACCTAAAGCTCTACCGTGGCTAACTATTTTTTGAGAGAGCGAAACTCGTGACTAAGTTTCCCGCTTAAATTTTTCCTGTCGGAACATTACAAGATACACAATGTTGAATAAAATGGGAAGAATTTGATTTATTACCAATCAATATTTAGTTTTGAGAGAAAATTTTATGAAAAATGAGCAGATCAATAAGATAAATGTGGAATTGAGGCGGCGAAAAACAATTTTATTAAATTTAATTGCGTCTTTTCTGCGCATACCACGAAGATCTGGCTTTTTCTCCTCCCATAAATTTAAAAATAGTACTTACTCTGCTTCGGTCCACACTTTTCTTTTTTTGATTGGATTACCATCCATAATAAATGAGAATTTTTAGTTTTTATTTATTTTTTAAGGGTTCCGCAGAATATATATAATTTTAAAAATGTAAAAGAATGAGCAGTGTTGACACACCAAGAATTCCCTCAGAAAAATTTTAAGACAAACATTAAAAAGAGCAATAAGTTTGTACAAACTACACTAAAGAACTTAAAATTTCATTCTTTAATTATAAAAATGTATTTATTTTGCATACATTTTATTAAAAGAGGTTTGAATATCAAAAACTTAAAATTTTCAAAATTCCAAATATAATTTATTAAAAATTTATCGACCTGGCAACGACAAAAATGTCAACAAACAAAAAACTCTCTCATCAAGTAGTAAAAGACCTTTCTTAACCACAAGGAAACTCGCTCTCAACCTCGAGTTTTACTTTGGTTTTTCGCAGCAAGGCATAAACCATGGTTTACATAACTTTAACTCTCTTAACTCTCTAATTCAGTTAAAGACAAAAATTAGAGCAAACCCTGTCGGTGGGAACATAGTATAAGATGAGCTTTGCCGCAAATTGTAAAGCTTCTCTCTTAATAAATAAAATAATCAGGAGAAGATTTAGCAAGACCTCAAGAGCAGCTGTCGGAGCACACTTCATAGTCTTTGTACTCTGTTAATCTTGGCTCAAGCTGTAACTTTGTCTAGCTTCTTGCACCTAACAGGTGTGGCATAGGCAATCATATGTCTTGTAATTGCTATGTATAACCACAGCGACAACTTCGAATTTTGTTCCCAATCTTTCCTCACTAAACTTTTGATCCATAATGTAGCCCTAGCCTTATTTATGGTTCAATTCTAGTGTCTATTATAATTTTTCACCAGAAATGGAAGGTTCTCTGAAGTTGTTCCCAAGGTTTTTCCTAGTGAAAATAACAATGCAGGTTTCTTGGAGTTTGCTTCAAGCCCAACCCTTCCTGTACAAATTTCATATCAGGTTCAGCATGAGAGGTGCCTACTGCCCACTTTTTCCTATTGTCTAGGGCTCATGTACATACATTTTAGATTGAGCTCCGTTTGATATTTCAGATCCTGGGAAGTGACCATTAACCAGAAGCTCTAAGGGTTCAAAGCTATTTTCTGTATAAGTTCCATCTAGCCTCTAAAGGAGTTCCATACTATTAGTATGCGATTTTGAGAGTACTTTATGTATTCTTTAGCATCTGCTTAGTTCAGAAATTTTACCACAGAAGTTCCTCAACGACTGTTTCTTCGCATTTCTAAATTCCGTCCGGTTAAAACTTCGTTTAGCTGTACTGAACTTTATTTTACTGCCTTTCCGCATTTTGGCTAAATTGTAATTCCATCAGGGGTAATTTTGTTGCCTGATTTGTTTTTCACCAGACATCCAAGTCATTATAACAGTACAAGGCATTTCACCAGCAATTTAAAGTTCATTTTTAACCATGTTGCTACATCTGGTCGTATCGTTTTCTTATATGTTTTGAAAAGTGTCTGAGTTAGTGAATTTGGAATCCTGTCTGTGCCAGTTACTTTGATAGTTCAGATATGTAAGTTTCTTCTGACACTTTCCAATCTCTGATGAAGTTTTTTAGAAGTCGTAATAACTTAAGGTTAGATTTAAGACTTCTTCCCTAGTACTGTTTCTAAAGGTAGGTTTGCTCCCTACGTTCAAAATTTCAAACCTGCTGCAGTTAATAAATAAGAAAAGGCACTCATCTGTTTGTGCTGCCACAAATCGTGGGGTGAGTGTTGGCATCAGAACCTATCACGATGTGATTGCGGTTCTTGCTACTGTGTTCTACGAGTCTCTTCAGTTGCAAGAAGAAAAGATCATCTGAGATCCCCAGCAAGTAGGCTGAGCACAGTCCAATCTCTAGCCCGCCTGTCAAAGTCTAATCTCTCTATCTTTAAAGAGCTTTTTTCCAATATTGGAACGGAGGTGGAAATCTTCAAAAAATACTGGTAACATTACGGCACCAGTAGTGTGGGATTCTTACCCACTAAAACCACCTCCATCGCAGCCTCCCCCCGAGGGACCGCCGCAAGGAAATACTTCTCCGGTTGGGGTTGGGTAGTATGGTCAGCGGACCCCTCCTAGCTATTTTTCATTGCGCGTCTTCGCCACTCCTGGTGGCGGAGGTCTTTCATAATGGCGGCGGAGTTGTCACACACCGCAGCCCATTTCTTCGGGCTCTCGAGCATATGCTGCACTATGTTGTCGGGCACCACGGGCTCTCCACATACTCCTTGTAGTGCCACTCTAGCACTTTCATAACGTGGGCAATAGAAGAAGACATGTTTGGGATCTTCTATCTCTGTACCTCCACAGTTTGCACAGTAGGGAGATTCCTCCAAGTGGAATCTGTGCAGGTATGCCCGAAAACCTCCGCGCCTTTCAGCAATTGTGTGACGTAGAAATTCACCTCACCATACGACCTGCTTACCCATTGCTGAATGTTGGGGATCAGCCTTCTTGTCCAGCGGCCATTTGTTGAAGTATCCTACTGGGCTTGCCACTCTTGAAGGGTCTTCCGCTTTCCAATTTTCAAGAGCTCCTCTACATTTGTCGCGTGTGTCCCTTTGGCGTGAGGAATCATGCCGGCTATTACCAAGGTGGCATCTGTGGATACGGTGCGGTATGTGCAGATCACTCGTAGTGCACTTCTCCTGTATGCTGCCTCAATGGTGCGGACGTAAGCCTCCACATCCGCGTTTTCGGCCCATATTGGCGCCCCATAGAGAATAATGGATCTGACAACCCCGGCGATGAGTCGCCTTTTCCGCTGTCTGGGTCCTTCCACGTTGGGCATTATTCTACATAGGAGAGAACATGTGTTTGCTGCCTTATCTCCCACGCGCCGCAGATGTTCTTTGAAGGTAAGCCGCGCGTTTATCCACACTCCTAGGTACTTGAGGTGTGGAATCGTGGTTATGGCACATCTACCAACTCTTATTTCCACTACCTCCAATACTCTGCGGCTCGAAACCAGGATTGCCTCGGTCTTGTATTGAGCCAAGCTAAGTCCAACGTTTGCAAGCCATCTTCCGACGGTAGCCGCAGTTCGGTTGGCCTCTGCTACCACTTCCTCCAAGTATTTAGGTGTGATTACCAATGCTATGTCGTCCGCGTATCCGATGATTTTGACACCATCAGGGACCTGTACGCGGAGGATGCCGTCGTACATAGCATTCCAGAGTAACGGTCCAAGCACCGATCCCTGGGGAACTCCTCCGATAATCTTGTGCTACTCCACACCTTTTTCGGACTGGTAGAGCAGGATCCTATCGCTGAAGTAGCTGGCAATCATTCGCCTCAGGTAGATGGGTACCCCAAACTCTGCTAACGCTTTGGCTATGCGCCCCCAGCTAGCTGACTTGAAAGCGTTTTTGACATCTAGAGTGACCACAAGGCAATACCTCTTGGTTCCACCCCTCCATCGTTTCCCCTGGATCGCTGTTTTCGCCATCTGGACAAGTTCGTTGATGGCGTCCACGGTAGATCTCGCCTTCCGGAAACCATATTGCCGTTTTGAGAGCCCTCCAGATTTTGCAAAGGCCTTATCAATCCTGTCACAGATTATCCGCTCCAGAATTTTTCCCGCCGTATCTAACATGCAGAGCGGGCGGTACGCTGAAGGGTCCTCTGTTGGTTTGTTGGCTTTCAGCACCAGGACCAATCGCTGCCTCTTCCATCTCTTGGGGAAAATGCCTTCTCTCAGGCAAGCTTCGTACATTTTCCTCAGTGGCTCTGGGTTCAGTGCAGCTGCGGTCTTGAGCACTCGGTTGGGGATTCCATCTGGGCCGGGTGCTTTCTGGTCTCCAAACTTCCCAACCGCGCGCAACACCTCATCTATAGTCACACTGGGTATTGATTCCTCCGTTTGCTCCAGAGGGAGTTCGTATGGGACATAGTTCTGTACTGGAAAGAGCAGTTCCACTATGCGTCTGAGCAACATTGGACAGGTTGGGGCTGGCTGCCTATAACAGGGCAATTTTCGCATGACAATTCTATATGCCATGCCCCATGGGTCGTCCTCAACTTGTGCGTATAATTCAGCGAATCTTGTGCTCTTGCTCTTCTTAATTTCCTTCTTTAGAACATTTCTGGCTTCCTTGAAGGCCTGGTGCTTCTGCAGGGAATCCGGTTTCCGTATGGAACGTTGATAACTTCTCTTCGCAGCATGGTATGCTTTACGGAGCTCACCTATAGACAGGTTTATCACCGGTAGACAGGTTTATGCCTCCCACCATATGCTTTCCTGGGCATTGCCGTGTCGCAGGCGTTTTCTACCTTTCTTACCAGCTGATTCGCCATTTCTTCTGCACTGCCTTCCAGCACCAAACCTTCAAACATCATTTCTAGGACGTCTTCGTCAAGGCTGTTTGTCCTCCAGCCTTTCAATGTCGGACCTATCCGCTGCCGATTCCGGGGCTTCTCCAGTTCGCAGATGATAGCTTGGTGGTCGCTGTGGGTATATGTCACTCACCAGCCATTTTGCACCCCACACCAGCCAGCTACTTACGAAGGTTAGGTCTCTCGCAGAACTGGCACCTCCTCTGGCAAAAGTCATCTCGCCGGTATTCAAGAGGATCACGTCAAGTACTGCGAGTGCATCATAAGCTGGAGGATGAAATTTGCCAACGACGGCAAAACCCACGTAAACACTTCAAACAGTACGTGGTAGAACTTCAAAACCTGATGCGTCACTCGGAATACATGGAGATGGGGGAAGACCTCCAGTGTATACGTGGTGACAGTGAAACTTCAAGAGCAGCATCACCCGACCACAATCACCACGACCAACACCAACACTCCACGAGATACAACCACGGGTCGAGCGCATGGTCCCACGCGAAGCCAGGAACCGACAGGTAGCTCCGGCCAACTGTACTAACAATGTGGTACCTATAAATCCACGAAAGTAGAGTAGAACTCTACATACACTAGAGCAGGGATGGCGGATGGGTGAACGAGAGATATTACTCAAGCGTTTGTAACGTGTGTCAAGCTTGCAGGAAAGGTATGTCACCTGGAGCTACTTAGCATGCCCGACTCCACCGACGACTTACTGCTCGGCCTAGACTTCATGACACAGCAAGGCCTGTCCCTGACATGTGGAGGCCCGGAAATCCAGCTAGGCCCCATACGGATGGTATGCAATCACAAGTTACCGCATCGTGCACAACCATACGACAAGAAGCCGCTACGGAAGGGGCATACATACTGACCCAGATAAAATCGCTGCCATACGGCAGTTGCAACCACCCGAGAATATACGACAGCTCGCCGCTGCTTGGGCATCGCATCGTGGTACCGCCGTTTTGTACCCGACTTTGCAAAAGCAGTACACCCTTTAATCAAAAGTTCACCCTCCACCACCCGAGTGGAGCTGACCTAAACTACTCCCCAACTGAGGAGTGCCTAGCCATAATATGGGGAAACCAGAAAATGCGGCCATATCTGGAGGGATACCACTTTACCGTGATCACCGACCACCTATCGTTGAAGTGGCTAAACACCATACAGGACCAAGCAGAGCAAAATTGCAAGTGGTGGATCAAGCGGAAAGAAGAAATACTCGGCTAAGTTCTCCGACCACACACTGGAAAACGGGCAGCTGTATCGCCATATACCAAATCGCACGGGTGATGAGGACTGTACACCATGGATGCTATGCGTACCTAGGCCTCTGAAGGTATGCATTTTACAAGAGAACCACGACGCGCCAATCGAAGGGCAGTTGCAAACAGGTACTACTGGCCAGGACTGTTCCGGGACATCAGCCGCTACGTTCGTCAGTGCACACTATGCCAGAAGTACAAGCCCAGCCAACAACAAACTGCTGGAGAAATGCTGATGCAAATACCCCTGGAGCCGTGGGCCATATTGTGCCCCGCTCAAAGCATGGAAACACAATGGTACTAGTTTTCCATGACAAGTTTTCAAAATGGACAGAGATTGCGCCTCTTCGGAAGGCCACCACCGAGACTCTATAACGGGCCTTTCGGGAGCGCATCTTAAACCGTTTCCAAAGGTCTTAGTGACGGACAACGGTTCACAGTTCACAAGCAAGTCCTTTCTGCGCTTTGTCGAAGACTGCGGTATCAAACCACCACAGGAAAATGCCGCCGAGCGCACCTACCGGACAGTTAAACCAATGGACGCGCAATACGCCGGTAAACAGCAACAAAAGTGGGATGACTTATTGCCGGAGATAACCCTGGCCATCAATGCCAGCGTATCAGAAACCACTGGCAACCGCGTTCCTAATACAAGGACGGCAGCCACGCCACCCAGGAGCGTTGTATGATGAAACCACCCCAGGAACAGGACAACGGAAACAAACACCCAACGAAAGAGTCCTGCTACTCAAGGAATCATATACATTAGTGACAAGGAATCTGCAGCGAGCGTTTCAAGTTCAACGGCGTTATTACAACCTACGACGAAGGCCCTGGAAGCCACAAGCAGGACAATTGGTGTTAGCAAAACAGCATCATTTGTCCAAAGCCATTGACCACTTCGCCGACAATGGCGCCATACCGGATAGACACCTTCACCTCCCCAGTCATTGTCAAGATGAAGCGTGAGGGAAGCAAGGAGACAAAGACGGCGCTTATTAGCGAGCTAAAACCATTCTGCGCGCCTGGTGACAGCACAGCATACGGTAATTAACAAACGCATTTGACGAGAACAGTGTACACAACTGAAAGGAATCCGATTCCAGCGAGGACCTCGCAAAATCACCCTCTGAAAGGATTTTCCATCGTCCGCAAAGTAGGGAGGACATGTGAGAAGCAAATCTAGGCGTAAATTTTCCCCTACATATTTATTTTTGCGAGAAAGCAACAACAATGTGCTGAAGGTGGCCCAAGGTCAAATTCAAAAAAGAAGAACAATGCGGGAAACAGTAGAACCATGCAACAGCACGAGATAGCAAACAGGTGCCACAACAAACTATAGTTCCCGCACAACAACAATTATTGGATGACCTACACTGAAGCTGGAGCATGAAAGCAGGAGCAACTGGCAACTCAGTCTCTTTCTTTCGGCATCCGGCAAACAAGACGGCTTTCTTTCGGCATCAGGCAAACCAGATGCATCGTACTAAACAGAGTTATACAAACTGACAAACGCTACAGAAGCTAGGGGAATCTAGAGGAGATTATGGTTTATAATCGATTCTCTGCTAGAAACCCAAACTGACAATCGCTACAGAAGGTAGGGGGATCTAAAAATATTATGGTTTATAATTGATTTTCTGCTAGAGACCCAAACTGACAAACGCTATAGAAGCTAGTGGAATCTAGAGGAGATTATGGTTTATAATCGATTCTCTGCCAGAAACCCAAACTGACAAACGCTGCAGAACCTAGGGAAAAATCTAAACCAGCCTTTGGTGTGAAATCGTCATTCTCGTTAAATTTAATGTGACAGATATTTAGGTTGACATAGAATTCAACTGTGTAAGTATTTAAGTTAGTAAAATAATTGTTACACGTAGTTAAGCTTTTTTTTTAAATTAATAAATAAATAAAATAATTAAATAATTTAGAGATTTTCTGCAAACGACTCCTGGCAATCCGGCGAGCTTACCGCGGCAAAAAAGACAATTACAATGTTTATCTATATGTATATGTATATGCATATGTATATTTGTAAAGCAGTCAAAAACCCATGTAGCGTGGGTCCTCAACCCACTAAATTCACACCGATATCCGGCCGGATTATCCTCTCTGGAGTTCACCTTTAGGTAATACGTCGAGAGACCGCTACGAACGTTGCCGCTCAATCGTCAGTCTTAGGTGTGTCAATTTCTAGTCCTACTTCTTGATCCACCCCTATTAACGTTTTCCTCAGCACTGCGCTGACTTAGGCGTGCTGCTGTTCGAGCGCGTTCAGTGTGCCGCAGAGTTATCATCGTAATGGACACTGTAGAACAATCTGCCTTAAATTGAAGTTGTTTGCAATTCATCTGAGCTTAATTTATATTTTAGATGATGAGTGATGCTATTTTTAATCATAATTGCACTACCACTACCACTACCTCGCACACTTTTGAGGATGTATGGTGTGATAAAGGGTGTAGTCCAGAAAAGTTAAATGAGAGCGCCTCGTGAAATGTGTCTCAGCTATTAGACAGTTGTCGATGTCGTCGTTCTTTAGCAAAAGTTCTAGCTCATAATTATGTTTAGCTAAGCCGTTGGCGTTCCATAAGATTATTTTTAAGCACCTATTCATAATCAATGAACTGCATGTTATGCTCAAGAGCAGTTAGACGTTGTTCAATTGACTTGAAAGCTTTTCCCTGTTCATTACGTCTAGTTAATATAAGTGACAGTGTGTCAGAGTTTTGTGGAATAGTATTATCTCGTAAGGAATCTTTGGTTACTTGCGCATATGTAGGCGCTTTATTGTGGGTGTCATAATGGTGTTGCCATTGTATTCATGTGGTAAAGGGAGGTTTATTATTTTACACGAATAATAATTTTAGAAGCCTGTGATAGTTTTTTTGACCGAATTTTTTGGAGTTCCTTTGCAATTACACAACCTCGATAGTTCGCTGGATGGGACTCTGCACAATTGCTAAATTTAGGGTTTTCAGATGTTTGTTTTAAACAATCAGTTGTTGCATGTTTTCCTGTGCACTTAGCACACCGAGGTTTGCCACAAAAGTTTCTAGTATGGCCAAATGATTGGCACTTCTTGCACTGGGGTATTAAGTTTGATGATTTTAATACTTCAATTTTAACAATTGTATTTAAAATATTTTTGATTCCATATATTTTTTCAGATCTTCTGCTGGGTGAAAGGTAAGAAGAAATATTTCGAGAGGCTGGTTAGTTTTCCACTTTAGTTTATTTTTGGCGCTAACTGCTTTTAGACATTGTACTTTCAAATTTACGATTGATTCCTGGTCATACGAATGATGAAAATTCTTAGCGATGACTTTTCGTATGGTTTGCTTTGCGTTAGTCGCATGAGTCAAAAGTGTTTACTCTATAAGCACCGTTATTTAAAAGTTTAACAAAGAATTTATTTTTTATTGTTGTGAAAGCATAGAATGAGGTTTTTTAGAATCGTTAGTGTCATTAATAACAATTGTTGGTGATCGAAGTATTTTATTATCAATTGCAAATTTATTCGATTTTGTATTAACAACATTTGGAATAACAACAATCGGATTACTTTGTGTGATCACTTCGGGAAACGATTCGGCTCTTCGGCTTGTTTTTTAACTGTCCTTTTTAAGAATCGAGTCTATGGTTCGAGCAAACTCCTCCTCATCTGTTTGATATGAATTCTCGTTTTTATTGTCAGATTCACTGATTATTATATCATGTATCGCCACTGCCTATATATTTAATTTTAATTTTCTGGGAACACAAATTTTCGAAGTGCTTAATTTTTTGAAGAAAACCTTTATTTTGCATATCTTCTGCGGACTTTGATTCTTTAGAACCGCCACTCGGTGGTGGAACAATTCAACTATTAATTTTCATTTTTCAGATACGTACTGTTTTATTAGTCAGTTATTTGTTTCAATTTCAGTTTGCAATTATTGTAGTAAGAAAATTACCGCATATTTTTTGGCTTCAAAATTTTGCCTTTTTATATGGAGAAGATTTAGCGCACCAAAGTATGGTTTTTGTAAATTTGCAATTTTTTTCTATATTGAATTTATCACTCTTAAAGTGACTCGCATATCAATCGCGGCCCTGCATAACACGCACTATATGTGTGTTTTTAGAATTTTTTAAGTTGGTTACTGTTCTTTGCACTCGCGAAATTTGTAAACGTATAATTTTCCACTTCCACGCTTAATCCAACTATTAATTAAAACCATTATAGTGACAAAACAGATGTACAGCTGTTCCACTTCTTCTCTTACATAACGTACAGAGTTAATTTTGAGTGATCCTTACATTGTATTGGTGTTTTATTACTCTATAGTTCGCAGTCAAATGTCTCGTGACAATGCGAACACCTGACCGAGTCAAGCTCAGTATCTTAGTAGTTCTCTTGAGCAAATGGAATGGCATGAACATTTTAGCTACCCAAATATCTTTTGTTTCCATCCAATATTGGTGGGATTTTTTTCATAGCCATTCCCTTATTTCGTATTCTGTGGACGGTTCAGAAACGTGCCTTCAATTCCCTGGCACCCATATCAAATTAACTCTGTTTTTTATGCTAGTCTCTTCAATAGAAGTGGGTAATATCAAACTATTTTAGTTTTAATTTCAAACGCACTAAGTGCTATCATTGCTGCGTCACTCTCTGAGTAAATATAGATCTGAAATTGCTGGTGTCATTTTCTAGTTCTTCTCTTAAGCAAAGTTATATTGCATAGATTTCGGATTGAAGCACAGAGTTCAAAATTACCATTTTAGAGCCATCTGTGTACCATCATGTGACATAGTTGCATGTTTAGGTCAGAGAATGTGACCTTGAAGTTGCCTTGGAAGCTAAATTTAGTTTTGCAGAAGTAGCTTAGGGTTAAAAAGTGTTTGTTCGTTCCCATCCCATCTCTAAAGAGAGACCTTAAAATCTGCGGGGAACCTTCTCCATTTCTAATGCTATGTTCCAACCTAAAGCTCTACCGTGGCTAACTATTTTTTGAGAGAGCGAAACTCGTGACTAAGTTTCCCGCTTAAATTTTTCCTGTCGGAACATTACAAGATACACAATGTTGAATAAAATGGGAAGAATTTGATTTATTACCAATCAATATTTAGTTTTGAGAGAAAATTTTATGAAAAATGAGCAGATCAATAAGATAAATGTGGAATTGAGGCGGCGAAAAACAATTTTATTAAATTTAATTGCGTCTTTTCTGCGCATACCACGAAGATCTGGCTTTTTCTCCTCCCATAAATTTAAAAATAGTACTTACTCTGCTTCGGTCCACACTTTTCTTTTTTTGATTGGATTACCATCCATAATAAATGAGAATTTTTAGTTTTTATTTATTTTTTAAGGGTTCCGCAGAATATATATAATTTTAAAAATGTAAAAGAATGAGCAGTGTTGACACACCAAGAATTCCCTCAGAAAAATTTTAAGACAAACATTAAAAAGAGCAATAAGTTTGTGCAAACTACACTAAAGAACTTAAAATTTCATTCTTTAATTATAAAAATGTATTTATTTTGCATACATTTTATTAAAAGAGGTTTGAAAATCAAAAACTTAAAATTTTCAAAATTCCAAATATAATTTATTAAAAATTTATCGACCTGGCAACGACAAAAATGTCAACAAACAAAAAACTCTCTCATCAAGTAGTAAAAGACCTTTCTTAACCACAAGGAAACTCGCTCTCAACCTCGAGTTTTACTTTGGTTTTTCGCAGCAAGGCATAAACCATGGTTTACATAACTTTAACTCTCTTAACTCTCTAATTCAGTTAAAGACAAAAATTAGAGCAAACCCTGTCGGTGGGAACATAGTATAAGATGAGCTTTGCCGCAAATTGTAAAGCTTCTCTCTTAATAAATAAAATAATCAGGAGAAGATTTAGCAAGACCTCAAGAGCAGCTGTCGGAGCACACTTCATAGTCTTTGTACTCTGTTAATCTTGGCTCAAGCTGTAACTTTGTCTAGCTTCTTGCACCTAACAGGTGTGGCATAGGCAATCATATGTCTTGTAATTGCTATGTATAACCACAGCGACAACTTCGAATTTTGTTCCCAATCTTTCCTCACTAAACTTTTGATCCATAATGTAGCCCTAGCCTTATTTATGGTTCAATTCTAGTGTCTATTATAATTTTTCACCAGAAATGGAAGGTTCTCTGAAGTTGTTCCCAAGGTTTTTCCTAGTGAAAATAACAATGCAGGTTTCTTGGAGTTTGCTTCAAGCCCAACCCTTCCTGTACAAATTTCATATCAGGTTCAGCATGAGAGGTGCCTACTGCCCACTTTTTCCTATTGTCTAGGGCTCATGTACATACATTTTAGATTGAGCTCCGTTTGATATTTCAGATCCTGGGAAGTGACCATTAACCAGAAGCTCTAAGGGTTCAAAGCTATTTTCTGTATAAGTTCCATCTAGCCTCTAAAGGAGTTCCATACTATTAGTATGCAATTTTGAGAGTACTTTATGTATTCTTTAGCATCTGCTTAGTTCAGAAATTTTACCACAGAAGTTCCTCCACGACTGTTTCTTCGCATTTCTAAATTCCGTCCGGTTAAAACTTCGTTTAGCTGTACTGAACTTTATTTTACTGCCTTTCCGCATTTTGGCAAAATTGTAATTCCATCAGGGGTAATTTTGTTGCCTGATTTGTTTTTCACCAGACATCCAAGTCATTATAACAGTACAAGGCATTTCACCAGCAATTTAAAGTAGGGTTGGGTAGTATGGTCAGCGGACCTCTCCTAGCTATTTTTCATTGCGCGTCTTCGCCACTCCTGGTGGCGGAGGTCTTTCATAATGGCGGCGGAGTTGTCACACACCGCAGCCCATTTCTCCGGGCTCTCGAGCATATGCTGCACTATGTTGTCGGGCACCACGGGCTCTCCACATACTCCTTGTAGTGCCACTCTAGCACTTTCATAACGTGGGCAATAGAAGAAGACATGTTTGGGATCTTCTATCTCTGTACCTCCACAGTTTGCACAGCAGGGAGATTCCTCCAAGTGGAATCTGTGCAGGTATGCCCGAAAACCTCCGCGCCTTTCAGCAATTGTGTGACGTAGAAATTCACCTCACCATACGACCTGCTTACCCATTGCTGAATGTTGGGGATCAGCCTTCTTGTCCAGCGGCCATTTGTTGAAGTAAGATTTTCAAGAGCTCCTCTACATTTGTCGAGTGTGTCCCTTTGGCGTGAGGAATCATGCCGGCTATTATCAAGGTGGCATCTGTGGATACGGTGCGGTATGTGCAGATCACTCGTAGTGCACTTCTCCTGTATGCTGCCTCAATGGTGCGGACGTAAGCCTTCACATCCGCGTTTTCGGCCCATATTGGCGCCCCATAGAGAATAATGGATCTGACAACCCCGGCGATGAGTCGCCTTTTCCGCTGTCTGGGTCCTTCCACGTTGGGCATTATTCTACATAGGAGAGAACATGTGTTTGCTGCCTTATCTCCCACGCGCCGCAGATGTTCTTTGAAGGTAAGCCGCGCGTTTATCCACACTCCTAGGTACCTGAGGTGTGGAATCGTGGTTATGGCACATCTACCAACTCTTATTTCCACTACCTCCAATACTCTGCGGCTCGAAACCAGGATTGCCTCGGTCTTGTATTGAGCCAAGCTAAGTCCAACGTTTGCAAGCCATCTTCCGACGGTAGCCGCAGTTCGGTTGGCCTCTGCTACCACTTCCTCCAAGTATTTAGGTGTGATTACCAATGCTATGTCGTCCGCGTATCCGATGATTTTGACACCATCAGGGACCTATACGCGGAGGATGCCGTCGTACATAGCATTCCAGAGTAACGGTCCAAGCACCGATCCCTGGGGAACTCCTCCGATAATCTTGTGCTACTCCACACCTTTTTCGGACTGGTAGAGCAGGATCCTATCGCTGAAGTAGCTGGCAATCATTCGCCTCAGGTAGATGGGTACCCCAAACTCTGCTAACGCTTTGGCTATGCGCTCCCAGCTAGCTGACTTGAAAGCGTTTTTGACATCTAGAGTGACCACAAGGCGATACCTCTTGGTTCCACCCCTCCATCGTTTCCCCTGGATCGCTGTTTTCGCCATCTGGACAAGTTCGTTGATGGCGTCCACGGTAGATCTCGTCTTCCAGAAACCATATTGCCGTTTTGAGAGCCCTCCAGATTTTGCAAAGGCCTTATCAATCCTGTCACAGATTATCCGCTCCATAATTTTTTCCGCCGTATCTAACATGCAGAGCGGGCGGTACGCTGAAGGGTCCTCTGTTGGTTTGTTGGCTTTCAGCACCAGGACCAATCGCTGCCTCTTCCATCTCTTGGGGAAAATGCCTTCTCTCAGGCAAGCGTCGTACATTTTCCTCAGTGGCTCTGGGTTCAGTGCAGCTGCATTCTTGAGCACTCGGTTGGGGATTCCATCTGGGCCGGGTGCTTTCTGGTCTCCAAACTTCCCAACCGCGCGCAACACCTCATCTATAGTCACACTGGGTATTGATTCCTCCGTTTGCTCCAGAGGGAGTTCGTATGGGACATAGTTCTGTACTGGAAAGAGCAGTTCCACTATGCGTCTGAGCAACATTGGACAGGTTGGGGCTGGCTGCCTATAACAGGGCAATTTTCGCATGACAATTCTATATGCCATGCCCCATGGGTCGTCCTCAACTTGTGCGTATAATTCAGCGAATCTTGTGCTCTTGCTCTTCTTAATTTCCTTCTTTAGAACATTTCTGGCTTCCTTGAAGGCCTGGTGCTTCTGCAGGGAATCCGGTTTCCGTATGGAACGTTGATAACTTCTCTTCGCAGCATGGTATGCTTTACGGAGCTCACCTATAGACAGGTTTATCACCGGTAGACAGGTTTATGCCTCCCACCATATGCTCTCCTGGGCATTGCCGCGTCGCAGGCGTTTTCTACCTTTCTTGCCAGCTGATTCGCCATTTCTTCTGCACTGCCTTCCTGCACCAAACCTTCAAACATCATTTCTAGGACGTCTTCGTCAAGGCTGTTTGTCCTCCAGCCTTTCAATGTCGGACCTATCCGCTGCCGATTCCGGGGCTTCTCCAGTTCGCAGATGATAGCTTGGGTATATGTCACTCACCAGTCATTTTGCACCCCACACCAGCCAGCTACTTACGAAGGTTAGGTCTCTCGCAGAACTGGCACCTCCTCTGGCAAAAGTCATCTCGCCGGTATTCAAGAGGATCACGGTAAGTACTGCGAGTGCATCATAAGCTGGAGGATGAAATTTGCCAACGACGGCAAAACCCACGTAAACACTTCAAACAGTACGTGGTAGAACTTCAAAACCTGATGCGTCACTCGGAATACATGGAGATGGGGGAAGACCTCCAGTGTATACGTGGTGACAGTGAAACTTCAAGAGCAGCACCACCCGACCACAACCACCACGACCAACACCAACACTCCACGAGATACAACCACGGGTCGAGCGCATGGTCCCACGCGAAGCCAGGAACCGACAGGTAGCTCCGGCCAACTGTACTAACAATGTGGTACCTATAAATCCACGAAAGTAGAGTAGAACTCTACATACACTAGAGCAGGGATGGCGGATGGGTGAACGAGAGATATTACTCAAGCGTTTGTAACGTGTGTCAAGCTTGCAGGAAAGGTATGTCACCTGGAGCTACTTAGCATGCCCGACTCCACCGACGACTTACTGCTCGGCCTAGACTTCATGACACAGCAAGGCCTGTCCCTGACATGTGGAGGCCCGGAAATCCAGCTAGGCCCCATACGGATGGTATGCAATCACAAGTTACCGCATCGTGCACAACCATACGACAAGAAGCCGCTACGGAAGGGGCATACATACTGACCCAGATAAAATCGCTGCCATACGGCAGTTGCAACCACCCGAGAATATACGACAGCTCGCCGCTGCTTGGGCATCGCATCGTGGTACCGCCGTTTTGTACCCGACTTTGCAAAAGCAGTACACCCTTTAATCAAAAGTTCACCCTCCACCACCCGAGTGGAGCTGACCTAAACTACTCCCCAACTGAGGAGTGCCTAGCCATAATATGGGGAAACCAGAAAATGCGGCCATATCTGGAGGGATACCACTTTACCGTGATCACCGACCACCTATCGTTGAAGTGGCTAAACACCATACAGGACCAAGCAGAGCAAAATTGCAAGTGGTGGATCAAGCGGAAAGAAGAAATACTCGGCTAAGTTCTCCGACCACACACTGGAAAACGGGCAGCTGTATCGCCATATACCAAATCGCACGGGTAATGAGGACTGTACACCATGGATGCTATGCGTACCTAGGCCTCTGAAGGTACGCATTTTACAAGAGAACCACGACCCGCCAATCGAAGGGCAGTTGCAAACAGGTACTACTGGCCAGGACTGTTCCGGGACATCAGCCGCTACGTTCGTCAGTGCACACTATGCCAGAAGTACAAGCCCAGCCAACAACAAACTGCTGGAGAAATGCTGATGCAAATACCCCTGGAGCCGTGGGCCATATTGTGCCCCGCTCAAAGCATGGAAACACAATGGTACTAGTTTTCCATGACAAGTTTTCAAAATGGACAGAGATTGCGCCTCTTCGGAAGGCCACCACCGAGACTCTATAACGGGCCTTTCGGGAGCGCATCTTAAACCGTTTCCAAAGGTCTTAGTTACGGACAACGTTTCACAGTTCACAAGCAAGTCCTTTCTGCGCTTTGTCGAAGACTGCGGTATCAAACTACCACAGGAAAATGCTGCCGAGCGCACCTACCAGACAGTTAAGCCAATGGACGCGCAATACGCCGGTAAACAGCAACAAAAGTGGGATGACTTATTGCCGGAGATAACCCTGGCCATCAATGCCAGCGTATCAGAAACCACTGGCAACCGCGTTCCTAATACAAGGACGGCAGCCACGCCACCCAGGAGCGTTGTATGATGAAACCACCCCAGGAACAGGACAACGGAAACAAACACCCAACGAAAGAGTCCTGCTACTCAAGGAATCATATACATTAGTGACAAGGAATCTGCAGCGAGCGTTTCAAGTTCAACGGCGTTATTACAACCTACGACGAAGGCCCTGGAAGCCACAAGCAGGACAATTGGTGTTAGCAAAACAGCATCATTTGTCCAAAGCCATTGACCACTTCGCCGACAATGGCGCCATACCAGATAGACACCTTCACCTCCCCAGTCATTGTCAAGATGAAGCGTGAGGGAAGCAAGGAGACAAAGACGGCGCTTATTAGCGAGCTAAAACCATTCTGCGCGCCTGGTGACAGCACAGCATACGGTAATTAACAAACGCATTTGACGAGAACAGTGTACACAACTGAAAGGAATCCGATTCCAGCGAGGACCTCGCAAAATCACCCTCTGAAAGGATTTTCCATCGTCCGCAAAGTAGGGAGGACATGTGAGAAGCAAATCTAGGCGTAAATTTTCCCCTACATATTTATTTTTGCGAGAAAGCAACAACAATGTGCTGAAGGTGGCTCAAGGTCAAATTCAAAAAAGAAGAACAATGCGGGAAACAGTAGAACCATGCAACAGCACGAGATAGCAAATAGGTGCCACAACAAACTATAGTTCCCGCAAAACAACAATTATTGGATGACCTACACTGAAGCTGGAGCATAAAAGCAGGAGCAACTGGCAACTCAGTCTCTTTCTTTCGGCATCCGGCAAACAAGACGGCTTTCTTTCGGCATCAGGCAAACCAGATGCATCGTACTAAACAGAGATATACAAACTGACAAATGCTACAGAAGCTAGGGGAATCTAGAGGAGATTATGGTTTATAATCGATTCTCTGCTAGAAACCCAAACTGACAATCGCTACAGAAGGTAGGGGGATCTAAAAATATTATGGTTTATAATTGATTTTCTGCTAGAGACCCAAACTGACAAACGCTATAGAAGCTAGTGGAATCTAGAGGAGATTATTGTTTATAATCGATTCTCTGCCAGAAACCCAAACTGACAAACGCTGCAGAACCTAGGGAAAAATCTAAACCAGCCTTTGGTGTGAAATCGTCATTCTCGTTAAATTTAATGTGACAGATATTTAGGTTGACATAGAATTCAACTGTGTAAGTATTTAAGTTAGTAAAATAATTGTTACACGTAGTTAAGCTTTTTTTTTAAATTAATAAATAAATAAAATAATTAAATAATTTCGAGATTTTCTGCAAACGACTCCTGGCAATCCGGCGAGCTTACCGCGGCAAAAAAGACAATTACAATGTTTATCTATATGTATATGTATATGCATATGTATATTTGTAAAGCAGTCAAAAACCCATGTAGCGTGGGTCCTCAACCCACTAAATTCACACCGATATCCGGCCGGATTATCCTCTCTGGAGTTCACCTTTAGGTAATACGTCGAGAGACCGCTACGAACGTTGCCGCTCAATCGTCAGTCTTAGGTGTGTCAATTTCTAGTCCTACTTCTTGATCCACCCCTATTAACGTTTTCCTCAGCACTGCGCTGACTTAGGCGTGCTGCTGTTCGAGCGCGTTCAGTGTGCCGCAGAGTTATCATCGTAATGGACACTGTAGAACAATCTGCCTTAAATTGAAGTTGTTTGCAATTCATCTGAGCTTAATTTATATTTTAGATGATGAGTGATGCTATTTTTAATCATAATTGCACTACCACTACCACTACCTCGCACACTTTTGAGGATGTATGGTGTGATAAAGGGTGTAGTCCAGAAAAGTTAAATGAGAGCGCCTCGTGAAATGTGTCTCAGCTATTAGACAGTTGTCGATGTCGTCGTTCTTTAGCAAAAGTTCTAGCTCATAATTATGTTTAGCTAAGCCGTTGGCGTTCCATAAGATTATTTTTAAGCACCTATTCATAATCAATGAACTGCATGTTATGCTCAAGAGCAGTTAGACGTTGTTCAATTGACTTGAAAGCTTTTCCCTGTTCATTACGTCTAGTTAATATAAGTGACAGTGTGTCAGAGTTTTGTGGAATAGTATTATCTCGTAAGGAATCTTTGGTTACTTGCGCATATGTAGGCGCTTTATTGTGGGTGTCATAATGGTGTTGCCATTGTATTCATGTGGTAAAGGGAGGTTTATTATTTTACACGAATAATAATTTTAGAAGCCTGTGATAGTTTTTTTGACCGAATTTTTTGGAGTTCCTTTGCAATTACACAACCTCGATAGTTCGCTGGATGGGACTCTGCACAATTGCTAAATTTAGGGTTTTCAGATGTTTGTTTTAAACAATCAGTTGTTGCATGTTTTCCTGTGCACTTAGCACACCGAGGTTTGCCACAAAAGTTTCTAGTATGGCCAAATGATTGGCACTTCTTGCACTGGGGTATTAAGTTTGATGATTTTAATACTTCAATTTTAACAATTGTATTTAAAATATTTTTGATTCCATATATTTTTTCAGATCTTCTGCTGGGTGAAAGGTAAGAAGAAATATTTCGAGAGGCTGGTTAGTTTTCCACTTTAGTTTATTTTTGGCGCTAACTGCTTTTAGACATTGTGCTTTCAAATTTACGATTGATTCCTGGTCATACGAATGATGAAAATTCTTAGCGATGACTTTTCGTATGGTTTGCTTTGCGTTAGTCGCATGAGTCAAAAGTGTTTACTCTATAAGCACCGTTATTTAAAAGTTTAACAAAGAATTTATTTTTTATTGTTGTGAAAGCATAGAATGAGGTTTTTTAGAATCGTTAGTGTCATTAATAACAATTGTTGGTGATCGAAGTATTTTATTATCAATTGCAAATTTATTCGATTTTGTATTAACAACATTTGGAATAACAACAATCGGATTACTTTGTGTGATCACTTCGGGAAACGATTCGGCTCTTCGGCTTGTTTTTTAACTGTCCTTTTTAAGAATCGAGTCTATGGTTCGAGCAAACTCCTCCTCATCTGTTTGATATGAATTCTCGTTTTTATTGTCAGATTCACTGATTATTATATCATGTATCGCCACTGCCTATATATTTAATTTTAATTTTCTGGGAACACAAATTTTCGAAGTGCTTAATTTTTTGAAGAAAACCTTTATTTTGCATATCTTCTGCGGACTTTGATTCTTTAGAACCGCCACTCGGTGGTGGAGCAATTCAACTATTAATTTTCATTTTTCAGATACGTACTGTTTTATTAGTCAGTTATTTGTTTCAATTTCAGTTTGCAATTATTGTAGTAAGAAAATTACCGCATATTTTTTGGCTTCAAAATTTTGCCTTTTTATATGGAGAAGATTTAGCGCACCAAAGTATGGTTTTTGTAAATTTGCAATTTTTTTCTATATTGAATTTATCACTCTTAAAGTGACTCGCATATCAATCGCGGCCCTGCATAACACGCACTATATGTGTGTTTTTAGAATTTTTTAAGTTGGTTACTGTTCTTTGCACTCGCGAAATTTGTAAACGTATAATTTTCCACTTCCACGCTTAATCCAACTATTAAATAAAACCATTATAATGACAAAACAGATGTACAGCTGTTCCACTTCTTCTCTTACATAACGCACAGAGTTCATTTTGAGTGATCCTTACATTGTATTGGTGTTTTATTACTCTATAGTTCGCAGTCAAATGTCTCGTGACAATGCGAACACCTGACCGAGTCAAGCTCAGTATCTTAGTAGTTCTCTTGAGCAAATGGAATGGCATGAACATTTTAGCTACCCAAATATCTTTTGTTTCCATCCAATATTGGTGGGATTTTTTTCATAGCCATTCCCTTATTTCGTATTCTGTGGATGGTTCAGAAACGTGCCTTCAATTCCCTGGCACCCATATCAAATTAACTCTGTTTTTTATGGTAGTCTCTTCAATAGAAGTGGGTAATATCAAACTATTTTAGTTTTAATTTCAAACGCACTAAGTGCTATCATTGCTGCGTCACTCTCTGAGTAAATATAGATCTGAAATTGCTGGTGTCATTTTCTAGTTCTTCTCTTAAGCAAAGTTATATTGCATAGATTTCGGATTGAAGCACAGAGTTCAAAATTACCATTTTAGAGCCATCTGTGTACCATCATGTGACATAGTTGCATGTTTAGGTCAGAGAATGTGACCTTGAAGTTGCCTTGGAAGCTAAATTTAGTTTTGCAGAAGTAGCTTAGGGTTAAAAAGTGTTTGTTCGTTCCCATCCCATCTCTAAAGAGAGACCTTAAAATCTGCGGGGAACCTTCTCCATTTCTAATGCTATGTTCTAACCTAAAGCTCTACCGTGGCTAACTATTTTTTGAGAGAGCGAAACTCGTGACTAAGTTTCCCGCTTAAATTTTTCCTGTCGGAACATTACAAGATACACAATGTTGAATAAAATGGGAAGAATTTGATTTATTACCAATCAATATTTAGTTTTGAGAGAAAATTTTATGAAAAATGAGCAGATCAATAAGATAAATGTGGAATTGAGGCGGCGAAAAACAATTTTATTAAATTTAATTGCGTCTTTTCTGCGCATACCACGAAGATCTGGCTTTTTCTCCTCCCATAAATTTAAAAATAGTACTTACTCTGCTTCGGTCCATACTTTTCTTTTTTTGATTGGATTACCATCCATAATAAATGAGAATTTTTAGTTTTTATTTATTTTTTAAGGGTTCCGCAGAATATATATAATTTTAAAAATGTAAAAGAATGAGCAGTGTTGACACACCAAGAATTCCCTCAGAAAAATTTTAAGACAAACATTAAAAAGAGCAATAAGTTTGTGCAAACTACACTAAAGAACTTAAAATTTCATTCTTTAATTATAAAAATGTATTTATTTTGCATACATTTTATTAAAAGAGGTTTGAATATCAAAAACTTAAAATTTTCAAAATTCCAAATATAATTTATTAAAAATTTATCGACCTGGCAACGACAAAAATGTCAACAAACAAAAAACTCTCTCATCAAGTAGTAAAAGACCTTTCTTAACCACAAGGAAACTCGCTCTCAACCTCGAGTTTTACTTTGGTTTTTCGCAGCAAGGCATAAACCATGGTTTACATAACTTTAACTCTCTTAACTCTCTAATTCAGTTAAAGACAAAAATTAGAGCAAACCCTGTCGGTGGGAACATAGTATAAGATGAGCTTTGCCGCAAATTGTAAAGCTTCTCTCTTAATAAATAAAATAATCAGGAGAAGATTTAGCAAGACCTCAAGAGCAGCTGTCGGAGCACACTTCATAGTCTTTGTACTCTGTTAATCTTGGCTCAAGCTGTAACTTTGTCTAGCTTCTTGCACCTAACAGGTGTGGCATAGGCAATCATATGTCTTGTAATTGCTATGTATAACCACAGCGACAACTTCGAATTTTGTTCCCAATCTTTCCTCACTAAACTTTTGATCCATAATGTAGCCCTAGCCTTATTTATGGTTCAATTCTAGTGTCTATTATAATTTTTCACCAGAAATGGAAGGTTCTCTGAAGTTGTTCCCAAGGTTTTTCCTAGTGAAAATAACAATGCAGGTTTCTTGGAGTTTGCTTCAAGCCCAACCCTTCCTGTACAAATTGCATATCAGGTTCAGCATGAGAGGTGCCTACTGCCCACTTTTTCCTATTGTCTAGGGCTCATGTACATTTTAGATTGAGCTCCGTTTGATATTTCAGATCCTGGGAAGTGACCATTAACCAGAAGCTCTAAGGGTTCAAAGCTATTTTCTGTATAAGTTCCATCTAGCCTCTAAAGGAGTTCCATACTATTAGTATGCGATTTTGAGAGTACTTTATGTATTCTTTAGCATCTGCTTAGTTCAGAAATTTTACCACAGAAGTTCCTCCACGACTGTTTCTTCGCATTTCTAAATTCCGTCCGGTTAAAATTTCGTTTAGCTGTACTGAACTTTATTTTAGTGCCTTTCCGCATTTTGGCTAAATTGTAATTCCATCAGGGGTAATTTTGTTGCCTGATTTGTTTTTCACCAGACATCCAAGTCATTATAACAGTACAAGGCATTTCACCAGCAATTTAAAGTTCATTTTTAACCATGTTGCTACATCTGGTCGTATCGTTTTCTTATATGTTTTGAAAAGTGTCTGAGTTAGTGAATTTGGAATCCTGTCTGTGCCAGTTACTTTGATAGTCAAATTCTATTCGTATATAGAGATGATCAGATATGTAAGTTTCTTCTGACACTTTCCAATCTCTGATGAAGTTTTTTAGAAGTCGTAATAACTTAAGGTTAGATTTAGGACTTCTTCCCTAGTACTGTTTCTAAAGGTAGGTTTGCTCCCTACGTTCAAAATTTCAAACCTGCTGCAGTTAATAAATAAGAAAAGGCACTCATCTGTTTGTGCTGCCACAAATCGTGGGGTGAGTGTTGGCATCAGAACCTATCACGATGTGATTGCGGTTCTTGCTACTGTGTTCTACGAGTCTCTTCAGTTGCAAGAAGAAAAGATCATCTGAGATCCCCAGCAAGTAGGCTGAGCACAGTCCAATCTCTAGCCCGCCTGTCAAAGTCTAATCTCTCTATCTTTAAAGAGCTTTTTTCCAATATTGGAACGGAGGTGGAAATCTTCAAAAAACACTGGTAACATTACGGCTACAGTAGTGTGGGATTCTTACCCACTAAAACCACCTCCATCGCAGCCTCCCCCCGAGGGACCGCCGCAAGGAAATACTTCTCCGGTTGGGGTTGGGTAGTATGGTCAGCGGACCCCTCCTAGCTATTTTTCATTGCGCGTCTTCGCCACTCCTGGTGGCGGAGGTCTTTCATAATGGCGGCGGAGTTGTCACACACCGCAGCCCATTTCTCCGGGCTCTCGAGCATATGCTGCACTATGTTGTCGGGCACCACGGGCTCTCCACATACTCCTTGTAGTGCCACTCTAGCACTTTCATAACGTGGGCAATAGAAGAAGACATATTTGGGATCTTCTATCTCTGTACCTCCACAGTTTGCACAGTAGGGAGATTCCTCGTAGAGAATCTGTGCAGGTATGCCCGAAAACCTCCGCGCCTTTCAGCAATTGTGTGACGTAGAAATTCACCTCACCATACGACCTGCTTACCCATTGCTGAATGTTGGGGATCAGCCTTCTTGTCCAGCGGCCATTTGTTGAAGTATCCTACTGGGCTTGCCACTCTTGAAGGGTCTTCCGCTTTCCAATTTTCAAGAGCTCCTCTACATTTGTCGCGTGTGTCCCTTTGGCGTGATGAATCATGCCGGCTATTACCAAGGTGGCATCTGTGGATACGGTGCGGTATGTGCAGATCACTCGTAGTGCACTTCTCCTTATACGACGGGCATATTCTGTATCCTGTCGAGTGCTCCGTAACCTTGCGGCCTTTGGTCTTGTATAGTGCACAGGTTGGGATTTTGCTACACTCGCTGGCGTTGTGGCCTTCGGCGCCGCATCTGTAGCACCGATTCCGCCAGTCCTCCTTGCTACTGCACTTTTTGGCAATATGCCCAAACTCCATGCACTTGTAGCAACGTGTGGGTACTACCTTTCCACGCACCCGACAAGAGGTCCATCCGACTCTCAGTTTCCCGGCCAGCAGCGCTGCGGCTGCCAGAGGGGGCAAACTGATGGTTGCTGTTTGCGCTCCACCGTACGCTTTCCGAAGGGACCTAATCGCGGTCACGGGGAGCTTTTCGAAAGTGCTCAGCTGTTTGCACAGCGCTTCGTGAACTTCCTCTACCGTGGTGATCTCGTCCAAACCCTTTATTTCCAGCAGAGTCTCCTGGGTGAGTTGTCGCACCTCCACACTAGTCCCCAGTGTATTTGCTACTGCTTCCCGCACAGTGACCGTCTTCGGGTCCGCTGTTGTGGCTAATTCGAGTAGCAGCTCACCTTTCGCGGTTTTCCCTATTTTGTTCACTCTCTCGCCCAATTCCGCAAGGGGCGGCTCCGTCTTTATCCTCCGCAAGATCTCCGCATAGGTTGTCACTCACGTTCCCTTGATGACAATTGCATCAGGACTGGTCGGCTTCGCTTTAGCGATTTTCTTCGGCTTTGCCCGGGGGCGAGCACGAACCATCGTCCACTCTTGCTTTTTCACCACTGCGTCGGGTTTACCCACTTCTGGCTTGGTGGTATTTTTAGCTGCGGCGGCCTTCGCCATGGCCGCCCTTGCCGCATCCGCCTTCTGCCTTTTGGGTACCGCTCGGCTCGTCGGGCTGGTTCCGTCGTCTTCTGCGTTTTCGCGGGGACGCTTCGGCATTGCAACGGAAGCCGCGTAGCTCCTCGCCAGTGGCGATACGCTGGCTTGGACCTCCTTGTCCTCCTGCGCTTTGCAGGTTTTCATATTCTTGTCGGCTCGCTGCAGTAGTGGTGTTTGAACGGTGACGATGTCATCGGCATCCCGTTCTTGTGCCACTTCTAGGCACATGTCGCGGATCTTTGCCGCCTTTCGTTTAATGTCCGAATGGACAGCTGATGAGTGCCTCGACATGCCACTCTAGCACAGCCATTTTCCCTTTAGCATTCACTTCCGGCGGCGGGTAGATTGCCATCTTCCCTAGCATGTCTGACATACATGCCACCCGCATTTGCATCTCCCCCGGATCACCCAGGGAGTTTCTCTGTACCGTCAGTCGCTGGTCTTGCCCACCACTAGGTGGGGTCCGGCGCAGTATGGAGATTCTATTGAAAGGGTCCTGCTCCCTGCTTTTGTTTTTTGCTCCCTCATTATTGTTGTTGTTGTTTTCTTTGTTATTTATTTTGTTCATGCGTATTGGGTCCCGGCTCAGAGTCGTTATCGCTGCCCGTAGTACAGTCTCCTTCATGATCCCATGGTTGTCTATGCCGGAGCAGGGAGGCGATGCAAGGGTTGACACAAGTCCTCATGGGAGCTTGCATACAGAGCCAGATCAGCGTTAGTCGGGAATGTTACATCCGAGCCTTTACCGCCAACTTAATGCGGTCGGACATCGAGCGTTCTCCGAGACCTGCCAAGGTTTTAACGGGACGGAGGCAATTGTGGCATTAAGCTGCCAGCCATTTCGATAAGATTTCACTCTTATGTACTAAAGTGACAGCATGCCACAATCGTCAGCCCATATCCATAATTCCCAAAAAATGTCCGGTATCACAAACTTAAGGCCTTACCGGTCTCGACCCTAGTAGCGCTAAGCACTTGTCGCACAGCTGCCCCAGTCATGTGGCAGCTGACCAAGGTGTTGGTTATCTGAATTCACTCTTGAATTTTTATGGTCCAACGATAATCCCATGAAGTCCCTCGGTGGTGAAACAATGTTCCGCCATCGTTGTCCATCGGTGCCCCTTCAGCCGCACCTCCGGGGTCATCGCTGAAAGAGTCGTTGTTCACTTCGGCTAGCAACCAGCGGTTGCTGGTATACCATTGCCCGGGGCCGCCACGAGGAGGCAGTGAGTTTTCTTGGAAGAGTTCTCTGTAAGGATCGCCCTGGCCTCTCCCTGGTGAGTGGCTATCAGAGTCTTTACCTTAAGATTCTCAACCCTGACCCTTATCTTTAAAGACCTCAAAGTACGTTCGATGTTCGTCACCATTAAGTTGGTGGTGTAGGTTCGGTTGAGATTGACTCCCAATTAGTGCTGGTCTTGTTCAGATCACTTGTTCCCATAATGGCTCATCTCATCCCATGGCCTCCCTGCGTAGCATAGATAACCATGGGACTTTCGGTGACTACACTGTGCGGATGGAGATAACGGCTTTGAGTGGGAGCCCAAGAGAATGGATAGTCCTTTTACAAAACCCAAAAAACCATCGTTCAACCCAGAGGGGAGCGAAAAACGCTGCTCAGGCACTAGCCCACCATAAAATTATCGGCTACCACCGTTCTAGAAAAGTGGTACCCACTTCATCGGCCACAAAATCGACCCTTAATCGGATAACTCCCGTCAGTGCCCTAGAATTGGTCGCTAGCACATCGGCCAACGCACTTTCAAGGCCTTTTAGCTCCGCAGAGTTGGCTTACTTGCCCAAAGCCACAGCCCCACGCACCAATCCCTCTTCTGGTGCTAATCGCGTTAACCCCTCCATAAGAACCTTCATGACGCGCAGGTCAGATCACCGAATTCTGCCCAGTTTATTCGGGTATGTTTGCTTCAATTCAGTTCAATTGTTAAATGTGCGCACCTAAGAGTATGCAGTAGAATTTTGGTTATGAGTAAAAATTGTATTTATTAATGTTTCTATATATGCGCCTTAATGAAAGGCACGTCTTTTCTTATTATTAACAATGAAACCTTAGCAGTACTGATGTTTTTGTGATATTGTGAGTCAACCTCCACACTTAAGGAAAGGGACGTGGAGGCCTTAAAATGGGCAAAGGAGCACGTAAATTGTCGACCAACCACCTTTGCCGTTTCTAAACAGAAACGGCCAGGCTGAACAGATTGGAAAATCAGTCCCTCGGGACACCAAACGGCCATGCCTGACGCGAATACCCCGTGCGGACAAATAACAGAAGTCTCCTCCTCCCAGGTTACAAGTTACTTGGCTATTTAATGAGATTTTGAAGGACGTCCTGACCTGGGCCATCATTGACACTGGCAATATCTCTCTAGCAAACTGGAAGTTGGTGGAGCAGGCTCTTTTTAAAGGTTACATACAAATTATGGTGCGGGTAAATCTACCTGCTGTCGAGACGCTAGATGGGACCAGGGTCACGTTAACCTAATCTCGTGCTCTGATCAACACTCAGCGTATCTAAAAAAAACCGACGATTCATAAAAGGAGAAATCTGGCAGACTGCCAAGCTCAAGGTTGTCCCCGACAATGAGCGTAAGATATCTAAAGCTTGGATTCCTTCGGAGCCCTCTACGTCAAATCAGATCTTGGGGATCCTGAAGATAAGCAGCTTGGATCTCGCCAAAATCTGTGGGCAATCACAAGCCCCTCTTGAGGCCCGTAATGGAGAGATCAACTACGGTTTCGGTTCGATCTCTCTCCGAGTGTACAAGAGTGACAGGCAAAGTATAGGGCATCACTCTGAGGGAGATACCGGTTCTAAATCGGTCCCCATGCGCACCAACGAGGTCAGCGCTCCTCTGACGACTGAGATTCCTTCGCCCCCACTGACAAAAGAAACTCCATCTCCTCCAGTGGTGGAGATAGTGATTTCTCCAATTCAGACTTGGTCAAGGATTTTTTTAATCAACAGGACCCTATGATTGATGGTACAGCGGTCTCGCCAAAGTCCGATGAGGAAGGTGCGAATGTCAGCGTAGTCTCCAATCCACAAAATGCCGCAGGTTATACAAATTAACCTTCAGCATTCCAAAAGTGCCACCTGGCCCAGAAAGGTAGATACCTGGTTCTAGTCCAAGAACCACCTTGTACTAGTCCTGGATCTACAATGACGAGGTTCTCCGACTCAGTATCAAAGTATTCGTAAAAGGTGAAGGTAAACCTAGATCTTGTATACTTGCTAAGAACACAATAAATGTCATCTTACTTCCCTATCTCTAGGGACTGCGTAGCCATGGCCATTGACATCAAAGGCATGCCTATCTGGTTTGTCTCCTGGTATATGGCGCGCGACTACGGCGAAATACCACCACAGGACTCACTTAAGCACCTGGTCCAGGATTCGGCACTCAAGAGGATTCCGGTCATAATAGGTTCGGATGCCAACGCCCATCACGAAATGTGGGTCAGCTCTGATACCAAAAAACGGGGTGAGTCTCTTTTTGATTCTATACTCGTTAATAATCTCGTAATTGCAAATCGAAGGTGTGAACCGACCTTCCTCACTCCTAACAGAAAGAAAGTTGTCAATACTACGCTAATTGGTGAGCAATTCTCGACTCTCGTTACCAACTGGTCCGTCGCTCAGGAATGTTCCTTTTCGGATCATAGGTACCTAAGTTCTGAAATTGGTGTAGCAACAACCAATGTAATTGGGTCAGCCAAATCAGCCAGTGGATGGAGCAATTAGATTGCCGATTTACGAGCAGCTTATAGTAAACTCTTCAATACAATCAAAGTCACAAACGACTGGGCTTCTTTCAAAATAAAACAATCTTAAGTCAAGTCCACGATTAGGAGGGCGAAAAGAACATCATGGAGGAACTTCTGTGAACAAATAGAATCCTCCGCCGACACTCCTCAATTCCCCACAGAAAGCGCTAGACGGTATTCAGAGATCCGATGGTCATTGGAAAAACTCATGTGCCGAAACGTTTGAAGTCCTGTTGGACACCTATTTTCCAGGCAGCGTAGATTTCCCGGGTCAAGCATATCACCAGTTAAACCTGGAAGATTCTGCGTGACCAACACACAACAAAAAAAAGGCTCTATTAAATCTGAATCTAGACGTCAGTCTTGTCAAATTCAATGAGCTTCTGTTCAGAGGAAGAACTATTGCCTCCAGTATTTTCAAATGCTCACCCAGAGGCTCACCTCAAGGTGGTGGACTTGTCTCCCCTCCTCGGGAAATTAGCAATTAACACTGCTCTGAGAAGGCTGGAAAAGCGCGGTTGCGGCGTATAAGCTTATGCAGACGAGATCGCTATCACTGGCTCCGGTAAATTCCCTCAATCGCTGAAAAGATACTACTAGACACCCTGATTAGATGGTGCACCGAATTTGGCCTCAGCCTATACCCAGCAAAGCCATGCTGTTCACTAGAAAGTAGAAAATACCTTCCTTCATTCGGCTCAAAATTAATGGCACTTTTCTTAGATTAAGCAATAAAATCAAATATCTAGGTCTGATACTTGACAAGAAGTTCAGCTGGAAGGCCAATCTAGCTGAGAGGGTCCCTAAAGCATCGTGGGCTCTGTTTGCTGTAAGAGAGCAGTGAGCACTATATGGGACCTACCACCACGAATCTTGCTCTGGCTCTACACAGCCATAGTTGAATCAAACCTCCTATACGGAAATTTTATCTGGTGGCTTGTACCCGGAACCCACTTGCCAAAATCAGAAGGAGTGCGGCTCTGTTTATCACTGGAGCCTATGCTCCACACCTACGAGAGGTCTCTTTGCACTTACGAGTATATGCTGGTTATCCCCAAAGCTTCTGACTCAATTCCCTTAAATGGTAGTCGAGGACGGACCCAGTAGTATCGTCAATCAGGACTATTGACTATGTTTGTTCGTATTCCAATCTTAATCGGGGGTTCTATTTCATTATCGCAAAGACCACTGGATCAGATATAGAGTGATCACTGATGTCACTCTGCACAGACGGCTCTAGGTTTGGGGTCGGTAGCAGGATCTTCTCCAACAAGTTGGCATCTCGTTTAGACTCCATGGCCATTACAGCGTCTTTCAGGCAAAAGTAATGGCAATTTACCACGCAGTGAGTTGGATTCTAAGAAATGAGGTTCTTGGTGTCAGAATCAAATTCTTCTCGGACAGCCAAGCTGCCATTAGATCTCTTGTGGGCGTCAGCACGTTCTCAAGACTCGAACAGATATGTCAGACAGCTCTAAACAGGGATGCATTCCTAAGTTCACATAGTTTGGATACCTGGTCACAGGGATATCGAAGGAAATTGCGAGCCAGATGAGCTTGCTAAAGGCACACTGCTATCAGATGTAGACACTTCTCTGCAAATGCAGGTATTTCCATGAGGCCAACGAATTATCTTGTCGTATCTGAAGGCTATCCTGGCCTAGCCTCAAGAAACGTACACTTCAGCTACTTGAACTTAGACTCGAGTCCATCAGCACTACGCTTTCGGTGCCTTGGGTGCGGTACTAAAGTGGAAGAATAAACAGTACTACGCCTTATGTGTTAATGTAGCCAGACGAAGAATGCACATCTTCGGGGGTCCTTTTTTAATCAGCCTGATTGAGATCAACTTGAAAAATTAGAGACATAGCCAAATTTATCAAAATTGTCAGGCTGGTTCCACAGTTCGTAATCAGGGAAGTCGTGCTGACTCAGGTGCTGCATAGGCTCTCACCGTCTGCGCTGTAACTATACTCAACTTGGGTGATCAGTACGTGTGTAGCGCCCCATCCGTGGTATCACAATAGGCCATCATTTCAGGCAGAAAGCCTGAGTGTGCTTTTTGCTGCCACTCCAACCTAAGCCCCTTAACCAGACAACATCTTTATAGGAGGTCTTCGCTGTGCCATACCGTTCTACCTCCGCAGCCTCGGGAGTTTTTGAGGTGCTGTACTTGTAGGATCGTTGGTGATCGATTTGAGTTGTAGCTTGTGCTTTTTCATTTGTGGCGCCACCCCACTTAGCGAGTAGTGGTTCGATCTACACCGTTTCGACGATGTACTCGCTGGGTTAGTCGCCTGGCTTTCTCTTACCTTGGCGTACCGTTCGCGCTCTTTCGTCTTAGCTTCCTCTGCAGTCATTCCATCTCTAATCATGACATTTATGCGACGCTTTTCTGGTCCAGAAATGTATTCGTACTTCTTCTGGTCAGCACTTTTATCTGGCACACATGGTTCCTCGATATCTTCTTCTAGCTATGTGTCAACAACATTTCAACAAAACATCTCATGTGACCCTTTAGTTGTTATTAGACAATGTTGGAGTCTTTATGCGAATATTTAATTGGGGTATCATCTGCAAACGTTTATGTGGTCAGCTGGTTATCTATTGTAAAAGGTATAAAATCGGTCCAAGTATACTCATATGTATTTTATCTGTCATATGTGTTTTATGTTTGACTTTAAATTTCTGATCAACGAGGAAATACTTCCAATTGTTACTATTTTCGGGAAGATGGTGTGGTTCTGAATTTTGAGACCCTCATTCCATACGCTATCGATCTCTTTTACAAAAATCAAGAAATATCCTCGGGTAATTTTTTTTTATTCTCCAAAGCGTCGCTAATTACTGCAGATATTCTGAGGATGATGATTCATAAAGTAGTGCCACGACTCCAATGGCAGCATTTGACATTATGCTCAATCTGCTGCCTGTTAGGGTTTTTGGCGAAAAAATGGCTGCAAACTCAGCTATCAGGCTAAAAGCCTGCATCAATGGGTTGCCAGGAATGTAGGTCATGCATCCATTTTAAGACATTTTGAGGGTATTCCTAACTCTTTCGACTACATCACACCAATGAATTCAATGGTATGTGCAAGATCTCCATTCCCTCCAGGGACGAATGGAAGGATGGCATCCCCCCTCATGTAGAAGGGGTTCACATCTACACAGATGGATCCAAACTACAGAGTAGGGTGGGAGGTTGTGTATTCTCAGAAGATTTGGACATTAACATGTCCTTTAGGATGCCCGACCACTGCAGTGTTTTTCAGGCAGAGGTCGCGGCTATAGAGGCAGCAATGTCTTAGCTAAGGAAGAAGAATATATCTGGACTTGATATTTGAATTCTGTCCTACAGCAAGCTGCTTTGTGCTCCCTGGGTTCGGTTATTATCACCTCAAAAGCCGTCAAGATCTGCCGCAAATCTTTACACGAGATAGCTAAGCAGACCCGTCTGCATCTGTACTGGGTTCCCGGTCACAGAGATATTCCAGGGAACTGCAAATCGGATGAACTTGCCCGTGAGGGTACTACCATACCGATTGAACCAGATAGGTCGAACTTCGGTATTTCTATTGCCACATGTAAGCTCTTAAATACAATATCCTTACAGCGGGCATGCGCTGGTCTGAATTTTCAGGTACTAAAATAGCTAGAAAAATCTGGCCAGAGATAAATGTCAAGCGCTCTAAGGACCTACTGGCTCTAAATAGAATGTCCCGTGATTATCTTCAGGATCCCCAAGATCTGATATGACGTAGAGGGCTCCGAAGGAATCCAAGCTTTAGATATCTTACGCTCATTGACGGGGACAACAGCTTGGCAGTCTGCCAGATTTCTCCCACTTTATGAATCGTCTCGACAGCAGGTAGATTTACCCGCACCATAATTTGTATGTAACCTTTAAAAAGAGCCTGCTCCACCAACTTCCAGTTTGCTGGAGAGATATTGCCAGTGTCAATGATGGCCCAGGTCAGGACGTCCTTCGAAATCTCATTAAATGGCCAAGTAACTTGTAACCTGGGAGGAGGAGACTTCTGTTATTTGTCCGCACGGGGTATTCGCGTCAGGCATGGCCGTTTGGTGTCCCGAGGGACTGATTTTCTAATCTGTTCAGCCTGGCCGTTTCTGTTTAGAAACGGCAAAGGTGGTTGGTCGACAATTTACGTGCTCCTTTGCCCATTTTAAGGCCTCCACGTCCCTCTCCTTAAGTGTGGAGGTTGACTCACAATATCACAAAAACATCAGTACTGCAAAGGTTTCATTGTTAATAATAAGAAAAGACGTGCCTTTCATTAAGGCGCATATATAGAAACATTAATAAATACAATTTTTACTCATAAGCAAAATTCTACTGCATACTCTTAGGTGCGCACATTTAACAATTGAACTGAATTGAAGCAAACATACCCGAATAAACTGGGCAGAATTCGGTGATCTGACCTGCGCGTCATAAAGGTTCTTATGGAGGGGTTAACGCGATTAGCACCAGAAGAGGGATTGGTGCGTGGGGCTGTGGCTTTGGGCAAGTAAGCCAACTCTGCGGAGCTAAAAGGCCTTGAAAGTGCGTTGGCCGATGTGCTAGCGACCAATTCTAGGGCACTTACGGGAGTTATCCGATTAAGGGTCGATTTTGTGGCCGATGAAGTGGGTACCACCTTTCTAGAACGGTGGTAGCCGATTATTTTATGGTGGGCTAGTGCCTGAGCAGCGTTTTTCGCTCCCCTGCTGGGTTGAAAGATGGTTTTTTGGGTTTTGTAAAAGGACTATCCATTCTTTTGGGCTCCCACTCAAAGCCGTTATCTCCATCCGCACAGTGTAGTCACCGAAAGTCCCATGGTTATCTATGCTAAGCAGGGAGGCCATGGGATGAGATGAGCCTTTATGGGAACAAGTGATCTGAACAAGACCAGCACTAATTGGGAGTCAATCTCAACCGAACCTACACCACCAACTTAATGGTGACGAACATCGAACGTACTTTGAGGTCTTTAAAGATAAGGGTCAGGGTTGAGAATCTTAAGGTAAAGACTCTGATAGCCACTCACCAGGGAGAGGCCAGGGCGATCCTTACAGAGAACTCTTCCAAGAAAACTCACTGCCTCCTCGTGGCGGCCCCGGGCAATGCTATACCAGCAACCGCTGGTTGCTAGCCGAAGTGAACAACGACTCTTTCAGCGATGACCCCGGAGGTGCGGCTGAAGGGGCACCGATGGACAACGATGGCGGAACATTGTTTCACCACCGAGGGACTTCATGGGATTATCGTTGGACCATAAAAATTCAAGAGTGAATTCAGATAACCAACACCTTGGTCAGCTGCCACATGACTGGGGCAGCTGTGCGACAAGTGCTTAGCGCTACTAGGGTCGAGACCGGTAAGGCCTTAAGTTTGTGATACCGGACATTTTTTGGGAATTATGGATATGGGCTGACGATTGTGGCATGCTGTCACTTTAGTACATAAGAGTGAAATCTTATCGAAATGGCTGGCAGCTTAATGCCACAATTGCCTCCGTCCCGTTAAAACCTTGGCAGGTCTCGGAGAACGCTCGATGTCCGACCGCATTAAGTTGGCGGTAAAGGCTCGGATGTAACATTCCCGACTAACGCTGATCTGGCTCTGTATGCAAGCTCCAATGAGGACTTGTGTCAACCCTTGCATGGCCTCCCTGCTCCGGCATAGACAACCATGGGATCATGAAGGAGACTGTACTACGGGCAGCGATAACGACTCTGAGCGGGGACCCAATACGCATGAACAAAATAAATAACAAAGAAAACAACAACAACAATAACGAGGGAGCAAAAAACAAAAGCAGGGAGCAGGACCCTTTCAATAGAAGCTCCATACTGCGCCGGACCCCACCTAGTGGTGGGCAAGACCAGCGACTGACGGTACAGAGAAACTCCCTGGGTGATCCGGGGGAGATGCAAATGCGGGTGGCATGTATGTCAGACATGCTAGGGAAGATGGCAATCTACCCGCCGCCGGAAGTGAATGCTAAAGGGAAAATGGCTGTGCTAGAGTGGCATGTCGAGGCACTCATCAGCTGTCCATTCGGACATTAAACGAAAGGCGGCAAAGATCCGCGACATGTGCCTAGAAGTGGCACAAGAACGGGATGCCGATGACATCGTCACCGTTCAAACACCACTACTGCAGCGAGCCGACAAGAATATGCAAACCTGCAAAGCGCAGGAGGACAAGGAGGTCCAAGCCAGCGTATCGCCACTGGCGAGGAGCTACGCGGCTTCCGGTGCAATGCCGAAGCGCCCCCGCGAAAACGCAGAAGACGACGGAACCAGCCCGACGAGCCGAGCGGTACCCAAAAGGCAGAAGAAGGATGGGGCAAGGGCGGCCATGGCGAAGGCCGCCGCAGCTAAAAATACCACCAAGCCAGAAGTGGGTAAACCCGACGCAGTGGTGAAAAAGCCAGAGTGGACGATGGTTCGTGCTCGCCCCCGGGCAAAGCCGAAGACAATCGCTAAAGCGAAGCCGACCAGACCTGATGCAATTGTCATCAAGGGAACGGGAGTGACAACCTATGCGGAGATCTTGCGGAGGATAAAGACGGAGCCGCGCCTTGCGGAATTGGGCGAGAGAGTGAACAAAATAGGGAAAACCGCGAAAGGTGAGCTGCTACTCGAATTAGCCACGACAGCGGACCCGAAGACGGTCACTGTGCGGGAAGCAGTAGCAAATACACTGGGGACTAGTGTGGAGGTGCGACAACTCACCCAGGAGACTCTGCTGGAAATAAAGGGTTTGGACGAGATCACCACGGTAGAGGAAGTTCACGAAGCGCTGTGCAAACAGCTGAGCACTTTCGAAAAGCTCCCCGTGACCGCGATTAGGTCCCTTCGGAAAGCGTACGGTGGAGCGCAAACAGCAACCATCAGTTTGCCCCCTCTGGCAGCCGCAGCGCTGCTGGCCGGGAAACTGAGAGTCGGATGGACCTCTTGTCGGGTGCGTGGAAAGGTAGTACCCACACATTGCTACAATTGCATGGAGTTTGGGCATATTGCCAAAAAGTGCAGTAGCAAGGAGGACTGGCGGAATCGGTGCTACAGATGCGGCGCCAAAGGCCACAACGCCAGCGAGTGTAGCAAAAGCCCAACCTGTGCACTCTACAAGACCAAAGGCCGCAAGGATACGGAGCACTCGACAGGATACAGAATATGCCCGTCGTATAAGCAAGCAGTAAAGGAGTCAAAACGCATGGAATGAAGTTACTCCAGCTTAACCTCAATCACTGCGCAGCTGCACAAGACCTACTTGAGCAGACGGTGAGAGAGCACAAGATCGACGCCGCTGTGCTCAGTGAGCCATATCGTCGGAAGCACCAAGGAGTCTGGGTCGAGGACAATACTTGCCGAGCTGCAATATGGGTGTGTGGAGTCAAGCCACCTCAACTCGCGGACGTCAGGAGGGATGAATAATGCGTCAGGGCAACCATAGGAGGTACCACGGTTTACAGTTGCTACATGGCACCAAGCCTAACTACGGATGAGTTTGAGTCGGCGGTAGATAGACTCGTTCTAGATGCACACGGCAGGAACCGTGTAGTAATTGCTGGCGATTTCAACGCATGGGCAACTGAATGGGGCTGCGGCCGGACTACGCCAAAGGGTCATATCCTCATGGATGCACTCGCAGTACTTGACGTGATCCTCTTGAATACCGGTGAGATGACTTTTGTCAGAGGAGGTGCCAGTTCTGCGATAGACCTAACCTTCGTAAGTAGCAGGCTGGTGAGGGGTGCAAAATGGCTGGTGAGTGACATATACCCACAGCGACCACCAAGCTATCATCTGCGAACTGGAGAAGCCCCGGAATCGGCAGCGGATAGGTCCGACATTGAAAGGCTGGAGGACAAACAGCCTTGACGAAGACGTCCTAGAAATGATGTTTGAAGGTTTGGTGCTGGAAGGCAGTGCAGAAGAAATGGCGAATCAGCTGGTAAGAAAGGTAGAAAACGCCTGCGACACGGCAATGCCCAGGAAAGCATATGGTGGGAGGCATAAACCTGTCTACCGGTGATAAACCTGTCTATAGGTGAGCTCCGTAAAGCATACCATGCTGCGAAGAGAAGTTATCAACGTTCCATACGGAAACCGGATTCCCTGCAGAAGCACCAGGCCTTCAAGGAAGCCAGAAATGTTCTAAAGAAGGAAATTAAGAAGAGCAAGAGCACAAGATTCGCTGAATTATACGCACAAGTTGAGGACGACCCATGGGGCATGGCATATAGAATTGTCATGCGAAAATTGCCCTGTTATAGGCAGCCAGCCCCAACCTGTCCAATGTTGCTCAGACGCATAGTGGAACTGCTCTTTCCAGTACAGAACTATGTCCCATACGAACTCCCTCTGGAGCAAACGGAGGAATCAATACCCAGTGTGACTATAGATGAGGTGTTGCGCGCGGTTGGGAAGTTTGGAGACCAGAAAGCACCCGGCCCAGATGGAATCCCCAACCGAGTGCTCAAGACCGCAGCTGCACTGAACCCAGAGCCACTGAGGAAAATGTACGAAGCTTGCCTGAGAGAAGGCATTTTCCCCAAGAGATGGAAGAGGCAGCGATTGGTCCTGGTGCTGAAAGCCAACAAACCAACAGAGGACCCTTCAGCGTACCGCCCGCTCTGCATGTTAGATACGGCGGGAAAAATTCTGGAGCGGATAATCTGTGACAGGATTGATAAGGCCTTTGCAAAATCTGGAGGGCTCTCAAAACGGCAATATGGTTTCCGGAAGGCGAGATCTACCGTGGACGCCATCAACGAACTTGTCCAGATGGCGAAAACAGCGATCCAGGGGAAACGATGGAGGGGTGGAACCAAGAGGTATTGCCTTGTGGTCACTCTAGATGTCAAAAACGCTTTCAAGTCAGCTAGCTGGGGGCGCATAGCCAAAGCGTTAGCAGAGTTTGGGGTACCCATCTACCTGAGGCGAATGATTGCCAGCTACTTCAGCGATAGGATCCTGCTCTACCAGTCCGAAAAAGGTGTGGAGTAGCACAAGATTATCGGAGGAGTTCCCCAGGGATCGGTGCTTGGACCGTTACTCTGGTATGCTATGTACGACGGCATCCTCCGCGTACAGGTCCCTGATGGTGTCAAAATCATCGGATACGCGGACGACATAGCATTGGTAATCACACCTAAATACTTGGAGGAAGTGGTAGCAGAGGCCAACCGAACTGCGGCTACCGTCGGAAGATGGCTTGCAAACGTTGGACTTAGCTTGGCTCAATACAAGACCGAGGCAATCCTGGTTTCGAGCCGCAGAGTATTGGAGGTAGTGGAAATAAGAGTTGGTAGATGTGCCATAACCACGATTCCACACCTCAAGTACCTAGGAGTGTGGATAAACGCGCGGCTTACCTTCAAAGAACATCTGCGGCGCGTGGGAGATAAGGCAGCAAACACATGTTCTCTCCTATGTAGAATAATGCCCAACGTGGGAGGACCCAGACAGCGGAAAAGGCGACTCATCGCCGGGGTTGTCAGATCCATTATTCTCTATGGGGCGCCAATATGGGCCGAAAACGCGGATGTGAAGGCTTACGTCCGCACCATTGAGGCAGCATACAGGAAAAGTGCACTACGAGTGATCTGCACATACCGCACCGTATCCACAGATGCCACCTTGGTAATAGCCGGCATGATTCCTCACGCCAAAGGGACACACGCGACAAATGTAGAGGAGCTCTTGAAAATTGGAAAGCGGAAGACCCTTCAAGAGTGGCAAGCCCAGTAGGATACTTCAACAAATGGCCGCTGGACAAGAAGGCTGATCCCCAACATTCAGCAATGGGTAAGCAGGTCGCATGGTGAGGTGAATTTCTACGTCACACAATTGCTGAAAGGCGCGGAGGTTTTCGGGCATACCTGCACAGATTCCACTTGGAGGAATCTCCCTACTGTGCAAACTGTGGAGGTACAGAGATAGAAGATCCCAAACATGTCTTCTTCTATTGCCCACGTTATGAAAGTGCTAGAGTGGCACTACAAGGAGTATGTGGAGAGCCCGTGGTGCCCGACAACATAGTGCAGCATATGCTCGAGAGCCCGGAGAAATGGGCTGCGGTGTGTGACAACTCCGCCGCCATTATGAAAGACCTCCGCCACCAGGAGTGGCGAAGACGCGCAATGAAAAATAGCTAGGAGGGGTCCGCTGACCATACTACACACGCCGCCCCCCCCAGAATCCCACACTACTGGTGCCGTAATGTTACCAGTGTTTTTTGAAGATTTCCACCTCCGTTCCAATATTGGAAAAAAGCTCTTTAAAGATAGAGAGATTAGACTTTGACAGGCGGGCTAGAGATTGGACTGTGCTCAGCCTACTTGCTGGGGATCTCAGATGATCTTTTCTTCTTGCAACTGAAGAGACTCGTAGAACACAGTAGCAAGAACCGCAATCACATCGTGATAGGTTCTGATGCCAACACTCACCCCACGATTTGTGGCAGCACAAACAGATGAGTGCCTTTTCTTATTTATTAACTGCAGCAGGTTTGAAATTTTGAACGTAGGGAGCAAACCTACCTTTAGAAACAGTACTAGGGAAGAAGTCCTAAATCTAACCTTAAGTTATTACGACTTCTAAAAAACTTCATCAGAGATTGGAAAGTGTCAGAAGAAACTTACATATCTGATCATCTCTATATACGAATCGAATTTGACTATCAAAGTAACTGGCACAGACAGGATTCCAAATTCACTAACTCAGACACTTTTCAAAACATATAAGAAAACGATACGACCAGATGTAGCAACATGGTTAAAAATGAACTTTAAATTGCTGGTGAAATGCCTTGTACTGTTATAATGACTTGGATGTCTGGTGAAAAACAAATCAGGCAACAAAATTACCCCTGATGGAATTACAATTTAGCCAAAATGCGGAAAGGCAGTAAAATAAAGTTCAGTACAGCTAAACGAATTTTTAACCGGACGGAATTTAGAAATGCGAAGAAGCAGTCGTGGAGGAACTTCTGTGGTAAAATTTCTGAACTAAGCAGATGCTAAAGAATACATAAAGTACTCTCAAAATCGCATACTAATAGTATGGAACTCCTTTAGAGGCTAGATGGAACTTATACAGAAAATAGCTTTGAACCCTTAGAGCTTCTGGTTAATGGTCACTTCCCAGGATCTGAAATATCAAACGGAGCTCAATCTAAAATGTATGTACATGAGCCCTAGACAATAGGAAAAAGTGGGCAGTAGGCACCTCTCATGCTGAACCTGATATGAAATTTGTACAGGAAGGGTTGGGCTTGAAGCAAACTCCAAGAAACCTGCATTGTTATTTTCACTAGGAAAAACCTTGGGAACAACTTCAGAGAACCTTCCATTTCTGGTGAAAAATTATAATAGACACTAGAATTGAACCATAAATAAGGCTAGGGCTACATTATGGATCAAAAGTTTAGTGAGGAAAGATTGGGAACAAAATTCGAAGTTGTCGCTGTGGTTATACATAGCAATTACAAGACATATGATTGCCTATGCCACACCTGTTAGGTGCAAGAAGCTAGACAAAGTTACAGCTTGAGCCAAGATTAACAGAGTACAAAGACTATGAAGTGTGCTCCGACAGCTGCTCTTGAGGTCTTGCTAAATCTTCTCCTGATTATTTTATTTATTAAGAGAGAAGCTTTACAATTTGCGGCAAAGCTCATCTTATACTATGTTCCCACCGACAGGGTTTGCTCTAATTTTTGTCTTTAACTGAATTAGAGAGTTAAGAGAGTTAAAGTTATGTAAACCATGGTTTATGCCTTGCTGCGAAAAACCAAAGTAAAACTCGAGGTTGAGAGCGAGTTTCCTTGTGGTTAAAAAAGGTCTTTTACTACTTGATGAGAGAGTTTTTTGTTTGTTGACATTTTTGTCGTTGCCAGGTCGATAAATTTTTAATAAATTATATTTGGAATTTTGAAAATTTTAAGTTTTTGATTTTCAAACCTCTTTTAATAAAATGTATGCAAAATAAATACATTTTTATAATTAAAGAATGAAATTTTAAGTTCTTTAGTGTAGTTTGCACAAACTTATTGCTCTTTTTAATGTTTGTCTTAAAATTTTTCTGAGGGAATTCTTGGTGTGTCAACACTGCTCATTCTTTTACATTTTTAAAATTATATATATTCTGCGGAACCCTTAAAAAATAAATAAAAACTAAAAATTCTCATTTATTATGAATGGTAATCCAATCAAAAAAAGAAAAGTGTGGACCGAAGCAGAGTAAGTACTATTTTTAAATTTATGGGAGGAGAAAAAGCCAGATCTTCGTGGTATGCGCAGAAAAGACGCAATTAAATTTAATAAAATTGTTTTTCGCCGCCTCAATTCCACATTTATCTTATTGATCTGCTCATTTTTCATAAAATTTTCTTTCAAAACTAAATATTGATTGGTAATAAATCAAATTCTTCCCATTTTATTCAACATTGTGTATCTTGTAATGTTCCGACAGGAAAAATTTAAGCGGGAAACTTAGTCACGAGTTTCGCTCTCTCAAAAAATAGTTAGCCACGGTAGAGCTTTAGGTTGGAACATAGCATTAGAAATGGAGAAGGTTCCCCGCAGATTTTAAGGTCTCTCTTTAGAGATGGGAACGAACAAACAGTTTTTAACCCTAAGCTACTTCTGCACAACTAAATTTAGCTTCCAAGGCAACTTCACATTCTCTGACCTAAACATGCAACTATGTCACATGATGGTACACAGATGGCTCTAAAATGGTAATTTTGAACTCTGTGCTTCAATCCGAAATCTATGCAATATAACTTTGCTTAAGAGAAGAACTAGAAAATGACACCAGCAATTTCAGATCTATATTTACTCAGAGAGTGACGCAGCAATGATAGCACTTAGTGCGTTTGAAATTAAAACTAAAATAGTTTGATATTACCCACTTCTATTGAAGAGACTAGCATAAAAAACAGAGTTAGTTTGATATGGGTGCCAGGGAATTGAAGGCACGTTTCTGAACCATCCACAGAATACGAAATAAGGGAATGGCTATGAAAAAAATCCCACCAATATTGGATGGAAACAAAAGATATTTGGGTAGCTAAAATGTTCATGCCATTCCATTTGCTCAAGAGAACTACTAAGATACTGAGCTTGACTCGGTCAGGTGTTCGCATTGTCACGAGACATTTGACTGCGAACTATAGAGTAATAAAACACCAATACAATGTAAGGATCACTCAAAATGAACTCTGTACGTTATGTAAGAGAAGAAGTGGAACAGCTGTACATCTGTTTTGTCACTATAATGGTTTTAAATAATAGTTGGATTAAGCGTGGAAGTGGAAAATTATACGTTTACAAATTTCGCGAGTGCAAAGAACAGTAACCAACTTAAAAAATTCTAAAAACACACATATAGTGCGTGTTATGCAGGGCCGCGATTGATATGCGAGTCACTTTAAGAGTGATAAATTCAATATAGAAAAAAATTGTAAATTTACAAAAACCATACTTTGGTGCGCTAAATCTTCTCCATATAAAAAGGCAAAATTTTGAAGCCAAAAAATATGCGGTAATTTTCTTACTACAATAATTGGAAACTGAAATTGAAACAAATAACTAACTAATAAAACAGTACGTATCTGAAAAATGAAAATTAATAGTTGAATTGCTCCACCACCGAGTGGCGGTTCTAAAGAATCAAAGTCCGCAGAAGATATGCAAAATAAAGGTTTTCTTCAAAAAATTAAGCACTTCGAAAATTTGTGTTCCCAGAAAATTAAAATTAAATATATAGGCAGTGGCGATACATGATATAATAATCAGTGAATCTGACAATAAAAACGAGAATTCATATCAAACAGATGAGGAGGAGTTTGCTCGAACCATAGACTCGATTCTTAAAAAGGACAGTTAAAAAACAAGCCGAAGAGCCGAATCATTTCCCGAAGTGATCACACAAAGTAATCCGATTGTTGTTATTCCAAATGTTGTTAATACAAAATCGAATAAATTTGCAATTGATAATAAAATACTTCGATCACCAACAATTGTTATTAATGACACTAACGATTCTAAAAAACCTCATTCTATGCTTTCACAACAATAAAAAGTAAATTCTTTGTTAAACTTTTAAATAACGGTGCTTATAGAGTAAACACTTTTGACTCATGCGACTAACGCAAAGCAAACCATACGAAAAGTCATCGCTAAGAATTTTCATCATTCGTATGACCAGGAATCAATCGTAAATTTGAAAGCACAATGTCTAAAAGCAGTTAGCGCCAAAAATAGACTAAAGTGGAAAACTAACCAGCCTCTCGAAATATTTCTTCTTACCTTTCACCCAGCAGAAGATCTGAAAAAAAATATGGAATCAAAAATATTTTAAATACAATTGTTAAAATTGAAGTATTAAAATCATCAAACTTAATACCCCAGTGCAAGAAGTGCCAATCATTTGGCCATACTAGAAACTTTTGTGGCAAACCTCGGTGTGCTAAGTGCACAGGAAAACATGCAACAACTGATTGTTTAAAACAAACATCTGAAAACCCTAAATTTAGCAATTGTGCAGAGTCCCATCCAGCGAACTATCGAGGTTGTGTAATTGCAAAGGAACTCCAAAAAATTCGGTCAAAAAAACTATCACAGGCTTCTAAAATTATTATTCGTGTAAAATAATAAACCTCCCTTTACCACATGAATACAATGGCAACACCATTATGACACCCACAATAAAGCGCCTACATATGCGCAAGTAACCAAAGATTCCTTACGAGATAATACTATTCCACAAAACTCTGACACACTGTCACTTATATTAACTAGACGTAATGAACAGGGAAAAGCTTTCAAGTCAATTGAACAACGTCTAACTGCTCTTGAGCATAACATGCAGTTCATTGATTATGAATAGGTGCTTAAAAATAATCTTATGGAACGCCAACGGCTTAGCTAAACATAATTATGAGCTAGAACTTTTGCTAAAGAACGACGACATCGACAACTGTCTAATAGCTGAGACACATTTCACGAGGCGCTCTCATTTAACTTTTCTGGACTACCCCCTTTATCACACCATACATCCTCAAAAGTGTGCGAGGTAGTGGTAGTGGTAGTGCAATTATGATTAAAAATAGCATCACTCATCACCTAAAATATAAATTAAGCTCAGATGAATTTCAAACAACTTCCGTTTCCGTTGAAACTTTTAAACAGCCATTGGTTCTAACAGCATTATATAGTCCACCAAGACAACAGCTAAAATTCGAACAGTACTTGACTCTCATTGGGCAATATAAGGGTCACTATATTATCGGAGGTGACTTTAATGCAAAACACACACACTGGGGTTCCAGGCTCACAACAACAAAAGGCAGAGAAATGTATAAAGCCATACAGTACACAGGATGTGATACAATATCAACCGGTAAGCCCACATATTGACCTTCAGATACCAACAAAGTCCGTGATTTGATTGAATTTTTTATATTCAAAAACCTTCCTGCGAACCATCTCACCATAGCAGAAAAATTTGAATTCAGCTCTGTCCATTCGCCTGTACTCTTAGTAATATCTGAAAATCCAAATCTAAATCAAATCTCCTCAAGGTTAGTAATAATCTAACTGACTGGAAATATTTCCAATTGGAATTAGAAAATTCGGTTACATTCTGATCATTGAAAAATAGGAAGATGATGTGCTTCCACTGTGTTCCTTGATGTGTCACAAGAATTTGGTAAGGTATGGCATTAAGCACTGACACAAAAGCTGAAGACACTCCTGGCAAGGAAATATTACGAGATTGCGAGATCTTATAGATACTTTCGCGTAAAATACGTAAAGGATTTTTTAGCCTTGCATTGAATAAATGCAGGTGTACCTCAAGTTAGTATTTTAGGTCCCATTTTATATTTATTATATACACCTGATTTACCTATCCAAAATGAATATATAGCTGCAACAATTTTTTTTTTTTTTTTTTTTTTTAATTTTATTTATTTATTTATTTATTAATGTTACTAAAGAATACTCTTATTATAATTACAGTTAGTTCCAAGTTCATTTTTACTTACATTAATTAATAACAATAATGCCACATTCTGTAGTTCCAAAGGAACTAGAGGCGAAAGCGGGTTACATATGATGGAAAAGAAAAACAATTATGTTTACAATTATGTATACAAATATGTTGACATGGGGTCGTTAAAGCAAAGCTTGAACATTAGTTTTAAATTTGATTTTGAGAAACATGGAAAAAAGAAGAAATGAGAAAAATGTTTATTTAATATTAATAATAATAATTGCAAACTTAGTTTAATTTAAGGAATTATTTATGAGATAGATTTTTATTTTAGTTAATAAGTCAATTAAATTACTACATCAATAAGCGTATTAACATTTACATAGGATAACTTTAAGAGCCACGATTTCACTTCTCTTAAAAAAACATACTTATTACGAATATATCTAACATAACTAGGAAGACAATTAAACAATCTAGGACCAACCGAGGTATAAAAGTAAAAGAAATGTTGCAAGTTATGCGGTGGAACTAACGCTAAGCATTGATTATTAATCCTTAAGTTATAATTCATATAATTCCTATTGACAAGATAACCAGATCTCACAAAAAACAATTTTAAGACTTTAAAATAATAAAGGTGTTTAAGAGGTAGGATGTTCAAATTTCTATACAGAGGAAGACTACTTTCATGAATACTTTTTTTGCATATAATTCTTATTGCGTGCTTCTGGATCGTTAGTAAAGGTTTAATTTTATTCATATGTGTATCGCCCCAGCAGGTCAGACCATATTCCAGCTTAGAATGAAATATTCCAAAATATATACATTTAAGTAAATTGTTTGAACAATAAGACTTTAAAAGAAAAAGTTGTCTTATAGCTGCCATTAAGTATCTTTTTAAAGCAATAGAGTGATCTAACCAATTTAATTTCCAATCCACTATCACACCAAGATATTTAAACGTTTTAACACAATCAATCGGAAAACAACTTGTGGTACAGGTCTCAAGGGAGTCATATGTATATGTATAGTTCGACGAATTACAGATTTCATGGCAAATGGAATATTTTTTGCAATTTGCAGAGTGAAAATTAAATACAGGAAGTTTGGTTTCTATACCAGCCACATTAAAAAACATAATTTTTGTTTTGTCACTTAGAACAAGTTTGTGTGATGTAAACCAGTGTCTCAAGATTTCCAAATCATGATTTAATTCAAGAACAGCTTCAAAAGTTGAATTGCAGGAAAAAGTGCAAGCCATATCATCAGCAAATGCTATTGTTTTACTAGAAAATTTTTGTGAAAACAGTGAATTTATGAAAATCAAGAATAGGACTGGGCCTAATACTGACCCCTGAGGTACTCCAATGGTTATATTTGCATAATTACTATAAAAAGTATCAATTTTGACTATTTGTGCTCTGTGCGACAAATATGACGAGAACCAATTTAAGACCATGCCACGAAAACCACATTTAAACAATTTATTTAAAAGAATTTGATGATCAACTGTATCAAATGCCTTAGTTATATCCACGAATACAGCCGCGGAGACTTTTTTGCAATTCAAACTATTGTAAATGTTAGTACAAAAACTCAAAAGGGCATCTTCAGTGGACAGACTTTGCCTAAAGACATATTGGCAATCACTAAAAAATTTTGTTTTATTTAAAAAGTGAATCATTCGTGATTTGACAGCTTTTTCAAAAATTTTCGAAAAAGTAGAAAGAATCGAAATCGGTCTGTAATTATTGAGCATCGATCTATTTCCTTTTTTGAAAAGTGGAATAACCTCAGCTTTTTTTAGTCCATCAGGAAAAATTCCAGAATTAATGCTTTTGTTAAACAAATGACAAAGAACATCTGCAACATTGAATACTATTTTCTTTAGAAAATTGCTAGAAAAACCATTTTCAGTGTCGGAATTTGAATTCTTAAGAGACACGATAATTTTATAAACTTCCAAGGAAGATATTTCTTTAAAAAAAAAACTCTTAAGGCTTGTATTTTCATTTTCTACGCAATTACAAGAATAATTCACAAGGCCATTATCCAGAACGACATCACTACCAATAGTAGAAAAAAACTTATTAAATAAATTTGCTTTGTCACATGGACTAGAATAAACCGTACCATCATCTTCAATCTCATGAATAATATTATTTGTGTTAGATTTATTTAAAATGTTGTTTACTAATTGCCATTCCTTTTTAGCATCACCACTGATCTTATTAAATTCATTTTTGAAATATTCACTTTTTACATTGGAGGTTTCGGTTATAATTTCTCTACAGAGTCTATTATAACGGGCTTTTAGATTAGCATTCGAAGGAAATTTTTTAATTTTCTTATAAAGTTTATTTTTAATCTTTATTCTATTAAGCAACTCAGATGTCATCCACTTTTTGAGTCTTTTAGTTTTATTAGGCAACGCTACTGTAACGCTTTTTGAACATTGAGCAGTGTAATGAGATAATGTGTCAATAAAAGTATTAAAAGCAATAGACGGATTTGGTTCAATATACACATTTACCCAAGACCCATGATGAAGATAATTATTTAGCTGAATGAAATCGGTTATTAGTTTAAATGAATCAATAGGCGAGTTTGTATTTTTACACAAGACAACATTTTCAAACATTAAACATGTCAGGCAATGGTCGGATAAGGAGAGATTACAGACTGAACTACAGATTGAAATATTTTTTGATTGAGATAACCGCACAAAAATATGGTCAATACAAGTACAAGATTGATTGGTAATACGAGTTGGTTCAATTATACACGATTCAAGACCGTACGAAGCAAGCATAAATAAATAGTTGTCAACAAATACAGAGTCTTGCAAAATATTAAGGTTTATATCACCAAGTAAAATGACATTATTGGATTTTTCCGAATACAATAAATCATTTAAGTCATCCAAAAAAATGTCAAAAGAAGTGTTAACAACGAATCTATAAATACAAATAAATACAAAAGTCTGGTTATCAATTAAACATTTAACTTTAACAACATCCGAACTCATAAGATTATAACCCAAAAACTCACAATTTATGGTATTCGTAACAAAGACGGCCACACCACCAGCTGCATACTGGTCATTGCAATTTGCATAAAACTTGTACCCCGGAATAGCAAAAAGTGACTTTTCAGTATCATAAATCCATGTTTCGGTTAAGAAAATGAAATCAGGCCTATTCATGAAGGATTCAAGATGTAGTAAAAAATTATCAAAATTCTTGCGCATACTTCTAATGTTTTGAGAAATAATATAAAAGCTGTTATTATTGTTTGGGTTAGTTGAAATACTTTGAAAATCTACACTTCTACAATTTGTCAAAGGAAGATCATATAAATTATCACCATGATCTAAGTTAACCATACTATTGAGATTATTCATTATATTTAATTTTTAATTTATAAAACAAGAGTAATTAAAAATTAATTGACTCTGTTTAGATCATCAAACGAATTAATAACGATAACAATATCACCCTCCTTTTTACGCATCAAAACTTTACCATTTTTAACCCAAACAAATTTAAAACTTTTTTCTTTTTTTAATTTCTGAGCAGCCTTTAAAAGATTTCTGGTCAACGCGGGCAAGTTATCATTTATATAAATTTTATTGTGACTATTTCCACCAAATAGTTTTGCATTTAACTTTTTTACGTTAGAAAACTTGTTCCTCATTATTTCTTTCTTCCTATAAAGAGATAGAAACTTTACACATAAAATATTAGGAGAAGAGTTTGATGTTGACGTTTCACTTGTTTTTTTAATAGATTTAACATAACAATCATCGATTTCTAACTCAGTAATGTTTGAATTTAGGCCCTCACAGAGAACTGTCATTGCTGCGTTGAGTGCGTTGCTGTTGTTTATATTTGGGACACCAACAATTTCTACGCATTTTTCTCTATTTTTATTCTGGAGATAGACAACTTCTTGCTGTAGCTCATTTACCTTGCACTCCAATAACTGTTTTACCTCTTGCAAAATAGAAATTTGAGCAAGCGCATCAGCATTCATTTTTTTAAGAGCTAGAATTTCGTTGAATACGAGCTCCAATGTGATGGACGACTCATTGGCATGTATGGTGTTGTTGTTGTGAAATTGCGACTGAGCTTGAGTGAGAGTCACAGCATTACTGTTGTTTCTTGGCAGCTGAGGCTCCGCACGCTATAAGTCCGGTTGATAGTGTTGATGAGTTGGCGCAGTTTCTGCATGTTGAATTTTATTGCATTGTTGTTGTTGCTGTAATTTTGCAGTCTCAGTTGACGAAGAAGCAAGAAGTGGAGAATGAACGGAAAATTGTTTTTGTAGCTGCTGCAGTTTTTGCTCTGGAACAGCCGGCACTGGAGAAGAAGGAGAGAGATTCCCTTTATGAGTTTTTGCGGAGGAATCTGCTACTCTAGTTGCTGAAGTTAAAGATGACGTTGAAGCCAGAGGTGGAGAGCGAAGTGAAGTACGACGCGCAGCCGAACAAGTATTGCAAATAAAGCCTTTGTTGTTAATTTGCAAAAATTCGACGTCACTCTGATTTATATTCATACAGCTCCAATGGAAGTATTCATTGCAATTAGTACACTTTATTTTTTGCTGATTTCGCTCAACTTTTTGTTTGCATACACAAGGCATAGTGAAAATATTTAATAATTAGAAATTAACAAAAAAAAAACAAAGAAAATCACACTAAAAGTGCGTAGAAACATACATACAGGCCCGTTTATATAAATGCAGTCACTATACGCTACATTAAGGAAGCTAAATGCCTTGGTATTACCCTTGACGTCAAGATACGCTGGAAGGCACGTCAAGAAAAAACGGGAAGAACTCGACTTAGAAGTAAACCAATTATATTACCTCATTGGTAGACACTCTACGCTTTCAACCCATAACAAACTATTAATATATAGATAAATCTTGAAGCCGGTCTGGTCTTATTGCATACAATTTTGGGGATGTGCAACGGGTTTATCGTATGTAGTCAGGTATACATGTATAAACATATGAAATAATAACAATAAAAACATTAATATATAAAGACGATAATGTAAGCATTGGTAAGACACGAGTTACGAACGCAACCACTTAACCCAACAACAAGAAGTACAACATATTAAGGAAGTACAACACGCCATCCAACAAAGAACAACATCAAATTCCAATAATTGAACATACGCAAATTCAATTTCTAATTAAGACTATTTAAGTTATATTATATTTCAATTCTTATGAAAATCTTCAAATTCATGTTGACTTGAATTCCCATGAAAATGATCCAATCATGTTGAATTCAATTCTAATGAAAATCGTCAAAGACATGCTTGCTTCACTTCTCATGAAATTCATTACTAAAGTAGCGATATGGGGAAAAATTGTCTTTCATTGAAAGATCTCTGATGAGGACACGTGGCGTGTCCGTAATAGCTATAAGATCTTCCCAAAAAATGTTTCAATAATTCTTCTTCTTCTTCTTCTGAAAAATTATTACGGTGGCATAACCACATACGGAATTGCAACTACTGTTGTAACTTGTCTTGTCAATAAATTCGTTACAAAAATAATCTTTAAATAAAACAATTGTTTAAGCAACTAAACACCATACTTCAGCAGGTTCTGCTGCAGCTAGTGGTGGAGGAGTCAGGTATACATGTATAAATATATGAAATAATAGCAATAACAACATTAATATATAAAGATAATAATGTAAGCATTGGTATGACGCGCATAGTTGTCGAATAAACTAGTGTAAATATAATACAAACAATTGTTATACATTCATGCATATGTATTGTACGGCCTGATCTACCTACTTACGTGTATTAAGCTTAGAGTGTTTAAGATTTTTATGAATATAGTTAGTCATTAGAAGAAACACAAGAGTGCAACGTCTATTCAAACTTTTAATTATATACACTTGTTTATGTCGGATGGGCAAAGGGATTTGCTCAGAAATGAAAATTTTTTTGGGAGCAATGAAAAAAATTATCCGAAAAGAATTATGAAATATTTAAAATTTGGCGTATTCGATTTGCCACACTATCGAGGATAGGACATACTTTTGTAAGGAAAAAGTTATCGAGTAAATTTTACTCGGATGAAACGAGCGAGTTTTTCTATCCTCGATACAAAGTGCTACCAAATTGAAAATTGCTTCAAATTGCTTTGGGATTTTTCTATATTTTAGCTGATTCCATTTAAAGAAAATAAAAGTTCATCTTTGGATTTCGATAGTTGATTTTTATGATTATTGTGTAGATTTATTGTATATATTTGTATAAAATATATAAAAAAATCCACTAAATGAAGAAAAATTATATATATATGGGGAAAATAGGAAAAATAATAATAATGATTTCAAAGATGTTTTATTTTTCTAATCAAATTTTGTTTGTTAGCTTATTCATATAAATATAAATAATACTTAAAAACTTACTACTTAATACATACACATCTAAGAAAAACGAATTGTTTAAGAAATTAAAAATTATAATCTATGTAAAGGTTAAAATTAGAAACAAAATTAGTTTATAAAATATTTATAATTAAGCTCAGAACATGGTCAACTTAACTTAAATATATAAAAATATTATTTTTCATATTTTTACTTTATTGGATCTTCTAATTTAATTTAGAACTAACAATAATTTACCTAAAATCCTTGAACATCCATAACTATTACTCTCTCCGTTTCCATTTTGTAAAATTATAAATTCACAAGCAACTGCATTTTTACTAGAAAACACACGTCTGAGTTGAATAAGCTTTTATTCCGACCGATCGCAGCTAACTTCTTATCAGTAAACACATATCTATGTTGAATAAGCTTTCATTTAAACAGAACGCAGCCGCATTTTATCATTAAATACAAAGCTGTCTTGAATTTTTAAGTTTTAGAAAGATGTTCTGATCAAAAGCAAAAATAGGGGCGGGGGTATGAGAAAATTTCATGAAACTTTTTATTGCTCACATTAAACTTCACGTGAACTTTTCCTTCCAGCAAAGACTTAAACCAAAACACAGCTTTCCACAAAAAGTCCCCTCCATCATAGCAAAGATACAAACCAAAACACAGCTTGCCGCAAAAGCTTCCAACAAGAAACTAACCGCCAGATGGTGTCTCTAAAAGCTTTCGACTTAGAACAATATTATTATTATTAACAGGCTAAAAGAACACCGCGACCTAAAAGATCTATTGTGCAGCCTCGTACCCAACTAAAACAGTCTTAGACTATTTATAAATCTCGTAAGTGCTGTGGGCTTAATTTTAACTAGGTGATTTGGAGATATGAACCCAGTGCCTAGGTAATTATGTCTGCGTCTTGCCACCGCTGGGCAAGTGCATAGAGTATGTTCTGCTGTTTCCTGCTCTTCTTCACAGAGTCGACAGGAGTCGTTTTCTACCACGCCTATTTTTTCAGATGGTAATTTAGTCTACAGTGTCCTGTTAAAAGTTCAGTATAGAGTTTGATGTCATTTCTGCTGAGGTTTAAAGAAGCATCTACCCAATTGTGTTCAGGATCAATGAGTAGTCTCGACTGCCGCATGCCTTTTTGGGCTCTCAAGTAGTTTAGCAGACCTCGTTTTTCCTGTTCGCACAACAAGTTATTTGTGAAGCTACTGTTTACAAACTTTATCTTGATTTGGAAAGTGGGGAATCAAAATAAATGGCGACAAGTCATTTACACTAATATAAGGACCAAGCCACACCACCTATCCATAAGTACGGACCAGATTAAATTTCACACTAAAGCTAAATACCTCGGTCTGACTATTGATTCAAAGACCACATAATATAAAAGAGGAACGAAGTAAAAAATGAATTCAGACAACCGTACTGGCTGTTAGGAAAACACTCGAACCTTTCGCTACTAAAAAAAATCCTGATCTACAAGACAATAATGATGCCTATATGGAGGTACGGAATAGAAATTTGGGGCACTGTAAGGACATCTACGAACATAAATATCATACAACGTCTACAATGAAAAATACTATGCACAATGACCAATGCTGTATGATATATACCAAATGACACTGTTCACCGTGATCTCAACATTCACACTGTACTAGAAATGATTCGCACATCTAGCATAAAGTATACACACCGACTATCATTACAGTTAAGTGTAAAAATTATAAGGAAAATTAAAAAAAACAGTACAGAGGGTTAGACCGACTTCGAAATACCCTTTACCTTTTCTTGTGCGTACGAGTTCAACAATGGGGATGTTTTCTTCATAATCATAAAATATTCACGGTAATTTTTGTTAGGGTACCTTGAAATGATTATATCGACCCCATTTCTTGTGCATGGCTTTCTAGTGTCAATATACAAAAAAAAGTAAAGAAAAGAACATTCATAAAAAAATATTCAGAATGAGTGGAGAATTATACATTTCCAAAAAAGGGAAACTCATTCCGGAGAAAATGGTGGTAATTTGGAAAAACGCATACAGTCAGAAGATCATGTAGTTTTAAAATTAAGGAAAATTGATTCCTCTGTAGAAGCCAGGCTTATTATCAACTTGCACCAGAAGACAAAATATCAAAAAGCGCTGCCAAAATCGACATTTTTATAGCAATTGGAAGTGCTCCGCGTGGCTGTAGAAATAACACGCCAATTTTTTGTGTGGTGTTTAATGTTAGTACCCGCAACCTTCCTGTGAAATTTCATTGATAAATCTTTAATTGGAACACAGTAATGATTTTTGGCAAATTGTGGGCGTGGTAGTTGTATTATGATTTCCATATTCTGCACACACACTATTATGGACCCCATATATGTTTCTGCCCATTTTTATTCCGCTGGCATCAATACGAGCATAGGTAGGCTAATTTTAATTTTAGAACCAAAAGGTCCATATATCAAAAGTGGGCGTGTCTTTTCTCTGATCAGCCCCATTTTTTGCAGATAGCTTTATAATGTCCACATGTTCCTTCCCGTAAAATTTCGTCGGTAAATCTCTACCAGATCTTAAGTTACTAATATTTGTTGATAGTGGGTTTGGCAGTTATTATATACCGCCCACTTTTTGCACAGGGTTTACTAGGACCCACATCTCCGTAACTGCCAAATAACATCACGATTGCGTCAATTGGAATGAAGTTATAGTCATTTTAAAAAAAGTGAAAAAAGTTCCTTATATGGGAGGTAGCGTGGTCTTTGTCCAAACCGGCCCATATAGCTATCAGGTTCTGTATCTTTGTCCAGACTATATTTTTGAAAATTTTGATTAAGATAGCTCCAACGGTGTAGAAAAAAGTGGCCACAGACGGACAGACGGACAGACGGACGGACAAAATAAAAATTGGTTAGAAAGTGATTCTGATCATATATGTATATACTCGTATATGTCCGTACCTACCACGCCTCCTTCTAGAAATTGCCACCGATCTCAAAGCACAAAATTTGTATACCCTATTTACCTTTTTTAAAGGTAAAGGGTATAAATATCAAGGAAAAGTGTACTTGTTAGCCTCGAAAGGGTTTCTTATTTCGAACATTCGACACATAAAAAAATTCGTCCGCATTTTCACTTATATTTTGAAAGTCATTAACCTGATCGCCGCCAGTGTTAGACTCGAAAAGTCTATCGAAAAAAGTTTTCAATTCGTTAGTAACAAATTTCTAGTAAAAATCTTGACCGATCAATAAATGAATTTCACTAAAAATGTTTGCCTAAATTTTTTACAGTCTGCTAATTGAAACTTAATATTCTGTCTAAAGTAATTAACTTTCGGGACTGTACATCTAAACAAATGTTTGGCACTACAGTAGTAATTATTAAAATTGGTTTATCAAAATATTGACTTTAAATTGCTATCTTAACGCGTTAAGGCTATTATTTTTACTATTTTCAACAAAACCACATCATATATAAACAATCTAATAAATTTTTAACAGCAGCGTATCGGTTCTTGTCTATTCCTAGTTAACAATACTGTTTAATGGTAAACAAATATATATATATATATATATATATATATATATATATATATATATATATATATATATATATATATATATATATATATATATATATATACAGGGTGGCCCAAATAAGACCAGCTGATGTGAAACACAAATAACTTTTTTATTTTTTAACATAATTTATTTTTTCTTTTTGCAGATTATAACTGAACTCTTGGAAATTTAAAATGAATACGTACAGTCCACAACAACGCATTAAAATTATCGAATTTTATTATTCTTCTCAACGGTCAATTGTTCTGACGCAGCGAATTTTCTTTTGATGACGGATGAAGCGCATTTCCATTTAAGTGGTTATGTGAATAAACAAAACTGTAGGTTGTGGGGCTCCGAAAATCCAAGGGCAATACATCAGCATCAGTCACACCCAATCAGATGCACTGTTTGGTGCGGTGTTATGGCCACAAAAATCATCGGCCCATATTTCTTTGAGAATGAGGATGAAACGCCAGAAACGGTCTCCGGGGCTTCTTACAGAACAATGATCGACAACTTTTTGCGGCCAATGGTGGAGCAACATCCTAATTTGTGGTTTCAACAAGATGGAGCCACTGCGTATACTGCTAGGCAAACTGTTGACATGCTGCGTGAAATTTTTGGTGAACGCATAATTTCAAGAAATTCAGATTTCCCTTGGCCTCCTCGTTCACCAGATTTAACTGCCCCCGATTTTTTTTTTATGGGGATATTTAAAAGACAAAGTGTATGTTAACAAACCACAGACACTTGGACAGCTCAAGCAGAATATTCGAGACGAAATACGGCGCCTGCAACCAGAAACATTACGCCGTGTAATGCAAAATGCGCTAAAATGAGCCAATGCCTGTATCGAGCAAAATGGTGGTCATTTGTCTGATGCCATATTTCACACATAGTCACGTTAAATTTCCATAAAATGTATTTAACATATTAAAATAAATCATTTAAAAAAACCCATTATTACAAGAGTTACAAGTGTTTAACATCACTAGGTCTCATTTGGGCCACCCTGTATATATATATATATATACATATATCAAAAAATTTAACCAGCGAAATATACACTTTAGGGGCTCCAGTATAGCTTGCATGTGTTGTATTGTGAAAAAGGTAAAAGAAAATAAAAAACTTGTTAAGAATATTTATCACATTATATCCCACTGTGTTTACCTACAATACTTCTACTGTATTTACTTCGAATACTTCTTTACTTAAATACACACATGCTACATATACAAACATATGTATACTATTAATAAAGTTAGTTCTCTACAAACACTCAAACCTTTCGGTCTAGTTTTATTAGGTTATCTGCCCAGACACGAAAGGAAAGTTAAAGTCAAATTTTTTTTTTTAAATTATCTGGACAGAACGTAAAGTTTTGATAATTGCTATTTAAAAAATTTAAATTAAAAAAAAACAACATGGAAAGCGCAAGCGACCACATGACGAAAAACAAAAACTGGTATGTCACTTACCAGCCATTTGATGTGGCTATGGATATTCGTTTGGGCAACAATAACACTATTAAAGCTTATGGCAGGGGTGCGATCAACACAAACTCGTACAACAACAACAAATGGATATGCAATCATTTAGCTAATGTGTTGTATGTACCAGAGCTTCGTTTGAATTTATTTTCGACAATTAGCGCGATGGATAAAGGGCTTCAAATGACATCGAATCATCAACGATGTGTTTTCTTAAAGAATGGAACTGCAGTGCTAGTGGGAGTTCGCGTTAATAAATTTTACAAACTGATTATTAAAATTGATTTACCATCAAAACAAGTTGATAATTTTGTATACTATACGAAAAGTAACGTACGTCCTATAAGTGAATGGCACAACAAATTGGCGCATCAAAACTTAGATCACTGTAAGCGATTTCCTAAAAAAATTGGCATGCCTTATTCCGATGAAGACGATAATTTTTGTGATGCTTGTGTTTTAGGAAAACAGCATCGAACGCCCTTTCCAATCAGTAAGAGCAAAACATCAGATGTTGGAGAAATTGTTCATGCGGATGTCTGTGGACCGATGGAGAAGATTTCAGTTGGTGGATCGAAATACTTTATTTTGCTAAAAGATGATGAAAGATGAAAAATATTTTATTGAAGAAAAAAGTGAAGTCTTAAAGTACTTGGAACGATACATTGGCGACGTTCAAATTGAAACGGGACAAAAAATCAAAATACTTCGTTCGGATAATGGACTTGAATTTATAAACATAAATGTGGATTCACTACTGAGAAAAAATTGTATAACTCATCACAAAACGGTGCCATATAATCCAGAGCAAAATGGATCTGCTGAACGTGAAATGCGTACTATTGTTGAATTAGCAAGAACAATGATATAAGAATCAGGACAAAAAGTTTTGGGCGGAGGCTGTTAATTGTGCTGTATACGTATTAAACAGAACAGGAACTAGTTCGAAAAAAGGATTAACACCTTTTGAGCTGTGGTTTGGTAAGCAACCTAAAATAGACAATTTGCACGTTTTCGGCACGGAGGCATTTATTCATGTACCGAAGCAAAAGCGATTGAAATGGGATGCTAAATCCCAGAAAGGAATATTCGTTGGATATGCAGACGATATTAAGGAATTGAGAGTATACAATTCAAGAACAAACAAGGTGGAAATTTCTCGAGAGGTCGCATTAAAAAAAAAATTTTTTTTCTTTTTATTTCCGATTATTTCATACATCTGTCACCATTATATTGACATCTAGTACATGATTTGACAATTTGTTTGGAAATTAATATAAAAAACACATTTTGGCCAGTGCCAAGAAGTGATACAACAAAACTTATTTACATTAATTATAATAATTCACTATAATTATATTATAACAATTTATGATCAAAATTATGTTTATAATAATGATTTACATTTACATTTATATTACTATTACTAATTTATATAGTCTGGATTTCCTAGTTCAGTAGGTCGTTTGATCGAGTTCTCTTTAAGCGGCGCATGGTGGTTTCTTCTAGATGTAGCAACTCGTTTATTTCTTCGTTATTATGCCCATGCAGTGTATCGTAGTGTTTTGTGGATATCTTCTTTATTTCTTCGTCAATTCTTGTCAAATTTAGTTTGCGGTGTATATCTTCATTTGTTGTGTACCAACCAGACTTTATGATAACTCTTCATATTCTAGATTGCAATCTTTGAATTTTTTGTATGTGTGACCGCTTTGCCGTTCCCCATACTTGGAGTCCGTACGTCCAAATTGGCTTTATAGTACACTTGTATAGCAGCAACTTGTTGTTAATTGTGAGTTTAGATTGCTTACCCATTAACCAATATAGTTGCCTAAATTTTTCTTTTATTTGTTTCGTTTGTTGTTTGATGTGGTAGTGCCAATTTAGCTTTGAGTCCATGTGTATACCAAGGTATTTAGTTGTAGACCCTATTTTTATAACTTTATTGTTTATTTTAATAGGTATTGGACTAAATTTTGTTTCAGTTGTAAAAATTATTTGTACAGTCTTATCTTCATTAATTTTCAAGCACCATTTATCAAACCATTCCTTAAAATTCTCTGTGTATATCTGCAGATTTGCAGTCGCAGTATTTAGATTTCTGTCAGATGCTAAGAGGATTGTGTCGTCAGCAAAGGTAGCAATTGTGGTATTCAGTTATTTTGGAAGTGGTATATCTAAGGTAAATATGACATATAGCAGTGGTCCTAAAACACTCCCTTGAGGAACTCCAGCTGTTGTAAGATGAATACACGAACACTCTCCATTACGATCACTAAGATAACTTTCAACAATCAAATAGTAGTCAAGTGGCAGCATCGTCTTCAGTTTATGCAGCAGTCCTTTATGCCATACTTTGTCAAATGCTTTCGCAACGTCTAAGAATACAGCAACGCAGTACCGCTTATATTCTATGTCTGTTTCAATTTTTTTCGTTATACGGTGTATCTGTTGAATTGTTGAATGCCGTTTTCTGAAGCCGAATTGATGATTTGGTATAATGTTTTTATTGTCAAGTATCTGGCTAAGTCTATCATGTAATAGCTTTTCAGCAACTTTAGAGATTAAGGGAAGTAGGCTAAATGGTCTATACGACGAAGCAGTTGTAGCATATTTTCCCTGCTTCGGTAGTGCAATAATTTCAGCAACTTTCCATACTTTGGGAAAAAATTGTAGTCGGAACATTGAGTTGATAACATTCCTTAAGTAGTTATAGCCAATAGTAGGTAGCTCAGCGAGAGCTTTTCCTATCAACATATCGTATCCTGGTGCTTTTTTGTGGTTTATTCGTTTTTTAATGCAATTAATTATTTCTGTTGTGTTTGTTTTCTTAATTTTGGTTGTAATGTCTGTATTTAAGTCATTGCGTGTTTCAATATATTTATCTTCGTCATTTGATAGGACTTTTTCAAAGTATTTAGCCAATGCAGTTGCTTTTCTTCATAGGTAGTAGCCCATAAGTTGTCATCTTTCCGTAGTGGTGGCTGATACCTTATCTGAGTTTTTAATTTCTTTGTGCATTTCCATAATGAGTAGTTCGTATCCTGGGTAGGCGTCAAGTTTTTTAGGTAATTTTCAACTGCTATATTTTGTCTTTTAGTTAAAAATTTCTTGAGTTTTTTGCAGGCTATATTTAAATTGTGTTTATCCTCAGGCGATCTAGTTAGCTGCCACCTCTTTCTCAGCTTTCTCTTCTCAATAATTTGCTTTCTTATGAAAATATCCGTTGTGGGTTTATTTCTTCTAAATTTATGCTGTTGGCTTGATTTGATTCCTGCGTCTAGGACCACATCATTGAAGTGAATAATTGCACGTTCAATGTCTAATTGTGTTTTCAGTGTGATAGAGATTCAGTTGATTTTCAATATGCTGTCTATACTCATTCCAGTTTGTTTTGTGGTTAAAAATCTTAGCTATTGGTTCTATGGGTTTGATGTCAGTTGTGTAGTCAAGTATTATCGGAGAGTGGTCTGAAGAAAGTTCAAAACAAGTTTTAACTTTTAATTGGTTACACTTTATGTTTTTTGTTATACTGAAGTCGATTAGATCTGGTATCTTCTTTCTATCTGTTGGCCAGTATGTGGGTTCACCTGAGCTTCAAAATCTGCAGTTATTTTTGTTTATAGCATTAATCAGATTTCGTCCTTTTTTATTGGTTAGCCTAGATCCCCAGTCAGTGTGTTTTGCATTCAGATCTCCAGCTGCAATGAATCTTACGCCAAGCGTCTTTATGTAGTCATCATAATGATCCGTCGTTATTAGGTGTCTGGGGGGACAGTAAACTGAGGAAATGAGTATTGTCCCACTAGTATCCTCAATTTGCACAGTAGTGGATTGAATATGAGGTGTTGCATATGGTTGCCGTTCAGTATGTTTTAATAGTGAATTTATTATGATAGCTGTCCCACCAAGAGCTTTACCATCAGGATGATTTGTCACATAAATTTTATATCCAGGAAATACTAAAAAGCTGTTGTTCGTAAAATGTGTTTCTGAAACTAGAGCTATATCAATTTTCTTGTCTGACAAAAATTGCTTCAAAAATGAATTTGGAAATTCATCAGAAGCTGTGATGGATTTATATACTGAGGATGCAGAACAAAATGAAGAAATGGCGAATGGTATACAGCATCAACAATCAGAATCTTTGGAGAACAGTGATGATGAGGTATTCTGTGAAAGTCTTCCATTCTCAGATATCGACGTGCCGGGTGCTGAACCAAGACCTGAACCTGAGCAAAGTTTTATAAGTGACAGACTACGTAGTAAATCGACGAATCTCGACGTAAATAACGGTAACCAGCATAGCCAATCTAAATCGCCTAACGCATTTGTAGCTGAGGGACAACTTTTTGTGGCGAGCAGCCAAATCCCAACGAATTATCAGCAAGCAAGAAGCTGCAAAGAAGCCAAAGAATGGATACAAGCAATGGATGAGGAAATCAATTCACTCAATGGCAACAAAACGTGATTTTTGAAAGAAAAGTTTGTGCGTTTTAGACAACTCATGAATATTATTGAATTAAAAAAAACTAAGATATTAATGAATCCTAAAAAGAAAAGGAAAAGAATTTTTTTTTTATTTAAAATTTTGAAATTCAAATGAAATGTATGATAAAAGTGGGAGTGTTAAGAATATTTATCCCACTGTGTTTACCTCCAATACTTCTACTGTATTTACTTCCAATACTTCTTTACTTAAGTACACACATGCTACATGTACAAACATATGTATACTATTAATAAAGTAAGTTCTCTACAAACACTCAAACCTTTCGGTCTAGTTTTATCAAATCTATTATAAAACAAATAGTGCAGTGATGAAAATATTGGTGAAGCGCACTTCACCACAAGAGAGACACCACTCAGTTGCGGGTATGCCAAATCCAAGGAAAACAGCAGTTCTCTCTCAACCAAATGAAGCGAACTAACATACAGAAGCGGCAATGACAACAACACCTCTTTCATTGAGCGAATAATGTACAACTTAAATAAATACCAACCATACATATTCGGCTACCTCTCTCGTTCTCGCAAGCACAACAGTAACAACCATCGCAGCAACAAACACAACAATAATTACAACACCTGTAATGTGTTCGTTCTCTCCAGTAATGTCGATATTAACACCTCTATGCGAAGCAATACAGGCTACTCGTGAGAAAAGGCAAATAAAAAAACTAAAACGCAAAGCACAAATCAAAAAACTATAACATTGTTCTGGCTAAGCGTTCCTGCTATGCCAAAAAAGCAAAGCGTCAATCTGTCACGTCAAGCATGTTTGAAGCTCTCTCTTGATGGTGAGGATGAAAAAATTGGAAATGGCAGTGAAGAAAACCAATCAAAAAATTACATATCCCAAAGCCACCAAAAATGTATGTACAAAATGTAAAAAATATAAAAACCTTAACTAAAGCATTAAAGCTACTCCCGAAATGCAAGGTCTAATTGAAAATCATTTAAAACCAACTACACAGATATCATAAATTTATTAAATGAAAATACTCAATATTATACTTTTAAACCTAAAGATTAAAGGGGATTTAAAGCAATTTTGAATTGCAATGCCGCATTCCGCTGATAAGGATGAAATTATCAAAGAACTTGCTGAATTGGTACATGAAGTTATGAACATTCACAAATACTGCACTCCAACTGTTAATTGCATTAACAGTTGATGTGCAAACCTCATTGGGAGGTATGTAACATTCAAACTTTTAATGCATAACATCTTCTTTTGCATACAATTAGGCTTGTGTTAAGCAAACCTTACCAGATTAACGATGGAATTTGCATTGTTGACAAAATCTCCAATATATACTACATCAGCGAAGGCATTGCACTGGATGAAACATGATATCAAGTGCAATACGCTGAAAAACTCAATTCAAGGCCAGCTTGCAAATTTGTCAATAATGCACATTTCAGGGTTATGCTGTCAACTCAATTATACCTAATATGTATAGCCAAATTATATGTAATATATGTATATAGAAAAATGAATAAATACCCACGATTGGTACATCCAAAAGTCAGTCAATCAGTAAGAGTTAACTGTGAGTCTTTTCATTTTAACTTAACATTGATTGATTCTCCTTCTCCGACACCAAGGTTTATGTGCCTGTTGTCAAACCCACCATCAACTCGGTACAAGCACGGCTGTTGACATTAGGTCCTTTTTCAACGATACCAAGGTTTACGTGCCTGGTATCAACTTTATAATCAACTCGGTACAATAACCGTTGTTGAGATTCAGCTGTTAATTTTAGTTTAACATTTTGGTGACCCCGACGTTTGCAACCTTCTGAGTATCAGACGGAAAGGATAACTGGTACAAGTGCCAAGTATCCATCGATCCACTGATCATTGAAACATCCTTCAGTAGGCAGCAAACAGCTACGTTGGTAGCTGTTTGCTGTTTGAGCCATTCTCGACTCAAGATCACAAATCAACATCGTCTCCGAGCGTGTCATTAAAAGACTAGGCATATATCCAATCGAGGCTTCGTTGTGAATTGAAGGTATTGGGAAGGCCCAAAGAAGCAACATGAAACTGGAATCTCGAACAAGCAACTTTGCAGCCGACTTCGAGGCATTTGTGCTGCCAAGTATTGTTCCAACTCAACCAGCTCAGCAGCTAAACGTTACAAAATGGCCGATTCCTAAGGGTGTCCAACTGGCTGATCCGGACTTTCATCAACCAGGAAAAATCGATGTTCTCTTGGGCGCAGAGCTGTATTACGACCTCATAGAAATGGGCCAAATCAAACTTTCCTCTGAGCTCCCAGTCATGCAAAACACAACGCTTGGTTGGGTGATAAGTGGAAAAATTGGCCAAAGCTCAACAAAAACAGCAACATGTGCAGTCTACACTGGTCAGGAGAATGGTTCCCTCAACGACACTCTTGAAAAATTCTGGCAACTTGAAGGATGTGATTCACCTAGCTGTAAGTTTACAACAGCCGAGCGTCGCTGTGAAGAACATTTTCTGCAAAATTATCAACGTGATATCAATGGGCGCTTCATAGTGAAATTGCCGTTCCAAACCACTCCAAACCAACTGGGAGAATCGCGGAAGTTAGCTCTGCAACGGTTCATGACAATTGAACGAAAAATGATAAAGATTCCTGAATTCAAGGCCCAATATGTAGCCTTCATGCGAGAATGCGAGAAGCTTGGTCATATGAAAGAGATTGATATAAATAGCATCAAGAGTTCCCACTACTTTCTTCCACATCATTCCGTTTTGAAGCCAGACAGCTCAACGACAAAGCTAAGAGTCGTATTCGATGCTTCAGCCAAAACATCAACAAATGTCTCTTTAAACAATCTTCGGGCAACAGGACCAACTATCCAGGAAGATGTATTCACTATTCTTTTGCGTTTCCGGCTCCCTCAATTTGTCTTTACAGCCGACATTGAAAAGATGTATCGACAAGTGCGAGTAGATAAAGACGATCAAAGTTCCAACTTATCTGGTGGAGAGAGGATCCCTCACATCCCATGAAGTGGTATCAGCTCACGACAGTCACCTACGGTACAACATCTGCACCGTATTTGGCTATCCGCACACTTCAGGCTCTGGCTGACGATCAAGCCAACAAATACCAACTAGGAGCAGAAGTCGTAAAATCCAATTTTTATGTCGATGATGTGTTGAGCGGATCTGATCATCTCTCCACTACATGAGAATAATAGCGGCAGCTTCGACTCATGCTTAGTTCCGTGGGTTTCAATTTACGGAAATGGTGCGCGAATCACCCAAGGGTACTAGAAGAAATTCCAGTCAGGGACCGTGAAGTAAATATGGAATTCGGTGACACACTGGACGACAACATCAAAACAATGGGATTGATTTAGAGCCCTTCTAATGATGACTTTAAGGTCAAGGTTGGTGTAGTAGAATCCGGTAGGATAACAAAGCATTCAGCCTTAGCAGATATTTCACGTATTTTCGATCCCCTTGGCTTCGTCACGCCAGTTACGACCACAGCAAAAGTATTCCTTCAAAAACTATGGAAACTTCAAATAGACTGGCATACAGAACTTCCAGCACCACTTCACAAAACATGGCTAACCTTCAAAAAGGACTTGCAGAAGTTAGAAACCATCAGCGTGCCACGCCACGTCTTCGGTCGCACAGTACCCAAGGACCCCCAAGTACACATTTTCGCTGACGCATCAGAACGTGCCTATGGAGCGGTAGCATACATGCGAACACAAGATTCCCAAAACCAGATAATCGTTCGCTTCCTATGCGCGAAATCACGAGTACCTCCAACAAAGCAAGTAACATTACCAAGACTGGAATTGTGCGCTGCTAAGGTCGCCGTGGAATTGATGCAGAAGCTCCATGAAAGCCCATTCTTTAAAAGCGTTACAACGCATTTTTGGTCTGATTCCACAGCGGTGCTGGGATGGATAAATGCAGAATCAGTACACTACCACACATTCGTGGCAAACCGAATTTCGGCTATTCAGCAAGCAACTAATCCACAACAATGGCGTCACGTGCCGTCCCAAGACAATCCCGCAGATCTGGTATCAAGAGGCGTGACAGCAGCTAAATTGGTAGACAACCTGTTTTGGCTATATGGACCTAAGTTCCTGCATGGATTTATGACAATTTGGCCACTTCAGCCTCCGTGATAACAATGTGCCTTGGAACTCAGGCGGCAGACGAGTTCCAAGGCACATTGCAGCTCTAACACACAATTCGAAAGAGACAACAACTTTCTGGGAAGAAATCAATCACCGGAACTCATTTCGACGCCTGCAAAGAATTGTAGCATATGTCATTCGTTATGTGAAAGTATTAAGAAACAAGGTGTCCCACCCTACAATAGCACCAACAGCCGAAGAAATGGAGGCATCATTGACATTGATTGTCAAGGATACCCAAGGAAGAGCCTTTTACGATGACATTAAAAACTTAGAGCGCCACTCAACTGTCAATAACACTAGCGATATCAGTAATTTGTCACCGTTTATTGATGACCAAGGTATCCTAAGTGTTGGAGGACGGCTAGAAGCATCTAGCTTGAGCTATTTCGCAAAACATCCCATGTTGCTGCCATACAACGACCATATCTCCAGAATGATTCTCGTCATGATGCATGAGAATAATTTACATTGTGGTCCACAAGGTTTGCTATCAGCGTCAAGGCAACGATTTTGGATAATAAAAGGAAAAATAATGGCCCGAAACGTTGTGCAAAATTGCGTGCGCTGCACCAGATCTAAGCCTAAGTTATTCACTCAAGTGATGGGAAATTTGCCAGCAACCAGAGTCACTCCAGCTCGACCGTTTGTCCATAGTGGAGTGGATTATTGCGGACCATTTTGGGTGCACTATAAAATTCGTGGAAAGAAGCCACACAAGGCTTATATCGCAGTATTTTCCTGTTTCGCAACAAAGGCAGTTCACCTAGAGGTTGTAACCGAATTGACGACCGAAGCATTTATCGGAGCGCTGAAACGCTTTACGTCTCGCCGCGGACGGTATGACACTATCTATTGTGACAACGCAACCAATTTCGTCGGCACAAGTAACAATCTGAAGGAGCTAAACGATGTCAGCTTCTCAAACACCTCACGAGAAAATATCACGAGATCAAGCAGCGACCGTGGAATAAACTTCAAATTCAATCCTCCTAGAGCTCCAAATTTAGGAGGCTTATGGGAAGCAGCGGTTAAATCCGCCAAGAATTTGCTATAACGAAGTGTATCGACGGCATCGCTGACCTACGAAGAACTCAAAACCATCGTCGTGCAGATCGAGGGAATTTTGAATTCTCGACCGCTTACCCCAATGTCAACAGATCCAGATGACCTAACAGCGCTAACTCCGGGACACTTCTTGATAGGCGAACCGTTAACTTCACAGATAGATTGGAACATGTCAGAATCCAAGGTATCCCTACAAACTAGATGGAAATTGGTGACACACCTTAAATACGAGTTCTGGAAACGTTGGTCACACGAGTACCTTCACCAACTTCAGCAACGACACAAATGGAAGGGTCCAACCAGCACCATAGAGCCAAATACTATAGTAATCGTCAAAGAAGATAACTTACCAGTGCTCCAATGGCCTCTAGGGCGAATTGTTAAGGTATACAAGGGTGACGATGCCTTAGTAAGAGTGTGCGACGTAAAAACACAAGGGGGCATATTTAAAAGAGCAATTCAAAGACTGGCACCATTATTCTCGGCAGATCATGACGACATCGAAGTAGATCCAGAAGAGCAACCAGTGCCAAAAAGGAGAAGAATAATACCAGCAATCACTAATGGTTTGGCATTGCTACTCACAATAATGATGTTACCAATAATATTGGGATCTCCAGTGAAAGTTAATCGTTTTGGTTCAAAACTTGGCATCCACTTCGAAAATATATTTCATCTACAGAATGGAACTTGCTCGTATACTATGATCTGAAACCATATTGGACAGAAGCATCAACGCTGTTCAACGGTACCAGCACCCTACGTCAACTTTGCCGAAAGATTAAACAAAACTACACTTGTAGTCATCTAACTGACAGCTTCGATCGACTTGAAGGAGAATTGCGTGTAGATAATAATCTGTTAAGAAGCAGTCGCAACAGGAGAGGGGCAGTAAATCTCGTTGGAAACCTTGCACATACACTATTTGGCGTGCTAGATTCAGAGTATTCCAAAAAGTTGTCAAGGACAATATTAAACGTCAAAGGAAACGAGTCCAATCTGCTACATCTGCTGAAGAATCAAACATCCATCATTGATTCCACCGTCAACATCATAAAGCAGGATCAGATAGCGGTTAAGATAAAATTTGATGAATTTGACCAACAAGTGAATCAAATGTGGAACCAATTGCAGAAAGAAGACGAAGAGCTGCAACAATCGAAATTGTTGGAACTATTCAACGCTCTGTCAATTCAACTAACTCTAATCGCAACCGATTTACAACGTACACAGTCAGCTATACTGGATGTTCTCACAGACACTCACCATGGTAAATTCAATCCGCTACTTTTAACTCCCGAGCAATTGCATACCGAAGTTGACAAAATTAAACTCCACCTGCCATCATCAACTACCTGCAAATCAAGAGGACTTAATACAACTATATAGGATAATGAAGGTAAATGGAGGACTCACTCAGGACCATATTGTGTTTAAGATTACATTACCGTTGGTGGAACATGACCGATTTGAAGTCTTTCTGCTCATTTCGGTACCAAATTGGATCAACAACACTATGGTGGCAATTGCTACATGCACCACCTTTCTGGCCACAAATGCTGTTCGCGATCAATACCTCCGAATTAGCTCCGACGACGTTGCATCATGTGAGCGAATCAATCAAAATGAATACGTATGTTCAAATGTGCCAATCCGGTACAGCTATGAGGCTGAGATGTGTTCCTGCGAAGTCAATTTGTTTAACAACAACACTCAACCAAATTGTAAACTAAAACCTGTGGCCAATAACATTCCGTGGCTACCACTGAAGAAAAAAAATCAATAGATTTATGCAATTCCGTCAACTTCACGAGCCACTGCAGTCTGCGGCAAAGAAATCATCCCGTTGACACTGAAAGACTCAGGACTACTGACGCTTCAGCCAGAATGCGTGCTGAAACACAATGCAATCTCAATACAAGGGCAAGAATCCGTGTCCAGTTCGTTAACAGCATCACGCACAAGCCTAGGAAAAATTACAGAATTATCTAATAGTGAACAAATAACCCCACTATTGCAGAAAATCAACGTGATCACTTACACAACACAACTGAAGAATCTCACAGAATTACACAATGCTCTGGCCAAGGAAAAACTGATGACACTGCACAAAATTCAACCTCCAGACTATTACCACCATGCGGTCAGTTATACCGCACTGTTCCTGTCCGTGATACTTTTAATTACTGGGCTCATATGGAAAATACGAAGTCAACGTTGCGTCAATGTACGAGAAATCATCACGTCAACAGATACGGTGCCTCAGCCTCGACCTCGCCACCAACCAATAGAGAATCTTACATAGGTTGAGCTGTGCTCAACGCGCGGGAGAAATGTTAATTGCATTAACAGTTGATGTGCCAACCTCATTGGGAGGTATGTAACATTCAAACTTTTAATGCATAACATCTTCTTTTGCATACAATTAGGCTTGTGTTAAGCAAACCTTGCCAGCTTAACGATGGAATTTGCATTGTTGACAAAAACTCCAATATATACTACATCAGCGAAGGCATTGCACTGGATGAAACATGATATCAAGTGCAATACGCTGAAAAACTCAATTCAAGGCAGCTTGCAAATTTGTCAATAATGCACATTTCATGGTTATGCTGTCAACTCAATAATACCTAATATGTATAGCCAAATTATATGTAATATATGTATATAGAAAAATGAATAAATACCCACGATTGGTACATCCAAAAGTCAGTCAATCAGTAAGAGTTAACTGTGAGTCTTTTCATTTTAACTTAACATTGATTGATTCTCCTTCTCCGACACCAAGGTTTATGTGCCTGTTGTCAAACCCACCATCAACTCGGTACAAGCACCGCTGTTGACATTAGGTCCTTTTTCAACGATACCAAGGTTTACGTGCCTGGTATCAACTTTATAATAAACTCGGTACAAGAACCGTTGTTGAAATTCAGCTGTTAATTTTAATTTAACACCAACACTAAAACGACTTTTCCACATTTGTGACTAGAACTAAAAATTAAATCAAACAAAGAAATGTATTCCGTTTCCACTTACTTCACTGTAAGTAAAGTTATGAGCCGCCACACTAAAAAAGGTCTTTGCCCTTATGCACCAACTGCCAAAAATATGGCCACACCAGAAATATCTGCACGAAAACTCCAGTTTGAGGTGAGTGTTTTGGAAGTCATAAAACCAATAGTTTAATGGTCGCCTCAAATAACGTTGTAGCCAACAGATTTTGCGAAATGCGATTTTTAGTGGAATTATATTCTAAAGCCAATTTCTTGCCTTGGTGCAAACGAAATTTACCGTTTTCAAATTTTTTGTGCACATCAAATACACAGTCGCTGGAACAACGTTGTAAATGATTGATATAATGGCAAGTGCGGAAGAATTTAGTGTGATGCTTAAGCTCAATAAAGGCAAAAAAAGAAATGTAAACTATGAAAATAGGAAGAATATTCAAAAAAAAAAATATTCAGAAATAGTGGAGAATTATACATTTCCAAAAAAGGGAAACTCATTCCGGAGAAAAATGCTCCTGTAATAGTAATTTGGAAAAACGCATACAATCTGAAGATCATGTAGTTTTAAAATTAAGGAAAATTGATTCCTCTGTAGAAGCCATGCTTATTATTAACTTGCACCAGATATCAAAAAGCGCTGCCAAAATCGACATTTTTATAGCAATTGGAAGTGCTCCGAAATGAGCCTATCTATAACTATAGCATCATATTTTACATAAACAAATTTGTATTGAAATTTCTCAAGAGTAAAGCTTACTGCCTATATTTTACTTAGTTTAATGTAATGTGTAATTACAAGGACATGACTTTGTCTTTATATATTTTTTTTTCATGTAAATCAATAATGTATGATTGTTTTTTGTTAATAAACATTGAATCTACCAACAGAAATGATTCTGCTTATAGTGAAACAACGTTGTATCATCCACTTTACAGGACCCATACAACGTTATTTCTCTAAGAAATATATTGCAATTGGCTTTTAGGGCATTTCGGACGCATTTTAATTATTTTAGAAATATAAATCGGGTCTAATAAGGGCTAATCTAATAAAAGTGAAAAAAATATAAAAGAAATTTCAAATCTGGCGTCTTTAAGCCGTTTTTACCTCTACTGAAAATTTTTAATTTTGTCGCTTACAATGTTATTTGAGGCGACTATTCAATTGTTGAACAAAAAAATGACATCACTTGTAATAAAATGTACGTTATGCCGTGAAAAAACATAAGGGTTGTATGTTATAGAAAGTCTGTAGTGATACGGGAAAAACACTTGATCTAATAGACTTCTTCATAACAAAACGCATTAGGCACGAATATCTTACTATACAATCAAGCTTGGAACTCTCATCTGACCATTGTCCGGTTGTATTGACATATTAAAGCACTCACCTAATATACAATAGACCAAAAAATATTTATAATAAACTGACGGATTGGAATCTTTTTCGCACAATTTTGGAACAAAGACTTAACATAAACATCTCATTTAAAAACGATGAAGGAATCGACAGTGCAGTAGCATATTTAAATGATATTATTTACGCTGCAACTAGTTCTACACCAGCAACAAAAATCATAAATAAGGAGTAAAAAATTCCCACAATAATCAAGGATAGCCTCAGGAAAAAAGAGGAAACTGAGAAGACAATGGCAACTCTTACGGTCACCAGAGGATAAAAATAGATTAAACCAAGTAACTAGAGATTTAAAAGAAATGCTAAAATTTGACAAGGATGACAAACTAGAAACGTACTTAACGATTTTAGGATCCACAAGAACTAACAACTACTCGTTGTGGAAAGCTACCAAACAAATCGCAAGCGTAATTTTACTTCAACCGCCACTCAAAACTCCAGACAAAAAGTGGGCTCGAACACTTTTAGACAAAGTCAAAGAATTATCCGATCACTTTCAAAAACATTTACAAATGAAATGAAAGATCAAATAATTGCCGCAGCCGCTATACCCAACAATAAAAATATAGCAATCAAAAAAGTAACAAAGAAGGACATACAAATTACTAGCCACACAACAATTAAAACAAAAAAATCTCCAGGATATAATGGACTTACAGATAAAATTCTAAAAGAACTGCCTGATAATGCACTTATATACATTAGGAATTTATTTAATGCAATTATAACGCGAAAGTACTATCCCGCAGCGTGGAAAGTAGCTGAAGTTATCGCTTTTCCGAAACCAAATAAGGACCCCTCAGTCGCCACATTGTACCTTTTTTTGATCGCCTAGAGCCTATCCTAGGAAGGAGAAGAATAATCCCTTACCATCAGTTCGGGTTCAGACGTAAACACTCTACAATTCAACAAGTTCATAGAGTAACGCATAAAATAGCAATTGAAATTGACAAAAAAATACTTGCGTGGCAATATACCTTGATGTTGCAAAGGCGTTTGATAGCGTATGGTACAAAGGACTACTGCACAAGTTAAGACCATACCTTCCACTAGACTTCTACCTACTTCTAAAAGGCTACATCAAAAACCGATATTTTTATGTCAAATATGCAGAGGGATGTCCCGATATTCTAAAATTGGAGGCCAGAGTACCACAAGGTAGTGTACTAGGACCAACACAATATGGCTAATATATCATATAGCGTCTACATTCAAAAATAATACGTACAATCACCAATGTTTTATAGTATATACCCAATGACCGTGGTCTCAAAATTGACACTGTACAAGATATTACCCGCACATGTAGCATAAATCCCACACCTCGACTATCATTATACTCAAATCTTGAGATACGACACCTACCAATGAAGGAGAGTGAACAACCGAGACGACACAAACGCCCTATACCAACGGATTTAATAACTCGTAAATTTTGAAATTGAATTAATGCAATTGTAAAATATTGTTATAAAAAATGTAATCGTAAATTTTGATTTATTGTATACTCGCCCATACTGTAAGACAATTTACTTAGTGTAATATGACAGGTGTAAAATTTATAAGGGAAATAATAAAAAATAAATAACAATTTCTCCGTGTATCTTTATACCAGTAACCGTCAATTAAACCTTCAAAGCTTCGATAAGTTTAAACAAATGCGAATATAAGTTTAAACAAATGCGAAGATTTTTAGATTGGTAGAACAGCTTAGCATCATCACATTTAATATGTAAAACTCAGTTATCATTATATATTATATATGGGTAAATCTAAAAAAAAAAATTTTTTAATCATAGCCAAATACATCCCTGCATTCCTTTTATGGAATACCTACCTCGTGCCACGCCTGGTGGACGCTTGGTAGAGTTTCAATATTATCACATTCAGCAGAATGTTCCCTTTAAATATTTAAAATATTTAAATATTTAAAATATTTTCTGAAAATAAACACTTTTATTGTTCCTATATATTAACTGCTGTACCAAATGGCTGAGTGCACTCTTATGAACAGCATACTGTACATAGGAGTAAACTATTCGCACATATATTCATGCATCGATTTATTTCACTGTAATTAGACGCGTTTGCACGAACTTACATTTTTTTTTTGAGGATAAGTATAATAAACTATATATTGCTCATGTTTTCTCACATGTTGTCTGCGCAAATAAATAAAAATATGGCATAGGAGTATGAGATTATGAGCGGTAGCGGTAGTATAAGTGAAAGAAGAAAAACAAAATGCGAAAAGAAAGCGCATGTATGTCAATAAGCCGTATGGTAATAAGATATTATTGGGACCCCAGGAGTTCCTGGGCTGTGCAAAGTGGGGAGCGCAAGGAAAGGGTACATCTTTGGGTGAAAGTCAGAACCTCATAAATATTGTCATCCCTCTTGCAACAGCCAAACTTGACATCAAAAAGAAATACTTGGCTGACGCTTACAAATCCTGGGTAGACAAGGAATAGTGCAATACGGCTGGACTCACTTTGGTAAAAATAGGCAAACACAGAATCAATTAACTTCTTCGACTCGATCCCAAATCTGTGTCGACAACTTTGTCGGTTTTGACCGGCCACTACATACTGGGAAGGCATGTAGAAAGCCCGGACCTACCCTCAAATGATTTCTGCCGGGGCTGTGGTTCCGAGGAGGAGGAGAAGACGGTGCTCCAGCTCTTATATCACTGCCCATTCTTCGGTAGAAGAAGAAATTACACCATTGGTACCCCATTTCTCACAAATTTTACAGAGCTGTCATTCTTCAATATTAGTGACATAGCAGCATTCATCAAATTATCAAGATAGTTTCAAAGAATTTTAGACAGAACTTGAAGAGTACCATACCTTGGTATCACAACGGGCCATTAGGTGTGCACAAGTGTACTTTTGGTGAACTAAGCTCCCACCCCCACCTATCTTTCATTACTGCTAGACACTGACTTTAGTCAAGCTGACACACTTTACACATTTCGCTTGGCTTGAATTTGGAATGCTATGTAATGCTTCTGAATAAATTTACATAAAAAGATTGTGAGCGAGAAATGCGAATGAATACATCAGTAGAACATAATGTACAATCGGAATATAACTGTGTGATCTTGTATAAAAAAGCTTCAACAAATTGTTAGAAAATTTTGTGGCATTACCCTTAATCGTAACCAGGGTGGTTACTGGGCAGCGGATCTCTGCCACTGGATTGGGCCATCCACGTAAGATCAAACTTATTTTTCATTAATACTGATTGACATTCCAAGGTCCCCTCAAAAGCAAAACAGAACATAACTGACATTCCTGAACTGATAAAATTGTTGATGGATCAAATAATAAGAAGAGAACCTTTAAAGAAGGTGGAAAATTTAATGTTCGAAGCAATAGAAGGTTAGGGAATAAATTAAATAAGGTATATGCCGAACGAGGTCCAAAACGAGGGTACAACAGTGTTAATCAGTGGTAAAAGAATACACAAATATAATATTCGTTAAAAAAATTAATTTTTCAAAAATATAAGTAAATTGAAAAAAACAAAGAATGGTAAATAATCGATGTACCCATCAGAAAGATGTGGGGCATACCGTATTAACCGTTGATTAGCTATTCCTTTTAATTTTATATTCATAGTTGATAAGTTGATTGTACATAGCTTTAAGGGAAAAGAAAATTTAGTGTCAAATTGGAAAGCAATCGTTGGAGTAGTTGAATCTTGCTAGAAATTTCAGTTCTGATTTTCCGAAATTGGCGATAACATTTGGCGCCCGAGGGACTCTTTTGGTTCTTTGGATTTTAAAAGACTAAACTTTCGTTGATTGGCAAGCAGAGGATAATCGTGTAATCCTCATAGTAGCTGAAAGTACCGAGGCTATCAACGGGCATTGTCATCTGATTCTAGAAGAAGTGGATACAGGTCTAGTCAACGTTACAACGGGACCTAGTGAAGTGCGTTGAATTAGGCAGCAGCACTCGAAAGGCATCGAAGACTGCTAGTAGTTGCATATAGGTAAATTTTGATAAAAGAGTGCAATCAATGTCTGTATGTCGGTAAAATGTTTTTTAAAAAAGAAGAAAGGGTGCATAGTTTCATGCATTTTAGTAATAGAAAACTTTAGAGCATATGAGTGCAATGGTGTTGTGAGTCAGAATCAAGCTACCTGCGTGTAGTTTACTCACAGCACCCACTCCTAATAGATATTACACATTTGATGTAGTTAACATTTAAGTTATATTCACGCACATTATTTCAGTTATTATGTAAACTTTTAGTGTATTAGAGTACCACTTTTGGGTTCACATTGGCCTATAGAATGTACCATCGACATTCTCAGTTAGATTGACCGACTGACACCAATCAGCTAATGCGAAAACGGAACACCAGAGAAGTGTTTACCTTAGCAAGTAAGATGAGCTGTAAATAGTATTTAAGTTCTATGATTTTAAGAATAAACTATCTTTTGGATTCTACGACTAAAAGAACACGGTGTTTTACCTGTCAGCTATAAGCGCCTTTTTAGGAACCAACAGCTCTTCGTCCACGTCTGCGTCTATAACCGGCAGTAAAAGGCCGATCGCTACAACCGACGACAACGCACAGGACCCCAACAATGGCTCCTAAAAAGTCATGTAAAGGTGAACATTACCCAGCTAGGGATAGTCGAATTGGCTCTCTTGAACGAATTAAATTATTTCTCGAAAAAAGGCTAAAAGCATTAGTTGGAAACACGCTTGAGTTTAGTGGAATCCAATTTTGCATAGATATCTATTATACAAGATGATATTGAAACATACGTAATTGAAGAATTATATTGCGAGATAAAATCGACAATATTGAGTGCCATTGCACAAAACAAACGCCATATAAATGTTGAATTAGAATCAACGCAATTAAATAATTATTTCTTAAATGCGTTGCCGGTCGCTCGATGTATAAATGTACCAAAAATTACAATTCTAATATTTTCCTGGAAGTACACAGAGTGGACATCTTGGCATAATATATTTGTCACCATTATTGATTCAGATAATGAATTAGACTTTTTATCGAAGTTTATTCATTTGCGGGCAAAGTTTTGCTTTAGGGCAAAGTGCATTTCGAATTGTAGAACCATTAGCAATGACTAAGGAAATTTATTCAAAGGCGCGATGCCTATTACGGGAACGATACGAAAATCGTTATATTATATTTCAAGCCTACATAAAAGAAGTATTTGATATACCGCAGGTTAATAAGAAATGCTATATCAGTGTGCATGAGTTAGTCGACGAAACCAATTCACATATTCGATTGCTTGAGTCACTAGAGAAGGTGGAAGAAATATGTATTTTATTTAAAAGGATGAATCACAATAATAAATTATTATAACTAATTTAAGAAGAAGAGTCATAGCTACCAGGGCCTTCAACTCGATTTTAATATATTATTTTACATATTTACTTATTTAGGTATTTAAATATAATTTTGGATGTGGCATTCTTTTAAGAATTTATTAATCTTTGTTATGTTATTCTTTGATGTATCTTTTAGAGGAGCACTTGGAATCTGGTTATGGAATATTTTTTTACGGGTTTTTTGGAAGTTGGGGCAGTTATTTAGCAGGTGTAACGAGGATATTGATTCCCCACAAAATTGACAGTTACGTAACGGTTCCCCACGTAGCAAATGCTCGTTTGAGCATTTGGTGTGTCCGATCCGGAGTCGTACAAAGTTTTTTGTTTGTTGGCGAGAGCAAGTTACAGGATAATATGGTTTCATTCCATCTGTGTTGAAGGTGGTGTAAAAGTGTTTATATTTTTTCCAAGTGCAATAGTTCGTGGCAACATGGAGAGATATTATATGTCGCAGTAGGTCTTTAGTTTCTGTGACTTGGGAGACGTAGTTTGGAGCCGTAATTGACTCTGCTGCAGCTATATCTGCAAGTTCGTTACCTGGTATCCCCGAATGTCCTGGGACCCACATAATTTTTATTTTCTTGGAATATTTAATACACGAGTTTCGGATATTGTTTATGGTCCTGCTGCTATCATTATTGAAGTTTCGAATGGCTTCAATAGTCGATTTGCTGTCTGTACATATGAGGAAGTTTCCTTTATTTTTGTGAGCAAAGTCGATGGCACATTTAACAGCAAAAGCTTCGGCAATAAATACAGAGCTAAAAGGAGGAAGACATCCTGACGTAATTAAATTTCCATTGTTGTGGACTACAGCAAATGATGTGCCAAGAGTTCCTTTTGATACGTCTGTATAGAGTAGGCTCCATTTTTTGTTTATATATTCACTTGCCGTTTCTGTAAAAAGTTGTCTATAAACTTTGGGATCGGTAACGGTTTTTGGATATTGCAGTAAATTCAATGCGAAGGAGCTATCTTTTATATTCCAAGGTGGTTCACTTTGTCGCTTAGTTTGACCGACTTTTATATCCCAGTCAAGGTTTTTGGAGAGTTGGACACATCTACGAATTATGGATTTAATTCTATATTGTCATTTGTGCTTGACAACCTCCATTATGTCTTTGTGCAGTACTCTGTTGTTAGTAATGAAGAGTTTAGGAATGAGTTCTGATGTTGACAACGATAATTGCTGTTGAATAGATGGTAGCCCAGCTTCATCGAATATATTTTTTAACGGTGACGGTGGAAAGGCGCTGATGCTCCTGCGAACAGCTTTGTTGTAAGGGGCTTCCAAAGATTTTAGGTTTTTTTGAGAACACCATCCATAAATTGGCAATGCGTAATCTATTTTTGAAAGTATGAGAGCTCTGGTGATGTTAATTAATGTTGAAATGTGTATTAAACTGTGTTTGGATGTTAGGTATATAATAATGTTGAGGCGGGTAGCTAGACTTTTTCTTAACTGTAAACAATGCTTCTTAAAGTTAAACTTATTATCAAAAATAACACTAAGAATTCTCAGATGTTTTACAAGTTCAATATTTACATTATCATATTTAAGGCTAAAACAATTACATTTGGTTTTCTTACATATATGTAGTATTTTACATTTACTAACAGATAGTTTAGCGCCAGATAAGTTGCCCCAATTTGTAATTTCATTAAGTATTTTTGTGAAAGTAGATTTGATCGTATCGAGATCTTTTGTTTTAGAAAATATAATGGCGTCGTCTGCGTAAATTGTGTGTTGAATATTTTTGTATCCATCGAGTAATTTACTGAATTGGTCGAATGCAATAATAAATAGAACAACCGATAGGGTGGGAACCCTGCGGTATGCCATTGACGAGGGGGTATGTATTTGATAGTTCTGTATTAGCTCTAACTCTTATTTTTCGGTTTGATAAGAAAGCTCTGACGATATTAAAAATTTTCTTTCCTATACCCCAGGTCGCCAGTTGTTGAAGGACAACATGTATTCCTATGCGGTCAAAGGCTCTATGAAAATCAGTAGCTAAAACGGTAACATGGTTTTTGGTGGAAAGTGAAGTTGTAACGTAATGTTCAAAGTGAAGCAGTGCATCAATTGTGCTTTGTTTTCGCTTGAAAGCTACTTGGTTATGACTCGTTAAATTGTTTTTTGATATAAACCACATTATTCTTTTAGCTATTATTCTCTCGAGTATTTTTCCGGTGCAAGGTAATAGGGATATAGGTCTGAAACCATCAAACTCATACTTGAATTTATTGGGTTTTGGGATGGGAACAACCTCAGCTGTTCGCCAATTTTTGGGGGTAAATGCCTTGTTCAATGATGTTATTGTATACATTTGTGATTGTAATTTTTGCGTGTTTGGGTAGGTGTTTCAACATTTGGTACGATATATTGTCAAAACCTGGAGTTTTGCTCTTAGCATTGGATAGGGCGAACTCGAATTCTACTATGGTTATATTTGATTCTATTTGTTTGGCTGAGGTAGATAATTTTTTGGGTTTATATTGGGTTTGAAGTGCTGTGTTTTTTTCAATTCTAAAGTGTGGGTGAAAGTTATGGTTCTGCGAGAGGTTAGACCATGATGTAGCAAATAAATTAGCTATGTCTGTGGATTTGGATAATAGTTTCTCACCATTTTTTATTGTTTTTATTTTTTCAAGGTGCTTGCCTCCTACAAGGCCCCTAATGTTGGACCTGGGCTGGTTTGCGGGTTTATATTTTCCGTGAGTTTTTCGAGACAATCTGCTTTGGAGTTTTTGATTGCTTTTCTGAAAACAGCATTGGCTTTCCTGTATAAGATCAGATTAGGTTTACTTATATGTCTCTTATATCTGTACCATGAATTTTGTTTTTCCTCTCGCAGGTTGGATAAGTGGGTACTCCACCAAGGGAAAGTAGCTTTAACTACATTTCCTTTAGACTGGGGTATAGCTACATTTGCGGCACTACGGATGATTTTTTGTATTTTTGCAGCATCTTTATTCACATTACTGGATTGAACGCAGGTTGGAAACTGTTTCTCACAAATTGAGTTAAAAAGTGTCCAGTCGGCTAGGACTATTTCAAATTTTGGTTTTATTTTACTTTTTTCTATATTGAATTTAGAATTTATTTCTATGAAGATCGGGAAATGATCGCTTCCGTGCAAATATTCAGAAATTTTCCAAGAACATTTGGGAGCAATTTGTGAGGAGCATATGCTGAGATCTATGTGTGAAAAGGTTTTATGAGTGGAAAAATGCGTAGGCGACTCATCATTTAAGGCTACTAAACTTTCACATAAAATAAGATCCTCCAAGATTCTTCCTCGTTGGTTGGAAATTCTTGATCCCCATAGCGGACTCCATGAATTAAAGTCACCTACTATCGGGTTTTTCAATAAGAGCGCTACAAAAGTTTTTTTAAATAAAACAAAACCGGTTTTAGATATCAATGAAATTCTTTATTCCTGTGAAAGTACATTCGATGACAATATGTATGGAGCTCGATTGCTTTTGCATGGCCCCCACGGGCACGCTTGCATAAGTCCAGACGCTGAACCCAATTTTCAACGGTTTGCAAGCATAAATCGGCCGATACTGCTGCAATTTCACGTTCGATATTCGTACGAAGTTCATCAATCGTCGCTGGCTTGTTGGCATAGACCATAGACTTGACGTAGCCCCACAGGAAATAATCTAACGGCGTCAAATCGCACGAGCGAGGCGGCCAATCGACTGGGCCATTTTGTGAGATAACTCGTTCACCAAACTTGGTTTGCAGTAAATTGATTGTGGCATTCGCTGTGTGGCTTGTGGCGCCGTCCTGTTGGAACCACATGTCCTCCAAATCCATATTATCCAATTGGGGCCAAAAATATTCGGTTATCATTGAACGGAAGCGATTCGCATTCACAGTAATGTGCCGGTCTTGATCATCACGGAAGAACTACGGCCCAATGACGCCGCCGGCCCAATGCAATGATGACTCATGAAGTACGTGTGGATTGCTGTCTAACCAATAACGCATACTTTGCTTATTGACGAAAAATTTTCCGATGAAAATCCGAATCATTTTCAAGGTATTGCTCAGCCCAATTCACGAACATACGACGCTTATGGTGGTCAAGCGGCTTCAGTTCTTGCGTCAATTTGATCTTGTAAGGATGTAGGCCAAGATCTTTCCGCAAAATTCGCCACAACGACGTCACAGAGATGCCCAACGCTTGAGAACGACGTGTGAGAGACACATTTGGGCTTTCTTGAACTGAAGCCTCAGCGGCAGCAATATTCTCGACACTACGGGCACTTCTTTGTCTCACTGGCACGGGAACATTTTGTACTGTGCCTGTGGATTCAAATTTTTCCACTAAATGCTCAATTGTTGATCTGCTATGACAATTATGACGACCATAAATTGGACGTAGCGCTCTTAATGTTGAGGCGACTAACTCCGAATTTCGGTAGTAAATTTTAATAATTTCGACTCGTTGTTGGCTCGTATATCTTTGCATGATGCAATGGCAAACCTTACTGAAGAGAAATGTCAAAAGAGCAGGAAAAAATATGGCGTCGTTTGCTGTCACTATCTATTTACTTTTGTAGCGTTTCTTTTGAAAAACCCTTTATAATGTAGGGTGTATTTATGGAGCGTGTAATTGAATGTAAATTTTTCGAAGACAACTTTTGACATGCGGGGATATACATATTGATTATATTGAAAATTATGCCAATATTGATTTCGATTATGTGTGTTGCTAGAAGAGAATTAACTGAAACCAGTTTGGGAGGGATGTGTTTTTTTATGAGCAAACCTACGCCTTGTTTAGAAGTAGTGTTGGTTGTCAAGTTATGAAAGTACCCTACATATTGTTTTGGTACTATTGTATTATTTCTTGAAGACGGGATGTGTGTTTCTTGTAGCGCAATTATGTCCGGGCTAAAATCTTTTATTAACAATTGTAATTCGTGGTAGTTGTTTACGAATCCTTTTATGTTCCACTGTAAGAGTTTAAGGTTCATTTATTGTATACTTAATGGAGAAGTTAAAAAACAAAAAATGCTTTGTTTATTTTATTATTCTTCTTCGTCAGATGAAAGAAGAATTTTGTGTGTTGTTTTGGAAGAATAATTATCTATATTTCGAAGGGAATTAAAAATAGGTAGTGTATTATTGTTTTTGGATTCAAGAGAAGAATTTGTAATATGGTTAGAGATGGTTTTTTACTAAGAGAGGAAGTGTTAGAAGTAGATGTGTTTGAAGCATTGTCTTTTTTTGTTTCTTTGTGTGTTAAGAAACTACTAAAACTGGTTTGTTTATTGCTGTAGTTGGATTCGAGAGAGAAGCTGGTTGAAGTAGTTGTTTTTTTACTAGTAGCGGTTAGTTCTGTTGTGGGAGTAATTTTTACTTTATTTGTTGTGTGGTTTGTGGTTTCATTGTTTTCGTTTAGTTTTGTTTCTGTTCGATAGCATAGCTATGTACAGAGGCATTTAAAGGTGTTTGGTTTCTATGAATTTGCCTGGCTTCCCGTATTGTGCATTTGTTTTTTGTTATTATGTGCAGAATTTCTTTTTCTTGGCTGAACCTTTTACAGTTTCTGGAAGAAGAAGGGTGATCTTCTGCACAGTTAGCACAGAAAGTGCGGGAGCAATTAATGGCAGTATGTGGTGGGAGGGCACAGTTCGCACAAGCAGGGGTTCCTTTGCAGCGTTTAGCTGTATGTCCCAGCTTCTGACACGATTTGCAACGCATCGGATTGGGAATGTACTCCCTGATCTTTACTGTATGCCAGGAAATATCAATTTTGTCCGTAAGATGATATAAATCGAAGGTTATGAGTATAACTCCGCGTGGGTGTGTTTTACCTTCCGTGATTTTTAGGAATTTGTGGATGGAAGCGACTCCTTGGGAACTTAGTTCACGAACGATTTCTTCGTCTGAAACAGTATTTAAATAGGGCGCATATACTGTACCCTTTGTATAATTTAGGGAGTTGTGCAATGTGCATTTAATTGGGCATAGTCCATGTAGTGTTTTAGCTGCTAAAAATTTCTCGGCTATCGTTAGGTTTTTGATTAGGAGCAGCAATGCCGTCACGAAGCTCTGAGATGGAGATGATGTCTTTGCTAATGAGCTGAAGAAATTTTTGCACTGAGAAACAGGAGATGTTTGACAACGGAGTTTTTTCATCAGCAGAAGCTACAACAATGAATTTGGGATTAGCCTGGATGGTTTTTGGGAGATCGGGGAAGGTGATGGAGGAACTAAGGTTGTGCCGTTTCTTTTTTTTTGTCTCAGGGCTGTCCGCAAGTAAAGCGAAACGGTTGCCTTCGACGGAGGGGGGCGCGGGGGCCATGATCTACTTTATGGAGTTGTACACTATTCAGTTGATGGAAAGTATTTATTGTGTAAAAATGCAAGTACGAACCGTAGTAAAGATAATGTGAAGTGAAACCGCGAACGGTATGCAAAAACTTGAGAAAAAAACTCAGAAAGAAACCGGAGTATACACTTGTGTCTGCTCGCCACGAGTATTAGTCGGAGACTGTGGAAAAAATAATAATAGTGCTGTTATATTATTTAGTGCGTCTCAAGTTAGACACAGAAACAAATAAAATGTGGGAAAAATTTTTTGTTTGCAACGAATTACCTTCATGCCAAATTCTTTCAAAGTTTCTAGGCAATCGATGTACTGTATTAGAATATACGGAAATTAATCATCAGCTTACAGTGAAAGCCACCAGCAATCAGACATTTTCTGGCAATAGGAAAAAGGGTTCATTTGAAGGAATTGGAAAATCGCACGCATTTTCTGCTATAGTGTCTAACATTAAAGGCAGCTGTTTTTCTTGCAGCGGTCAACATACGTTAGGAAAGTATCCAACATTTTTGAGGTTGAATCCTATGCAGAGATATTTTGAGGTTAACAAGTTGTCCATGTGCTTAGTGTGCTTATTAACAACACTTAAAGTAAGAGATTGTAAGGCATGTCGATGGGGCACGATCGCGGGATCCACCACAGTTTATTACATAGAGATGACTACAGCGGCGCATCAACTACATTAGCAGCTATAAATGATAGCTTAGGTACAGATTTGAGTAAAAATGATAAAACACAAACTATTACCTTTTTAATGCAATTTTATTCGCTCAATGTAATTCTGGTTTAAAACAATGTAGGAAATTAAGTAGAATGTCGGGACTTATTAGATTCCGGTAGTAAATTAAACTTTATGACTTCCAAATTAGTCGAAATTAAAAGTAAAAATGAAAAGTAAAACATTATACAAATATATGGTATTGGAACTACACAAACAAATGTTTTAATACTAAAATTCAATCCAGGGTAACAAATTTGGTATATTCATTAGATTTTTTGTTCAATCCAACCATAACTCACTATACTCCTGGGAGGAATTCAAATACAATAAATAGACATATGCCTAAACACATCGAACTGTCAGATCCCGATTTTAATCAAGGCAAGAAAATCGCTCTGTTGTTTGGTGTTACGATGTTCTTCAAGCTATTAGCTGGCGGTCAAATTTGTTTTGGAGAAAAGTTACCAATTCTTCAAAAATTGTTATTAGCATGGATTATAGCTGGAGAATGTAAATATATAAATATGATAAGCTTAACTACCACTAAAGTTATTGACAATAAAGAAGATCTTTCAGCAATAGTGGAGCAATTTTGGAGATGTGAAAAAGTGGAAATTAATAAAAGTAGCGAGGAAGAAGCGAGTGAAACTACTTTTTTGAATCAGGTTCACCATAAGCAGTGCGGACGCTTTATAGTCCGTTGCCATTTAAGTCAGTAATAAATTCGATAGGCGTCTCATATGCCATTGCCTTCAAACGATTTCTTAATTTAGAAGGAAGATTAGATCCAGATATGCAATTAAAGAACGTTTATAGGAAATTTATGAAAGTATATCAAGTGTTGAATCATTTAGAGGAGGTTCCACGGGAACAAATGTCAAAGTTAAGGTATTTCATGCCGCACCATGCAATGTTGAGCCTAAGTGCAATTTCTACCAAGCTTCGGGTGGTATTTGATGCGTCTTGCAAGGGCAGCAATGGGTTTTCACTTAATGATAACTTGTTCGAACAAAAATTCAGCCAGAATTATTTGACATATAAATTCGCTTTCGCACATATCTGTATGTACTCACCGCTGACTTGTCAAAAATGTATCGACAACTTTTAGTACATGAGGATGATTGCAATTCGCAGAGTATATTATGGAGAACAAATCGGTCGGAAGAGATTCAAATGCTGAGACATAAAACTGTGACATATGGCACTAGCTAAGCTCCATTCTTAGCTGTTCGTTGTTTAAAATTTTTAGCAGAAACGTATAGTGATAGCCAGTTGATATTAAGATGCTACCAGAAATAATAAAATTGTTAAGTATGGGGAAACTCGAGGTACATAAATAGCGCACAAATTCTAATAAGATTAATATTCACTGCGACTCTACTGCAGAGGACAAGGATATACAACTTTGTATAAATCTGAATATTGCTCTAAAACCTTAGGTGTTCTTTGGAATTCAGCACAAGAAGTGTCTTCCTATTCATGAGCTTTAGAACCGGCTTAAGAAAATTAATAAATAAATTGTTCTGTCAGAATTGGCTCGATTGTATGATCCTTTAGGGTTACTTAAACCAATAGTATTGCTGGGGAAGATATTTATGCAAGGACTTTGGCTTCTTAAATTAGGCTGGCGAATCTTTGCCGCAAAATTTGCACAACAGTTGGCAAAAATATCATACACAGCTTAGGTTGATTTCAGAGTTTCATTTTCCTAGATCAATTGGAAGAATATGAGCGGCATCGAAGGTAGAGCTTCATGGCTTTGCCGATCTATCTATCATCATCCATCATCTATTCGAGCATACGGGTGTGCTATTTATATTCGCGTAGTGGATTCATTAGGAAATATTTCGGACATCCTTTTAACATCAAAATGGCGTGTGACCCCATTGAAAACACATCCAATACCTCGCCTTGAAATGCAAGGAGCTCTACTTGTAAAATTTACCAGTCCACCGAATTTGAGGTGAATGAATGCGAAGTTAACAAGTTTCAGTTAATTGACATTTATTCTGAAATTAAAACATACAACACAATGCGTCAATATATATTATTTAAATAGGAAAAAATATTAGATATCAGTTTTTTAGTAACTTACCGCAGTTTCCTTACATCCACTCTGGTATACTGAATAATCTATAAATGAGGAAATTTATATTAAATATAAAACCCGCTTGCTTGAGACCACAGATGTTATAACATCTACAAGAAAAATATACATTGAACATAGTTTGCACCTTACTATGGTTGATGGAAAAATATGCAATGATCTAAGCCAAATTTCCTCTTCGAAGCAAAGCCAACAGAAATGAATAATCTAGAAAAATGCCTAAAAAACCCACGAAACCCTTTTTGAATTTGGTTTATAACCACTTCATTCATATATCCGATTTTTAGAATATCTGCTACATGTTTCTTATAGACTGGATGCAAAAGAGCGGCATATCCGGCCCCAAGCCGAAAAGGTAGCCTTTATGAGAAGGAAACACAAAATTCAAATGGAATTTCGTCAAAAAATGTGATTGATTATAGACAAACCAAGAGCTGGAGGTAGTGGGACGTCCAATGATGGAAACACGGCCAGAAGATATTCTCATGAGAAAACGGGTATATAGTAGCCGAACTTACTGGTATAAAGAAAGATTTGATTGGAAGCTGTGCAACATTATTGCAGGCTATGTCTTCAGGATACAAAATCAATTCTGAAAAATTTGGACAATACTCGTATGCTTTGGAAACTGCTAACAATCTGATTGAGATGTATACTTAGGATTACCTTTACCTGTAACCGGTAGCTGATGACATTTGTTATGTCCTCTACCGATTCTGCCAAATATAAAGTGAACATTTTTAGGCGGAACGATAACAAAATCCTATTTCACAGTCAATTGCAGATAAGGGTAATTTTTAGAAAATACGAGTGAATTCACATGGATGTCATCCACGATAGGGGAACTGCGAGTAGTACGTGAGAACGAAATTCACATTACGGCTGATAGGAATTTAAGTGGTTCCGAAAGTAGTTTGTTTCGGGAGGAAAGAGGCTGCAAGATTTTGTATAATAAATTAATTGAAAGAAGGTCAGTTGTAGAGTACTTGAAAGAAAAGTTATTATGTTCATTAGTTTGTGAAGTTAAGCTTTGTTTTAAAATTATCAATGAACTGCTAGAGTTAGTGGAAGTTGGGGTTTTTGAATGCGGTGAACCTACTCTCACAAATAAGATGGAATACGGCCAAAAGGAGATATATTATATCTAATAATGAACGTTCACAAGAAACTGTCGTCGATCAGGCTTAATTAGCCTGTCCACCAAAAAAGAAATGTACTTTGACACGTCTTAAAGAAAATAAAATGAGAGATAGCAACTTGACGAAATAATTGAGGGGTAATAATAAGAAACAGTAGTTTAGAGTATGGTGGACTGAGACAGTACCCAAGACCCAATTCCTGGGAAAGTTCAGTTGCTGTGCTGTTGATTTCTGAGAAATAATTAAATGCTTCGGGAAAAATGGCCTTTCATTGAAAGCTCTTTGACGCGGACAGGTGCCGTTTTCGAAATAGCCTCAACATCTGCGAAAAATGTTTCAATAATTCTCCTTCTGATATTATTACGGTGGGATAACCGCACAGTTGAATTCGATGAATTGCACCCAGAAGAGGAGAGAAAGAAGGAAGAGGCAGGCTATCCTCTACAAGGAGAAACTTTGTAGTGTCAATGTAAGCCCTTTCGCAATTGTGTTTTTCAAAAGGCCGCCGTCGGTTGAGGTCACTCCAACCAATGCCACCGGGACTTTGGAAATTTAGGATTCTCCAACCACTTTTGGGGTTAGGAGAAAACGCACGAGGGCTGCGAATAAAAGTACAGCCACAGTGTGCTCCTCAGTCGTTTCAACGGGAGTCGCTACGACCCAACAAGCTACAACCGAATCCATTTCGCTGAAGTTTGCGAAGGCGCGTGTTGTGAGTTAGAATCAAGCTGCCTACGCGTAGTTGACTCACAGCAACGGCTCCTATTAAATTCATTAAGAGAGCACATATTTAGGGCGCAAATATTGTAAATAGTAGTATTTAAGCATTAATTATGATGTAAACTTTTAGGGTATTACAGCTCCGCAGTCGAGTCGACGAGGGCAGCGTAATGCACCGTCGCCACTTTTGAAGTAGGTCAGTGGACTTAAGCCACTGACACCAAATAACAACTGCATAACTGGAACACCAGAAAAGTCAAGACGTAGACTGTAATGTTCATCTGTAAATAGTATATAAGAACTAGTATTTGAAGAATAAACTCGCTTGTGATTGGAAACTTAGAATAGTGCAGTGCTTATTTAACAAAGTGATGTAGGTTTACAGGTTACCGCGCCAGGACATTCCAGAGGACGTCTCTCGCCGACAAGCAGATAAGGACCCCAACATTTTGGCGCAGCCGGTCTAAAGGACCTACAGGAGGAATCCCAGGGCAAGGAACCCTGTACCTGGGAAGCATCCTGCAACAAAATCAAAGGACCAAGATGTCATCGAAAAAAATGTTGGTGAGTAGAGTCTATATTAGCGTAATCTAAGTAGACACTTCTGCGACCCTGAAGGCGCCGTAGCGCTGGTCAAAGAAGTTGCAACATAAAGGCGCGTTTGCGCCGTTGCACGCAGCTTTGAATGGCAACCATAAACCGTCAGTATGATCGGACGGTCTATGTATGTTCATCCTAGCTGTGAGGATTTTTTTTGTGGGGGATTTGAGTTTGTTTGTCGTGAGGGACATTTATATTGTTTTTTAAGCCATGTCATCTATATTGGAGACATTTAAATTATTTTTATATTAAATTCAGATGTTCTAAATTTATGTTGTTTGAAAACAAACATAGAACATTTGATATAAATATTTGGCATTTTGAGCTTAAGGCATTAGGTGAAAATATTTCAAGAGGTGCAGACAACACGTGTTGTTGCATCAAAGTTTTTGTAGTTCGGAAACTACGATTTGCGTAGCAATGTTGATGAAAACATTTAAATGTTATTATTACGTGGTGCATACGTTACGGGTTTATTTTTAAATATGGATTCAAATTTCCGGGAATGAATCAAGACACTTTTGCCTGTTAATAATATTTCGGTTATTACAAACATATGGCCTTTCCTATGGATTTTTGGGAGTATTAAAGATGGTGAGAGGAAATCAAGGAGTATCTGTGCGGAAGTCAAGAACCAATTTGCATTGATGGAAGGACTTAATGGACGCCGGTAGACAGCGGAACTTTGTGATGGAAAACAAGTATAGCAGAATATGTATATAAAGATAGAATATACGGTGGAATGTTTTTTTTAAATAACTCTGTTTTGAATCATTAAGTAAGATCGAATAAAATATTGTAACAAGTTTGAACAATTATTGGATTTTTATTTGTAATTGGGATACGCCATCTGTTCTGGCATTTGGGATATGACGAAGGAAGCGCAAGGATTACTGCTGAGGCAGGAGCAAATTGGCGAAGCGATTGAAGAACTGGTCCGTAATTTTAAGAAGGACGGCAGTTTACGTAAGGACAACGTGTATTACCGCAAGCGAGTAACACAGTTGCAAGATCTGGGGAGAGAGTTCAACAATAATCACGGACTGTTGTTGCCTCACGGAGTTGAGTACGGCAAGGGAAAATATTTTGCGGAAAAATACGCAGACTACATAAATAGTCTGATCAACGAATGTGCAGATACATTTAGTTCTGAATTAGAGGGACTAGGACAAAAATTGTGAGTTTGGTTTCGCCAGACGAGGAAATAACGAACAGATTGAAATCAATACAGTCAGAGGTGAAACTGTTTACTGGGAAAATAGTTGACCAGATCGAAGCGAGTACGAGCAGGGAAGAAGCTCAGGAATTGTGGAGGCAGGCGAACGCCGGAGGAGCTGTGTCACCATTAGAAGTAGCGGATCAAGCCTTAACGGCAATCCAAAAAAGGACAGAAGAGAAGTTGTTCCAATCTCATGAGAAAACAGAAGATTTGAGAGCACAAAAAGAGTATCTCGAGAATAGGGTAAAGGAACTTTCTCGGAGATTGACGGAGACAGACGAAGCAGCATCGCTGTTGGAAGAGGAGTGTGCGGAATTAAAAAGAGGACGGGTGACCAATAGGACCTCACTGAATAGGGAGAGATCAAAATCAGCATCAGCTGGATTTACGCAGACAGTATTTACATTGCCTCCGGAAGTACGTTGACCGGAGTATTTAACACCAGAAGGGATAAGCCGCATGGTAAAGCCGAAATTAGTACTTAATGAAGAAAGGCAAGCGGAATTTTTGTTTGGCGCAACTGAAATTGGTGTCGAGCCTTTTTCTCCAGGAAGTCCGATAACTAATAAAAATAAGGGATATCCGCCAAAAGAGCCAGAAACAGTAACGGTACAGGAAAGTCCCAATACTGTGGACAGTATTTCGCCTGTACGAACAAACGATCGAAGACTAATTAGTTTGAGTCCGTCATTGGTCAATTACCTCTCAGATCCGGGAGAAGTGAATCTAGGAACCACCCATAAAGATAGCGCTCAAGTTTTACCGGTCATAATTAAAACAAAAATACGCAAAATGGGTATAGAGGAGATTTCAAAGACAGTGGCCAGGCTAGTACCTGTGTTTACTGGTGCAGCTTCAGAAGATTTACGGTCAGAAGTTAACAGATTCATTCAAGGTTGTAAGCTTGCAAAGCGAAGCATAAGCCGTGATGAGTTGCAGGACTTCTTCGACTGTGTTAAGCAAAGATTATTTGGAGACGCGTACAATCTTGTGTTGCCAAAGGAATTCGCCAGTGTGGACGAGATTTACAGTCTTATAAGGAAAACTTATTTGAAGGAGAGAACTTTGGAGGACATAACCCAAGAAATAAGAATCGGGAAGCAGCTGGCAAGTGAAGACATACGTGCCTTTGCCAGGCGTTTAGAGTCACTTCAGATGATGGCCCAGGAAATAATCAGGAATAAGTACAATGGCATTGGAGATACAGCGTTATTACACGAAGTTGACGAGTCGGTGTTGACAACTTTCGTGGTGGGGCTCCGCAACTCCGTTCTAAAGATTCATATGCTTAATAGCAGAACAGGATCTCTGGAGGAATTAGTAGAGGAAGCGATTAGAGCACAAGTTCTCGTGGAACGGAGTACGGCTGGGTTAGGCGAGGTACACGTGTTGGAAAATAGACAGGACATGTTCACCGCCGCTGTCGTGAACAGAGATGGAAGTAATTATGTCCCAAACATATACAGAGGAGCATATAATCCCGGTGTCTCCGACAGCAGAGCCGCGAATCAGAGAAATCCGTACAGGGGGTTTGCACAGAGGGCACCCACATGTTCGTTCTGCCGTGAGCCTGGGCATACAAGGGATGAATGCGTAACACGCAAAAACACGCCTTACTGTTTGGAGTGCCAAACTTACGGTCATGAGACAAGTAGACAGTGCCAAGCAGACACGAAATGGTATCAAAGTAAAAGGCAGCCGGCTACGAGGCGCCCGGTTCCACCCTTCAGGGACAGCAGGGGTAACTTCAGTAGTCCCCGAGTTAATTCAACGGAAGGAATTAACCAAGGAAGAAATCCTTTCAACACTGGGAATGGGCAGCAGCGACCAAATTGGAAATCTAGAGGTGAACAAAGGATAGGCAACACCCAACAGGGGTTGAAATGTTTCTCATGCGGACAGATAGGACATCGGGCAGCGGAATGCAGGGATAGACAATCCCAACAAAGGAACCAGGGAAACTTCCAGCGGCCCAGTCGAGGCCAATAGACTGGAAAGCCAAAAGAAAGGAAGTAATAATAAGGCCGGAAGTACGTGGGACTAGTAATGTAGGAACTACAGTCCAGGAGAAGGAGGAGCAAGGGGCTCTCCAGTATCACGAAGAGTTAGGGAATGGATATACGTCCATATTGGGAACAAAAGGAGGTTGCTTCGCTATGAACAGGATAGGTGATGCCTTCATCGAGATGCCCTGCGAGGAGGCGGTGAGTGGAAAGCTAGTGCTATTAGTAGATTCAGGGGCGGACACTAGCCTCGTAAAATCTAGTGTTTTACGGAAGGGGCTAGACATTAATCAAATGGACTTAAGAACGCTTAACGGGGCGTTTGGAGGGTGCATTAGGACATTGGGGTCGCTCAGAATAGGGCACAGTAGAGTTAAGGGTATAAGTTTTTGAGTGCATGCAGTGGAAGTGGATAGGAAAGGTATCCCGGCTGATGGGATAATTGGCCGCGATAATCTTTGGGGACGCACCATACTGGATGCGCTCGACAAGAAGTTATCATTCTATGATAATAATAAGAATAGAATCCTCACTCTTCCATTAAAGTCATGGCAGGAAGTTACCGTGAGTAAGGTTAAGAATAGTATGGAGGTAGTAAATGCAAGGTCAACCAGAGTAGTTACTATGCATGTAAATACGAAACTTAGGACTGTTGTTTTGCACAAGAAGCAGCTAGCGGAGGGCGTATATATGGGAGAAACCATAACGCACGTTGACAAGGGTAAGGTGTACGCTTGTGTACTCAACGCCTCAGAAAAGGACTATCTGATGGATGAGGAGTTTAGGCCTAAGTTCACTAGTTATGATAATTTTAAAGAACCGATTTATAGACCGGTTAATCAAATTAAGCAAGTAGATATAAGAAAAAGAATGGAGAGAGTGCAAGAATCACTGAAGTTAGACCCAAGCGTAAACTCAGAGGAGAAGGCATCAATAGAAGCCATTTGTGCGTCATTCCATGACATATTTTTGCTGGAAGGAGACCAGTTGACATATACACCAGAGGTAGAGCATGAAATACCTACTAGAGTGGATCAACCACCAATAAACCAGAAACAATACAGATTGCCACAAGCTCACAAAGATGAGGTAAATAGGCAAGTGCAGGGAATGTTGAAAGATATCATAATCTCACCGAGTATCTGGCCTTGGAACTCACCAATAATTTTGGTACCAAAGAAGGGAGGTGCTCAGGGTCAGAAGAAGTGGAGAATGGTCGTCGATTTCAGGAAATTGAACGACGCCACTATCAAGCAGGTGTTCCCGATACCAAGGATAGAAGACATTCTGGATCAATTGGGGCATAGTAGATATTTTTCAACGCTTGATTTAGCGAGTGGCTACCACCAAGTTCTGGTGGATACCCAAGATAAGCAGAAAACCGCGTTCAGCACCGGTTTGAGGCATTATGAGTTTAATTGAATGCCGTTTGGATTAACAGGACCACCGGCTACCTTCCAACGGCTAATGAACCATGTGCTAACAGGCTTACAAGGGTTAGATTGTTTTGTGTATCTCGATGATATTGTAATTTACGGGAAGAACTTGCAGCAGCATTCGCAACGCTTGTGCAAGGTGCTCCAGAAATTACGAGAACACAATTTGAAATTGAACACGGAGAAGTGTCAATTTTTGCGAAGAGAAGTGGTTTATTTAGGCCATCGTTGCTCAGAGGAAGGAGCACTGCCTGACCCGCAGAAGCTGGAATGCGTTAGAAATTTAGCGGTGCCAAGAAATCGAAAGGAAGTGCAAGCGTTCCTAGGACTAGTGAACTATTATAGAAAGTTCGTGGAAGGACTAGCCGGAATTGCGTTGCCAGTGAATAAGTTGCTACGAAAAGAAGCAAAGTTCGAATGGACAGGGAGCTGTCAGCAAGCATTCGAGAGGCTAAAAGAAATAATTAGCTCGCCACCAATTTTGGCGTACCCCGACTTTGAGCAAACCTTTTTGTTGACCACTGATGCTAGCAATGAAGCATTAGGGGCAGTATTGTCGCAAGGGGAAGTCGGTAATGACCGACCAATAGCATTCGCAAGCAGAGCGCTTAGCGACACGGAGGAGCGATACTCCACAATAGAAAAGGAATTTCTAGCCATAGTATGGGCTACAAAGAATTTTACGGCATATCTGCTAGGAAGGCCATTTAAGATATACACTGATCACCAGCCGTTGAGAGGCATAGCCAATTTGAAAGACCAAACGTCTAGGCTAGTCAGGTTCAGACACAAATTGTCTGAGTATGATTTTGAAATCATATACAAACCTGGGAAGAAGAATCTGAAAGCGGACGCAGTCAGCAGAATACCGCAGGCACAGAAGGTATCAGTAGTGCAAACGAGGGCCAAAGCACGGTCAGATAAGGAGAAGACCGAGAGAATTCAAGGGGATAAAATTGATGCAACAAGAAATGTTAGCAATGCGGGTGACGCTGCTAATGAACAAGGAGCCAGTAGTGTGGAATGGCTGAAGGATATAAAGGATATCCAGGCTGTGTTAAAGGGTTTCCATGATTCACCTCTAGGTGGACACCAGGGATTCTGGAAAACCCATGACAGAATTAGGCGAGTATAAGGATGGAAAGGTATGCTCAAAGACATTACAAAATATGTAAAGAGTTGCGCAAAATGTCAGGCCAATAAGAGTTCAAGGCTAACAAAGATGCCAATGGTGTTAACTGACACACCAAAACAGCCATTTGATAAAGTTCATATGGATATTGTAGGTATTTTACCTGAGAGAGTTTCGGGAAATAAATACATCTTTACGTTCCAAGACGATTTCTCAAAGTATATGGCGTGCGTGGCTATACCCGATGCGGATGCAGGTACGGTGGCCAAAGCATTGTTTGATGAAATTATAGCACGATACAACATACCTAAGGTTTTGATAACTGACAATGGTTCCAATTTTGTATCGAAATTATTCTCAGAAACTTGTAAGATGCTGGGGATAAAGAAGTTGCACATAACACCATATCATCCACAGGCGAATGGCTCATTGGAACGTAGTCATCGACCTCTGGCCGAGTACTTCCGCAGTTTTGCCAAAGAAGACGGCTCGAATTGGGGTCAATGGTTAACCACTGCAATGCATGTACACAACAATACTGTGCATGTATCAACGAAGCAAACTCCGTTTAGAACACTCTACGGGTTTGATTTTAACATGCCAGCGAATTTGAAGTGCAAATGTGCGCTCTGTATACAATGCTGATGACCCGAATAAAGTGCAAAAGTATCAGTTACAACGAGCGCACGAATTGGTCAGAGAAAACCAGGATTGTGCTAAACGAGTGGCCAGGGAAGCCTATAACAAGGTACTAAACCCAGTAGTTTTTCATGCGGGTGATCAAGTACTAATGAAGAATCAGGCTAGGAGAAACAAATTCTCACCTGTGTGGATAGGTCCGTATGTAGTAGCAGAGATCCGAAGCCCAGTTACAATAGTCGTAACGATTAAGGGAAAAAATAAAAAGCTACATAATAATTTGTTGAAATTATTCCACATTAGACCACACAACTAAAGACATGTGTTAGCAGTGTTTTACAAGTGTAAACACAAGGATAACAACGTAAACATGTACGTGTGTGTATCAAATAACACACACAGCTCCGATTTTCAAAGTCAAGACCAGCAGAAGTGTGCCAATTAAACTCGAGCAAGTAAAGTTGACGTAATAAAAATGTGCTTATTATGCACTATGGCCGAACGAAGCACAGTAGGGAAAAATATATTTTTTAAATATTAAATGATAAATATTGCACGTAATTAAAAAATAAAATAAGATAGTAAGACAGTCGTGGGTAAGTAATATAAAACTTCGAATATGTACATACATACATACGGCAGTGTATGCACTGAAATTCGACGCATGAGCGTTAACGCCAGGCAACGGAACTGCTGGTGAAGTAAGTATAAATACGAGTATGTATATATGTGTATAAGATAAAGAATGAATGTACGAATGTATATTTATAGAAGTAAGTATTCTAGTTAAGAGGAATGGGTATGTGCGTATGTATATTTTTGCAGGTACTGCAGACGGATATATGTAAATATACTCGTACATAGGTTTTTACTGTTTATTGATTAGGAAATTAACGTATGAAAATTTGAATAAATGTATAGATTGGGATATAAATTTGAAAAAATGTATAGTTAATTGGGAAAATAACAGTAGTAATTAATTCTAGGTAATTTAAAGCGCCTCGAATGTATGTATGTAGCCATACACGAGCTAATTACAGGATGGAAAATAGAATCGTCAATGGATATATACATATCAGGCTAGAAGTCAATTTAAATAAAAAGTCAATTGTATGCGATGAAAGATATAGTCATGCAATGGACAATGTTTTCACATAAACGGGTTTATCTTAAATATTCTGGTTTATGTCAGGGGGCAATAGAATTTGCTCAGAATTGAAAAATTTAAAAAGATATATAAAAAGAGAAATGTTATGAAAGGAATAATGAATTGTCTAAAGAAAAGAAAAAATAAATAATAAATTTATCTTTTATGTACTCGCTTATGTAAGAGGCACTAGTTTTGCCAAGAATTGATATAAAAAATTTTTTTTTGGGCGGCATATAATTAAATTAGAAAATAATTGTTATGTATGAAGCAAATTGTTTTAAATGTATATATTTGAGAAGGATTTAAAGTTTTAATGCCGCCAACAATTGTAAGAAAATGTATCATAGTTAATTAATAGTATTTGTAAAGGAAATAGTTTTTGTTACTTGTTTATAGTTTGTTTGTTAAGACGTAGTAGATAAGCGATATATAGATTTAAATCCAATTTACTGTTTACGTTAGGAAAAATATTAAAAATAGAATGAATGTAATAGCTAGTAAGAATAATTAAAACTCGGCAAGTCCGATAAGTTAAGCGTAGTGTTTTTGGATATTCAGGCGTTGGTGAACAAACAAGGACATCTGGTTGGTTCAATATGGTGCAGCATGAACCGGGAAGGGACTTCCTGCAGCGTCGAAGACTGAGTAAGATGTTAACCAACATCCAGGAGACCAGTAGATGAAATGCAAGAGCAGCGAAGAAAAATCTGACTGAATAAGAAGAAGTGAGAAGACGTGGAAGAAGGGTAATCAGTAAGCAACAAAATGATAATACGAAATTTGCAACGATGATGTCCAGAGATAATTTTTGGTTGAAAAAAAAAATGAAAACGAAATTAGTGAGAATTCATTTTTATATGAAAGAGTGAAAGAGCTTTCAACTTCCCATGTGCGAGATGACTACGATTTAAGCTTATAAAAAAATGGAGATGGTTTCGGCCGATTGAAGAGTCTCTATCTGACTAGTAAAAGTCTAATAATACTTGAGTTTTATTGCATAACTGACGAAATGGCATGAAAAACACAAACGTGTACATTGTCCGTATAAAGAACCCAACGTGTCTGCCATTATTACATAGATCAGTGTGTATATTGAAGAAGAGATAATTTTAGCCAAAACCCGAGGTTACTCCGTAATTTCACCGAGAAACGGCTACAATGACAATAAGAGCCACAACTACCATCGTTCATTTAGCTTCGCAGAATAATCTCCTGGCGCAAAAAATCGTTTTAACCACGAAAAGATCGAACATAACATAGCCAAGCTTTATCGGCCAAACTTCGTAACGATTTCTCCAATGAGAAAATATCCATTGTCACTCACTAAGCGAATATCGAATATTTATTTTGACTTCGTCAGAAGCGCATCTAGTCGCACATGCTTGCATCATCTTTTTACGTACCGATCCAGAAAGAAGGGAGGGGTATGCAGAGTTCATCGAGGGACTTCACTCCGACAACGACGGTCGTCAAATGGACCAGCGGGTAGCAGAGGGTGCAGTATAATCTAAGGTTTTATGTATACAATAGAATTGTGTTATTGTTTAGATATTTGTATATACGCCAATGAGAAAAGAGTCAATTAAAGACCAAATTATAAAAAGGGGAATATAAAAAAAAAATGATACATGAAAATAAAAATAAAAATAAAAAAAAAACAAAGTAAAAAAAAAATAAAAATAAAAAAATAACAATATGGAAAAGAAAAGAATAAAAAAGAAAAGAATAAAAACCGTGATAGAACCCAAATAAGGCGATTTAAAAAAAAAAAGTTGTAAATAAAAACAAATTATATGTATGTATAATAGAGTTCAATCTATGCACATATTTGTTTGCAGTGCAAGAAAAATATTGTAGAGATTTAATGAAAGTTAGTTGCACTAACTTCTTTTAGAAAGAGGGGAGGGATGTTGTGAGTTAGAATCAAGCTACCTACGCGCAGGTGACTCACAGCACCGGCTCCTATTAAATTCATTAAGAACGCACATACTTTCAGGGTGCAAATATTGTAAATGAATAGTATTTATGCATTAATTATGATGTAAACTTTTAGGGTGTCACAATTCCGCAGTCAAGCTGACGAGGGGCATTTAGAATGCACCGACGACACTTTTACTGAAGTAGGTCGGTTGGCTTGCGCAACTGACAAATAACAATTGCGTAACTGGAACACCAGAAAACTCAAGACGTAGACTGTTATGTTCATTTGTAAATACTATATAAGAACTAGTATTTTAAGAATAAACTTCTTGTTGTTTTAAACCTAAAATAGTGCAGTGTTCATTTAACAAAGTGGTGTAGGTTTACAGGTTACCGCGACAGGACATTCCAGAGGACGTCTCTCGCCGACAAGCAGATAAGGACCCCAACATTATACTGTAGTTACGCTCTGCTGGTGAAATTGCCCGGGAAATAAATGCAACAGGTCTGCGAGTACCGTTAGGATAATCATGTGACAAAGCTCCACCTATTGCCACGTTGGATGCATCTGTTTCTAGAACTATTGGACAACTAGGATTAAATGAAACTAAGCGGCGATCTTAAGTGATTTCCTCCTTCAGACTACCGTAAGCGCGTTGACATGATTCTGTCCACCTGAACCTAGCGTCTTTGCGTAATAAAGCATATAAAGGTTCTATGGTATCTGCAAAGTTTGGAATAAATTTTGAATTATAATCTACTAGTCCGATAAGCGCACGTAGTTCAGAAATATTCTTGGGAACAGGTGCATCAACAACTGCAGAAACCTGTCCTTATTTTTGGACAAACCGGTTTGTTCAATATCAAATCCCAAGTACGAAATTTTTCTTTGAAAGAAAGAACATTTCTGAGCATTTAATAATAACCCGACGTTTTCAAATTTCGCCAGCACTCTTTCAACTGTCTTAATGTGTTTTTCTAACGAATCTCCCGAAATCACTATATCGTCTAAATAACATACCACGTTAGGAATACCGCGTAAAACATTTTCAATCGTCTTCTGAAAAATTGCAGACAGCTGGCTTAACGCCAAAAGGTAATCTTGTGACTTTAGAAATGCCCATGTGCATACTCCACGCACATAATAGTTGGGAACTTTCATCTAACTCCAACTGGTTGTACCGGTTGGACAAGTCCAACTTAGTAAAGTAAGGGCCTTTGAGTGAAGCGAATATCTCCTCTATTCTCGGTAGTGGGTATTTTACTTCCGAAAGATATTTATTAATAGTCGACTTGTAATCGCCGCATATACGCAAGTGAATTCAAAACCGGCAAATGGGCACGGCCTCGGTGAGTAGGAGGACTACAAGGGATACGCCGCAGGGGGCAGTGCTATCACCTCTGCTATGGCTTTTAGTAGTAAATGAGATCTTAGAAACTTTCAAAGCAAAGAGAACAAAAATTGTAGCTTACGCTGATGACATTGCCATACTAATCCTACTAAGTTCTTGTCAACGATTAGCGAAATCATGGAATCAGCACTGGGCGAGATTTCCGGATCGGCTGCGCGCAACGGCTTAGGAGTTAATCCTACTAAGATGAAGTTAGTTTTGTTCACCAGGAAAACAAAAATCCATGAGTTCTCTTTGCCAAAGTTAGGTAGGGTAACATTGAATCTCTCTTCAGAAGCAAGATACTTAGGTATCATTCTGGATTCCAAGTTAAATTGGAAAAGGAATATTGAGGAGAGAAGAAAGAAGGGTTTGGCTGCATACTATACCTGTAAAAGGATCTTTGGGAAAAAATGGGTCCTGTCACCGTACATCGTTTATGGGGTGTACACCACAATCATAAGACCAATTTTAACCTGCGGGTCCATCGTCTGGTGGAAGGCGTTGGAAAGGAAATGTAATCTAACCCGTATTGAAAAAGTAAAAATACTTGCTAGCCTGGGTATCTGAGGGGCTGTAAGCAGCGCGCCTCAAGAAGGCTTAAACATATTATTTCACCTCTGACCGCTAGGAGTGTTCATTCAGGGCTGTGCCGCCAAGTGTGCTCTCAGACTTATGGAGTGCAACACGTGGAAATCTGCCAACTATGGACACTATACAATTTTGAGCGAAATAAGACGGAAGAGTCAAAGGATAGTTACGGCCGATTTAGAAACGGCTACAGACAACATGACTTCTACTATGGACTTTAAAGCTACAATTCCAACTCTCTATCCAACCAGGGAAGACTGGGAGTCAGGCTCTGTGACGCGTAATTCTGACATTACCATCAGATGGACGGTGGAACGGGGGCGGGTGTCTTCTCGGAAGGCATGCAGGCAAGACAGTCATATCAGCTGCCTGACGCATGCAGCGTCTTTCAGGCCGAAGTCTATGCAATTGAGAAAGCAGCCGGACTGATACAACGTAGTACAATTCGATCTTCGAATATCACTATCTTTGTGGATAGTCAAGCGGTGCTTAAGGCTATAGAATCCAATACAGTTAAATCGAAGCTGGTAATGAAATGTCGTACCTCACTACTGAACATTGGACCCCACAAGGTCTCACTTTGCTGGGTTCCCGGACATAGCAATGTAGAAGGGAATGAATCAGCGGACGAGATGGCCAGAAGGGGCTCTGAAATGGACATTAACGAAGCAGATACCTCAATACAAATCCCGATATGCGAACTGTTTAGGAACGTAGGTGAATTCACTATTGAAGTGACAAATAACTTATGGACTAATCGTGACGACTGTGAAGTATCAAGGACCTTATGGCCTAGGTTAGACATGAAGAGAACAAAGGTTCTCTTAGAGCTCAACAAACCTCCAAAAAAAAAAAAAAAAAAAAAAAAAAGGGTGCTTACGAGGGTCATTACGGGGCATTGTGCTATCGCACCAGTGCTTCAACATTGGCGTATGCCGTCAAGCGGGCTATGTAGGAGTTGCCATGATGAAGAAGAGGCAGAGTCGATTCATCACATTTTATGTCAATGTGCGAGACTACAGTTGAAACGACTTCAATATTTGGGGTCCCGCTTCTTCACAACTTTGACAAAGATAACGAAGGTAGATTTATCGTATCTTCTCACTTTCATCTGGAAAACCAAATGGTTTAATAGGGATGGAATTTCCAATGTTTATGGACATCGAGGGTAAGGACGAGTATGCTTCCTCCTGCCATTTTTTTTAAAGGCAGTCATATGACATGCAGGCAATGGACATATATGTCTCCGTGTGGAAGTGCGGATATTTCGTATCCACACACGCCATCCCAACCTAACCTAACCTAACTTTGTGGACGAGTAACGTCGATTTCAATTTCTGATAGTATCGCGAATCCATTTGAGCTAGCTGGCAATTCAAGCCAGTAGTCGACTAGTTTTGACAGTTTTTGTTTATTTTGTGTTGCGTTTTCTGGGCTTGATCTAGCGCGTTTAGGGGTTTGGTTTGTTTTCACTACACTGTATACGACATTTAGATTGTGGATCGATTGGAATATTTCCTACTGGATGTTTTATTGTGAGTGAGTCAATATATTTATCTGATGAGTGGGTTATTGTTGTTGAGTGAATTTTAGGACGGCTTTCATTGGTGATTCATTTTGTGTATTTCCTAGTGGGTGCTTAATTGTGAGTGTGTTTATGCAGTTGAACGGGCAATTGCTGCTGAGCAAGATTCAGTAATTAGAGGTGGAGCCGATTATGTATAGAGTTTGTTTGCATATATTGAATTTGTGTACGAAACGGTTGTATTTGTTGTTGCATTTGATGAGGCTAGAGTTGTTATTATTTTGTTAGTGGTCGTTAGGGCAGCGGTAAAATTGTTTGAGGAGGACAGGGCACCTTGCATATTTATACAAACTTTTGGTTTTTTTGTGGAGAAGATCGCTCTCTGAGAGTGTCCGGCATAGATGCATCGCTATTGGCTATCAAAGGGAACGCACTCTTGGGAGAGCCGGCTATTTGATTTTCCATAATTGTATAATTTTTTTGTGTATTTCTACGCTCGCTCTGTGGCGAGCGTAAAACACTCATTTTGGTGCACTTACCGCTTAATAGATATGTACTCGTATGTTTATTGTTATTGTTTGTTTTAATTTTTTGTCACTATTTGTTTTTATTAGCTGGCAGGCAGCAACGACCCCTAAACACTGTTTATCAAAAAATGCCAATTAAACGTCCTGTCGCACTTTGACACTTTTTTTTAAAGTTTTTTTTAGATTTGCATCAGATTGAATATTTATATATAAATATATATGTACTCGTATATATATATATATATATATATATATATATATATATATATATATATATATATATATATATATATATATATATATATATATATATATATATCGTATATATATAAATGTGGCGGAAATCCAAATTGATTTCTAGCAAAACTCAACTACTTAAACGAGGCTTTTCAATTTGACACTAAAATTTATTTCCACTTAAAACTATGTACGATCAACTTATCAACTACGAAAATAAATTTAAATGGAATAATCAACGGTAAATACGGTGTGCCCTACTATTTTTCAGGTGGGTATATCGATTCGGCGTTAACATTCTCCACACCTTGATAGTTCCTACTTTTAACAATATAGAATTTTTAATACCATAATGTAACTATGGCATTTTTATACAATATTATTAATGAATTATTTTCTTTTCGTTCAACTTATATTGCCGTCTATTGGCAGAGGACAAAGTTTATATATGTTTCTTTTAAGAACGCCCTATTTTGTCCGCAGCAACACTACTAGAATCCGCTCATCGTTGCCCTTGACTATTTCTGTCACTGTTCCAAGTACCCACCGACGTGGCGGCAGATTGTCTTCCATTTGGAGCATGAATGTCCCTACAGTATTGTTTTTGTAGGTTGTTGACTATTTTATCCTTTCTCTTAGTAAGTTAAAGTATTCTCGAGAATACCTTTTCTAAAACGAGAGTTGGATGAATTTGATCTTTTCCCATCTATAAGCATGAGAAATGTTTGTTCCTCACTGCGAAATGGTTCGGGGATAGCTTTCAACGATCGGCCAGTCCAAAAATGGCAGGGTGTTAACGTTTTCAAATCATTTGGGTCTGTCGAAACACCACACAATGGCCGCGAATTCATAATTGCTTCTATTTCCTCTGTAACTGTTAACAGCGCCTCAAATGTGAACAATGGGTTACGTAGATGGTGAGATAGCAACGACTTTCCGATATTGACAGCACTCTCCCATAAGCCACCAAAATGAAGAGATCGGGCAGGAATGAAATGAAAATTCACACCCCAAGAGCTACATTCTTTCATAATATTATGTCTTGTTGCCTTATCGGAAAACTGCGTTGTTAATTGCTTCAATTCCCGCGCCGCACCCACAAAATTAGTAGCGTTGTCGTAAAATAAGTCGGAGCTAAGGCCTCTCCTTGCGAAGAATCGTCTATAATATATAGAGCGGTTATAAAGGCGTCTGTTGTCAAGTCCGAGACAACTTTCCAGTGACATGCTTTAGTGAGGAAGCATACAAAATCTACAAGGTATGATTTTATTGGTCGTTTACAGCGAATTTTAAAATGAATCGAAATAGGACCTGCAAAATCCAAAATCCAACTAATCTCTGTAATTGATACGCGTTTGCGTCTACTCTATGACTTGGTAAATCTCGCATCAACTGACATATTACCTTTGGTTTAAATCTGAAGCAAGCAATACAAGAACGGACAGCTCTACGGGCAAGTGCTCTAGCATTTATGATCCAAAATCTTTGCCGTACACGATGAATATTATACACGCTGAATATTGTACAAAATATACTTAAGTCCTCCACTTAATTCTGTTACAGTGAGTGGCGTATTTTGTAAACTTTTATTGCAAACCTTAGATAACTATCGAGCAAGATGGCCGAATACTAGATTTATTTTTAAAAAGTTATCAATAAATTTGCACCCTTTTACTAAATCGACAGTTAACTCCACGCTTGAAACTAGTGAAAATACAATCTTGCGTTTTTCAAGTTCGTTTTTGATATCTTCTTGCTTTCACCACTGAGTTGAATCCGTACTAAAAAAGTCGGGTGCACAAGTCCATAAGATGGACGATATCAATTCATTGGGCCACCTACCACGGTAGACAATATCCGCTGGGTTGTGCTTTGTAGCTACTTTTAACCACTGAGCGTTTTTCGACAATTCTTTAATTTGTGGGACTCTGTTCGATACGAATGTTGACCAACTAGATGGATGCTACTTTAACCAATTTCAAACTAGAGGCGAATATGCCCAACAGGTTACGTTACTGAACTAAACCGATATATTGGTTACACTTTTTTGAGTAAGCCTTTCTTACAGTAGTGTAATAGATCGCCCTGTGTTATATTGAGCGCCATCTGGTTTTGACTATGAAAACTAACCTACTGTCTCTTTACTTCGGCTCTGGTTACGAAGAGTTGAATTGTAAGTTAATAAAAAACTGATATCTGATATTTTTTCCTATTTAAATAATACATATATTGACGCATTGTGTTGTATTTTTTGATTTAAGAATATACGTCAAAAAACTGAAACTTGTTAACTTCGCATTCATTCATCTCAAATTCGGTGGACTGGTAAATTTTACAACTTTTTATTCGCATAGTTTTTTGCGAAACGGTTTGAAGTTTCGTCAGCCATATAGTAATGCATAGGACGCCAAATAAGAGAAGTAAGCATCAGAGGGAAAACGCCGATCCTAATAATAAGGACACTGAAGCTGATGCAATGGGTTTATCCGCCGCTAAAAATGCCACCGTGACGCCTGTTGTTTCGACATGTGCTGCCTCTGAGGACGCAGTAACGCTACTTGAAGTGACAACGCCTTTAATTACGATGTACTATCCCAATGCCACTAAAGCAACGGCATTTTGTTCAACAAGCAAGCCATGACCAGAAGTGGAACCAATTGAAGATGTACGTGCACGAAAAATTCTTGAAAACACGACTATGAAAATCAGGGACAGATTTCAAGTTGGTCTTTTGTGGAAAAGTGATGACATAAATCTACCAAGTAGTTATGAAATGGCAAAGAGAAGGCTTCTCGGGATAGAGCGTAAAATGAAACGCGATGTGGAATTTGCTACTGCCTATAGCGCAATCATTCATAGCTATGTAGAAAAAGGTTACGCCCGAAAATTGCAGCCAGCAGAAGCAGCCATCGTTGGACCAAAGACTTGGTATTTGCCGCATTTCGCTGTACGAAATCTCTACACACCAAATTAAGATTAGTGTTTGACGCTGGAGCAACGGTCGACGGTATTTCATTAAACAGTAACTTGCTGAGGGTCCCAGCAATATCAGTCAATGTCATAAATTCTTTTCAATTTTCGCATTGGACTGGTCGCTGTTTGTGGAGATATAAGAGAGATATTTCACCAGGTATTAATACAACCCGACGATAGGTGCGCGCAAAGATTCTTGTGGCGTGATGGTGTAATGGAAAGACAACCAGATGTGTATGAGATGTGTGTCATGACTTTCGGTGATGCTTATTCACCCTTTGCAGGTCAACATGTGAAAACGTTAAACGCATACGACAGCACAATCAAGATTTAAGGGCTGTTAAATCGATTCTCGAGCATAATTATGTGGACGATTTTGTAGACAGTTTCCTATAGTTTCAGACGCAATCAGAATCGCTACTGAAGTTCGGTGAATTCACAGCAGAGCTGGATTTGAATTGCGTGGGTTTACTTCCAATTCAGAAGAAGTCGCTTAATGGACAAGGGAACGAAATTAACCAGCATGGCACCAATCTAGGTGCAGGAAGCACAACAGCAGAAAAAATATTGGGCATGTTCTGGCAGCCAGCCAGTGACGCTTTTCGGTTATAGACTCAACTCAGTTGGTTTAAAAAACCCCACAAAGAGGGAATTACTGAGCGTTGTAATGTCGGTCTTCGATCCGCTCGGTTTTCTTTGTCATTATATGATTGCCGCAAAAATACTAATAAGGAAAGTATGGAGACTGGAGATACAATGGGACGAGATATTGACTGGTCTAATCATTGATCAGTGGAACAAATGGCGTCAGCGTTTTGAGCAAATAGCGGATATAAAGATTCCTCGTCATTACTTTCATGATGCGACCCCTATAAGACTTGACCAACATATATTCGTAGACGCCAGTCAAGATGCATTTGCTGCTGTAGCTTATTGGAGAAGTGTCAACTGCAAAGGGAAAGTATCAGTAGCATTTGTGGCGGCAAAACCCAGATGCGCTCCAAAGAAGCCGTTAACGATTCCACGTTTGGAGCTACAAGCAGCTGTACTTGAAGCAAACTATCATCAAAGGCCACAATTTAAAAGTGGAACGCTGCATTCTATGGAGTGACTCCAAAACTGCTCTCAAGTGGGTACGTTCAAAACATGGTCGATACTGTTGTGGTATTGTCCTTGTTGTCCTCGGGACGTCCTTCTGCTGTGCGCGTAGCTGAAAACTTTAAAGCCCTAGCTCTAACAACAATACAAGCCATTTGTTGCTCATCCTCGCCATCGCGGATATTTCCGATTGGAGATGGCTTGCCACTGATGATAACATAGCAGATGAAGCGACAAGTGTGAACCATCAATGCGATTTGGGTTCATCCTCACGTTGGTTTGAATGACCTAATTTTTTATTGAAACAAGAGGATAATTAGCTAATAGAAACAATATGCGGCAAACTTCAAAATGAGGACGAAGAAGAACTAAGTCCTAAATTTGCACTAGTGATTGTGAGTAACAATTTTATTGCGTTTGATCGGTTCTCTTCCCACAGTAGGATTAAAGGCACGGTTGGATGGGTCATCAGATTCATTAGACGCTATAAGGGAAGGATCAGTTGCGGCGAAGATAGCACCGGCGAAGTTAGAACCTTGACGGTGAATGAGCTCGAAGAAGCAGAGCTGTATTGCGTAGTCAATTGCAGTGTGCTGTCTATATCACAGAGTTGAATTTGATAAAAAGTGGACAGAGTGTACCAAAAGAAAGTGCACTTCACACACTCACGCCCTATTTGGATGAACATGGGGTCTTTCGTGTCAATGGACGAATTGATTGGGCTGGTGGGCTTCCATATGACACGCGACGTCGGGTGATATTGCCACCGAACAACGACTATACTAGGTTAGTTGTTATGAAATACCATTTCTTAATAAACCATCAAAATTTGGAGGCGACGATTTGCGAAATTCGTCGAAAATATTGGATACCACGCATACTTTAAGTTTTAAAAAGAGTAATAGCAGATTATCCAGTGTGCAGAATTGCTTATGCGAGGCCGATCCAGCCAATTATGGGACCGCTTCTAGAGGACCGTCTTACACCGTTTGTAAGACCGTTTACTTATACCGGCCAGGATTATTTCGGTCCGCTCACAGTAACAATTGGCCGCAAAACGGAGAAACGGTGGGTGGCGCTGTTTACATGTTTAGCGATACGTGCTATTCACCTTGAGGTAGCCCATGATTTATCCACCGATGCTTGCATCCTAGCCATCAGAAATTTCATCAACCGGCGAGGCTTGCCTGTCAAGATACGCAGCGATAATGAAAGAATTTTATCAGAGCTGACCAAGAGACCAAAAGGCTGTCCGATGTCTTTGACTGTGAACGGATTCAAGACGAGATGGCATCGAGAGGAGTGAAATGGACATTCAATTGTCCAAGCAACCCCGCTGAGGGCGGAATTTGGGAGACAATGGTACAGTGTATGAAACGCTTTATTCGACAAACAGGATGTCACACCTCAGAACACACGCTGTAGAGTTTCCTTATATAAGCCGAAAATGTGGTAAATTCGCGCCCACTAACGCATTTGCCCATCACGATAGATGAAGAAGAGCCTCTTACCTCAAACCATTTTTTGCTCAGCGGGCCTAATACGGCTCAGACGCCGGGCTTGCAGGTGCTGTTAAACAAACCTTTTTTTCAGTGCAAACAATGGCGAATTTCACGAAAATTGAGAGATCGTTTTTGGCGTCGCTGGATTTTAGAATACTTGCCTACATTGACGCGACGAGTTCAGTGGTGTCAGAGGTCTAAAGATTTGCAGAAAGGAGATATTGTCCTCATATGTGACATCGATACTCCTAGAAAGCAATGGCGTCGTGGTAGGATAGAAAATGTATACAAGGGAGCGGATGGTGAGATCTGATGAGCAGATGTGCGGACAAACACGGGAATACTCCGTCGACCAGTATCAAAGTTAGCCGTTCTCGATGTTTTGGGGAATATAGTGGATCGGACCGATCCACGGGGCCGGGGATGTAATAGAACGCCCTCTGTTATATTGAGCACCACATCTGGTTTTGACTATGAAAACTAACCTACTCGCTGTCTCTTTACTTCGGCTCTGGTTACGAACAGTTGAATTGCGTTCATTTCATTTGAAATTAGCCAGTACACCAGAGTGGATGTAAGGAAACTGCGGTAAGTTAATAAAAAACTGATATCTAATATTTTTTCCTATTTAAATAATATATATATTGACTCATTGTGCTGTATTTTTTAATTGAGGAATAAAATTCAATAAACTGAAGCTTGTTAACTTCGCATTTATTCACCTCAAATTCGGTGGCCTGGTAAATTTTACAAGTAGAGCTCATTGCAGTTCAAGGCGAGGTATTGGTTGCGTTTTCAATGGGGTCACACGCGATTTTGATGTTAAAAGGATGTCCGAAATATTTCCTAATGAATCCCCTACGCGAATATAAATAGAACACCCGTATGCTCGAATAGATGCATCGGCAAAGCCATGAAGCTCTACCTTCGATGCCGCTCATATTTTTCCAATTGATCTAGGGAAATGAAACTCTGAAATCAACCTAACCTGTGTCCGATATTTTTGCCAACAGTTGTACAAATTTTGCGGCAAAGATTCGCCAGCCTAATTTAAGAAGCGAAAGTTCTTGCATAAATATCTACCCCAGCAATACTATTGGTTTAAGTAACCCTAAAGGATCATACAATCGAGCCAATTCTAACAGAACAATTCTCTTATTAATCTTTTTAAGCCGGTTCTAAAACGCGTGTATACGAATACACATCTTGTGCTGAATTCCAAAGAATAAATAGGGTTTTAACGCAATCTTCAGTTTTATACAAAGTTATACATCCTTGTCCTCTGCAGTAGAGTCGCATTGAATATTAATCTTATTACAATTTGTGAGCCTTTTGTGTACCTCAAATTTCCCCATACCGAACAATTTTTTAATTTCTGACTTAAGAACCATTCATTTGTTTGTTGACTTGTCTCCAGATAACATATCGTCCATAAAAAAGTTTTCAGGTAACATCTGACTGACTACTGGCTAACTATCACTATAAGTTTCTGCTAGAAATTTTAACCAACGAACAGCTAGGAATGGAGCTTAGCTAGTTCCATATGTCACGGTTTTAAGTCTCAGCATTTGAATCTCTTCCGACCGATTTGTTCTCCATAATATACTCTGCGAATTGCAATCATCCTCATGAACTAAAAGTTGTCGATACATTTTTGACAAGGCAGCGGTGAGTACATACATATATGTGCGAAATCGAATTTATATGTCAAACAATTCTGGCTGAATTTTTGTTCTAACTTACAAGTTATCATTAAGTCAAAACCCATTGCTGCCCTTGCAAGACGCATCAAATACCACCCGAAGCTTGGTAGAAATTGCTCCTGGGCTCAACATGGCATGGTGCGGCATGAAATACCTTAACTTTGACATTTGTTCCCGTGGAACCTCCTCTAAATGATTCAACACTTGATACACTTTCATAAATTTCCTATAAACGTTCTTTAATTGCATATCTGGATCTAAGCTTCCTTCTAAATTAAGAAATCGTTTGAAGGCAATGGCATATGAGACGCCTATCGAATTTATTACTGACTTAAATGGCAACGGACTATAAAGCATTCGCATTGCTTATGCTGAACCTGATTCATAAAAGTAGTTTCACTCGCTTCTTCCTCGCTAGTTAAAATACTTTTATTGTTTTCCACTTCTTCACATCTTCAAAATCGCTCCACTATTGCTGAAAAATCTTCTTTCTGGTCATTAACTTTAGTTGTAGTTAAGCTTATCATATTTACATATTTATATTCTCCAGCTATAATCCATCCTAATAACGATTTTTGAAGAATTGGTAACTTTTCTCCTAAACAAATTTGACCGACAGCTAATAGCTTGAAGAAAATCGTAACTCCAAGCAACAGATCGATTTTCTTGACTTGATTAAAATCGGGATCTGACAGTTCGATGTTTTTAGGCATATGTCAATTTATTGTATTTGAATTCCTCCCAGGAGTGAGTTATGGTTGGAATGATAAAATAATCTAATGAAAATACCAAATTTGTTACCCTGGATTGAATTCTAGTATTAATTGTACCTAAAGCATTTGTTTGTGCATTTCCAATACCATATATTTGTGTAATGTTTTATTTTTCCTTTTTACTTTTAATTTCGACTAATTTGGAAGTCATAAAGTTTAATTGACTACCGGAATCTAGTCCCGACATTCTACATAATTTCCTACATTGTTTTAAACCAGAATTACATTGAGCGAATAAAATTGAATTAAAAAAGGTAATAGTTTGTGTTTTATCATTTTTACTCAAATCTGTACCCAAGCTATTATTTATAGCTGCTAATGTACTTGATGTGCCGCTGTAGTCATCTCTATGTAATAAACTGTGGTGGATCCCGCGATGTGGCCACATCGACATGCATTACAATCTCTTACTTTAAGTGTTGTTAATAAGCACACTAAGCACATATACAACTTGTTAACCTCAAAATATCTCTGCATAGGATTCAACCTCAAAAATGGTGGATACTTTCCTAACGTATGTTGACCGCTGCAAGAAAAACAGCTGCCTTTGCTGTTAGACACTATAGCAGAAAATGCGTGCGATTTTCCCATTCCTTCAAATGAACTCTTTTTCCTATTGCCAGAAAATGAATGATTGCTGGTGGTTTTCACTGTAAGCTGATGATTAATTTCCGTATATTCTAATACAGTACATCGATTGCCTAGAAATTTAGAAAAGATTTGCCATGAAGGTAATTCGTTGCAAACAAAAAATTCTTCCCACCTTTTATTTGTTTCTGTATCTAACTTGAGACGCACTAAATAATATAACAGCAGGTTTTTTATTTCCTCCACCTTCTCTAGTGACTCAAGCGCTAGAATATGTTAATTGGTTTTGTCGACTAACTCATGCAAACTGATATAGCACTTCTTATCAAGTTGCGGTATATCAAATACATCTTTTATGTGGGCTTGAAATATAATATAAAGATTTTCGCATCGTTCCCTTAATAGGCACAGCGCCTTTGAATAAATTTCCCTAGTCATTGCTAATGGTTCTACAATTCGAAATGCACTTTGTCCTAAAGCAGACCGCAAATGAATAAACTTCGATAAAAAGTCTAAGACCGGCAACGAATTTAAGAAACTATTACTTAAGTGTGTTGATTCTAATTCAACATTTATATAGCGTTTGCTTTGTGCAATGGCACTCAATATTGTCGATTTTATCTCGCAAAATATTTCTTCAATTACGTACGTTTCAATTTCATCTTGTATAATAGATATCTATGCAAAATTAGATTCCACTAAACTAATGATTTTAACCTTTTTTCGAGAAATAATTTAATTCGTTCAAGAGAGCCAATTCGACTATCCCTAGCTGGGTAATGTTCACCTTTACATGACTTTTTAGGAGCCATTGTTCGGGTCCTGTGCGTTGTCGTCGGTTATAGCTGCTCCCCTCTAGTCCGCAAAAGCTCAACTCCGCTCCGCTTCACCTCTAGTCTATACCCAAGCCCATCACCAGTCCATCCAACTCACCACCACAACAACAACAAAATAATTTTGGGGCGTCCTCCTCCGACATTACAGAGGTATTTTCTGAACCATAACTATGAATATGGAGAATTTTAGGAGCAAATCGGAGCAAAACACAACTTTACTCTTGCACACTTGTACCAAAGTCTTTAAAAATTCTAAACATTTTACAACTTATTACTCCAATTTTCCATAGAGAGCAAAATATATTTTCAATTCTTACATTCCCCTACATTCTTTTTGCTCATTTCTACACTTTCACTCTGCAATCCCCATACAAAAGATCTCAAAAATTTGCAAATGGAGCAGGAATGGAGCAAAATGGTCCAAAAGAGACCTTTCTATACTACTGATGGCAGGGCCGTTGAAGGCACTTGGGCGAGAAATCGATGAGCTAATGCGATACGGCGACTCACAAAGGAACATGCATAAGGATGTTATAAGACGGTGTAGTATTATCAAACGTGTACATACCGAAGCGATGATACAGTTGGATAAGGAGGAGAAGCGACCAGATTTAGGGGTTTTTTCAAGGGCTACAGCTGCAGCAACAACACACAAGAATCAGGCAAGTACTACCATACTGTCTGCTAAATGGATTAGAACAAAATCTAGTTCTAATGGGTACGGAAAAGGCAAGTCACCAGCAGCAAAAAACAATGGGCTTGGAAGCGATGGCTATCCCGAAACCAGCAGAAGTTGCAGCTGTCAAGGAAGCATGGACAAAGGTGGTAAGAAAGCAAAGCAGCATAAGGTAATTAAACCAAGGGCTGATGCAATTATTATTGCCACAAAAGGAGAAAATACGTCGTATGCAAATATTCTTCGGCCGGTGAAAACTAGTACTGATCTAGAGGCGCTGGGCAAAGAAGTACAGACGATACGACGGACGCAGAAAGGAGAGTTACTCCTAGAGCTCAACTGTGTGAAGGAGGTAACCACAGTCTCACTCCAAGCAGCCATCGAGGGAGTCCTGAAAGATGCAGCGAGAGTGCAAGTGAGAGCTCACATGATCACAGTACAGTGCAAAGGTCACTGAAATCAGCACTAAAGAGGAGCTGCTGGAAGCACCACAAGAGCAGGCGAGAATTCGTAGGCCAGATGAAACCGCAATAAGGAGTATGATGAACAAATACAGTGGGACACAGACTTCTTATATAACGTTACCAGCCGAGGACGCTAATAAGGTAATGGAATTGAAGCACCTGCGATTCGGATGGGTTAGTTGCCGAGTGCCGGAGTCCATATCTCCAACTAGATGCTTCAGGTGCTGGGGATTTGGTCATGTTGCAGAATCTTGCAAGCAGACGGACCGAACGGGAATGTGCAGAAGGTGTGGCGAAGGTGGCCACATTGCAGCCTCATACAAAAATCCAGCAATGTGTGTACTTTGTAAAGGAGCACACGCTGCAGGTAGTGCAAGGTGCCCACAGTACCAGGAGGCAACAAATAAGAAACGAACATGAAAATTATTCAGCTCAACCTCAATCTTTGTGCGGCCGCTCAAGACCACTTGCGAAAAACCATGCAGGAGCACAGCGTAGATATTGCGCTACTATCAGAGCCATACGAAAACATCGATGCATACTCCTGGAAGGCTGATGTCTCGAACAAGTCGGCGATATGGACAATGGGTAATTCAACTCCACACTGTAAAATGACGGGAGCAGAACGTGGTTTCACCTTGGTCAAAGCGAGAGGCATCTATCTTCTTAGTTGCTACGCCCCACCCAGTATGAACGCGGAGGAGTACGAAAGATTGTTGGCAGCATTAGTAGCAGAAGCGCGGAGCAAACAGCCACTCGTGGTTGCTGGTAACTTTAACGCGTGGTCTACTACTTGACAGAGTGCGCGCACAAACAGATGTGGCACAGAGCTGCTGGAGAGCATGGCTCTGCTTGACCTCGAGCTACTCACCTTTGAAAATTGAAGAAACAGCTCCCTCGTGGACCTAACCTTCGCCCAGAATGATATAGCTCGCACAGCAAGGTGGACTGTAAGGTCCATCTACACGCATAGCGACCATAATGCCATCATCATGGACATATGACAATATACACAACAGAACGCATACCGGGTGCAGAAAGTTCTGCAAAGAGGCTGGAAAAAACAGTCATATGACGCCGAAATCTCTAATATGGCTTGGCAATATGGCACCGCTTAAGAAATCCATTTAGAGATGAAAGCAGAAAGCTTAACGACGAGCATCATAGCCTGCCTCGGTAAAGCATGCGACACAACTATGCCTAGGTTATCAGGAAGACCTGACAGAAAGCCAGTCTAGTGGTGGAATGAGGAGATCGTGATCGCTAGAAGAAATTGCCATCATGCATGAAGAAAACTTAAGAGATCTCCCGCTACGCTAGCAACAGACGCGCTATTGGCAGACTACAAGATCTGTAAAGAAGTACTCAAAAAATCCATACAAGATAGCAAAAACCGATGCTTTAGGGAGCTTCGTAACAGCGTAGACCTTGATCCCTGGGGAATTGGTTATAAAACAGTTATGAGGAAGCTCAAAGGCTTAAGAGCACCACAGCCCACAAGCCCGACACTCATGTGAGAGGTGGTATCCACTCTGGTCCCTCGCCAAGAAGAAGCCACACTTTACCAGGGACAGCAATTGCACATGGATGATTTCCCTGTAGTTACCACACACGAAGTGCATCTCATCACGCAACGCATCGCAGATAACAAAGCACCGGGTTTGGACGGCTTTCCAAACATCGCAGTGAAAGCAGCGATTAAGGCGACGCCGGAGGTTTTCGCAAAACTCTACGACGCATGTCTCAAGGAAGGAGTTTTCCCAACATCCTGTAAACAACAGATACTGATGCTGCTACTTAAACCGGGAAAGCAGCCGGATTAACCATCGTCATATCGTCCTTTGTGTATGCTGGATACGATGGGGAAAGTATTGGAGCGCATCGTATGCGATCGACTACAGGAGTATCGGGAGAAACCAGAACGGCTGTCCCCAAACCAGTATGGGTTTAGGAAAGCGCGATCAACGCTGGACGCTATTCAAACCATCATTAGTATTGCTCGTCAAGCCACCAGTGGCAGACAATGGAGATTTGGTACAAAGAAGTACTGTGCGGTGGTGACGTTGAATATTCAAAACGCATTCAACTCCGCAAGCTGGCCCCAGATTATGAGCGCACTTAAAAGTTTCGCGGTGCCGGTATATCTGCAGTGAGTTATAGCGAGCTACTTCGACAACATAATCCTGTTTTATGACACTGACGATGGCGTAAAAACGTACAGACTAACTGGCGGCGTCCCCCAGGGGTCGGTGCTGGGCCCAACACTCTGGAACGCAATGTATGACGGCATCCTTAAACTTGGACTCTCGGCATACACGACACTCGTTGGATACGCCGATCACATCGCGATGGTTTCAGTGGCAAAGCACCTTGGCAAACTGCAGGCGATATGTAACGACGCTATCACGAGAATAAGAAGATAGCTGGGAAACGCAAAGCTCGAGCTGGCAGCACAAAAAACTGAGGTGGTGCTGCTGAGCACAAGACGCGTGCGCGAAGAAATAACAATAACGGTGGGTGATCACATCATCACTTCTCAACCGTATTTAAAGTATTTGGGAGTGGTAATTAATACCCGGATGCCCTTCAGGCACACTTATAAATAGTCAGCGATAAAGCCGCACGAATAAATGGTGCGTTAACGAGACTCTTTGGTTCGGGCTAAAGTCCCACACAACGGCTTCGGCAATTGCTTTCTTCTGCTTCCCCTCCTCAGCAAAAAAAAAAAACCTCTAATTATCCATAGATGCTACAATATTTGATGCCGGATTGTTTGCAATAAATAGTGCAAAACAAAAACTATTATGCCGCAATGCACAATTAATAAAAGTATATAATCTATCCGATAACCAAGCGGTACTTTAAGCCATTAACAACTACGAATTCATATTCAAGCCAATTCTTGAGAGCAACAACAACCTAAACCAACTGCCAACACATAACAAGGTAGAACTTATATGGGTGCCTGGACACAAAAGGCTTTAAAGGCTACGGATGTACAAGGCAGAAAAGGGTCGATCGAGGTCTTTATAGGGCCAAGCCCATTGTACGGTTTCAGGTAAAACTATATTTGAAACATTATCTCAGAAAAAACCCAGACAAGAAGTAAAAGCTAACTGGGACAACCTGAAAGGTCGTCGTTACTGTAAAAAAAGTACAGTTCGATGCAAAAAGAGGGACAGAAGCCTTAGAATTAAATAGAAGCAACCTACGGTCTACCAGATACTGAAACATGCAGATGCTGCAGTGAAGAGGATAAAGCAAGTGAAACCTACTTACCAACAGTTCAGCGCTAACAGGACGCAGAGCAAAACTGTTAAATAACTACACATTGGAAGAGGAGGACTTCCAAACCTTATTATTGCCTTCGCCAAAATGATAAACAACATATTAGTTACCACGGGTGGAGAAAAGATCTACATGCTGGAGGATGAGAACAACTCACACCCTTTTCACATCATCGTCAAGGCAAGGTACTATGTGAAATAATGTTATCTTCTGGTATTCCTCTAACCGGCCTATCGAACTCATCTTTATGGGCCCCTGGCAGTCGATACTGATTTTGATTAATCGGGTTGATCGGCTCTAGTCGACATCTTATGTTCTATATTAGGTATATGGATTCGAACGCGCGTTTACTATTCCACGACTACTTCTTCTAACGCTAGTTACATTATCTTCTCGCCACGACCTAATTGGGGGAGTGAGAACCTTACGTCAATTTCTATGAAAAAACGATATTTCTTTGGGCAAACAATCCAAAATTAGCACATTAAATTATCACATCCGATTATCCCATGGACCAGAATACCTTCTTCATCTACCTCCCCTACATGCATCTTGAAACTCACTTCGTTAACTTCATTGTGCGCAGATTGAGTGAACCCAATACGATGATGCACCACTAAGGGTGGTCATATTTGTCTTATGGATTGCCAATCCCTTTCGTAAAACACCAGATTTTCGAGGCTTTTGTTCGCCCCGAATCCACAATCAGCACTAGTTTAACATTTGCCGCTTCTTTCTAGGGCATATCGAAAAAGGCGTCCCCGGTTTTGTTAACGATGAAACAACGCCCTCTAGTTCCCAAAATGGACCAGTATCTCATCCCTAATTCCGTGAGATTCTTCCAACAAAATTCGCAATTACTCTTAACCCTGATATATCTTCGATACCCAAGCCTAGTAATATTATCGTTAAACTGTTGTACCGCCTTTGCGGTAGGTTACCTCTTCTGCTTAATTCTATAAAAACTCAATCTAAGCACGAGAATCACCAATGAAAACCAAACTACTAGACATTCGAATAAATAGTTTGTAGAGACCTCTTGCTCCACATTTTCTTGGGTCACAAATCTTATATCATTTGGCATGCGCTTTTATTTCCCTGCTGCCTTTGGATTATTATTCACTTTCTTCTTATAGGCTTTCCAGACAACTGGCCGCGACCGGGCCGCTGGAAGTTTCCGGGATTTCTATTGATTTGTTTGATTCCACAATCCGCAGCTCGGCAGCCCATTTGCCAACACGGGAAGCATTTGATTGCTTGCTGGAGACTATTTTTGTGGTTGTTATATCGGTCGTGTCAAAAGGCTTATTGAAATTATATCCATTAAAATTATTTTAATTTATGCTGTTACCCCTAAGTTGCTCTTGGCGCCTCCGATCCGTCTCCGACCCCGTTCCCCGCATGCACCGGCGACTACACTCGTGGCCATGCCTTTCACATTTCCCACAGGAGGGTATGTTCTTTCTTGCGTCACACTCATCCCTAGTATGACCAAACTTATTATATAATGAGCACGTGAGTACCCTCTTTTGGAACTTTCTCTCCTGCCATCTCCAGTCGGTTTGCTCCAGTAGCCCTCTTGGAACTCTTCCATCCTTATGTAAGTAACGTGCTGCTCCTGCCGTCGCACAGATTCCAATATATTCCAAAAGCCTTAGCCGGATGTTCAACTACCATTTCGGCTGAGGAGACTAGTTGGCCAAATCAAGTAAGTCGGGGTGTTGGGGACCGCGTTCGTTGATGTCCTCGGGAGGGTCCTCTTGCTGCCTGTCCTTAGCGCGCGTGTAGCTGCAACCTAACACTTTTTCACAAGAACAATTAACAATCACTAGTTTGATTAGACAAACAACAAGAAACTTTATTCTTAAAATACAAATTCTTATATACTATTTACAAAAAGTACTTTAAGTCTGCGTACTAACCTTTCCAGTTCTGCACCTGTAAATTGGTGTCAGTTGGTCAAGCCAACTGACCTACGGTCAAAGTGTCGACGGTACATTCTAAATTTCAATGCCCTTAGTCGACTCGACTGCGGAACTGAAACACGCTAAAAGTTTACATTATCATTATTACATAATTCTGGTTACTTATAATACTTCCACGCTAAAAATATGTGCTTTCTTACTTAACTTAATTGCGTAAAGCTAACCACACCAAATGTGTAGTATCTGTTAGGAGTCGGTGCTATGAGTCAAATACTCGCAGCTGGCTTGATTCTAACTCAGAACATCCCTCCCCTCTTACTTAAAGAAGTTAGTGCAACTAACTTCTAATAAATCTCTACAATATTTTTCTTGTACTGTAAACAATTCTGTGCATCTATTTAACTCTATAGTACATAAATATATACTTTGTTCTATTTTTTTTAAATCGCCTTATTTGGGGTCTATCACGGTTTTTTTTTATTCTTTTCTTTTCCATATTTTTTTTCTCTAGCTTTTGTAGTTTTTTTCGTTACTTTATTTTTGTTCTTTTATTTTTATCTATCATTTTTTTTATATTCCCCTTTTTATAATTTGGTCTTTTATTGACTCTTTTCTCATTGGCGTATATACAAACATCTATACAATAACACAATTCTATTCTATACCTAAAATCTTATATAATACTGCGACCTCTGCTATCAACTTGTCCAGTTGACGAACGTTGTTGTAGGAGCGAAATCCCTAGATGAACCCCCCAAACCCCTCCCATCTTTCTGGACCGGTACGTATGATATTCTTGGCTAGCGATTTTGTTTACCATTAAAACATCGGTTGTAGTGGCCTTCTTCTTTTGATTTATATATCGGGCCCCAAAGGATAGGTGGTACTGCCTCTTCTTATAATATTCAGCTTGTAAAATGCATTTAAAATACATGAGAGATTACAATACTCCTCCGTTATTTACTCTGCAGCAAAGCCTTTTAAGGTGCAAATGTTTCTCTTGAGCTTTCTTATATTGAAATTTGACTTCGTTGACCTCGATGTGTAGACTATCGGTATTTCTCTGAGATACACGGTTAATGACGCAATTTGTTTATTCCGATCAGATACCAGTCTCTGTGTCTTCTTCTAGTAAATCAATTTCATACGCGAATAATATTTCTTATGTTCATCTTCTAGATTGAACATATACTTTAATGAAGCAATTGACATCCGTAAGTCAAATTTCCTCTGCTTATTATATTTGGTGGTGGTTTCAGTCACGCTCCTTATGCTTTGGCCCATCTTCAACTTATTCAAAAACGATTATGTTAAGATTGTGATCCACTGGGTGGACATTGTAACGTAAGACTGTCCAATGCAAAATATGACACCACAAGGAAACCTTTTTATATTTCCATTGTTTCTCAATAAACCCATCCACAACGTGATCAAACACTGCCGCCATATGCTGTCCCCAGCAATATCACATTAGTCGCCATTCATCCCCAATCCATCGAATAATACGTTGGTACTTTATTCCGCACGGTCTTCCGATATACGCTGTTCCCGGAACTTCATGCTTCGATTCACATCATCAGAGCTGAATACTTATAATAATTTTTTTAATTTTCTAGTTTACTTTTTAGTTTGATATTTTTCTATGTTTAATTTTTGTCGAACATTTCACAAGTCAATTAAATAAATCAATTTCCAAATAATATAATATTTAAATAAATATACTATATACGATTATACTATATATACTCTTGGGTATAATTTTCCTATTTAGTACAATTTGTGTTTTCTTTGGATTATTACATTTATTCCATTTTTAATATTTTCCCTAACGTAAACAGTAAATTTTATGTATTATTTATATATCGCAAATCTAATACGTCTTAACTACCAAACTATAAATAACTAATAAAAACTGTTTTCTTTAAAAATATTTTTAATTAACTATGATACAATTTTTATAATTGTTAGCGGCATTAAAAATTTAAATCCTTCTCAAATATAGATATACAAAAATATATACATACGAGTATATAGATTTTACAATAATTTGCTTCATACTCGTATATACACACATCTATACAATAACACAATTCTAATCTATACCTAAAATCTTACATTATACTGCGCGAAAAATTATATGCCGCGAAAATATTTTTTTATATCAATTCTGGGCAAAAATATTTGCCCATCTTACATGAGCGAGTATATAAAAGATAAACCCGTTCATGTGCAAAATTTGTCCATTGCATGACTCAATTTTTCATTGCATCTAACTACTCTATATATTTCAATTTAGTACATGCCTGGTATGTATATACATTAACAAGTGTATTTCCCTACACCATGTAACCTGCTATTACATGCATACATACATACATTCAAGGCATTTTATAATTTGATAAGCTAAATATATTATTCTAATATAATATATATATGTACATTCCACTTCCCGACACGCTAATTTCCTAAGCGATAACCGAAAAATCTATGTATATTCACATGTAGCCTGCTACAGTATGTAAATATCTGCATATTCCCAATATCCCATCGTATGTCTCTATATGCTTACTTTTTTCAATGAGCCATTCGCCTGTGGATGATATGGTGTTATATGCAATTTGTTGATGACCAGCATTTTACACGTTTCTGAGAATAGTTTTGATACAAAATTGGAACCATTGTCGGTTATCAAGACCTTCGGTATGTTGTACCGTGCTATGATTTCGTCAAAGAATGCCTTGGCTACGGTACTTGCTTCAGCATCGGGTATAGCCACGCACGCCATATACGTTGAGAAATCGTCTTGGAACGTAAAGATGTATTTATTTCCCGAAACTCTCTCAGGTAAAATACCTACAATATCCATATGAACTTTATCAAATGGCTGTTTTGGTGTGTCAGTTAACACCATTGGCGTCTTTGTTAGCCTTGAACTCTTATTGGCCTGACATTTTGCGCAACTCTTTACATATTTTGTAATGTGTTTGAGCATACCTTTCCATCCGTATACTCGCCTAATTCTGTCATGGGTTTTCTCGAATCCCTGGTGTCCACCTAGAGGTGAATCATGGAAATCCTTTAACACAGCCTGGATATCATTTTTATCCTCCAGCCATTCCACAGTACTGGCTGTTTGTTCATTGGCATCGAAACCCGCATTGCTATCATCTCTTGTAGCGTCAATTTTATCCCCTTGAATTCTCTCGGTCTTCTCCTTATCTGACCGTGCTTTGGCCCTCGTTTGCACTACTGATACCTTCTGTGCCTGCGGTATTCTGCTGACTGCGTCCGCTTTCAGATTCTTCTTCCCAGGTTTGTATATGATTTCAAAATCATACTCAGACAATTTGTGTCTGAACCTGGCTAGCCTAGACGTTTGGTCTTTCAAATTGGCTATGCCTCTCAACGGCTGGTGATCAGTGTATATCTTAAATGGCCTTCCTAGCAGATATGCCCTAAAATTCTTTGTAGCCCATACTATGGCTAGAAATTCCTTTTCTATTGTGGAGTATCGCTCCTCCGTGTCGCTAAGCGCTCTGCTTGCGAATGCTATTGGTCGGTCATTACCGACTTCCCCTTGCGACAATACTGCCCCTAATGCTTCATTGCTAGCATCAGTGGTCAACAAAAAGGTTTGCTCAAAGTCGGGGTACGCCAAAATTGGTGGCGAGCTAATTATTTCCTTTAGCCTCTCGAATGCTTGCTGACAGCTCCCTGTCCATTCGAACTTTGCTTCTTTTCGTAACAACTTGTTAATTGGCAACGCAATTCCGGCTAGTCCTTCCACGAACTTTCTATAATAGTTCACTAGTCCTAGGAACGCTTGCACTTCCTTTCTATTTCTCGGAATCGCTAAATTATTCACGCATTCCACCTTCTGCGGGTCAGGCAGTGCTCCTACCTCTAAGCAACGATGGCCTAAATAAACCACTTCTCTTCGCAAAAATTGACATTTATCCGTATTCAATTTCAAGTTGTGTTCTCGTAATTTCTGGAGCACCTTGCACAAGCGTTGTGAATTCAAGTTCAAGTTCTTCCCATAAATTACAATATCATCCAGATACACAAAACAATCTAACCCTTGTAAGCCTGTTAGCACATGGTTCATTAGCCGTTGGAAGGTAGCCGGTGCTCCTGTTAATCCAAACGGCATTCAATTAAACTCATAATGCCTCAAACCGGTGCTGAACGCGGTTTTCTGCTTATCTTGGGTATCCACCAGAACTTGGTGGTAGCCACTCGCTAAATCAAGTGTACAAAAATATCTACTGTGTCCCAATTGATCCAGAATTTCTTCTATCCTTGGTATCGGGAACACCTGCTGGATAGTGCCGTCGTTCAATTTCCTAATATCGACGACCATTCTCCACTTCTTTTGACCCTGATCACCTCCCTTCTTTGGTACCAAAATTATTGGTGAGTTCCAAGGCGAGATACTCTGTTAAAATATGTTATCCTTTAACATTCTCTCTACTTGCCTCTTTACCTCATCTTTGTGAGCTTGTGGCAATCTGGACTGTTTCTGGTTAATTGGTGGTTGATCCACTCTAGTAGGTATTTCATGCTCTACCTCTGATGTATGCTTCAGCTGGTCTCCTTCCAGCAAAAATATGTTATGGAATTGCGTACAAATGGCTTCTATTGATGCCTTCTCTTCTAAATTTACGCTTGGGTCTAACTTCAGTGACCTAGTACCTCTCCATCCTTTTTATTATATCTACCTGCTTAATCTGATTAACCGCTCTATAATTCGGTTCTTTAAAATTATCATAGCTAGTGAACTTAGGCCTAAAATCATTATCCATATAATAGTCCTCTTCTGATGCATTTAGTACGCAAGCGTACACCTTACCCTTCTCAACGTGCGTTATGGTCTCTCCCATATATACGCCCTCCGCTAGCTGCTGCTTGTGCAAAACAACAGTCCTAAGTTTCGTATTCACACGCATAGTAACTACTCTGGTTGACCTTGCATTCACTACATCCATACAATTCTTAACCCTATTCACGGTTCCTTCCTGCCATGACTTCAATGGAAGAGTAAGGATTCTATTCTTATTATTATCATAAAATGATAAGTGCTTCTCGAGCGCATTAAGTATGGTGCGGCCCGAAAGATTATCGCGGCCAATTATCCCATCGGCCTGGATACCTTCCCTATCCAATTCCACTGCATGCACTCTAAAACTCACGCCCTTAACATCACTGTGCCCTATTCTGAGCGATCCCAGTGTCCAGATGCAACCTCCAAACGTTCCATTAAGCGTTCCTACGTCCATTTGAATAATATCCAGCCCTTTCCGTAAAACACTAGATTTTACGAGGCTGGTGTCCGCCTCTGAATCTACCAAAAGCACTAGCTTTCCACTAGCTGCCTCCTTGCAGGGTATCTCGATAAAAGCATCACCTATCCTGCTCACAACGAAACAACGCCCTTTTGATTCCAGAATGGACGCGTATCTACTTCCTAACTAATGCACTCATCCTTTGTATGACCGTGCTTACGGCAGAATGGACATGTGGGTGCCCTCTGTACAAACCCCCTGTACGGATTGCTCGGACTCGCGGCTCTGCTATCGGATACGCCGGGATTATACGCTCCTCTGTATATTTTTGAGACGGAATTACTTCCCTCTCTATCCATGATAGCGGCAGTTAGACTGTCCTATCTATTTTAGAACATATGTACCTCCCCAAAACCGGCCATATTCCGTTCCACGAGAAGTTGTGCTCAAATTGCTTCTTCTATTAGATCCTCCAGATTTCCTGTTCTGCTATTCAGCATATGAATCTTTAGAGCGGAGTTGCGGAGGCCCACTAAATAAAAAAATAAATAGATAGAAATAAAAGAGCAACAATAAAATAAAGAAAAAAACAACAAAAGAAAACAAAAGCTAAAGAAATAAAAATATAGAAAAGAAAAACAATGATAGAACCCAAATAAGGCGATTTAAAAAAAAACAAATTATAAACATGTATTATAGAGTTAAAGAAATGCTCAGCAGTGTTTACAGTTCAAGAAAAATATTGTAGAGATTTTTTAGAAGTTAGTTGCACTAACTTCTTTTCGAAAGAGGGGAAAGATTTTGTGAGCTAGAATCAAGCTACCTGCGCGTAGTTGACTCACAGCACCGACTCCTAACGGATACTACACATTTGGTGTGGTTAGCTTTAAGCAATTAAGTTAAGTAAGAAAGCACATATTTTTAGGGTGCGAGTATTGTAAATAACCAGAATTTATGTACTAATTATTATGCAAACATTTAGGCTGTTACAGTTTCGCAGTCGAGTCGACGAAGAGCATTGGAATTTAGAATGCACCGTCGACATTTTTACAGTCAAGTAGATCAGTTGGCTTCACACACTGACACCAATAGGTGCGAAACTGGAACACCATAAAGTTCAGTACGCAGACTGAAAGTGTTGTTTGTAAATAGTATATAAGAATTATGATATTAAGAATAAAGCGGCTTGATGTTTTAACGTAAAGGAGTGATGTAGTTTTTTATTTAACAAGAGTGATTTTAGGTTTGCAGCTACACGCGGGCCTAGTACATTCAGCAAGAGGACGCTCCCCGAGGACACCAGCAAACACGGACCCCAACAGTGGGTAGAAATTTTGTATAATGCCATAATTCGTTCTTCTGTATGAATACCGTTTATAATGCGTGGATTGAGGTATTTTTTAAAGTTAGATATGAGTTTTTCTTCTATCATTTGTGGTTCTGTAATTATGTCTATGGATGGTTGGAATAATGATTTTAAATTGATAGGTTGAAGTTTCTGCATGTTTAAAAAATACATTGATTGGTGCTTCTGCACATGGTATTAAATTTTGGTTAGAACTTTCATCGCTGTGGGCAGTAGGCGTGAGTGAATTGGCTTCAATAGGTATTCTAGACAATATTTGCTTTTCCGGGTTTATAAAACATATTATATTTTGTACTTCAGGCGTGTGTTAGTTGTTGGTGATTCGTGAATATTTTTACATTTTTCGAGTCGTATAAATAGTTTCTGAATTAATTTCATGACCAAATGATGGCGAGCAATTCTTTCTAATTTGTCGCGTAATTTTCTTCCGTTCCAGAGAGCATCCTTGAAATGAATGCGATTGGTCTATTATCATGCTTGAAATTAATGCGATTGGTCGACAGAATTGTCAGTGGCCACATTGTTCTAACCGGTTTATTATTAGAATCATTTTTGGTAACACGTCCTGCTTCTCCGCGTCGCAGGCTTGACGTTGATTTGGCTATTTTTGCATAATCCCTTATAAAACTTCGGTAATAACCTGGCATACCAAAAAATTAGCGGAGTCCTTTCAGAGATGTTGGTAATGAAATTTTAACTATTGCATCTACCTTTTTGTTGTTTATTTTTAATCCGTCTATTCTTACTACATAATCCAGAAATTGGACTGCCTTTTGTTAAAAATTCACACTTAACCCTATTCGCGATTCCTTCCTGCAATAACTTTCACGAAAGTGTGAGGACTGTACTCTTATTATTATCGTAGAATGATAACTGTTTCTCTAGCGCATCCATTATGGTGCGGCCCCAAAGATGATCGCGGCCAATTATCCCATCCGCCGGGATAACTTCCCTATCCAATTCCACTGCATGCACTCTAAAACTCATGCCCTTAACTTCACTGTGCGCTATTCTGTGCGACCCCAGTGTCCTGGTGCAACCTCCAAACGCTCCATTAAGCGTTCTTACATCCTTTGGTTTAACAACTTGTCATTTCCATAAAATACTATATTTTACGAGGCTGGTCTCCGCCCCTGAGCCTTCCAAAAGCACTAGATTTCCACGAGCTGCTTGATGAAAGCATCACCTATCCTGCTCACAATGAAACAATACCCTTTTGTTTCCAAAATGGACGCGTATCTACTTCCTAACTCTTCAAATTTTGTCCACCATGCACCGCAGTTATCCTTTACGATCCTATACTCCCTAAAAATTATCATAATTATCTTGCATATAAACTCTCTTGCAGCGTTCGCGGCGATTGGCCTATACTTTCAAACTTTATTGAAATTTAACCTAAGTCATAGAATCATCACAGTTACCCCAATCAAAATGCAATTAAAAATTTTTCCACTGAGAGACTCTTGCTCCTCCGTCTCTTGAACCATTGTTCTCACATTACTCGGTACGTGGTATTGGAGAGCCTCTTGCTCCTCCTTTTCCTGGACTGTAATTCCTACATTACCTGTCACACCTACTTCCGGCCTAACTATCACTTCCTTTCTTTTGGCTTTCCAGTCTACTGGCCTCGACTGGACTGCTGTAAGTTGCCCTGTTCCCTTTGTTTGAATTGTCTGTCCCTGCATTCCGCTACCCGATGACCCATTCATCCACATGAGAAGCATCTCAACCTGTGTTGGGTGTTTCTTATCCTTGGTTCACTTCTGGAATTCCTATTTGGTCGCTGCTGACCACTTCCAGTGTTGAAAGGATTAATTCCTTCCATTGAATTAACTCAGGGACTACTACCCTTGCCGACCCTCAAGGGTGGACCCGGGCGCCTTGTAACTGGCTGCCTTCTACTCTGATTCCATACTGTGCCTCCTGAGCATTGTAGACTTGCTTCATGACCATATGCTTGGCATTTCATACAATATGGCGTGTTTTTGCATGGAATGCACTCATCCCTTGTATGACCTTGCTTACGGCAGAACGAACATGTGGGTGTCCTCTGTACAAACCCCCTGCACGGATTTATAGGATTCACGGATTTGTTGTTGGAAACCCCGGGATTATATGGTCCTCTGTATATGCTTGGGACGGAATTGCTTCCCTCTCTATCCGGGACAGTGGCGGTGAACATGCTATTTGTTTTCCAATATATGTAACTCGCCTAACGCAGCCGTACTCCGTTCCTCGAGGACTTGTGCGCTAATCGCCTCTTCTACAAATTCCTCCAGAGTTCCTGTTCTGTTATTCTGCATATGAATCTTTAAAGCTGAGTAACGGAGGCCCACCACGAAAGTTGTTAACACCGACTTGTTAACTTCGTATAATAATGCTGTATCTCCAACGCCATTGTACTTATTTTTTATTATTTCCTGGGCCATCAAATGAAGTGGCTGTAAGCGCCTAGCAAGGGCGCGTATGTTTTCACCTGCCAGCTGCTTCCCGATTCTGATTTCTTGGGATATGTCTTCCAGAGTTCTTTCCTTTGAATAGATTCTCTTTAGAAGGCCGTAAAGTTAGTTCACACTGGCGAATTGCTTTGGCAGCAAAAGGTTGTATGCATCTCCAAATAACCTTTGCTTAACACAGTCGAAGAAGACCTGCAACTCATCAGGGCCTATGCTTCGATTTGCAAGTTCACAACCTTGAATGAACCTGCTGAGTTCTGACCGTAAATCTTCTGAAACAGCACCAGCAAACACAGGTACTAGCCTGGCAACTGCCTTTGAAATATCCTCTATACCCATTTTCTTGTTTTACTTATGGCTGGTAAAACTTGAGCGTTATCTTTTTGGGTGGTTTTCAAATTCACTTCTCCCGGATCTGAGATGTACTTGACCAGTTCCGGACTCAAACTGAGTAATCTTCGACCGCTTGCTCGTACAGGTGAAATACTGTCCACAGTATTGGGGCTTTGGTGCACTGCTACTGCTTCTGGCTCTGTTTGCGGATATCCCTGATTTTTATTATTTATCGGACTCCCCGGAGAAAATGGCTCGACACCGATTTCAGATGCTCAAACAAAAATTCCGCTTGAATTTCTTCACTAAAAACTAATCTTGGCTTTACCATGCGGCGTATCCCTTCTGGTGTTAAATATTGCGGCCAGCGGACTTCGGGAGGCAATGTCAATACTGTCTGTGTAAATCCAACCGATGCTGATTTTGATCGCTCCTTTTTCGGTGAGGTCCTATTGGTCGCCCGTCCTCTTTTTAATTCTGCACACTCCTTTTCCAACAACGCTGCTGCTTCCTCTTGTTGCGTTTTCCGTGTGTTATCTGGTGCAATGCGCACTACAGTTGTCTGACAGCTGCTGGACCTGTAAACACTTGCCGAACTGCGGTGTAAAAACAGAACACCACCATTTCGCTTTCAGAAATACACAACACGTCTTTATTTTAAAAACACTCTTATTTAAGGTGTTAATTCTAGTTACATCATACTTTATAATCTACTTAGGTGTTCTAATTACAAAACAATTATGGCAGTGAGCCAGTTCATACAAAATGCCAATGGTGCATTTTAGCCCTAGTCTGTGGGTCACTATGTAATTGTAACACCTGTGAAGTACATATGCGTAATATTAATTATAGCTACAACCGGTTGATAGTAAATGGATACTTGGGTTGTGTCGCGAGCCAACTACTCACAGGTAGTCGTATCTTGACTCGCAACGGTCTGTTTCCGTCAATCTCTGAGAAAGTTCCTTTACCTTATTCTCAAGATACTTCTTTTGCGCTCTCAAATCCTCTGTTTTCTTATGAAACTTGAACAACTTTTCTTGTGTCCCTTTTTTGATTGCCGTTAAGGCTTGATCCGCTACTTCTGATGGTGACACAGCTCCTCTGGAGTTCGCCTGTCTTCACAATTCCTGAGCTTTTTCCCTGCTCGTAGTTGCTTCGAACTGCTAGAATACCCTCTCGGTGAAAAGATTCACCTCTGTTCCTACTGCTCTTAACTCGTCCTGTGCATCTTCTTTTCTTTTTAAGGGAGACCCACTCGGTGCCTCAATCGTTGCCAATTCCGTCTCGAATACTTTAAGCCACTCTGACCCTAAATTTTCCACATATCCATGAAAGCACGTCGCAAAGTACTCGCCGTTTCTACAAACCTCCTTGTGCGGCAGCAATTTTGCGTGGTTGCGGTTAAATTTTTCCACCAACCCTCGCCACTCTGCGATGCGTCTGTGATAGTACTTCACGTTTTTGGCATTCTTCCGGTCCTTCCTGAAGTTTGAAATCAATCTCTGGACCTCTTTACCCACCACTTCCTGGGATTTCAGCTAATTCACTTCTTTCGAGAATCCCATGGACTATGCCTAATTCAATAAATCTCCCGTAGCACAACTCAATCTCAAGGAAAAATCTCCATCCATCTGTTCATCCCAAATGCCAGAACAGATGGCGTATCCCAATTACAAATAAAACACAATAATTGTTAAAACTTGTTAACAACTTATTCTAATAATTTATTCAATCTTTCTTAATGATACAATACAAATCTATTAAAAAGCATTCCACCGCAAATTCTATTATTACATATATTCTTTCTTCAATTATCTTTCATCACAAGTTCCATATCCGCTGTCTACCGGCGTTCATTCAGTCCTTCCATCAATGCAAATTGGTCCTTGACTTCCTCATAGATACTCCTTGATTTCCTCTCACCATCTTTAATTCTCCAAAAAATCCATAGAAAATGCTATATGCTCGCAAAAACCGAAATTAGACTTACGGGCAAAAGTGCCTTGATTCATTCCCGGAAATTTGAATCCATATTCAAAAATAAACCCGTAACGTATGCGCCACGTAATAATAGCATTTAAATTTTTTCTTCAACATTGCTACGCAAATCGTAGCTTTCGCACTACAAAAACTATGATGCAAAAACACGTGTTGTCTGCACCTCTTGAAATATTTTCACCTAATACCCTCAGCTTACAATGCCAAATATTTAAATCAATTTTAAAACAAACCCTATCGACAAACAAATAAGATTCCCCTACAAAAAAATTCCTCACAGCTAGGACGACATACATAGACCGTCCGATCATACTGACGGTTTATGGTTGCCCATACAAAGCTGCGTGCAACAGCGCACACGCGCCTATATGTTGCAACTTCTTTGACCAGCGCTACGGCGCCTTGAGGGACGCAGAAGTATCTACTTACACTGCACTATTATACACTCTACTCACCATTATCTTGTCTGATGACATCTCCGTTTCAGAGTCCTCCGCCCTGGGTTATACTTCTAATGTGTTGCAGGATGCCTCCCTGCTTCAGGGTTCCTTGCCCTGGGATTCCTCCTATAGGTCCTTAAGAACGGCTGCGCCAAAATGTTGGGGATCGCGTTCATTTATGTCTTCGGGAGGGTCCTCTTGCTGCTTGTCCTGAGCGCGCTTGTAGCTGCAACCTAGCACTTTTTCACAAGAACAAATATCACTCACTAGTCTGCTTAGAGAAACAACAAGAAACCTTATTCTTAAAATACTAATTCTTATACAATATTAACAAAAAGCACTTTCAGTCTGCGTACTGACCTTTCTGGTCTTCCAGTTCCGCACCTGCTAATTGGTGTCAGTTGGTCAAGCCAACTGACCTACTGTAAAAGTGTCGACGGTGCATTCTAAATTTTAATGCCCTTCGTCGACTCGACTGCGGAACTGAAACACCCTAAAAGATTACATAATCATTATTACATCTGGTTACTTATAATACTTGCACCCTAAAAATATGTGCTTTCTTACTTAACTTAATTGCTTAAAGCTAACCACACCAATTGTGTAGTATCTGTTAGGAGTCGGTGCTGTGAGTCAACTACTCGCAGGCATCTTGATTCTAACTCACAACATGGGACTGTATGTTGTATGTTCCACTCCAGCAGGATCTCCTAAAGATCTAAGTCTACGCCCCAAAGCTTTCGAATCTGCCGCATGCATTTCAGTAGCCTCTTGAAGTTCTCATATTACTGAATCATACGATTTTTGTTCCAAATAAGCTTTGTCCATGAGCGCTTATAGCTCCGACAAGGTGCTTTCTGAATTTGGACTTGTAAATAAAACGCATCCCATGTTTTTCTTTGCCTAATACATTTGAAACAGGTGACCCTTGCAGGTTTTGTTGGGCCAGATAACTACTGGCTACCGAGCAAGTACCCTGTTGCTATTTGTTTGCTTATAGTTCTTCTAGCTCAGCGAGCTTCCGGGATCAGTGCCAATATCGTTTGCGTTTGTATCGCAGAGGCTGATAACGATTTTGTCCTAGTCGTCGCATGCTTAGGGTTCCCACCGTCTATCTGGGATCCGCCATACGCCTCTTTTGACTTGAACACAACTTCTTCAGCTTCTATCAATCGTGTTGAAATTTTCTTTGCTTTTTTATGAAATAGTCTAACTGTGAACTCAATTCCTCCGTCTCCTTAAGTAAGTTAAGCAGTTCCCATTCCGTTCTACTCTGAAGCGAACACCAGGCTTGATCCGCCACCAATGGTGACACAGCTCCTCCGTGTTTTACTTGCTTACAGATTCCTTGAGCTTTTCCACTATTAGTATTAGCTTCGACCTCGTCCAAGAGTTTCCCAGTAAACAGTTCTATCCCCTACTGAACTGACTCCAACTTACTCCTCATTTCTCCGTCAAAAGATATTGAACTCACATCTTGCTCTCCTAGTTCCCCTTGCCCAGAATTAAATTTATCCAAACATTAAATTAATCCGTTGATATACACTCCGTAATTTTCGGCAAAGTATACGACTCCGATGTACGTGACCCCTTAGGGTAACAACTCCTCGTTGCTCTTATTGAACTTGTCTCTCAGAATTTGTATCTCCGCTATCCTCTGACTGTAGTAAACGCTGTCCTTCCGAAATCTACGTACTAACTTCTTGATTGCCTCTCCTACTTTCTCCAGTGCCAGCATACATTTTTGTACCTCCATTGTCACTTCCATAGGCAAAGGCGCCTGTAATAACCAATATTATCCGACTAGTTTTAATATTATTTTTATCATATTAATTATATTAGTATAAAACTTTCATAATTATCAGCTAATACTTTACTTGATACATTTGTATACATTTTATTATTATGCCAATAAAAACAAATTTATTTTTACTCTAACCCGCATTGTGAAGAATTTTTTTTTTCTTTTTAGTAGGTAGGTTACTTTTAATGTTTTTTGGCAAATTTAATTTAAAAGAAAGTAAAAAGGAGCACAAGTTAATCTTTGGAAGTGTACTATATGTAGTACGCTAGGAACTTAGACTACTATATAAGCTAATAAGCCAAATTCAATTCAAACAGTTTATTTTTTTCGTATTTTCATTTTTACATTTTGACTTTTGCATTTTAAATGAAACGTGACATTACATTTTTTGAAGCGTGTATTGATCCTGTCATGGCAATGATCGCAGCTTAAGAGCTTGCATTTTCCATGAGACTTACGTGTAATCTCAGCAAGTAAGTGATCAAGACGGTCTTATCGGATATCATGTCTTGATCTCGTTGGAGGTGCTGCCAACGGAGGATTTCCAAAAGAGTATATCAGAGACGTGGCAATATAACGACTGAATTTCAAATGATCCAATTTACCACTCATGTCTTTGTATATACGAGTATACGAGTATATATATATATATATATATATATATATATATATATATATATATATATATATATATATATATATATATATATATATATTTATATATATATATATATATATATATATTTATATATATATATATATATATATATATATATATATATATATATATATATATATATATATATATATATATATATATATATATATATATATATATATATATATATATATATATATATATATATATATATATATATATATATATTTATATATATATATATATATATATATATATATATATATATATTATAATATATATAATATTCCTACTGCACTTCGATTGACGATTCTGGGCTCATAACCTATTGAAAGAAAAACACACAAACGATCTGTCTCCAATGATATTTTTTTAGGATCTTATTTATAGTAGAATATTTGTCATAGTAAGAAGCAAAGAAACGAATATCTGCTTCAAATTTAATTACAATTGCAGCTACGAAACAGTTGCGTTGGAGCTACACATGCCAGATAAGCTTCCAACAGTTTTATGCATTTGTATCACCTTTTGTGTGCCATGTTATCAGTTGCTTGAATTTAACAATACTAAAATATGGTTTTCTTTCGGTTTTCTTAATACATTGAAAAATAATATTACACTGTGTTCTCGGCATATACTCGTATGTGTTAAATTTTGACTAATCTATCGTCAATCTTAAACTTATCCGTGACTTTTATCTGTGTTCCGGTGACTTCTCAACCACTATCTACTGGCGTGCATTAACTCCTTCCATCACAATCCGAGTTGGTCCTTGATTTCCTCAAAGATCCTCAGTCTTGTTTGCTCAACTCCAATGGCCCTCTCATGCTCCTTAGTACTCGTTTAATTGGAAAATATAATGGCTATACATCCAACGAAATCAAAATTGCCTTTATATTCAAAAGTGGCATTATTAGACCTCGCTTTTTAGCAAAACTATTCATAATCCCAATAAGAAGACCGCAGAAAGTATCCCAAAAAATCCACATTTAAAAATTTTAACTCGTAACATATCCACAACGTGATGAGAGAATTAGTTTTTTGCTAAACTCTTAGTATTCAATTGTCTGTTACACAAATGTGCGATAAAGTGTGTAATAACAATGTCCCTACCGACAAACAAACACAAATCTCCCCAAAAAAAATCTTTGCGCACCAAGCTGATATACATCGACCGTCCGATTATACTGACGAACAATGGCCGCCAACATAGGCGCTATTTCGCCTATATTTTGCACTTCTTTCACGGGCGCTAAGGCGCCTGCAAGGTTGCAGAAGTATCTACTTAACTTTACTTAAATTACTCTACTCTCGTATACTGTGCTCACCACATTCCTGATTTTTGGCGTTTTGGCGGTCCTCCTTCGCTAGTTGCAGGATGCTCTTTCTGCTTCGGTAATGGTGCACAACTCATCCTGGAATTCCTCCTGTAGTTGCAGGATGCTCCGTCTCCTTCAGGAATGGTTCAAAACTCGTCTTGGGTTTCCTCCAATAGTTGCAGAACGATCTACTTTCTTCAGGGTCGTCTTCCTATACACTGGGTCTCCTCCTGTAGGCTGTATGGTCCTGTGATGCTGCGGCCTTTGGACCGGCTGCTCCTAAGTGTTGTGGCGTATCCTATTTGTGTTACCCCATCCTACCGACTGCACAAAAAGTTGTGGTTATTAACCGCAACGGGAATCCCGCGTTGAGTCTTCGACAATTGTGGTTCCCTAAGGCACTAACGGAGTCCTGCTAGTTCTCCTCTTCTCTCAACCTCTCTTAAACCTGTAGGCGCTGTTGATCTGACAGTAAACTACACCACATGTTTTCGATACAACTTAGAATTCCATTATTGATTATTTTTCCCTGCCTTATATACTATTTACATTTCTCTCTTACTAGCACTTTTCTGGTGATCCAGTTACGCAATTGCTTATTGATGTGAGTTGCGTAATCAACCGACATACAATTCCCAAAAATTCGGATAGTGTATTTTATAGGCCATTGCCCGTAGTTAATTGGTAAGCTGGAACACCCTAAAAGTATAAATGCTGTTTAATTACTAATTATAAATTGTTATAAGTATAGCACCCTAAAAGCATTTGTTTAATTTTTTAATAATTATACTATTTCTTAAATGATAACTACACCAGGTGTGTAGTGTCTACTACGAATTAAATATATGCTGTGAGTCACCTACAAGCAAGTAGTCTTATTTTGACACACAAAAAACGGGAAATTGACCGAAAATGCTAAATTACTAAACACATTTGTATTTACTAAATAAAGAGAACTTGCTAATTAATTATAAAGTTATATAAGATAATTTATCTCCAATTTATTGACAGACAGCAAGTGTGTGGTTATGCCACTGTAATAATTGTCAGAAGGGCAACTTTGCCCAAATAGTTATTATGTCTCAGAAATACACAGCACACCAAATATTAACCCTCCCATGAATCGAACCTGTGCGTTAAGCTATTGTCCTATGACCATCCAGACAACTACGCTAACTGAAGGTGGTGAACTCACTGATCAAATTGTCACAGTCCACTGCACTGTAAACTAATGTGCCTCATTATTTCCCTTTATTTGTTTCGTTTAGTTTATATATCTCTTATTGCCTAAACTAAGCTGTCGTATTTAATGAGGTGGCCACAGCTAGCTCTGATTGTTTTCGGTGTTCTCAACCTGCCCCACTACATCGAGGGAGGTACAATAAAAATGTCTACAACTTTTCTCTACTTAACACTCACCCCTTTTTCCTCCGCCCATCCGACTCATCACGCTCCAGTTATAGGCTCCCCCATCACGGTTCCGAAACTTCATCAGTATTTTACTGCATCAACACAAACACTTATATTTAGGTCTGGTTTTTTTCTATTTCTACCCTCGTACCGCCACTACCTGTAGGCACACTCTCCAATTGCCCCAGAATTAATTGATACCGTTTCCTCCCTACCTAACAGAAGGATCAATCAATCAGGGTGGGTTCCTGTACACAGAGACAACAAAAGAAATGCTTACCGCACTAGTGGAAACTGCATTACAATCTTAATTTTTATACACATGTATATTTTTATACCCTTTACCTTTAAAAAGGGTAAATAGGGTATACCAATTTTGGACTTTTGAGATCGGTTGAAATTTCAAGAAGGAGGCGTGGTATGGACATATACATATATACAGATATGATCAGAATCATTTTCTAACCAATTTTTATTTTGTTTCTTCCGTCCATCTGTGGCCAGTTTTGTTTTTACACCGTTACAGACAAAGATATAGAGCCAGGTTGCTATATGGGCCGATTTGGACAAAGACCACGCCTACCTCCCATATAAGGAACTTTTTTTACCTTTTTTAAAATGACTATAACTTCGGTCCAATTGACGGAATCTTGATGTTATTTGGCAGTTATGGAGATGTGGGTCCCACTAAACACTGTGCGATATTATTGTACATATAATAATAGATAAGTAAATAATATAGTTGTAAACTACCAGCACTAGCGACAAATGCCACTAATTTTATTAATATACTATTAATATTAATTATTCTAAATAATTTTGTATCTTTCTTTTTTTATAATTTCTATTTATACTATTACTTAGCTGTTGTTTTTTTTTTGGTGCACGCAGGATGGGGTTGGGACGGTACTTCTACTCTGGAACTAGCTGTTCAGGATCCTTTGTATTGCTATAATTTCTGAAAATTGTGAACTGAACACTTCATTTTACACACAGTCACTTTGGTTTCCAAAAAAACTGCAAACTCCACACTACTAAAAACCTAACCACTCAACTCCACGCCCAAAATTGAACTCCAAATCCCACTGCCTCCAACGAACATTTTCTCCGACCTCCTTTCAACATTAAAACAAAAATTATCTTACTCACACTGCCTACCCTTCTCATACCCCTCAAGAACTTATCCGGCCATCCTTATCTGTAACCATAACAGTAGCCATAACAACAGCTGTGTCAAATGTGTCAAACACTTTGTACAAGGACGTTCATGACTTTCTATCATTACTCCTCTCTCTCACCCACTCACATTCGTTCACTTTGCCCCCCTTTTAACCACACATACACACTACATATTCACGATCCACGCTTTAAACAGGTAACTTCCACTGAAAGCACCGGTTCACATATCAGCTAAACTTTCTGTGCTAAAGTTCCCCATTGTTGCCCCCGCCTACAGTGATGGTCAAACTTTTGAACTATGGTAATTGCCATGAATAGAAGCAACCACTGACAGTTCTTCTACCCATCAAGACCATCTGCAACACTCTTTTTATTACATTTATGTGGTGTCGACACTAATATTTAGGGTATTTTCTATAAGCTTACAATTTCTTGTGAACGTTCGTATTAGATATAAGAAATCACCTTTTGGCCGTATTCCGCCATATTTGTGACAATAGGTTTACCCCATTCAAAAAAGCAAACTTCCAGTAACTCTAACAATTTCATTGATATTTTTAAAACAAATATGAAAACAAAACTTCACAAACTAGTGACCATAATGACCACATCTTTCCAGTACACTACAACCGACTTTCTTTCAATTAGTACATAATACCAAATTTTCCTACCTCTTTCCTCAACAAAGTCCTCACCGAACCACTTACCTCACAATCAACCGCATCGTAAATCTCGTGCTCACGTACCACTCGCAGTGAATTCGCACGCATTTTTGAAAAATTACACTTATCGGCAATTGACAGTGATATTGGATTTTGTTTTCGTTCCGCCTGAAAATGTTAACTTCATATTTGGCATAGTCGGTAGAGAGCGTAGCAAATGTCATTAGCTTCCGTAACTACATAACAGGAACGAGGCGGTCAATATGCGCCTACTATGACGTTCCGCGTCTGTGGATGTTGTAATCGACGATGAATCAACAACTCAAGGTCCACAACGCAGTGTCGATGTACCTACTGAATCAGGAGAGTTTTTTAATAAGCCAGGTTCCAGTCATATTTAAAAAAAAAATGGGAATCCAAAATGTTTCAAAAAGAAATGGGAATCGAAAAAATTATTTCTCATAAAGTATGTGAAATATGTGATGTACAGACTGATCAGTTAAATAAGAAGAGCACATCATTTAGAAATGGAAAGATTGGAAAATATTAAAATTGATTTAAAATTAAGAAAGGAGAAGATTAGGTATAACATGTCTACACAGTGCAACAAATTTTGTATTTTTAACTAGATTGAACAAATCATATCATATTTAACCAATTTTATAATTTACAAAAATAAGAGAACTGGGGTTTTTGTTTTATGTTATGTTTTTAACTTAATGTCTGTTTCTTGATTTTTTTAATAAAAAATATATACATATATATGAAATGAACTTACTAAAATTTTGTCTTTGTAAATGACTTAAAATTAAAATGCTAAACTTTATAAACTGTTGCTCGAATACGTTCAACTGTAGCTGAATAAGTATTACTTAGGTCAGCTGCATGGTTTTCCTCCACGTCTCTGTAATTATACCCTTTACCATTAAAAAAGGTAATTATACCCTTTACCTTTAAATAAGGTAAATAGTGTATACTAACTTTGTGCTTTTGAGAGGGGTTGCAATTTCAAGAAGGAGGCGTGGTAGGTATGAACAAATATATACAGATATGATCAGAATCACTTTCTAAGCAATTTTTATTTTGTCCGTCCGTCTGTCCGTCTGTCCGTCTGTGGCCATTTTTTTCTACACCGTTAGAGCTATCTTAATGAAATTTTGCAAAAGTATAGTCTGGACAAAGATACAGAACCAGATTGCTATATGAGCCGATTTGGACAAAGACCACGCCTACCTCCCATATAAGGAACTTTTTTTACCTTTTTTAAAATGACTATAACTTCGGTCCAATTGACGGAATCTTGATGTTATTTGGCAGTTATGGAGATGTGGGTCCCAATAAACACTGTGCGAAAAGTGGGCGGTATATATTAACTACCACGCCCATTATTAACAAATATTAATAACTTAAGATCTGGTAGAGATTTACGGACGAAATTTTACGGGAAGAAACATATGGACATTACAAAGCTTTCTGCAACAAATGGGGCTGATCAGAGAATAGACACGCCCACTTTTTATATACGGAACTTTCGGGTCTAAAATTAAAAGTAGCCTACCTATGCTCGTATTTATGCCAGCGGAATAAAAATTTGCAGAAATATACAAGAGGTCCATAATAGTGTGTGTGCATAATATGGAGATCATACTAGAACTGCCACGCCCACAATTAGCCAAAAATTATTACTGTGTTCCTATTAAATATTTATCAACGAAATTTCAAAGGAAGGTTGCGGGTACTAACATTAAACTCCACACAAAAAATTGGCGTGTTATTTCTACAGCCACGTCCACTATTCACATATAATTATAACTTACGACCTATATAATATTTTTGGACGAAATTTTATATTAGTACGTATATGGACCCTATAAAGCCATATACAAGAATTGGGGTCTATCAGAGAAAGGATACGCCTCCCTCCCATATAATGACTTTGGGGACCCCACTTAAAGACAATTACCATATCTATGCTTCTAGTGATGATATATGAAAACAAACTGGTAGATGTATACACTGGGTCTGTACTAGCATGCATTCCAAATATGGGCAGATTATAACTACTGCCACGCCCACAATTAGCCAAAAATCATTACTCTGTTCCTATTAAAGATTTATCAACGAAATTTCACAGGAATGTTGCTGGTACTAACATTAGACACCACACAAAAAAAAATGGGCGTGTTATTTCTAAAGCTACACCCACTTTTCACATATTATTATAACTTACGACCCATACAATATTTTTGGACGAAATTTTATGTTAGTGGTTATATTGATACTACAAAGCCATACACAAGAAATGGGGTGGATATAATAATTTCAAGGTACCCTACCGAAAATTACCGTGAATATGCTCCTAATGATGATTTATGAAGAGAACATCCCCATTGTTGAACTCACATGCACAAGAAAAGGTAAAGGGTATTTCGTAGTCGGTCTAACCCGACTTCAGACTTCTTTACTCGTTTCCTTCTGCAACTGGCAATCTTAACACATATTAATTCTTTTACAATATTTATGTAGAAAAATATTAATGGAAGTAATTAAAAAAGCCAACAAATAAAATCATATCACCATTCACAATAGTTTAGTTCTACTATTATTTTCTTTCGAAACCACCTCTCTTATTTAAAAACGAAATTCATGTGAGATTTCCGATTCCAGTTTTTTTTAACCGAGCAAATAATTCGGACAGAACAGATTGTGAGATTTACGATAATGCCGTATATGCAAATCTAATCACTACGAATATATCATGTAAATAAGCACTTATATTTCATCTAAATAAGCACTTATTAATTTAAATTTAAAAACATATAATCCTTTTTATTTACCAAAATTGTTCGTAAGATGATACCAATGTTACAATGGAACAATAAAGGATATCTTAACAATTACCACGAGCACATTTTAAAATAATGTAAAAAAAATGTAATTGTATGCTTATAAAAAGCACACCTCCCATCCAACACAAATTTACATTCACCATACTTATTCTATTTTTATAACATTCCCCAGAACTATTCCAGAGAACAAGGAGTAGGATTTGTTATCCAAAGAGACATTCTACACACACTTCTACCCATAACATATAGTTTTCCCACTATTTCAATATAAAATAATATTGGTATGAAGTTAGCTGTAATCTATAATCCCAAAATACTTTCATATGATAAATCCATCTAAGCCAATCGCAGATTCAAAATTAATGTAGGTTGTGCCCTCTCATACGTGCACTTCCTATTCAACGGCGCACTGTGGCCGATCTAGAGCAACGTAGCTCCACTAAAATAAAAAATGTGTGGGAAAATTTTTTATTATAAATTGGTTTAATCTTCTAAGGAATTATTGAGAAGAAAAAAAAACATATATATATATTTTTTTTTTGTATAACTCAATGTAGTTGAGGGTGGCAATTCTACAAATTGGACAAAGCAATGTTTACATGTTATCAGCTGATCAAACACAAACATTTTACCTTAGTTTCAGGAAGCGTGAAAAAAATTTGGCAGCACCTATAATAAAATACTTATGAATATGAATTTTAGTGGTAATTATTATTAAAGCGAAAAAATTTTGTAAATAAAATTATTGTGAATTATGTTGTTGTTGGAGATTATAACTACCACACAATTTAACTGTCATATTTTTTGCACATCATTGTATTATTTAATATCTGCTCAACAGTGTACTTTAAAATTTCTAACTTAAACCAAAGTATATCCATAATAAGTAGGCGCACTCTGCCGCTATAGATCAAAAATTCTGCCGACCTTGGTACCGTTCTTTTAATTTCTTGATAGCAACAGAAACCATGCAAGTGGAAGGAAGTACGAAATAGTAGTGGAACGAACTGAAATAATGGTAATACTGGGTTCTCGAAAATTAAACAATTTCTGCTTATATTTTTATTCCTTTATTAATATGAATGAAATATCAAATGTGCATACACGCCGACTGAGACGCCGACTGAGGCAGATATAGGCATAGAGAAGGCAGCCCACCCCTCGATTGACAGCGGCAGCGACTGAGACGCCTACAGAGACGTAGACAGAGGCTACGACACCGACTGAGACGCCGACTGAGGCAGATATAGGCCTAGAGAAGGCAGCAGACCCCTATCTACTATTTGGCGCAATAAATATTGAAAAATAACAAAATAGAATAAGAAATGTCCAATATGGTATGCATACATGGCGAAATGTCCATGTTGGTATTCAGAAACGATAATATCCCAATTTACCAACACATATTACATGTACACATTTCTTTGGTTAATGTTCGAGCATTGAGTACTGAAAATCTGAAATGTGCGGTTGCAACCTTGCAACCAGAATAAGATTGGATGGCCGTTACGCACATTGCAAATTGTTGCATAGATATATTCGTTCCGTTTTCACATACGAGTATCTCTATACAAAAGCATTGGGGCAGAAACTTGGAAACGGTATGAAAAAAAGTTTGGATCGCTCATATACAGATAGCTAATAGATGCGAATTTTTGTAAATGTGTCCGTGCTTTGTTTATATCTCTCATCGTTTCTCTCACATACGGCTACCCGTAATAACATTTGTAAATAGTTTTCTGCTCTTTGCACTTGCATAAACGTTTTTGTTAAAGTGTGAGTGCATATGTATTGAAGTGCGCCTTCTTAATTTACTAGATATTCTTTTCTTAACCTCAATGCTTTATGCTTGTTGTTGTCACATATTGTATATGCATACCGTAACTCTTTGCTCATTGTTATTGTAACTGATCGAATGTTTTGCGAAGTTTTATGCTCATAGCAAATTGTTGGTATTATTTTCTTCCTTTTCTATCTTTACTCATATTAATTGGTTTCGGTACAGTGTTGCACAATTAGGCACTTTCGTACTATTTAGACTATCCTTTTATATTGCGAGTACATTTATTTTGGAACTTTTTAATTTTTTTTTTCAAATTTGTTCGCGCCGGAGCCCTCCTGACAACGGCCGCTGCCTGCGCACAGTCACCATGCAACTCTGAGCGGGGCTCAGTGCGGAGAGAATTCCCCTCATTGAGTCCCGCCAAATTTGTGTGGCAGGCCGCAGCCATCTTTTTGTTTTGGTGAGAGTGCTGACGCAGGCAGCGGAGGAGAGCTGGTCGGCAATACTGCGTGCCGACGGCAGTTGGATTTGAGCAGCCGACCAAGAAGGGTGGAACCAAGATATCAACTTTTTCAAATATTGTGCGAATTAATTGAGTCTAATTCAATTACTAATTCACTTGTCGAATGATTTGTCTGTTTTCCTCTCTTGACCAATTGAACAATAAAATTAAAGAGTTACTGTAATTGAAATTACACAGTTGAGTTGTAATTTTTAAATTAAGGTAAATTTTAAGAGATAGCAATAAAATACTTGCAATATTCCGTGTTAACTTCAAATACAAACAAAATTTAACAAAGCAAAAGAAACCAAAAGGAAAAAATGGAATCCGAGCGGAACAGCGAATTAAGAACATGGTCCTTCGAGCCGGATCACAGCTGCGTCCGGTAAGTGTTTAATATTTATTTTTATGTAATATATTATTAAACTTTTTCTGTTTAATTGCAATATTGAACACATATTTTTGTTGATTCGCTTTTTTTTATCGCGTAATTCGGTTGAGTACGGTCGTCGCGGCAAACGGTACATTTCCGTATCGTCACTTGTGTGAGTGTGTGCGTGTGTGTGGATTCTTGCACAGCGGCAGGTACTGGAATTTACATTTTTAAATAAATTCTCAGCACGGCCGCTGCGTAATTCGGTTCGCAGTCTGCAGCTCAAAGCGCTGCCGACGCCGGTTACCATAAGCTGTGTACAGCTGCTTGTGCGCAGATTTTTCCACAGCCGCTGTGCATGCTATTGCCATTGCCGCTATCCGCTGTTCCGTTGATGCCCTAGTTTTGAGTGTTGCTTTGTTCGTTGATACGAATTAAGGCGAGTGTCACACTTACAACTCTTGTGGGTCAGCTGTTCGGGCTATCTGTATTGCGTGCGTATATCGCTGCGTCGAAGTCGTACCGTGTTGCAAGTAAGCGGTGGGAGCATATTGTTTGTCTCTTCTACAGTGACGTGGGGGTTTACAGCTCACTGCGCTCCCCAGAGCCTGGTTATTGTACGTTGTGTACCGTTGCTGATGAACCGGTAACTTACACCGTTGCCGGTAGTTTTTCCGTACTAACGGGTCAACAACTGTTAACGTGGTGGAGGATCGACACTTTCGACACGAGTGCGGTGTAATTAGGTTCGCAGTCCGCAGCTCACAGCGCTGCCGACGCCTTTTTACAGCAAACCGTGTGCCAGCGGTGCTTGAACATCCCCATATTACGACGCTGAAAAATACGTACACTCGTTGATCTCCGTACGTCACAGTTTTCGCAGCTCGCAGCGCTGCCAACTTGCACTGTCTTTTTGTCTTTGATAACCCTGTATCAGTGAACCCACGAGCGACGCAAGGTCCGGGTCACATACAGCAGTTCATAGCGCTGCGTTGGGTATCTCAAGTTGGGGTTATACTTCAATTTCTTTGTTTTTCACTTGTAGTTGCTCAGTGCTGTCGTCATTGCCTAGGCTTCGCGTAGTTAATTCCTACTGGGGATAGTCTTTTACGTTGTGTGGTCTCTTCAGTGAAAATAAGGCGGGTGTTATATCGGTCACGTCAGCAGGTCAACTGGGTACACATATAGCTGGGTAACTGGGTGTGTCGACGTGAAGGTGTAGTGTTTTCCCGTGTTTTGCTTGCGTTTTGCCATTATTGAGCTGCGTTCTCAGGTCAAGCGGTCTGCAACTATGCTGACTCCGCTGATAGACGCGGCTGATAGCCTGACCGCGTTTGTTATTGAGTTCGAGCGGAACTCTTCCGCCCCTCAAAATCTTGAGTATCTTCGCCTTGATCTGACTGAGTTGGCAGACTTATGGCAGGCGTTGAAGGAGGCGAAGGCTGCAGCGGTCATTGAAGCGAATTTAGACGAGAAATGCGTAGCCATTAAAGAGTCTATACGGCAACGATTCGCAGCAAGTTTTGCCATGTATAAACAGGGTCATGCTCGGATCAGTGGACTAATGCAATCCCTGACCGTCTCTCCAACGGTGCCTTCCGAGGCGTCGGCTGAGCTGTCTTCTCAATCCCATACTATTCCGGTGCCTCCTTGTGATATTGAGATTTTCGGGGGGGAGTACTCCAAATGGATCACCTTCCGTGATATGTTCACGGCGCTGTTCCTGCGGAACGCTCGGTTATCTAACATCGAGCGGTTGTATCACCTGAGAGCAAAGACTAGGGGGGAGGCGCGAGAAATCGTGGACCAATGCCAACTGACCAATAGCGGTTTTGATCAGGCGTGGGCGGGGCTTACTGCACGATACGAAAATCGGCGCAAGCTCATTAATTGTCAGCTGAAGTCCCTATTCACAATGCGTACCATAGGCAAAGAAAGTGGGTCGGAGCTAAAGAGGCTACAGCGGGAAGTTACCAACTGCATTATGGCGTTGAGGGAGCTGTCGGTGGATGTAGGCAGTTGGGATCCAATTTTTATATACTGGAGTTCCATTCGGTTGCCGGAGAGGATCCTTTCTCTTTGGGAGCAGTCCCTTGCAGATCATGCGGATATACCGACTTGGGTGGCGATGGAGGAATTTCTCTCGAAACGGTTCCAAACTTTGGAGGCGGTCTCTGATGTCTGCCAGACGGATCACGCGCGGGAGTCTGGGGGGAATCGCTCAACACCACTCCATAATAGCCACGTGCAGGCTCATCAGGCGAGGGTCAATCCGGAAGGGTGTAAAATATGTACACTACCAGGCCATCGGGTCTCCCACTGCTCTACTTTCATCAACGCTGATGTATCAGAGCGATGGGGATGGGTAAATCGCTTCCACTTGTGCGTGAATTGTTTGAAGGGGGATCATCGTGTGTCAAATTGCACGAGTAAATACCGATGTTTTACGTGTCAAGAGCGGCACCATACTCTGTTGCACCGTGAGCCGCTCCCGAATCGGAGCATAAGAGCCCCACCACGCACGACGCCGCCTCGAGACAAACGATCATCCAACGGACGCAATGCGGCCACCACGTTGGCTCAACCTGCTACACCTTCCTTCGCCCACGCTGCACAGGTGGTACCCGCTATAGTCCAGGGACGATCCGGTCCATATCGAGCTCGAGGTCGGCTACCCAAACGTGTGCTTTTAGGTACCGCCATTATTCACGTATGGTATCAGGGAGTCAACTACATGGCCCGCGCATTGATCGACCCTGGGTCGGAAGGGTCTTTCATCTCAGATCAGCTCCAACGACGCCTGCGACTCCCTATGCGTACCGTGCATGCCCAAGTGTCCGGGGTGAGCAATGTGGTGGCAGCTAACGTGACAAAAGCGTGCGATTTAATGTTAGGGTCACCTCTTGACAGTACTGTGCGGCTCCCGGTGTCAGCATTAGTACTGCCCACCTTGACCAGCGAATTACCCCGACTAGGGGTATCAACGCAACAATATGCCCAATTGGCCGACTTACGACTGGCTGATCCAAGCCTTTCAAACTCTTCACAAGTTGACATTCTGATAGGGGGTGATTTATACCCGATGGTGATGGTTGATGGGTTGAAGCGTGACGTTATTGGGTCATTAATTGCACAGGAAACTGTATTTGGGTGGATCCTCACAGGACCCATGCCTGAGAACTCGACACAGACATTCTGTGCCAGAGTACAAGTTGAAACTGGCCACCCGGTCGAAGATCTCTTGCAGAGATTCTGGGAGGTGGAGGAACCACCTAGGGAGAGACGTTTGTCGCCCGGTGATCAGGCTTGCCTGGATTTGTATTCCCGGACCACTTACAGAGAGTCTTCTGGGCGGTATGTAGTAGAACTACCGTTCAAATCAAGGCACCTGCCTGAGGAGTCGCTTGGGGCTTCTCGGCACATTGCGTTAAAGCAATTCGAGCGCAATGAAGGTAGGTTACTTCGTAACCCTGAGCAGAAAGACCAATACGACTCCGTGGTACAGGAGTACTTGACTCTTGATCATATGGTCAAGGTCCCGCCTCCACCTTCAGGCGCTCTTGCTCATTATTATTTGCCTCATCATGCGGTAATGAAACCCGAGAGTACGTCCACCAAGCTGCGAGTGGTGTTCAATGCGTCTCAAGCAACCACCAGCACCCTCAGTTTGAATGATGTCTTATATACGGGTCCCACCTTGCAGGCTGACTTGACACAACTTATCGTGCGATGGCGAATGTTTCAGTTCGTCTTTAATGGGGATCTGCAAAAAATGTATCGGCAGATTAGAGTAGCTCCAAAGCACACCCCGTACCAGCGAATTGTTTTTAGGGCCTCTCCTGCAGCTCCAGTCTCCGATTATGAGTTACAAACGGTTACCTTCGGAGTCAACTGCGTACCTTACTTAGCGATTAGGACATTGGAACAGCTCGCGACGGATGTCGAGGAGGACCTACCCCTAGCAGCCCGGGTATTGCGTGAATGTATGTACGTGGACGACGCCTTGGTCGGCACACATGATGTAAACGCAGCAATACAGACTCGAGATGAGTTGATCCGTGCACTCGACTCTGCCGGCTTTTCCATGTGAAACTGGACAGCTAATACGGAAGCCATTCTCTCCTCTTTGCCTCCGGACCACTTGCTCCGAGAGGATTTTTTGAAGCTGGATGAAGCGAGTTTAACTAAGACACTAGGAATTCGGTGGAATGCAAAGACTGATCATTTCTACTTTCATCTCCAGCCCATTTGCTTCGACCCACGAGCCACCAAACGCAAGGTGCTATCGATTATAGCTCAACTGTTTGATCCAGCCGGATGGCTGGCACCTGTTGTGATCGTGGCCAAGATCTTGATGCAACAAATTTGGGGGGACAAAACTGACTGGGACGAATCGCTGACCCTCGCTTCATCCAGTCGTTGGAAGGAATTTTTAGGGGCTTATGACGACATCTCACAGATTCGAATTCCTCGATGGGTGGGGTCTGCACCGGATGTAGATATCCAGTTCCATGCATTTTGTGATGCTTCGCAAGCGGCATATGCCGCCGCGCTGTATGTGCGGTGCCAGTGCGGCGATATTGTCACATCCCACTTATTAGTGGCTAAGTCGCGGGTCGCGCCTCTTAAGACGTTATCCTTACCTCGCTTAGAACTCTGTGGCGCGGTATTGTTATCCGAGTTGGTGGCGGCACTTCGGACAAGGGTGGGGGTCACCTCCAGTAACTTGTTTTGTTGGACGGATTCGACCATAGTTTTGGCTTGGCTCCAGAAGTCCCCGCACATGTGGAAAACCTTCGTAGCTAATCGGGTTACCGCCATTTCCAGTAAAGTAGGTGTAGAATATTGGAGACATGTCAGGTCGGCAGACAATCCGGCTGATCTTGCCAGTCGGGGGGTAACTCCAGCAGCCCTTCTTCATAGTCATTTATGGTGGAACGGTCCGGGATGGCTTACCCACGACTCAAATTCCTGGCCTCAGCCTTCGAAAATCGCTAACCCGGACGCCCTGGAAGAACAACGCAACGTTGCTACGCATACAATCCAGGTCAAACAGCACGATGACTTGATGCTGCGTTTCTCATCATTGCCGCGAGCACTGCGGGTTGTGTGCTATATCCAGCGCTTTTTTAGATACGCTATACGAAAACGACGTGACCACGCCCCACCCCCGGGATCGCCTATCACGACTGCAGAGATTGTTGCCGCTACACTGCTCGTAACGACCATAACGCAGCAGATGTACTACCCCGAGGAGTATGGATGCCTGCAGAACGGGCAACCCATTTCCAACTCGAGTTCTCTGCTCACCTTGAACCCCTTCCTTCATTCCGATGGGTCGATTCGAGTGAATGGACGCCTAGCGCATTCCACTCAGATCCCGTTCTCCGAATGGCACCCACAAATTTTGCCGTACCACGGACAATTTACACGACTGCTCGTTGAGTTCATCCATCAAATTTCTTTGCATGGGGGAAACCAGCTTATGCATCAGCTCCTTCGAACTCAATACTGGGTTCCACGCGCAAAGGTTTTAGTCAAGGGTACCATTTTACGACGTAAAACTTGCCTGGTAGAAAAGAAACGTAGATTGAGCCAGATCATGGCGCCTTTGCCCCCTGAACGCACCACCCTGTCTCGTCCTTTCGCCACCGCGGGGGTTGATTTTGCGGGTCCCTTTGAAATTAAAACGTTTCAAGGGCGGGGGTATAAAATGACAAAAGGCTACGTGTGCATCTTTGTGTGTTTCGCCACCAAGGCCGCCCATTTAGAAGCTACCACGGATTTAACCACCCAGGCTTTTTTAGCCGCCCTGTCTAGATTCATTGGCCGACGGGGGTGCCCAGCTAACATTTATTCCGACAATGGAAAGAATTTTGTGGGAGCAGAAAAGGTAGTGCGCATGGAGTTCGCACGTGTGATTCGAGAAGCTAAGGACCAGGCGACCACGCAGCATTGGTTTCACCAATTGAAATGGCATTTTATTCCTCCAAACGCTCCCCATATGGGAGGACTGTGGGAAGCCGCAGTAAAGAGCTTCAAACACCATTTCAAACGAGTGGGTGGGCAGATCCGGTATACGTATGAGGAGTTAGCAACGGTACTAGCCCGCGTCGAGGCATGCCTGAATTCTCGACCGATTAGCGCACTCAGTGAAGATCCCGACGACCTCCAACCACTTACACCAGGGCACTTTCTAGTAGGGGGACCACTTCTTGCACCAGCCGTCTCGGAGGAGACCACCCCTTTTCTTTCCATTCTTAATCGATGGCGTAGGCTTCAAGTTCTCTCCCAGCAGTTCTCAGTACGTTGGAAACATGAGTATCTTCTGGAGTGCCAGCGCAGGACAAAGTGGAAGACTATCCAAGATAATGCAGCTAACGAAGATCTGGTGGTACTGCAGGATGACCACGTTCCACCAAACGAATGGCGATTGGGAAGGATCACTGAGGTTCACCCGGACTCAGACGGCAGAGTGCGAGTCGCGAAAGTGCGGACAGCACGCGGAACCGTTACGAGGCCCGTCACCAAGATGGTTCTACTCCCTCGAGCGGGAGTGCAGGCTGAGTAATCCCGGCATACGGTCTTTTGGTCGTTTCCGTAGCTAGTCCCATTCTTTGTAGCCTCTAGTTTGTAGCCTTTCCTGTTTGTATGTATACCTCGGTTCTTCCATGGAATCACTAGCCTTCCTCGTAAAACGGTAGCAGTAGATCTCGCCTGGATCTGCCACGGGATAGAATTGTAGTACTCTACGTAGTCTTGAAGAAGTTATATTTCCTATCAGTAGCATTCTAACCTTTATTACTAGCCTTCTCGTAAGCACATGCCTAATTATAAAATTTGATTTTCCACAGAACTTCCCATCGTGCCGAGCTGACTGGCGTGGAAGACGCTACATCGGGCCGTGCCTGACCTGCGCTCCGCGGGTACAGTTGGTGTTCCCAGCCCCCGTGATGCTACAGAGGTCGGTAACATACCAGGGGTCCGCAACCTACCACACTTCGGGGGCAGTGGCGCCGTCTCGCGCCCACGATGTGTTGACCGACTCCACCCCTAAAGCGGCAGTTATGCCATCGCGGCCCCGAGCCCGGTCTGTACCACCTGCCGCGCGCTCGCTACTAACGGGGCCGACGAGCGCCCGCCGCCTACCCAATCAGGGGTCCGTGCCAGGGAGCAGTACACCACGGACGCCACATCCGATGGCCGCAGTGGAGGCTGCACCATCTCGCGCCCCACTGGTGGCCGCGACAGCCCGACCAGCAGCGGCAGTCGTGCACCCGGCAGTGACTCCACAACGCCCGTGCGAGATGTGCAAGCATTGGGGGCACACCATCGCAGTGTGCCGGGCGTTCCTGGACTTGTCATCGCGGCGCAGGAGAGATGCGGTCGGAAACCGGAAGCTGTGTTTCGTGTGCCTGGGGGGAAACACTTCACCCACAGCTGCGAACAGCCGGGGTGCTCCCGATGCCACCGGCGGCATCATCACCTCTTGCATTGAGGGGTGCATCAGGATGGGAGCCGGCGGGAATAGGTCGTCATCTCTCTTGCAATACTGCAAGGGGGCGGCATGTTCGCGCCGGAGCCCTCCTGACAACGGCCGCTGCCTGCGCACAGTCACCATGCAACTCTGAGCGGGGCTCAGTGCGGAGAGAATTCCCCTCATTGAGTCCCGCCAAATTTGTGTGGCAGGCCGCAGCCATCTTTTTGTTTTGGTGAGAGTGCTGACGCAGGCAGCGGAGGAGAGCTGGTCGGCAATACTGCGTGCCGACGGCAGTTGGATTTGAGCAGCCGACCAAGAAGGGTGGAACCAAGATATCAACTTTTTCAAATATTGTGCGAATTAATTGAGTCTAATTCAATTACTAATTCACTTGTCGAATGATTTGTCTGTTTTCCTCTCTGAACAAAACCAATTGAACAATAAAATTAAAGAGTTACTGTAATTGAAATTACACAGTTGAGTTGTAATTTTTAAATTAAGGTAAATTTTAAGAGATAGCAATAAAATACTTGCAATATTCCGTGTTAACTTCAAATACAAAAAAAATTTAACAAAGCAAAAGAAACCAAAAGGAAAAAATGGAATCCGAGCGGAACAGCGAATTAAGAAACATGGTCCTGCCACACAAATTTGGCGGGACTCAATGAGGGGAATTCTCTCCGCACTGAGCCCCGCTCAGAGTTGCATGGTGACTGTGCGCAGGCAGCGGCCGTTGTCAGCGAACAAAATTATTATTTAGCATTTTTTTTGTGGTATGAAAATGTATGGTAAGTACTAAATACTACATTTTCTATAACAAAGTTTGTTTTTTAGTACGAAGGTGGAGGGTACGAAATACGCAATGTACTAAGTACTTTGGTATACATAAAATCCCATACAAATGGTATGGGAAAAAATCAGTACGAAGGACGTTTTTGAATTAGTACTGGTACTCTTGCTTGTTGCGAATACCAAATGTAATGAAAGAAAGAAAATGATGTTTACGAAAAGAGAATAGAATTTCAAAGAATAATTCGATTTTGCCAATTAATTTCTTCATATATGCGTATACTGAAAATTGTAAACAAAAAATATTGAATTTGAAATTATGTAAATTATATATATTTATATATATAAATACATAATAAATAATTTGTATATGTATGTATGTATATATATATATATATATATATATATATATATATATATATATATATATATATATATATATATATATATATATAAATATATATATAGGGAATAGGTCGTCAATATATATATATATATATATATGTATATGTGTAGTAATATTAAATATTTATAAATGTTTCACATACTTAACAAATGAAGTGGAAACTTATCTAAACTAATTTAAATAAGTATACCAATCAAATTAATATTATCCAAATTAAAATGAAACTAATTTCCACAATTTTATTGGTATAATTTAATGCCAGTTCTGAACTGAAGTTAACCACATGACGAATACGCAATCTATAAGCAGATTACTTTGAAGAGGGAGTGGTACCATCATTTAATGCTTTTTAATAGTACTTCGTCGTTCTTTTCTTCTTTGGATAGTACTTCGTCCAACTCTCCTCTTTTCATAGTACTTCATCGTACTTTTCTTCCTTCAATAGTACTTCGTCGTACCTACCTTCTTTCAATAGTACTTTTTCTTTTCATTTCTCATTGTACATTCTCCTATAATAATTGTAAGCCAATTAATAAAAATTATCCCTAAGCAAATGGCCGATATTGATACAACGTTGCTATAATAAATAACTTTATTTACTATATACGAGTACATATATATTTTTCTGCTTTATGTAATTTTTATGAAGTAAAATAAAAAAGATTTAAAAAAAAGAAAGTTCTATAGTAAAGGACAAATTTACAAAAAGGAAAGTTCTAAAGTTGAAAAATCTACAAAAAGGAAAGTTCTAAAATAAAAATAAAAAATAATTATTGTAGTTGGGACTTTTTTATTTTGGAATCAAGAATATTGTATTATTTCCTCTTATACACATTACAGTAGGTTCTAAGGAGTTCATTGTCGACAACAAGGTAAGTTCTAAAGAATATTATATATTTTCCACAAAAATGTAAGTTCTAAAGAGTACACTTTCCACAACAAGGTAGGTTCTAAAAAAGAAAGTTATTTGTAAAAATTTCGGTTGGAAATTTTTAGTTTTTCATCTGTTTTTTTTTTAAACAAGAAAACTTTTTTATGCTTATCTCGTGCAACACTGTTTCGGTACTTAGAACTAAGAAGTTAAAGCTTTTGAGTTGATTATTGACGCTGAGCTGAGACAGACGATACCGCATATCGCGCCACAATTGAATATTTTGACTTTATATATATATATATATATATATATATATATATATATATATATATATATATATATATATATATATGTATATATATATGTATATATATATATATATATATATATATATATATATATATATATATATATATATATATATATATATATATATATATATATATATAAATATATATATATATATATATATATACGAGGTGTGATAAAAATATAAAGTATTTAAAATAACTATCTTGTCCCCTTTAAAGTAATTCCCCTCAGATATAATACACTTATGCCAGCGTTTTTTCCAATCCTCGAAACACTTCTGAAACCCTTTTTTTGGTATTGCCAACAGCTCCTTTTTCGATTTTTCTTTTATCTCCTCAATCGTAGCAAAACGCTTTCCTTTCATCGGTGTCTTCAGTTTTGGAAAGAGGAAAAAGTCAGCGGTGGGCAAGTCCGGTGAATACGGTGGTTGAGGCATGATAACGGTTTTGTTTTTGGCCAAAAACAGCTCCTGAGCGATGTCCATGCGACGTTGTTTTTGCTCAAAATTTAGCAATTTTGGAACAATCTTCGCTGCCGCACGTTTCATGCCTAAAACATCCGTGAAAATGGCTTGGCATGAGCCGAACGATATGCCAGCATCATCAGCAACCTCTCTGATAGTGATTCGACGATTATCCAAAATCATTTTTTTCACTGTGTCAATGTTTTCATCGGTTGTTGACCTGCTCGGGCGACCAGGACGAGCATCGTCATTGACATCTTCTCGGCCTTCCTTAAACCGGCTATACCACAATTGAACTTGTGTTCTGCTCATAGTAGACTCGCCAAAGACCACAGTCAACATTTCAAATGTCCTTGCGCATTTAATTTATTTTTTTACACAAAACTGAACACAGTCTCTTTGATCCATTTTTTCGAATAGTACAAAATCGAAGAGCACACCAAAACACGACTAACCTTTTTATCTGTCAAAAACAAACTGACAATCCAAAATGATTGGTATTGCCAACATATAAAACAGACATGTGTACCAACATAAAAAAAATAAATGCGAACATCGAACATACGAAACTCACGAAAAGATGAAAATAACGGTTATCTTTTGATCACACCTCGTATGAGTAGCCTCTTGAATTTCTCATATTACTGAATCATACGATTTTTGTTCCAAATAAGTTTTGTCCAAGAGAGCATATAACTCCGACAAGGTGCTTTCTGAAATTTGCACTAGTAAATCAAACGCATCCCATGTTTTTCGTTGCCTAATATATTTGAAACAGCTGACCCTTGGAGGCTTTGTTGGGCCAGATAACTACTGGCTACCGAACAAGTACCTTGTTGCTATTTGTTTGCTCATGGTTCTTCTAGCTCAGCGAAATTCCGGGATCAGTGCCAATATCGTTTGCGTTTGTATCACAGAGGCTGATAACGATTATATCCTAGTTGTCACTTGCTTAGAGTTCCCCCCGTCTTTGACTTGAACACAACTTCTTCAGCTTCTATCAATCGGGTAGAAATATTCTTTGCTTTTTTTATGAAATAGTCTATCTCTGAACTCAATTCCTCCGTCTCCTTATGTAAATTAAGCAGTTCCCATTCCGTTCTATTCTGAATCGAAGACCAGGCTTGATCTGCCACCAATGGTGACACAGCTCCTCCGTGTTTTACTTGCTTACAGATTCCTTGAGCTTTTCCACTATTAGTATTAGCTTCGACCTCGTCCAAGAGTTTCCCAGCAAACAGTTCTATCCAAGACTGAACTGACTCCAACTTACTCCTCATTTCTCCGTCAGACGAACTTGGACTCACACCTTGATCTCCTAATTCCCCTTGTCTGACTCCGGTGACCTCTTGGGGTAACAACTCCTCGTTGTTCTTGTTGAACTTGTCTCTCAGAATTCGTATCTCCGCTATCCGCTGGCTGTAGTAAACGCTGTCCTTCCGAAAGCTACGTACTAACTTCTTGATTACCTCTCCTACTTTCTTCTGTTCCAGCATACATTTTTGTACCTCCATTGTCACTTCCATAGGGAAAGGCCCCTATAATAACCAATATTATTCGACTAGTTTTAATATTATTTTTATCATATTAATTATATTAGTAAAAAACTTTCATAATTATTAGCTAGTACTTGATACATTTGGATACATTTATTATTATGCCAATAAACACAAATTTATTTTTAATCTAACCCGCATTGTGAAGCAATTTTTTTTTTTTTTTAGTAGGTAGGTTATTTTTAATGTTTTTTGGCAAAATTTAATTTAAAAGAAAGTAAAAAGGAGCACAAGTTAAATTTTGCAAGTGTATATCATGTAGTACGCTAGCAGCTAATAGGCGAAATTCAATTCAAACATTTTAGTTTTTTCGTATTTTCATTTTTACATTTTTTGAAGCCTGTATTGATTCTGTCATGGCAATTATTGCAGCTTAAGTGCTTGCATTTTCCATCTGACTTACGTGTAATCTCAGCAAGTAAGTGATCAAGACGATCTTATCGGATATCATGTCTTGATCTCGTTGGAGGTGCTCCCAACGGAGGATTACCGAAAGAGTATATCAGAGACGTGGCAATATAACGACTCAATTTCAAATGATCCATTTTACCACCAATGTCTTTGTATAAATGCTAAGCATTATGCTCTGCAAGATCAATGCAATGAAGTAATACTATTTCTTTCATCGAATAGAATCGCGAAAGCCTCTCATATAACGGTTGTTTCGTTGTTTAACCCGGATTGTTTTAGAGAAATTATGGGAACGTTATATTGAAAATTGAGATTTAGTTTTTGAATAAGTGATAGTTCTTTTGCGAACCTGTCGGATTTGCCATGTCATTATCTACATTCGGTGTCATGTCATTGCGTTTGATACGGTTGAAAACTTACAATCAAAATCATTTTGCCAGTACATACATTGTCTGGGAACAGTTACGTAGCCATTGTAATGTTTCCTGTTGCATTATCCTTCAGAGCGCAGTCGTTCGAATATTTAACAATTTATTTTATCCACTTAATTGATGATTTGTCAAACTTGGGTTTTTGTGGCGATTCCCAGGGAAATGTCATATTCACTATCAGAACAATATTGCATTTAGCCACAACGGCGGTAAGTTATCCACATTGACTGTATCCTCGTCTCTAGAATCTTCATCGGTAACATAATTAATTGTATGCCTCCTCGCACGGAAGAATGCCATCGTCATATTGCGCATTATTGACTAACTGTTCATCATCGGCAAATTCTTATCAACGATTAGCGAACACTTAGAATCAGCACTGTGCGAGATTTCGGGATGGGCGGAGCGCAACGGCTTAGGAGTTAACCCTACTAAGACGAATCTAGTTGTGTTCACCAGGAAAACAGAAATTCCTCAGTTCTCTTTGCCAAAGTTAGGTAGGGTAACGTTGAATCTCTCTTCAGAAGGGGGATACTTAGACACCATTCTGGACTCCAAGTTAAATTTGAGAAGGAATATTGAGGAGAGAAGAAAGAAGGGTTTGACTGCATACTATACCTGTAAAAGGATCTTTGGGATAAAATGGGGACTGTCACCGTAAAGTGTGTATGGGATGTACACCACAAACATTAGACCAATTTTAACCTACGGAACCATCGTCTAGCTGAAGGCGTTGGAAGGCAAATGTAATCAAAACCGTAATGGAAAAGTACAAAGACTTGCTAGACTGGGAATCTCAGGGGCTGTAAGTAGCGCGCCTCAAGAAGGCTTAAACATACTATTTCACCTCTTACCACTAGAAGTGCCGCCAAGTGGGCTCGCAGACTAAGGGAGTGCAACGCGTGGAAATCTGCCAAATATGGACATTGTACAACTTTGAACGAAATAAGCCGGAAGGGTCATAGGATAGTTACGGCAGACTTAGAAAAGGCTACAGACTACATGACTTCTACTATAGATTTTACAGCTAGAATTCCAACTCTCTATCCAACCAAGGAAGACTGGGAATCAGGCTCTGGAACGGATAAGTCTGACATTATCATCAACACTGACGGCTCAAACATGGATAGTGCAACGGGGGCGGGTGTTTTCTCGGAAGGCTTGCAGGCAAGACAGTCATATTGGCTACCTGATGCATGCAGCGTCGTTCAGTTCGAAATATATACAATTGAGGAAACGGCCAGACTGATACAATGTAGTACAATTCGAAACTTCAATATCACTATCTTGGTGGATAGTCAGGCGGTGCTTAAGGCAATAGAATCCTATACAGTTAAATCGAAGTTGTTAATGAAATGTCGTACATCACTACTAAACGTTGGACCCACAAGGTCTAACTTTTCTCAGTTCCCTGACATAGCAATATAGAAGGGAATGAATTAGTGGACGAGTTGGCCAGAAGGGGCTCTGAAATGGACATTAACGAAGCAGATACCTCAATACACATCCCGATATATGAACTGTCTAGGAATATAGATGAATCCACATTGCAGTGACAAATAACTTATGGACTAATCGCGACGACTGTGAAGTTTCAAGGACCTTATGGCTTAGGTTAGACATGAAGAGAACGAAGGTTCTCTTAAGGCTCAATATACCTGCAGTAAGGGTGCTTACGGGGGTCATTACCGGGTATTGTGCTATCGCACCAATGGTTCAACATTGGCGTATGCCGTCGAAAGGGCTATGCAGGAGTTGCCATGATGAAGAAGATATAGAGTCGATTCATCACTTTTTATGTCAATGTCCAAGACTACAGTTGAAACGACTTCAATGTTTGGGGTCGCGGAGATAACGAATGTGGATTTATCGGACTTTCTCACTTTCATCTGGAAAACCAAATGGTTTAATAGGGATGGTACTGCCAATGTTTTCGGAAATCGAGGGTATGTACGAGTATGCCTCCTCCTGGCATTTTTGAAGGCAGACACAATGGACATAGATGTCTTCAAATGGAAGTGCCGATACTTCATATCCGCACGCGCCTTCGCAAACTTCAGCGAAATGGATTCGCTCGTAGCTTGTTGGGTCGTAGCGACTCCCGTTGAAGCGACTGAGGAGCACACTGTGGCTGTACTTTTATTTGCAGCCCTCGTGCGTTTTCTCCTAACCCCAAAAGTGGTTGGAGAATCCTAAATTTCCAAAGTCCCGGTGGCATTGGTTGGAGTGACCTCAACCGACGGCGGGCTTTTGAAAAACACAATTGCGAAAGGGCTTACATTGATACTACAAAGTTTCTCCTTGTAGAGGATAGCCTGCCTCTTCCTTCTTTCTCTCCTCTTCTGGGTGCAATTCATCGAATTCAACTGTGCGGTTGTCCCACCGTAATAATATCAGAAGGAGAATTATTGAAACATTTTTCGCAGATGTTGTGGCTATTTCGAAAACGGCACCTGTCCGCGTCAAAGAGCTTTCAATGAAAGGCCATTTTTCCCGAAGCATTTAATTATTTCTCAGAAATCAACAGCACAGAACTGAACTTTCCCAGGAATTGGGTCTTGGGTACTGTCTCAGTCCACCATACTCTAAACTACTGTTTCTTATTATTACCCCTCAATTATTTCGTCAAGTTGCTATCTCTCATTTTATTTTCTTTAAGACGTGTCAAAGTACATTTCTTTTTTGGTGGACAGGCTAATTAAGCCTGATCGACGACAGTTTCTTGTGAACGTTCATTATTAGATATAATATATCTCCTTTTGGCCGTATTCCATCTTATTTGTGAGAGTAGGTTCACCGCATTCAAAAACCCCAACTTCCACTAACTCTAGCAGTTCATTGATAATTTTAAAACAAAGCTTAACTTCACAAACTAATGAACATAATAACTTTTCTTTCAAGTACTCTACAACTGACCTTCTTTCAATTAATTTATTATACAAAATCTTGCAGCCTCTTTCCTCCCGAAACAAACTACTTTCGGACCCACTTAAATCCCTATCAGCCGTAATGTGAATTTCGTTCTCACGTACTACTCGCAGTTCCCCTATCGTGGATGACATCCATGTGAATTCACTCGTATTTACTAAAAATTACCCTTATCTGCAATTGACTGTGAAATAGGATTTTGTTATCGTTCCGCCTAAAAATGTTCACTTTATATTTGGCAGAATCGATAGAGGACATAACAAATGTCATCAGCTACCGGTTACAGGTAAAGGTAATCCTAAGTATACATCTCAATCAGATATTTAGCAGTTTCCAAAGCATACGAGTATTGTCCAAATTTTTCAGAATTGATTTTGTATCCTGAAGACATAGCCTGCAATAATGTTGCACAGCTTCCAATCAAATCTTTCTTTATACCAGTAAGTTCGGCTACTATATACACGTTTTTTCATGAGAATATCTTCTGGCCGTGTTTCCATCATTGGACCTCCAGCTCTTGGTTTGTCTATAATCAATCACATTTTTTGACGAAATTCCATTTGAATTTTGTGTTTCCTTCTCATAAAGGCTACCTTTTTGGCTTGGGGCCAGATATGCCGCTCTTTTGCATCCAGTCTACAAGAAACATGTAGCAGATATTCTAAAAATCGGATATATGAATGAAGTGGTTATAAACCAAATTCAAAAAGGGTTTCGTGGGTTTTTTAGGCATTTTTCTAGATTATTCATTTCTGTTGGCTTTGCTTCGAAGAGGAAATTTGGCTTAGATCATTGCATATTTTTCCATCAACCATAGTAAGGTGCAAACTATGTTCAATGTATATTTTTCTTGTAGATGTTATAACATCTGTGGTCTCAAGCAAGCGGATTTTATATTTAATATAAATTTCCTCATTTATAGATTATTCAGTACACCAGAGTGGATGTAAGAAAACTGCGGTAAGTTACTAAAAAACTGATATCTAATATTTTTTCCTATTTAAATAATATATATTGACGTATTGTGTTGTATGTTTTAATTTCAGAATAAATGTCAATTAACTGAAACTTGTTAACTTCGCATTCATTCACCTCAAATTCGGTGGACTGGTAAATTTTACAAGTAGAGCTCCTTGCATTTCAAGGCGAGGTATTGGTTGTGCTTTCAATGGGGTCACATGCCATTTTGATGTTAAAAGGATGTCCGAAATATTTCCTAATGAATCCACTACGCGAATATAAATAGCACACCCGTATGCTCGAATAGATGCATCGGCAAAGCCATGAAGCTCTACCTTCGATGCCGCTCATATTCCTCCAATTGATCTAGGAAAATGAAACTCTGAAATCAACCTAAGCTGTGTATAATATTTTTGCCAACTGTTGTGCAAATTTTGCGGCAAAGATTAACAAAAACACAGGCCTAGGCCTCCTTTTAGTGTAAATAACTTGGATAGTCTTGTCACCATTTATTTTGATTCCCCACTTTCCATACCAAGATAAAGTTTTGTCAAGTATTTGTTGGAGATTTTTTGCAACTGTAGCCAACACTTTGTGCGATATAAGCAGAACAGTATCGTGTTGCTATCATGTTGTCATCTGATATAGGTATAGAGATGTCAGCTGTAAATTAGCCATATTGTGTTACGTACACTGCCTTGTGGTACTCCGGCCTCCAATTTTAGAATATCGGGATATACCTCTGCATATTTGACATAAAAATATCGGTTTTTGCTGTAGTCTTTTAGAAGTAGGTAGAAGTCTAGTGGAAGGTGTGGTCTTAACTTGGCGATAACTTCAGCTACTTTCCACTCTGCGGGATAGTACTTTCGCGTTATAATTGCATTAAATAAATTCCTAATGTACATAAGTGCATTATCAGGCAGTTCTTTTAGAATTTTATCTATAAGTCCATTATATCCTGGAGATTTTTTTGTTTTAATTGTTGTGTGGATAGTAATTTGTATGTCCTTCTTTGTTACTTTTTTGATTGCTATATTTTTATTGTTGGGTGTAGCGGCTGCGGCAATTATTTGATCTTTCATTTCATTTGTAAATGTTTTTGAAAGTGGCGGTTGAAGTAAAATTACGCTTGCAAATTGTTTGGTAGCTTTCCACAACGAGTAGTTGTTAGTTTTTGTGTATCCTAAAATCGTTAAGTACGTTTCTAGTTTGTCATCCTTGTCAAATTTTAGCATTTCTTTTAAATCTCTAGTTACTTGGTTTAATCTATTTTTATCCTCTGGTGACCGTAAGTGTTCCCATTGTCTTCTCAGTTTCCTCTTTTTTCCTGAGGCTATCCTTGATTATTGTGGGAATTTTTTACTCGTTATTTATGATTTTTGTTGCTGGTGTAGAACTAGTTGCAGCGTAAATAATATCATTTAAATATGCTACTGCACTGTCGATTCCTTCATCGTTTTTAAATGAGATGTTTATGTTAAGTCTTTGTTCCAAAATTGTGCGAAAAAGATTCCAATCCGTCAGTTTATTATAAATATTTGTTGTTGTATTGTATTTTAGGTGAGTGCTTTAATATGTCAGTACAACCGGACAATGGTCAGATGAGAGTTCCAAGTTTGATTGTATAGTAAGATATTCGTGCCTAATGCGTTTTGTTATGAAGAAGTCTATTAGATCAAGTTTTATTCCCGTATCACTACAGACTATGTATACCATACTTTCCTTGTGTTTTTTTCACTGCATAACGTACATTTTATTACAAGTGTTGTCATTTTTTTGTTCAACAATTGAAAAGTCACCTCAAATAACGTTGTAAGCGACAAAATTAAAAATTTTCAGTAGAGGTAAAAACGGCTTAAAGACGCCAGATTTGAAATTTCTTTTATATTTTTTCACTTTTATTAGATTAGTCCTTATTAGACCCGATTTATATTTCTAAAATAATTAAAATGCGTCCGAAATGCCCTAAAAGCCAATTGCAATATATTTCTTAGAGAAATAACGTTGTATGGATCCTGTAAAGTGGATGATACAACGTTGTTTCACTATAAGCAGAATCATTTCTGTTGGTAGATTCAATGTTTATTAACAAAAAACAATCATACATTATTGATTTACATGAAAAAAAAAATATATATAAAGACAAAGTCATGTCCTTGTAATTACACATTACATTAAACTAAGTAAAATATAGGCAGTAAGCTTTACTCTTGAGAAATTTCAATACAAATTTGTTTATGTAAAATATGATGCTATAGTTATAGATAGGCTCATTTCGGAGCACTTCCAATTGCTATAAAAATGTCGATTTTGGCAGCGCTTTTTGATATCTGGTGCAAGTTAATAATAAGCATGGCTTCTACAGAGGAATCAATTTTCCTTAATTTTAAAACTACATGATCTTCAGATTGTATGCGTTTTTCCAAATTACTATTACAGGAGCATTTTTCTCCGGAATGAGTTTCCCTTTTTTGGAAATGTCTAATTCTCCACTATTTCTGAATATTTTTTTTTTGGAATATTCTTCCTATTTTCATAGTTTACTTTTCTTTTTTTGCCTTTATTGAGCTTAAGCATCACACTAAATTCTTCCGCACTTGCCATTATATCAATCATTTACAACGTTGTTCCAGCGACTGTGTATTTGATGTGCACAAAAAATTTGAAAACGGTAAATTTCGTTTGCACCAAGGCAAGAAATTGGCTTTAGAATATAATTCCACTAAAAATCGCATTTCGCAAAATCTGTTGGCTACAACGTTATTTGAGGCGACCATTAAACTATTGGTTTTATGACTTCCAAAACACTCACCTCAAACTGGACTTTTCGTGCAGATATTTCTGGTGTGGCCATATTTTTGGCAGTTGGTGCATAAGGGCAAATACCTTTTTTAGTGTGGCGGCTCATAACTTTACTTACAGTAAGTGGATACGGAATACATTTCTTTGTTTGATTTAATTTTTAGTTCTAGTCACATATGAGGAAAGGTTGTTTTAGTGTTGGAGTGCAGTATGTTGTGAATGTTCATAACTTCATGTACCAATTCAGCAAATTCTTTGATAATTTCATCCTTATCAGCGGAATGCGGCATTGCCACTAAAAGTTGCTTTAAATCCTCTTTAATCTTTAGGTTTAAAAGTAAAATATTGAGTATTTTCATTTAATAAATTTATGATATCTGTGTAGTTGGTCGACTCCACTGGTTGGATTTCAATTTCGTTCTTTTAAACAATTTTCAATTAGAACTTGCATTTCGGGAGTAGATTTAGTGCTTTAGTTAAGGTTTTTATATTTTGTACATTTTGTACATACATTTTTGGTGGCTTTGGGATATGTAATTTTTTGATTGGTTTTCTTCACTGACATTTCCATTTTTTTTCATCCTCACCATCAAGAGAGAGCTTCAAACATGCTTGACGTCACAGTTTGACGCTTTGCTTTGTTGGCATAGCAGGGACGCTTAGCCAGAACAATGCTATAGTTTTTTGATTTGTGCTTTGCGTTTTAGTTTTTTTTTGCCTTTTCTCACGAGTAGCCTGTACTGCTTCGCATAGAGGTGTTAATATCGACATTACTGGAGAGAATGAACACATTACAGGTGTTGTAATTATTGTTGTGTTTGTTGCTGCGATGGTTGTTACTGTTGTGCTTGCGAGAACGAGAGAGGTAGCCGAATATGTATGGTTAGTATTTGTTTAAGTTGTACATTATTCGCTTAATGAAAGAGGTGTTGTTGTCATTGCCGCTTCTGTATGTTAGTTCGCTTCATTTGGTTGAGAGAGAACTGCTGTTTTCCTTGGATTTGGCATACCGGCAACTGAGTGGTGTCTCTCTTGTGGTAAAGTGCGCTTCACCAACATTTTCATCACTGCACTATTTGTTTTATAATAGATTTGATAAAACAAGACCGAAAGGTTTGAGGCTTTGTAGAGAACTAACTTTATTAATAGTATACATATGTTTGTACATGTAGCATGTGTGTACTTAAGTAAAGAAGTATTGGAAGTGAATACAGTAGAAGTATTGGAGGTAAACACAGTGGGATAAATATTCTTAACACTCCCACTTTTATCATACATTTCATTTTAATTTCAAAATTTTAAATAAAAAAAAAATTATTTTCCTTTTCTTTTTAGGATTTATTAATATCTTAGTTTTTTTTTAACTCAATAATATTCATGAGTTGTCTAAAATGCACAAATTTTTCTTTTACTAAGGGATTTGTAAAAATATCTGCCACTGCTGATTTGATGAAACATAATTAATATTAAACAGATTGTTTTCATATTTTTCTCTAATAAAATTAAATTTTACATCAATATGTTTTGTTCGCTTATGATATTCTGGATTTTTAATTAATCGAATAGCTTCTTGATTGTCCATATTCAGATTAGTCTCTGGGTATTAGTCAGGAAGTATATCACGTAAAATTTGTTTTATCCACATAAGCTCTTTGACGGCCTGTCAGCTTGCCAAAAATTCAGATTCGGTAGTAGACAATGCAACGCAGCGTTGTCTCTGTGATACCCATGCAATGCACGTTGAACCCATCATAATAACAAGTCCACTGGTTGATTTTCTTATAGTGACCAGCATAGGCGGCATCGCTAAAACAATTTAAAACAAAGGAATCTTTCGTTGGAAAAAGTATACCATACCCTTTTGTGCCATTCAAATATTTAAAAATTCGCTTTACGACATTCACATGTGCATTTGTCGGGTTTTCCAGGTATCTGCTAGCGTACCCAACGGCAAAACTTGTGTCTGGTCTCGTTGCTAGCATTAAATACATGAAACTACCAACCGCCTGTCTATACGGATAGCTCGACACTGCTGCACCATCAGCTAATGTTAGCCCAGTTGTCGAAATATCGCAGGGCGTACTAACTGGATCGGCTTGATCCATGTTGAACTTCTTCATTAACTTTTCTGCATAACCATGTTGGTTTACATGTAGACTGCCATCTGCCAACTTTCGAATTTCTAGTCCAAGGAAATGTCTAGCCTCGAACACTTTTATGCTGAATGAATGCTTTAGGAATGCTAAAAGCTTATCTATGTCTGCCTCATCTTCTGCCGCAACTAGCCCATCATCGATGTAAATAGCCATTAGCAATCTTTTTGCACCAGCTTTGTTAGTGAAGACGCAATTATCAGCTTTACTTGCCACGAGACTGAATTTTTTAAGTATTGTTGAAAAAGTCTTATTCCAACATCTTGAGGCTTGTTTTAATCCATATAAACTTTTCAGCAATTTACAAACTCGCCCCGTGTTGTCTGAATATCCTTCAGGTTGTCAGCATACAAAAAAGCTGTTATTGATGTCAAACTGCTTCAATTTCAATTGTTCCGTTGCCGCTATACAAAGGATTGCCCTTATCGACGTAAACTTGGCCACAGGACTAAAAGTCTCCAAATAATCAATCCCGTATTCCTGAGTAAATCCACGAGCTACTAATCTTGCTTTGTATCGTTTTTCTTCATTTTAAGTAGTATCTGTGATCGTGCTGATGACTTTAGCTTCTTTTGCAGCTTCAGTCAAAAAGCACGTTTTGTTGTCATTGAGTGAATTGATTTCCTCATCCATTGCCTGTTTCCATTCTTTGGCTTCTTTGCAGTTTCTTGCTTGCTGATAATTCGTTGGGGTTTGGCTGCTCACCACAAAAAGGTGTCCCTCAGCTACAAATGCGTTAGGCGATTTAGATTGGCTATGCTGGTTATCGTTGTTTACGTCGAGATTCGTCGATTTACTACGTAGTCTGTCACTTATAAAACTTTGCTCAGGTTCAGGTCTTGGTTCAGCACCAGGCACGTCGATATCTGAGAATGGACGACTTTCACAGAATACCTCATCATAACTGTTCTCCAAAGATTCTGATTGTTGATGCTGTATACCATTCGCCATTTCTTCATTTTGTTCTGCATCCTCAGTAGATAAATCCATCACAGCTTCTGATGATTTTCCAAATTCATTTTTAAATGTGACGTCTCGAGAAATTTCCACCTTGTTTGTTCTTGAATTGTATACTCTCAATCCCTTAATATCGTTTGCATATCCAACGAATATTCCTTTCTGGGATTTAGCATCCCGTTTCAATCGATTTTGCTTCGGTTCATGAATCAATGCCTCCGTGCCGAAAACGTGCAAATTGTCTCTTTTAGGTTGCTTACCAAACCACAGCTCAAAAGGTGTTATTCCTTTTTGCGAAGTAGTTCCTGTTCTGTTTAATACGTATACAGCACAATTAACAGCCTCCGCCCAAAACTTTTTGTCCTGATTCTTAGCATATATCATTGTTCTTGCTAATTCAACAATAGTACGCATTTCACGTTCAGCAGATCCATTTTGTTCTGGATTATATGGCACCGTTTTGTGATGAGTTATACAATTTTTTCTCAGTAGTGAATCCACATTTATGTTTATAAATTCAAGTCCATTATCCGAACGAAGTATTTTGATTTTTCGTCCCGTTTCAATTTGAACGTCGCCAATGTATCGTTCCAAGTACTTTAAGACTTCACTTTTTTCTTCAATAAAATATACTTTTCATCTTTCATCATCTTTTAGCAAAAGAAAGTATTTCGATCCACCAACGGAAATCTTCTCCATCGGTCCACAGACATCCGCATGAACAATTTCTCCGACATCTGATGTTTTGCTCTTACTGATTGGAAAGGGCGTTCGATGCTGTTTTCCTAAAACACAAGCATCACAAAAATGATCGTTTTCATCGGAATAAGGCATGCCAATTTTTTTAGGAAATCGTTTACAGTGATCTAAGTTTTGATGCCCCAATTTGTTGTGCCATTCACTTATAGGACGTACGTTACTTTTCGTATAGTATACAAAATTATCAACTTGTTTTGATGGTAAATTCATTTTAATAATCAGTTTGTAAAATTTATCAACGCGAACTCCCACTAGCACTGCAGTTCCATTCTTTAAGAAAACACATCGTTGATGATTCGATATCATTTGAAGCCCTTTATCCATCGCGCTAATTGTCGAAAATAAATTCAAACGAAGCTCTGGTACATACAACACATTAGCTAAATGATTGGATATCCATTTGTTGTTGTTGTACGATTTTATGTTGATCGCACCCCTGCCATAAGCTCTAATAGTGTTATTGTTGCCCAAACGAATATCCATAGCCACATCAAATGACTGGTAAGTGACAAACCAGTTTTTGTTTTTCGTCATGTGGTCGTTTGCGCCCGAATCCACATACCATTCGTCTTTTTCGTCTTTGCTTTTTGCCGCCTCCGCTTCACACACAATGCACTGCCTTTCACCAGTTTCCTTCTTTCTTGCTTTACAGTTACGTTTCCAGTGCCCTGGCTTTTTGCAATAAAAACATCTTCCAGACTTACCATCTGCATTGTTATTGTTGTTTTCAAATTTTTGTGAGTGTGCCTTTTGTTTTGCAAAAAGAGCATTGCCGCTATCCATTCCCTTGCCTAAGGTCTTCATACGAGCTTCTTCTAGAACAAGTCTTGCTGTTAAATTTTCTAACGTCTGTTGTTCAGGGCTCGTCGACTCCCATGCACTGTAAAAATGAGACAAACCTCGAAGGAAGAGTCATCAATATTTTTGTTATTACCATTGATGATGAAACAGCTTCACCAACATCCGTCAGCTGCGACACAAGAGACATCATCCTCAGGGTCTTTTTCAAAACTGTAGAATTTTTGTTGGAGCCTGAGTACAGTCGACGCGGATTTACATTCGTACACTTTTTCGAGTTTTTTCCACATTTATTTTGTTGTCTTGCAATTCATTATATGCTGAAGTGGTTGCTGTCCAACTGACAATACGATAATTTGTTGAGCCTTGCTATCACTTCTCAACCACTTCGCACCCGTACCACGCCCCTGGGTTCACCTAGAGTTTTATTATCAGCTCCTGTACCTGCATTTGTACCCGCAGCTACCGTGATTGGTTCATCAGATATACACTGCCACAATTCACCTGCGTTCAGAATTACCTTAATTTGAAAACGCCACATATTCCATTGGTCAGCTCTTTCTAATTTTTCAATTCTTGCCAAATTGCTTTCCATGTTGTTTTTTTTAATTTAAATTTTTTAAATAGCAATTATCAAAACTTTACGTTCTATCCAGATAATTTCCAAAAAAAAATTTGACTTTAACTTTCCTTTCGTGTCTGGGCAGATAACCTGATAAAACTAGACAGAAAGGTTTGAGTGTTTGTAGAGAACTAACTTTATTAATAGTATACATATGTTTGCACATGTAGCATGTGTGTAAAGAAGTATTGGAAGTAAATACAGTAGAAGTATTGGAGGTAAACACAGTGGGATATAATGTGATAAATATTTTTAACAAGATTTTTATTTTCTTTTACCTTTTTCACAAGACAACAAATGCAAGCTATACTAGAGCACCTAAAGTGTATAATTCGCTGGTTAAATTTTTTGATATAAGTATATATATATATATATATATATATATATATATATATATATATATATATATATATATATATATATATATATATATATATATATATATATATATATATATATATATATATATATATATATATATATATATATATATATATATATATATATATATATATATATATATATATATATATATATATATATATATATATATATATATATATATATATATATATATATATATATATATATATATATATATATATATATATATATATATATATATATATATATATATATATATTTGTTTACCATTAAACAGTATTGTTAACTAGGAATAGACAAGAACCGATACGCTGCTGTTAAAAATTTATTAGATTGTTTATATATGATGTGCTTTTGTTGAAAATAGTAAAACTAATAGCCTTAACGCGTTAAGATAGCAACTTAAAGTCAATATTTTGATAAACCAATTTTAATAATTACTACTGTAGTGCCAAACATTTGTTTAGATGTACTCCCAACCCCGAAAGTTAATTACTGTAGACAGAATATTAAATTTCAATTAGCAGACATAAAAATTTAGGGAACAATTTTTCAGTGGAATTCATTTATTGATCGGTCAAGATTCTTACTAGAAATTTGTTACTAAAGAATTAAAAACTTTTTTCGATAGGCTTTTCGAGTCTGTAACACTGGCGGCGATCAGGTTAATAACTTTCAGAATATAAGTGACAATGCGGATGAATTTTTTTATGTGTCGAATTTTCGAAGTTAGAATGAATTGGAATAACTCTCGGAAAACTTAAAATTGAAAATAGTTTATTTGTTCGTAAAATAATAGCAGTCGTAATATATTTTGAAATCTATTAAAACAAAATTAAGCGCTATAATTTTACGTACGGTGGTTTTGTGTATCTACGTATGCATAGTTCTAATTGGTAGGTGCCGAAATATATCTTGTGTTTGTTTTCCCCTTCCCAATGTATTTGTGAAATGCCTAAATCTATGTTGCTGAAAGTGTTTTCTTGTTAGTCCAATTTCTGTTTGTGTTAGAGTTCATCAATTTAATTAATTATTTTATATATAATAAAATAAATTAATATAAAAAAGGCGGACAGACGGACAGTCGCACGGACAAAATTAAAATTGCTCAGAAAGTGATTCTAATCAGAGCTGTAATATATTCATACCTACCACGCCTCCCTCTTGAAATTTCAGCTCCTCTCAAAAGCACAAAATTAGTATACCCTTTTTACCTTTTTTAAAGGTAAAGGGTATAAAAGTTTGTTTTTAGCGGAACCATGCCTTGACTTATCTTTTGAACACTCACTGGTAATAATTAAATTATTTAAAAAAGCTATAGTTTACGAGTCTCATGCGAAGACGAAATCGAACCAACTCTTCAAAATATAAATTTCGTTCTTGTGTCAGCAGCTCTAAGTGCAACTCCTCCGAAATTACCATTTCCATCGCATTGTATCCGGAAAACAACAATGGACATTAAAAACATAATCAATAAAAGAATACGGTTCAGACGCCACTGGCAAAAACACAGATCGTCTACGACCAAACAAAATTATTCTTTATCTACAAGACGTCTCAGTGAAGCTTTACATGCAGAGCTGGAAAAAACTTAAAAACCTACACGCTAAAATTATGCTCGACTGAAAAGTCTAATTATTCCTTGGGGAAAGCCAATAAAAACATAAAAATTCGAAAGGATTCAGAGCCTCCATTTAGATTGAGTAATGGGAGCTGGGCGAGTAGCGGCAAAGATAAAGCTTTAATATTTGCAAAAAGTCTGGAAAAAGTTTATCAACCAAATCCTGGGACCAATGGTCTCGTAATTCCACCTGTGGTCACCACCCAAAAAACGAATAACCCAAATAAAAACTTATTGAAAGGCTGCTTATCCTAAAAATGTTCCCGGATGATGTGGTATAATTCCACATCATTAATTTGGATGTCGCCCAAAATACAGAACAATAGAGTAGATAAATCGCATAGCCAGCGAAATAAGAAACCCTTTCGAGGCTAAAAAGTACACTTCGAATCCATAATAGCAAACTGTTCGTACGTGTTTTTGTGCGCTCCGTGGTTGATTGGATTTACATATTTCTCAAATATTATTTTGTAATATTAATTTTATCAATTAAATCAAAATAATCTCGAGAAATTTATAACAGCTCGTTTAATAATTTAAGTACATATTTGAAATATAATTCAAAAAAAAAACACTAAATATAAACATAAACATATACACAAAGCTATGACTGTCGTGCACTTTCCTCATAGAGAGCGTCGGCACTCAGTGCATATACCCGTTGCACCAAACAACAACACTACAACAATAAAATACGGCATATTATCGGCATTAAAAATGCCACTAGCAGAGTCATCATCTGTGTCAGTAGCAGCGTCGGCAACAGCAGCGACCTCAACAGAAAAGTCGATCCCAGTAACTGTCGCTACAGGAAAGAGTGCGATGACAAAGAAAGTCATTATGACAGAAAGTCAAACAACAGCGAAGGCAAGGCAGCCCAGCATAGCGCCGTCACCAAACTCAGCAGCAGTAAGGAGCGGTAATAACAGTGAGGTAAAGAAAATAAAAAAAGTGGCAGTCGTGCAGACTGGTATTGACCGTTACATTAACATTAATATTAAAAGAAAGATAAGTCCACAAAAGGTCATGGGCGTCGCCAAAAGGGAAAAACACAAAAACTCAGGTGCTTCGCTGGAGAATAATAGATTTGCACTTCTTAGTGTAGATAATTCTACTAATACATCGAAAGGTGAACCTGTAGTCAGTAACGCCAGACCGCCACAAATTTACCAGCGCGAGCGTAGTTCCAATCAATTAGTATTGAACATTGCAAATATTATAGGCACAAATAATTTTCACATTGTGCCTCTTAGAAAAGGTAGTATTAAGGTGACAAAGATACAGGCATATAGTGAAAAGCACTATCGTGATATTATAAATTTTTTAACGGGGAACAACAAACATTTTTATTCCTATCAGATCAAGAGTTCAAAAGGCCTTGTTATTGTTTTAACAGGAATCGAAGCCACAGTAGATTCTGGCGATATTAAAGAGGCTCTTGAAGAGCAAGGGTTCCCCGTAAAGGTTGTGATAAATATTGTGAATAGAAAGAAGGTACCACAACCTATATTTAAAGTTGAAATGCTTCCCAACTCAACCCAGCTTAAAAAGAACGAGACGCATCCAATATATATCCTAAGGTATCCTTTACATCGCAGAATTCCGATTGAAGAACCGCACAAACGTAACGGTCCAATACAATGTATGAATTATCAAGAATTCGGCCACTCTAAATCCTACTGCACTCTGCGCAGTGTTTGTGAAGTTTGTGCTGATCTCCACCCTACAATTATTTGCACCTTAGCTAAAGCTGACACATCCGCAAAGAAATGTAGTAACTGTGGTGGTAGCCACAACGCAAATTTCAGAGGTCGCCCTGTATATAAAGACTTAAAATCAAAACTCTCGCAGGGTATACAATTAAAACGTAACTTATTCCCAAATCCTATTTATAACCAGCCTGCCACCACAAATCCTCAGATAGGTGACCCTATTATGCAAAAACCTACTTCTGGTCAAGCACAAGTGTTCTGCAGGGCAACGTACGGCAAGTTAACAATAACAATGCATCTAATAGTGGATTAGAAGCCATGATCCTAAATCTTACTCAGTGTATGACTCAATTCATGTCTACAGTGCAAAATATGCTATAAGATTTGATTAAAGATCAAAATCAGATGATCCACACTATTTTAAATACAAAATGAGTTTATTAAAAATATGTTTATGGAACGCAAGCATGTCCACGAAATTGATGTTATGCTTTTCTCTGAAACACATCTCACAAACAAATACAACTTTCATCTCTCAGGCTTAAAATTTTATAACACAAATCATCCTGATGGTAAGGCACATGGCGGTACGGCTAAACTAATAAGAAATCGGCTTAAGCATCATCTTATGCAATCGCATTCGATGCAATGGATGCAAACTACATCAGTATCTAGTAAAAATCGTGGCAAAGACCTGACGCTTTCAGCTATATACTGCCCACCCCATTTTACTGTAACAGAAAGTCAATTTAATGAACTTTTTGATTCCCTTGGTGATAGATTTCTAGCTGGCGGTGATTATAATGCGAAATATAAACATTGGGCTCTCGCCTAATTAATCCAAAAGGCCGACAATTGTACAATGCAATAACTAACATACATAGTCAATTCGATTTTGTCTCATCAGGATAGCCCACTTATTGGCCAACAGACCCAAAGAAAATTCCTGATCTTATTGATTTTGCTATTTCTAAAAATATAGATAGGTCTTTAGTAACAGCGGAAACCTGTGTCGATCTGTCCTCTTATAACTCGCCTGTAATAATCAACCTTTATGAACAGCCAGAATATACAAGTCCACTATTTCGCCTAGGGACCAACCAAACCGATTGGTTAAAATACAAAAATTATATTAGTAGTCATATCTCTACAAGAGTTGAGGTAAAACATGCAGATGATATAGATAATAATATTGATATTTTCAACTCCATGCTAGCGACTGCAGCCGTAGTGGCAACGCCAAAAATACTTCTAAAAAGTGCAAGTATGTCTGTACAAATAGCCAAATTGAAAAACTTGTAGCACAGAAACTACTGCTGCGCCGAGAATGGCAGACCCATCGCTCACCCACCTCTAAATACAATCTTAAAGCAGCCAAAAGGGCGGAGGAAGGAGCAGGATAAAAACCTAAAAGAGTACCTGAAGAAGGTAACCCCAAATTCTACCGAAAGGTATTCCCTTTGGAAGGCATCGAAAAACTTTAAGCCTCCAATGGAAGGTGAAAAACCTCTAAGAAACCGGTGCGGCGCGTGGGCACAAAACGATAAAAAAAACACTCTGCTTTGCACGACATCTATGCAACGTTTTCCAGCCGAATATGGCTCCAAACTCCTTTATATTGCATGCCTTACCTTGCAGTACTTAGATTGCTCAGCCTATTAAAATTTCCCTTCCTGAAATAGCCAAACATATTAAAAAAAATCACCTGGACTCGATAATATAACTCCGAAAATGATAAAACAGTTACCAGATTCTGCATCAGCATTATTCTGTAAGCTTTTTATCGCAATTGTGGGCATCGGTTACTATCCGAATGCATGGAAGAAGTCTCAGATATGTCTAATAGCTAAACCTGGAAAAGACGCAACGCTGCCGTCATCATATAGACCTATCAGCCTGTTGCCTTGCCTATCCAAATTGTTTGAGAAACTACTACTAAATAAACTATCTGCTTTTCTTCATGAACATAGCGTAATACCGCAACACCAATTCGGTTTTCGAGAAAAGCATGGTACTATTGAAAAAGTGAATCGAATTACAAATGAAATAAGAAAAGCTTTTGAACTTGGGGAGTTTTGCTCTGCAATATTCCCTGACATGGCTCAAGAATTTGATAAGGTATGGCATCAAAGCCTGAATTTCAAAACCAAAAATTTCTTCCAAAAAGCTATCATAAAATTCTTGAGTCTTACTGATCCAATACACTTTTCAGTGTAAAAGTAAACGAATTCATTTCCGAACATTTTCTAATTTCAGCCGGTGTGCCCCAAGGTAGCGTTCTAGGCCCTACATTATTTGTAATATTCACTTCTGATACGCCTATAAGTGAAAGCACGCCAATTGCAACATTTGCGGATGATACCGCGATACTTAGTTGCAATAAATGTTCGATAAAGGCGTCGATGGCACTACAAGAGTACTTATTTAGGGTAGAAGAAAGGCTAGGAATGTGGCCTATAATGGTAAATGAGCAAAAATCAAGCGCGCAACATTCTCTTTGAAGCCTGGTACGTGTCCAGCTATTCGTCACAATAATATCGAGATTCCGCAAGCTAATGAAGTCACTTACCTCGGCATTCATTTAGACAGGCGTTAACATTCCAGCTAAAATTTTACATATGAAGTTGAAGGTCGCAATCTGCATTGGCCAATGAACCATAAATCTACCTTAAGTCTGGAATATAAAATCCTCCTGTACAATGCAGTTATTAAGCCTATAGGGTTGTACGGGATTCAACTGTGGGGTAATGCCACAATTCAATGGGTTCAATCAAAGATACTTAGGTTAATAACTGGTGCTCCATGGTACATGCTTAACGATAATATTCACAAAGACCTGAAAATACCACCAATTATCACAGAAATAAAGTCTAGAAAGCAGATATACTCGTAAAAGAAAAATCGAGACAGGAGCTGTAGGCGATACCAAAAAAAGCGCTTCAGAAGTGTTTCGAGGATTGAAAAAAATGCTGGCATTAGTGTATTATTTCCGGGGGGGATTACTTTAAAGGGGACAAGATAGTTGTTGATGAATAAATAAATACTTTCTTTTTTGATCACACAATAACGGCTCTTTTTTGATCACACCTCGTATATCGACTTTCAAGAGTTTTAAGAGAGTCCAGATAGTTTAGTATTTTTGTGTTTTGGAGGGCGGTAAACTGCAGAAAGTTGTCCATATACGAGGACTGTTCAAAAGTATCGCGAATTTTCGCGGGCTACGGATGTTCGATTTTCAATCTTTTTTTGGCGTTATGTTGGTACTCATGTCCCTCACTTATGTTGAGAATCTCGGCCATTTTGAATGTTCAGTCAGTTTTTGACAGTTATTGTGCGTGGACGTGTTTTGCCTTGTCTTCGATTTTTGTCTATCCTGAAAAATGGAACCTTTCCTCGTAAGTCTCCGATTGTTACTGTAGAAGCCCGCAGGTAGTCCTTCCGATATATACAATTTTCAATTCACTTTCTTTTATTGTTTATTATTATTGCCGAACCACTATAAGCTCTGTTGTCAGGATTATTTTGTATTGTAATTTGAGTAGTTTGGTATTTTTATAAAGATTTTTTTCTGTGAAATACTAATCAGCTATTAACAGAATGTCAACTTGGTTAGAGTGAATAAAAGTCTTAAATTCTAGAATATGTTGACTATATCCATTAGCATTCCAGAGAGCTATTTTCAAATTAGTTTGCTTGTCCATTCAATTTAGTGATCAGCATAGTGGTAATATTCATCATGGTAGACATTTGTGAGATTAATTGTTTCATCATGTACTTTAGTTCGGAAATGTCATTGTTGCTATTTTGAGTGGTTGGATGTGGATTATTTGGAGAACTGGCTGCTACTTGTGGATACGTCAAGTTAGGTGAAGTGACGATGTGTTTAGATGGCTGTTCGTTTTGGTTTTGTTGAGAAGTTGTAGGTTGCTGGTGTTCAGAATCTGCTGGAGTAATTTATTTTTTCCTAAGTGATTGGAAGTGTTTAATTTGAAGGACCATACACCCCTTGTAGTTTGCAGTGTGTTTTTGGGCTGCATAATGCACATTTTATAGAATTGTCACTTTTTGTACAATTGGACAATTACTAGATTTATGAATTCTAGTACACTTACCACAAACTGGGTTTTAGTGCAGAAGTTTTTGTTGTGGCCATATTTTTGACAGTTCGTGCATTTGGGGCAAAGATCTTCTTTGGTGTGGGGGCTCAAAACTTAACTTACAGTGTAGTAAGTGGGATATGGAGTATACTTGTTTATTGGTTGCTTTATTTTGTATCTCTAGTGAAAAAGAGGTAAAGGTGTTTTTTCATTGCAGTGCAGTATGTTGTGAATGTTCATGACTTCATGTCCCAATTCAGCAAGTTCTTTGATAATTTCATCCTTATAAGTGGAATGATGCATACCACTGTTGTTACTTAGGAGCAGACTACAACACGTCCGCTGCTGAGAAAAACTTCTTCGAATGGTAAAAATTTCTTCGCTGAAATTGGTAATCAAACAAATGTAAAAGAATTACATATACTGATTAATTGGGGAATGTTTTTGATCGCGAAAGATTTGCAGGTAATTAATTTATTTTTCGTGCAATTGAATTGTAGAAGAAAGCAATAAAATTTTCGTTATTTCAGTCAAAATGGCCAGTAAACCGCCAGTAAGAGAACTGCAATTGCAAGAAATTCATCTGGAGAATCTGATAATGAAATTCATACCGTCACCGTGGTGCCAGCTGATCATAGAGATGATATCTCAAAAGAAGGAGTGTTGTATTACGACCTTATCCTAATGAAATGCCTTCGGTACTTCCAAATGGTTAAAAAAGCAACTCGGTTGTCATATAAAATTCTTCATCTTCTTCATCCATTGCAGCAAATGCAACAAACAGTTTGAGATGAGTTAAAGCACCTTGCCGCATTCTATTAGCAATCACATTCTACAAATTCTTCGATGATGAGGTAATTAATTAATTAATCTTGTGTATATCACGCTTAATTATGCCAGGCAACACAATAGAGATACCTTGCAAATGATACTATTCACATAAAGAGATTTCTAGGCAAATTTTTGTTATCTGGCTACCATCAATACCCGACAATTGATCCACAAATCAAAAGTTGGGAATCCCAAAACTACGTTTATTTCTATGATATTAACGAGATACGGCAAAAATAATTCATATTTCTTAAACCGGTAAAAATTTATGTAAAAAGTCACTGTTATTTTTAGATCCGCCCATTAATAATATATGCAGTTTGGAATATGGGCAGAAGAGCTATCAATCGATGAACTAATGCTGTCATATTTTGGTCGACATTCTTGCAAAATGTACATTCGTGGCAAGCCGATTAGATTCGGGTACAAAATATGGTGTCTTTACTGTTCTACCGGATTCCTATATAATATACTCCATATGCTGTTGGTGAGGAAACTTTGATCCAAATGTTGGCCTGGGGGCTACCACAATCCTTCGTTTAATTGAAAATATTGAATATTCCAGCAGCCATAAACTGTTCTTGGACAACTTCTTTACATCATATCATTTTATCTGTGTGTTGACCGAGAAAGGATTGTGTGAGACCGGAACTGTTGGCTTTATTATTGCATTATTCAGTAGAGCTTTGTATTCTAAGCGCAGTCTTGAGTTTTTATTAAGTAACCAATTGATTCCTTGTCCTTTCAATTTTATTTGCGTACGTTTCACTTTGATGTGCTTGCGCCAAGTCAGTCTACAATCGAGATGGACCCCAATTCATTTGCTTGAGGATAGATACGCCATTTAATGTGACCTTAGGGCAATTGTCCTTATGAAGAGTAAATGTAACGTGGGACCTTTTGTTTTCACTTGCGAGAGAGGTGCTCAAATGTTTTAGTTGCAACTGTAGTTAGTTTTGTAGAAAAGAACAATTTCCATGTAACGTCCATAAAAAAGGGATATATAAAAGAAACGAAACTACAGACACACAATGAAAGCAATTACAGCCATCAGCCATCATAAACTTGAAATTTAACACTTCCTGCATACTAGGCAAATTGATATTATGCTTTTATCAGAAACGCACTTGACAAACAAAAATTATTTTGTAATATCAGAATATAAATTCTACAAGACAAACCATCCTGATAAAAAAGCACATGGCGGTACGTGTATATTAATTAGAAATAGATTTGAGCATCATTCACTAGAAGAGTATGCAAAGGACTATCTGCAGGCAACATGAATATGTCTTCAATGCTGGCAGGAAAAAATTGTACCAAGCATATTCTATTGTCCTCCAAGATACTCAGTGACTGAATTGCAGTTCACACAACTCTTCACATCATTAGCGACCAAATTTTTGGCAGCAGGTGATTATAATGCGAAACATAGTACCTTTTGGGGCTCCATGTTAATGAATCCAAACACAAACAACTATTCTCTACGCTACTGAATCGGTGTTCTAACCTAGACTTCGAGACTTCAGGGCAACCGATATACTGGCCCTCTGACCCTCAAAAAGTGCCCGACCTCATCCACTTTGGAATAACCAGTGGTATTGATCGAGACTTGCTAATTGCAGAATCGTGTTTACAGCTGGCTTCTGATCATTCATCAGTTATTATATGTCTACATAAGCAAGATCAAGTCGGTTTGAAAACAGGTCATCTAATCAATAAAAGAACAATCTGGCTCAGGCACCGTCAATATGTAAGTAGTCATATAAACATTGGTCCTCGACAAAAGAATGCAATCGATATTGACTCGGCACTTTTGGCCATCAACTCAGTTCTTACATCTGCAGCCATACACTTATCTCCAGCAGCCTCATTATCATACCCCACAACATCTCATACAACATCTGCAGTTATCGATAATCTCGTTAAGGAAAAAATGCGCTTAAGAAGAGAGTGGCAACAAAATAGATCACCCTCCGTCAAGCAGAAATTATCAATAGTAAAAAAACGCCTCCGAGAAGTACTGAACTGCGAGCTAGAGAACGCTTTGAAAAAGTATACTGAGACGCTAATTCCAACACAAAATACTAACTACCCTTTATGGAAAGCCTATAAATATAAAAACTCCTAAAGACTGTCATCCACCACCCAGGCAAAATAATGGAACTTGGGCAAGAAAAGACGAAGAGAAAGCCTCAGCGTTTGCAAATCATCTCAAATCCGTTTTTCAACCATTTATATAAATATTATTCACTAGAGCTTTTCATTCTAAGCCTTGTCCTTTCAATTTCATTTGCGTATTTTTTACTTTGATGTGCTTGCGCCAAGTCAGTCTACAATCGAGATAGATCCCAATTCATTAGCTTGAGGAATAGATAAGCCATTTAATCTGACCTTAGGGCAACTATCCTTATGAAGAGTAAATGTAATGTGGGACCTTTTGTTTTCACTTACGCGAATGCGTCAATTACCCAGCCAGGACACAATTAGTTTTAATTGCTAACTCAGATCTTTAGATGCAATACTCGGATTTTTATGGCAGCTCAGGATGGCAGTATCGTCAGCAAACGTCGACGTCATAAGGCGACTGTCTGTGGGTAAATCTGAAGTAAAAACTAGGTAAAGAATCGGCCCGATTTACTTGCTGTTATGACTAATGTTCAACGTCATTGATGCACATACTATTGCCAGTAACACAATTTTTACATACCGGGATGTAAATTCAATGATACAAAGCATCTCGCTGGTAAAGCCCATGGTGGCACTGGAATCCTAATCAAACAAAGAATAAAATACTTCGTTATGGAAGAATACAACAAGGAGTACCTAGAAGCAACATCAATTTGTCTGGACGGATAGGAGGATAACTTAACAATATCCGATGTGTGCTGCCCACCTAGACTTAAAATAACAAGTAACCAGTTCTCAGATTTCTTCTCCACACTTGGAACTAGTTTTCTAGCTGCTAGGGACTACAATGCCAAACACACTTACTGGGGATCACGGCTAACAATACCAAAAGGAAAACAATTATATAACTTCATGCTTTCTGGCACCAAGATTGATATTATCTCTTCAGGACAACCATCGTACTGGCCGACAGACCCACGCAAGATACCTGACCTTATTGATTTTGGAGTTGCTAGAAACCTAAAACGAGAGCAACTCAAAGTAGAAGACCTTAACGACCTCTCTTCAGATCACTCTCCTATTATAATACATCTGAACAAAAAGTTACGCCCTACCTACGAATTCACACCCACTAAAACTAACTGGCTGAAATACAGAAAATACATTAGTAGTCATCTCAGCCTAAACCCACGTCTCAAAAGTAATCAGGACATTGAAACATTTCTGGAACAATTTACCTCGACCCTAAGATTAGCTGTGCGCCACTCTGCGAACAAACGTGACAACAACTGCAACAGCATCCGGCGCCCACAAACCTCAACCCAAATCGATATTCTCCTTACTGAAAAAAGGAGGACACGTCGTGAATGGCAAAAATCCAAGTCCCATTTCCTAAAACGTAAGTTATCTATTGCCAGTGAAAACTTGAGAAAAGCCTTGCGTCTAGAATCACAGCGCAGTTTGGATCGGTATATCTTTGTGGAAAGCTGTCAGAGAAATGAAACCACCTACACGCGGAATTCCACCGATTCGTACAAAAAACGAAAACTGGGCAAAAACCGATGAGGAAAAGTCTGCTGTTTTCGCCGAACACTTAAGAGAAGCTTTTACCCCCAACCCACCTCGCAATACAAATAACCTAATATTAACCCCCTCGCCAGATACAATATGCTCGCCTATTAAATTAAAAACAAAGAAGTAAGTAATGCGATTAGTAACCTTGCTCTTAACAAAGCTCCAGGACACGACCTCATTACTGGAAATATGATAAAGGAGTTACCCCAAATGGCCATCATCTTACTTACTTTACTATTTAATGGCTTGTTGCGCTTAGGATACTTTCCTAATGCCTGGAAAGTCTCAGTAATCACAATGATCCCGAAACCAGAAAAAGACCACTCCCAATCGTCATCATATAGACCGATTAGCCTCCTGCCTATCTTATCAAAACTCCTAGAAAGGCTTTTTCTTGCAAAACTAATGCCGCATATAAACGAAAAACGCACTATTCCCACTCACCAATTTGGCTTCCGCGAACACCATAGTACAATAGAGCAGGTTTATCGAATAGTGAACGAGATAAAAAACGCATTCGACAAAAAACAATATTGTTGAGCCATCTTTTTAGATGTGGCGCAGGCATTTGACAAGGTCTGGCACGAGGGGCTTATTTACAAAATAAAAAAACTGTTGCCCATAAAAGTACACAACATATTGGAATCGTATCTGAGGGGCAGAAAGTTCAAGGTAAGGTACAATAATGCTTACTCTAAATGCTTTGACATCAAAGCTGGCGTACCACAAGGAAGCGTGCTAAGTCCGGTGTTGTATCTACTATTTACCTCAGAAATGCCTACCAATAAATACTTAACAACAGCAACTTTCACAGACGATACAGCTATCCTTAGCATTCATCCGAATCCCAAAATCGCATCCCGTGACTTAGAAGATCATCTAGTCCTAGTAACAAATTGGTTGGCTGACTGGAGAATAAACGCTAATGAATCGAAAAGTACGCATATTACCTTTACTATAAAAAAAGGTACATGTCCAGCGATAAAACTCAACAACGTTCCTATTCCTCAAGCAAAGGAGGTGAAGTACCTAGGAATTCATCTTGACTCACGTTTGACATGGAAGCGCCACATCGAAGCCAAAAAAAAAAACAAATGACTTTGAAAACAAATAGCCTACACTGGCTCATGCAGAAAAATTCCAGTTTGAGCCTAAAATATAAAACACACAAAGCCATCATAAAACCAATTTGGACTTACGGTAGCCAGTTGTGGGGTGGGGCGTGCAACTCTAACATAGAGCTGATTCAAAGAGCGCAGTCCAAAATTCTAAGAACCATTACTGGGGCTCCTTGGTTTATAAAAATACAAACATTCACAAAGATCTGAACATTCCGCTCGAAAAAAGGAAATCTTTGACGCCAGCTTAAAATATGCGCAAAAAATCAAAGAGCACCCAAACCATCTAGCTAGGATACTAGCATGTAATAGGGTTCCAAGTCGCCTAAAACGTATAAAATCACCAGCACAACTAATATCGACACCTTAATCATGTACAAACACTAATATAACATTTATTACAGCAACTAACATATAACATTGTGATTACTAAAAAGCACTAAGCATTGGCAAGGTGTATTAATATTAATAATTTAGTTTGTAAGATATGCTTACTTATTGTTAATCTTAGCTTAGAAGGTGCAATAAATAATTATATGAAAAATAAAAATAAAAAGTATCAATGTGGCAAGGCCGTGTATAACACTTGTTTTTGACATATGTTATTATTACATTTCATCCCGCTAACTTCATTCTTTTAGTTCATTCTACATTCTCCATTGTTAACTACCACCTTGTTGTAATTATCAGAATTAAAGAGAATTATTGAAATAAAAAAAATATATAAATAGTTAGCTTAAAAGTCGTGCCTTCATCATTAATTATACGGTCATCGTACAAAAGACAGAACAGTTTTGGCGACGAGGTGAAAAGTTGCTTCAATTAGTTATTTATTTATTTTTTTTGCAAGCTAATATTCTTTCGTCTGGGCAAGCTCAAATTTAGAACAAAATGGATCCCACTCAGTTTGAAGAGTTTATGCAGATGTAGCAAGCATTGGTTACGCAAATATCTAAATTGACGACTAGTGCACCTTCTACATGTGCAGTGCAAGGTAGCAGCAGTATCATTAACAAGACATTGGTAACCAACTTCGACATTTTCGATCCGGTCAAGGAGACTTACCGCAATTATATACAAAGATTTACAAATTATGTAATAATGAAGGGCGTTGAAGCCAATAAAGAGTACTGTACTTGAATTCAATTGGCGCGAAACATTTTAATATGGTGATAGCATTGGCGTCACCAAAAGCAGCGACGGAACTGCAGTTCGACGACTTGTTGAAGTTGCTGGGAAATCATTTGGCGCCTAAAAAGAATGCGTTGGTGGCGCAGTATAAATTTGTATCAAAGCATCAGAGCGAAGGGCAGTCTATAGCGGACTTTGTGGCGTTACATCGCACTGAAATTAACGATTGTAATTTTGTTTCAACGTGCAAATGCCAAAGTTCAATTGCCGATGTATTTCTCAGGGCACAGTTTATTCGAGGTATTCATGATAACGGCATACGTGAACAACTCCTTCAATCAATAACCTCAAAATTTGATGAAATTGTAGCTAAAGCGTTAGCGTTAGAGGCGGCGAAGGTTGACGCCAGGGAAATGTCGCAGGCTAAAACATTTGCAGCAAATAATGGTGCAACAATTAATAATATTTTCAATAAGAAGTTTTCGAAGAGAGCTAATTTTCACCAAGTATGACATAAAGGAAAAATTAATTATATGCAATTGGGTATTGCGGGATTACGAGTATGTTTGCGTTGTGGCAAAAATTACCATTTTCTAAAGGAGTGTCGCTCCGTTTAAAGTATAATTTATGTGCAAAGCAAGGGTATGTAACAAAGGTCTGCATTGCTTCTCTTTTGGCGGATAGTCCTAATGCCGGACATAAGAGTAGACTGAGTATATGGGGAAGCTCAACAAACCAGGTGCGGGGTGCCGATTCTAAATACGGAATCGATGTTTACAGAAATGATTACGCAGATGCAACTTCTGAACACTTTTATGCAAAAATCTCAATTGAAGGCCAAATTGTTAGATTTGAAGTGGATTCTGGATCCGTATATTCGTTTTTACCAAGAAGTTTGTACGAAGAACTAAAATTGTCAAACAAACTAACTTTTACCAATATTGTTTTTCGTGCTAATACTCAAGATATTTTCGTTCCAGATGGTAGATTTCGAGTCCACATACGATTCATTAACATTTCAATCATCGATGACCTTTACATTGTTCCAGACAGGTGTACGGCCCAAATTGGTCGAACATGGATACGTCGTCTACGAATAAACCTTAACTAATTGGATAAAAATAATTCAAATCTGGTTGTGACCAATTCTATTGATTCGAACCAAATTCAAGATTTTATGGCGGAGTTTGCAAATACAAAGTTTCGCTGGAACTGCGTGAAAATTCCTTTCCCATTTACACAAAACAACGGCAAATTCCTTATGCATTAACAGAACTTGTAGATAAGGAACTCGACGATTTGGAGAAGGCGGGGATAATCACCAAAGTTGCATACAGTGACTGAGGTTCACCATTGGTTGTGATTGCGAAGGCTGATGGAGGGGTGCGTCTTTGCGTCGACTACAAGGTGGGCGTAAATCAGCGATTGGTAAACGCACAATACCCTATTCGAAAAATAGATCACATTTTTAATAGTCTCAAGGATTCGAAATACTACTGTCGTCTTGATTTATACAAAGCCTATTTACACGTTCCTGTTGATGAAACTTCAAGCGAAATACCATTTCAATGCATAGGGGCACATTCCGTATGAATCCCCTGTCGTTTGGTATAAAAACGGCTCCAGCTGAATTTAATAGAATCATCGATCAGATATTGTTCGATGTTCCAAAGACGGAATTATATTTCGACGACATCTTGGTTCATGGGAGTGCTTGGCTCAACTACAAAAGTATGACCTCCACCTAAATCTTTCGAAGTGCAAATTTTTCGAAACACAAATTGAATTTTTGGGCCATACCATACAGTACAACCAGATACAAAAGTCTCCATCAAAAATAAAAGCCATTATTGAAATGCAACAACCTACAAGTGTGGAAGATTTTCGTCGATTTCTCGGTATGGTGACATTCTATTCAAGATTCATACCAAATTTATCGACGATAACCACACCATTACGTGAACTATTGCGGAAAAATCAAATTTTAAATGGACTCCTAGATGTCAAAAATATTTGGATACTCTAAAATGAGAAATTGCGGGTGATAGGGTCCTCATGCCTTTTAATCCCGAATTGCGTCAGCTTGCGTGTGATTTTAGTCCCAGGGGGATAGCGGGGGTGCTGTCGCACATAATTGATGGTGAAGAAAGGCCTATTGCGTTTGCATTAAGGTCTTTATCTCCGGTAGAACAAAATTATTCACAATTGGATCGGGAGGCATTAGCAATTGTGTATCCTGTTCAACATTTTCATCAATGCGTTTTTGGACGACTCTTCAAACTGGTTACTGATAATCAACCCTTGTCCAGAATTTTTGATCAACACTCAAAATTGCCTCAGATGATGTCGTCGAGACTACAGCGTTATGAAGCTTTCTTGACTGGGTACAACTACGAAGTAATTACAAAGAGAAGCGAAGAAAATGTCAATGCGGATTGCCTGTCAAGAGCTTCCTTACATTCAGGTGTGAAGTCTGAAAATTTCATAGACAGATTAATTCAATTAATTTAAATTTCAACACTATCCGGGAGGCAAAAATTCTAACCGAGTTGCGTAATACAACTGTACTCGATTCTGAATATACCATTGATTGCGACATTTTATTCAAAGGTCATAGGGTCATCGTGCCAACTTCACTTCAAAAATCCGTTTTAGAAGAATTACACTACACACATATCGATATGACTTAAATGAAGCAGCTGAAATGTATATTGGGCTTCAAACGATAAGGACATCGAACATTTTGTACGTTCGTGTTCAGCATGTGTCTCTGTCAAGAAAAGTCCGCCAAAGGTAACATTACATCCGTGGGAAGAATTCCAACAAAACTGGCAACGTATTCACATCGACTACGCAGGACCACATTTGGGTCTTCAATTTCTGGTAGTCATCGATTCAAAATCAAAATGGGCAGAAGTGGGCGTATGCTCCTCTGCGCCAACATAAACATCAACAATTGAAATGTTAAGAAATATATTTGCAAGAAACTGATATCCTGATGTAATGGTATCCGACAACGCCACCATCTTTAAAAGTGATGAATTCACAAATTTTTGTATCAACTCAGGATTTTCCAAAAATGTATTGCTCCTGGTCATCCAGCAACAAATGGGTTAGCCGAAAGGAATGTCCAGAACTTAAAACAACGCTTACCAGCCATGTCAGGTGATCCGTCACCAATGCCTAAGAAGATAAGAGAAATCATATTTAGATACCGGGCAACACCGCTTCAAAATGGGAAGTCTGCTTCCGAACTCTTCTTGGGAAGACAGATTAGAATCCAGCTCGACGCCTTAAAACCATCGAAAATCTCAATTGGGTCAACACCAAAGATATCGGTCAGAAAACTAAGTGATGGAGACCGAGTTCAAGCCAGATATTATACGCAAAACAAGCCTACGTGGTAACTGGGTATTATCACCGGTAAACTTGGTCGTCTCCATTACTTCGTAAAACTGGATAATGGATTTATTCTCAAACGCCACATTGACCAGCTCCATTCACCCAATGTTCAAAGTCCGCGTTCTACAGATAGCCAACAGCCTGAGGTCTTTTCAGGGAAAAATCAAGAAATTGATCCACACCTTCTCCCACATCAAACACATGAACCTGTCCACATCTCTGTATTGCCCAGCACTTCTACAACAGCAGAACCACCACAAACAACAGTTAAAGAGCCGCCCGCTCCAAATGAAGATGCTGAATCAACACCAACCAGGCGTACCTCTGGAAGACAACGGAGACTGCCGTCCTACTATAGTGATTATATTCGCCACTGATTTTATGTCATTCCAATTATAATGTTCCTTTTTAAGTGAGGGAGAATTGTTATGAATAATGTACAACGTCATTGATGCACATACTATTGCCAGTATCAATCTGGCAAGGCCGTGTATAACGCTTGTTTTTGACATATGTTATTATTACATTTCATCCCGCTAACTTCATTATTTTAGTTCATTCTACATTCACTATTGTTAACTACTACCTTGTTGTAATTATCAGAATTAAAAAGATAATAATTGAAATAAAAATATATATAAATAGTTAGCTTAAAAGTCGTGCCTTCATCATTAATTCATACGGTCATCGTACAAAAGACAGAACACTTGCTCTATTGTACCGTGTCTTTGTCGAAATCTAAATTGATGGTGTAAATTACACCACTTTCTTCCACATCTGGTATCATTTTTAGCATCAACAGTCTTTGAAAATGTTTTGATAGCAGCAGACTAATGGGTCTGTATCACGCTGGTTGAGTTCTATATTTTCGGAATCTTGATTGCCTGTGATATCTTCCAAGCTGAAGGAAAATAGCGAATTCGAAATATTACATTAAACAGCTGTGTTCAAATTTTGAAAGCTGAATCTGGTACTTCAGCTACCATATTGGAATGTTCATTTCACTTCTTTTGCATTAACTTAAATTGGGTTAAACATTTTTTGGGTGACCAGAGGTGAAATTACGAAATCTTTGGTCCCAGGAAATACTTTTTCCAGATGATGAGAAACCGCTATGGCCTTATCTTTGTCGCTACTCGTCCATCTCCCATTACGCAATATAAGTGGGGGTTTTCACTCGTTTGGAATTTTTATGTTTTTATTAGCTTTCCACAATGAATAATTATACTTTTCTGAAGGCATAATTTTCTCGTGTAGTTTTTTAAGTATTTTTCCAGTTCTGCTTGTAAAGCTTCACTTATTTTACATAAAGCCTAGTTTTGTTTGGTCGTATGCGATCTGTGTTTTTGCCAATGGCGTCTGAAACTAGGTTTTGAATGTCCATGGTAGTATTGCAGATATCGTACGATGGAAATGGTAATTTAGGAGGAGTTGCATTGATAGCTGCTGATACAAGTTTCGAATTTATATTTTGAAGGGTTGCTTCCTTTTCGTGTTCGCATTTTAGACGTGGTGAGATATTTATCTGATTGCTTACATATTTTCGATACTTGAGCCAGTTAGTTCTTGAAGAGTTTAAATAATGTGACTAGTAAACTAAGCTTTTTTAAATAATTGAATTATTTGCACCGCTAATTCAGAAGATACAAAATTTTTTAATACCTTTTATTTTCCCAAAATCAATAATATCTGGTATTTTCCGAGGATATGTAGGCCATTATGTTGGATGGCCAGAGGACACAAAATCAAGTTCGAAGCGACGATTCATAAGAGCAGAGCAAAATTGCTTACCTTTCAGATTAATCAGCCTGTGCTTCGCATTAAAATATCCAACTACTACGAATTTCTTCCCAAACGTTTTAAAAAAATCATTAAACTGTAGGTCAGTGACTGGAAACCTAGGGGGACAGGAAACCCATTTAGGATAATGTTTTCCTCAAGAAATTGAATACCTATATTAGTGGCTTGTATTTAGTCTTTTTCGTAACCATGAATACGATAGTGTTTGATTCGACATCTTATTCATATTCCAACACCACCATGGGCATTCCCAACGTGATGATTCGTCATAAGCAGCAATTTTAATGATAGACAAAAAGTCTTCTATTTCTAATTTATGCGGGCGGATACCATTGGCAATCCAGAGACAAATAGAAATGAAGTTAATTTTTTGGAAATGAACATTTGCATTATTTGGTTTTACGTTTTTATGACCTCTTGCACCATACTTTGGTCATGATCTGTGTTACACATTAAGTGAGACTTATTAGCATAGCTTCTGTATTTTGAGAGTTCATACTATTGGTTGTATTTGGGTTTATGTAAGACCGACATAGAAGACGAATTATTTGAGCACACATGCTGACTCAGGTTAGTGGCACTTGGTCTCGACTCACAAATAGGATTGGGTTGAATTTGTATACATTGGAAGGGCTTTTTTAAGGTCTATATAAAAAGTTTCTGCATTTCTTGGCTTCAGCATTAGATTTGTCTGACGAGGACTGTGAGAAATGGTGTAGACCACTGCAGACGACACATACTGAACGTAGCGTACAATAAGTTTTGGTATGGCCATACTGCTGACAATTTGAGCATTGCACCGGACCTTTTCTCTTGTGTGGTTCCTCTACATAATCACATCTTGACAAAGTTTCCTAGTCATTCTGTATGGAAAACCTTCTTGTGACAAAAACTGCCACACTTCCCTTAAACTATTAATATTCAAAATCTAACATTTTAGAAAATTTACAGTGTTTGTTTGTCAAATTTATAAAATCTGAACCCTGATGGGCAACGTAATAGCAAAGAAATATACCTATATTTTGCAGTTGGATAATAGATTCTACGACAAATTTTTTTATAATAGCCCCTTTTAAGCAGAAGATTGTGGCAAGAGCACAGGTCACCAGCACTAAAGCGAAAACTCTCTAAACCCAAAAACAAACGAATCTGAAGGAGGTATATAGGCCTATATCTTATACCTGAATCCCCTAGAATCCACAGACTACTCCTTATAGTACGCAATTAAATATATGAACAAAACAACAGAATCACACCCACTTATAAGATTTATTGACGGACGAGGGGCAAGAAGGAATGGAGAAGGAAAGGAAGTTTTTGTTCAACACCTAAAAACTGTCTTCCAACCAAACCCACCTAGTAATAGCTACCAAAAATTGGCAACGAAATCCCAAAGAAAGCGGCAGGCCACCACAAAGATGATAACGAAGCTATCTTCTATTACAGTGAAGCATTTAACTATACTATTTAATTAAATGTTAAGACAAGACCACTTTTCACAAGTCTGGAAACTCTCCCACATAACCATGGTACAGAAACCTGGCAAAACTTCAACACAAGTCTCGTCATACAGACCGAAAAGCCTGCTATCCGTCGTTTCGAAACTATTCGAGAAGCTATTGCCAGCAAAATTAACCCTATATCTGTTACAGCACAAAATAATGCCTCACCACCAGTTTGGCTTTCGAAAAAGCATGGCACTATTGAACAAGTTCATCAACTAGTATCCCAAATCAGAAAGGCGTTCAAAAAGAAATAAATACTGCATTCCTTGATACAAGCTATTGAGAAAGTGTGGCATGAAGGTCTTCTTTATACAATAATAAATGTTTTGATTTAAAATTTTCATAGTGTCTTGGAATCATTCTTAAGGGGTAGATGTTTTCAAGTTAAATGTGAAGACTGCGTCTCACCAGAAATGGGCATAATAGCTGAAGTACCACACGGAAGTTTTCTTGTCCCGATACTGTACACATTATACCCATCAGATCGACAAACAAAAAAATACCTTCTCACCTCAACTTATGCCGATGAGACTGCGATTTTATCTTGTCAGAACCACCATCACATTTTCATAAGATAATAAGTGTTCACTAAATTCCGTACAGTGGTAAAGAGGATGATACATTGTTGTCTAGTTTTAAGATAAGTTGGCAACTCTTACAAAGTGAAAAACTAATCCGATAGTGATAATAAAATTTAACAAAAATTGAGGTATTTAATGAGAAAATAATAACAATTTCGCAAAAGCGTGAAAGTGCAAAATTTTCTGCGTCGGAAGAGTGCCGAGTGCAGTGATTCTGAAAACAACTAACTTAAAATTCTTTAATTTTTAAATAAAGTGTAAAAACAAAAACAAAATATAAAAAATAAAAACAACAAAATTATAAAGTGAGAGACAACAAATAATCACAAAGTGAGACAACCGCAAAATAGCACTGCTATTATACGGTTATGTATGTACACAAATACGTTAAATTAAAAGCGGCTTAGCAAGTATCTAGTGTAGAGTTGCCAAAGTTAATTTTAAACAAAAATAAATAATAAAGAAAAAAAAATGGGTGTAGACCGTACCCCACCTAGAGGGGAAGGTCAACAACAAGAAGAGCAACAACAACAACAACTACAACAACAACAACAACAGCAGCAGCAGCAGCATCAGCAACAACAACAACAACAACAGCAACACCGAGAAAAACAACATCAGGAACAACAACAGCAGCATCAACAACTGCAAACACAAAAGAAACCCCTTCTTCAGAATCCGCTCCAAAATTCCTGGAGTCCTCAATGCCCCTCGCCACAATCAAGCTCGTGTTTTCCAAATAAAAACAGCTCTCAACAAACTGTCCAACAACAAATTGATCAGCTTCAACGCCAGCTTCAGCTGCTATACAAACAACAGCAACCAGTTGCCTCTCCCCAAGTCACAGTAAGTGTACCCTCCCACGATGAGGACTGGAAAACGGTTCTAAACAAGAAAAGGCAGAGAGAGAGTCCAGGTACGACAAAGACCACTCAAAAACAAGCTAAACTTGAAAAATTCTGGCTAGGAGATCCGAAAGGAACCGAAAATCGATTTTCGTCCCTAGAAGAAGTTGAAGAATGTGACCAAAAAAGCACAGAACATAAAGAAAAAGTGTCTAAGCCCCCACCAATATTTGTTGACAGAGTTACCAATATAGCTCCTCTAATGAAACTATTGTCTGAAGCTGCTCCAAATTCATACGAATTAAAGCTCATAAACAATGAGCAAGTTAAAATCCAGGCATTTTCTCCAGAAGCCTACAAGACAATAGTCAACCAGCTTGAGATAAAAAACACCGAATTTTTCACCTATAAGCCAAAACAAGAAAGAGGCTTCAAAGTAGTACTGAAAAATATGCACCCATCTATAGGCACAGATGAAATAACCCAAGCCCTGCAAAACCTCGGTCACTCTGTCACGAATATTTGGAACATAAAGCGAAGAAACACAAAAAAGCCTCTGCCAATGTTTATCATTGAACTTCAAACAAACTCAAACAATAAAGAAATTTATGAAGTCAAATACCTGCTTCATACAAAAATTGTTTTTGAGCCCCCCCGACCGACTCGCGATATTCCCCAATGCGCTAACTGTCAGCAGTATGGGCATACAAAAACGTACTGTCGCAGGAAACCAATGTGCATTAAATGCGCCGGAAGCCACACGTCTTCAGATTGTGTACGTAAAAGCAGATCAGATGAAGTCAAATGCGCCTTGTGTGAAGGTAATCACCCAGCAAATTACAAAGGTTGTGTAGTCTATAAAAATCTTCAGAAAATGAAATACCCACAATTAAGGAAAAACGACAATTTTCCCATGAATCCTACTCAACAACAGGAAGTTCTGGTAAATCCCAGTACATCAAAACAAACTCAAAATGTACTTTCATACGCTCAGGCACTGAAACACTCAACACAAGCAACTAATGAAAACACAACGGCCCTACCAATTAATACTGTTCCTGCAGAAACCCAAGCTCCGAACGAAATGCGAGAAATGATAATGCTACTCCGGCAAGTTATGCAACAAATCACAACAATGATGAACTTATTAGTGACCCTCACGACTAAGAATTGCTCATCCTCAATCCCATAAAAATCATTCTATGGAACGCTAATGGGCTGTCAAAACATTTATTAGAAATTAAAAAATTCCTTAAAACATACGAAATAGATATACTCCTAATATCTGAAACCCATTTCACCAACAAAAGCCATTTTCAGATTCCGAACTTTAAGTTTTATCACACCCTGCACCCAGATAATAAGGCTCATGCAGGTTCAGCAATATTAATACGCAATAACATAAAACACTGTGAGAGCACATCTTATCGCACAGAAGCTATACAAGCCACGAATATAATTGTTGATGACTGGAAAGGGCCAATTACAATTTCCGCTGTCTACAGCCCACCTAAACACACAATAAAAATGGAGGAGTATGAGAAATTCTTTAAGACCCTTGGCAATAGATTCCTAGCTGGAGGAGACTATAACGCAAAGCACACATACTGGGGTTCCCGTCTCACTACACCAAAAGGTCGACAGCTTTATGCGGCCATTGGAAAATTAAATTTACTCCCTGTCTCTTCAGGTACACCAACATACTGGCCAACAGATGTAAGAAAAATTCCCGACTTGATTGACTTCAGTGTGACGAAAGGTATCATGCTTAGTGATCTTAAATGTAGCCCATGTTTTGAGCTGTCTTCTGACCACTCTTCAGTTCTCGTCGAGCTTAACAACAATCTTGCCCTTCTTCCTAGTCAATGTAGCTTACATAATCACAAAACTGATTGGAATCGCTTCCGATATATGGTATCTTCCACAATTGATTTAAAACTATCACTGAAATCTGAAGAAGACATCATTGCGGCTGTTGAAAACTTCAACAACTGCCTGCAACAAGCTGCGTGGGACTCCACCCCCCCACTAAATGAACGAAAATCAACGAACATCTCCAAACATATAAAAGAAAAACTGAGAGAAAAGCGATATGCAAGAAAAAAGTGGCAACAAACTAGACATCCTGAGGACAAGAAAAAATTAAATGCGCTTACAAAAGAACTTAAAGAGATCCTTAATAACGAACGAAACACCCAACTCCATCATTACCTCAGTAATCTCGATGCAACAGCTGCTACAGAATACTCTCTCTGGAAAGCAACTAGGAATCTAAAGAGACCCACAATGTTCCAATCCGCTTTACGAATGGAAAATAACGAATGGGCTAAAAGTGACCTTGAAAGAGCAGTCACATTTGCCCGACACTTAAAAAAAGTATTTACCCCACAGGAAATCGAGCCCCTAGCATGTGTAACAGAAGAAGTGAAAAGTGTTCTGAGTAATACCCATCAGATGGACCTACCCATACGTAAATTTTCCAAATCTGAAGTGAAAGCAGCTATTGATAAGCTAAATATTAAGAAAGCCCCTGGGTACGACCTTATCACTGGAAAAATAGTAAAACAACTTCCAGAAGAAGGAGTGACATATCTTACCTACTTATTTAACGCGGTACTAACATCTGGCTTTATACCTCCCCAATGGAAAGTGTCACAATTAAAAATGATTCTCAAACCCGGAAAAAGCGCTGATAAAGTTGAATCGTATCGCCCAATTAGCTTGTTACCGATTGCTTCTAAACTCATGGAAACCCTTTTCCTGAAAAGACTACTCCCAATTATAGAAGAGCGAAAGCTAATTCCAAATCATTAATTTGGATTCAGGAAAAAACACAGCACAATCGAACAGGTTCATGTATATACACACTGCATTCGAACATAAAAAATATTGTACAGCAGCGTTTCTTGACATCTCGAAAGCATTTGATCGCGTTTGGCACGATGGCTTGCTTTACAAAATAAAAACTACACTCCCCATTAACTACTATGTGTTAATCAAGTCCTATCTTACAAATAGATATTTTTTCGTAAAGCAAGGTGAGGAACAATCTGAGCTCCATGAAAGCTCAGCAGGCGTACCCCAAGGAAGTGTCATGGGCCCAATACTTTATCTAATTCACACGTACGACTTACCATCAGCTGAAGGAGTCGCCATAGGTACCTTTGCAGATGACACTGCTGTCTTAGCTGTTGACACTCTCCCACACTTAGCTTCATCTAAAATCCAGAGTGGGCTAAACAAAATTACTGACTGGCTAAAAAAATGGAAAATTAAGTTGAACGAAACAAAATCAGTCCAGGTTACATTCACTCTCAAACGAAACACCTGCCCACCCGTTAAACTCAACGGCATAAATATACCCCAATGTAATGAGGCTAGATACCTTGGGATGCACCTCGACAGAAAATTAACTTGGCAAACACATATATTTACAAAACGAAAATCACTCGGTATAAAGCTCAGAAATCTACACTGGCTCTTGAATCGAAACTCCAAAGCCTCAATCCATAGCAAATTGCTCTTATACTCAGCAATTTTAAAACCAGTTTGGACATACGCTGTGGGGCACTGCGGCAACTTCCAATGTTGAAATACTTCAAAGATTCCAATCAAAGACCCTAAGAATGATTGTAAACGCGCCCTATTATGTCACAAACAACCAAAACCATCGTGACCTCAAAGTTCCTACAGTCGCTCAAGAAATAAAAAAAGCTCTCTACTTCGCACAATCTGAGACTCCTAGTCCACCCAAAACCACTGATATCGGAACTCACTTCCAACCCCTTTACTTTCATCCGACTGAAGAGAAATTCCACAACAGATCTCCTGTGCTAATAGGCAATGGCTGCACCACTGGGTGTAGTCCATAAAAGACAGGAAATACAAAAATTAGTCTTAAGTTATTAATATTGCTGAATGTGATTGAATGTAACAGATTGCAATAAAATATTTGGATATTAAAAAAAAATAAAATAAAATAAAAAATTTTAAGATATAATTACTTATTGTTAGTCTCTTTATGACTTGTTACAATAAACATGAATTATTAAAAAAAAGTATAAAGTTAGTAAGTAGTATTTACTATATTCGCATTTGACATAGTAGATAAGCAGAATTCTCTGGTGTCTGTCAAATGTTATGAGAAGCTGTTCTCGAGTTTGATATTGTGAAGCCCAAAATGTTCAACTCAATTGTTACCCACAACTAAATCAACGAGCCCAGCTTAGTCAACTATATCCACACACACGTCACAAATAATAAGCCCAAGTATGCAAAATGGCAAAATTCTACACAACCGACACAACGTATACACCGAATTGCTAGCAGCACCATTACAAATCTGAACAGTAGCAACAACTACATAAAGAACCAAATCGAAGAATTTCCCACCGAATAAATCGCAACAAGAAAGAAGCTGCATACGAAGCTTAAAGCAAAAATTTATGATTTAACCAATCAATACAACAGTTAGCATAGGCTAACAAGCAGTGGGTTATACCAAATAACGAATACAATTACAACAAAAACAACCACATGCACGGACAGCAAGCCTGCCAACCAATACCACGCATGCGGGAAGACAAAACACAATAATTAAGAAAACATTACAACAAATACACGCAAAGAAGGTGAGTACACTGTGAGAAGCGGCAGATTTTACCGAGTATATGCGCTTGTTAAACATAACACTAATAATATGAAGAGACGAATGCAATGCAGAAAAGGGATGACAACAGATCGATCAGTGTGCATACGGCTACGGAGGATAGTAATATTCTAGCCCGAGGTTAAATAAAATGTATTTAAATCGTTACCGCAACAACAACAATATGGCAATAACAACACTACATCAACCAGCTATAATTTTTGGCACATTGTCTGCAGACAACTGGAAACCACCACAGCAATCTGGTTGACCATCGTAAGTTGAAGGTGACCCAAGGTCAAGCAGCCACAACAACAACAAGCGTGGCCTTAGCAACAAGCGAAGCCGACCAATGGAAGTGGAACCACAGAGCGGTGGCCCTCCAACAACACAGTGCACTGGCAGCAGTGATTGCTTCGCCCAGAAAGTGGGCTCTTTTTGCATACTGACATCCGAACTAGCAACAGCTCTCCGCCAGACTTGTATGGTACAAGAACATAGGAACTCAGTGAGAACTTTGGGTTTCAATCGCTTTCTCACTGAGATACATACGCTACAAGAACCTAGGAACTCAGTGAGAACTCTTGTTTTCAATCGCTTTCTCATTGAGCCATAAAGACCTGCAACGCGACATTACGTGTACAGAAACAGATGCAACGGTGTAAAACCTTAGCTAAATACGCATAGAATAAAACCTAAACACGTAAATATAGAATCAATCCCGTAGCATTTTTAGGTAATAAGAAAATGCTGTAGTTGAGAATTTTTAATAAACCAGTTTCTAATATAACAACACTTGTAGATTCTAATTAACACATTTGCTGTACGCGACCCCTGCAAAAGTGTTGTTAAAATATATGTTTGCGTTCTCTTTGCTGGCGTTCTGGGGGCTTCATTTTTCGGGCATCTGCGGTCGATAGCAGTATGGCAGCCATGACAGTTACTTCATTTTTTTGCATCAGCATTGAAATTGACTGCAGAGCATTATGACGAATGATGAAGATAGCAGTAAGCAACACATACGTAGCAAACAATACGATTTTCTTTGGCAAATTTCCTTGACAATTTCAAGATTACACTGCACATTTCCTCTTGTGTCTCTCCAACAGTGAGTCAGCGATACAATACATCATAAACAGGGTGAGTTTCATTAAATTTGAAATTTTCCTGCATCCGGGTGAAGTTGGACTTGAAATAATCGATATTTTATATTATATGCCGAATTCGCGTTAAGCCCTGCATCGTCGAGTCTCTTTTACTTCGTCCCTTAATACTTTTTATGTGGTATCCACGAGTATAATAACTTATGGTATTATTTTCGAAGTACGATATTATTACACGGTGGTTGCTCTCAACATAATTTTGAATTGTAGTATAGTAGTACCTTTCATTAAAGAAACTAAATATATGAAAACTCTTGCTACCTATTAACTGGCTCATATTCTTCAGTAATTTTTTGGAGCTGCGTAGGAAAATTGATGGAGGACATATTTATTGTTCGTTGACTTTTGTCGCTCCGAATCTGAAGGATCTGTTTTGTCGCCCCTTCTGCTATTTGCTCACCGGAAATTGAGGTTGTAATCTCAACTGATTGCAAATTTTTAGAAGAAGTGTTACGCTCTTTCTCCATTTTGACTTCATTGCTTTATTGCCACCCTTAACATATATTCGTAAATAAAACACAGACACGTTATTTAGAAAAACTGGTAGGTGAAAATATATTTCATGTAGTTTCATTAATAAACGGCGCTATAAGCGAAACATAGCTACATATCTACGAGGAAAAAAAGTTAGTAACGTTTCTGATGATTTGCTCAAATTGGGAAAAAGTTTTTACACATACCAACTCAAGTCACAAAAAGAATTAACAGTCTTCTTAAAGAGCATTGAACGATTTTAGACCTCAGCGAAATAAAGCAGTGTTTAAAAGCAGCAGTGTTCGTCGCTAAATCTGCGTACAACATCTCAAACAAAGAAAAATTACCGTAGCCGCTATATCGTGTTGAACTGGAGCCTTAAGCTATGAAGCTTAGAGAATATGGTAATCATCCTATTTACAACCTGAAATATCATTTGCATCGTAAAATCACCAATCCAATACCACAACTGACAAGATTTTGGCACACAAACGCTTACTGGCAGTTGCCAATTGTGCGTATTTCCTTTGGTGATCTCCATGCAACCTCCATGTTACAATTCACCCAAACAAGGATTTAAAAAAAAAAATGATGCACTTGTGAAGATTCCAATACAGCAAACCGCAAGGGCTGCATAGTAATAGAGATTTCAAGAAAAATGCTTTCTTAACAAAAACAAAAACAACAGCATTATAGTTATCAACCTGCGAAATCCACTGAACAAAGTCGTGTAGAAGATAGTCTTAACTATGTAAATATAGTTAAAACCGGGATTGTGAAACAACAACCTGAATATTTAGAAAGAATATTATCGACAATTGCCCAAACCCTAAATCAGCTAATATTTCCAATGAAATCAATGATGCAGAGAATGATGAGTAACCAAACTAAAATCCTCCAGATATTAATGTCAAAGAACCTTCGTGAAGAGCAGTCACCTTGTCGGGGTACGAAGGCTTTAATGATTGCAATGACGCAATGGGTTAGGATGGCCGAGTTTCGGCTCATATTGGATTACCCAAGCAGGACTGACTACTGAGAAGTAATCCAAATAAGAACTGTCCCCCTCCTAATCCAGGGTGTTCTTGGGAACGTGCCCATTGGATGTTGTTTTGCAGCCAGGAGGTTAGTTAGGCTGTATCCTAACGGAGCTCCCCTTCCTGATACCAGGCCGTCTCAGATAGTAACGGTGGACTTGCTGTGGTACAGGGCGCAGCCACAGTTGACCAACCCCTTCCCCTTTCATTTTTTTGTGTGCCTTAGCTTGATCAATCGAGAGGGTGGCCGTAAGAACCAGTATGAACAAAAAAAAAAAAAAAACTTTCTAAACGCTAATTCGGATGGGTATCCAAAATCCTCCGCACACTCTGCGGCGGCTATTGATGCTAAGGACGACGACCCTGGCAGAAGTAAAGCCACGTGCTGCGTTAGTGTTGCTAGCCAGAGAACCGAAAGCTTCTACAAGGAAAAAAGGGCTGCTCACCGGACGGTGGAACGCTTGTCGCGGATCCGAGGGAAGGAGAGGACGGTGAAGCAAAAGGCGTCCTTCGAGTAGGCGACGAAAGTCGTGAAGGAGTCTTAAGCTCCAACACAACAGGCAGAAGTAGTAGCGGCTGTAGTAGCAGCAAAACGGTTCATATTGGCAGAGGTCATGTCAACAACAACAATATCAAAGAACGGAGCCAGAAGTGCAAGCATTGCGGATGGCGCAATCATTTAAGCAGTAGCTGCAAATATAAAAGTAGCACATGTAACAAGTGTGGCCGCATAGGGCATTTAGCAGGTATATGCTTTGGAAAGAGACATGTGAATATAATTAAAAAAGAATATAAAGAAGATGATGATATTATTAATGAATTTTCTAATTTTAGTTTGAACAGTGATTCTAAGTCAACATCGCTCCCTCCTTTTATCGTTAATGCTGAAATTGATGGTGTTCAGCTTGAATTTGTGCTGGATTCCGGCGCAGCCTGTTCTCTAATTTCGAGGAGTCATTACAACAAACATTTTCAAGTAACTAAACTATACCAGTGCAAGGATAATTTCTTTGCATACAATGGTGAAGCAATTGACACAATCGGTGAGTTTGTTGCAAGTATAAAATATCGTAATCAGGAGAAAAAATTAAAAATAATAGTTAGCAAGACGCGTAGTCGGCCTATTTTAGGCCGAGATTTTATGTCGTGTTTTGGTATGGAAATTTGCCCTGTGATTATTTTAAGTGAGGTAGAGTAGGAATTAAAAACCAAATTTCGTACCGTTTTTAGCAGTGGCTTAGATAAATATAAAGTTCATAAAGTAAAATTAGAATTGAAAGAAAATGTAAAACCCATTTTCTGCAAGCCAAGACCCTTGCATTTGGCATGGCGTGGTAAAATAGAATGCGAAGTTGGTGAATTAGTGGAGAAAGGAGTTTTAGTATTAGCAGATGATTCAGATTGGGGCACGCCGTTGGTGCCGGTTTTGAAGTCACTTGCGTATATGCGGCGATTACAAGTCGACTATTAATAAATATTTTTCGGAAGTAAAATACCAACTACCGAGAATAGAGGAGATATTCGCTTCACTCAAAGGCCCTTACTTTACTAAGTTGGACTTGTCAAACCGGTTGGAGTTAGACGAAAGTTCCCAACTATTATGTGCGTGGAGCATGCACATGGGCATTTTTAAAGTCACAAGATTACCTTTTGGCGTTAAGCCAGCTGTCTGCAACTTTTCAGAAGACGATTGAAAATGTTTTACGCGGTATTCCTAACGTGGTATGTTATTTAGACGATATAGTGATTTCATATAGGAGATTCGTTAGAAAAACACATTAAGACAGTTGAAAGAGTGCTGGCGAAACTTGAAATCGTCGGGTTATTATTAAATGCTCAGAAATATTCTTTCTTTCAAAGAAAAATTTCGTACTTGTGATTTGACATTGAACAAAACGGTTTGTCCAAAAATAAAGACATGGTTTCTGCAGTTGTTGATGCACCTGTTCCCAAGAATATTTCTGAACTACGTGCGCTTACCGGACTAGTAAATTACAGATAATTACAGATGCAACGGTGTAAAACCTTAGCTAAATACGCATAGAATTAAACCTAAACACGTAAATATAGAATCAATCCCGTAGCATTTTTAGGTAATAAGAAAATGCTGTAGTTGAGAATTTTATATAAACCAGTTTCTAATATAACAACACTTGTGGATTTTATTTATCACATTTGCTGTACACGACCCCTGCAACCCGCTGCGTTCTACTCCAGCGATGAAAAAGTGTCGTTACAATATGTGGTTGCGTTCTCTTTGCTGGCGTTCGGGAGGCTTTATTTTTCGGGCATCTGCGGTCGATAGCAGTATGGCAGCCACGACAGTTACTTCATTTTTTTGCATCAGCATTGAAATTGACTGCAGAGCATTATGACGAATTATGAAGATAGCAGTAAGCAACACATACGTAGCAAACAATACGCTTTTCTTTGGCCATATACTTGACAATTTCAAGATTACACTGCACATTTTCTCTTGTGTCTCTCCTATAGTGAGTCAGCGATACAATATGTCATAAACAGGGTGAGTTTCATTAATTTGAAATTTTCCTGCATCCGGGTAAAGTTGGACTTGAAATAATCGATATTTTATATTATATGCCGAATTCACGTTAAGCCCTGCATCGTCGAGTCTCTTTTACTTCGTCCCTTAATACTTTTTAGGTGGTATCTATATTAACTTTTTGTATTATTTTCGAAGTACGATATTATTACACGGTGGTTGCTCTCAACATAATTTTGAATTGTAGTATAGTAGTACCTTTCATTAAAGAAACTAAATATATGAAAACTCTTGCTACCTATTAACTGGCTCATATTCTTCAGTAATTTTTTGGAGCTGCGTAGGAAAATTGATGGAGGACATATTTATTGTTCGTTGACTTTTGTCGCTCCGAATCGGAAGGATCTGTTTTGTCGTCCCTTCTGCTATTTGCTCACCGGAAATTGAGGTTGTAATCTCAACTGATTGCAGATTATTAGAAGAAGTGTTACGCTCTTTCTCCATTTTGACTTCATTTCTTTATTGCACCTTCAACATATATTCGTAAATAAAACACAGACACGTTAGTTAAAAAAACTGGTAGGTGAAAATATATTTCATGTAGTTTCAATAACAAACGGCACTGTAAGCGAAACATAGCTACAAATCTACGAGGAAAAAAAGTTAGGAACGTTTCTGATGAATTACTCAAATTGGGAAAAAGTTTTTACACATACCAACTCAAGTCACAAAAAGAATTAACAGTCTTCTTAAAGAGCATTGAACGATTTTAGGCCTCAGCGAAATAAAGCAGTGTTTAAAAGCAGCAGTGTTCGTCGCTAAATCTGCGTACAACGTCTCAAACAAAGAAAAATTACCGTAGCCGCTATATCGTGTTGAACTGGAGCCTTAAGCTATGAAGCTTAGAGAATATGGTAATAATCCTATTTACAACCTGAAATATCATTTGCATCGTAAAATCATAGTGGAAGAACCTCGAAAAAGGTGTGGACCAATCCAATACCACAACTGACAAGATTTTGGCACATAAACGCTTACTGACAGTTGCCAAGTGTGCGTATTTCCTTTGGTGATCTCCATGCAACCTCCATGTTACAATTCACCCAAACAGGGATTTTAAAAAAAATGTTGCACTTGTGAAGATTCACATACAGCAAACCGCAAGGGCTGCATAGTAATAGAGATTTCAAGAAAAATGCTATCTTAACAAACACAAAAACAACACCGTTATAGTTATCAACTTGCGAAATCCACTGAACAAAGTCGTGTAGATGATAGTCTTAGCTCAATCCTCCAGATATTAATGTCAAAGAATTTTCGTGAAGAGCAGTCACCTTGTCGGGGTACGAAGGCTTTAATGATTGCAATGACGCAATGGGTTAGGATGGCGGAGTTTCGGCTCATATGGGATTACCCAAGCAGGACTGACTACTGAGAAGTAATCCAAATAAGAACTGTCTCCCTCCTAATTCAGGGTGTTCTTGGGAACGTGCCCATTGGATGTTGTTTTGCAGCCAGGAGGTTAGTTAGGCTGTATCCTAACGGAGCTCCCCTTCCTGATACCAGGCCGTCTCAGATAGTAACGGTGGACTTGCTGTGGTACAGGGCGCAGCCACAGTTGACCAACCCCTTCCCCTTTCATTTTTTTGTGTGCCTTAGCTTGATCAATCGAGAGGGTGGCCGTAAGAACCAGTATGAACAAAAAAAAAAAAAAACTTTCTAAACGCTAATTCGGATGGGTATCCAAAATCCTCCGCACACTCTGCGGCGGCTATTGAAGCTAAGGACGACGACCCTGGCACAAGTAAAGCCACGTGCTGCGTTAGTGTTGCTAGCCAGAGAACCGAAAGCTTCTACAAGGAAAAAAGGGCTGCTCACCGGACGGTGGAACGCTTGTCGCGGATCCGAGGGAAGGAGAGGACGGTGAAGCAAAAGGCGTCCCTCGAGTAGGCGACGAAAGTCGTGAAGGAGTCTTAAGCTCCAACACAACAGGCAGAAGTAGTAGCGGCTGTAGTAGCAGCAAAACGGTTCATATTGGCAGAGGTCATGTCAACAACAACAATATCAAAGAACGGAGCCAGAAGTGCAAGCATTGCGGATGGCGCAATCATTTAAGCAGTAGCTGCAAATATAAAAGTAGCACATGTAACAAGTGTGGCCGCATAGGGCATTTAGCAGGTATATGCTTTGGAAAAAGACATGTGAATATAATTAAAAAAGAATATAAAGAAGATGATGATGATATTATTAATGAATTTTCTAATTTTAGTTTGAACAGTGATTCTAAGTCAACATCGCTCCCTCCTTTTATCGTTAGTGCTGAAATTGATGGTGTTCAGCTTGAATTTGTGCTGGATTCCGGCGCAGCCTGTTCTCTAATTTCGAGGAGTCATTACAACAAACATTTTCAAGTAACTAAACTATACCAGTGCAAGGATAATTTCTTTGCATACAATGGTGAAGCATTTGACACAATCGGTGAGTTTGTTGCAAGTATGAAATATCGTAATCAGGAGAAAAAATTAAAAATAATAGTTAGCAAGACGCGTAGTCGGCCTATTTTAGGCCGAGATTTTATGTCGTGTTTTGGTATGGAAATTTGCCCTGTGATTATTTTAAGTGAGGTAGAGTAGGAATTAAAAACCAAATTTCGTACCGTTTTTAGCAGTGGCTTAGATAAATATAAAGTTCATAAAGTAAAATTAGAATTGAAAGAAAATGTAAAACCCATTTTCTGCTAGCCAAGACCCCTGCATTTGTCATGGCGTGGTAAAATAGAATGCGAAATTGGTAAATTAGTGGAGAAAGGAGTTTTAGTATTAGCAGATGACTCAGATTGGGGCACGCCGTTGGTGCCGGTTTTGAAGTCACTTGCGTATATGCGGCGATTACAAGCCGACTATTAATAAATATCTTTCGGAAGTAAAATACCCACTACCGAGAATAGAGGAGATATTCGCTTCACTCAAAGGCCCTTACTTTACTAAGTTGGACTTGTCCAACCGGTACAACCAGTTGGAGTTAGCCGAAAGTTAACAACTATTATGTGCGTGGAGCATGCACATGGGCATTTTTAAAGTCACAAGATTACCTTTTGGCCAGATGTCTGCAATTTTTCAGAAGACGATTGAAAATGTTTTACGCGGTATTCCTAACGTGGTATGTTATTTATTCGATATAGTGATTTCGGGAGATTCGTTAGAAAAACACATTAAGACAGTTGAAAGAGTGCTGGCGAAACTTGAAAACGTCGTGGTTATTATTAAATGCTCAGAAATGTTCTTTCTTTCAAAGAAAAATTTGGTACGAAGCGATGGGCTTTGATTTTGTCAGGATTTGATTATACCATGCGGCACGTAAAGGGTTTCGAAAATTTTACTGACAATCTATCCCGACTACCACAAATTCTCAATCTGAATGAGGATATAGAACAAAATTATATTAATTTCATTTCAGCAAATAATGAGTTACATTTAAATTTCAAAAAATTGCTAGGGAAACTACAAGAGACTTTTGTCTATCAAAGGTGGAAGAAGCTGTGGACAGTGGAAAGTTAAGTTAATTGAAAGGTGAAACTTTTCTAGGATTCCAGAACAAAAGTTCAGAACTCTCCGTCGAGTATGGTTGTTTATTATGGGGACTTAGAAGTATAATTCCTAACAGTTTAAGAACACGAATTTTAACTGAGCTACATGCCTCCCATATCGGTATCGTAAAAACTAAATCTTTAGCTCAATCCTACATATGGTGGCCTAATATAGATAAGGACATAGAGACATTAATTTCCAATTGTGTGTCGTGCAAAATGCTGCAACGAAGTCCAGAGAAAATTGGACTAATTCTATGGACACCAACGACTTCCGTTTGGTCTCGAATTCATTTAGACTTTGCGGGACCTATAAAAATTGTAACTTCCTCATAGTAGTAGATTCATATTCAAAATGGGGTGAAATTTTTAAAACCAAACATATCACAACTTCTTTTACAGTTACAAAGCTAAGAGAAATGTTCAGTAGGTTCGGTTTAGTTGACATTTTGGTTAACGGGAACGGTAGCTAGTTTACGGCAAGCGAGTTTCAACATTTTCTAAAAAAGAATGGCATAAAACATGTGTTGACCCCACCAAGCTTTCCTGCTACAAACGGTCAAGCGGAAAATTTTATTAAAACATTTAAGAAGTCTCTGATAGCAAACATGACCAGTGACAATTGTGAAGATTTAGATTTTATAATCGATAGGTTTCTTTTTGACTATAGAGCTATGAAGCATTTTACTACAGGGGAATCCCCAGCAAAGATAATGTTAGGTAGGGAACTAAAAAGTCGGATTAGCTTATTGAAACCACCCCTAGTCAAATGTGAAATCGAAAGGAAGCAATTCAACAACGTGAAGAACCATAGAGGTTCTAGAGATATGATTTTCGAAGAAGGTGCTCCAGTTTTCATTCGAGATTATTCCGACCCAAACAAGAGTAATTGGCAACAATAAAAGAGCGGCTAGGATTACGAACGTATACTTGCACAATCTCTAAAACCAATAGAACGATCAAACGTCACATCGACCAAATAGTCACTAATCGTAGTTCTGACACCCTAAATAGTTCTGATCCTCCTAAAGATACAGCAGCAGGCCCGGAAACCAGTGCAAACCAAGTTTTAGACTCGAAAGTCTCGGAGGGCGGTGAGGATGGTGAATTACCAGAAATTCCACATGGACGCTTGCGTGAACAAAAAATAAAATTAATTATAAAGAATAGGTTTTTTTTTTGAAATTGAATGTTGTGAGTAAAAAAGAAAATGAATTGTTGAATTTTGATAGAATTTTATTTATTATGATTAACATTGTAAAAAGGAAAGATAAGCTGCTTATAATATAATTTATATACATAAATTATCTTAATTGAAGTCATTATACAATTAGTATTGTACGTCACCTGTTGAGGACTTAATTCCAATGTTAACTGATATGCATTATTGTTATATGGCTAAGAATTTAAATATCTAAGAATTAAATATTTAAAAAAATTACTATATATCTAAGGTTTTTTAGTATATTTAAATTTAGAGGTTAGAGTTGTAGTATTCCAATTTGGTCATTTGTCTTTTGTAAATATTCCCATTATATACTCTCTTCTCTCTTATATTCATATGTATTATAAGTTCTTATATACGTACTGTTACATTGTTATATATTAAGCCTAAGCTAAGTTAAACTAAATAAAGTACAATCAGTCTAGCACTGAACTCTGATAATTAAACTCGTGGTTTATTAAGACATTACACTAAGCAATCGAAAGGAAATGTGTATGTAGAATTTCCAATAATTAAACATACCAAGGAAATATTTGAGCTACACAACAATGATTTGTTATGAGCAAAACATTTGGTTCTTCGAGCCGGATACGAATCGGGGTTTTGTAAGTGTCGATTGTTTTAATTTAATTAAATAATAATAATAAATCAATGGTGTTGGAAAATAGTATTATTAACTTTCGTTAGATTTATAGTTAAAATTCAAAGACCCGTTTTGTACAACTCTGGGTTATAAACCAATGTTGTGCATTCTTCTTTCTCTCTTTTCCTATGTTCGTCAAAGCGCTGCCTAAAATGGCCATTTGATCTTGAACATCGAAAGAGTGAAGAGAGGGTGCAAAACTGCGGTAAGTTTGTAGTATTTGATCATCAATGTACTAAATTTAATTTGTTTAGAGAATAAACATACGTACACCCGTAGTTGTTTTAAGCAAACCCTCTTTAGCCAAAGTCGTAGCCGCGACAATAATTATTTAAATTTTATGTATATACAAATTGATTCTGTTTGTGTTTCGGTTGGTTTTACCGTGCGTTCGGATGTTTGTGCTCTGTAGGCGCTTCCGACTATCACTGCGCACTACTATTTCGCAGTTTTTAGGTACTGGTGGCTAATGCAGAAAGCAGAATAAGAAAAGTAGGTCAGTGACTCGTGTGATCAGCTGCTGTCCCTATTTTTTTTGGGAAGGAGGGCCGGTTATGGGTAGCAATTGGTTTCCTGAGCATTGTGGGCACTTCTGTCGTAGTGATAGGCGTTGTTTCAGTGCGGTTGCGTTCAGAGGCTTCCGCCCGGGTTGTTCACTTGCGTACTTCTAATTATCCGATTTTTCAGGTGTAGATAAGCCAATATTGAGCTGCATTCGTAGGCGTTTAAGTACCGCAAAATAGTGGATTCGTATATTTCGACGGCAAATGTACTTCTGATGTTCATAAGTCGTTTTGAACGGTGCTCACCGGACACTCACACTATTATATCACTTCAACTTGATGATGCATGTTGGGATTTTAGTTATGTTCGAAGTTAAAGTTTTTATTCAGAACCAAATTATGACACAGAATGTTACAAAGTAAGAAGTAAAAAGAAAAGAAAAATGTGATCATTTACTTTAAGACGGATGTTGCCAGATTATTATATTTAGCTTATATTACAAGCAAACAATTTCAACACTTCTTCTTAAGCTACATATTATATGATTACAAGTATGTTTTCGTTAAACCAAGAACTTTAACAAATCCATTATGCTTTTGTTTACATAACCATTTAGTAACAACATCGGCAACATTATTATCCGTTGATACATATTTTAATTCAATTTCATTTGTTTCAACTTTTTTTCTTATAAAATGGTACTTAATATCTATGTGTTTAGTGCGTTTATGATGAACTGGGTTTCGAGCTATACTTTGTACACTTATATTATCCCCATAGATTGTCATTGGTTCAGAGCTCGACCATCCTATTTCGGCTAGTAGTCTGCGTAAATAAATGGCTTCTTTGGCAGCTGTCGTTAAGGCAACTGCTTCGGCTTCTGTGCTGCCTAATGCGACGATGCTTTGTTTCGATTATGACCATGCACTGCTTCCCAAAATAAATGTGTAGCCAGAGTAGGATTTTCTGTCTACCTGGTCATTAGCCCAATCTGCATCTGCAAACCCGTTCACTGGCTCGTTTGATTTGTGGTATACGATACTTAGATTTATGGTACCGGAGAGGTATCGTAAAACGTGCTTAGCAGCAGCCTCGTGCTCGGTATGTGGGTCGGTATTTCGCTGTGACAATTTGCTTATAGCGTGCATAATGTCGGGGCGGCTCAAAATTGCTAAATACATAAGAGAACCAATTAGCGATTGGTATTGTGGCACACTTACCTTAACACATTTATTGTTACTGCAGCCCACTTGAAAACCTGGGTCAAGTGGTGTCCAGACCGGACGACAGTGTTGCATACTATAGCTGTCAAGAAGTCTCCTGATGTATTTCTTTTGGCTCAAGTAAACGGCGCCTTGTTTACCTTCTCGATGAATTTCCATGACGAGAAAAAAATTTAATTGACCACCATCTTGCATCTCAAACTTGGAAGCGATCATCTGCTTAATTTCGCTGATTTCATCTTCGGTTGGGTTGATGATTATTAAATCGTCAACGTAGACTGCAATGTAACTGAATTGTTTGTTGATGATGTTTGACGTACAAACAGGCTTCATTTTTGCATCTCTTGAAACCCATACTCTGGATAACTTCAACTAATGTGTTGTTCCATGCACGAACAGTACTTCAGTACTTTGTTTGGATGCTGCTCATCAACAAAATTTTCCGGTTGTTTCATATATACGTCCTCTTCTATTCTGTTTATTCTGTTCAAATATGCATTTGATATGTCCACCTGGTGCATATGTAACTGTTTTTCTGCAGCTATTGCGAACAACCTTCGGATGGTCTCCTAGCGTATAACTGGTGAAAATGTTTCCCAGTAGTTGATGCCGAATTGTTGCCCACAGCCTTTAGTAACTAGTCGTGATTTGAATTTTTCTATTTCGTCTTCTTTGATTCTTTTGATGCGAAACACCCACTTTGAACCAATGGCCTTTTTTCCTGATGGCAAATTGACTAATGACCATGTATTATTTGCCAGTAGTGCGACGTATTCCTTTTGCATTGATATTTGCCAAGTATTGCCAAGTTAACCTTTTAATGCATCTGCTACTGATTGTGGGGCTTCGATGTCTTGCAGGCTGTTCAGATTATTTAGGATATATCGCTGCTTTGCAGCCTGTATTCGTATGGATTTTGGTCTACCAGGTTAAAATTGCTTTGACTTTGGTGTCGGTGGTTTGCTTTGCCTAATTTCAACTCCTTCTGATTTTTCGACTTCTTCTGATTTTTCAGTATCTTTTGTCATTTCAGCTTCTTCTGACTTTGGTGTTTGTGGCCTGCTTTGCCCATCTGAATCCATGGCTTGGACAAACTCTTCCTCCTCCTCACTTGAGACAGTACTGTTGTGTTTTATAGGGTCAGCTACAGCTGGCACTGATGTTGGTGGATCTTGTTCTGGAACCTTAACGTTTGACTCGAAGCGAATGATGTTTGTCATGAAGTCGTCGCTTCTGTTTGAAATGTTGCATTTTTTAGTTACCTTTGCGTCGAAATCACCTTCCACGTATTTTACATCTCGCCGCTCAATAAATTCCCGTTTATGTCGATCATACAGGCGGTAGGCTTTGGCTGTAGAAGAGTAGCCGACAAATATATACTCTTTCCCTTCGCTTGGAATTTGCTTTTTCTTGTCTTATCTACGGCAAATGCGCGAGTTACGTACCCTCGCCCCAACATTCAACTCGGATCGAATAATAATGTTGAGGTCGACGACATCAACATTATTATTCAAAAATATCTTGCACCAGCAATAAAGTAAATGAAATAAAAACCACTTACACCAACAGATCCGAAATGAAGGATTATTGCTTTGCTGGAAATTATAAACTTTAAAGAAACAATAAACAAATAAGTCAATAGCCTCAGCATATGCAGCGTCAATGTCGTTGAACGTTTCCGCTGCTTGTGCTTAGAAAGCAGATTTATATGAACAGAAATAAATGTATTTGAAAAATATAGTGAGTCTTAAGAACATACTCGATAGACGAGGTTTAATAAATTGAATCTTAGAATTAAAAACTGAAGTTTTATTAATTGAGTTCGATTGAAGATCCAAATATCATAAATCACGTATCTGGCGCAGTCAACGGAGAACCTAATTTTTCCAGCTAAAGCTAGAAAAATATAATACATAAAAGACTTTTGCGGTATTACTGAGCCTTTAAAGACTAAATAAAATGAATAAAATAAAGTGTGACATTAGTGGCATTAAATACCTTTTTTTCACAAAACTAGCTCTACGTTCTTCGTCAACAATTTATGAGAAGGCAGAGAATTTTCGACAACAACCGAGGTTCGAACATGGAGCATGAACAAGTCATCAGAAGACAAGAGGAGGTGATTAACCAACTGCAACAGCAGCTGGAACAAATGCAACAACAGTTGCAACAACTATTGCAACCACAGCAACAACAACAACGACAACAGTACTTCCTCTTATCAAAAAAGGATATACTCCAACAATTTCGGCAACTAAAAAGCCTTGATAAGGACCACAACGTATTGGCGTTTATGAATTCGGCGGAAGCAATCCTTGCCTTATGTCCACCAGGGGAACAGCAATTGAGAAATTTGGCCATGTCGATAGTGGCAAACGACAAAGTGAGCGGTGAAGCTGCTAATTACGTATTGGAGCTAGGACCCAACCCAACGTGGAGTGAGATCAAATATAAGCTGCTGGACCAATACCGGCCAAGAACGACCTACGGAGATGTAATCAAAAAGTTAAGGGAGCTCAGAGTAAGTAATTTGAGAGCATTGGAATACGCTAGGCAGGCAAAATTCGAGATGAATCAAATATATAGCTATGACGAGGATAAACCCCAGTTATATAGGCCAGAATGTGTAGATAGGGATATAGTCAGTATTGTCATTGACAAAATCGATGTACCCGTTAGATCACATTCTGACAAACAATGTACATTAAATGAATTAGCTACAAAATATTCACAGATAGAAGCATTAGACGATTATAGAATCATCCATGAAAAATTTAGAAAATTTAATTTAAAAAAATTTAATACTAACATATATCAACCAAGGAACATTACAAGTAACAAAAGCCAAATTCAAAAAAAAAAAAATTACTTTAACAATAATAACCAAAAAAGATTAACAAACACTACTCAAACCAATAACTTTAGACAGGGCGAAAATCAACCACACCAATACCAATTTATCAGAGGTGGTCAGAGCCGTAGCCGTCAGGTCAGACACGAAACTCACACAGGAGTGTCGACACGCAAAGACCAACCTCAACCAACGACCCTATATACATGGAGGTAGATACCATTGAAGAAAATACGGACGGTGAGGTAAATTTTTTAGCATTGCCTCAAGAGCGGCACTACCGATAGTGACTGTTTCCATTGGCAAGCAAAATATAAGATGCTTGATTGACACAGGATCAACAATCAGCGTTCTAAATCACAATTCTTTAAAAGAAACCTACCCACTAACAGTACTAATAAAACCATGTTACTATAAAACTCTTAACGGGCTCAAGGAAGTAAAATACGCAGTAACGACCCCATTTCCGCAGGAGTTTCGCTGCGAAGGAACGCGTCAGTGGAAGATCATAAATTTTTCCAACAAACATTTTTCTGGCATAATTGGACAAAATTTTCTAACGGCATTAAAAGCCAAAACAAACAATCAACAAAAGTTTGTTGAAACATTGGGTATAAACTGTATTTCGAAGAATACGAATACCCGGAATATATGCACCATATATGCAGTCTAAAGAAGGCAGTAGTATCCACGAACACTTTAATTTGAGCCATATGAATAAAGAAGAAAAACAAGCAACCTTAAGGCTGCTCACCGATTTCGAGGACTTGTTTTTCAAGGACGGAGACATTCTTTCTTCAACGGACGAAGTGACTCATGAAATAGTCACGACAACAGATATACCATTATATTCAAAAATATACAGGTACCCACAGGTCCATGATTTGGAAATCGAACGGAAAATTAGAGAAATGCTTGACCAAAACATCATAAAGGAAAGTAACTACCCGTATAACAGCCAGTTGTGGATAGTGGAGAAGAAATTGGACAACTCGGCAAAAAGAAATATAGAATTATCATAGACTATAGAAAACTAAATGAGTTCACAAGAGACGACAAATACCCTATCCCAAATCTAAACGCACTATTGGACAAATTAGGTAGGGCTCAGTACTTTACTACACTTGACCTCGCTAAGGGGTTTCATCAAATCACAGTAAAGAAAGAAGACAGACACAAAACTGCTTTTTCTACACCCTCAGGACACTTCGAATTTGTCCGTATGCCGTTTGGGCTGAAAAACGCCCCATCAACCTTTCAAAGGATAATGAACAAAGTCCTCAAAGATCAAATGAATAAAACATGTGTCGTCTATATGGACGACATACTGGTTTTCATCACTTCACTAGTCGAACACATTACTAATTTAAGGAGCATATTCAAAGCTCTAAGAAGAGCCAAACTAAAAGTCCAGATAGACAAATGTAACATCCTAAAGAGGGAGACGCAATTCCTTGGACATCTACTGACAAACCAGGGAGTTAAAGCAAATACCCCAAAAATATCAATAATTCAAAATTTAAAAATCCCAACCACACCCAAGAAATGATCTTGGAATGACAGGGTTCTATCGAAAGTTTGTGAAGGACTATTCAAAAATAGCCTACCCAATGACCCGCTATTTGAAAAAAGGTCAAACTGTGAACACTAACGATCCCAATTTCATCGCAGCGTTTGAAAAACTCAAGGATATCATAATTAACTCCCTGATTCTTAGATATCCCAACTTCGAAAAAAAAAATTCAAAATAACAACTGACGCTAGTAACTTCGCAATGGAGCCGTACTATCACAAGATCAACAAACACGAGGGAAACTACTCTACAATAGAGAAAGAACTTTTAGCCATCGTCTGGGCGGTAAAATACTTCAGACCTTATGTGTTTGGCAGGGAATTTGACCTCGAAAGTGACCATCAACCACTTAAATGGTTAATGACAAAGTATTCAGGAAAGGATATAAGTCCAAGACTTCAGCGATGGTTGATAGATTTAGGGGAAAACAACTTTTCACTAGATTATATTAAAGGCAAAAACAACTACATAGCAGATTTCTTGAGCAGAATTCAGGAGGACGAGATAAATCTTGGGCATGAAGAAACTCATGCCGGAGAGACGCAGGAAACACAGACTGTAAACCCACAGGGAGAAGACTTAAATCAGAACATACCTGCTACAGAGGAGAACGATAATGACTCCATGGAGGTACAAACAGTTTATTCCGAGGAGGAGGACATGGGATACAGCAAACAAATCCTGGAGACATTTGTCAATAGGTTTAAAACACAAATTGTTTTTGTCGCAGAAAAAGAAAACCCGATAACAATATCTTTTGGAAACAAACGAATTTTCATAGAATAAAGAGACTTAAATAACAACCAGGCCCTAAACATCTTACGTAGGGAAATAGTAAAAGGTAAGGTAGGAATATACTCACACCTTGACGATCACGAATACTACATACTCCAAAAAATAATAGAAACCGGATACAGAACGAACGCAAACAATAAATTTGTAAAATGCACTAACTTTGCAAACGACATTGAAAGCCAGGACGAACTGGACAAACAAATTGCTCTCTTTCACAAAAAGGAAAGCGGCCATTGTGGCATTGAGGCCGCTTACGAGAAGTTGAAGAAGAAAATTTACAATCCCATGCTTAAAACTAGCATACATAGGATAATAAACAATTGCGATATATGTTCGGGCGGCAAGTACGATCGACATCCCATAAAAAATAGGTTCGCAAACACCGAAACTCCAAAGACAATGAACGAGATTGTCCATGTTGATACTTATGTTAATAGTAAACAATCCTCTATAGTCTTTATTGACAAATTCTCAAAACATGCAGTTTGCCTTCCACTTCCTGATAGAAATAACAGGACAATAGTGGACCATATCCAACAATTTGTAGCGATAAAAGGCAATGTTAAGAAATTCGTTTTCGACAAAGAATTCAATTCCACAAACGTAAGGGAATTCTTAGAAGGAGAAGGCATAGAATATCATGCAACAAAGCAAAATAGTCACACGGGAAATAGTGATGTGGAAAGGCTCAATAACACTTTAACAGAGAAAATAAGAAGAAAGATAAAATAGACGATATACTCGACACGATAGCATCTACTAAATATAACATACTACATCCATCAATACTATCCACCGAAGAAATAGTCAAATATAACATTGACTTTTATAAAATTAAATTAATCAAAACAGGGGTAATGTTCCATAACGGTGCACTAATATTTGCAATCAAAATATCAACTAACTTCATACAAAAAAAAGTAATTCTAATAGCACCCATTACAAACAGCCAAAACTTCAGAATAGATAGCGAATACGAGCAAATAGTAAAGAATAAATCGTATACATACCAACAAGAAAAAAACTTGAAAGAACTAAAATTAAGCAAACATTGTATCTTTTCTAACAATTGTAAATTAATATATGATATAAAAACGCAAATAAAGACCATAGACGATGGCATAATTTTATTGAGAAATAATAAAGAAACACTTGTCAGACAAAAATGTGGTCTATTGAAAACAGAAAATATTGTAAAAAACAACAATTTAATAGAATTCACAAACTGTTCAATTACCATAGAAGATGAGAATTTCTACAATAACAAAGAAACTTATGTACAAAAATTTATTGAAACTAAACCAAAAGAACAATATAATTTCACTAATGAATTAACCTTTGAGGAAATAGTAACAAAACAGTTGGAAAATATTGGAAAAATTAAAGAACAAAAATACATACACAAGTGTCAAATATATCAACCGTAGGAATAGTTTGTATCGTTGTAATTGTACTAATAATAATGTATAAAGTCAAAAATAGAAATGTAAACATAAGTATAAAAAATAATGTAAAGAAAGAAAGGATCCAGGAGAATCCTTTAACAAAAGGGGGAGGGGTTACGTACCCTCACCCCAACATTCAACTCGGATCGAATAATAATGTTGAGGTCGACGACATCAACATTATTATTCAAAAATATCTTGCACCAACAATAAAGTAAATGAAATAAAAACCACTTACACCAGCAGATCTGAAATGAAGGATTATTGCTTTGCTGGAAATTATAAACTTTAAAGAAACAATAAACAAATAAGTCAATAGCCTCAGCATATGCAGCGTCAACGTCGTTGAACGTTTCCGCTGCTTGTGCTTAGAAAGCATTTTTATATGAACAGAAATAAATGTATTTAAAAAATATAGTGAGTCTTAAGAACATACTCGATAGACGAGGTTTAATAAATTAAATCTTAGAATTAAAAACTGAAGTTTTATTACTTGAGTTCGATTGAAGATCCAAAGATCATAAATCACTCGTAAATGTTTGACTGATGGTTTACGGTTCTTCCAAACTTCAAAAGGCGTTTGCCCATTTAAAGCTTTTGTTGGCCATCTATTGCGTAGATAAACTGCAGTATTAACCGCCTCGGCCCACAAGAAATCTTCCAGCTATGCATGAATTAAAAGCGACTTAGCCATTTCGATAATAGTACGATTTGCACGCTCGGCCACACCATTTTGCTGAGGCGTGTAAGGAACCGTCAGCTGTCTCTTTATGCCGCACTTGTTTAAATATTTTATGAAATCGTTGTTGATATATTCTTTGCCATTGTCGCTTCGCAACGTCTTTATCTTTTTGCCCGTTTGGCACTCAACGTACGATTTAAACAAGTTGAATTTTTCGAAAACCTCACTTTTGGCGCGCATAAAGTACACATAGATTTTGCGTGAAAAATCGTCAAAAAATGTTACAAAATATCGATTGCCGGCAGAGCGTTTTACGTTCATCGGTCCGCAAACATCTGTATGTATTAGTTCAAGCACACTTTCTGTAACACGGTTAGCCTTCTGCGGGAACGGCAAAGCACATAATTTTGCTTGATTAAACGTATCACAATTTATTTCTATTGGCATGTTTTCGATTTGAAACCCGTGAACTAGATTTTTTTCACTGATCTGCTTAAGGCTTTTGAAATTTAAGTGGCCAAACCTATTATGCCACTTTGTTGCCAACAAAACTTCATTTAACATATAAACCGCACTTTCTGGTTGAATTGTGTACAGATACAAAATGTCTTTTAGCACCGCTCGTAACATTATTTCGCCTTGTTTATTTTTGATAAGCGCCTCTGCTTCATCAAATGATATTAAATTACCGTTTTGAGCTGCTTTGTTTACTGATAAAAATTCATGTGTAATGTCGGAACATATAAAACTTCATTCATTTAAATGTTTGAGTATTCCGTTTTAAAATAAACTGTTCCAATTCCAGGTGATTCCAAAAATTTATCGGCCGCCAGCTTAATTGTTGCTTTGTTCTCAGCAAACGATATAAACATACTCCTGTCACAACACATATGTAAAGTTGCGCCGCTGTCTAGATACCATGTACTTTTTTGCTGCTCGGCGACACTTCAATACATCAAACAGTTTGTTTGCTCTCCTCCTGTGTTTCCTTTGGTGTTATTTTTCTTGCTTGCACACTCTGACACACGATGCCCTGGCTTCCCACACATAAAGCATTTTCCAAAAAAACCACGGTTATCGCCACTTCTTTTGTTACCATCGTCACGACGTCTGCTGCTTTGCTGTACTTTTGTGTGTGCGTAAACTGCTTGGACCGAACATTCGCGTTCGCCTCTTTCTTGTTTGCGCGCTCCTTCTTGTAGAAGTTTCAGTTTTACCGTTTCAAACAGCGGTAGCTGATCCCGTGTCTCAATAGCAACAACAAAATTTTCAAATGAGTTTGGCAAACTGGAGAGAAGCATTATTGTTTTTAACTCATGAATAATTTTGATGTCCAGTTCTGCCAACTTTTGTATTATTTCTGTAAAGGAATTTACATATTGAGCCACATTTTCGGCTTGTTTCATATTGAGACGCAAAAGTTTTTGGTAAAGCTGTACTTTACGAACTGGCCCGACTGACACATGCACATCGAGTAATTTTTTCCATGCCTCTGATGAAGTTTCGCACAACTGGATTTTTCAACAAGTACATATTTACCACACACGACATTCCATAATTCCGATGTTATATTTACGCTGCGCATAGACATACACCACACATCATAATTGTCTTCATCAAGTTTTTCTATTTGGTGTGACACGCTCATTATTTCTTTTGTTCTGAATTCACTCTGGATTTATTCACAATGTCTTTATTTTACTTTTCTGTATTTAGGTAACCGAAACGCGTTCTGGGCCCATAACCTTTGTTGGGATTTTAGTTATGTTCGAAGTTAAAGTTTTTATTCAGAGCTAAATTATGATACAGAATGTTACAAAGTAGGAAGTAAAAAGAAAAGAAAAAATGTGATCATTTACTTTAAGACGGATGTTGCCAGATTATTATATTTAGCTTATATTACAAGCAAACAATTTAAACAAAGCAGAATTGGATGCTCGGTGGGATTCGCTTAAAACGGCAAAAATAACTGCCATGTCCGAGGCGCGGGCCATGAAATACGGTGAATCACTTTTAGAGTCAATCGGGCAGCGGTTCGAGTCAAGCTTTGATACTTTTAAGCGGTGTTGTATTTTGATCGCGGAAGTGAGACAACGTTTGGGGCAGACACCTCCAGTTCCTACTAGAGGGGACCTATTTTTATCATTGGCGCACAGTGTGCACGTACTAACGTATGATTTCTCGCCCATTTCGTGGTCCACCTGTCGGGAGCGGCACTGCTGTATACGGACTCGCCACGGGTTCGTCAAGCCGCTACGACGCCAAACCCGCCATCAACATCGGGGCGGACTCTCCAATTAATAATGGACGCTCCTCCCTCGTCTCTCGAGCCGTACACAAATCGTCTTAACACACTGCGCTGGCATCGGGTCCGGCAGATAGATGAGTACAACCACCAAACTTCGCATGGTTTTCAATGTCTCACAAGCGACTTCCAACACGGGCACCATGAATCACGTGTTACTACATACATGGCCAGTGTTACAAGCCGTTCTGGCTCGCCTAATATTCCAGTGGAGTTTGTTTCGCTATGTTCTGAACGGGGAAAACCAAAAAATGTATCGTCATATTATGGTTGAGCCCAGCCAGATATGATATACGAAAATTGTGTTTAGGGAGTCTCCCGACAGCGAGATCTCTGATTATGAATTCAAAACTGTCACCTACGGGGTGAATTGTGCTCCTTGCAATAAAGACACTTTTGGAATTGGCAGACGACGTGGAGAGCAGGTTCCCGTGGGCTTCTCAGGTGTTGCATAGCTCGATGTTCGTGGATGACGCTCTGGTGGGTACACATGATGTTGCAACTGCCATTAGCAATAGAGATGAGCTGATTGAGAGCTTGTATTCATCCGGGTTCTCAATGCGAAAATGGGCAGCAAACTCTACAGAAATTGTATGCGGTTTGGCTCCAGGGTATCTGCTTGTGGAAGATTTTCTCCAATTCGAGGAGACCAGCACCACTCGCACTTTGGGCATGTTGGACTCAGCGGGATGGTTGGCTCCTATTGTCATCTCGAATTCCAGCGGGTGCTCCACGAAATCCATACTCAGATCGAGTGGGATTTTAATCCCCCCATGCTCCACAGATGCGGGGCCTTTGGTAAGCAGCGGTCAAGAGTTTCAAATACCATTTCCAGCATATGGCGGGACAACTTAAGTACACGATTGAACAATTTGTGACGGTCTTAGAGCGCATCGAGGCGAGTCTTAATTCCAGGCCTATCAGCGCTCTGTCTGAGGACCCCACAGATCTCCAGGCACTGACGCCTGTTCATATCTAGGTGGCTGTGCCACTGTTGGCACCAGCTGAACCTCCGGATACAACACCTTTTCTCTCGATTTTGAACCTTTGGCAAAAACTGAAGGCGCTGGCCCATCAATTCAGCGTCAGATAGAAAAACGAAAATCTTCTCGAGTGTCAACGGCGGAATAAGTGGCGGACGGCTCAAATGAATGTCAAGCTGGGGGTGAGTTTGTGGTTGTGCGGGAAGACAACCTAGCGTCTCAAGAATGGCGGCTGGGCAGGGTCACCGATACGCACCCTGGTCCTGATGGAAAAGTGTTTGTTGTTGATGTGCAAAGAAATTATTTTTGCTACAATTTATTATGAGCACAACATATATATATATATATATATATATATATATATATATATATATATATATATATATATATATATATACATATATATATATATATATATATATATATATATATATATATATATATAAATATATATATATATATTTATATATATATATATATATATATATATATATATATATATATATATATATATATATATTTATATATGCATATGCATACACATACACATGTACATACACCTATAAATATGCATATATAGAGGCATATACATGTAGGTTAGGTTAGGTTAGGCTGGGAAGGCGTGTGCGGATATGAAATATCCGCACTTCCACTCGGAGACATCTATGTCCATTCTGACTGCCTTCAAAAATGCCAGGAGGAGGCATACTCGTCCTTACCCTCGATTTCCATAAACATTGGAACTTCCATCCCTATTAAACCATTTGGTTTTCCAGATGAAAGTGAGAAGGTCCGATAAATGTACCTTCGTTATCTCTGTAAAACTTGTGAAGAAGCGCGACCCCAAACTTTGAAGTCGTTTCAACTGTAGTCTCGCACATTGACATAAAAAGTGATGAATCGACTCTGTTTCTTCTGCATCATGGCAACTCCTACATAGCCTGCTCGACGGCATACGCCAATGTTGAAGCATTGTTGCGATAGCACAATGCCCCGTAATGACCCCCGTAAGCACCCTGCAGGTTTGTTGAGCCCTAAGAGATCGTTTGTTCTCTTCATGTCTAACCTAGGCCATAATGCCCTTGATACTTCACAGTCGTCACGATTAGTCCATAAGTTATTTGTCACTGCAATAGTGAATTCATCTACGTTCCGAAACAGTTCGCATATCGGGATTTGTTTTGAGGTATCTGCTTCGTTAATGTCTATTTCAGAGCCCCTTCTGGCCATCTCGTCCGCTGATTCATTCCCTTCTACATTGCTATGTCCGGGAACGCAGCAAAGTGAGACCTTGTGGGGTCCAATGTTCAGTAGTGAGGTACGACATTTCATTACCAGCTTCGATTTAACTGTCTTGGATTCTATAGCCTTAAGCACCGCCTGACTATCCACAAAGATAGTGATATTCGAAGGTCGAATTGTACTACGTTGTATCAGTCCGGCTGCTTTCTTAATTGCATAGACTTCGGCCTGAAAGACGCTGCATGCGTCAGGCAGCCGATATGACTGTCTTGCCTGCATGCCTTCCGAGAAGACACCCGCCCCCGTTCCACCCTCCATCTGATGGTAATGTCAGAATTACGCGTCACAGAGCCTGACTCCCAGTCTTCCCTGGTTGGATAGAGAGTTGGAATTGTAGCTTTAAAGTCCATAGTAGAAGTCATGTTGTCTGTAGCCGTTTCTAAATCGGCCGTAACTATCCTTTGACTCTTCCGTCTTATTTCGCTCAAAATTGTATAGTGTCCATAGTTGGCAGATTTCCACGTGTTGCACTCCCTAAGTCTGAGAGCACACTTGGCGGCACAGCCCTGAATGAACACTCCTAGAGGTCAGAGGTGAAATAATATGTTTAAGCCTTCTTGAGGCGCGCTGATTACAGCCCCTGAGATTCCCAGGTTAGCAAGTCTTTTTACTTTTTCAATACGGGTTAGATTACATTTCCTTTCCAACGCCTTCCACCAGACGATGGACCCGCAGGTTAAAATTGGTCTTATGATTGTGGTGTACACCCCATAAACGATGTACGGTGACAGTCCCCGATTTTTTCCAAAGATCCTTTTACAGGTATAGTATGCAGCCAAACCCTTCTTTCTTCTCTCCTCAATATTCATTTTCCAATTTAACTTGGAATCCAGAATGATACCTAAGTATCTTGCTTCTGAAGAGAGATTCAATATTACCCTACCTAACTTTGGCAAAGAGAACTCAGGGATTTTTGTTTTCCTGGTGAACAAAACTAACTTCATCTTAGTAGGATTAACTCCTAAGACGTTGCGCGCAGCCGATCCGGAAATCTCGCCCAGTGCTGATTCCATGATTTCGCTAATCGTTGACAAGAACTTAGTAGGATTAGTATGGCAATGTCATCAGCGTAGGCTACAATTTTTGTTCTCTTTGCTTTGAAGGTTTCTAAGATCTCATTTACTACTAAAAGCCATAGCATAGGTGATAGCACTCCCCCCTGCGGCGTATCCCTTTTAGTCCTCCTACTCTCCGAGGCCGTGCCCATAGAGGCGTTAATAACCCTGCTTACTAGCATGGTGTTAATCCATGTCACTATGAATTCCTTCACTCCGTGATCTCTAAGCGCCTTACAGATCGCCTCTGTATTTACATTGTTGAAGGCCCCTGAATGTCCAGAATCCTACCAACGTGTATTCCTTATAGTCCATTGACCTCTCTATGATACCAGCCACTTCATGAAGTGATCTACCCTTACGGTATGCGTGTTGCGCAGAATCCATTGTGCGATTATTGGTAACCCTTCTAATATACAGATCAATAAGTCTCTCAAGTGTTTTAAGAATAAACGATGAGAGACATATTGGTCTATAATCCCTGTCAGTAGAGTGGTTTATTTTTCCCGCTTTTGGAATGAAATCCCCCTTACTTCTTTCCAACTTTTTGGCACGTAGCCGTCCTCGAGACACCTTGTGAAGATGTAATCTAGATGGGGAATCACACCTACAGAGGAATGTTGCAGCATAGCCGGTACAATCCCATCAGGACCCGCCCACGCAATCTTGTCCTCCCTCACGATATCCGACACGTCGGTCCCTGAATCACGTGCAAGATTTACCGACTGCGTATGAACGATATGCGAGTCCGTGCAACCTCTCTCGCCTCTTCACACAGCCCAGAACCATCGTGGTTCTGGACAGCATTTTCCTGAGTCTCGATGCCTCATTTACCGACTCCAGAGTTCCGCAGAGCTGCTGCCAGGACTCCCTTTTTGCAGCCTTAATCTTGCTTTTATACTCATTAAAACTGACTCTATAATTTTCCCAATTTGGCCTTGTTGAAGAGTCCTCTTGACTTTTTCCTAAGCAGTCCTAACTCTGCGTTCCACCAAACCGGTTTTGGATTAGCACGCGGCCTAATCAAAGGACAAGATAGTTCAAAGGATTGTTTCAGTATTCCCATAAGACGGCCTACCGCCTTATCAATGTTAGCATTCCCTACGCCGACTTTGACTTTCATCAAATTACGTGTATGGGTCGCCAGTCTTGAGAATTAGGACCAGTCAGTCTTTTTTGGGTTCCTAAAAAGCCGTGGGGTCACTACCTCGGAGTAGACTGAGAAGCGTATCCGACTATGATCTGAAAAGGAAAAGGTATCAGATACTCTCCAGCTGTCGACCCTTATGGTATTTGACCCAGTGGCCAGAGCTCCCTAACCCTATTACGAAACGTTGGCTGATTTCCCTTGTTACATAAAGTTAGGCTAGTGGAGAGAATGTAATCAAAAATGGACTCACCCCTACCATTGGTATTAGTGCTCCCCAAGAGCTCATGGTGCCCGTTTGCGTCACAGCCGGCCAATAAGCCCAGTCCGCGTGACTCACCGTTGGCGATATGTTTCCGGAAGATCTGTGGTGGCGGCCGTTCTTCGTAGTACGGATAGTATGCGGACATTAGCAACAAACTAGGTTTGTGCCTATGTTCTACGTTAGCAACAAACTAGGTTTGTGCCTATGTTCGCGTACCACCTTTGTAAGATCTCCAGTGCTGTAGGGAGTAAGAAGAAAATAATTAATATCCTTTTTGGCCACTATACACGTTCTGATCTTACCTTGTGTTTGTGGAATGTAGAGACGATAACCATCCATCCCGAGTCCGCTTACCTTACCTCTGACGAGCCAAGGCTCCTGAACAGGGGCTACGTCCACATCGTCCTCTGCGATGAACTGCATTAAATCGAGCGAGGCTGAGATGGAGTGATGCAAATTAATTTGCACCACCTCTAGCTTCCTCTCCATTGGTTTTTACCGCTCACCCGGCAGCCGAACCCGAATCTGATGCAGTTGTCGCTGCTTAATTTGGATAGCGACACAGAGTCCACTGCGAGCACCGCGTCACTTCCCACTCCATTTTTGCAGGGGATCACGGAGATCACCCGCCACTCTGCCGAATTTAGAGACTAGTTTTGCCGTCCGATCAGCTTTAGTTTGGATTCCTGGTCCGGAACCCGAATCCACACCGAAACAATCGGTCGGAGCAGAGAACGAGGCACCACCTCCAACCGAGCGCCCCGCAGGAGTGGGTCAAGGCCGCTAATTGCACGCGTTAAGAAGTCCAGAGACGTCTTGTTGTTGCAACCAACGACCTTAACCCCCCTCTGCCAGCCGGCCCCGTCAAACTGCAGCTCCCCGCCGTCAGCCCCATCTCCGCTATCAGGCGCGCCTCTACTAGCAACCAATTCTTCCGCGTTATCTTCCCATCAGGGTCGACTCTGTCGATGATAGCTACCTGTAGCTCCATCGATGATTAGAAGGAGGACGTTGGCTTCGGCTTTTTTGAAGCCCTCTGAGCCTGCTCATCAGACCGAACTCTTTTTGGCCTTTTGCTCTTTTGTGAGGCTTACCACCTTCCTTGTCTCCTTCTCCGGCTCAGGAACATGTGGAGCGGAGGGCTGAGAAGGACTGAGCAATTGCATCTCAACATCCGAGCCTATGTCGTAGACATTGTTGACCTGTGACAACGAGTCGTCATCGGTTGCGTGGTCTATTCGGAAGCCCAGAAACTGATATCCTAAGCGATCCCCCTCAGCCTCTACCTCACAGGCCCCTCCCAAAGGTGGCTTGAAGACCCTCCCAGTAGCACTAGCAGACATCGCGGCCTGGGGTACCACGGCGATGCCTGAGGAGTTGCTAGAGGCCTCCTCGCCAACCACCTACAGCCGGTACTGGGGATACGACCCCCTGCACCGTAAACTCTTCCTTACTTGTTTTCGACAACTGAGACCAGAAAAAACACCTCCTCCCCGTGGGGTTTCTTTACAGTCTACGACCCCACGCACAAAATACTCAAAAAAAATCGACCGCTCCTAGCATGGGGAAAACAGACGTCGTTGTATGCGGCCCCTAACCTGGGAAAACAGATGCACACGTGGTAGATCTTTGTTCGTTACTCATCGGTCAGTCTGTCTAAAAACACTGGCGGCCCTGCCAGGGGGCAGAATATGGCCTTGGGTTAAAGCAGTCCGACGAATCTATGCCAGTTAAGCCCCCACACCACGCCAAAGTGCCTACCATAATGGGGGCATATACATGTAAGTCAAGTAAGTTACAAAAACCTATACATATATACTCGTATATATATGTACATATATATGTATACATATAAATATACAAATACTTTCCGTACACTACATCTCCTACTTGAACAAAAAACGAAACAAAGATACCTGCAATTATTTTCTGACCGGCATCACACCATGCTCCACAGGGAGTCGCGACCCGAACGAGGCGCTAATGCCCAAATACGACCGATACCTCCGCGAGGTAAAAGACGACCAAATACACCCAATACTACCACTAGGTATGCGCAACCGGCTGCACCATCGTCGTCCCACGCTGCACAAGTAGTGCCCGCATCAGTCCAGGGGCGATCCGGTCCATATCAATCCCGTGGTCGACTCCCGAAAGGCGTTCTTCTGGGAACTGCCATCATCAATATTTGACATCACAGAGTCAATTATCGAAGGGTATTTTATTTCCGACCGACTACAACGACGCCTGCGACTCCCTACGCGTACCGTGCATGCACAGGTGTCAGGGGTGAGCAATGTGGTGGCAGCAAACGTAACAAAGGCGTGTGACTTGCCTGTGGGTTCACCCCTCGACGCAAAGGTACGACTCCCTGTGTCAGCATTTTACTGCCCACTTTAACTGGGGAATTGCCCCGCTAACGATGTCCACGTAGGACTACTAACAACTGACTGACATTCAGCTTGCCGACCCGACCCTATCCGGTTCATCACTGGTAGAAGTACTAATAGGTACCCAATGGGGTTTGCTTGATGGTCTGAGACGCGATGTCATAGGGTCATTGATTGCGCAGGAGACGATATTCGGTTGGATCCTCACTGGACCAATACCTGAAAGCACTGTGCGATCTTTCTATGCCAGGGTTACCATTGACCATCATTCAGTCGAGGAACTTCTACAGAAGTTCTGGGAGGTGGAAGAGCCACCTAAGGAAAAGAGACTTTCCCCAAGTGATAAAGCATGTCTCGATTTGTATACACGAACTACGTATCGGGAATCTTCTGGACAATATGTGGTGGAATTACCATTCAAGTCGACACACCGCCCCGAGGAAGCACTCGGATCATCCCGTCATTTTGCACTCAAACATTTTGAACGGAAGCAAGACTGTTGCGGAACCCTGATCAGAAGCAGCAATACGACTCAGTGGTGCTAGAGTATTTGGAACTCGACCATATGGTCCAAATCCCAACCCCACATCACTTCTCATCCGGACACTACTATCTACCACATCATGCGGTGTTCAAGCCTGAAAGCAGGTCCACTAAATTACGGGTGGTGTTTAATGCATCCCAGCCAACGACTAATACAGTCAGTCTGAACGACGTGTTACATACAGGACCAGCGCTGCAAGCTGACTTGACACAGTTGATCGTACGCTGGCGAATGTTTAAATTCGTGTTCAATGGGGATTTACAAAAAATGTATCGGCAAATCAAGGCGGCGCCTCATCATACTTCTTAACAACGTATAGTATTTCGGCACTCGCCGAATACCCCGGTATCTGACTAGGAACTGCGAACGGTCACCTTTGGTGTTAAATGTGCACCCTACCTCGCAATTAGAACACTCCGACAACTAGCTACTGACGTAGAACAGGACCTACCCTTAGCCGCGCAGGTGTTACGGGACTGCATGTATGTGGATGATGCGTTGGTGGGCACTCATGATATTGATACGGCGATACGAACTCGTGACGAGCTGATTCGTGCTCTCGATTCAACCGGTTTCTCTATGGGTAAATGGACCGCAAATACAGCGGCCATTTTAGAATCGTTACCCACCGACCACTTATTGCGGGAAGACTTCTTAAAGCTTGATGAAGCCAGTCTGACAAAAACCTTAGGGGTTCGTTGGAATGCAAGGTCCGATCAGTTTTACTTTCATATTCACCCAAGCTGTTTCGAACCCCGAACCACCAAACGAAAGGTGCTGTCCATAATAGCTCAACTTTTCGATCCTGCCGGATGGTTAGCTCCGGTTGTGATTACAGCAAAGATATTGATGCAACAGATCTGGGTGGATTAGATTGATTGGGATGACCCGTTAACTGATGCCTCCCCAAGACGATGGGAAGACTTTTAAACTGCATACGACGACATCTCTCAAATTCGTATCCCTCGCTGGGTGGGTTCATCACTCGGGGGTAATATACAGTTCCATGCATTTTGTGACGCATCTCAGGTAGCATATGCCGCAGCGATCTACGTCCGAAACCAGTCGGAGAACCAGATTTCATCGCAATTATTGGTGGCAAAATCGCGAGTCGCACCCTTAAAGACCCAATCACTACCTCGATTGGAGCTTTGTGGGGCCGTTCTTTTGACAGAACTGATAACACCGTTGATGACAATGCTTGGCATCTCCCGTGACAATCTATTCTGTTGGATCGACTCGACCATCGTGTTGGCCTGGCTGCGTAAATCCCCGCACACGCGGATGACATTCGTTGCTAATCGTGTCTCCTCTGTGTCTGAAAAGTTTGGAGTGGCCTGCTGGAGGCACGTGAAATCAGAAGATAACCCCGCGGACCTCGCTAGCCGAGGAGTGGCGCCTGATGCATTGCGTCAAAGCTCCTTATAATAGAACGGCCCGAGGTGGCTGTGTCTCCAACAGCAATTATGGCCACAAACTTCAGATACGAACAATGCGGTCACGATGGAGGAGCAGCGAGTCGTATCTACTCACTCCATACAAGTTCTGCAACACGCCGACTTGGTATTACGTTTTTCTTTGCTTTCACGAGCGCTGCGGATAATCTGCTCGTCAAGCCATTCCAGATGTATACCATGCGAGAGTCACGCCACTCCGCCCCACTACGAGGTTCGCCACTCTCCGCGAAAGAAATACGTATCGTCTATCATATTTTAATTAGGTTGACTCAACAACTCTATTATCCGAAGGAGTACAACGCCCTACGGGATATCCAGCCGATATCGAGCTCGAGTTCCCTAATAACTTTGAACCCGTTTTTGCACTCGGATGAGTCGATCCGGTCTGGCACATTCCAACCAGATCCCATTCTCGGAACGACATCCACAAATTCTCCCATATCACGGTCATTTTACCCGCCTATTGATTGAATTCATCTATAAAATATCAGTACAAGGGGGTAATCAACTGATGCTACGGTTGCTTTGGACTCAATACTGGGTTCCGCGAGCTAAGGTCTTGATCAAGGGTACCATTCTGCGATGCAAGACCTGTCTAATCAAACAACAGCGCCGCCTGTCCCAGATAATGGCTCCCCTACCACCAGAGCGAACTACTGTATCTCGTCCATTCAGTACCGTCAGGGTGGATTTTGCTGGCCCATTTGACATTAAAACATTTCAAGGTCGGGGGTGCAGACTGACAAAGGGATATATTTGCGTTTTTGTATGCTTCGCCACTAAGACCGTACATCTGTAACCAATTACCGATTTGAGTTCGCCCGCCTTTTCTACGGCATTATCTCGATTTATAGGACGTCGGTGGTGTCCAGCCCACATTCATTCCGATAACGATAGGAATTTTGTAGGTGCAGAAAAGGCAAACCGCCTTACCCTTGCTCGAGTGCTCTGAGTAGTTTCGGAACAGAGCACCTCCCAATATCTGTACCACAAGTTAGCATGGCACTTCAGTCCACCGAACGCTCCACACAGGGGGGCTTGTGGGAAGCTGCGGTAAAGAGTTTTAAACAACACTTCAAGCGAATGGGACGCCAACTAAAATACACTTATGAAGAGTTTGCCACCGTACTAGCTCGTATCGAAGCATGTCTTAACTCGCGTCCGATCAGCGCACTAACCAATTATCCAACAGATCTGCAACCACTCACCCCGGGACACTTCTTAGTGGGGGGTCCACTTTTATGACTATCGGCTCCAGAAGAGACGACCCACTACCTCTCAATACTCAATCGATGGAGGAGACTCGAAACATACTCCCAGCAGTTGGCAGCTCGATGGAAGACAGAGTATCTGTTGGAATGCCAACGAAGATCTACATGGCAGACCGTCGAAGAAAACTTCTAACCGGAGACTTGGTTGTACTACAGGAGGATCAGCTCCCAACAAATGAATGGCGTTTGGGGAGTATCATTGAAGTGCACCCCGATGCGAACGGTAAGGTGCGAACTGCGAAAGTGCGGACCGCACGCGGAATCCTCACGCGACCCATAGTCAAGTTGGTACTGCTCCCTAGAGCGAAACGCACCACCGAGTAGCCACTCGCCCATGCTGAGAAAAATCTTGTAGCATTTGGCACGTAGCTCTAAAAAGTTCTTAGCAACCCTTACAGTACAGGCATCGTATCCCTTAAAAACCCATAGCCATTTGTAGTATCCTATAGAATATAGCAAATAGACCCACGTATCTCTATCCACTTTGTAATGTCTGTATAATATGCCGCCTCATGCGGTGAGTAGAATATCGTCGATAGTAGAAAACTATAGAGTAAATTAGCTATTTGAATAGTTGTAACACATTACTATCACAAACTAATCATGCTTCACAGTCATTCCATCTCTAGATTACCACTACCCATACGGCAGAATGGAATCCCAGCGAGCATGCTGGAGAGGACGGCGTTATATAGGCCCCCCTAGGGCATTCGCACACTCTGAGCTACCGGTCATGCCGTCTCCGGCTACTATCGCCGCAGCCAAACAAGCGCAGTGTCGTCCCGAGCAGCCCGCTTCGACACCGGGACGAAACTGTCCATCGCCACTATTCTCCATGTCGCATCCACCGCGGCGAAACCTGATGAAGGCAGACGTGGACCACCCACCGCACCCACGCATGTCGCAGCTACCGCGGCGAGACCTAATACCAGTCCGGACATGCGCGATCGAGTCGAGACCACGGGTAGTGGCACTTCCTTTGCTGCAAGCGGTTTGCCCGAAGCCAACGCACAGGAACACGCCGCCAAAATGACCGTCCCTACCTCCATCGGTCCTCAATCAACGATGCAAGATGTGCCGGATGTGGGGTGATGTAATGGAAGGGTGTGGAGCCTTCCTCACCCTTTCCACCATGAAGAGACGGGACCAGGTAGTGGCACGTACGTTGTGCTTCAAGTGCCTGCAGCCCAAGTATATGGCATCACGATGCCAGAAGCCGCCGTGTGCCATTTGCAGGTGTGATCACCACACCACCCACCACGTGTGAGGGGTCACTGGGTGGGGCTCGGCGAGATCATTGCGTTTCTCTTGCAATACTGCAAGGGGGGCGGCCTGTTCGTGCCAAGTCCCCTCTCTAGATGGCTGTGACCTGATACTATATCACCATGCTGCTGCTCTCGGTTAAAGGCAGCGTGACGTCGAGAGAATTCCCGACGTCATGTCGTCTAAGGCAGAGAGCAGCAGTATCGGATGATATTTTTAAGCAATGTAGAGCCATCTTTATTCTCTTTTGTTTTCGGATGTTACGAGCTCTCGCGTGGCTGCGTGAGCAGAAGCTCGTACACTTCATTTGGACACCTCAAGGAAGCGGCATCAGATCCAGCAACGAAAAAATCACTTCCATCGATACAATCGGTACACTCAGTGTGTATATAAGACTTATAAACTTACTTATAAATTAAATTGTACACATTTAGAAAGACTAAAATCATAGGATACGTCTTGACCAAAAAAACAATAACCATAATTTTAAAAGTTATATCGTTTTTACCGAAAAGTAAATCTTCTGCTAACTCACAAACTACTACGCCACAGCAACACACACACACATATATATATATATATATATATATATATATATATATATATATATAAATATATATATATATATATATATATATAAATATATATATATATATATATATATATATATATATATATATATATATATATATATATATGTATATACAACATAGAAATCCGGTGATCAGGAGACCATATTGGGACCTCATATATATATATATATATATATATATATATATATATATATATATATATATATATATATATATATATATATATATATATATATATATATATATATATATATATGTATATATATATATATATATATATATATATATATATATATATATATATATATATATATATATATATATATATATATATATATATACAACATTGAAATGCGGTGATCAGGAGACCATATTGGGACCTCATAACAGTTGCGTGCAACCCCATGAAATTACAACGTGCACGACAATTCGAGTTGAGAATCTCCCTCATTTCAATGCATCGCATTCCAAGAAGCACACCAACGTCAGAAATTCTAAGCAACAGACGCACAGCAAAGAATACACAGAAAAGCAACGCATTCGAAAAAACACACCACCAGGAACAAATATGGCTCACGCAAACGAATTCACCTGCCACGGACTAGGCCGAGCGAAAGCGGACAACGCATCCCACAAAAGCATAGAGAGAAGGACCTCCCAGGAATCAACACATGGACCTCGGAAAAAGGACGCGAGTGCACCCCAGAGCAAGAAGGTCGCACACCGAAGGCGACCCACCATCAGAGCAATCAGCGTACCTACTACCCATTCCCCAAGGTCAGCACCAGTGAGAAACAGCCGAGATATACCACGTAGATACAACGGCAGATCAAGGGACAACCAGGGTGCAACCAAGTGCACCAACAACAGCAAAAGCGACGACAATAGAGACAAACGTAACTCCAAAAGCCACCACAGCAAAATAAGTAAACAATGGAACGGGGCTACATGGAGAACGTTAATAGAGAAACGGATGACAATCACAGGCGACTCAGCGATACTATTAAATTCATACACATCCGACAGTGAAAAACCAGAGAAGACTAAACGTAAGCACACGGGGACACTGCCAACACTGAATACCACACCCGGGGAAGACCTCCACTTCCACAACGTAGCCGAACTCAGGGGACCCTACGCAGATGGCTTACCAGCGACACTAGTGGCAGATACGATAGCCACTCTGAAGGAAAGTCCAGCCAAGAGGAAACGCCTGCGCTTTCAACGACCCCCGTACTGAGTAGTACTATACCGCGGAGAAGCATCCGTTCTCTTCCGTCCGCAAAGTAGGGAGGAAGTGTGAGGCCGGAAAATACTACAAGCATTTTCCGCACACAGAACTCATACCCAGCAAGCAACATCCCACAGCCTAACAAAAAGTAACTACCTCCCACGCTAAATGCAACAACAAAACATTTACGCACAGACGATCTGACCAATAAGCGTAAAGGTTTTAATGAACTCAGAAACGTAAAGTGTTATACTGAACACTACAGCGACCAAAGGCGGAACACGGAGAAAAACGAGAGAGAAACACACACAACAACAGTACAGCGACCGAAGGCGGAACACGGAGAAACAGAAACACGCCAACCGATCGCAAGCGCAAAGCAGTAAACAGGCGGAGTACAAATAAATATTTATTGCAACAACAACAACACTACAACGATCGAAGGTGGAACACAGAGAAACACGAAAGAGCACCGCACACACGCTAACCGATCGCACACGCAAAGCAGTAAGCAGGCAGAGTGCAAACCAATCTCTGCAACAACAACAACACTATAGCGACCGAAGGCGGAGCACGGAGGACAACGAGAGCGCACCACACATACGCGAGCCGATCGTAACCACAGAGCAGTAAGCAGGCGGAGCGCAAGCATATATTTAACAACAACACCACTATAGCAACCGAAGGCGGAAGACGAGAGCGCACCACACACACGCTAACAGATCGTAAGCGCAGATCAGTAAGCAGACGGAGTGCAAGGTCTACAACAACAACAAGACGACATCAACCACACGACAACCAACGGCAGCGGTCCCACCACATTGACTGCGAGCAACAACTCTGCTGGACAACTAGAGGTGGTTGACCGGTAGAAGTTAAAGTGGCCCAAGGACAACTGGACCACACTAACACCAAGCAGTGATCCCGTTGGCAAGTTTTCGCTTTATAAGCGGACTGGCCCGGGCAGTGGGTCTCTTTGATCCAGCATCGTTCAGTAAGTACACAATGCACCTAGCTCCTACAGAAGCAGTCGATATTTGAAGAAGGTTACACAACGATGAAGGAAGTATTTGATCCAAAATCGTTTCCGTATGTTATTTAAAATTAGTGAAAATCCACCGTGTTACTTGAAAGCATGACTGTTGGATATAACCAAGGTAGTGAAACGATTCTTAGCCGGTAAATTAAATGGATGTTTTTGATTATATACCCGAATCATTCGTTCTGATTCATCAAAGAATGGCTGTATTCCTCGCATGTAACTCTTTTCTGACACAGATTGGTGAGAAAAAATCAACTTCCATTCATCTACAAAGATCTTTATTTGATTAAGTCGAATCACTCTGAAGAGTGCGTTATGTCTCTCCTCCACCGTCAAAGTTCCATAAGTTCGTTCATTTGATGGTATAAAACAGTTGCAGTGGAACCGATAACACCATGCAAACACGATAATTAGATGATGGTAGCTTGTACTATCATCTATAACCTCCAAAAGATTATCATCCCCAATTTGAAACAAGTTGACTTGGACTTCTTTGAACTTTGTTTTTTCTTTGATGTTTGAATCATTCCTTGTGGCCAGAATTTTTTTCTTGATAGATCCATATAGGCCCATGCCACCAAAGAGAGTGATTTATTAATTAGCTAGGGACAAGTCCTCGGCTAGAGCAGCACGCAGGATTGTCGGCCGATATAACATACCGCCATTCATTTTCCTTTGTTGACGCCAAAATTATGCTTATGCGATTGGCCACAAAGACATTCCAACGAGTTATATCCCCGCGGATCCACCCCAAAACTTTCTTTGAATCCGTCCAGAAAAAGATTTGACTTGATTTAAGTTCAGATGTTAAATGGAGTCGAACTATATTAAATAGCTTTTTGGCCAGCACAGCAGCACAGTGTTCCGCGCGTACGATGGTGAGCTTTGGTTTGCCGGGAGCAATTTTACATTTCGAAATCAGCAAATTCCTGTGATAAATTCCGATATCATCCAGAACCCTTAGATATGCTGCTACCGAGTAGGCATATTTTGATGCATCACAAAATAAATGACGCGTGATGTCGCAATCCATTGCATTCGTGTTCAGCTATCTTGGAATATGAATATCGGATATTGCTTTCAACTGCGAAAGGTACCGGTTCCAAGAGAGTTTTATATTATTGGGGACTATCTCATCCCATAATATACATAACCAAAACTGTTGCATAACCACCTTTGCTTGAACAATCACTGGATTTAACCAGCCCAATTGATCAAATAATCGAGCTTTAACATATAAAATTATACGTTTAGTAGGTTCAGTGGGAGAAAGAATTAAGTTCACGCTATAACTAAAACAATCCGTAGCAGGATTCCAAATAATAACCAATGCTTAGCATTCAGTTAGTACAAATCCTTTGTAGCACGGTCTTCAATAGGTATATTTTCTAAAATTTCTTTAGCATTACTAGCCCAATTTCGTAATTTAAATGTTCCTCTGCTGAGTAGCCCAATCAATTGTCGTTGTAGGTTTATTGCTTCCTTGATCCTTGAGTGCCCGCCAGATAATGCATCGTCTACATAAGTTTGCCGTTTTAATACTTTGCCGTCCAATGGGAAGTTGATAGCTTCATCTTCCACAAGCTGATGTATCGTTTTCATTGCTGTATATGAGGCTGAACATGTACCAAACATTACTGTAGAGGAGTAAAATTCCTGCATTTCCTCAGATGGATTATTCCGTCATAAAATTCGCTGAAACTGACCACCGTATTTTGAATAGTAATTCACCGATACATCTTTTCCACGGCAGCCGTGAATGCGAATTTGAAACTTCTCCATATCATAAGCACTCCTGCAAGATCGTTATGAAGTACCGGATTAATTGCCAATGTTCATTTAAATAATTACCATTCATTGTCTTTGGTGACGCATCAAATAGGATACGCACCTTGGTAGTCGTACTTTATATTTGGATGATATGTACTGTAAGACAATTTACTTAGTGTAAGACAATTTACTTAGTGTAATATGACAGGTGTAAAATTTATAAGGGAAATAATAAAAAATAAATAACAATTTCTCCGTGTATCTTTATACCAGTAACCGTCAATTAAACCTTCAAAGCTTCGATAAGTTTAAACAAATGCGAATATAAGTTTAAACAAATGCGAAGATTTTTAGATTGGTAGAACAGCTTAGCATCATCACATTTAATATTGTAAAACTCAGTTATCATTATATATTATATATGGGTAAATCTAAAAAAAAAAATTTTTTAATCCTTTTATGGAATATCTACCTCGTGCCACACCTGGTGGACGCTTGGTAGAGTTTCAATAGTATCACATTCAGCAGAATGTTCCCTTTAAATATTTAAAATATTTAAATATTTAAAATATTTTCTGAAAATAAACACTTTTATTGTTCCTATATATTAACTGCTGTACCAAATGGCTGAGTGCACTCTTATGAACAGCATACTGTACATAGGAGTAAACTATTCGCACATATATTCATGCATCGATTTATTTCACTGTAATTAGACGCGTTTGCACGAACTTACATTTTTTTTTTGAGGATAAGTATAATAAACTATATATTGCTCATGTTTTCTCACATGTTGTCTGCGCAAATAAATAAAAATATGGCATAGGAGTATGAGATTATGAGCGGTAGCGGTAGTATAAGTGAAAGAAGAAAAACAAAATGCGAAAAGAAAGCGCATGTATGTCAATAAGCCGTATGGTAATAAGATATTATTGGGACCCCAGGAGTTCCTGGGCTGTGCAAAGTGGGGAGCGCAAGGAAAGGGTACATCTTTGGGTGAAAGTCAGAACCTCATAAATATTGTCATCCCTCTTGCAACAGCCAAACTTGACATCAAAAAGAAATACTTGGCTGACGCTTACAAATCCTGGGTAGACAAGGAATAGTGCAATACGGCTGGACTCACTTTGGTAAAAATAGGCAAACACAGAATCAATTAACTTCTTCGACTCGATCCCAAATCTGTGTCGACAACTTTGTCGGTTTTGACCGGCCACTACATACTGGGAAGGCATGTAGAAAGCCCGGACCTACCCTCAAATGATTTCTGCCGGGGCTGTGGTTCCGAGGAGGAGGAGAAGACGGTACTCCAGCTCTTATATCACTGCCCATTCTTCGGTAGAAGAAGAAATTACACCATTGGTACCCCATTTCTCACAAATTTTACAGAGCTGTCATTCTTCAATATTAGTGACATAGCAGCATTCATCAAATTATCAAGATAGTTTCAAAGAATTTTAGACAGAACTTGAAGAGTACCATACCTTGGTATCACAACGGGCCATTAGGTGTGCACAAGTGTACTTTTGGTGAACTAAGCTCCCACCCCCACCTATCTTTCATTACTGCTAGACACTGACTTTAGTCAAGCTGACACACTTTACACATTTCGCTTGGCTTGAATTTGGAATGCTATGTAATGCTTCTGAATAAATTTACATAAAAAGATTGTGAGCGAGAAATGCGAATGAATACATCAGTAGAACATAATGTACAATCGGAATATAACTGTGTGATCTTGTATAAAAAAGCTTCAACAAATTGTTAGAAAATTTTGTGGCATTACCCTTAATCGTAACCAGGGTGGTTACTGGGCAGCGGATCTCTGCCACTGGATTGGGCCATCCACGTAAGATCAAACTTATTTTTCATTAATACTGATTGACATTCCAAGGTCCCCACAAAAGCAAAACAGAACATAACTGACATTCCTGAACTGATAAAATTGTTGATGGATCAAATAATAAGAAGAGAACCTTTAAAGAAGGTGGAAAATTTAAATTAAAGAAAAATATGAAAACAATCTGTTTAATATTAATTATGTTTCATCAAATCAGCAGTGGCAGATATTTTTACAAATCCCTTAGTAAAAGAAAAATTTGTGCATTTTAGACAACTCATGAATATTATTGAGTTAAAAAAAAACTAAGATATTAATGAATCCTAAAAAGAAAAGGAAAATAATTTTTTTTTTATTTAAAATTTTGAAATTAAAATGAAATGTATGATAAAAGTGGGAGTGTTAAGAATATTTATCCCACTGTGTTTACCTCCAATACTTCTACTGTATTTACTTCCAATACTTCTTTACTTAAGTACACACATGCTACATGTACAAACATATGTATACTATTAATAAAGTTAGTTCTCTACAAAGCCTCAAACCTTTCGGTCTTGTTTTATCAAATCTATTATAAAACAAATAGTGCAGTGATGAAAATGTTGGTGAAGCGCACTTTACCACAAGAGAGACACCACTCAGTTGCCGGTATGCCAAATCCAAGGAAAACAGCAGTTCTCTCTCAACCAAATGAAGCGAACTAACATACAGAAGCGGCAATGACAACAACACCTCTTTCATTGAGCGAATAATGTACAACTTAAACAAATACTAACCATACATATTCGGCTACCTCTCTCGTTCTCGCAAGCACAACAGTAACAACCATCGCAGCAACAAACACAACAATAATTACAACACCTGTAATGTGTTCGTTCTCTCCAGTAATGTCGATATTAACACCTCTATGCGAAGCAGTACAGGCTACTCGTGAGAAAAGGCAAAAAAAAACTAAAACGCAAAGCACAAATCAAAAAACTATAGCATTGTTCTGGCTAAGCGTCCCTGCTATGCCAACAAAGCAAAGCGTCAAACTGTCACGTCAAGCATGTTTGAAGCTCTCTCTTGATGGTGAGGATGAAAAAAATTGGAAATGGCAGTGAAGAAAACCAATCAAAAAATTACATATCCCAAAGCCACCAAAAATGTATGTACAAAATGTACAAAATATAAAAACCTTAACTAAAGCACTAAATCTACTCCCGAAATGCAAGTTCTAATTGAAAATTGTTTAAAAGAACGAAATTGAAATCCAACCAGTGGAGTCGACCAACTACACAGATATCATAAATTTATTAAATGAAAATACTCAATATTTTACTTTTAAACCTAAAGATTAAAGAGGATTTAAAGCAACTTTTAGTGGCAATGCCGCATTCCGCTGATAAGGATGA